>OW204032.1:24728170-26098170 GCA_934048045.1 Polygonum aviculare
TGGTGGACATGATTTGGATGAATTGATACTACCCCTTATTGCACTCAAGCTACGCCGTTCGACACTCGGAGTATTGACTTTGATTGACCGGATGCGCTCAATTTCCTCGTCTTTCCTTTGAATGGCCTCCTTCAAGGAAGTTACCTACACAAGAGCCTCAAATATTGGTTGAAAATATGAGACAACACAAACTGCTAGTCAATGTGACCAAAAGATGGTCTAATGCACTTTTTCCATGACATGAAAAACACTTGGATCAAATAAGGGAAAGAAGAAGAAACCTGTTCCATGAGTTCTCTTATGACTCTTCCTTCTTTGTGACTTCGCGCAGCCCCCAACTCCACTCCAGACACCCTCTCTGCAAACTTTAGAGTGCTTATAGTTTCATTATATGACTCAATATCTGGGTTAAGCTGCACGAACATTAACGTCTTCGCTTGACCACCTACATCCAAGAATAGAATACACACATTACTTGAATACCAAGAAAGAACTCAACTTTTGATCCAAGAATGTTCAAATGAGCCAAGGGACTGATCATTTACCAAGAGAGCTTTGTAGAACCTGAGTAAGCTTGCTATTTCTATAAGGCACATGGGCATTCTTGTGTGCAAGAGCAAAGATAACATCGCCCAATGCAGAGAGGGACTTGTTTATATGCTGTGCCTCCCTTAGTCTATCACCAGTTGCTTCCGTTTTGTCAACCCTCTCACTACCCGCAAGGTCCACTAGATGAAGACATCCGCGAAGAGCCGATTTGCTCTTCAAGTCCGTCCCACGAACATGAACAGTCAGAATGCTGCATTAGAGGGAATGACTAAGAAGTAAGAACCATGTCATGGAACAAACTTGTTGTGTTAATTAAAATGGATGGGAAAAGCAAACCTGTGTGATCGGCTACTACATTGATTCGAAGCCGTTGCGCCAACGGCTCTATTCATCAATCCTAAAGTCATCAGCTCCATGACATCACTTGTTGATCGAACAGGGTGCATGCTCGCTTCCGGGACAGCCAAGCCATTGGGATGTGAAGAGCTCCAAATTCCTAGTTTATTTGCAAGTTAAGGAAACAATGCAAGGACAAACTCAAATGGTAATGCTTTTCTTGTGTGGGTACCAAGAACAGAAATATGAAAACAGAATTGAAAAGGATATTTCTTGTGAGGTCCATCACTCGCAAGTAGATCGCGTACTTGCTCATTATAGATTTCAATCATTTGAACTCCAACCTCATACAAGATGGAAGTTTTTCTACTCTGTGAGATGTGGAAAAGGTCGTGCAAAGCTCGGTAGTTCACCCCCCAATCCTTTTGAGAAGATACATCAGGACCACTCTACAGAAGTTAAGTAAAAAAGCAATGATCATGTAAGAAATTGATTTAGTTTATCATTAAGTCTTGTAAGGACTAGAGACAATGCTTATAAAAAGAGATAAAAGGGGCACAAACCATTGTATAAGTCTTCCCTGAACCAGTTTGACCGTATGCGAAAATACACACATCATACCCATCAAGAACAGATCGGATTAAGGGTTGAGTATCCATAAATACCTCCTCTGAGATTGCATATATAAAATTTAAGTTAATTCAGAATGAAGGATAGCTAGTTCTACATGAAGCTAGCTGAATAGTACGTAGAACAAGTGTTATGTTTAATGCGAAAATCATGTCTTTGAAAACCTTGACTAGCTGTTTGAGCAAAAACCTTGTTGAACTTGAACAGCCTACGCGTATCCTTTCCTTGTTTCAATGGATTTGTAACAACCAACTCTCCATTCTCACCAATGTACTCGATTGTTGTCTGCATTTCACTTTGTCCTATAAGAAACGGTCTTATCCTACAATAAACTCTGATGTTGCCTGTCAAATATGCCTAAAAAGGATTAGCTGAAATGTGAAAATCTACAAATGACATGATCATTGTACAAAGATTCCACCTTTCAAATCCTGAACTTCATTGTATAACCTTCTGTTTTCAGAAAAAACAGTGTGATAACTTTCAGCTACATCCACCACTTCCCTTAAGCCTAAACCTACAAAGTTGAACCAATGATGAGACAATGCACCACATAGCATGAAATTAGAAGCTTTATGGAATAAAATCAACCTAAGTTATGGAATTCAACTGGAAAGAGCTCCAACTTCCTTGTAACTTCTTTCTTTACAGATTCCAAGTCCCGACGCAGATCCTAGCATTGTTAGTCAAAGGGTTAAAGATCACTTTGTAACTTCTAGTAATAAGGAATTTCATAGCATGAAATTTGCCAAACCTGCAGTAGAGTGGATTGAGATTCTATGAAGTTCTGGTAACAGACTTCTTTTATCTCAAGTCTCTTTATCTGAATCTCAGAGGATTCCTCTATTTCTTTCATCTTGTTCTTGGAATCTTCCAAAAGGCAATTGAGATCCTCTATCTCCTTTTGAAGATCAGCTCTGGTTTCATTCATTCTGTATTCTAGCTCCAAATAGTAGTTCTCATATAAACTTTTTGCTTCTTCCATTTCTTGTTTCAGAGACATAATCTCAGCATCTCTCTCATCTAACTCTTTCATCAGTTTAGCCACATCTTGCCCGTCTCGTTGTCTCTTCACTTCCAACATTGTCTTCTCATTCTGAAGAACAAATCCCAAAAGTTATAAAATATGCTGAACAAAGAAAAAAAGAACAGATTAAACAGCTACTAGAACTATACATTTCAATACACAAAAACAGCCAGCAAAATGATGTAACAAATAGTCAATCAATAATGATCACTTATACAAACAAAGCTAAAGATCATTAACTCACCTTTATCTGTTGAAGCCTATTGGTAACCACCTACAACTCAGAAAAGCTCAGGTGAAAAAAATAATGGAGAAGTGCAAACTCTATTGAACTTGACTGAAATTCAAACTTACCTGACTTTCTTCAATAGCCCCTATCGCAAGTGTCTCTAACGTTCTAACCTCTGATTGGTATTTCCCTTCGCGGGATTTGGCTAAAATGTGTTGCTGGAAAACCACAAACTAAAACCATTACAGCAATGAAGAAAATGTCACAGTTAGATATGATATTAACAAATATAGTTTACATTCTTTATCTTGTCTTGTTGACTTGCATGTCGATTCTCAATCTCCCGAACAAGCTTTCGCAAAAGACTTGCAACCTGCTGAGCCGAAAAAACAGAACTGTTTGTTAGAGATTGGATTCAAAGTTACAAATAAAATAAGCTTTGAAACCATGAACATGAACACACATTAGGTACATCCCCATTGTTTCCCTCAAAGCTTTCATCCAAGACCTTGTCTACCATTCTGAAAAGCAATTGTATAGGAGCCTTCTGCACTTTAACAAGGTCAAGTTGAATCAGAAAATTCTCAAACAATGAATAACTTAACAAGACATACATTTTAGTTCGTTAAACCGATCTCCGTTGAGTTCAGGACATACATCTAAACTGTTCCATTTCATCATGTCTGAAACCCTCACATTGGCCAATTCATGATGGATGCCTTTCTTTGTGCAAAACATCTCGTAGAATTTGTTGCCAGCTTCACTAAATGCAGAAGCCTCTGCAAGCAATAAAGCATTAGACATAGACATCTCTAATGCTTAAAACTAAATTTGTTCTAGTCATGATTTCGGATTTACCCGTATCGTCAGAATCTCCAACTTTCCCATCAATGTAAGAGTCCAACCCACCACTTTCCGGTCGCGAATCCATTGTAGGACTTACACCACAAGAACAATCAGCAGCCAAGAAGAAGCCAAATTCAGATGCTGAAGAGGAATCCTTTCAGCAGTCTTACAAACTGAAAACATGGAACAAAAATCAGATGTGTATTTACACAACCCAAGCTCTAATTCTTGTTCAGCATGTTTAAGCAATAACTTGATGGTAAAATGCATACAACAAGGAAGCTTATAGAGTTCAAGAAAGCACCAAAATCAGAGCATGAAGACCATCAAATAATTGCAGTTGAAAAAACTAACATTTACGCTACCTTTTCGAAGCCTTTTGTCCTTCCCAGATTACTCCAGATGATCGAGAGAAGAAATTGAAAGCGTGTGATTGATTTAGGGCTTCTTGATCGCAATCATCGCTCTGGAAAATACTCGTTCAACAGCCTCCAAAGGACAGCTACGAAGAGACTCGCTCAAAGGCGCCAGAAAATGCAAGGAATTTAAAGAAACGTTCTTGCTCGCCTGGACTTTCCATCTATAGAAAATTTATCTTTCTTCATTTTGTTACCGTTGCGCTGATATATGTACGTATAAGGTAAGTTCTGAGCTATTTTTTTGTTTTATTGGAGATATATGTCTTATTTAATTCATATAAATAAAGATTAAGAAATTAATTTATTTCCGAAATTGGGCCCTTCATTTCTTTTCTCGCCGTGGATGGTTGGAGATTTGGAGTTGGAGCCACGTTCCCGCCAAACTGATTTGTTTATTTATTTTTTTGGGTTTTTATTTACCAATATAAATAATGTTTATTCAACAAAATATACATATATTATTGATCAAAGTATTCTGTTTGGAGTGGGCATTCAACTAATTGGCCTATATATTGACAAACAAATCATATCATTTTTTGCACTCTTAAAGTCTCTAACAAAGCTTTTGCCAATTTGACCAAGAAACATGAGGTACATCTATGATCTATCACAAAGCTTTGTGAAGATGGTTATTCACTTATTTGTCATAAAATAGGAAGCCTCAAGCACAACACATTACACAATACAATAAGAATCCAACACAAGTTAAAGGAGAAACACTCAAGAGAAGTTTGAATGTGAAATGAACAAAACTTTATATTTAAAGAGTTCAAAGACATTTCTTGAACTCAGAATCAAAGAGTTCAGACTAAGCCTTGATGAAGACAACAAATACAGTTTAGCATGACAAATACATGGAAGAGAATGATCAGTCAATGAAAGAAGATGGGGGAAATTTGCATACAACAGGGAGAATGGAGAAAGGCTCTCCAGCAAATTATTCTTTTTGATGTTGGTTTGTGATCGTCATTGAATTGCAACAATCTTACGGTTCATGTAGGCAAACTTGCAAACCTCCTCAAAGAATTCGTCTGCACTGCTATGGCTGCTCTTCATTTGAAGGATCTTTATTACCATTTTCTTGAGGTTGCAAGAGTGCCTTAACAGGGACTCAAGAGTGCACATTTTTTGCTCAGCATTTAAGGGAGATCTCACAGTAAGTGTCAGCTCCTTCAAAGAAGGAATGGAAAATGCGGAATCAGCCTGCAAATTCATTGCAAGGGAAAAACGGACTTAGGGAGATGTAGCACACACTATAGTTTAGTTTTCCATAAATATCCATCTCTACACAAGATACTAGCCTGTTATAAAGTCAGCATGACAATATCGTAGGGGGGAAAACATTCATTTTAGTAGTAAAATGATGAATGCAGTTTAAGACTTACATTTTTCAAGCTATTCTTTTGGCAAAAAGCAGCAAACATGGCACCATGGATGTCAAACTTTTGGAGCTTGGGGTGAGCATTGAAGAACTCAGCAAAATCAATCTCGGGAAAGGGAAGCAAATTGTCAAGAACTCCAGTGAATTCCACCTTCATAAACAAGTGTTTCACCTCGGTGGCTAATTGAAGCATTTTGCTTATTGCATCCCAATGCCACTGAATACCTCTAAGGGACAATGATTCAAGAGCTTCAAGTTTTCCAAAGTCCACCATGTGAACTATTCCTGAGCAAAACAAAGCACGCATAAGATATATAGCAAACAGTCACAATACAAACCATATGGTATGAAATTATTGTACATTATACCGGCATTATTGGCAATGGACAAATGTTGCAAGCATCTAGTCTCTGGGACCCTGATCCAGCTACAACCTTGTACTTCAAGAGTGGTTAATTCAGGACAAGTAAGAGACAGTGAGTTGTTACCCGACCCGTAAAAATCCAGCTTACACTGAACTAAATGTCTCAACTCAATGGATAGATAAAGCACCCCTTCCCCATCACACCCAAGCAACAACAAATGGGTCAAATTAGGGCAAGCTCGAAGAGCATCAGTCAGAGCTGACTCGGTGATCTTAGCCCCAACTACTTCAAGATTCCTAAGGTTTTGAAACACACCCCACTTAGGAGACTTATCCATTAAAACACCCCAAAGCTTGAGGGACTCCAACTTTGATGCAGACTGTATGAAATCAAGCTTCCTAGGTGCATCTTCCGGGTACAGATGATGTTCATTAAGGTTGTCCATTCTAAGCTCAAGCTGCTTAAGGGAGTTACCAGCTGCTGCTAGCCATGAAGCCAGGCCTGGGGTTGTGAATGGGCAATAGACCACAAGCTCTTCTAAACGAAGCACTGAGGATACCAGCTTCAACACAAGATGGTCAATTTTATCCGTGCTGTCAAGGCTTTCGAAGGTGTTGCGCGGGAAGTATAGGCTTCGCATGTAAGGAAGAGAGTCCTTCCATCTTTTGGAGACACACGAAGACGAGACCACGTCCTTTGCGTTTGTTAGGTAAGACAGAATGTATTGGACCAGGGCATCTGGTAAGCAGTCCATTTCTCTGAGGAAATTAAACAAACAGTTAGGATGCATATAAGGATTCATTGAAATTCAAGGTCAAAATGTGGCACAGTGAGAGTCAATTCGAGTTGGAACGGATAATGCAGGAAAGTATATCAGTTTTATAAGCAATAAATCAATCTTTTAGTTACAATTACGCTCCATGGAATCCAAATTAACACGCAACCATGCATTTAAACAACAAATCTAGATGCAATGGGGTAGCAGCAGCTAAAACAAATGAAGATTCGAGCTTTTAGATTAGGGTTTTGAGTCTAACCAGATTAATTTATCATCTCAACAACATAATTGACAGATCGGAAATGTAGAGATAAGCACCAATCCAATTTTCCAACCAATTCGATCTCTATACTAACCAAATGACATTTCTCATAGGAAGGCAGTGGATTTCAAAACACTCCAGAAATCACATAAGGACACAAACAGGTGCAATTAAAACGCATTCGATCTAATCAAAACCTAAATCGGAAAGCCACGTTTACATGCCATACGCTACGGCGATAAAGAAGGACATCGACCAAACCAGGTCGATAGCAGGCGAGAAATGGGAAGAACTTACAGGCAGAAGTAAATCTCGGAATTCAGGAAATGGAGAGGAAGAAAGCGAGAGATTGGAAATGAGTGAGCAAGTGAAGAGTGAGAAGAAGGGTTTTGAAGACGGGGGTTTGTATTTGGAGCTGCTATGGATGGGGGGCTTTCAAATTTCAAAAATTGAGAGAGATGAATAAGAGAGGGTGATTTTTTAAGATGGCCGCCGGAAGGTCAGTTTTGATAATTCAAAGCGAGGGACATTTTATTTGGCGTGAAATTCCGAATTTGTCCTCTCAAAACCCAACGCTCGAGTTCATTGTTTGGGGGTAGTTTCGTACGAGTGTCTTGGGAGCCTCTTTCCAAACATGTAACGTTTACATGTTAGGGTAAGTAGGGTCGTTCATGGAAGGATATCCGATCCGTTTAGTCTAAACGGATCGAATATTACCGGATTTTTTCTCAAAAATGATATTCGTATCCGATCCGTATATACACGGATATTCAGTTCGTTTATCTCAGATCGGATCTCCGGTTTACCATTTAACATGTATTTTTTTTTTAAAAGAAAACACGAAAATTTACATTACGCTAAGAAAATATACAATTTTATCGGATCGGATCACGTTCCTCCGGATTTTAGGGGTGAAATTCAATTCCGTATCCGGTCCATTAACCGACTAATTTTCTCGGATCGGACTAAATTCGGATAATTTTCCGTTGGACTCGGATTTTCATGGATCTTATCGTCGGATCAGAGTGAACGGATCGGAAATTTACGAACACCCCTAAGGGTAAGTACATGTAACATGTGTATGCTAAATTCGACATGTACAAATAACTTTTGCAAGTTAGAGTTTCAAAACTATCGATTGTTCATTAATACAGTATGAGATTTGACATCACCTATAGACTGTACATTAATGTCAGATCTGATATCACAATATGAATTATGGAGCACGAGACCAAGATCTTAACCTGAAGGTTAATTTTAACTAGGGGTGCTTAAAAATGGATATATGATCCAATTAGACTAATCGGATCGGATATAAAGTACAAAAAATTCTTGAATGGATGTTCATATACAATCCGAATAAACTCAAATATCCTGTCTAAATGGTATGATTAGATCGAATATCACTTTATGTATAAATCGCTTGAGTGAAAATTGAACATGTAAATTTACACAGTACAAGTTATAATTATACAATACCTAAAAAATGAAGAATAGATGGAGGTTATACTTGTATCACATTAGAGTCGAACTCTCGATATTTAGATACCATTGGAACGAAAAAGTATAGTTAAAACTAATTAACTTACTTTGAAACTATGTAATTATTTCCAAAAAAACACCTTATAAGTAATATATATCGTACGTTGGAAAATACATTCCTTCCATATTTGGTCCGCTAACGTTTACTGATCGAATCAGACTCGGATAATTATCCATCAGGTTCGGATAAACTTATAGTGTATCGGATCGTCCGATGATGTATTTTTGAACACCCTTGATTTTTTTTGGTCAATAAAGGAGGGTCTATCCCACTTATTTCATTAATAACAAAGACGATTACATAGCTTCGCTCATCCAGCTATCGATCTCTAAGAACGGCAGGAGGATTATCAAACAATATAAGGCCCTGTTTGGTATGCTGTTGGAATCGGATTGGAATCAGGAATCGGAATGGAATCAGGAATCGGAATGAACCATTCCTCAGACATGTTGTTTGGTATTTTGCCGGAATGAACCATTCCAGATAATTTCGGTTTGAAATTATTAAGGTTTAGAGTTCTTAATTATGATTTTAAAGGTTTATAGTTATTAGAATACATAAAATAAGGTTTATAAACTTTAAGATTCAAAATGAAGAATTGCAATGTCTGGAATGGGCGATACCCTCCAATTTCTGCTGGAATCAAATTAGCCTGCAGACTTGGAATGAGTTATTCCAGGGAATGAAATCGATTCCAGATATCTCTCTACCAAACAGGATACTGGAATCAGTCATTCCTAATTCTCATTCCTCATTCCCAGGGAATCGTACCAAACGGGGCCTAAATTCACCTAAACAATTCTCAACTATTCTAGCCAACCAATTAGCAGCCTGGTTGACACTCCTAGAAATGTGATTAGCACTGATCTCCCAGCCATCATAAGCCACTAATTCCCTGCACTCTGAAATGACCTTCCAGTATAAGTTAGGAATTGGATCTTCCACCTTGATTGCTTTAATAACCTCCAAGGCATCAATCTCAATAGCTAGTTTGTTGTACTTCAGTTGCTTGGCAATCTTCAAACCCTGGAGAAGTCCTAAAGCCTTAGCAACAAACGCCAAATCACCCCCCATTTTGATTGCAAACCCCTTCAAGAACTTGCCTTGATTTTAACAATCCGATCAATTGAGCAAGTTTTAATGACCTTGTTACTCACTTAATAAGTTCAATGAAAACGTAAAAAAGATTGAGCAAGCTTGAGCTATGACATTAGAGTGGTTATAGACACCCCATTAGCTAGACCTTTAGGATAACGTTTTGAGGCCTTTAATTCGAATGTCATACTTGATACAAGATATACTACGATTAAATCTAAAACAACGTCAATGCGTTATAAATCTATCATTGAGTCCACCTAAAACTTATTCAGCCGCTTACAAAATATATAGTCCCAATCTAGATGCGGTAGAACAATGTAGATGATCAAAAAATTGAGTCGTAGCCCTAATACCATGAGAAAGCACTCAAATCGAATTGTGGAATGGAACTCTAAACTAAAGACACTCTAAGGGGAGAAAATTTCCTCATACTAGAATGAAATGGCTTTGCAATATATCTTCATCGAATACTCTAATAAGCTACTTATGATTTCCTACAAGTATGTGGTTACACGAAGACGGAATAACCTCACTCTATAACCAACTGCACAATGTTTTGTAAACCTCACTCTCACAACAACAAGTGATTATGACTGATCTCGGGGTAAAGGTGAAAATTTGCCACAGTTAAACCATGTTTTTTTTTTCCAATATTAACCATGTTCGTTGTGTACGTGGTATTTTGTTAACAAATAGTGAATTAAGGGTGATTTTCCGCAATTGTTTTTGCTCTATTGCGCGGTTTCGTCCATTTCGGGCGGGTTGCCCAATTTAACGGGCGGTATCATGCATTTAATCCAAAACCACATTCCGTAAACAAAAAGAAGTCGGAGACGGAGAGCCTGGAATAGCAAAGGCTTCATTGGAGGGTTCATCGTCCTCGACGACGATGTCGAGTTCACAAACCCTAATTTCTCAACCTATATCTGAAATCTCAGCAAACACTGAAAACGAACCTCAATCAGAACAACTTCCACCTTCTGAATCCGTCCTCAACCAAACGGATCTGTTGAAAGCTGTAGAGTTTGTGGAGAAGGACTCCTCAGCCATTGCCGATAGCTTCACCTCTCTCTTCGATTCTCTCCGACTAGCTCTTTCCGAGGTCCACCATCTCGCTCTCTTTCACTTCAATTGGTTTCATGTTCTCGATTTTTCTCTCTTTCAATTAGGATTTTTTGGTTCAATTTTTCACTCCGGAACGATGAAGTTTTGCAATTGATACGGTTTTGTTCCTTTATTGTAGTCTGCAACTTCTTCGATCGAGCATATGCAGTGTTTTAGCGATGCTACCGGTCGAATTCAGGAATCGTGTAAGTATACTTTCTCATGTGAATTTCAGAAGTTCTCTGGATTTTTTTCCTCCCAAACCTGCACTGTTGAAACTAGGTTATGGAAATAATGGTTGAGTAAAGCAAACAAGCTGAAAATTGTAAGTACGGTTTTAGCATTTAGGTGCGCAAGTGTAGTATTGATTAGCTTCATGATCGATTCGGACTGAATTCCATGCTGAATCTGATGGCTTGGCATCAGTTCAGCTCTGCTAAGATTAAACAGTTCAGAATGTGTTTGGTTTATTCAATTTCTGCTCATACCACTGTAATTGGTCTTGTGAAACAAGCAAATGAAGTTGCATTAGTAAAGTTTCTTCTGATCTTGTTAAAATTGATCTATTGCATTGACATTCATTTGCTATCGTCTGCAGCGATCGAGGCAGCAGCTAGAGGGAACCGTTTCATAATTTCTTGCCACAGGTACATTCTTCCATAGCCAGATATTCATACACTGACCTGTTAAAGAAAGTTGAATGTGCATCAGCATTCTTATCTGTTTACTGTCAACTTTGATCCATTTGATGAATGTGTGTAGTACTAAACTGGTTCTCTAACCCATGTAACATGGTTTCCTTTACATCTCTGCAGACTAAATGAAGAGATGAAGGGTGTTGATGCTTTAGCAATGCAGCTGTATCCTTGTCTAACTCCCTGAACTTTCCTTTCTTTTATTCTTATGATGGTGAATTGACCTAATTCTATTGTTTCACCTTCACGTTTACAAAGAAAGATCTTGAGGAGGAATGTGGATGCATTGGATATGGCTGTAAATGGTCTGCTTAAGATCAACTGATACGACGAATAAGTGAGCACTGAGCAGTTGTCAGTGGCTGCCTTTGGCGTGTCTTTGCACCCCAATACCCGGGTCCGACATTATCTTGACCTCCTAGTGTGATGTATTATATAGATTTGCTTCTCCTTGTAATCTTTGTCCTGTGAATGTTTCAGTTTATGCTCCTAGTTCCTACACCTATGAAACTTGGTGCACAGAATCAGCAAGACTGACCTCTCTTTTGATTTTGGATTTCCTTAACCTGGGCTTACAAGGTGCACAGACTTTTACCGTCAAAGGTGGATTTGAACCACTACAACGAGAAATAGAGGGATTAGCACACAGTTTAGGCCCCTTACTGTTACTAGTTAGATATAGAATGAGATGAAACTAAATGGGCCGGGTCTAGATGGGCTTGTGGATGATCGATTCGGCCCAATGGGTAGTTGAAGTTTTGGCCCAATCACAAACAGATAGGCGATGGTGTACCAGTGCAGCTGACAATTAAATCAATTGTCGCTGTCTCCATATAACCTACCAAAATACCGGAATTTAAGGGCTAATAAATGAGTACTGAAGTAGCTGTTTGGTTGTCATTCAATGTCGTTGTCCATTGTTTTTTGGTGGCCTCTTCCAAGGTCAGATCTAATTAAATGCTACTCCTATGCTACGCACACCGACGATTGTACACATTGCAAGTGTAATTGCAAGTCAAATGTAACCCATCAAATTTCTTCATGCATTTTCATCTTTATTGTTTCTTTACTAAAAAGAAGCAGAGATCTAAGGAAAATAAAAACCAATCCTAATAAGAGATTTTCCTTACCAAAACTAAATATTTAACTAATTAATAAAAATATCTGCTTGATCAGCGGATCGCCACCTAACCTCATTGATATATTACAAAATCCTCATGAAAACTCTAGAGTATCACTTTTTAGATGAATAAATCTAGTTCCATATATAGACATAGTCCATACACATGGTTTTACTTTTGATGTTCAAAATGCAATCTCTCCATCTTCAAAGTCAAATTTTAACGCAGCAGATTTCAACGTGCAATTGAGAACCCAAAAAACTTCGAGAAACAGGGATTGAGGTTAGTACTAGGTTCATAATTGCTTAATAATGGCTTCTAGTACGTGGGTCATAGTGTACAAGTATGATTAAGTATCCATACCTTATAATCGGTATTGTACTAGACCAACACCATATCTAGGAGATAAGGAAAATCGCACTGATTGTCATGTTGCTAATAATGCCAAGGTTTCAAAAGATGTCAGGAATGAGAATCCAGTAAAGACAAGAGCAAGAAGCTCAATTTTTGCAAGCTGTTGGAGTCTTCACAGCCACATTGGCAATAACATATGGGGACACCGGACACATACATTTAAATGATGAGCTCAATCGATATGAAATGACAACTACACATTAGTACCTTTTGTACTATTTGTTTATTGTAAGAAGAAGAAAAAACATCGAACATGTCCAATAGATCGAGAGAATTGGAAAAGCTTGATAGAGGAACAATATACCATACAAAAGATAACTAAAGCTGTCAAAACCATACCCGATCTAAAAAATCGACTTTAGTCGACCGAAAATTTTATGGTTGAAACCCGACCCGAATAGTAGCATGCAAAAGAATAAACTGAAACCGTTTAACCCGAACCCGATTGGGTTGAAACTCAAATCCGACCCGATTTTTTTTATATAGGTAGAATAAATATATATTTTTATAATAAAAAGATTATAAATAAAATATTATTATAAAAATAAATTAAAATTTATATTTTATAATTAAATAGGTTTATTTAATCATAATATTATTTTAATAATCATTAAATTTTCAAATTCTTAACCTGTTAAGTCAACCCAAACCCGCACAATAACCTGTCAAGACCCGGTCCGACTTGATTTGTAACCCGATTGATCCGAACGCACACTCAATCCGAACCTGAATCCGGCCACCTGACCTGATCCGTTTGACACCTCTAGAGATAATGTACAATAAACAATCAATCAACATGATTACATGAATGTTAAGTTAATAAACTAGGTGTGTATAAACTATACTCCATATTCACTTGAATCAACCTCGAAAAAATGTAAGGTCAATAAGATAAATAAGAGAAAAAAAGAGAAGGGAAAATATAATTGATTTAACCAAATTGATAGGAATTGTTTTTCCATCCAAATAATAAATTTTGTTCCCTCTTATTTCCTTTTTTTTTATGTGTACGTAATCCAGTGTGATGTACTAGCAACCTAGTATTATGAACAGAAACATATACGAATCGTATGTAATGTGACCAATATGTATACCCTTACATCTCAGAAAATCAATTCCAAGTTTTCGTTCTCAATCAATCATTTATGTCACGTTCGACTAAGATTGGCTTGATCAGTCTACAAGCTAATGGGGACATGCATGCATCTATATGAACATGACATCCAAATCACCACTTTATTATTAGTGATTCAGCTTACAACACGTTACTTTATTGGTAACATCTACTTTTCTACGACAATAACAACAAAAATAAAACTGTAGTTTCCATCTTTTTTGGTGCATAAAAGTTGGAGGTAAAAAAGATGTTCATATTTGGGTGTTTAAAAACATTTCAGTGATGATTAAATGAATCGGAGTAGTATAATGCTAACGTCCTAGATATGTATAATGCTCATGATATGAATCATCCACCAAAGTGCAAACGATTTTATTCAATGATATAATTGATAATAATGACTTTCATTGCATAATTTTAAGACTAATAAATGTACATAGTTGATCGTTATATTGATTTGATCAAATAAAATAATCCCATCATAATTTTATTATTAGCCAAACAATTTAAAGAGGAGCAAAAAGCCCATCCAAAACGTGTTTATATGTATCCAAAAACTATATATTAAATAGAAGTGTTCTTTAAATTTTTTGAAGTATATTATGTTGACATATATGTAAAATGAGGCCCCGAAAATGACTAAGAGAAAGAAAATGGCCTAGTCCGTCCAAGAGAAACCAAACATGCATGTTTTACGACTATTGTCATGTCCTTCCTTGTACGTTTGCATGTAGAAATGAAAGAATGGCGTACGTGTCGTATAAACAGTTGCCTGATAACCATGCTGATTTAACTCATCAAGGAGACATATGCATAACATAGCTAGCTGATTATATATTTGCAAGTATTGTCTATCCTAACGTAATTATAAAGGCCAGGTATATAACCAATTAAGTATATAAAATGTCGGTTGGGAATCCCATGTTGAAAATAAGAATGAAAAATAGTCCATTTTATAGTCTAAGGATCGGAGTCACCTCATCCTATTATCACATGAATTTAAATTGAAACCTTGTTGAGTTTGTACGATAGATCTATTTACCCATATAATGTCCAGACTATCAGTCCATCGAATTGTATCGATAGTCCATCAATATAAAATAGACTATAAAATTATGAGAAAGATGGAGAGATTGGTCCATGATTTGTTAGTTTTTGATTGCTTTTTTTGTTAAGTAGTTATAAAGTCAAATAACTTCAACCTAATCGACCAAAAAAAATAACTTCAACCTAAAAGTTTAGTAGTATAATTAATTAATTATTTGTAAGTAAACAAGCAGCCTCATGAATGCATGAATGATTGCTTGACTATTGCCAAAAGTGCTCTATAAGTAATTCGATGCATGTAACACGAGGTTTTTTTTTTTGCTGATGCCAAACTTTTTTATTTTTTAATTTATCTTATTACCATATCTAGTTATGGGTCTCGTTCGATTCGAACCGGCAAACCGAACTGGAATCAACCAACAAAAATTGCTGGTTCTAGGAACCGATTCGGAATTAGGACCGGGCCGGCGGTTCCAATCAACACCTGATTTCAGTTTTGGTTCGGGGATTCCCGGAATCGATGAACCGACAGCTTAGTAATGCGACCTCGTTATGGTGGACGTGGCCTCCGTGAATGCTGATCTAGACCGTGAGGTATATGTTTTCTTTGATGGCGCGGAAGTTGATGAAAGTGGATAGATCTAGCCTCCAACGTTATGGAGACTCTATAAGCCAACATTATGGCTCGACTTCCCTTGGTTCCTACATTAAGAAAGACGAGAGGAAAACGAACAAGATCAAGATCGATGATAATGGGCACAGGGGTTTTAAGAAGGAGGATTGAATCTCTCTACTTAACTCAAAACAAAAGTGTGTGTACCCTAGACAAAGAGAAAGGCTTGGCCTTATATAGGCAAAGCAGAAAAAACCTAACTAGCATAATGAGTCACTTACTCATGCAAGAGAAGGGACAAAACCATAATACTAAAACTAGCTAAAATAATAAAAAGAGTTTAAATATAGAAGTAAAAAATATTATGAATTGGATATGCATTGGACAAGGCCAAGGGCCTTGGTCAACAAAAACATGCCTAGGCCATCGGTCCACAACTGGCCGTGGGCAGTGACTAGGCCAAGGGCAGGCTGAGATTGAGTCGGCCTAGGCGAACCTCTAAAGGGGTCAGGCACGGCCTAGGCCAGGGCACTAGGCCAGGTTGGGTGTGGCCGCGGGCGCTAGGACAAGACCACGGGTTGTGGGCGCGTTGGGGCCGCTGAAGCTGGAAGGCACGAGCGCGTTTGGGCTGTGGTTGAGCAAAGACAAGTATAGAGTGGTTTGTGGCCCATTGCCCTGGCTGAGGCTGGCGAGCGTCCGAGTGACGAATGAGGCCGTGACCTTGGCCCCGACCCAAGTGACGGGGTTGTCGGAATGAGCACTAAGGCCTCCCTCCTCATCCTTGACGGTCATGGGCGAGAACGCATCACTTAGGCCTTGCTACCCTTCATACAAAAAGTATACTTTCTCACATAAACTACTTTTAAAACTCTCGAAATACATGCAATCACTTTATATTTTACGTTTTCAAGATAATAAAAAAACACTACTTTCACCCCAAAACTACTTTTTATGTGAAAGTGTAGCAAGGCCTTAGTCTGATTACGAATTGCCGATTCCAAATCGAACTAAACCTCCGGTTCACCTTAAAAAAACACTAGACACGAACTACAACCGTGGCCTTAATTTTTTTATTTTTTTTTGAAAATGTAAGTATAATTATATTAGGTAGTCAAAAGAGGTTCAAGAAGAACCTATACAAAAAGACTCATGGGAAGGACCTAGAGGAGAACAAACACCAGTCCAAGAACACCCAGGGATACAACCCAACCGTGGCCTTAATTTTCTTAAAGAAATCAATTTAAATCGGAACTAAAATTGGCTTGGAGCCCAAAAAAATGGAACCCGACCCATGACTAAGTTTTATACAAACCGAAAGTGTACCTTTTGAGGTCAAATTGAAAATACGTGAGAACTATTTTTGAATTTAAGTTGAGGGAAGGGGATGCAAAGATTTATTTTTTTTAAATTGGGAAAGGTTTATTAGTACCATATTGTCCTTTACTTCAATATTCGGTGGCAAACGCAAGGTAATGTTAAAGAATGTTAAAGAGGGTCACATAAACTTATAATTAATAAAGTGAAATAAAAAAAATATGATAAAAAGTCCTCACATCCCAAAAAGGGTTTTCTTTTTTGGAAAATTAAAGTTACGGGGGCAAGTTTTTGATTTTGGAATATGGAATGATTTTTACCTATTTCCTTTTGTTTTAGAAATTTTGGAAAGAAGAGTTTTGGGTAATGGGTGCACGTGTATAATTGTAAAGTAAAAGTTTGTACTTCAATTTTTTTTTTCTATATTTTTTTCATTTTTTTTCTATATATACAACAATGTCGTTTAATTAAAATTCTAGACATAACCCATTGATTTTTTTTTAATTCAAAACGGTATTGTTTTTGTGACAGATTTTAACCGCAAGCCATCGTCTACATCAAGCCCAGAAACATATACACATATTGGAATTTTTGACGTCGAGAGAGTGAGGTTTCACTCTCCAGGCTCCCGTGATACTCACACTAGGTAGGGTAGAAGTAGGGTCACCGGACCCCATAGGACCTTGCCTGCGGTTGCCTCTGTTTATATTGTATTAACTTACTATTTGCTAATACAACAATTTAATTTATGTACAAATCTAAATGGGTAGTTTATTTTCTTTCAATTAACTTAGTGATTCTTGGTTAATCATATCAAATAAAAATTATAGGAAGTTAATTTTCTAAAATTAATTTGACAAAATATATCTAGTTATAATTAACTATCCTCAGTAAATAAATCTTTACAATTGATTCGGTCGAAATTGAAAAATCATAGGAATTTATCTAAAACCGTGATGAAATCAATGCACACGATCTAAACTATGAAAATTGTTTATTATGTGCATTGATTTATTAACTCGAGTTTTATAAATAAAACTAGTATAATGCCCGTACCATGTACGGGTAATGTAAATATAAACCCGAATTAACCGATTCGAGATCGAATTTTGACACGAATTCGGTTATAACTCGAGAATTTATAATCTAAACATGATAGACCGAAGTTCGAACCTATTGACCTATATATGTACACTTTTTTCTTTTTTGAGCACACCTATATATATATGTACTTTTATTAATACAGTACAATGTAAAATTTTAAAAAAAATCTATGTGTAAAATATGTAACATGTGAAAGATTTTCACTATTTTTCAAGATTTAATAATGACAAAAATGTATACTAATTAGTAAGTAAAAATTGTTAAGATATAAAAGATCACTTAATTTTTTTTATTCATATAAGGATATAATTTTAAGAAAATCATGTTGGAAAAAATTCAAATAAGGATATAATTTTAAGAAAATCATGTTGGGAAAAAATCAATTGGGTAAGATATTAAGTAAATATAAGGAAAGTGGATAAGATATCAAGTATATACAACTTATTTTTAGAGAATTACAATGTAAAGAAAATAATATCATCATTTTATTCAAGGTCGATGATGTGACGCAAATTTTTATACAGACTTGGGTTCTGCTTTATACTGTATTATAGTAGATTACAAATACCGCATACAATCTAAACTAAATGTTTTTTAACCTTCGGATATCTACTCAAAGCAGTTAAGCTTATAAAAATAGTACCTAGAAGTTATCGGTTCGACTCAACAATGTATCATAAAACTAAATGTTTTTTAATTTCGTCCAAGCCTGTTGTTTTTCCAGCCCATATCATATCCATATAGGCGGACCAGCCTTCAGGAACCACCATCATGCCCATACGTACGTACTTTATGGTTTGGTGCCTTGGTCGGATTACCTACAACTCCTACAAGGCTACAAGGCTGACCTTTTTCCCCTAAAACAAAAAAAAAACCTTGACAATATGCTATTTATATCGTTTTTTTTTCTCTAGGAGGGACCATTATATTGTTCACATAATTTTGAAAATAAATCTGAAAATGGTTAACGTAAAATATATCATGTAGTGATTTTTGAATCCTTCTCG
The DNA here is from genome assembly GCA_934048045.1 of Polygonum aviculare. Taxonomy (NCBI): domain Eukaryota; kingdom Viridiplantae; phylum Streptophyta; class Magnoliopsida; order Caryophyllales; family Polygonaceae; genus Polygonum; species Polygonum aviculare. The sequence continues at coordinate 24,747,170 of OW204032.1, forward strand.
ATCGTTCCGTCTTTATTCTCATCAAGAATTCTTGCAAGGTTTGAGAAATTTGATCGAGCACGTGACTTGTGATGATCGAACAAGTAGCTAGAATTATATGTCATTTTTTGTTAAATACAGTATATCTCTAATTCTGTTGAATCAGTTATTTAACATATCTATATCCATATGTGCATTTACTTAATTTGTATATACTCCTATAGACTATAGTCTGCTTAAAAGATTCCCTGACACAATTCATAAAAGTGTGCAAATTCCTAGCGATAGAAAATGAATAAACAATGTGTTACGCTCGTGATTACTACTACTAGTGTAAATAAAATGATAAAATAAAACAAGTATTTTAAAATCCCATCAATCATTGCCTTCAAAGCTCAAAGCACGTATACCTACGTACTCGCATCATGCAACTCAAAAACAATACGTGAACGTATAACAGGAAAGTTTTACCCGGAAATGCGTCCTACGTTAATCTAATTAACTCTGAAATGCAATGCATGCATGTGTTGATGTGCACTCATAGTGTGTGTACAAGATTAGCGATTGGGACATCCGAGAAGGGAGTGTGAAATCACGAGGAAAAGAGCAGACAAGATTAGCTAGCGAAGAAGTTGATGATATAGTTATGAATGAGAAACCGTCACAGAACTTTGTGGAAAACGTGTAAAATGGTCCCAACTCTGAAAATGTACTCACAATTTCTGGTTTGCTTCAATTTTATTGAAAATGTCCTCTTAACTATAATAATTTGGAGAAAGGATAAGCATATCCAAACTCCCTAGACTACAACGAAATGCACTGATCTAGTAGTGTTATTATTTGCATACACATAATTTTTTAGAAAGGCTTATAAGTTACTCCCTCTGTCCCCGAAAATATATCCATAAAGCACATTTGTACAAAGATTAATGAAAAATGGGAAAAAATGATAAATTTGATGATAAGGGTAATAAAAAGGAGTAATTAATAAGATTGGATGAGAATAACTTTATAATTTTATAGGGAAAAGTGATAAAGTTGATGAGAAATTTGGATAACGAGTGTAATATATGAGATTGTATGAGCGTAAGATTGTAAAAGTATAGTGATATAAATGGAAATAAAATAAAGTTTGACAAACTATTAGGGACGATCGAAAAGGAAAGACGGACGATCTCTCGGGAACGTAGGGGGTATAATTATGCCAGTATACATATTGTTAAATATAAAATAAAATTTCAAAATGATTGGTTGATCATTAAGGAGAAGGTGACTGGATTGGAAGTAGCTATAGATTCAACTAAATAAAACATACGTTTTATTATATGTAGTCATGAATACTTCATTGAGTGACTAAATTAATACTATCATGATCTAATCTTTAATTTCCAAAGTAACAATTATTCCACATTATTAGTTGTATGAAATTTTATTTGACACAATCATGCATAGTTGCATATGCATAGCACTACAATCTTGTTGGTCGAACACTAATAAGTGTACACATATCATTTCGCTTTTATATGCTTTGTGGTCCATGAAGAGATTTAGAACTATCGATCATTACCAATTACCACCTATGTCTCTCTCCAGTTTGAAATACTAAACATGAAATCATTCCATTTTACGGTGGATTTATACGTGTAAATGCAAATAAATACATCACATAAAACGTTACAAGAACTATATATATATATATATATATTCATATATATTTATAATTAAATTTCAACCTTCAACCATATATCGATATACGGAGTATAAATGTAAGGCATAGCTAGAAGGATAGGTGAATCGACGCCCACACCTATTTATTTTTTGAGCCCAACCCACCTATTTGAGATTACGTGCATGCATATATATATATATAAGATATCGTTTAAGTTTGACCCAGAAAAATACATTTTTTTTGGACGTCAATGAGCAAATGGCACAAATCAATACAATCGAGTCAAAAATTATAAATAAACTAGTACAAACCCCGTATCATGTACGGGTAATGTAAATATAAAACCGAATTAATCGATTTAAGATCGAATTTTGATACGATTACGCTTTTAACTCAAACTTATAATTCAAATCCGATAGACCAAAGTCTAAACCTATTGACCTATATATGTACTTTTATTCATACAATTTTTATTCTAAAATAGTTATATTCAAATTTATATTATTAATGAATATACTATTGACACATGTGAATTTTTTTCACTATTCTTCAAGATTCAATAATGACAAAAATGTATACTAATTAATAAGAAAAAATTGTAAGGAATATAAAAAGAAAATCACTTCAATTTTCTTATTCGTATAAGGATATATAATTGAGTAAAATATTAAGTATACATAAGGAAATTGGATAAGATATCAAGAAGATATATAAGTTATTTTTTGAAAATCAATGCAAAAAATAAAATTATTATTTTATTCAGGGTTGATGACGTGGCGCAAATTTTAACAAAGATTTGAGTTCCGCTTTATACTGTATTACTATAGTAGATTGTTTTTAAAAATATATTTATCGTATTTTTGGGTTGAATATATATTCATCCTATCTTGATTTAGAGTTCTACGGAGTAGATAACATTAGATATTTTTCCATTTTCTTTATTGTACGTGCACATATCAATAGCCATAAAAATACGGTTGTCCATTGTTACTTTGTTAGGGAAAAAGTGCAGTCCTTTGTGTCAACGGGGTTTTTAAACATAAAATAATAATAAAGTTTTACTGCACAGTGAAATTTAACTAAGAGTCCCAACTTTGGGCTTCTATTTGAAGGCGGAAGTTGTGAGCCTTTAAACTACAGTACACATAATAGCTGTTTGGATTCAAATATTTATTGGCCATAGATGCAAATAAAATCATATCCTCCAAAAGCAATATATAATGAATTGCAAACAAATAAACAACCCTTTGCTGGCTCCAATTCCAAATCACGTTTGAGCTTCTTCATTTGTGGCATAAAATAAAAATAGTACAAGGTGACAGGAGTTCTATGCATTTTTTTGGTATGTGTTTTCTTACAAAATTTTATAATTATGATTTACTATTCTCGTATTTTTTAACTTCAAGTAAAATAATATGTATTGATTGTTATATATATTACCTTTAACTTCATACTTTATTATGTAAATGATATAAATTAGTAAACTTAATAAAATGGAATATTATATCATACTATTAAATAATCTCCCAAATCAAATAGTATAATCTAATAAATAAAAATAAAGGTAATTGATTTTAAAGAATGAAATATATGGATGTGGGGTGTGGGAGTAGAGTAGAAATGAGTTTTAAAATGAGGTGGAGGAGTGAGAAAATTGATAAAAGGGGTTAAGAGTACACTTTCGGGTTCACCATTGCGGATGGCCTTAGTAATAAAAGGTCCGTGCTCAAAAAAAATATAAAAAATAAAAATAAAAGGTCCATTCATTTATGGACAAACAATGGAAATTGAACCTGCACACGCTAAATTCATAGTCTAACTTCTTAACCCACTTAGCTAAGATACAACATAAAAGTCAATAGATTTGCAAGGCAAACTCTATCAAAGTCTTAACTTGTAAGTTAGAAAGTAAATTCCGATCTTAGATATAAAATGACCATAAAACCTGACACGTAATCCGTTTGATTACACCCGCCAAAATCTAACACCCACTATATATAGCCATTTTGTACGTAACTGAGTTAGGAGGCAAACAAGTTTTATCCTTGCATTGGTGTAATTGGATATTTATTAAACAAACAACATTTCTCCTTGAAAAATACCATCAATTCCTTGCATTTGTAAGGGTAAAAATATAAGCTTCAGATAAAATAATTTTTACATGCTAGTGATAGTGGCTAGACTGCTATAGTAGGGAATGTACATCTGTTTTTTTATGGCACAGTACTGCCTACCTAATATAATTATGCCGAAAGGAAGGACTATAAAGAAAACAAAACTCTAATTAAGCAGAGTTCTTACAATAATTGCACTAAGAATTGTCACCTGTCCCATAAATGACACATGGTATTTTTTTTTTGACGGTGACAAAAAAACTACTCCTAGTCACTAAAATAATTTTAACCATGTGAAATTACTACCAACTTATGGCACGACTTGTAAAATATGTCCAAATTTACGCAAACAAAAAATCCCAAGTGCAGAGACAGAACTTTGAAGGCGAGGTTTTTCTATTATTTTATTCGTTTCTTCCCAACAAACCAAAGAGCAACACCATAAATTCTCAATTCCTTCTCGTGCATTTAAGAACGCCACAACAAAATTTCTCATTCCAGAAGAGAAGTGGAAGAGCACAAACGGTTCATACCCACCATTCAAGATACGTCTGCAATCATTCTTCCAATTCTCTTCACTCTCTTCTTTTGTCCTGAGCTTGAATATCATTCAAACCTAGCTTTCATTGAGTTTTTTCATTGGACATTTTTTCTCTGTTAAAGAACTAGTCTTTGAAGGAAATCTTTTCACCAAAGTGGTTTTGTTTGTTTCATGAAGCTTTTCAAAAATGCCCATCTCCCTATAATCATAGATACTCACTTTTTAGCTTCAGAGAAGACACAAATTCATGCTTAAAAGGCGAGTGATAGGATTTCATGTGGTAATTTGAAAGCTTTTCCCCCTTTTTACTTTTCTAGGTATAATTTCACAGAGTTAAAAAAGTACACACCTTTGGGGGATTTTTTTTCCCTCCAATTTATGCCTGGTTGAGTTGAATGGTGGGTTGGATTTCACTTCTTTTTTAAACTTTTGTCTCTTTTCTGAGGGCATTCTCCTGTGGATTGGATTGGTGTGTAAAAGGAGGGGCTGAGAAATACCATTTGAGCCATGGATTCTGAAATTTACCAAAACCTCAGAAAACAGCTTGCTGTTGCTGTGACAAGTATTCAGTGGAGCTACTCTATTTTCTGGTCAATTTCATCTTCTGATCCAAGGTTCTTCTCTTATTCTAACTCTTTGCTCTTCTGTATGAACAGAATTTCTCATTGAATTTTGGTATTTTTCTGCATATTGGAAACATTTAGTTAGGGTTCATTAAATAATGGGTCAGTCTAGCTTTGTTTTCATTAGATTGTAATGAGAAGTAAGCTCAATGAATCCACTTGCATACTTAAGGGGGAAAGAATTGCAATAATGTTAATCTCCAGTTCAAGGCATTACTCTTGGGTGTCATTTTCATTACTAGCCCAAAAACCACAGTGGTCCAGATTAGTTTTCTTGAATCTGAATTCAGAACAACTTTAGTACTAGTTTGAGTACTGTTGCTGTTTCCTGCTATCTTTTGGTGCAATGTTTTCAGCAGGTTTGTAATCTTGTGTTAGTTTGGTAGCTATCATGAAACATGAATAGAAAATCTTCTTTTCCAGGGTGTTGGAATGGAGTGAAGGGTACTACAATGGGGACATCAAGACAAGGAAAACAGTCCAAGCTGTAGAATTTGATGTAAATCAGTTGGGTCTGCAAAGAAGTGAGCAATTAAGGGAGCTTTATGAGTCTCTATTGGCTGGAGAAGCCAACCCACAAGCTAAAAGGCCTTCAGCTGCATTGTCTCCTGAAGATCTTTCGAATACCGAATGGTATTACTTGGTCTGTATGTCGTTCGTCTTCAATCTCGGCCAAGAGTAAGTAGTATTGAGTAAGCTCATCTATGTTATCATGATGATATAGTTGGAAAAATTCTGGCTAGAAAATTACTTGAGTAATAAAAATAAGAAAATGGAGCATCATGATCTGCAGGATCAGCAGGATATAATGTGGATGCATTATTCTATAGACCATTTTGTATTCAAATTCCTAATGATGCCTTGCCTTAAGTATTGGGGGACCATTGATATTTTATTCCTGTCTGAATCCAAAAGGACTTGTTTTTTTATGATGATTAATTGACAAAGACCTCTGTGAGGATTCTTGTTCTTATTCTCTTACAGTTTTACCATTGTTGTATCTCTTTTAAATGTTGGTTACTTATTAGATTCTTCAAAAATGTCTTCTGTGTGCTAATGAGGTCCCCAATTCATTCAACAGTTTGCCAGGGAAAACACTGGAAAATGGTCAGCCTTTCTGGCTTTGCAATGCACACCAGGCTGATAGCAAGGCGTTTAGCCGGTCTCTGCTAGCTAAGGTACTTTCTCTTTGGGCTTAATTGTACATGCTTGAAAGTACTTTCCTATTGTAAATCAAAAGACTAATTGATCTTAATCTTTCTTCTCATTGTTTCCGTGACAATCGCCTTCTATAGAGTGCTTCCATTCAGGTACTAATCAATTTCATCCTTTGCTATGTGGGATTTAGTGAATATTTTTATCCTATACCAATGTTTATTCTTGTTACATGTTAAGTCAATCTCTAAACAAGTTCCTTTAATATTCAGACTGTGGTGTGCTTTCCCTTCTTAGGGGGTGTGGTCGAGCTCGGTGTCACTGATATGGTATTAATCTTGCATTTCCTTGAGCAATCTTCTCTTTCTTGATTTATGTATAAATCTTTATTGACATTGTTTCTCTCTAAATACTCAAGATTCCAGAGGACTTTTCCCTGATCCAGAATGTTCAAGCTTCTTTGTTGGAGATTGATCATTCTGCACTTCTTGATGGACCTAATTCATTTATCCACCTAGATAATGACGCAATTCTTGAAACTGAATTACCACCAATTGTGCAAGATGAAGATTTGAGATTGTTTGAGCCCTCTGAAGATTGCTTTGGACTGATGCAATCAGTAGAGGAAGCTGACTTCTTGATTGAAGATGTAAATGAGGATCTCATGGATGATGAACCGTCTAGTGAGTGCATTTCTCTTGCAAAAACGGAAAATGTAGAAGAAATTCCTCATCCTCAGCGACACGAAAACCCGGATGGAAGCTGCCTTGTGAGGATGGAATCAGACACTCAACATCAATGGATTGATGATTTGCACTACCAAAATGTTCTTGTGGCGCTTTCCAATAACAAGCCGGAATTGACCTTGGGGCCTTTTGCTGGCAATTGCAATAAGTCATCCAGTTTTTCGAGCTGGAAAAGGAGTAACACAAATTCCTATCAAAATCCTAGAAATGGATATGGGCAAAGAATGTTAAAGAAGCTGCTAATTGAAGTTCCTAGCATGATGCATAAAGATTCCTCCCTTGAGCTTGCTTCAAGTCGTGTGCTTGCAGAGAGGAGGCGACGCGAAGGAGTGAACGACAAATTCTCAGCTTTGAAATCACTAATTCCTTCGCTCAATAAGGTAAACAAGCTTTCCTTCTTTCCAAGATTCCCTTGGAAACTTAGGATGCATTTGGTTTACCCAAGATAATTCGGCTAGTCTTTTTTCTTGTGTAGGTTGATAAGGTGTCTATACTCGACGACACAATCAAGCACATGAAAGAGCTACAGAGAAGAGTTGAGGAGCTTGAAACAAAATCTGTTTCAGGACACATGAAGCCTCAAGACATGGCTGAGAGGACATCAGACAATTACAAAACCAACAGAACCGGTTTCAAGAGAAAATCAAGTGAAGAGAAGTTGGAGAACAGCCTTGTATCTCTAAGAGATAGATCTACCAAAACCGATTTGTCTATAAGCTTGATCCAGAAGGATGTCTTAGTTGAGATAACGTGTCCGTGGAAGGAGTGCTTGTTGCTCGAAATCATAGACGCATTGAGCACTATAAGATTAGATACACACTCGGTTCAATCCTCTACATCTGATAGTTTTCTTTCAGTAACCGTCAAAGCACAGGTAAACTTACATAATGCGAAATCGTCATTTTTGCATCTTAGAAGCTGCAAAAAATATTTTGAATCTGATCTTGTTGTTCTATTTGATTGTGTTGTAGATCAAAGAACCGGGTCATTTGTCAGCAGGAGTGATCAGGCAAGTGTTACAAAGAGTACTAATGAAATCTGGATGAGTTTACATAGTTCTACTATTCTTTTCTTACTATGACAGATGCAGGGCTTTGTCCTTTTCCCCTTTGTGTACATCTTTGGATTGAAGAGAGCCAAATTCAAATAAAGAGGGAAAAGTCCTCATTTTGTTCCTTCTTGTAGTGTTACCTTTTATGATGGACTTAGTTGACGATTTTGTTCTGCAATATGAAATGAATGTTTAGTTAATGGCCATTGGCCTGTCAAAGACATTTTAGCCACCTTTTAGTCAGAATGTAGCCATCATGGCATCATCATTCATCTATAAGAAAACAACTTACAATGGGAACACATCCAAAGTGCATTAAAGGAAAGGTAGAGAGTTTGGTTTGGTGGGGCTAAACAGATTTTGTTTGGATACAAACAATCAAACATGCAACCAATCTGTAAATTATGAAAAATGAACTACAATTTGTCCATGTTTTTGTTAGCTTATGAACTCTTCCACGGTAGAGAATCTACTTTTACTGTGCATGATTGCATGAAGTTGTCTATTGTAATGAAGCCCGTGACTAGATTTACCCTACTTTAACTTTCTTCTTTCTTATCTAATACCCTACATAACTTTTACTATACGAGGTTAAAGAAAAAAGTTGATTTACTACAGATATATATATGAAAAAAATAGATAAAAGAGATGAGATGCCATTATCAATTTGTCGGCCTCTATGAATACGTTCCTTTTTATGCTTGTATGGATACTATATCTAAGATGAGTTACATATAGTAGTATGATATGATTGAGGAGACGATTCTATTATGAATATCTGGCACAAATTGTCCAAAACTATAAAAAAATATAAAAAATAATGAAGTGGACAAAACAACACCTAAAAGACGGTGGGTTTTTTTAATAAAAAAAATCACTTAATTAATTCTTCTTAACTTATTGTAGTTTTTTTTGGTCGAAACTTAACTTATTGTAGTTGATATGATAAAGTATGGAATATATGAATTGTCTACCAAAAATAGTAAAAGAATAATGAAAATTTGATGTAGTAACAAAACAAAAACCATACGTATAATCATGAGGCAGAGAGACAAAAACTAGTCTACTACGGAGTGCAATTCGAATAAGTGATAAGACCAGACACCCTCAATTACCGCCCACATGGATTTTCTTCTTCTTCTGACTTCTGGCTTTCATGTGATGTGAGGAAGATGTCAGAATCACTGTATCCATGCAAATCATGCATGAATAGATGTATTTCGGGCTAAAACATACGTGACCACCTGAACTTGCACACATTAGTCATTTTAGCACCTCAATTCATCGGATATTCACTTTGACACCTGAACTCAACGTTTTGTGACCGATCAGACACTTGGACGCTGACGGGGCAAAAAAAGTTGCCACGTCACATGCCACGTCCTTATTTAAATAAATAAAAAAAATCAGCAAACCCAATCATTAAAAGGAAAAAGGAAAAAGAAACAAAAAAATCCCTAACTAAAAGAAAAAAGGAAAAAAAAATAAAAAAACCCAAATTCCCCAAATCTCAACTCGGACGCTCAACTGTGTCCCTCTTCCCTCTCCGACGCCACATCTCTTCTCCTCTCCTTCATTGCCGCCGATTCCGACCACCGTCTGCGCAACCATCTACTCCACCCTCAACCAGATCCTCTGCAACTCCGGCTCCCCTGCTTCTTGCTGGCCACCACAACCTCGAGTTCGGAGAACGAGGTCTCCGGATCCGGCTCCGGCGACACGCGCAGGCCTTCAACGCGTGGACGAGGCGTACACCGGCGTCCTCCGAGTCGACGTCGATGATAGAGCGGGATTTCTCCGGCGACGAGGACGAGGTCGTCGGGTCGGATTTCATCCGTTTGGAGAGGTGGAGGAGGGCTTGGTGGACTACGGCGACGTAGAGGGAGGCTGGTAGGCGGCGATGCCGGGGAAGGGAAGCAGGAGACGGGCGGCAGTGTCGGGGACGGAAGCAGGAGGCGGGCAGCGGTGCCGGCAACGGAAGCAGGAGGAGGAGCGGCGGAATTTGGGGAAAATTGGGGTTTTTTATTGTGATTTATTTATTTGAGGAATTTGGATTATTTTAGTTTCTTTTTTCTCTTAGTTAGGGGCTTTTTAGTTTTTTTTTTCCTTTTTCCTTTTAATGAGTGGGTTTATTGATTTTTTTATTTATTTAAATAATGATGTGGCATGTGACGTGGCAATCTAGTGGCAATTTTTTTTGCCCCGTCAGCGTTCAAGTGTCTGATCGGTCACAAAACGTTGAGTTCAGATGTCAAAGTGAATACCCGATGAATTGAGGTGCTAAAATGACTAATGTGTGCAAGTTCAGGTGGCCACGTATGTTTTAGGCCGATGTATTTCTACTGTATTTCTTGGCCCTATGGCTGCTAATTGACGTAGAATAGTGACCTGTATTTGCCTATTTGATGATATAATTATTGATGACTAGACGTGGGTCGGGAACCGGAATCGATCCTTGGTCAGTTACCGGAACCGACAAAAAATTAAAAAAATATTATCTTTTATTTTATTTATAAAAAATAAATTTTATTAAATTTGGGTATATTTGACCTCTCTTAAATGTATAAATTTGGTTCTAGTTACTTTTCATAAGCATTTACATCTTGATTTGTATGTTAGAAACGTTTGATATGATTTATTTATATTTGAGAAACCAATGGTTTGGGTCGGTTTGGTTATCCGGTTTATCTGGTTTCATTGGAACCGGACCTAGTCTAGAAGTTGTTCCCCACATTATGGGGAAAATCATGAGATGCAAATATGCAATGATTTATGAAAAAGGTTGTTTATAATAAGAGACGACTTCGAGAGAGCATCATAGGCTTGATTGAGATGAACTATGTCTATGTGGCCCAAAACAGTTAAGCTTTTTATGAGTTGCTGGCCCAAACCAAAACGTTTTGCTTTTAAATGGATGGAGTTGTTCGTGAGAGTGGTTTAAAACTTTAAATCAACCGAGCCATCATTCATGAGAAGCTCAATGTCCAAGTCGAGTTTGGACAAAAGAAAACGCGACTCTTTTGTTCACGAGAAAGCTTATATACATAATCATGAGTAAGCTCGTTCATGTATTCATGAAAAAACTCGACTAGCACTTGACGCATCAACTCATTGGTTGAGCACTCAAGAGCAAACCTGTATCAAACATTTTCCGGGGCCCGATGGCGTAATAAAATTAGGGACTCTTAATATAAATTATAATTTTAAAATAATAAAATATTTTATAAAAAAGACACTAACTTAATGCAATATAATCGAAACATGTTAATATTAAGGGAATCAATCCACTTCCTTAAATTAGGGACTCATTTCATTGTATTTCTTAGCATTTTTATAGATGAAATAAACTACTTATACATATAAAGAATTATGTAGGTGGAAATCTCCTACTTTGAAAAATACTCCAGCATAGACTAAACAGGATATTAAAATATTTTAGCAAAATTGATTAGAACCATACATGATCCATATTCTCTTGAACATGCAATTAGAGTAACTAAAATTTGCAAAAATTTATCATATTTGTTTGAATAGGAATAAAGTTATAATCCAAATATATTTTAAAATTTAGATACTTAAATGGGTCTCCTTAATTCTAGTGAATACAATTTTACTAATATTAATTTTTTTCTAAAATGGGGCCTCCAATTTTCGAGGGCCTATAACGACAGTCTCTCCTAAGTCCTAACTTGCCCTTTTAACCGGGCCCTGCTCATGCGTGTATCGTGAAGTCTCGGATTGAACATTTTGAGCTCAAACAGTCAAACTCACTTGTTCAATTCAAACATGGAAAGTACAAAAGAAACGACGCCGTTTAGGCCTCTCATTCGGTCATTCCCACTTGGGATTTTACATTATCCATCTCCGCCTTTTTCTTGCAGAAAGAAATCCTAAAACCTCCCTCCATCCTCTCTTCAATGGCTTCACTGCCATGGCTCACTTCTCTCTCCCTCTCCTCCCTCCTTCCACCAGATCCCCCGCCTCCCTCCCACCTCCGCCTCCCCTCCCTCCCTCCCCACCACCTCCACCTCAAATGCCTCCGCCCTCCCTCCGCAATCGGCCCCGACGGCAAATACTACCCCACCCCCGCCGACGACGAGCCCCCGGAGGCCGCCGAGGACACCTCCCATGGCGTCTCCCGCTTCCAGCAGATCGGCCGCCAAGCCTCCCGCGCTCGCCGTGCCGAGGAGGACGATTTCCGTAAGAACCAGTCGGTCTTCCTTAACGCCATTAAGGACGTGGAGGACGCCCCCGACGCTCCTGGCTCTGCCCCCAGGGACTCCGATTATGGAGACGACCTGTTCGGGGAGATCGATAAGGCGATTGCCATGAAAAGGAAGGAGTTTGTTAAGCAGGGGCTGTTGAAGCCTAACCCTCCGAAAAAGGAGAAGGATGCCAATGCGGTTTTGGAAGAGTTGGGCTCCGAGGAGGTCGTTGATTTGGAGGAGATTGATGAATTGGAAGGGATTCGAGCGGTTTCGGCGGACTCCGAAGGGGAAGAGGGCGGTTCCGATTTCGATGATGTTGATGAGGATGAAGGTGAGTTGGGAGGTAAGCTCAATTCTAGCTCTGACCCGTTTGATTCCGATTTTAGCCTCGATTTCGATATCTATGGGAAGCCTAAGGTTAGAATTGTGGAGCCTAAGTTTAGGATGACACTAGCTGAGCTGTTGGATGAGAGCAAGGTGGTTCCGGTTGTGGTTTATGGGAATTTGGAGGTGGAAATATCTGGGATTGAGCATGATTCTAGGGTTGTTAACCAAGGGGATTTGTTTATCTGTTGTGTTGGGAGCAACACTGATGGGCATTTGTATTTGAGTGAGGCTGATAAGAGGGGGGCTGTTGCTGTTGTTGCAAGCAAAGAGATTGATCTTGAGGAGACATTAGGGTGTAAGGCTTTAGTCATTGTGGAGGATACGAGTTTGGCGCTCCCGGCTTTGGCTGCGTCTTTTTATAGGTACCCGACGAAGAATATGTCGGTTGTTGGGATCACTGGAACGAGCGGGAAGACAACGGCGGGTTATTTGATAAAGGGTATGTATGGAGCCATGGGGTTGAGGACAGGAATGTTGAGCTCCGTGGGGAATTTTGTCCATGGGGATAACAAGTTGGAATCGGCAAGTAGTAAAGTTGATGCTGTTTCAATCCAGAAGTGGATGGCTAAGATGCTTCACAACGGGACGGAAGCGGTTGTCATGGAGGCGTCTCCAAGCGAGCTAGCTTCTGGGAAATGCAGTGAAGTTGATTTTGATATTGCTGTGTTTACAAACTTGTTAACTGACCATCTGGGAGTTAATGGCTCTGAGGAGGAGTATAGAAATGACCAGGCTCTGTTATTTGCAAGGATGGTTGATCCAGAAAGGCATAGAAAAATCGTCAACATTGACGATCCGAACGCGTCTTTCTTTCTAGCGCAAGGGAATGCTGACGTGCCTGTTGTGACATTTGCCATGGAGAATAAGAATGCAGATGTTCATCCTTTGAAATTTGAGCTCTCTCTGTTTGAGACGACTGTGTTGGTCAATACTCCTCAGGGTATTTTGGAGATCTCGTCTGGGTTGCTGGGAAAGCGCAACATATACAACATCCTTGCTGCAGTTGCAGTTGGTATTGCTGTTGGAGCGCCTTTGGAGGACATTGTTAGGGGTATTGAGGAAGTGGATGCAGTTCCTGGTAGGTGTGAGTTGATAGATGAAGAACAGGCTTATGGAGTGATTGTGGATCATGCCAATACTCCTTATGCTTTGTCAAGACTCCTTGATTCCGTAAGAGAGCTCAAACCAAAGAGAATTATAACAGGTATGCTCACAACTTTCATTACATTATTTGCTTCAATGAGAAAGGCCAAGTCAAAAGTCCTTGGTCAACATACCTGTTTCCTGGTCTTACTTTTGTAGTGCTTTTATTTTAGTTATTGGGTGTTGTGGTGACGCTGAAAGGGGAAAGAGACCCGTGATGACAAAGATTGCCACAGACAAGAGTGATGTGACTATGCTGACATCTGATAATCCTGGCACTGAAGATCCTTGTACGTTTTCATTCATAAGACTCCCCTGGTTTTGCTAGAACATATCTTTTGATGTTTCATAAATTGTCTGTCTAATAACCTTCAAATTTGACGTCAGAAGTAATAAGATGGTTCATGCTTGAAGCTAATCTGCCATCTCTTACTTCGCAGTGGATATCTTGGATGATATGCTGGCGGGAATCGGTATGACCATGCAAGACTACTTAAAACAAGGAGAGAATGATTATTACCCTCCTCTTCCGAATGGTAATAGGTTGTTCCTTCATGATATCAGACGGGTAGCTGTACGTGCAGCTGTTGCAATGGGGGAGGAAGGTGATATGGTGGTAAGTCTCCACGCTGTTTACTTCTCGGACTACAGAGCTGAAAATCAGAGTAGTTCTCCAAGAATCATTTTTTATAATCACATCCTTGACAATTTCGTAGGTTGTAGCTGGCAAAGGGCATGACACATCTCAGATCGAAGGCGAAAAAACTGAGTTCTTTGATGACCGCGAAGAATGCAGGGAAGCATTGCAATATGTTGATGAGTTACACCAAGCTGGAATTGACACGACTGAATTCCCATGGAGGTATGCGTCGAGACTGCTAAATACTTGCTTTCAGGGTGCTGTAATAAGATATTGAAATCTAACAAATATTTGGGCATTATAACTGCACTTTACAGGTTACCCGAGAGTCACTGATGACGATTGGTGGTGGTGAGAATTTTGATGTTGCAAGTAGATTATTCCACACGTATTCATAGAGAACCTGAAAAACTTGTCGGGTAACAACGCTATAGTGTTGTATTAAGAAAATGTGTGCGGATGATCTTGGGTTTCTCGAGTAGTTTTGATGCTGTGTGTAGGTGGTTTAGTCTTGGATTTTGGAAGATGAGTATATTGGCGTTTGTAAACTGAACCTCACTAGATTGTAAAGCCTGGATGACCTGAAATGGAATGGGTGGGCCTGTTCACCGTTACGTCAAGGATTTTAACCCCATTGATTAGGTTCCGGTATAGTGTTAGTTATGGCTTTCTTCATTTTTCAGACTCTGATATTGCCGAGTCTTTATGTAATAGAGTAACACCCAAAAGGCATCATTCAGAATAGACCATGCTATTTTTGGCAAGCCTGACAATTAATAGAAATGTTTCCCACATGGCCCAAAAACCCAAGTATAAACTATATATTGAGAAAGAAGAAATATTAGACAATGCCTGTACAGTGGAAATATAGACACAATATGCATGCAAAATCGACAGTTCCTCCTATTTTAAGGTACTTTGATGGAGAAGATGAACATTGCCCCATCCTCTTTCTTTCCCTTGCTCAATCGTTGACATCAAAACGAGCAAGAAGTAACGGGCCTCTTCCTCAGACCGCAATTCCAAAGTAGTTTGAAACAACGGCAGCGGAGTCGGATACCCGCTCCACCTCTGTGCTCGTCTTTGTTGTTGATTCCTCTTATTCAAAGATTCCGAACTGCTTCCAACTATATTAACAGCTGATTCATCAGTATCCACATGAATCACGCTCTCTAACCCGATTCGAACCTCAACTATCCATTCAGGATCACTGCTAATCCCACGGAACTCGGGTTTTCCAAGGTTGATCAAAGCCGGGCATTTGACAGTCATTATGAGTCGCTCAGTGAGAACTACAAACTTGCCGGGTTCATTAAGCGACTTACACATGACTAAAACCTCGTCTTCAAAGTCATTGGCTTCTGTTAGTACAGCCGTTCCTACAGCTTCCTCCCAAGAGTAGGGTCTTAGGGCCGTTTCTCTACTTAAAGGTCTTGGAAGTCGGGTTCGATAATGGTGTCCCATTCGGTGAAGTTTGCTTCGGTTTCGTATACTCTGAGCTGTCTTTCCAGTTGCCTCTAGTACACTGGCTGCTGGTCTAGCCACTAGCCCTGTTACACCTAGCGCGAATCCTACAAAGAAAAAGAAGGGAAAAAATCGATTTATTATACTCACAAGCAAGAATCTGTGCAGTAAGACCATCCACATTGAAAAAAAAAATTCTATGAAAAATGTGATATTTGTAGTTCCCCTCACTTCTAACCAAATATTTAAAATCCGGTTTTTTTTTACCATAATGATAGAATTAAAAAGGAACATGTCACATATTTATAATTCAAATTTCATAGACACCTGAGAGTACTCCAGGGAGACCATGCTTCTCTGCTCCTCTGATGGGTGATTGAAGAAGACCAGTAAGGCCCTGGAAAAGAGGAGGCGAACCAAAAAGAAAGTTATTGTCATCAGTGGTTTCTTCAACATTAACTGATGCATACCACTAAATCACAAAATCATTCCCCAAACATTGACTTATGTGCATCGTGAAATGAAGTGAAATAAGATTCTATATCTTGCATCCATAACTATATGAGACCTGAATTGTAGAGCTTTCCTTAATAATCACAGTGGCCTACGGATAATATTTAAACACTAACAGTATTAAGCAAGAAATAAGATTCTTTGATAAAATTCTAGTCACTAAATTCTCTGAAGTAGTTTCCAGCAGTTGGCAAGTACAGTTGATTACGACTAAGAATATCTTGTCTCTTTTATTTTTTTTTAGAATTATTTTGCCACAGAATACAATACAAACCTTAGAATTAGGCAACCCTGTTCAAAGCAATATCCCTATATTAAAGTAATATGCATCTTTACCATCATACAGTTCACATCAATGAGTCAGACGCCATTAAAAGATTCAAAGTCAGTCAGTTACCTCCAATACTTCACTGATTACACCTTTACTGTGGGATAATGCAGCTAACTGTTGCTTTTCAGCTAGGGAGACGTCTTGATGATCAAAGGTGAATGCTAAAATTCCCTATGTAAAAAGGTCGAAAGACAAAATCAGAGTAAGTATATAGGCACATCCTGAACTTTACTGTGGTACCTACAATTTATGTTTATGGCATTTTATTAACTAAGTTCCAGATTAATCATTTCATCATCAGAATTTTGAACATGTAGCAAAAAAGTGAACTGTAGAGCAAATGGAGCCTTTTCTACCCCACGAAAGATTCTAGCACTTGCCTAGTTGATATAAAAAGATCCAAAATCGAATTTTTTATAAAAGACACTTTTACAGAAGTTGGGAGAATAGTGTGTACTTTCACTATTACACCGTGATTGAGGCAAAGGGATAGTATCCTAATGACTTCAAATTTTAATTGCATCACATTCTTTTATTTAAAATTATACTCAACATTTTTCTACCAAAAAAAGGAAAAAGGTTATTCATGGTTTTATAGAAGTAGAATAAAAATATAAAAACTTCAAAAATGATGTACCTTATGAGCAGCTTTGCTGAACTGTGTAGCAGCATCACTAATAGCATACAGTGTGTTACTAACAAGGCTGGTAGTTCCATGAGCCATTCCAGTTATGAGTCCAGCAGGGCTCTGGAAAAATATACCAGAATTATAATCAAACAAAGAATGACACCAGGATCATCTTAACAACTTTTTATATATACAAATATTTACTGATCCACGTCACTTTTAAACTACCTCCAGAACACCCTTTGCAGGATCAGATAAGAAATCCTTAATGCCATGGCCTACTCTTCTAGCAAATCCCATAGGATTACCAATAACGCCAGCTGACCCAAAAACCTGCATATCAATTAATTCTGGGGTTCAAACTCAACATTACTTGCAAATGACCATAACTACACCCACAGTGGCATTAACAACATAATTCTTGAATAGATGAGCTCCAAAGCTACGAGTCATATTCTGAAATGTAAACTAGAGCTTTCAGATGCATGCCCATTTTCATCTTGGTTGTATTCTGAATTGTAAACTAGAGCTTTCAGATGCATGCCCATTTTCATCTTCGTATTACTGAAGTTACATTACAAAACCTGAGATGATTACTCATTACTCAACCATACAGTCATTGTTTGCTATTTGCTGCAAACTTCCTGTTATTCTATGGTTCTGTCAGGATCCTTCAATGCATTGTCAGGTATCGACTATCAAATTTTGCCTAACCAATAAGACGTTATTCAATTAAAAACTTTAGCTGGGAAATGAAACCAAAACCTACATGACCGAAATATAAGATTCCCAACCTACCTTAAACATCTCATGAAGAAATTGCTTAGTGTAGTGTTTGCTGACAATTTCACGAATAGATTCCCAGCTTGCTATATGGTGTGTAATGGTCAATTTCCTGAGAGAAATCGTTGCTCCCTCAATATCAGCAAGTGCCATAAGGCCTCTCTGCAAATTGAGAAAGATATATACAGTAAAAACAAAATAACATTTAAATATAATGCAAACATAAGGAGAAATTAGCAAATCTATCCAATACTACTATTACAAGCATAAGTGAGGGAGCCAATGGAAGAAAGATTGCTATAATAGATGGATGAAAACTTCCAAAACATTTGAATGTTACGGTGATGCCCAGTTCAAAAAATGGTTGAAACAAAGACGTAACATAATTCCCTGCTGTATTAAAAGGTCACTTGAAATAAATGTTAAGGCAAAACACTTGAATAAACAGATCACTTTACGAGCTGTGGCATGAGTTTTCTTATTCTTACTTGGCTTCCTGGAGAAGTGCAAAGGGATGCCCATTAGATATTGAAGACATAAAGAGTATATGTGGAAAGATGGGTATCACAAAGTTCAGAGATGTATGAGAATGTTTTCACAGCCTCAAATATAGAGAGGTAAAAAATAATGTGTTTATGGGGACACGTCCTTGTCATCAACAGCACAAGACAGCAATGGAGAAGACGGTCATCTAGAAATATATAACATTTTAATTTGCTTAAGCACACCTCCAGTCTGCAGGAAATGATCACTAAACCTGGCTGACAATTTAATAACTCTACATGTGTGCCAGGCATGTAGGCATGTATGACGTATTAAGATGGAAGTGAAAATTTCATCATGAAGTGAAACAAGCCGACTTGTCACAGCAATGTGGGATGGGTAGGGTACAGGATCAATTTGGTTCAGGGTCAGCAGTTTAGATCATTTCTGTCACTGCAGACAAACATTTTGGTTTCTTAGGATTGAGTCCATTGTGATACATTTTCAGGTGAGGGTTTGTTTTACGTCCAGTGAAATATGCTTGGCAGATTAATTGGATACTGAATGGACCGGATCAATATCCCACAATAACATATTTTCGATAATATGTTAGTTTCAGATAGACCCAGTCAGTGTGCTTAGTTAAAGCAACAATTAGATTATCCAAAATTGGAATATAATAGTTAAGAAAGTTTACACTCCCAGCTTTTTATACTCATTTTGTATAGGTACATAATTCAGATTGGTATGTCCAATGGAAAATAAACAGTATATTTAAAAGCCTTGACCTTAAGAACTTGCCTGAATAAGTGATTCTCCTGACACTAAAGCCCCACTTTTAAGCGTCCACGGATTGCTTGAAAAGCTGTATAACTCTTTAAGTTAGATAAAACAACTAATACAAGATTCCAGCTTAGTAAAACAAATGATTTGTGCTTCACCTTAATGTTATCTTGGTAGGGGCTATCGAAAAGGCTTCCACAAAGATCTTGTTATGTCTTCTAGCAAAAAGGTAAATCTTTTGCCAAGGAGCACCAACTGGAACCACTTCTGGCAAAGAAGGCTTGTTTTTATAAAATCTCAGAGAGAAACTATCAACTTTGAGGAGGTGCAAATTTTCACTGGCTTGCAAAAACTTTAGGTTTTGCAGGTCTTGTATGGAGGAAGCAGTCATTTTGTCTTTCTCAGGTTCAAAACCATTAGACTCAGAGTGCATGTATGTTGCCCCCATGCTCTTGATTGAAACTATTGCCCGGTAGAAATCAATAAGGCTTAAAAGCAGTTCCTGGTCAACCTCAAGATGGAAATCCGCTATTCTGCAAGCATTTAAAATTAGTGGAAGATGTAAATAACAGTGCCAGGTCCTACTTGCTCAAACGGAAGGAATAATACCTAATATTGATGCTTTCAAATGAAACCAATCTTGTATCTTTGTTCCTCCATTTGGCAGCTGATATCCATACTACAGGTTCACAGGAGCTCACAGATGTAGATGGCACCAAGCTTCCACTCATGGGTTTTATGTCCTGATCTTCATATCTTGTATAACCAGCAAGATTCCCTCTATGCTCTTGATCAAAGGACAAGGTGACGGGATATTGAGTACTGGACGACTGATTATCAACTTTTAAGGATGAAATCTTGAAGGTGAACTTTTGTTGTTCAACTGTTTGCGAAAGATCAAGCTTTATATCTTTTGCACAAACAAAGAGTACCTCCTGTTGAATAATTCAAGATGGGAGAAGTTAGCATACATTATGCAGTGTTAAATCAAAGTATTATTTCCTGATCACCATACCTGGGGAAAGGAGTTTATTAACGACATTCCAACTGAACAAATTGTTACTGAAATTCTCTCCTTGTAATCAACAAGATTTACCCCTCCATCATTTTGCCTCTTTTTCTCCACATATGCACTCGAATTTGCATCTACCAAGTCTCCCAGAACATGACAATTAGAATCAACTATGCTAAGCACCTGTAGAAGAAAAAATGATCAACACTATGAGACAGAACAAAGATAGTAAATTTCAAAAGCATGTTGAATTGTGTGCACCTTCATTACGCCTTCAGCATGAACAGATGAAAGCAATGTCCTTTCATGTCTCTATTACCACCAAGAAAATTGAGACACCACACATTAAAGAAGAAACAAGAAAACAAGAAATTCAGCAAATTGGATATTAGCAATTGGGCGTCTGAAACCCTAGAAAATATACAAAGTAAGATTAAGAAGAAATACATAAAGTCCTCATTACCTCAGATGACGATCTTAAATGTACAGGTGGATATTGTTGCATGTCATCCATAGTGTAAGAACCAATTATGCGCTCGCCGGGAACCTTCAAGCACCATTAAAGGAAAAGAGTAAGCATTAATAATGTTGCAACTTTAATTACTTCAACTAATGAGTCCCCTTTGTTTTTGGGTAGAGTGCAAGACAGACCTCTACAATAAGCCGGTGAGGGTAGCATGGCTCATCCCAAGAGTAGGGACACGATGTGTAAGGATAGATAATTGTTTCTAGAGTTTCACACTTCTGTTGATAGACTCTTAATGTCTGCAAAAAGATAGATAGACCTTAATAAGCTTAACCGAGATAGCTTGCAGCACAGCAATTAATTATAAAAGCAGGAAACATTCAACTATAGACAAGCAGTGCAAATAGATCGATCAGCCAAGATCAGATTAAACACACAAAAATTCACATGTTTGTCAAAAATGCAGTTTAAAGATTGAATTATAGCACTGATTACTAGTTGTCGAGTTAGTACTTTTGTTTTCTTGGAAAAGTGTACAAAATAAGAACAGCCAGTATGTTCTGTAGTTCCATAATGCGCAAGATCTGCTAACCTCTTTTGAGAAATTATCAATTCTATATGGCATAAATCCAGTGTCATCATCTGAGAGAAGGATGAAATTTGTTCCAGAATTGCTGAAGGTGCTTCCCAAGACATCATCTTGGCCAACATCATCAGCATTTTGTACTTCAACCCGTATCATGTATGATGCACCAGAAAGATAATTTCTCATTTTGACTTGCTGATCACCAGGATGATCAGGTGAGAAACATCCCGACCATTGCCATCCAGGATCATCAAATCTAACAGAAACCAGCAGTTCTCTGTGGAAGGTGGTGATGGGAAACAAAACAATTATTTATGGTGCCAATATCTTGAGCAACAGATTATAGTGTCAAAACTTCACAAAAATGTAAGTAATAACACACTACTTATGACACAAGAAAATTTAATAATTACCTCATTGTATCTGGCCAGAGAAGGTGAGAATGTGCTCCAACACCTAGCTGAAACACATAATCGGATCCTTTCTGTTTGTAGCACAAACTTTTGCCGCATGCATTACTGATTACATATCTACAACAGGATAGAAAATAACTTAAACCAGCAATAGAACAATTAACATGACATTTCAGAACTGAAAGATCATAAGTATCTCTTGCGTTGTTTTCCAAGAAGACCATGTTTAACGTTGATGTATTGAACATAAACATGTGCACACAGTGAATTTACCTTGGCTGGAAACAGATGGCTCTTGTCCTACTAGAAAGAGGAATATCAAGAAGAGTTGACGTCACAGATATAACAGTTGCAGAAGATGAGAATGGTTGTGGAACAAGGACAGTTGTTGAGGCGCTAGGTGCAACCAAGAAAAAGGGAGCTGACCAGGAATTGTTTGGAGTATTCTTCACTGAACATTCAGGAAGGGTTCTGCTCAATCTGACCATAACTTCACTAGCAGTGACACTGGGATAAGGTGAAAACATATATGGTTTTGCTTTTGCAGACTGAGAAACGTTTGCAGATATACTTGCAGTTTTTTTGTTGTTATCTTCATTGTTCAGCAGATCTTTATCAGAATCAAGATCACAGGGGATCAAGGAAGGGCAAGGGTGTACTGAGGAACCACCAGTTGATGACACTTTAGGAGACAATCCTGCATCTCTGCCAATAATGTCTGTGGTAATAATAGATTTTCCTACAGATAATGTGTCACTTTGGCTGACAAATCTTGATGATTTCAGAAGTGAAAATTTCTCAGATGATAAGAGCCCAAGGCCATCCCTTTGAAAAATAAATTGCTCAGATGAATTATAGCAAGACGGGACGCTTAAACATGGACTCTTCAGTTCATGCCCTGCGCTTAAAATATTAAGCTGGAAGCCTGAGCAATTATACAATAGAAAGGGGACAGAAAGGCAAAGCACTCGAGCTCCAGAGGAAGCATCCATCATCTTATCCACTGTAACAAACACAGAACCTAGCATATGTGCACAGATTGGTATTAGTTTTAATATACAACATATACATCTGAATAAAGACACTGATTACAGAAATGATTACCATTTGAGGAAGAATGAATGCTCATTGTTTCAGTCAAAGACAAAAATGTTCCGCATGACTTGGCCATAGTACTAAATGTTTCAGAGCGTGGGAAGTTCATGGTGGAAGGTCTAAATCCATCAATGTTAAACGTCATTATCAAATCATGGGAGGAGTCAATATGGTACGCAGATGTTTCCACCTGAAATACAGGGAAGTTTACTTGGTTAATTACTATCAGGATGCAGTTTCCTGTGAGATCAAATAAGAGCATGTACAAACCTCTGTGAGTAGTATAGACCGACTAATACCACCACTTTCAACTGTAATAGAAACCGCTTCTGGAAGATAGTTCTTCACCATTAACGGTGTATTCAAAATCACGCGATGAATGAACCTGGACTTTGGCTGTTCTAGATTACTGAAGCGAATATCACTTCTGACAGACTGTTTTGAGGAACCTTTAGTAGTTTGAGACCCAATCTTGGGCCTACGAAGAAAAGGTAAGCATATATCTTGCACTGATGTGCAACAACGAAAGGGATCGCTACTTGGATTAGAAGGATAGCACACAAGAGATCGCAAAAATCCACTTCTACCTTCAGATAAGAGAATATTTGACAGGTTATGCGATTCACTCCACAAGTAATTGTTACCAAGAGGACGCCAACTTATACGACCTGCTTCAGCCAAATGTAAGGGCAGAGGGAACTCCTGGCCGGGAAATATTGGATCAACAATCTGTTGATGTTTGTTGTCAGAAATGTTAAAATGAGTCCCATGTAAACAGAGAAAACAAGCCCAATCAATCAACAATATTTGGAGCTATGAATTACCTTTGGAGCTATTCCAAATGGAATGTCAAATCTCAGCTCTAAAGGAGTTGAAGTTGAGTTCGTTAATATGACCTGCAATTGTTGATTATAATTGAATATTATGCAAGCATATGCTATTAATAATAACAAAGGAATCGGTACTTACAGTCGAATATAGCTGTATAAATTTGGTACCCCGCTGTACAGATACATCAAACACAACAGGAACAAGCAATCTTCCATCCACATCTGCCTTGCTATGTCCCTTGGAAAAATCAACCTCAAAGTAGGTAAGGCCAACAAGGTCCATAGAAACTGGATCTGATGGTTCAGCTGTACCCTCAAATTGTATGGTCATGAAATGGTGTCCAGAACTGTTTGACTGTTGTTTATTTAATACATCAGAAGAATGGTTTGGTTTATAGTTAAATGCTTCTCCTTCAAGTTCTTCATCTAAATAAATTGGAACAGATACACCTGATGGTACTGTAGTTTCTTCTTTTGAAGCCAGGACATCAACACCCTCCCCAAGCATCAGGCCTTGATAGATACGAAATACCAGTGGCAGGGATGTCATGTTTTTTATAACATAGGGAGCATATCTTCTAGCATAGGAACTCTCAAGGTGCTGATAATTCTGGAGGCCTTGACCATCCATATGAGACTGCATCAAACCTTGAGCATCTTTGACCATTTCAGCTGCTCTGAAAATAACCTATACGAAGGGAAAGCAAAGCATGTGGCAAAGATCATATTCAAAGTCTTTCAAAAATTCAAAAGAAACCTCTACTAATTCAGAAAGGATACCCATTTGTAAGATGATATTACCTCAATCACTGATTCAGTAAAATTTATGTTTAGCCCAGTTGTGGACTTTAGCTGTATGTCCATCATGATACCATCACTAAGAAGAGCACTTTTGTCATGTTTCCTTATCATACTGATTTCAAAGGCACATGGCTCCACAAAGGGCTCCCACAAGACCTGAAAATTGAAGGCATAAACTCAAAAGAATAAAAAGCTGTTCACACTGCTTACATAAAAGGAATAACAATCAATTCTTTGTCATGGATACCTTTTGAACATTATTATAGTTGATATTGAGATTGCAACTAGCTAAAACTTCAAATCTCCTCTCCTCTATGATGGTTACCAGATACAAATGCCTGAGGATTAATTCAAATAAAGGTCCATTGCAACTCCACTGCGTCCATGAGAGAGAAAACGACAGTTGGTAAGAGCTCAAGGGAAATAATAATATCAATAACCCAGGCATGATTCAAGTGATCTAATGACATCACAAAGAAAGAACATATCAAGAAATAAGCAATTCTAGGAACCAAGACTCTAAGAGCAGCAGTACAGCAAATAAGATAAGAGATAAGGAATTAAACATTATGCATGTTAAGAGATTCTAAGTAAATTAGCAATGTAGCATAACCTGAAGAATTATAGCATTTCGAATTAATTCTCCATTAAAAAACAGCCTCTGATATAAATATTTCATGCATAGTGGACGCATTGCATAAAACTAATTAGGTTTGTACACCAACAATCATGAACAAATATCAGTAGCTCAAAACCAATGAATATAATACACAACCACACACGAATTGAAGGTCAAATTTAAGAGCTGGAGATTTCTAGCTTGCTTTATGAATCATTGGAAGGCTGGAGATCTCTAGCTTACTTTATAATACACAGCAACACACGAATGTAAGTTTTTGCCTTGATATAAGTATGGAGGTTTTTACAGTAGGGATCATTGTCCTTCATATGTTTTGCTCTTCTAAATCCTTTCTCAATTTCATGCATTCTAATAGCAACTCCAAGAGGATGCAGAATAGCCAGCAAGCTTTTTATCATATTTTATAATGGATGTATCGGAATATCACGAAGCGTTAGAGGTAAATATGCCCACAGCAAAGCCGGAAAATAAAGGAAATATACAGAAAAATTTTACTTAATACATGCTTCTCAAGCAAGATCTACATCCAAATGCTGTCACCAATTATGAATGCTTTATTTTTGCAGCATATTAAACTGAAAAAGGTGTATCTATTACATTTACAGTTGATGTCCAATCTCAAAATAAGAGATATCCTGAACTTAAAAAAGCTTCTTTCCAACTACTATAACATAATATAAAAAGCCTGGTCACATAGGACATCCACAACTACATTGTGTATCTAATATTCGCTTTCTAAAAGAGAAGAGATTGAGTACATGTTCAATGGTTATAAGACAAATAGCACAGATCCATGTGAAATATAAAAACACATCCTAAATAGCTTCACAAAGAATTCTCTTAACACAAATAATTCAAGTGTCGATTACTTCAGGCTTGACGAAGAATTCTCCTAGTTATACGTACTATTACAGTAGTTGTGTATCTTGGGAGCAACACAGAGCACACTAAGCAATACAAGCAGGTTTAATACATCTTAAAGCAATACAGCATAGAGGTGAGAACATACCCTTCCATCCGTTAGCAACAGAGAAGCCTTGCTCAGTTGGAAATTGATATCAAAACGGCCAAAATCATATGCATTATTATTTTCCTTAGAATCTTCAAATTCAAGTCCATTCCAAAAGTATATCACTTGATGTGAAAGCCAAACATCAAAACTTTCACAATTCACGTCAGCTTTAACATTCAATGGAACCATGTAGTAGTCAAAAACCTCAAACTCCACAGACAGCTGACAAAGCTTGAAAAATGGCCACAAACGAGAAACACCAGACTCACGTATTCCAACTGAACCAATTGTTTTGCCAAATGTAGATCTGAATTTTATATTGGCACCATCAAGAAACACATCACAATTCCCACTCTGTAAAGCGACCGTGATAAACTTGCACTCTTTTGGTCCCTCTGGAAGAAGACTATAATTATATGTTGTTTCTTGTTCAGAGAAAGATGCCTTGGATCCAGTGGTAAGCTCCTCGCTATTCTCGACAGGGATATGAAATAATATGCCCATATCTTCTGACCTTATAGTATAAGAAACATCAGTAAGAACACTTTCTGGTCTAGTGCAAGCTGATTTACACTCTGACGAGGATAGTCTGAAGTAGGAGTTGAGAAGGTCTACTATTTCTGACCAATCATACATATACAGCCATAGGTCCATAGAAGGAAGTGTAACAAGCACTTCCATCTGATTTTGGTCAGAGGTAGACAAATGCACACTAAGGACAGATAAAGCAGAATCGTCAGACAAACAGTTTCCCAATGTAACATGATTGACCAAAGAAACCAATGAGAGAGATGAGAAATTGGCATCTAAGGACGAAACTGTATCATTTATCAAAGAAGTAGAGACCCGAAATGATGTGTCCATCCTAGCTACTACTTCCCGAATTTCAGATTTAACATTTGATCGATGTAATTTAAAGCATATCAAGCCAGCATAGCATATCACTTCAGTCAATGTATTGCTTGATAATTCAACAGGTTGGACATGGCTACCCTCCTTCACAGCCCTCTTTAACTGAAGAAACTGTTGAATATCGTGTGTGAAATATTTGGCTTCCTTGCCAACTAGAGAATACTGATCTATAACATCAGATAGACCTCGCAATCCAGCAGCAAAGTAGCAATCTGTTGACAAAGATTATATATATATAAAATCAAAAAGAGAGAAAGAGATTAAAGTATACAGAAAACTGCAGAAGAAAACAGCATAAACAAGTAAAGACAAGAAAGGAACATGTGCTCGATCATGAAACACTTCATACCTTCAGCTATAAATACACAGCTTGCAATGTTCGCCATAACACATGTTCGAGATGGATCACTTAAGAGCATAGACACACTGTCACATGGTATTCTGATCCATAAATCAACATTGAGCGATTGAATCAAACTGTGGGTCACAGTCCTGGCTGCTTCATCAATAGCAAGGGAATTGTAGACATTATTGTTGAATAGTAGATGTGATAGACTCAAATTATGTCCAAATAAGTTCAGACTATCTATTTGCGCAGCAATTTTGTCCACTGAAACTAAACATTCAGGCATAATATCATCCAATGCATTTTCAGAACTATCATTCAGGATAAAATTGCCAATTAGTTCTGGAATTTCAAGCATCAGAAAGCAATCATCATCACCCTCAATTGGCGAGGCCAGAGAACATTCCAGTATTTCAAATTGGTATATAATGGTTTTCTCATTTGGTGCAACTTGAAGCTCCAATTCAGCTTTCTGCTTGTTCTCTACCGTAGCCCAATCTGGCAAGGAAAAGTAACCAATTAATATTGCCAAATACTCAGGCGGCAGTATGCAGCGCACATTTTGAACAGATATGGCCAATTCTGTAGCTGTTGAGAAACTAGGACCCGTACTGAAGCGTAAATTCAGAATAGGAGATTTATTTGCCATTAGAGGAGCCCAAAGTAATTCCTGGTTATTTCTAACCCACCAAGGTGAAGAGAGGGTCAGCCCCTCCACTGAACACAACAACTCTAAACAGTTTTCATGGCCACCAAGAAGAACTTCACTGACCGGAAGAGTGACACTACCAACAATAGAAGAAGCATCATGGAAATGCAAGTTGATACTTTTAAGTTTAATTTCTGTTGTGAATGGAAAGCGGCCGCTTGAATAACCCAAGGAAGGGGTTTCATTTCTCTGGCTATTACTAGGTGGTGCATCAGAACATTTGGAACTTTTCAAAATTCTAGCATGTTTATCCTTCGAGTTGAAGGCCCTGACGAATGGGAACTGACTCAGAGGAATACTATCACATTTGGAGAGCCCATTGCCATGGATATTTAGGAAACCAAACCTTTCTATTTGTAAAGCATGGGCTTCACCTGAACATCCATACTCTTTACTGCCATCAGAATGCTGTTCATTTGTATCTTCATACACTTGAATCAATTTCTCACAAAAGTCAGCCAGCAATCCTATGATCTTGGGATAGAAATGAAGTTCTATGTCATTCAAGCATAAAGAACAACTATGCTCAATTGAGTGCTGAGTTTCATGACTATGATAGCTTAAAACAAAACAATCATCAACTATTGCAGTTTCTGTTCTGCCATTACTTGAGATTCCAGATGAGCACAATGTGAGGATGTCATCCTTTGATCCAAAATGATAACCGGTGATATTTATCTTCTTCACAGATACCAAGCTCTCTTTCAGATCAACCTGAGTAAACCTGTCACATACATATAAACATATGCTTTATGAGACATGAAACGAACTGAGATAGTGTGTGATAAACTGAAATGAGAGAGAGATCCTACTGAGTGAGAACTTGCTGCATCTTAAGCATAACACACGAAGAAGCATCTTCACTGTCCTCCAGGTTTATGTCCAACGTGATCAACTCAGTTTTTGCAGTTAGAGAAAAGAAAAGTGGAGCAGATGAAGTACTTGAGACCACATCTGATGAAACACTCTCCATATCCAATCTCTTTTTGCATTCACAAAGCAGAAGATGCATATCTTTGGCCATTCTCAAAATTGTGCCACAAATTGAGGGGGAAGTGTGCACATGAAATGATTGAATGACAATATGAGCCTACAACATGGGGAGAAAAGAGTGAGGTTATATATCAAAACTAGACAATTATGGTTCAGGGATATGAGACAAGTATAAATGTACAAAGAAATTACATAAGAGATTTATAGATCGAACAAGAAAGAGATAAGATGTCCTGTAAGAAGAAAGGGGAAAGAAAATAACCAATTGCAAGATATATCCATGCAGACAAAGAGAAGATAAAAACAGAGTTCAAGCCCAAAAAATCTCAAACTCTAACAGTGAATAGTTACTGACCTTTGTCAGCCTTACACGACAGCAGACAGCTGAAAAGAACACTCAAACAAGAGTAGTTGATCCAAACCCGATAGACTTTCTAGTATTTGTCACCCTAACTTTAGAATTATAAACCACGAAAAAATCTTAATACTCATCCAGCAAAAGCTGATCTGTCGCAATCCAAATTAACTTGATATTTAAAAGACTCAAACCCGAACATATCCAATTTCTAAATAAATACAAAAATACACTGGCCTCAGTGAACATATAATTCGAAACAGCACCCCATGGCATAGGACGAAGACTAAACTCAACTAGAATCATCAGATTGACACATAACTCAATTAACAGAATACTATACAACAAAAAGAATTTGGAGATCTGCTGAACCTTCTCACAGTTCATGCACTAACTGCACCAGCACAGAGTTAACACTTTCCTCCAGACACACAGTGTCCTCAATTTCTTTATTGTTTAACCCCACTGCAGCCCATAAATTACACATCTACAAAAGCTTCAACAATCAATGGTACACAGAACTTGAATCGGGAAACTAAAAAAGGATGGGAGCGAAGAATATCTTTCTGAAAGACTGAAACCTGCAATTGTTTCAAGACTGTTTCTTCTG
Source organism: Polygonum aviculare (assembly GCA_934048045.1). NCBI lineage: Eukaryota > Viridiplantae > Streptophyta > Magnoliopsida > Caryophyllales > Polygonaceae > Polygonum > Polygonum aviculare. The sequence continues at coordinate 24,777,191 of OW204032.1, forward strand.
GGATGATGCAAAGTGCCAGTGTAATAGAAACACATGTTTTGTCAACAATTGGATTTCCTTGAGGAAAACAAGGCATGATCAATAGTATCTGCAAAAAGAACAGCAACGCATTTCAGAAAGTCACCACAAAACAAGAGCAAAACATGAAATAGATCAAGATTTCTGACCTCTACATCATTCAATTCAACTTCATAGTAGTCATATAATTCTTCAAGTTGGAAGCCAGCGATACAGTTGGTATCTGTCTCTAAGCATCTATCTGAATTAGCTGATTTACTGAGAAGGTCCTTAGGCATAGCCTTAAAATCATTGGATGATGATATGTGCAAGCCTGCAGCTCTGATTACCTGTTGACAAAGAAGAAATACTACTTCAAGAACACATCACAAGCATGTATTACAAAGCTAGAGCCGCAAAATGTTACTTCTAAATGGCAGTAGACGGTAAACCAAATTTCAAGCAACGACATCATCTTCTAATGTTTAGGAATATGAAATCAATCCACGTAAAACAAACACGCAACCGTCGGAACTGATCCGTAGAGTTCACAATCAAAAACAATGAGAATATTCATTAACTCAAATGAAATAAAGGACTGAAAATGAAATAAAATACCAGGCTGCAAGTAAGCATGTCCAAAGTACTTAAAGGTATACGCATGATTAGGTTGGTAAAATTCAGATCCCATATCACTCTTCGCCTGCTTGAAGAAATGTATCTACAAAACAAAGTTTCGAAAAAGTGAGCATTGTTCAATGATGTAAAGAAGCTTAGCAATGAGAACTCTGGATTACTATTCATGAGGAGCACTTGCAAGCATATCCGAAGGAACTACAGTAATTTTTTAGTGTGAGGAGTCATCCATACCACAGCAATTTTGGAAGCATGATATTAACCCTAAGTATCTAATGAGTTTGACAAAAAAAAATTATACATTTCAAAGAATAAGAATTGCTTAATGAAAATAGAACTTACTCAGCTTTTGATGATAGTCGAGACATGACATCTGAGATTCCATTTAGTGATTTAAGGGTCTGCAATACAGTTCCTAAAATAGTAAATTACACAACCAAATGAATCCTCATACAGCAAACTTTTACAAAAGATCAAATTTCTCTTCGTTATACATTTTATTATTTTAATAGGCAATAAATTGATGGTGAGTTATAAATAAGCTAGGTTATACTCCCTCCGTTTCAAAATACATGGCCTTTTAGAAAATTTACGCATATTAAGGAACTTTCATATTACCAAAATTACCCTTGTAAAAGTTAGGCATGTTGTTTATCAAAAAGAAAAAGCATGCTTGCATGTTCTACTTTTTCAATAATTGAGGTTATCATGAGGGGCATATCCGGAAAGAAGAGGGAAAAAATGTAAAATGGTCATGTATTTTGAAACAACCTAAATTGTCTAAAAGGCCATGTTTTTTGAAACGGAGGGAGTATAAAATACAACAACATAAAACTTACTCCCACCATATCAAAGACCCTTAAATTGAAACTCATCTCATTTCCAATTTTGAATTCATTGGATTAAAAGAAGCTGGACAAATTATAAAACAAAGACTTGTGTCCTGTTCCCGATATTGACTGTTCACTCATTCAGAATTTTTCTTGATCATCCCAACCAGCCAGCATAAGACTAAACAAATTGGTGCAAATCCTATTTTTTGATCACCAGAACCACTAATACAGATTGAAAAAAAATATACTAATGGAGCCCATTCCCAATTTCAGGCAAAACAAATCCATGATAAGCTTTAGTAAAATATCAGAAGCTGAGAAAAAATTACAGGAACAGACAAGTACAAAAGAATTTTAATGAACATAAGTGTTGTCACAAAATATTGCATACCCGGTCCTGCAGAAGGCCAACAGATTCAAAAACGCTGTAGAACTCCAACATATAAAAGAAGAACTCAAAATTGAAGTCAATTTCAAGTGGTTGAAGCATGACCTGATGAGAGACACAGTCAGCACATCATTGCCCAAAAAAATATAACTAAGCTCATGCAATGGGACATTACCTTCACTGATAGGTCTGCTTCTTGAGCTTTTGGCAAAATATCCATTTGAAGCCTGATAGCAGGTTGATTGATGTCCAACTGGTTCTTTTCAGAAGTTTCCTGCATAATGGAAACAAGAATTACATTTTTGCAAGAAAAGGACAGCTTATACATCACAAAGCACATTTGACAACATCTAATGGCAACATTAAAAGAAACATAATTAACAGGGCATTATATCATACAAATTGCTATGGGCATTTCTATGTTCCATGCCAACCTAGGCAAGTTAATGGATCTTAAAACATATCATGCATTGAAATTCTTAATTGTGGAATTTTTAACTCGTCATCCAATCATCATACATCAAGGAAACCAGAGAGCGTTGTGTACTTATGACAAGCAGGTGAAAATCTTCTGCGGACTATGCCAACCTTTCAGGTAGAGATACATAAATTTTACCCTGCAAATTAATTTAACTCTTCATTTAAGGTAAAACAAAATGCTAGTATAACATAAAGAAAGATCACAAAAAAGGACAACATGCCTCCACTCCTTGCACGTAATCTCTAGTTCGACTGCAACCACGACAAACCAAGGCCTCTAAAAGGACTGACGGAGATACAGAGTAGCCATAAAATAACCAAAACTAAGAATACCATCCTAACCACTTTCTGCACTTAGGTATAGATATCCAGCGATACCTCTCCAGCTATACACAAGAAAGATACAGCAAAAAGGGTGCACAATTATATTAATTTTTGGTCCATTTATCTATCCAAAACCTTGACAGCTATTGGAAATGGCAAGCAACAATACCGAAACAGAGTCACTCAAGTCCAAATAATTGAAAAGCTGCTGCCAAAAGCAACCCAGCAACTAGAGATGAATACCAATTCTACGGGTCAGGTAAATAAAAAGGTATAAGAGAGATAGAACTCATCCACTCCACTCCCATGAGGATATCCTCCAACAGATTCTCTTTTTGTGGGGTCATAATGAGAGCATTATCCACAAGGAAACTAAAAGATTAGCTATAGAAGTCACAAAAAACAGCATATAGTAGATTAAATGCATACCCTGAAGAAATAAAGAATGAAATCATTGTAAAAAAGTACATACCCTTTCCATCTGCAAAATACTAGTCTTTTCACTCGAATTTAGTAGGTGAGTTGACTCAATCATGGATATTATGGTCGCAGAATCTTCCCACACCTTACATTCTACACTAAAACCACAAAGGTTCAACTTTGCAAACTCTTCATGCGACTTTCTGAAGAAAGGAAAATAACAAACAAATTAGAAAGGTTCATGGGAGTGGAGTATTATAGCAAGCATTCAACTACTTGAGTTATAGAATGCTATGGCTGACACTACATTGATCTGCTATTAAGTAACTAACTAAATGTTGGTATGTTGATTAATCTTCTTATTCCTGATAGGAAGGATCCGCAAAATATGTGACTTATTACTGAATATCAAATTATCTTCTGGGTTGGAGTATTATAGCAACCATTCGACTACTTGAGTGGTGAAATGGGGATATAATATTAACCACAACCCTGTGCTCATATATCAACGTAATCTCCCGTGTCACCATCACGGTGGATGTGGTCCAAGCACAGCAAACAAGGTAATGGACTGATTAATGTAGTGTCAGCCATATCAAGAATGGTAAGTGGAATAAACAAGCTAAGATTTGCATAAGCACAATTAGATACTAATTAGATACTTTTGTCCAGGTACTAAGCATATGATCAAGCAGCAAAACTCTCTGAAAAAATTGATTAAAATTCCATCAGCTAGCAAGTAAGCTTAGAGTTTAAGAATTCGGTATTGCACTTTTTTATCAGTCATGTATAACTACACGATTAGCGCTATTAGTCTCCAGTAGAAATCAAATATAGAGGCAGTCTAAGATGATATTCAACACTTTGATATAAGAAAACACACATATGTATAGCTGAATATTGACAACGTTTATTTCTTTGCTACTTATACATTTTTTCATGAATTAACTACTCAGGGAGTACCAACGATCAATTGTGACTGAAAATATGATAGTACAACATACATGCAGCCCATAATTATTGCATTGTAGCATATTAGTGCATATTACTCATAAACAATATTATAATAGGAAAGCTACTTACAAGGTTCTCAGAGACAGTGAAATTTGATTGGCGCTAATTTTCACTATTGCTGGAGAGTTTATGCCAAGACCAGACACATCATCATCATGTGCACGCATCGGCTGGAACTTTGTTGCTTCGCATATATCCTGGAGAAGGCAGTTTATAATCATTCAATGTGTCTGATTTAATTAATTTCATCAGTTCTAAATTTAGATTAAATTTTGTCCTCAATTGTATGAACATCAGAGCATATTACCTTAATAACTTCCGCAGAGACTACACCAGAAAACTGGTTGGAATCCTCTGTTCCCCCAGCGCCGAGCACACCACGAGATAACCAGTTCAGCCAGCTGCGAGTTTTAATGGGTGCACTATCATCATCTTGTGATCTCTCAGCGGAAACTATAGGTCCTTCCATACAAAAATCTGAATTGGTAGAATTTGATGCTAATTCCTGCAAGTGCAAAGTCTCAAACACTGATGTAGACTCAACATTTTCAAAAGCATCTTCTTTTTACAGCATGAAGGAGCGTTTAGAAAACCATGAATGATGCGAAACATGATAATACATCACTAAGCATGTGAGAAGAGAGCCTGCTTTTTTATAAACATTATCAGTCACATCTAAGACAATATGTGAAATAATGCAGGTAAGAAATGGCTAAGTTCTAAGTCCAAACTTCGAGGATAGTATATTTTCCCGTTTCATACCTCCATCTGTCGTTCAGCAATTGACCGGAATTTTAAAATATCATCGATATCAACATCATTCTCCATCTGCTGTAGCTCCTCGAGGACATTCAAATCAACTGGCTGGTTCAACAATTTAACAAATCAACAATCCACACCATCAACGATACTTTTATAACTTATAAACTGCATCAAAACCAAAATACATTGCAAAAGAGATAACGTAAAAAACATGTCAATGGAAGACCTATAGTTCCCAATACTATATCTACACTTGACCTGGGGCTATAATTTCTCCAAAAAATGGTTATTTTCCAAATTCGATGCACACTAACAGTATCTTTCCTTTACTATTCAAATACAAGTAACAATTTCTTAGATAAAATAGAATTTGATCAGTATCATATCCAAGCACAGAAAGGAAAACACAGATAGGACAAAACGCACTGACATGCTGCTGAAACTAAGTAACAGGCACATGTAAATGTCGCCTATTTGAATAACAGGCTACATGGATTATCTTGTAAGTGACAGTAAACCTGTATACATCAAGAATGAAAGCAACATCACCTGTTCCTTTTGAAGAAAACTCAGTTTAATCTTGTAAAGCTTCACATACTTGTGACGCGAATCTCTGAATTTAAATCAGCAGAAAAAAGCATCAATTAGAACAAATGTTGGTAAGACCACCAGAAACAAATTTCAGCAGAAACAAATATAATAGTAAACAGGAACTTGATTAAGTCAGCACAACGTATATTTCCATTAATTTATCTATGAACAAACATAGAATTGAGAGCACTTCAACCAAACTTTCAATCATCAGATCTGTAATCAGGCAATTCTTAAAAAAATAATACTTAAGAATATCTTCTTTCATAACCCTCCTATTAAAAAAGAAACAGCAAACTTATCATGAATAACTAGATTCGACTACAGAATTAGTGAGCAAATAATTAAGCATTTTTAAGTGAAGGTTCACTGTTGGCTTTCATTAGGCCTATCAATCGAGTCAGCCTGGCCGTTATGCGACAACCCAACAGGTTGAGAACTCCCTTCAAAAAGGAAACATCAACTTTTAAAATAACTTTAAAGGATAAGAAACTTCAACCTTAAAAATTTGTCCTGCAATCAACTCAAAAGGCAAGTAGTGAAAGAATGGGTAATATGGTGGGATGGAGAGCAAATTTGAGTCAGGAAAATGAATAGAAAAATAGTGGGAATGTAAATCAAAAGAAACATGTTGGGCAGCATAAAATGAAAAGGAGGGTGAGAAAAAAGAACAAAATAGGGAAATAAAAGGATAATGCAAAAAATAGCACAGAAAAATGGAAAAGTTGGCTAAAAAATGTAGAAATGAAAAACAGAGGAAGGAGAAAGGGAAGGAAGGCAGTGGTCAATTCAGACCTCAGACCACTCGAACATATACATACATGATCCATCTCCCAACCAACTCAACTGCAAAATCGTTTTAGTAAACAAACACCTTTTTACATTCTCGATCATGACCCAAAAGATCAACCCGAAGCTCGCCTATTAAGAGCCACAAAAAAGCTTTCGGGAAATCAGGTTTCAACAACTAGTTTGTGGCTTGACCAAAAAAAATTCAGGTGGTTCCGACTGTGCTTTTGGACAGGTGCTTGGGTCATGTTTTGACAACTGCTCTCATCCACATGGTAAATAAATGTCAAGACATACCCAAGATGACCAGAGATGCAATTATTTCAAGTGTGAAAGGTTGAAAGCTTCAAAAACAAATAGCTTGAATCACTACACAAAGGATTGGCTCTAAATTCTTCTCTGAAAGGAACTGACACCACTGGGTACAAGTAGGTCAAAGCAGTTCCCTCATTAGTGAGGTTCATATCTAGCAAATAACATGGTACAGAATAGGTCCAGCAACTATTTAAACACAAGCAGCTCCCACATTAACAAAACTTATAAGATGCTCGTTGTCATGCAGTAAATCATTTCAGATTCACTCTTATTAAAATGCAGTACCTAAACCCTTGAGATAAGATAACATCACATACAGCATATACAGAACGATGAAATAGCCACTGGGCAGAAACAATACCTATCACCCACATTCATGATGGACCAACATATCCAACTAGAGCACAAAGTTTAACCAGGAAAAGAGAAACTTCCAGCTCACGGGATTAAAAATCTAGTACGAGTAAAGTACTTACAATCTTTCTGCAAGGTATCTCCATGAAAATTTCTTTAATTTCTTACGAACATCTGATAGCACAGCATTTTGAGCATAGTGCCACCACGCCTTCTCCCAGCCCTTGACTTTTCTATATAACATCCTACCAAGGGGGCGATATCTTCCATACCTACATGAAAAGATAAAAAAACTTAAATAAGCTAGATTCATGTTCAGAAAATTTTCTTGAAATTTTGCATAAATTCAGCATGCAGCATTTCATCAGTAGTAGTCAGAATATTAAGCAGAGCATATCAAATGTTTTGCATTTCTTCAGTAACTATTTGCTCAACCGAATTTTTCTTTGCAAAATTACATGCTAGAACAACTAAAGATATGGCATTTTGACATTAGATCTGGAACAAAAAAATATTATGTGAAAGAAGATATGGCATTTTGACATTAGATCTAAGAAGAAAATTGCATTCATCCAGAAAATGTGAGATTTATAATATGCTGAAAGGGGAAGTAAGAAATAATTTGAAACCAAATGGCAGCATAATGCAACACACAACAAGAAGGCAAGATTTAAGTCTACCTCAATCAAAATCTAAACAAGAAAACTCAATACTATTCACAACAAATCTAAATGCAGAGGATAAGGCTGCATTCATTTACTTCTCTCGTAGCGGGCAAATGCAGATGCTGTCACAAAACACCAAAATGTGTCGCAATTGTCTTGTATCTATGGACATGACCTGGTGATTATGCACGACATCCAGAGCAAACTCAATTTCAGAAACAGCCCTTCAAAGAAAGAATATTAGGAAGCATATACTATACAGAATATCGGGGAGCATAAAACATACCAGGTTTGTCAACTCTGCTGTAACAGAATACTGGGGAGCATCATGATCAAGCTTGCCTGACTTTATAACCTTCAGAAAAAACATCACATTTCAATAAGGTTGAACGGGATAGAAACAACTAAGGCCTACTTAAATAATTTACACCAAGCGTAATAACAATAATGATAGCTACTGCATTATTAGCTAGCTAACACAAGGTGTTACATTTAACAGTTTGAAAACTCCTTATAAGGTTGCTCAACCATAGGATAATAAAATCATTATTCCATATATATAGCCTAGGACAACAACTAAATTGAACTCCAAATTCTAGCCTTAGAAAATCAGAAGGATCCCTCTGGAAAACTTATTTGCCCAAGTATCAACGGGCAAATCAAATTGTGAAATATCAAAGCCAACCCATACCAGAAGTGAAGCGTCAAATGGAATCAATACATATTGATCCTCATGTGCTTCAGTTCTTGACCCCACTTGGGAGACTCCGGAAGCGTCCACGCTTACCAGATCGAGAGACCCTTTAAACGTGGTGCAATATATTCCTAGACCGTGTATCTCTACCATTTTGCTCACTTGACCGGATCTTGCTTTCTTGCTGCATGAGATAAAAATGAGAGCCGATACAATATTCTAGAATAAAATCATACTAAAAAAACACACTTTGCATATTCCTCATGGAAACCTGTAGTGACATCTGCTTGTAAACATAATCCTAAGAACAATTCAGCAGCCAAAAAGCAGATACGAAAAACTTCTCACGCTGAAAACTTAAATATGAACTTAATACAACCAAAAAGGCCTTCAAGATATGATCAGCCTCACCACCCAGCAAAGAAAGAAATGATGGAAATCAAAACACACCATTTAAATCACAGTACATTGAAAATAAGCATGATAAAAAAGAGCTTATCTGCTTGTGAGTGGTAAATATAAATGAGAAAGCAAAAGAGCATATTTAATTTGAGCATAGAATTATTAGGCTAGAGTGTAAAGTATTACCCTAGATTATGCCTTGTCACTATCACACTCTTAAATGTTAGACCAAACAGCATCTGCATCTGGAAGACATTTGGCACTTCAGAGACAGTTAGCAAGCCCACTAATACACAAGGAAAAAAATAGCATATCAAGTATTATTTACATGATGCAAATAATATAGCTTGAATACTGAAGAATCAGAAAATCTCATTAGTATTATGAAGTATGCAAGAAAAAAAAAACTAGTAAACATTAGGATACAATTTTAGCAAATTCAAGATAAATGTGATAAAAGAGGTCGCTCCACTTGGTGAATGCATATACAGAACTAAAGCAGCCATATGCATAAAATCATGAAGCTATATCAAACAAAGAGGAACATTGGTACATTTGCTAAACAGAGAGAAAAGAGGAGCTTTAGAAGGAAATAAGAACCAAAAACGGCCAACATTTGAGACAATCAACAGCCAGGTGAACCAACCATCACCCATACGATACACATGATGGCCAAATTGGTATTAGTGTATGAGAGGCTCATTTCCTCACTGATGTTTGAACTTACTTGGGTTAACAATTTTAGCTAAGCCAATTTACAGCATGTATTCATAATCGGAAGATTTTATTTATTCCCTGTTAAGTGACATTAACCAATATACAGAAGTGTTAAATAAATCCTTAAGACAAATTTAATTAATTGAGTTTGGTTTTATAACATTCTTAACCGCAATAAATATACAGTAAACAGCGAACAGCACAAAAGTGAGTAGTATCCAAAATGGATACATTAACCACAAGAAAATAGGTTGTGTCTCTGCCAGAATTTCTGTTCAATACCCCAGTGTTGGCAGAACTTTTAAAATACCTTAAGGTCAACAAATTTCTTGTGAAAGACTAATTTGTCCATCACATTTTTTGTTCATTTTTGACAATTTTGTCTTGATTCATCTATCAACGTAGACACAATATGATTCGATTGGATGCAAGAGCCCCATCTCCCATAAATAAAAATGGAAAAAAAAAACAGCATAAGCATTTAGACAAAAAAAAATGGTCATGACATGAACTTATTTAAACAAAAAAGAGTCTGCATTACCAAGTCAGGCTGAATTTTGCAATATTGGATATGAAAATTCTTTATGGTAACTAGGATGTTGTCAAGGATCTGCATCAGCAACAAAAAAACAATTTGTAAGTGCTATCGTACACTTATATGACTTAAGAAGAAAAAGTACTAACCATACTATAATGTTTGCTCAGCACTTAAACAAAAACCTTGACGCAGAAAAAATCTTACCCTCCCAGCAATATGAGAAATAAAAGATTGTCCAGCCTGATTATCTGCAAAAAAAATGAACAATGATGCTCGGAGCTTGTTTACATACATTAGGATACATCACATAAAGTCCAACATAAAACAGAAAAGCAAAGTAAATAAAAAGTATCCAACTATCCCTATTACATATACTCACCACAAACACGTCTTGACAGTTTAGCCAGCTCAGCTGCTGCAAGTTTTGCCTTTTTGGCAGCCAATTCTCTTTTGTCAACAGCATCAGCACACCACTAGCCAAGAACAAACATGAAATCATTGCGATGTAATCAATTTTCGTGTAGGAAGTACTATAATAATTGACAAAGAAGTGCTCATCCTATGATAAGATTTACAAAGAACTACAAAAAAAAATCATAAAAGCAAGATACAAAGAAGTGGAAACCTTACCTCATAATCATCACGTTCACCGGCACAAAAGAAAACATCTTCTAAAAGAATTATTATGGGATCCCAGCCTAGCTTTGACCAAGGAATCATTATACTCAGCCTCCCTACACGGCCTGTACAGTGATCAAGTGGTGAAGTCAAAAAGTGATGGATGAGCTGTAGAAAAAGTGATGGACCCTTCCCATCCCTGCTTCAGTCTCCAACCTCATCGCCCTGATTTTTTGCTTCAATCTTTCTTTGTGATATGCTTATAATTGATACTTCAACTAAACACCAAGATGACCCATGTACAACAGCAGATTTTAACAATATGATTAAGTGGCAACACATAATCCCATCCCAAATCATACCAAAGAACATGGTCTATGAATACTACAATAATCTAACCACGCTAAATCTCTCAAATCTTAACTTAATTTGAGTGTTCCAAGATTATGTGGTGCATGTAAATAAACAACAACCAAGAGCCTTCTGATATGATCATAGGAGCAAATTTCAGATATCAAAAAGAGATTCAGCCAATCTCAATACCTTCCTTCAAAGCAAATGGCAACTGAAGATAATCAAAAGCTTCAAGAATCAACTCTACATTCTCAAACACCAATTTCTCTGCATAATAACACATAAATGAAAAAAAAAAGACACAAATCAGTTTTCAAGCCCGCTCCACTAACCAAAAAGATTGAAAATAAACATAGGAGACGAGGGAATGCTAGCATCGTCAAATACCTTTCCAAAGATCGATTTTAAGTTGCTCCTTGTTGAAGTCTTTGATATATCGGCCCAAATAACCCAGGAGCAACTGTCTGACCACCCCTTCAAACATTGTTTCTTCAGTTGAATGCTTCAGTACATAGTCCTGTCAACCACCGGCGGCGGGAGGGGGATCGGAGCGGGCCTGGGGGCTGAAGCGAAGAAGAAACAGGGCCGGACGTTGTATTTGCGAAGTGAGTTGTAGTGAAGAAGACAAGAAGCCCTATACGGTGTAGTTTTGCACTTTTTTTAGGCCTTTTAACATATTTTTTTGGCCTTGCTAGTCAGCAACAAGCCTACAACCTACAACGTGGCCTTCTGCAAATCTACGCTTAGTCCTTAGGGTTCATCGTTTTTCTTTCTTCCCTCATTCTCAAGATTAGAGATAATGTCGTCGTTCTCTCATCGGTTCATTACACCTAAGATTGGAGATAGTTGTTTTAGCTTGACACAAAACCTAATTGATTCAATTTAACAAAACCTCAATACCTAATCAGATCATACCTCAATTCAGCTTTCATCCATCAGATATTCAGATGTACAAAGAATTCAATGGAAAACTCACCGAGTGCCAAACGACAAGGGAGGGAGAGGTTTAAGGCAGGTTTTAGGGCGGTGCAGAAGACGATCCAGGCCGTTGAGGACGAGGTTGGACGGTGGCGATGGCGATGGCGGTCGAAGCTGGTTAACGGCTTCGAAGACCGGCGCCAATAGTAGGAGGAGATCGAGACTCAGAGACAGCGTAAAGAAAACGCAGGCGGCAGACGGGGTGAAATTAAATTAACCGCCCGTTGTTTACTTTTTAATCCCTCCATTCACCGCCTTGTATGACCAGAAAGGAAAAAAAAACACCGCCTTATATTCTCATATACTGTATCAGGAAATCACCGGCTTATCCCAAATCATCCTATTACTTTCGGCTTATCCCAAATCATCCTATTACTTTCGTAACTTACATTACAAATATTATGATACATGTGTAAAAATGTTTATCTTAAAAAAAAGTTAAGAAATTTTAAAACTAAAATGGCTATTTAAGTATAAAAAGTTATCATTTTAAAAAAACGGTCGTTTAAGTAGATTTTTTAAATAAAAATTCGTGTACATGCTTTTTTTAATGAGGAAAGAATTAGGTTAAACCTATTACAAAGGTACTACTCTAGTGTATCCTTATAAATGAGGTTCCTAAGGATCGGATCGGAATCCAACAAGAGAGAAGGAACACCACGGAACTACACTATAATGTGGTCAACAACTGAATGAGCTTTCTTCAAAACATGGGCGATATGCTAACTCTGAAACTACCCCAGCATAGACTAGATGTCAATACGTAACAACTCCACATCTCATAAACAGCTCCAATCACCCAACATGCATTAATCAGTTGTAGGCCGTCACCTTTAATCATCAGACGGGGAATGTCACGACGAACGGCCTCCAAAATCCTCTATCGAAGTGCAAGCGCTTCGCACTGTAACACTGAATTACTTCCGAGAAAGCCACCATCTAAAGTCATGGGGAAGCCTCCAAAGTCCCTAATAGAAAAATCAAAAGACGCAAAACCATAAGAACTAACCGTGCCATCAAAATTCAATTTAAAATAGTTATTTGGGTCTTTGGTCCACCTTGTCTTTCCTTTTCCTTGGCCTTAGTTGAATCCACCCGTTGCAATGTACTTGCGCACCCGATGGGACAGTTGGCATCCGGGATTGGAGGGGTGAGTATGGAGGGACGTTCAGCTTGGAAAGTCGGAAGTCTTCAACGAGCAAACTCAACACACTCATGTGCACACATTAATATAAAGGAATAATGGGGGCGGGGGCCCACATGCGGCACCAACTCAAAATTTACAAAGACCTCCTAATTAATTGATTATAGAAAGATGGCTAAATTAGATTTATGGAAATAAACTTATTAAAATGAATTGATAATTAACTAGGTTAGGAATTATTGCAATTTAGTATTTAGGTAAAACAAATAATTAAGAATTTTAGGGAAACGAACAATTTAATACCTTAACTTTAATATTTAAATAACATAACATAGTTTAATTATATATGTTCAAATTTTAGGCGTAGGATTACATTATGTAATTTATGTGGATTTGAAAATTTTTAAGAGCTTATTTTAGCCATATATACAAACTTTAGGTGCATAATAATTATTAATAATATATGGTAAGAACACATGTGAGAACAAATATATATATATATATATAAGAGCAAATATATATTATTTTATGCCTAAAGTTTTTAATAGGGCTAAAATAAGTTACTAATATTTTTTCAGATAATCGTACGCCTAAAGTTTGAAAATATAAATTAAATTGTTTAATATTATTTCTATTTTGAATTTAAGATAACTAAATTGTTTGTTTTTATAAAATTCTAAAATGTTTGTTTTACCTAATTACTAAAGTGCAATAATTTATAATCTAATTAATTACCAATTCTTTTAATAATTGTATTTCCATTATCTAATTAAGTCAGCATTTCTAATCTAATTAGTTAAATTTTTTGGTCAAATCTCTATAGCACTAAGGATTAGAATTTAGAACCTCCTTATTGCACCACGTAGGATTTTGCCACATGGCGAATCCACATTAAGCCACCTAGAATTTCTCCACGTGTCATTTTCTCTTTAATTCTTAAAAATTACACATCACTAATTTGATTCCGTGTCATATGCCACATATTATTATTTTTTTACAATTTTCCAAATTTGATTTACATACAATTCTAACCTCTTTTTTTGGTCATTTTAGTTAACAAAACATTTTAAGTGCTTATCCAATCAATCAAACGTTTCCAATCTACGTACAATTGGATACAAATCAAGATAATTTTACATAGTTTCTAATTTAATAATTTCATTTGTTTTTTTATTTATATATAGTGCCTATCCAATCAAACATTATCTATTTATAATTTTTCAAATCAATAAAGCTATATCTACTAAATTTCCTTTGTGTGATTTGTTTCGATTTTTGGTAATTCTTTCTAATTTCTTTCATTTCCCAAATCAAATGTGATGGACTGATTGATACAAATTTCACATACAAAGTGGAAAATTTTAAACATCGTTTTATTCATCCTATATGTAAAATATTTTCAACCAATTCTTTTTTCTAATTTATGTCAAAATATCATTAACTTATATCCAAAAGTATGTATGACAAATTTATTTGGTTGAATCTTTAAATTTCTAACCATATAATAGTTTTGAACTTTATGTACTATATATATTTTTCTATAAACAAATCAAATCCTTTTGATAATTTACTTCCTTTTCAAATTTCGTATGAATCAATAATAATAATATAGTCAGATTCATTTTTCAAATTATCAATTACCAAAATTAGATTAATTTAACCTCTTCCTAATTTTACATGATTAGTTATGAAACAACTTAATTGATGTTTTACCTATTAGGTTTAATTTTTAAAATAGTTGTGTAACTAATTAGCGTATTTATCAACTGCTAAAGTGGAAAATATATTAAAAAAATGTTGAAATATGATTTTTACTTACCAAATTCAAACTTCAAAATATATACGTAATTATTAGTGTATTTATATAATTTGTTAGGGTAAATTGAAAAGATGCACTAAATCAATTTTCCATATATATTGGGAAGCATGTTAAGTATAAAATCCCTAAGATATTTTGGAAACATGTAATTGTGTATACTATTGTGGTGAATTTTTATGTCTTTCCATGTTATTACTTATATATTTTTCTTGTAAGGTTTTAGTTTCCTAAATCAGGAAACATATATATCATATTCTCTAAGGCTATAGATTAGAAAGACCAATTATAAAATGTAGATTTGTTCAACAAGATCTAACAAAATGTATTATAAGGTTATACCATATATATTATTTCAACTCGCCATGTACAAGAAGTTCATGCAATTCGTATGTGGAAGTCTAAGAATAAAGATAACTCAAACATCCCTTTTAAATGTACACAATCTATTCCATTTTACTATTCAAGTCATTAATGTATCATACTTTCAAACAAAAAATAAGTTCATAATATATTATATAACTTTTGAAGAAAAATGCTCCAAAAAACCACTTACTTCAAAGCTAATATATGAAAAAAAAAAAAAATTAACAAAATCCGCGCAAGGCGCGGGAAACTTCACTAGTAATCTAACTAATTTATTAATTAGTAGTCCTTTGTGATTGTTTGTGTTGGTGCCCCATATGGGCCCCCATCCATACCTTTCTTTTAATAATTAGATTTGGGCCTTAAATTTGTGTGTTGTATTTGCTCTGTCCAGAATAAACACGTACATTGAAGACTTCCGGCTTGGGATTGGGAAGCCGGATAATCCTCACATTCAGACCTCCGGTCTACGGTTCCAGACCCCAATCGTCCCATCCGGTGGCCAAGTACCTTGCACCGGGTGAATTCGGCATTGGCCTTTTCCTTTTGTTGGCAATGTTGGTTTTTTTTGCAATTTCATCATCGGAGCTGTCTGATTTGATTGCATGTTTCCATTCTATTATATTTTTCCTAGTCAACTCCTTTGTATGGTCCTTTGATTTGATTGCCTTCTGTCTGATTTGATTGCTGTCTGATTTGATTGCATGTTTTGAACTCCTTTGTATGGTCCTTTGTATGTTTTTTTTTGTCAAAGAGAAGACGACCTCTCAAGATTTATTAAGAACGAGGCTACTGGCCAATTAGGCGAGGGGTAGCCTTCCCCATTACATCGTCCTGAACGAGAGGAATAACAACAGAAGGCACATTAATTAAACCGTGAAAACCCAAGGACAAAGTAAGAGCGAAGGAGACGAGGGAGTCAGCGACGCGGTTCGCTTCCCTATGGACGTGGACAAGCCGGACTGTCCAATTTCGGCGAAGGAAGCCTTTGCACTTGGTGACCAGGCTAGCAAGTGGGTGGGTGGGTCGAATGGGGTTCTGTATGAGGGTGGTAGCAAGATGAGAATATGACTCAATAATCACATTTCGATAGCTACTTTCCCAAGCCAGACGAAGACCGTCAAGGATGCCCCACAGTTCCGCTCTGGGGACACTCCAACGGCCTAAATTGTGAGCAAGCCCTTGCAACCAACTTCCGTCACTCGTTCTAAGAGCAACAGCCGCTGAAGCTCTAGAGTCATCTTTAAGAGCTCCATCAATGTTGACCTTCAACCAACCAAGATTGGGCCTTTCCCAAGAGATGCAAGCAAGACTTTATTGTGGGCTCTGTCTTGTTCTCCTTCCACTTTCATGAGCCAGTCTGTACTCCTTAACCCTATCCAACACGAAATGGGCTCCAATTGGACTTGGGTCAACCTGACGAAAATCCTTCTCATTCCTCGTTTTCCAAATCAACAAATTCCAAGGGCAAAGACCCTTGACCAAGTTTCATTCCCGGCGAGCCATTGACCGGTGGTGATATTAATCCTCATCCAGCAGCGAATGAAACCCCAAAAAACTCCTCTTTTCTCCTCATCGGCACCAATGTAACATCTCCCAACACCTTTTGATTTTTAGGCAATCCCTTATCATGTGTCCAAGGGTTTCCGGCTCGACCTGACATCTTGGGCACCGTTCGTCTTCCATCAGGTGCCTTCGGCGTCGCTCGACGTTAGCGAGCACCGTCCGTTTAATGGCTAGCCACACGAAGTATCGGACCCGCTCCGAGGCTTGGATCTTCCATATCGCCTGAAAAAAACCTTGTCGTTACGTGCGCTATTGTCTAACTGAGCAATCATCTAATAAGTCGATCGAAATGTATACTCTCCATTCGGCGAACCCTTCCACGAGATTTCATCGGGCTTGTCGTCTTCATCCAAGAGCAGCATCGCCTCTAACTTGAGTCTCGTCTGCGGTTGAACGAACCGAAGAATTTCGTCCCACTTCCATCCCTAACCATCAATCCAATAATCGACCACTTTCGTGTCTGCTATGACCCTTGTAATCGTACTCCGGGACAACTCCCAAAGAGGAGTTTCATCAATCCAAGGGTGCCTCCAAAATCTGATTGACCGACCATTTTTAAGTGTCCATTGGCTTCTTTGCAGAACCACCCCATGGTCCTTTGTATGTGTTTACCATGCAAATGTAACTTTTCTTATAATATGTAATCAGTTTTTCAGTTTTAATTAGTGGAACGTCTAAGAGAAACATCAATGTGTAATGGAATATTTGCACAGGGAAAGGGGTATCGGGTATCATAAGTATATAATAAAACAGAAGTTAACAAATAATAATTATCAAGACAAGTGTCAACTTCATGTTGAATCACATCACTCATGTTTATTAAAATAATTTCATGGTCTTCAGATCCAAATTTGTGGGGTGTGGGAGCCGGATCTTCTTCGACAATTTTTTTATAATCCTACGGGTCAGTTTTGGTGCAAATTTGCTCATACAAAAGGGGCAAAGTGGTCATTTTACGATTTAACCCGAAGTTAAAGGGAATCATGAGATTAGGTGGTATAGAGGTAACGAAATATGTTGTAAGGGTGGTTCGTAGCAACTAGCCATTGCAAAAGTGGTTTTGGAGAATATGACATATTATAAAGGTAGTTTGGTCAATATTTTTTATATCAAGACTATAAAATCAAAATTTACCAACAAACATAAAGGTCATTTCTACCAAAAAAACCAAAAAAACATAAAAGTCATAAAAGTCATCACCATTCAGCCATTCACCACCAATTCGGTAGAAAGATCGTAAATTTCATATTTTCTATAGATTATTAACTTCTAGACCTAAGATCCCGATCTATGCAAAAGATCGTTATATAGGAATCATAAATAGGCTAGGTCCTTCACCACTCGATGATTGAGAAACAAATATGTTTTTGTAAATTCCATATTTTCTGAAGATTATTAACTTTTAGACCTAAGATCCCGATTTATGCAAAAAATCGTTATATAGGAATCATTAATAGGCTAAGCCCTTCAACACTCGATGATTGAGAAGCATGTATGATTGAGAAGCAAGTATGTTTTCGTATCATACGAAAAAAGCAGATAGAGTTCAAACTAAGAAATATAGAAGCATAGTCCTCCATTTTTATACCAACGTCGTTTTCAGGCAAAGGTAATAGTAAAATTGGAATGTAGTACACATAGACATGCATGAATAATACTTAACGACGGCTTAAACATGGACTATAGTGTATGACAAATTGTACTGCCACAGTGCAACTTGTACTACTGACACTACTATATAGTACTAGACAGGCACCACCACTTTAAATTTACAACTCATTTCATACATAGCTAGTTGGATGCTTCCAATAATTATAGAGGGAGAGGAAGAAATGGATGGATTCATCTTGTACGCATACACGCAAAGAAAGCTCTACAAATATTCTCAGGTACTTCTTCTTCTTCTTTATTCCCTAATCAAGTTAATTATGACTGATTAAACGGAGTTTGTGGCTTAATTAGCTAGAAATTATATATGATATATCCTCAATTCTGCTAACAGCTGATTTTTACTCCATTATTGAACAAACGGCCTTGAAGTGAAGTCAAAATCCGATCCATAAATCTAAAAAAAACTAATTAAATGATGAGATTAATTAGAGTTATACATACATATATATATACACACATGATTGAAACTAGGAAAATATATAATGGCCCTTGCATGAGCTGAAGTGGTGAACCACGTTGGTGTACTATGTAAAAGTAGCAGTACAGTAGTACTAAACGTGCACTAGTTTCTTGAAAGGAAAATGTACTGCCTGATTAGGCCACTTGTACTAAACACATTGGGAATAATATTTAACTCTTAAACTCAAAAAGGGCTCCCAAATAATAGGGTTGCTACTTGTTAATTGATTTTGCTATATTAAATTGTACTCTCATTATCCTAGATGCCCTTTGTCCTTTGTACTACAAAAATTTAATTTGTCTCCTCTCGTGAGTTGATTTTTTCTCCTAGCTACTCAAGAGTTTCACCTCTTTTGCCCTTGTAATGACATATGGGAATTTCTTTTAACTACAATACATGCACAACTTTATGCAACCCCATAATTAAATTCCATCTTCTACAAGAAGCATGAGTCTTAAATTGTCTAATACATATTTGTCAAACTATAGGTAATCCTTTTATAGGCGACTTAACTTTATAAGATTATGACCAGTCTTGTTGACAGAGTCTATAACGTTTATATTTTAAATTTTAATATATTATCTTTATTCTTTATCTTCTCAATAATGTTCGCCTTTCGTTTTCTGGTCGGTGAAAATATAATTATTTTATTCGAGATATTTAATTAATTGACTTTATGGTGTAGAAAAGCAAATGCCAAATACGGAGTAGTAGTCTAATTTTTCCATGGCTACTTGACTACAACACATGTCCTATATTCCCTTTCATCCGCTTGTCCTCTTCAATGTATTCCTCCTCTCATCATCATTCTTGCAACTCCATACAAGCCTTCTCCATATATCTACATACATGAGGATCATAATCTAATGTAGACGACGAGATCAAGATCATGTCTTCATCACTAAATCGGTTTTATGAAGACGAAGACGATGAGATCCTATTGTATCCGCCTCTTCCTCCTCATCTTGAACCTCCTTCCACAAGCTTTTTAGGGCATATGCAAGAGGATTTTAGCTTGTTGTTTGATGATGATTATGACGCCCAAAATTATAATAGCCCTAACCCATTACTTGAAGATAGTGTTGTTGTAACCCATCACACGATTGATCAACTAGGGCAAGGGCAACTAAATGAAGATCAAAGAGACACGTCATCGTGCTCTTTGAGCAGGATCATGAAGAAGAAGAAGATGGACCACAATGAGAAAGAGAGGATTCGGAGGCTTCACCTTAATAACGCTTACTTGGCTCTTCGGTCTTTGCTTCCTGATCAGGCTCATAAACCTAAGGTTAGTTGTGTAATTAGATTCAAGTTCAGCTGCTAAGAATCCACGAGAGCTTGATTAGGGCATGTTTTGTGAAGAAATGGATCAATGAATGAATGAAAATCGATATTATTTACATGGTGTATCAAAAGAAAGACTTGCCCCAAATCAAGTTCATTACTCCGTATTAATTGAAGGTTTCTATACGTATTTTGAACGTCCCATTACAACAATGCACGTGCTAGCTTAGATGTTCTGTGTAGCATTTGTTATGTTTTTGTAGTATCAATTAACCATATATTAATCTCGTGTTTATTATGTGCGATAAACCAATAAACCTCTTTCTCGATCAGTTACATCGGAACTTAACTTTTTTTGGTTCCTTAATTCCTCTAGCTAATTCTTCAGGGTACTATAGAAGAACAAGCCTAAATTTGATCAACCCCAACATTGAACCTTTTGTGAGAGAAAGCATATAGCCTTATATTAAAATTGATCAATTCCAACATCACATCCCCTTCCTCATTTCATAGTGTTGCATTTCAAATTAACGAAGCTAAGCTTAATTCATTATAATTTCAAAATAGAGATCAATTCAGGTTTACCTCACAGGCTTATAAATCTTATAAAAAACTTCAAGAAAGATAATAAATGAATGTAGCAATACCTTTCTCATTAGGGACCTCATGTATTTGAGGGTACAACCACATAAGATCGAAAAAACAAGTTATGGGAAGTTGATAATGCAAATTTGCAATACAAGAACTGTAGAAAAAAAAAATCATTAACATTCAGCAACTCGCCAAACATTGAATGGTTAACACACTGGAAAAAGGCCGCATAAATCAGATTTATGAGATTCAACTATATATATCTATTGCATGTAACTTATGTCACTTATCCTACAATACCATCGATATATGATATAAAAAGAGCTATATTTATAAGGTCATCTATCTTTAGTACATAACTTGGGGTATAACCACATTTTTTTATCAATCAACAAGATATTAATTCAAACAACTAGCTAGATAGCTTTCAAATGATTCCTTGTACAAGAGTGCACTCTTACATTCTTGCCAATTTTCCATCTTGTACGTGTACTTAAGGACATAAGAGTTTTACGCGAGTTATGCAATAGTGTCATTAAACAGTATGAATCAAAAGGAGATAAGCTTAGATATTATTGTGTCATGTACGTGCGCTTAATACATTGATTGTGCACAATGTTGCAGAAGAAATGGAGTGCACCATATCTAATTGACAGAGCTGTCGACCACATTCCACAGATTGAGAGTGAGTTAGAAAAGCTCAAATCTAAGAAGAAAGACTTGTTGTTGGAGCTAGAAAAGGTCCATGATCTCAAGCTAGCCGAGGAAGCCGAGAAGCAAGACAAAAAGCCTCTATCGGTTTCCATCAATGAAGTTAGAAGAGGCGAAGTAGTCATCCAAATTTGTCACCATATAAAGAAGGCTGATATCTTCTCTGAGCTTCTCGAGAAGCTTGAGGGTGAAGGCATGGTGGTTTTTGATGCTTCGGTGTTGGATCCCTGTGAGGATACATCTTGCCACCATGTTCACGTTCAGGTTTGTTTCATGCTACAATCTCATATATCATGATAAGCTTCAATTTGGCTCATCTACTAGCAGGGAGCGGCCCGGGTCCCTTGGAGATACAAGGGTGCTAAATTTTGAGGAAATTCCGCTTCCGTTAGCTGGACATGCTCTAAAAACTCTTTTTTTTTTTTTATCAAGATGCTCTAAAAAAGTAAAAACAAGTGTGTCCAATGGATGCTAAGTAAATATGTATGTATTATGGTAATACCTACAAACTTGGTGTTTGATATGAAGTTGTCCGCATTTTGCAGATGGATGAAAGCTCAGTTGGTGCTGACTATGTTGCAGGCTTGAAAGAGAAACTAATTACATGGTTGAGCTAATGTTAGTGACAAAGTCGGTTGCATTTGCCTGCCTAGTTTGAGATTTGGACATAGTGGTGCTAGGTTACCCGGAAACTCATTTCTTCTGTTGTCGTTTCACCTGTCCATGTCGTTTCCGTATAACATAGGTTATTTGAACAGAATACATCCATTGAAATGATCAAGGAAAATGCCATTCAAACTGAGCGATGGGTACTTTAGTTTCTTAGTCACACTTAGGAAGAATCATTCGGGTGATCGAATGGTCTACAATGGTTTGAGCTCCTACTTCTTGAGACCACAGAAGAGAATGGTCAAGATCCCAAACTGGAGAGAACTTAAACTGGTATGCTCTTTTGTATTCCATGACTTAGGTCCACCAAGAATACGCAAACTCAATAATGTTTTCCCCTTCTTCATGACTTTGTGTTTCTCTTGCAGTTATTTGGGTTTTGTACTGACAGAGATTGCCACCAGAGGAGCGTACCGTGACTTTGCTGGCTTCCAATAAGCAGCAGAAAGTGATTTTTATCTTTCCTTTTTGACAGAATAGTGTAATGACCAGTGTAACAATAATTTTCTTATGATATTGTAAAGTACATAGTTATTCAAGCACCTCAATGACGTTTCCTGAATCTAAGATTCAGTCTGTTCTTGTTGCACATAGACATACAAAAGCGCCAAAAAAACTATGGTTAGTGTTGGGCTGTTGGCTGACTTATGTAAGTCCAGCGCCAAAAGAGAGACTGGCCAAACTAACAATGACCAGAGATCAGCATCAAATAATGAAAGAGTGCATGCATAAATCACAGGAAAAAAAGAAAATGAGCCAAGTTGCAAGTTCATTGCAGCACTACCAACTCATACAATGATGGTATGATACAGAATCAAGTTTCTTCCATTCAAGTTCTTCTGAACAATGAGACACTTCTTTGCAATGAAATACTGCACCATCAGCTTCTTGCCAAATCTTAAAATACGTAGAAGTACAGATCACCAAACAAGAATGGCTTTCCATATCATCACACTAGAATTACAACTGTTTTTGCTTGATATCAACAAATTCCAGACTTTCCATTCCATGGAAGAGGTAACCTTCCATTCCATGGAAAGCACAATTAGAAGAACCAGTCTGTATGATTCATAAATAATAACGACAGAAGCAGGGTCCCAGAAAATTGGATCAGAAAATTTAATATTCAACATTAGCTACTGCCGAGCCATGCCAGTTTATACTGCATTCACAACAAAGCTAATTAATCAGCAACAAGGTTTAGGTTCTACAAGCTCTATTCTGTCAACAGCAAGAGTTCAATACTTGTAAAAAACAAGTGCTTTCTTTAGGCTCTTCGTTATTGGTGTCAAAGCCTGAATGTCAATTTAACAGGGCACAATTCTATTACTTATCTTATCAGCACCTTCTATTACACTTGACAAAGCAGGGATCAAGTGATCAACATCCACAAAAAGACTTAATAAAATGCTGATTGTAGGCAACATTGACGACAACTAGCACAATCCCAATCTCTTTGCAATTGATGTCAAATAACACAAAACACCAATCTATCATACTATCACATATCATCTATTTTATTTCCAACAATTGCACTGTACAATCCCTCAAACAATAGTTCAAAAGCCAACCCAGCCAGTTCAAACTGAAGCATTGAAATGACAACACGAAATTCTTGATATAGGCATGAATAATACATCATAAACGAAACAACAGAGTATCAAACCTTTCCCGGGTTATAACAAGGAAATCCACAACCAGCAAACCATCAACAGAATCGCATCCAGTCACAACAACTCACACATCCACCATCCCATCACCTAGCATACTGAGGCACCCTAGCAGCCATGTTAGCAACCTGAGCCTGCATCTGAGCAGCCCTAACCTTGGCCGCAGTCGCCCTGTGAAAGAACTGCTCGCGAGACAACAGCCTAATGTTCCTCAAGTACTGATCAAACGGTATCAACCCATCCTGAACCGCCTTATCCAGCGCATAAATGGCATCCTCAATCGCCAAATCCGACGAAGTGCACTCCATCATCTGCTTCGAAAGCGCATCAGACGGCTCAAAGACCGAATCCAAATCCAAGCTCCCAACATTCCCCACCTTCTTCCCCCTGTTCTCCCTCAACCACGCCTCCAGAACATCGCAATCCGTCAAAACCATCTGCAACTGATGCTCTAGGGTCTCCTTCTCATCCCTCATCTCCTTCAATCCCTGATCAATCTGAGACTCCCTATGCCTTAAAGCCTGCTGAAGGTTGAACAAACTATCCATCTCCGTCTCCCTAGTCCTCCTCAACGCCACAATATCGGCATGTGCCTTCTCCACCAGCTTCGCCGTTGCATTCCTCCAGAAAACCTCCTTCGGATCCTCGGTAGCGATCGGCCTCTGAGTCTGTGGCGGAGGCGGAAAGACCCTGCCACTACTATCCCCGTAGGGCGACGGCGGGTATCCCCTGGGCGGAATAGCCGGCCTCGCACCGGAATCCATCAGCGATTGATTGGTTGAAGCCACGGAGGAGCCAAAATTAGGGTTAGGGTTAGGGTTAGGGTTGGGGTTGGGATTGGGGCTTCCTCTAGGAGCTCGCTGGGAATAGAGCGGGGGATCGCGGCTAAAGTAGGAGCCGAGATTGCGAGCGAGATCGACGAGGTTGGAGCTAGGGTAGATCCAGCTTTGAAGATAAGGGATGGAGACGAGGCCGGAGGGGTTAACGAACTGGTGAGGGCGCTTGATGATCATGTCGCGAGTGGGGTTGACGTAGACACAGGGGGGGTGGCGGGGGTAGGACTCCATGAGCCAGATGACGACGGGGATGTTGTAGGTGACGCCTTGGTAGGACATGGGGACGGTGCCGTCGGCCTGGAGGAGGTTGACGGAGCGGCCGTCGTTGTGGGTGAAAGTCGCCGTTTTTGGTTGGAGGGAGGGGAAGGCGTCGGAGAGGGAGACCAGGTGTTGGCGGATCAGCCACTTGACGTCTTCCGAGTAGGGGAGGGCCGAGGGCCCGCGTTGGGAGAGGACGCTGCTCAGGAATTGGAGGGTCATCGGGTTCGATCCGATGCCATGTGAGGGGGTGGATGTCGATGGCTGAGGGGGCGCCATTGGAGGAGGATTGGTGGAGCTCGGAGGGGAAGAGATGGGGGAGAGATCGGATGGCCGACTTCGCCAAGAAGAAAGCGAAAAGTAGGGAGATTGAGGGGAGTTTCAGGGAAACGTTGCGTTTTATGGTGGGGAATACTATACGCGTTTTTTTGGGGAGGTGGGCGACTTGCCGACTTCACTCGGTTCGTTCGCTTCGTTGGGAAGTATCAAAGTCTTGATTTATTTATTTTTTCAAAAGGTAAAGATTTATAGTTGGTAATTAGATAGACTCTATCAAAACGGTAATTATAAACGGTTAGATAACTAAACAGACAACCAGAACAACTAAAAAAAATACTACGTATTTACGAGAAAATGAGTTAGATAAACTAGTTGAAGACCCGTATCATGTACGGGTAATGGTCATTTTTTTCGTTAATTTGTTTATATACTACAATCTATACTATATAGTATTTCTTATATATAAATAGATTAAAATGAAAATTGAAAAGTTAAGTTAATTAATATGTATCTTTTATAAAAAGAAATTTAAAGATAGATAATATTGTTTCAAAGATAGATATTAGATGAGTAAGAAAAATGATAAAATTAAAGATTAGATAATTAAAAAAAATTAAAGATAAATAATATGTCTTTAAAGATAGATATTTTATGGGTAAGAGAGAAGATAAAGTTAAAGATTAGATAATCAGGAAAAATAAAACATATAAAATTGTTAATAAAATGGGGTCAGAATTAACGTAGAATCTCGAAATTCTCCGGCTTTAATATATAGTATAAATAGATAGATGTTTGGTATCACAAGTGAGTAAAGCACTAAATTAAGGATAGACTACAGGGTTATTCTACATGCGGTTAAAATGGACAACTTACATTACTTCCATCGAGATGAAATTTTTTACCTGAATTTAAAGCATGAAGCAATATGACTCAATACAACTCAATCCAATACCCAAACCCAATTCTAGCTCTTTGGAAAATAAAACACGTTACAAAGTCTAAGTTCTAATGCTTGGAATGCAAGTATAGACAAACTTGCCTACCAAGGATTTATGAAAATAATTTTTTCTCTCTTGTTTTTTTTTAATCTTGTCTTGTATAACAAAGACTTTTTTTCCTAATAAGGTAAGAATTAGGAGTCTTTGTTATGGGGGACGACCTAAATCATCCTTTTGAACGAAAACAATAAGTTCTTAGTGGTTCGCAATGCAATCAATAGAGAGTTCGTGATCCGACTTGACGATTTTATTGGCTATAGAGTTAAGATCCCTACTCACATGCTTAATCTTGATTGACTCAAAGCCTTAGAGAAAGGCCAAAATATCCGAGATCAGTAGGTCAATCTGTCAAGAACATTTTCTCGTTCCCTTGGTAGCTTCGATAACAATCTTGTTATTTCCTTTTATTTCAATATTTTTTATAGCCTAGTTCCTTAGCTCGTTTGACTCCGTTTTGAAGGTCGAGAGCCTCAGTTATCAAAATTGAGTTACACCTGTTGATACCCGGATCTGTCACCGCGTTGGTGCACGGGATAAATAATATTGACATAAAAGATTAAAGTGCTAAGCACGCTTTTAACGCGTTAAGTACGCGAATAACTGAAATGAATAAATGTACGCGTATAGCAGCATGTATGTACGTAACGTCCCACATCGAACATACGGAGGCGAAGTTGTAACGGAGGGAAATTTGTGTACCTTATCGCGATGAGGCCAAGGCTCCTGGCCAATGGCGTAATGTTTGTTCATAATGCCACATTGGCTAGCTACTAACATTTTTAATTAAAGCAAGTAGCTTACGAGCTACATGGTGAGAAAATGGGGAGTTATCCCACATCGGATGGGAGAGAGGTAAGCAAGCACCGCCATTCTCTATATATAGGATGGTGGTGGTACATAATATCGATCGGAAAAAGGCCGGTCCCGAGACGTGTTCTCGAAGGACGGGTCCCGACGTGTTAAAGCCTCCGAGGAGCTCGCACTGTTTTACGGGAAAGACCTTAAAAAGTCTTATAAACCTCCGAAAAGAGAATAAAATAATACGCGGGGGGTGGGAGAGTTCGAAGCAAGACGAGCCGGTTTCTAGGCGCCGAAAGGCCCGAGAGTTTAATAATTTTGTCCCGTAGTTAGTTCGAGATTTTCGAGCTTCAACAACACCCATATTTCTTTGCCCCTGCACCGATAACTTATGCTTTGTGGCTTCTTATTACAAATCCAACTGAAGTTGACTCGTCGCTGAGTTTCGAGCCATCAAAATTAATCTTAATGAATCCCTTCTTCGGCCGTTTTGCTTCATTTGTTTTGGTTTGCTGGATATTTTTAACCTCCATGTCCTCATCTCCGATCTATCCCTTTCTTTGATATTTTCCAAATATTGTTTTGCGTCCGAATGTGGTGTGGGAGGTCTACGATATGATCATACGGTTCTTGTTGGAAGACTATTTTATTTCTTTGGTGCCAAATGCACCACCATGCTACAACAGGTTATGTGAACGTATATTAGTTGACATAACTCTGTTAAGATATTTTTTTGTGTTTTGTTTGTAGTGTACAAATTTAGTATCGCATCCCTAGTTTCAAGGTTAATTTGTTGGATAATATTCTGCGTGTGTGGGCATTCTATGAGTAGGTGACTGATATTCTTATTCGCGCCATTGCGCATAGTACAATTTTGGGGGGCTGTTACGTGTTTAACTCGTAGTCTATCCATTGTTGGTAATCCATTTGTAATACCCGCTATTTTTAAGATATTATGTACTATATTCTATTGGAAGTATAAGAACAATTCTAATGAATTCGTTTTCGTAACGACAAATTTAAAGCTTTCAAGAAAACATATTAATCGTTCAATATAATTTTAAAGTATAAAATAGAGATTTATAGTCTAAAAATAAAATTGAGTCTTTTCACTCATAATTGTAATTTGAGAAGATTAATATTATTAATTAACAATAATTAATTAAATTGGATTAATTGTTATAAAATCTAATCAAGTGCTAATCTAATTATAATGGGCCTAAATTAAAAATAAAGAGATGGAGAAGGGTGGGATTTGAACCCTGACCTCTCTTACCCCCCTTTCCTTCCTTCTACCAACTAAACTAAAAGACTTTCTGCTAGTTAAACAACTGATTTTAACCATTGTCAGCCTACGATTTCTCCTCCATCACGCCATGTTCACTTCAGTCAAACTCTGTGGCAGCCCGAAACCCGCTCGTTCGTCCATCTCTACTCTTCTATCCCATCAATCTCATAAACTCCATGCCGATTGAGTGTAAACGGGAGAGAGTTGTTCTATAAATTGGGGAGCTTACAAATCAATTCCACCATCATCTCTTCCATTATAATCCTCTCTCCATCTCTGAATATTTCAGCACCTTCTTTCCATAAAATTTCATCCCAAAAATCCGATCCAAATCAACCCAATTACAAAATCTTCAAATCTGAAATTTTTCCGTTGTTGCTCCTCGCCGGAAGCCTGGACCACCGCCGCCTCCTAGTCGCCGGAAGCCGCTGTCCCTGCTCGCCGTCGCCGGAGTCCTCCAGGAGCCGCGTCGCCGTCGGTCGCCGGCGTGCTGCGTGGTGTGGTCGTGTGTGCTGTGTGCGTACAAAAAAAGGAGAAGTAGGAGGCCAGCCACAAATCTTGGCTGCGTAAAACACAGCTGAGAAATAAGGTGGGCTTTTCCTCTATTTTGTTTTTGATAACTTAATTAGGCCCACTAGCTAATTTGCTAATTAAAAGCCCATTAGCCTAATTTAAAGAGACTTGGTTGTAAAATAAGTCAATTGTTGTTCTAATTTGGGGTGATATTAAATTTAAAATCTCTACCCTTTAAAATAATATTAATAAGCCCATTAGAATTTCTAAATTTATTAAGGAGTATGATTAAAAATGTTATTTTTAACCCATGTAATTAAGTTAACCTCTCTATAAAAATAAACTTGAACCCTTTTCTTAATTGAGATTTATAATTATAAAATATTATTTTATTATGAATAATAAATCTTAATTAAGTATTTAGTTAATTTCATTAGGAAACGTTTTTATAAATAAATTTTACGAAAGATGTTCGTAAACCGATAATTTTATAATATTTCCTAAACTCGCTTCTAACATGT
The DNA here is from genome assembly GCA_934048045.1 of Polygonum aviculare. NCBI lineage: Eukaryota > Viridiplantae > Streptophyta > Magnoliopsida > Caryophyllales > Polygonaceae > Polygonum > Polygonum aviculare. Next base: position 24,806,499 of record OW204032.1, read on the forward strand.
TAATATGCCGAAAGCTTAGATTTATAAACTAATAATTCGAGGAGTTCCTAGACTAAGAAATAAATTAAATATTAATTTATTTCGTTATCATTCCGTGCCCCGAATTAGGTTAAGCTTCTAGGAGCGCTCGTTCCCCGATTCCGTCTTCGTAGCGACTTAACTCTCGAGCATTGAAGACAAGTGGATGGTTCTTTCTCCCTATTCTCTTGATATTCGATAAATCGTAAATTCTTGTCTTGCTAGCCTATCCATTTTGTTGGGAACGCCTTGTTTGCTAAATAAAATGAACCTAGGATTTATTTACTGTTTAGAGATAATGACCATGTCGTTATTTACTTTATCGTACTACGCTAGCCCATGGACTTAGGACCGATGATTGGCCTCTGGTTGTTTCAAGTCTCTTTTTGAGACTTTGTCGTGGACTAGTGTAGGAAACAGGGATGCGGGTTGGGACCCTCAACATCTCTTTATAACTGTATTGGGAGGTATAATAATTTATCGTCTCCTGATACTGGGTCATGACTCCACCTGCTCTCCGAATAGAGGGGTGTTGCACTTTAGCTAAGTGCAAGGACTTAGTCCCCGTAAGGCCACATCTCATCCTTTGAGCGGCTAACTTAATTAAAAGTCATCACTGAAGTGTTATGTGTTACGACTTATGAAAGATAAGTGCCCAATGCACATTAAATTAATTAATGGGACAAGGATGGTTAGTACTAGCTTGGACAAACCATCCGGACTCCCGACTTTGAGTAGCTCTAGCTAATAGAGACTTTTGTTGTTACTTGATGTGAATTCATAATGTTCCCAACAAAAACTTAATCATCATTCTTTCCTAGGAAATCATTTTATTGTGATTTCCTATCCTCAAAAGAAATCTCGTACTCCTTTTCTCACCAGATTCTTCTTCATTCCATCATCATCTAAGTTACGTCCAAATAAAACTCGCTCGTCTGAGTTGCATTTAAATAAAGCCGTTACCACTTTTATCTCTCTCTCACCGCCAAAGAACCTGACTGGTCGTGCATCGTTCAGTTCCCTTTGGACTTAGATGCCGACATACTTAGCCTTTCTAAGAACCTATTTTTGCATTCTACCACTTGCTTAGTCTCGCGTTAGACTAATACCACTTTCTTTTCTTCCCGACATTGGTCGGCTGGTATTTCTTGCTTTTATGGAAATATCAGGTAGCAAGGCCAAGGCTGCAGCAAGTTAAAGCCGAAGACTCAAGGATCTGAAGGAAAGAAGGTTTCAAGTCTTTTGGACAGTTTGGGTCCCCCATGCTACTTTGTATAATATTATCGTCTTAATTTCCGCTGCACTATTATCTAATGTTATTTCTATTTCAAACAATAGCGTTTCAGACTTTTGAACGCCTTTATCAAGTACGTGGCAAACGATGAACCACTTTAAATGTAATATAACTATCCTGTTTTATATTACTTTGAACCGTGTTGTGTTACCTACAGCCTCGGGTGGTCTTGGATGGTAAAATCTGAGATCACTGACGGTAACACCCTTGGGTTAAAATAGGGGTGTTACACCATTATTGTCTATTTTTCATATAAGGTTCTTAACTTCTGACAATGTGTCTAGTTTTTAAATCTATTTTTTTGCACGCATATTAAGCGGAGTGCAGTAAACCACCCATTTTTGCTTGGGACTAGGCCGTTCATAAAGACTTTTTTCTCCTTATACTTGGAGAGCAAGCAATTCATTCAGTTTTATGTTATTTTAATTTTTCTTCCTCATGAAAAATTGTTTTACGGGTTGTTTAAACAACACTCACCCTATTAATAGGGCCTACGACCTACTCAACGTCCACTTATGCCATAACGGCTGACGGTCCGTGATAGAGCATATAGGTTATAGTATTTAGGACATGTTTTGATTAGTTGTTCATGCATTTTTAGGTAGATTTTCCTTTGTTTCGTAGTTTAGCTTTAGCGTTGGAAGTTTCGGAATCTACACTCGTTTGGTTGATATTTGCAGATATGAGTGATCGAGTGCCGGATCATGGTGATGGTAGACATGGAGGTGAGCTTGAAGGTGCCTAAGGAGTGTGCAAGGACGAAGACCAAGGAAGAAATCAAGTGCACAAAGTGTTAGGGAGATTCGAGTTTCAGGAGTAAAAGCGCGGGTCCATAAGGTGAAAGCGCGACCGCGCTTTGGAGTCCCAGACCGCGCTTTGACATCTGGCGTTCAGGAGTGAAAACGCGGGCAGCTCAGGCGAAAGCGCGACCGCGCTTTGGTTCCAAGCCGCGTTTTCTCTCGCGTGTCCGAAAATATGACGTTTTGTATTGGGCTTGGGTTTTGGGCTGAAAACTTGTTTTGGTTGTTATTTTTAGAAACGTCTTAGATATATTTTTGGATATTAGTAGTTTCTAGGTATATATTCTGATAACTCTTGGATTTTGGGGGATTCATTCATTATTGTTGAAGCTTGAGAAGAACAAGAAACCTTTTGGAAGAATTGTAAGCTTTTCAATGTCTTTGAACAACTAAACCTCTTTTGCTTAACTAGTTAATTGAAGTTGTGAATTAAGAATTATTGTGAGATTTGATTGTTCTTAATTTGCCTTGATTAGATTGTTTTCTCTATGCTTGATTGAATAAGTTTGATTTAGGGTTTTGTTAGATTGGCCATCTAATTGAATCTCTAGGTTGAATTATAACTAGATCTTTCTAATTACCGGTTGGAATTAATTAGATCATAAGTAGAACCTTTAATCAATCTAGGACTGGTAGGACTAGTTGATTAGAGCAGAGAATTCGATTGCATGTTATTTGGATGTCTGGTTGCTCTGAATGCATGTTTCTATTGATGCTTGAATCTTAATGCTGTTGTCGAATTGAATCTAGGAGGTCTTTTAGGTTATTCGATAATTAGGGTTGTTAGTACCGGTCGGGCTAATAACTAGAATTGAAGTAGGATTAATAATTCCATGAAGTTGGGTTATTAGCATTCCGCAATAGATTAGTCAAGGTAAAGCGAGAATTTTGATAATCAATGATCAATAATCGAATTCGCAATGGATATTAACTGGTTAAGCATACCTTTCTCATATTTGATAAATCATCTTAGCTTTGCATGTTCAATTCATTAGTTGATAGGAAAACATTCAAAAACCCCCGTTTTACATTCTTCTGAGTATCCAGGTTAAATACATAAAAACACAAGTCTCTGTGGGATCGACCCTTACTTCCCTACTACATTCCTAGTAGGTAGTTTGGATTATTTTGATAGGTATTAAGGCGACTAAAATACCGCTTATCAAATTGGCGCCGTTGCCGGGGACTTCGTCGTCTTTGTGTATTTAATTTGTTTACTCTGTCTGGTATGAACCTGTCATATGGTTCATACCCGTGCTACTAACTCTTCACCCTTGTTGTTTGATTCAGATCTTGACAGGACTTTATTCAGGTTGAGGAAGGAGATTCGCAATTCCTTTCACGAGCTGCCTTTTGATTCTGAATCTGAGTCTGACGGGATGGGTGACGGTAATCTGGATGCTGTGGCACAGACTTTGAGGCAACTGACTGCACCGGATCTGACCCAACAACCGTTGGCGGTGCAATTCCCTGAGCTGGCCGATGGAGTCAATTTTGAGCTGAAGTCGGGTTTGATCCACCTTCTCCCCAAGTTTCATGGGTTGAGTGGAGAAGACCCTAATAAGCACCTAAGTGAGTTTCATGCAGTCTGCTCAAGCATGAAGCCTAGAGAGGTCACTGAGGATCAGATCAAGCTGAGGGCTTTTCCTTTCTCGCTCAAGGATTCAGCCAATGACTAGTTCTATTATTTGCCACCTGGGAGTATTGACACCTGGCACAAGATGAAGAAAGCATTCTTGGAGAAATACTTCCCAGCTACGAGGTCTAACAGTATCAAGAAGAGCATCAGTAACATTGAGCAGGCACCTACTGAGACCTTGTACGAGTATTATGAGCGGTTCAAGAGGTTGATTGCTAGCTATCCTTATCATGGTTATTCTGACGAGGACCTCATCTTGTATCTCTTTGGAGGTCTTCTGGATGATGAGAGGAGAATGGTTAATGCTGCTTGTGGGGGTTACATCCTCAATAAGACCCCTGCAGGAGCATTCCAACTATTTGATGAGCTATCTGAAGGTTCACGGCAATTCAACAAGTCTACCAGATTAGTTAGTTCTGCAGTTACTCAGTCATCTTTGCATGAGGAAGTTTCAGAGCTGAAGAATATGGTGAAGCAGCTCACAATGTCTGGTGGGAAACAGCAGGTTAAGGCATGTGGAATCTGCTTAGATGTTATGCACCCAACAGATGCTTGCCCTACACTCCAGGAGCCGCAAGCTGAAGTTAATGCAATGGGTGGATATGGTCCACAAAAGCAGAGATATGATCCCTTCTCTAACACTTACAATCCTGGATGGAGGGATCATCCCAGCCTTCGATATGGAAATTCCAATCAGCAGCAACAGTACAATCAACAAGGTGGTCAACCTGCTTACAGGCCCCCTTTCAATCCGAAGCCTCAAGCACCTGCTTCAAACTCAATGTCAACAGAGGACATGATTCGGGCTCTTGCTCAGAGTGTGACTACGATACAAGGTTCCATGACCCAATTTCAGCAAGAGACCAAGTCAAGTGTTCAAAATTTGGAGAAGCAGGTGAGCCAAATTGCTCACGCTGTGAGCAAATTGGAGGCCAAGGATTCTGGTAAACTGCTGTCTCAAACCGAGCTCAACCCGAGGCAGAATGTGAATGCTATAACTTTACGATGTGGTAAAGTGCTTGAAGATGCCCCGGGAAAAGCTCATCATGCTATTCAAGAAGAGAAGCCCTTGGAAGAAGAGGACGCAGGAGAGAACTCCAATTCGGGTGTTCAGCTTCGAAAACTCGGGCAAGACACCCAAAACGCGCCCGCGTTTTCAGGCACCAACCCGCGCTATGCCTCCTGGGAAGAATCCTCAGAAACGCGGGCAGGTACACCCCAAAGTGCGCCCGCGCTTTCCAGCGATAGCCCGCGCTTCTCCACCCGAGTTTCAGGTCCCGAAACGCGGCCACAGACAGGCGAAAGTGCGCCCGCGTTCTCGAGTCATCCCGCGCTTCCGATCGCAGAGGCGACTTCTCCCAAGTCTTCTACCGAGTCTTCACCGACACCTCATATTTCACTTCCACCTTTTCCAGAGGCTCTCAAACGGACCCGAAAGCTTAAGAACGACAAGGAGCTCTTCGAGACATTTAGCAAGTGCGAGGTCAACATCCCGCTCCTCAAACTCATCAAAAGTATTCCTCGCTATGCTAAGTTCTTGAAGGAGCTCTGCACAATCAAGAGAACTCAAAAGCTGAAGGGACAACAGAAGGTCAAAGTGAGTGAACACATCTCAGCTGTGTTTCAAAGGCGTATGCCCAAGAAATGCGGAGATCCAGGTATGTTCACTATCCCATGTGTGATTGGTGAAACAAAAATTGATAAGGCCATGCTAGATTTGGGTGCTTCCATCAATGTTATCCCTTATTCTCTGTACAAATCTCTTGAGCTTGGACCTTTGCATGATACTAGAGTTGTGATCCAATTAGCTGATAGATCTAATGTGTATCCTAAGGGTATAGTTGAATATGTGCTTGTTATGGTTGATAAACTGATTTTCCCTGCTGATTTTTATGTGCTAGATATGGAACATGATAAGCATGCCTCACCTATTCTCTTGGGTAGACCTTTCTTGAAAACATCTAATACTAGGATCGATGTTTGTAGTGGATCTCTCACCATGGAATTTGATGGGGAAAGGGTAGAGTATAATATCTATGATGCTATGAAATACCCTACTGATGTGAACTCTTTGTGTGTAATTGATGTGATTGAACCCCTTGTTCAAGAAACTTTTAATGTGAATGGCATGCATGAATTGCAATCTGCTCTTGCGAATTCTTTGGTGAACAACATGCTGGATTTTGAGCTTAATGCTAACCTGCAGGAAATTGTGGCTGAGTTGAACACTCACTATGAGCGTCCACTCTTACCACCGGGCTCCAAGCCCATGCTACTAACCTTGCCAAGCGAGCAGCTTGTTCCTTCTGTTGTGCAGGCCCCAGTGATAGAGTTGAAGCAACTTCCGGATCATCTTAAATATGCCTTCCTAGGTGATGGAGAGACCTTACCGGTGATCATTTCTAACAAACTCACAAAGGATCAAGAACACCGGTTGATTGAGGTTTTGAGGGAGCATAAAACCGCCATAGGATGGACTATTGCAGACATAAAAGGAATTAGCCCCTCTACATGTATGCATAGAATCTCATTGGAAGAAGAAGCAAAGCCCTCAAGACAACCTCAAAGGAGGTTGAACCCGCCAATGATGGAGGTGGTGAAGAAGGAGGTTCTCAAACTTCTCCAAGCAGGCATGATATACCCCATCTCTGACAGTCAATGGGTGAGCCCTACCCAAGTTGTTCCCAAGAAGGGCGGTATTACAGTCAAGGAGAACGAGCAAGGTGAAATGATTCCCATCAGGATCCAAACCGGGTGGCGTGTGTGCATCGATTACCGCAAGCTCAATGCGGTTACTCGGAAGGATCACTTCCCCTTGCCCTTCATTGATCAAATGCTCGAGCGACTTGCTGGTCGCCCTTTCTATTGCTTTTTGGATGGATATTCCGGATATTTCCAAATAGCCATTGCACCCGAAGATCAAGAGAAGACGACGTTCACTTGTCCGTTTGGTACTTTCGCTTACCGAAGGATGCCATTTGGGTTGTGTAACGCGCCTGCCACTTTCCAAAGGTGTATGGTTAGTATCTTTTCCGAATACATAGAGCATTTCATTGAGGTTTTCATGGATGATTTCACCGTACATGGGGATGACTTTGATTCTTGTTTAAATCACTTGACACTTGTGCTTAAAAGATGTAAGGATACTAATCTTGTTCTAAATTCTGAGAAATGTCACTTCATGGTTGAACAAGGAATAGTATTAGGTCATATAGTGTCCGCTAGGGGTATTGAGGTCGATAAGGTAAAGATTGAAGTAATTCAATCATTGCCTTATCCTACTAATGTCCGCGAAGTGCGTTTTTTTCTTGGACATGCATGTTTCTATCGCAGGTTCATTAAAGACTTTTCAAAGACAGCTTCACCTCTATGTGATTTACTCAAGAAGGAGACCGCCTTTGATTTTGGTGACGAGTGCAAGAAGGCGTTTGATGAGCTGAAATTACGTCTCACCACCGCCCCTATTATCCAAGCCCCGGATTGGTCTCTACCCTTTGAGATCATGTGTGATGCAAGTGACTATGCAGTGGGGGCGGTGTTGGGGCAAAAGGTTGGGAAGGCGTCCCATGTGATCCACTATGCCTCCATGACTCTGAATGAGGCGCAGAGGAACTACTACCACCGAGAAGGAGCTATTGGCGGTGGTGTTTGCTTTGGAGAAATTTCGGTCTTACTTGCTAGGGACCAAGGTGATTGTCTACACCGATCATGCAGCCCTTCGTTACTTGTTGACGAAGAAGGAAGCTAAGCCCCGATTGATACGATGGATCTTGTTGTTGAGTGAGTTCAACATTGAGATCAAGGACAAGAAGGGGGCTGAGAATGTGGTAGCGGATCACCTTAGTTGCTTGACATGTGAAGGGGAGAGCGATTTACAAGTTTCACCTATTCGAGAAGAGTTCCCGGATGATACCTTGTTCGCAGTGCGAGTTGTTCAGCCTTGGTATGCAGATTTGGTGAATTTTCTCGCTGCGGGTGAGCTCCCGTCGGTCTTGACCAAAGCCCAAAGAGACAAGCTTAAGAGTGAAGCAAGGTACTATGTGTGGGATGATCCATATCTTTGGAAGCATTGTGCGGATCAGATCATTCGTAGATGTCTTCCCGAGAATGAGGTAACCTCTGTTTTGACCTTTTGTCATTCATATGCTTGTGGGGGGCATTTTAGCGCTAGAAAGACTGCTAGGAAGGTGTTGAATGCAGGATTTTATTGGCCTACCATCTTTCGGGATGCAAACGCCTTTTGTAAATCCTGTGACCGATGCCAACGAGTCGGGAATATATCCCAGAAAGATGAGATGTCCCAATCTCCCATGATTTTTTGTGAAGTTTTTGATGTTTGGGGCATTGATTTCATGGGACCTTTTCCTAACTCTTTTGGGAACTATTATATCTTGTTAGCGGTGGACTACGTTTCCAAGTGGGTGGAAGCGAAGGCCACCCGTACTGATGATTCCCGAGTTGTGGCAGATTTCTTGAAGACTCACATCTTTAACAGATTTGGGATCCCTAGAGCTTTGATTAGTGATAAAGGAACTCATTTTTGTAACAAGACGGTGAGTGCACTTTTGAGGAAGTACCATGTTACACACCGAGTCTCTACAGCGTACCACCCCCAAACAAATGGTCAAGCCGAGGTGTCCAACCGAGAGGTCAAGTCCATTCTTGAGAAGACGGTGTCACCAAACCGGAAGGATTGGAGTATCCGGTTAGATGATGCACTTTGGGCCTATAGGACAGCTTACAAAACACCGATTGGAATGTCCCCTTTTCGGTTGGTGTTTGGTAAGGCATGTCACCTTCCAGTGGAGATCCAACACAAAGCATATTGGGCGGTGAAGCATTGTAGCATGCAATTGGATGAGGCTGGTGCATTAAGGAAGCTACAGCTGCAGGAGCTAGAAGAGCTAAGGATGGAAGCCTATGACAATACCGCTATCTACAAAGAGAAGACCAAAGCTTGGCATGACAAACATATCTGGCGCAAACACTTCAAAGTTGGAGACAAAGTCTTGTTATATCAATCTCGTCTGAAGCTTTTTCCAGGAAAACTGAGGTCGAGATGGACGGGACCATTCGTTGTGGCACACACATATCCACATGGAGCGGTTGACGTCTACGATAGTACTACTCACTCCACCTTCAAAGTGAATGGCCAAAGATTGAAGCCTTATTTCGATGGGTTTAGCAATGCTATACTTGACGAAACGGCTTTACAGGAACCCGAGCCAGCAACTTGAGCAGCGGACCGTCGAGCTAACGACGTTAACCAAGCGCTTCTTGGGAGGCAACCCAAGCATTAGGATAGTTGTTTTTGATTTTTAGTTAGCCTAGGATTAGTATAGGATAGTTGGTTTTGTTGTTTTGTTTCTTTGCTGTGTGTTTTTTGCAGCCCGACGTTCAGGTCCCAAAGCGCGGGGTCAGGCCCTGAAAACGCCCCCGCGTTTTCCATCACCAAACCGCGTTTCGTCTCCTGAAACTCAGGTCTGAAAACGCGGGGCAAGAAGGCCACAGCGCGGCCGCGCTTTCGTACCATCCCGCGCTTCCGTTCGCTCACAGCACGAGTTAAAAGCTCGGCCGGCCCTTTCTTCCTCTCATAATTCATCAGCAAAGCGCGGCCTCTTCACTCAAGAACGCGAGCACCTCCTCCATTGTTGCACAATCCAAGCTCCAAACAACACCAAATCAAGTGATTCTTCTCCCAAATCCACTCTTCTTCATCAATCATCAAGTAATCTCTTCTCTACTCTTCTCTTCTCCTTGATTAATTTGTGGTTTTTGAGTTTGAAATTCTAAACCTAGGTTTTGCCTAATCTCTCTAGATTTGTCAATCTCAACTCAAATTTGCATGATTAATTGCTACTTGTTAGTCCCTTTGCATGATTCTAGCATGATTCATTGATTTCCTTGCTTGTTCTTGTGGAATTTGGATTGTGATTGATTTTTGCCTAAACTAACCTAGGTAGTGGGGGAAGAGAGTGTTTGAGAGTATTATTTGCTTGATTGTTGGCTTGTTGTGGGATTGTCCTTGCCGGGACAATCAAATTTGCTTGTGGTGTTGCTTTGTTGATTGGTGGTGCAGGAACAGGTACAGAATGCCTCCTCGACCAACAAACCGTAGAGGCTCTTCTAGAGCTTCGTCTTCTCGTGCCCAGCCACAGTCCTCTCGGCCCAGTTCATCTTCTGCTCGCCCCCGGGGCCATCTCACTCCGCCTACGGTGGTAGGGGAAGTGACCCCAGCTGATTTTGGGTTCAGTTTGAGCGACCCTGTGCACTTTGAGCGATTCAGGCTCATCCGTAGTCGCCCTATACATCCCCATCGATACTTGGATTGGGACTTTCTGGCAGAATTGGGATTGAGTGAGGAGCTTAGGAAATGTGAGATTGACCAGCACTTGAGAGATTTTCTCCACCTACAGCAGCCTGCATACAAGGGTCTTGTGTTGGAGTTTCTGAGCACTCTGGACACTCATATTCTTTCCGGGCCAAATTCCAAAGCAGGGGAGTGCACCTTCCAGCTTGGGGGAGTGGCAAGGAGGATCACGCTGAATGAGGTCAATGCAGCTTTTGGCTTCTCCATTACTGGTGAGCATGTGGAGAGATGGGAGAGCCAAGCTTATTGGCTTGGTGATTCACAGTGACAGAGGATGACAGGCAAGGAGGAGTACAAGGCCTCTAGAGCAAAAGTGTCTTCTCTTACACACCCTGTACTCCGTGTGCTGCAGCGCTACTATGCTCTTTCTATTACAGGAAGAGGAGAAAGAGAGGGCAATGCACCAAGGAAAGATGTGATGCTCTTGGTTGCGTTCTTAGAGAGGAGAAGGGTGAACTATGGAGCGGTCCTTATGAACAATCTGGCTCATATCAGCAGGAGGGGTACAGGACCGCTCACTATTGGAGCCCTTGTCACTGTTCTGGCTCAGTATTACCAGCTTGATTTGACTCGGTTCGGTGGGAGGATTGAGCCTGCACCGATGGATTTCGCTTTCCTCAACAAGATGGGTGCCCTGCATTTCCACTATGGTCACTATTTTTGGAGGATTGGAGACACCAGGAGAGTGATGCAGCTTCCGGATGCACAGAGAGTTGTCTTAGCACTCGGACCAGATTACCCTGCTACTTGGATGATCACTCCTCGGGATGGTGATCTCCCGCTTGAGACAGTTGCGAGCCATCGGGGCAAGAGGCGTCGGGTGCAAAGGGCTGTTGAGGAGTTTGAGGAGGAGGCCTCAGCTGATGATGACTCTGAGGGTGATGAGGACTTTATTGCTGAGGAGGAGCTCGAGCCAGAGCTTGGTGGTCAGGCTGAGGATGCTGTTGTAGAGGATGTTCAGGGTGCTGGTGGTTATCCTCAAGGCCAGTTTGATCAGCTGGTGAGCATGATGTGAGGGCTCACCACTCAGATGACTCAGTTCAGGACTCATGTCGATCAGAGATTCGATTACCAGGAGCAGAGGTTAGACCATTACAGGCAGTATCATGACGAGCAGCTCCATCAGCTTCACGCTCGCATGGATGGGTGGACACAGGAGGGTGGATTCCCAGCGTATCAGTATTACCCATGTCCGGGCTATCCACAACAGTTCCCACCACCACCACCACCGGAGTAGATGCCACTTCCGTCCTATTTGGATGACTCGGTTAGTATTTTCTTCTTTTTTCTTTTATTTTACATTGGGGACAATGTAAAGTTTAAGCTTGGGGGAGGGGATTATTGGTTGAGTCATCTCATCTTGCATTCATATAGTTGCATTTGCATGTTTAAATTATACTTTTGCATCGATTAAAATTGAAAAAAAAAAATTGAAAAAATGAAAAATCACAAAAATATTGCATTCTAGGATCCAAATTTCCCTACTTGACCATTTATCTCTCTAAGTTAACAGTATTATCTAACCCATGACTAGCTTGTTGGTTGAAGTTTCCTTGGATTGAAGCATGATTCTTAAGTTATTAATCTTGATTATAGGATTGAGCATGCATAGGAAGTTTAAATTTTGAATTGTTTATGAAGTTCTAGACATATTTGCCTTGTGAGATTACTTTGAGCCTTTTATTGCTTATTTGCATATTTTCTTGAGTGTATCGCTTTGATTGCTAGCTCTAGAACTTGCGTTTAGATATCTTTTTCAAGGCTACATTTACATGATTTGAATGCATGACATTAAAATGATTGAGGCATTTTTATTAGCTCATTATATCCTTATCTACCTTATGCATGATCCTTTGTTTGATAGCCCACTTGTTGAGCCTGTAGCCTTATTTTGTAGCTCCACAAAAATTCTCCTAGCCTATATGAGCTTGACCCTTTCCGGGAATTAGGATTTAGCTAGGGTGTTCTTGTGTAGTTGGAGAATGATTCTTGGCAAAGTTGGTTGAAAAGAAAGGATTTGTGTTGAGTTGGAAGAAAAAAAAGATAAGGAGTTGAAAGAAGAAAAAAAAAAAGTGTTTGATTGAGGTGAATTAAAGTGTGAAATCAAGTTGAAAAACCTCAAAGTGAGTTGAAAAAAGAAATGAGCAAAAGTATAGAAAGAAAAGTGATGGAGAAAAGGTGAATTAAGTTGGTGAACATTTGAAGAGAAGTGGTTAAAGGTTGGGTAGTTAGCTAGTTCTAGTTCCCGGTTTTAGCACCACATGACCAAATATTTCCCTACATACTTGTGTATACCTTGGCCCCATTACAACCTTTGAAAAGTCCTCATGATTTTTGTTGTGTGTTTGATCATTCGTAGCGGAGATTTAGAACACTGATGCAAGCCTATGGTAGTCTAGTTTTCAAAGTTGATCTTGAGTGAAACACATCCCTTAAACACTTGAGTGAGAGTGCAAAACACATTACCTTGGTGAGGTCTAGAATGGATGAATGATTTGATTTTGAAGGCTTCTCATACATGTGTGCAATGATGTTTTGGTCAAGGTTTAGCTTTTTGATGAAATGTGGATTGACATTGAGATGGATGCTTTAACTTGCTAGTTGTGGTGTGATCTCGATTTTATTTCTTGCTTGAGGACAAGCAAGGTTCAAGCTTGGGGGAATTTGATAGAGCATATAGGTTATAGTATTTAGGACATGTTTTGATTAGTTGTTCATGCATTTTTAGGTAGATTTTCCTTTGTTTCGTAGTTTAGCTTTAGCGTTGGAAGTTTCGGAATCTACACTCGTTTGGTTGATATTTGCAAATATGAGTGATCGAGTGCCGGATCATGGTGATGGTAGACATGGAGGTGAGCTTGAAGGTGCCTAAGGAGTGTGCAAGGACGAAGGCCAAGGAAGAAATCAAGTGCACAAAGTGTTAGGGAGATTCGAGTTTCAGGAGTAAAAGCGCGGGTCCATAAGGTGAAAGCGCGACCGCGCTTTGGAGTCCCAGACCGCGCTTTGACATCTGGCGTTCAGGAGTGAAAACGCGGGCAACTCAGGCGAAAGCGCGACCGCGCTTTGGTTCCAAGCCGCGTTTTCTCTCGCGTGTCCGAAAATATGACGTTTTGTATTGGGCTTGGGTTTTGGGCTGAAAACTTGTTTTGGTTGTTATTTTTAGAAACCTCTTAGATATATTTTTGGATATTAGTAGTTTCTAGGTATATATTCTGATAACTCTTGGATTTTGGGGGATTCATTCATTATTGTTGAAGCTTGAGAAGAACAAGAAACCTTTTGGAAGAATTGTAAGCTTTTCAATGTCTTTGAACAACTAAACCTCTTTTGCTTAACTAGTTAATTGAAGTTGTGAATTAAGAATTATTGTGAGATTTGATTGTTCTTAATTTGCCTTGATTAGATTGTTTTCTCTATGCTTGATTGAATAAGTTTGATTTAGGGTTTTGTTAGATTGACCATCTAATTGAATCTCTAGGTTGAATTATAACTAGATCTTTCTAATTACCGGTTGGAATTAATTAGATCATAAGTAGAACCTTTAATCAATCTAGGACTAGTTGATTAGAGAAGAGAATTCAATTGCATGTTATTTGGATGTCTGGTTGCTCTGAATGCATGTTTCTATTGATGCTTGAATCTTAATGCTGTTGTCGAATTGAATCTAGGAGGTCTTTTAGGTTATTCGATAATTAGGGTTGTTAGTACCGGTCGGGCTAATAACTAGAATTGAAGTAGGATTAATAATTCCATGAAGTTGGGTTATTAGCATTCCGCAATAGATTAGTCAAGGTAAAGCGAGAATTTTGATAATCAATGATCAATAATCGAATTCGCAATGGATATTAACTGGTTAAGCATACCTTTCTCATATTTGATAAATCATCTTAGCTTTGCATGTTCAATTCATTAGTTGATAGGAAAACATTCAAAAACCCCCGTTTTACATTCTTCTGAGTATCCAGGTTAAATACATAAAAACACAAGTCTCTGTGGGATCGACCCTTACTTCCCTACTACATTCCTAGTAGGTAGTTTGGATTATTTTGATAGGTATTAAGGCGACTAAAATACCGCTTATCAGTCCGCTGGCCTTAACGGCTGGTGGTCCACTAGCCGTAACGGCAGGCGGTCCATCTGCCTTTAAGGCAGATGGTCCATTTGCCTTAACGGGTGAGCATAATTTTAATTTATCACATTAATGCATTAAATCTATCCATCTAACGATATTTAATATACTTTTTTACCTCTTTAAATATCATGTCCGGCCTTAAACAACCTCCAAATCATTTTTCTTCTCATTTTAAAAACAAAAATCATCTTCACGATGGATGGTCAAGAAGATTGGAATGGAAACTTCAATGTGAGAGATAACTCTTTTACAATAGTACACAATGAGGTAAGTTTGTTCTTTCCAAACTATTTCAATATTTTCGTTGTGTTTTCGCATAGAATGTCATGTAAAACCTTTATTCTATTTTAGCGGAGATTTGAACTTGTTTTAAAAAGAAATGTAGAACTTTTAATAATAATTTTATAAAGTAAACTAATAGTTAAGTATTGAATTTGCTTCAAAAATTATAGTTTGACAAATGCACAGTTTCAAATGGGATATTAAGAATGTTCAAAAAACATATTAAAATGTAATAGTACGAATAACCGGAAACCATTCCCTATGGATTACAGAAGAAGACCGAAAACAATACCTTGATTGGTTTGCATCTTATTTTGCCCCTACCAGCTCTTGGTTCACACTTCTTGATATGGGCATGTTGGCTACTACTGCATTTAATTGTTGTTTTGTTGTTTAGGGAGGTCAGAACCAAACTTATCTTCATATGGTTGTTCCCGCCAATTCGGACAAGGTCACGGAGAATGAAACTGTCATCATTTTATTCGATAACATGGGTGCACACTTTGAATCGGTAAATCTCACACTCATGTAAAGTTGCTTACTTCTTTAACTTTTGATGCATGTGTGATGTATATGCATATTTGTTATTCTAGGTGTTTTTCACTCAAGATTGCCCATTGTCACCTCTTTGCCCACAATGGAGACATCATTGTACTAAAGGAGGCAAGAACAATGTACAATTATTTTCGAAAACGTCTAGAGGAGTACAAGTATGATTCTAGCGATGATCACCGGTTTCACCAAGAAGAAGTCTCATCGGAGTAGTTACTACTTATTTTAATTGTAGTTCCTTTATCTAACATTATGTTGACAATAGTCGTTAAAGACGGAGAACTACTTGTCATTAATGCAACTATTTTTCTTTTTTGTTATTTCATTTTATTAAACAAATTGTTGTTCTGAAGCAATCCCTATATCATCCCATGAAGTCGACGTTTCAAGTCGAGGAGATGGAATAGAGGAAGTCTAAATCAAAGTCTCAATACATGGTATCTTATAAGATGATGTCTGAACCTCGTGCTCTGAGTTGTCCACCGTTGCGAGCAATGTGTCAATGAACATGACAGTTCGACGATGTTTCCTATAATAAGTGCAGATGTTCGTATGTGGAGTTTGAGCTACGTCCTGCCTTATGTATTTCACGACGACGATGACGAATTGATCCACTCGCCTCATTGCAAGTCGACATCTAAAAAAGAAAACAGTATAAAATCAAGTAACGAAATTCATGCGTCTGCTTTCTCAAGTAGATCCGAATTTTCACTCATTTTGTGCGCTCCACCTCCTTCCGCCACTAGCCGACAGCGTAGACTTGTAGAAGTAGAAATAGAAGCTTTCAGTTTCAGTTAGCCTTGTATTGATCAGTTTCAGCTCCTCTTTTATTTCAATCTCAGCGTAGAACTGTAGAAGTTTTCATGCTGAGTACTAACAATGAAGGATTAGAAGCTTTTAGAAAGAATCAGAATTGAACTTGTTTAACCTTGTTTGGTAGTTAGCATTGAAAGAAAACAACCAACCACTTATTGAGACAGCTGATTTCATAATACTGAATTAGAAAATTAAGACAATCGTATAGAACCTTGACAAATCCCGAAATCATAAACCCTAGTCAGATTGGCAGAAAGTCCATCTATGTAAATTGGATACAATCTTGACATAGCTTTGGGATTAAGGTCTTTTCTTATAAACTTTACTTGCAGCTGCACATGATTAC
This sequence comes from Polygonum aviculare, assembly GCA_934048045.1. Classification (NCBI taxonomy): domain Eukaryota; kingdom Viridiplantae; phylum Streptophyta; class Magnoliopsida; order Caryophyllales; family Polygonaceae; genus Polygonum; species Polygonum aviculare. The sequence continues at coordinate 24,822,748 of OW204032.1, forward strand.
CTGGTTTTTGTTATGCATAAAATCCTCTTGAGAAATTTCCATCCTACTTGAAAGTTTGGTTATCATGCTAAATGCCTAATATGTTGCATCATTCTGTGAATGCAGGAAATGGCAGGTGCATTGCCAATATTGCCGTCCCCAGCTGACGAAGACCTTGGCCCACTTCCACTCGCTCGAGTTAATGAGGAAGTGAGGGATGGCAACGAAAACGATAATCAGAACGCGCAAAATGCTGCTCCTGCTGCGGTTGAAACACACACGAGAAGAATTGGAATGATCCATCCTCCAACAGATATCAGAAACATTGTTATATTCAAACATACAATTTTCTATCACGTTCTTGTGACTCTTAATAAACTTTGATCTCACCACTTAATTGCTTGTCCATTTCCATGGCCGAGTTTGGCTTAGTTGCATGACGCAGATCTCTCGATGCCCATGTAAAGACGGGATCCCGATGGTTGAGGCCAATGTTGTGATCATTGTCACACCTTATATACAAGCGTCTCCTAGTTGTTGTGTAACTTAAATGAGCACCTAGCATCATCATGGCACATCCAAAATACACCTTGGTTGCGTTCCGCAGTGGATTGAAATCGAGTTGATATTTTGAAATGTGTTGAGGTTGAAATTCCATGAAAAAATAGACGTCATTCACTATGTGTTAATGATAACACAAATAATATTATCCTCTGTTATAAAAGGATTTGTTTCCTAGTTTGTAGAAAAGATATTTTATTGTTAAGGTAGTTTATTATCCTAATTACTTTTTGGTTTGCAATGTACTCCTACTATATATGTAGGCTACGCTCTACATTCAGTACGCTCTACAAATCACTTGAGGGAAGAAACTTGACCGAGTTGATCGATGACGTTGATGTTGATTTTGATGTAGTTGAAATGTTATGAACATCTATTCTTTCAATTACTTAAACATAAATAGATAAATATGAACACGAGGTGACAAAGTGTAACACAATGCTACACTATAGTATTGTGTATTTATATAGTGTACATACATAAAAAATAGTAATACACCATATATTTATAAAATTATTATTAGTATGTTTATAGTTGAATTTGACACTATACATCCATAAATCAATTAGCTACATTATTTATTTATCGTAATTATATTATACAGTCAATATGATAATATGTATATTTTTTTTTATAATAAATATACAATTATATAAGAGTATAAAATACATTCAACAAACAATATATATATTTTAATTATATTTTGTTGTTACAGTAATTTTTATTATTTAATGCATCTATAATATTTTTTATATGTTAAGTTTTTTTATTATTAGAATAAAGTTGTTAAAAATATTTTATAAACCAATCCCATGTTTGCGGGCACTTATTTTGGTTTAATTCAACAAGTAACATTAACCTATTAATTTGAATCTCAGAAAAAAAACCCTATTAATTTGAATAGATAACAAGTGAAGGATTAGGGTATATGGCATTTGAAAAATGCCATATAGCCTAAACAAGCAACGCGTCTCCAATTTTGCACCCATGGCATGAGCCTCTGATATAAAAACACGCACGCCTCCATTTCATCCTAATCGTTTCCGGCGATTTTTCGCGCGCGTCCTGACGAGAGGAAACCAGACGATTTCCGGCACAATTTCCGGCGAATTTCCGGCGTATTCCTGCGTGATTTCAAAGCTGCAAACGCGAGCCTCAATTGTCACCTGCGATTTCGTGCGCATGATCGATCGAGAGCGATTGTCACCTACGATTTCGTGCGCGTGATCGATTGTCACTTGCGATTTCGTGCACGTGATCGATCGAGAGCGACTGTCACCTGCAATTTCGTGCGTGTGATCGATCGAGAGCGACTGTCACTTGCGATTTCCTACGATTTCCGACTGTCACTGTCGACTGCAACTTTGTCGACTATGCGTGATCGAGCAGAGGACTGCCACAGCAAAATCCGTTCGCGTGATCGAGCTTCCATCCTCCAGATTGTCACTTTTGATTTCAAGCAAAAGGTGATAGTTTTCCCTTAAAAATCTAATAGTCACTACAAATTGTGATAGTAGATGACAATTAAAGTGAGAATTTTCGTAATTACAGTGAGCAAAATCCCTGTGCGAGATCGAGCCACAATCCTCCAAATTGTCACTTGCGATTTCTACCAATGAGCAAAGGATTCGAGCAAAAGGTGACAGTTTTTCTTTAAAAATCTAATAGTCATTGCAAATTGTAATGGTAGATGACAATTACAATGAGAATTTTCATAATTACTTGAGGTTCTCAAGGAGAAGTGACAATCTAGTAATGACAGATGATGATAGTTGATGATATTGATCAGAATTGCTGATAATTGTTCATAGGAAAAACAGAAGTGATGATTACTGTTGATAGAGATGACAATTGGTGATAAGTGTTCATAGAGAAGACAGAATTGAGAATCTAGTGTTGATAGAGATGACAATTCATGATAACTGCTCATAGGGAAGTTTGAATTGACAATCTAGTGTTTATAGAGATGACAATTCATGATTATTGTTGATAGTGATGAAACTAATGATTGTGTGGAGCCAATTTCAATTTCCAGTGACAATATTTACATGGTAATGACTTTTCTCTCTCATCGATAACAATATGACAATATTTACAGTGACAATTCCCTTCATAGGCGAGTTCAGAGGGAAGAAGAAGATGGTGAAAATGTCAAAAGGAGAATCAAGCAGCACTACAATCATCATGAAATAGGATTGACATATCATCAATGTCACTTGTTGCACTTCATTGTCAAAACTGCCAAACATTTGTCACTTGTTGAACTTGACTGTTAAAACTGTCACTTTTTGGTTTATTGTTATATCGATGTCAGTTTTCATATGACACTTGTTGAACATATATCATCAACTTCAGCACTATCATTGATATATCCTCACTTGTACGTATTGCTATATCAATGTCACCATTTAGTTCGAAACATTTGAAAACTGTCACGTCTAAGAACAATGTCACTTCGAAATAGCAACTTCGATTGTTTGTTAAAAGATATGTCATCACTTTTTGTTATATTTTGTAGAACGTATATCATTTATTTTGCGTGATAACATCTGTTCAAGATGATGGATAAATCGTCACTTGCCCATATTGCTTTCAAACTGTCACTATAAATTGGGACTGTGTTCACTTAATTGTTTGATGATTGATATATCAATTGGAACACACGATAGTTTTAACACAAAATACGTTCATAATATTCATTTGGACATCTAGCATATTATCCACCAATTGTCACCAAATCAGTTGGACATTTTGTTTAACATAATGCTTTAAACTGTCATTACTAAAACTGTCACTACTTAAACTGTCACTACAAAATACATCCATACGATTCAGAACCAAATGTCCAATTAGTTTAATATGTCATTACACTTTCATCACTACTAAGTTTAACAACAAAATCAAGACCATAACATTCATTTGGACGTATGCAAAGGCTCTCAAATCCAAGTGTCATTAAACAGATCAATTGTCATTTTCTCCCTATGTGCCATCATGTGCTCATAATCCAGATCTATCTCTGAACTGTATGACTGGACCAAAACAACCTTTGCATAAAAGCTCCCAATCCTCGTCTAATAGATGCTCCTTCACAAATTCGATAACACGATAATCTTGAAACATATTTGCTCTTTCATTGTAGTGCTTAGATTCAGGTATAAAATAATGTACTTTAAGTTCTTCTTTTCCATAGCTTATACTGCAATTATCATCACAAACATTCAAATTGTCATCACAGTAAGCAAAACGTCAGCTCAAAATATAGAAATGACACACATTTAGATAGTTGTCACCAGAATACACAGAGAAAGCACAAATGGCAACTTAATTGTCACCACAAACATAAACATCACGAAACTGTCACCACAAACCTCAAACATGCACACAACTGTAACAGTGACACCACTTAACATGAACAATCACCAAAATTTCACCACTTAACACAAAGCACAAATGGATACTTAATTGTCACCATAAACATAAAATTGTCACCACTTAACATAAACATCACGAAATTGTCATCACAAACCTCAAACATACACACAATTATAACAGTGACACCACCTAACATGAACAATCATCAAATGTCACCAATTAACAATAAACACAGTATTATGAAAATTGTCACCACAGAAACACATCATCACAAAACCCTAGAACATACACGAAAACTCAAACTCAGAGTATGTTAAGCCATCACATAACCAGAAATGATTCACATTATGTTCTGATAAAAAAAATGATTCACATTATGAAGAATCATCAACATAAGAACAAACATTCAAAAACAAAATTGTAAAACCTAACACATAACAGGAAAACGAGATCTACTAAAACAACAACAAATAGAAGAGCACGAACATGCTTCAAACGACATAAATACAAAGCTAAAACAAAAATAAACAAACACTTACTCACGAGTTTCAAAAATCAAAAACCGATCAGAGGTGACAAAACGAGACAATCGGCACACATCAACTCAAAAATCTTCAATAACAACTCCAATGCATTCGACTTGGAGAAAATGATTGAGCAAGAGCACGATTTCGACTTCGTGTGAGGTGGATCTACAGTTAATCGGCACGATTTCGGAATTTTGGGATTTCGTGGGAGTTGGAGTTGAGAGGGAAGAGAGAACGCAGAAACGAACGGGAGTACGGGACGCGGGCCTGTTTTTTTTTTTCAATTTTGTTATGCCATAGCTGCAAATTAGGGACAAATGGGCCGCAGATGAAAAACGGGCCAAAAAAGGAGCTGCCCGGCCCAAAAACTTCATAACAAGTTTTCCTCAACAAAGATTTTTTTTTGAGGAACTCAACAAAGATTTTGCAACAAGGTTTACCAAATATCTTTTGAAATAAACAATATATATAGTCTCCACAAATTATCGAAAAATACCAATAGATAGAAATAGAACAACACATCCGAGCCTCGGAGGGTTGAGGGTTGGTCGGTCTGAAAGACGAAACCCTAGGCACCAGAGAGGTAGAGAATCCGGACTCGGGAGACAGAGTTCTTCACCGCCTGCATATCTTCTCCGCTCGTCAAAATCTACAGAGAGGTAGGCTTAAACTTCGTGTATGTATATTTTGTTTTTACCTCTCGTTCTTTTTGTTTCTAGTTCTCGAAGATCCAAATTCGATTGGGTTTGAACTCGTCGTTCTCAATTAGTTCTTAAATTTCTAGTAATTTTAGGTTAACCGAGTAATTCGTGCTTCTGCTTTTTCAAGAAAGATCCGAATTTTCACTCGTTTTATGCGCTCCACCTCCGTCCGCCATTAGCCGACAGCGTAGATTTGTAGAAGTAGAAACAGAAGCTTTCAATTTCAGTTAGCCTTGTATTGATCAGTTTTAGTTCCTCTTTTATTTCAATCTCAGCGTAGAACTGTAGAAGCTTTCGTACTGAGTGCTGACAATGGAGGATTAGAAGCTATTAGATAGAATCAGCATTGAACCTGTATGCCTTGGTAGTAGTTAGCATTGAAGGAAAACAATCAGCCACTTATTGAGACAACTGATTTCATAATATTGGTAGTCTAATTAATTAGAAAGTTAAGACAATCATATAGAGCCTTGACAAATCCCGGAATCATAAACCCTAGTCAGACTAGCAGAAAGCCCATCCATATAATTTGGATACAATCTTGACATAGCTTTGGGATTGAGGTCTTTTCTTTTCAATTTTACTTGCAGCTGCACATGATTACCTGTTTTTTGTTACGCATCAGATCTTCTTGAGAAATTTCCATCCTACTTGAAAGTTTGGTTATCATGCTAAATTCCTAATGTTTTGAATCATTCTGTGAATGCAGGCAATGCCAGGTGCAATGCCAATATTGCCGCTACCAGCACCGCCAGCTGACGGTGACCTTGGCCCACTTCCTCTCGCTCAAGTTAATGTGGAAGAGAGGGATGGCAATGAAAACGTTAATCAGAACACGCAAAATGCTGCTCCTGCTGCGGTTGACACACACACAAAAAGAATTGGAATGATCCATCCCCCTATAGATATCAGAAACATTGTCGATAAAACAGCTCAATTTGTGGCCAAGAATGGGCCTGAATTTGAGAAAAGGATTATTGTGAGTAATGCAGGAAATGTGAAATTCAACTTTCTGAATGCATCTGATCCATACCATGCCTATTATGAACATCGTCTGTCAGAGTTTCGTGCTCAAAATGATGCACCAGGCCAGCAGCCTCCTGCAGACTCTGCAGATAACGAGAAGCCTCCTTCAGCTCCTGCTGTTGACAGTAATGCTGATGGGGAAAAGCCTGATCCTTCGGCTCAATTTCGAACCGTTCGCAAGGTACTTGAACCGCCAGAGGCGGAGCAATACACGGTTAGGCTTCCTGAGGGAATCACGGGAGAAGAGTTGGATATTATCAAACTCACTGCTCAGTTTGTTGCACGGAATGGAAAATCATTTTTGACAGGGTTGACTAGTAGAGAAATGAGCAGCAATCACTTCAATTTTTTGAAGCCGAGTCATAGTATGTTCATGTTTTTCACTGCCCTAGCTGATGCTTATTCTAAAGTGTTGATGCCTCCAAAAGGATTAACTGATAAGCTAAGAAAAAGTGTCGCGGATAGAACTACAGTGCTTGAGCGGTGTCTACACAGGCTTGAATGGGACAAGTCACAGGAGCAAGCCAGACAGAAAGCAGAGGATGAAATTGAACAGGAGAGAGCCCAGATGGCTATGATAGATTGGCATGATTTTGTGGTTGTGGAGTCCATAGATTTTGAAGATGATGAAGATGACGAGCTGCCTATGCCTATGACTCTTGAGGAAGTAATTAGGAGGAGTAAGGCATCTGCTATGGAAGAGGATGAGCTTATTGAGCTAGGAAAGGAGGTTGAGATGGAAATGGATGAAGAGGAGGTGCAGCTTGTCCAAGAAGGCATGAGAGTTGCTAGCCTTGACGAGCATGAAGATGATAAGACAACCAATCCCAAGCCTCCAGTTGATGATGATGAGCCTCCTATGAGAATTGTGAAGAACTGGAAGAGGCCAGAGGAGAGAATGCCTGCAGAAAGGGACCCAACAAAGTTTGTCGTTTCCCCAATTACAGGAGAGCTAATTCCAATCAGTGAGATGTCTGAACACATGAGGATTTCACTAATTGATCCCAAATACAAGGAACAAAAAGACAGAATGTTTGCTAAGATTCGTGAGACGACTCTTGCACAGGACGATGAAATCTCAAGAAACATAGTGGGTCTCGCTCGTACTCGTCCTGACATATTTGGGACTACAGAGGAAGAAGTCTCAAACGCCGTCAAAGCTGAGATTGAGAAGAAGAAAGACGAGCAGCCAAAGCAAGTCATATGGGATGGTCATACTGGAAGCATTGGACGTACAGCCAATCAAGCCATGTCTCAAAGCTTTGGAGAAGATCAGCAAGATTTTGGTAACAACTTTCCGGGTCCTGCAGGCCCACCTCAAATGCAGCAAGGTGTACCTTCAATTCGTCCTCTTCCTGTTCCGCCTGGCCTTAACCTTAACATTCCTCGCCCACCAAGTAATATTCAGTACTCAACCGCCCCAGCACCACCCAGACCACCTGTGCTTGTTAATCAAATGGTAAGGCAACCACCTCCTCCAATGGGGATGGCTCCGGGACAACAGCCTATGATGATGAGCCACCATCCAATGCAGGTCCAACAACACTTTTCCATGAACCCAGGTAGTATCCCTGTTCCACCCCCTCCTGGATCTCAGTTCACTCCACTTGGAGTTTCTCGTCCTTTTGGACCGGGACCTGTTCCACCACCTGGCATGCCTATGGCTCCACCGCCTATACATCAAGGAATGCCCCCGCCACCACCACCTGAAGAAGCTCCTCCTCCACTTCCCGAGGAGCCTGAGCCCAAAAGACAGAAGCTTGATGATTCTATGTTGATTCCTGAAGACCAGTTCCTTGCTCAGCATCCGGTTCGTTTCACACTCTTGATCATCTGATATTTTTCAAAGTTTTTTTATTGGTCAAATATGCATTTATTTATCTCATTGTTCTAAAAAGCTGTTTTATTAAATTTTATTTTGGTAGGGCCCTGCGCAAATCAATGTTTCGGTTCCCAATACCGATGAAGGAAATCTCAAAGGGCAGGTGCTGGAAATTACGGTTCAGTCTCTGTCGGAAACTGTTGGCAGCTTGAAGGAGAAAATTTCAGGAGAGGTTCAGCTTCCAGCAAACAAGCAGAGATTGAGTGGAAAGGCTGGTTTTCTCAAGGATAACTTGTCGCTTGCACACTACAACGTGGCTTCGGGCGAGAATCTCACTCTTTCCTTGAGGGAGCGTGGTGGTAGAAAGAGATAAATTTTGCCTGCTGTTTTTCCTTGAGGGGGCGTGGTGTAGGAGATAATTCTGCTGTGCTGCAGGCTGCTTGCTGAGGTTCATTCATGCCTAGAACTAACTTACTCTATAAAAGTTTGATATATTTCTATTGGAATCAGGGATGTGTGAGTGTAATTGAAGTTTAGTTTGGATACTGTTATGGATATGTTTTACTCTATCTGATCTGATGACAAGTTTCTTGTTTTCTTCCATACAGATTTGGCATCTTGGATATTGTTTCTCAAGGGAAAGGGACGTAGTTTAATTCTGTTTGCTTTGTCCTGTAACGTAATTTGTGTCTTCATTGCTAATGTTCCTGATGTTTATCCTACTTTTGTAGACCTTTGTTACAAAATTGCAGAAAGCCATCCATCCATGTTTTAGATGTGCAATCCAAAGGGAAAGACATTGATCAAACCTTAAAAAGGGGAGAAAATGCTTAAGCGAATGGTTCATTGGACATTTGGTCACTGAACCAGCTTATAGAAAAATTTCTCCTACTTTATAGTGTTGACAATTGTGAATTTGCATTATGTGGTAAATGATTGCCTTCCTTTGTGGGAAGATGTTAAGATGAGGACACGTGGAGGGAGTAGATGAAGGATGGACGGGTGAGATGAGGCGATGTGCTGTCATAGTGAGCCTGTGGTGGTCCAGAAAAGAAGGCATGTGAGTTTTTTTTTTTTTTTATCAAAAGAAGGCATGTGAGTTGCTGCCCTGAAAAAAGGGCAGCTGCTTCTATTCTATTGAGCTGTAAATTAGGGCTTCCAAGTGACAAGTGAGAGGTTCGTTTTACCCCCCTTGCTGCCTCTTTTTTTCCAAGTTTCGTTTGATGGACACGTTACAAAAATCTGCCATATAACCTAGCAAGATTATCTTATCATACATGTTTCCAAGTTTCCGACGCCATTATACTCTTAAGATTACAGCTAGTTTTAACCACTCCTAACCAAGGGTTAGTTTGATAAATTACCACACCGAAACATTTAGCTGGTTTATATGGGCTCGATGGTAACAAGAGTCTTTAAGAGAAGGAAGTAGAAATGTCGTTTAGGCATCGATTTCTCTTTATAGCTTTCCTTTTTTTTCTTTTTGGTCGGGTTATAGCTTTCCTTATTACGCTCTCTTGAAATGGCCCGTTGGCCACATAACATAAGGATTGTGGAGGAATGTTCACGTGGGTGGGTCCCACCTATCGTAGTTAGGATTTTTCTATGCTACGTCTTTTTTCTTCATATTCTCATATGGTATCGATTTCCATTTACCATGCATGGGGGACGTGCCAATTACACGCCTTCTTGTAAGTCACAACTCACAACGCTCTTATAGTCTTATTCATCACTTCCGTTTTTATTTTTTTCTTTACATGCTTAAGACCTACCTAGCTACTGCCTTTGGACATCTGATTCAACAGGTAAGTCGTTTCGTCGGTATTTTGAGGTCACCATTTTAAACCCTATTGAAACAGCACTATACCGGCCCCGATCCTTACCAGATGGCAGCCACGAGTATATAAACGACCCATGTATCTACTTGAAAAAAAGAGTTTTTTAACCCAAACATATCACATCAGATGAACTCTTTTGCCACTAACTATATAAAATTACAAATAAAATAATGGGAAATTCCGCGTGCCCAAAGCTTTTTGAGATTCCGCTTGGTGACCTTGAGGTTTTGTAAATTCCGTGTTATAACTTCGGCCTATTCTAAAAAGTTAAAAATATATAAAACTCACCCATAATATTTACTTAATTACATAAAATCACCCAACATTTTATTTTTTCAACAAAAAATAGCAAATCTATTTTCTTAAAACACTTAGGCTCCGTTCGGCTGGTCAAAAAAAGAAGCTAGCTGGAGCTTTTTCTAGCGTTTTTTTGCCAAAAAAGTTACCCCTAGGGGGTAGGAGCTTTTTGAAAATGTTAAATAAAAGCTTCCACTAGCTTCTTCTAGCATTTTCAAAAAGCTCCTACCCCTAGGGGTAACTTTTTTGGCAAAAAAACGCTAGAAAAAGCTCCAGCTAGCTTCTTTTTATGACCAACCGAACGGAGCCTTAATGATAAATTGATAACTATCACTTGATACACATAATCTTTTTAATCTTAAATGTTATAAAAAAATTGCCTAATTTGTACATGTCATTAAAAACTCTATCATTTTTTTGCACATTTTTTCATGTCACTATATCTTTACATTATATTTAGAAAACCATTTTTATATTATTGTAAAAATAAATTATTTGAATTAGTGCACCTACTTTTAAATAAACCCTCCCTTAAAATATCAACTATTATAAAATTTGAAAAAATGAGGTTCTTTTTACAATAACAAAAATTGATTGATTTTTTAAAATAATAACATATAGTCACATGGAAAAACATTAAATAAAAAATATATGATTGTATAAGTGTTTTAAGAAAATAGATTTGCTAGTTTTGTTGAAAAAAAAATATAGGGTGATTTTATGTAGTTAAATAAATATTAGGGGTGAGTTATATATATTGTTAACTTTTTAGAATATGCCTGTTGATACCAGGAACCGTCAACGCGTTAAGAGTACCCAACCAAAACAAAATATGACAAGTGTAGACTTCTCAAGATAACATCGAACCGTAAGCCATACGGTCATCGCGATCAAGGCCAACTCCCCAGAAAGCAAAGGTTCGATCCCGGGGGTGGCGCTCACCGCGCTCACCGCCCCGTCCCATTAGGGGAGCGGTGGGCGGCAACGTCCCATCAGGGGAGCGGTGGGCGGCAACCTCCTATCCTGACTTCTGATTGGCCAGCTCCGCGGCTACCGACCTAACAACCAACCATGGAGCGACACGTATCTGGACGGCACCCGTCCCACATCGGCACCTCGCCCCAGCCCTGCCCGAACATCCACTATAAATAGCGAGCTCAATGCACTAGAACGGGGATCGAAAATCTCGCGAACCACATACATTAGATCTCGAGCTAAGATCATTGTTGTAACCCGATACACCTGAGCGCGATAAAGGTTGTCTGTTTACCCTTACAATCTCACAATCAATACAAAAGCATCCCCAACACTACCTCCATCGCGTTAAGCACTTCAAGCGACCAAACACGTCCTATCTCTCCGTTCGTTGATTCGGTTAAGCTCAAACCTCTTGCTCTCATCGCGTTACACTACAAACGGTGTTTTCGGACTTCAACATTGGCGCCGTCCGTGGGGAGCTCCTCAAACTAAGAAGGCACCGTTTTCAACCGACGCCGAGTAATGGACGCTAACAGCAACAACGCCTACTACGCCGATGGCACGGCCTTCGGGATGTAGTCACCACCTCCGTGGTATTACGGGTCACCACCCGCGATGCCCCAGGCCGCACCTATGCCCGGCTGGGTCCCGCCCGCGCAGCAACCACCGACTATGCCTGGCTGGAACCCCGGCTTCCAGCAGGATTTCCAGACGCAAGCCCCGTTCCAGGGGTATGTGCACGCGCAATACTACCAAGGGTACGCGCCCGCGCAGGAACCTTATGTAGAAGAGTACTCAACCACCAACGGGAGCTCGACCGGCCAGGAGGTGGACCAGGACGCTCCCAACGCGTTGTCACCTCCAAATCCCAATTTCCAAGGCTACGCTCCCGCGTACCATTACGGCCAAGGGGAATATCCCATGCAGCACGGCCAGGGCGCTTACCCGATGCCCCACCAGCCGTATGTGCCCGCTTACGCCGCGGGCTACGGGCCGGGCCAAGCGTATCACCCCCCCCTCCTCCAGGGAGTTCGAGCGAAGACATGAGCATATCGCGAGGGCATTCCAACTCTCGTCCTCAGTCCACGCGCTCCGGTTCCCGAAGCAACATGATGGTGGACGACCGCGGCACCTCTTATGGAAGCCCCTTCGCCGACTTCATACAAGAGGAGCCCATGCCCAAGGGGTTCCAGAAGCCGTCGACAGCGCTACAATTCGACGGCACGAAGGACCCGGGAGAGCATGTCAAGCAGTTCTTCCCGCACATGACGTTTAACACTTATAATGACGCCATGTACTGTCGGGTCTTTCCCTCCACCCTGAAGGCCGCCGGGATGAGGTGGTTTACTAACCTCCCAGTGGGTTCCATCAGGTCCTTCAAGCATCTGACGAAGCGTTCATGTCCCACTTCAGTGGGTCACGAACGTGTATGAAGACAACAAAGGATCTCATGGGCGTAACGCAAGGAGAGGAGGAGACCCTGGCGGCCTTCTTCACCCGGTTCGTCAACGCGGCGTCGGAGGTGCCTCACCTCAACGACACCTCCGCCCGCGACATGCTGATCCACAACCTCCGCGACGGAACATTCAAGGTCAAGATGTGTGGGAAGACCCTGCACACCTATGAGGATGCTTGCAACGCCATCACCAAACGCGTCTTCGCCGAGGACGCGACAGGAAAGCCCACACAGGACCGCGGTAAAGGCAAGGCCAAGACCACACCAGAGGCCCTCACTGTGTCCACCACACCGACAAAGCCTCAGGGTGGCCACAGCCGTGGTAGGGGCTGACGTGGTCGTGGGTACCAGGGGTACCGCGGTCCGCGCAATAACCGTGGCGGCAATTGGCAGAACAACAACGACCCATACACCGGAGCCAACGCCACGGAGCTCGGTCCGCGCAACGACGGCATACAGCCGGCCCAGGCTAACGCCTTGGCCGCCGCGGCGCCAACAAGGGGAAGAGTCGACCCAAATGACCCCAATGTCTACATCAACACCATCGTGGGGGGATCCACCCTCGCGGGGTCTAGCGGCGGAGAGAGAAAGCGTTATGCTCGCGCTTCGACCTCCGGTGGCGCCATCAACAGCTTGGGAGCGGCCGGAGCCCCTCATGCCGACATCACCTTCCGGCCGACCGATTCCCGAGAGCTCATCACCCCGCACGCCGACCCCCTAGTTGTGCACGTGGTCATCGCCACCAAAATTGTCATGAGAATCATGGTGGACACAGGAGCATCGGTGGACATCCTATACTATGACGCGCTCGCACAACTCGGCATATCACCTGCCATGCTCCAACCCTACGCTGGCAAACTCACTTGCTTCTCCGGCAATGAGGTCGACGTCGCGGGGTTGATCACCCTGGATATGACCCTGGGGGACAATAAAGACGCCCGCCGGTCTGAGCCCATTGAGTTCACCGTCGTCCGGCTCCCATCCATCTACAACGCAATAATGGGACGGACCTCCATCTATCACCTGGTTTTGAAGTTTCCCGTCGAGGACCGCGTGGGTATAGCTCACGGCCAGCAAATCGAAGCGCGAAAATGCTATGAAGCGTCAACCCACGCTCGCCCTACCGCGTACGTTATCGTGGGCGGTGCAGGCGCGGAGTTGGACGTACGTCAAGAGCGGGAGCGCGAGCCTCTCGGAGACTTTGAGAAGATTGTCATCGTCCCTTTTCCCGACGCAACCGAGAAACTGTTTGTCGGAGACTGCATGACCGGAGCGGACGCCGAAAGCCTGCAGCATCTCCTGGCCCGTTCTCGCGACATATTCGCGTGGACGGCGACGGACCTGAAGGGCGTCCCTCCTGAGGTGGTGCTCCATTCGCTCCGTGTGATCCCGGGGTCCCGACCCGTCTGTCAAAGGCGACGAAAGACCAACGAGGAGCGCGCCACCGCGGCAAATGACGAGGTTGAGAAGCTCCTGCGCGCCAACTTCATTCGCGAGGTCAAGTACCCTACTTGGCTCTCCAATGTCGTGCTGGTGAAAAAGTCTAACGGGAGGTGGCGGATGTGTGTCGACTTCAAGGACCTCAACAAAGCCTGCCCCAAGGACAGCTACCCCCTACCCTCCATGGACGACCTGGTCGACTCCACCGCCGGTCACACCGCGCTGAGCTTCCTCGACGCCTATTCCGGCTACAATCAGATAGCCATGGATCCTCTGGATTAGGAGTCTACCGCGTTCATCACTCAGCGCGGGACTTTCTGTTACAGGGTGATGCCCTTCGGTTTAAAGAACGCGGGGGCCACTTTCCAGCGCCTGGTAGACCGCGTCTTCCGAAGGCAGTTGAAGCGCAGCGTCTCGGCTTACGTCGATGACATTGTCGTCAAGAGCCACAGCGCGCAGGAGCACCTGGCCGACCTGGCCGAGGTCTTCCAAACCCTGCGCACCCACCGAATGAGCCTGAATCCGGAGAAGTGCGTCTTCGGGGTAAAGTCGGGAAAATTCCTCGGCTTCATGATCAGCGCAAGGGGCATAGACGTCAATCCCGCCAAGGTCGCCGCTGTGTTGGAGCTCCGCTCACCGGCTTCGCGCAACGAAGTTCAGCGACTAGCGGGTGCGGTAAATTATCTTGGCCGCTTTTGCTCCAGATTATCGGACCGCGCTCTTCCTTTCTTCTCCTGTCTCAAAAGCACCACCACCTTCACCTGGACAGAGGAGATGGAGAGCGCGTTTCAGGCTCTAAAGGTCTACCTCACCAGCCTCCCAACGCTCTCACCGCCTGTCTCGGGGGAGGATTTGCAGTTATACATTGCCGTGAGCCAGCATACTGTAAGCGCGGTCCTGACCCGCGATTTCAGTTACCCGGTGTACTTCACCAGTAGGGTGCTCCAGCCGGCAGAACAGCGGTACTCGCCCGCGGAGAAGATGTCTTTAGCTGTTGTGACCGCGGCAAGAAAGTTGCGCCCTTACTTCCAGGCGCATCCCATCCAGGTCCTCTCGGACCTCCCACTTCGCCAAATACTGCATCAGCCCGCGCTGTCGGGAAGAATGACCAAGTGGGCGGTCGAGTTGTCAGAATTCGACATCTCTTACCATCCGCGGACCGCGATCAAGGCCTAGGCCCTCGCCGACTTTGTGGTGGAGGTCACTTTCCCCGACACTGACGAAAGCCCGGACGAGTGGAGGGTCTTCGTGGACGGCTCGCGCTGCGACCTAGGGTCAGGCGCGGGGGTAGTCCTTGAGGGACCCTCCTACACGTCTGAACACGCCCTCAACTTCGGCTTCGAGGCCACCAACAACGAAGCCGAGTATGAGGCGGTGATCAAGGGGATTGAGATGGCCCTGCTAGTAGGCGCACGGAGGATAAGGGTCTTCACGGATTCTGAGCTTGTTGCGCGCCAGGTCGGTGGTGAGTATGAGTGCACCACCGGGTTTTTGCCTCAATATCGCGCCAAGGTGAAGGCGTTGATCGCGTGCCTCGAGACGTTTGCCATTGAATCCATACCGCGTGCGGCAAATGCCAAGGCCGACGCATTGGCCAAGATGGGTTCGGCCCTCCCACCTGAGGTCGGCAACAAGGTTGTAATCGAGAGGAAGATGCAGCGCGGTGTCACTCAGGCAGTATTCGCGTTGGCCACGGAGGGCTGGATGGCTCCCATTGTCCGATATATCCAAACCGGGGAATTGCCCCAAGACGATGCCATGAGCGCGCGCAAACTCAAGCTCAAGGCGGCGCGGTACTGCATCGAGGGCGACAAATTATATCGTCGCGGCTACGCGGAGCCCAACCTGCTCTGCGTAGACGAGGAGGCGCATGAAGGCATATGCGGAGGCCACCCGGGTTGGCGGACGCTGGTCCACAAAATAGTCAGGATGGGGGTCTATTGGCCTACCCTGCGCCGCGATGCCGCGGTATACGTACAAAAGTGTGACAAGTGCCAGCGCTACGAAAACGTCCAGCACGCTTCGGCACGAGAGCTGCGTGGCATCCAGCCGGCCTATCCGTTCGCGATGTGGGGCATGGACATCATAGGTCCCTTCCCTAAGGCCGCCGGGCAGGTACAGTTCATCCTGGTCCTGGTCGATTACTACACCAAGTGGGTGGAGGCCGAGGCCATGGCACGAATCACGAGCGCGAAGGTATGCGGCTTTCTCTGGAAAAATGTGGTTTGTCGTTTCGGCGTCCCCATCGCGATAATGACAGACCACGGCCCTCAGTTCGACAGCGAGGAAACGCGAGACTTTTGCGCAAGTTTGAGCATAGAGTTGAAGTTTTCTTCGGTTGCACACCCTCAGTCCAACGGAATGGTGGAGAATGTGAACGCGAGGATACTTGACGACCTCCGCCGTAGGCTGGATGGCGTGCAGGGCCGGTGGGCTGAGCTATTGCCTGTTGTCTTATGGACAAACCGCACCACGCCGCGCATGGCAACGGGAGAAACGCCTTTCGCGATGGCCTACGACAGTGATGCCGTCGTACCCGTCGAAACCATGTTACCTACGGAGCGAGTCGCTGGGTACGACCAGTTCACCAACGATGAAGCTCTCAAGGTTGAAATGTACCTTCGCGATGAACGCCGAGAGGCGGAGGAGCTACGCTCAGCCGAATACAAGAGAAGGACCGCGGCATACTACAACAAAAGAATCAAGCCACGCGGTCTCAAGGAGGGCGATCTAGCCCTCCGAAGGACCGAGGGAGGCAAGCTTGACGCGAAGTGGGAAGGACCTTACCTCCTCTCCAAGGAGGTCGTCTTGGGGGCTTTCAAGTTCACGGACCCAATGCGGGGCAAACTCTCGCCAAAACATGGAATGAGGCACGCCTCAAGAAATACTATGTGTAAATAGGCTAGATGTGTCACCGCGTGGCGGTCGATTGTAATGTCTCTATCCTACCTATGTTTATATGAATAAAACGAGACGACTACCGTACACTGTCAAATAATGAATCAGTCGTTAGGGAAACCCGAGTTGCCTTCCTCGCTTGGGGTTGTCCGCTAACGCGTGCGATGCGCTTAGGCGCGCTCGAGTTGGGTTTCACCCCTCGCAGTCGCATAATGCCTTAAAACATCAAAAACTCCACAGTCGTTAGGGAAACCCGAGTTGCCTTCCGCGCTTGGGGTTGTCCACTAACGCGCGCGATGCGCTTAGGCGCGCTCGAGTTGGGTTTCACCCCTCGCAGTCGCATAATGCCTTAAAACATCAAAAACTCCACAGTCGTTAGGGAAACCCGAGTTGCCTTCCTCGCTTGGGGTTGTCCGCTAACGCGCGCGATGCGCTTAGGCGCGCTCGAGTTGGGTTTCACCCCTCGCAGTCGCATAATGCCTTAAAACATCAAAAACTCCACAGTCGTTAGGGAAACCCGAGTTGCCTTCCGCGCTTGGGGTTGTCCACTAACGCGCGCGATGCGCTTAGACGCGCTCGAGTTGGGTTTCACCCCTCGCAGTCGCATAATGCCTTAAAACATCAAAAACTCCACAGTCGTTAGGGAAACCCGAGTTGCCTTCCTCGCTTGGGGTTGTCCGCCAACGCGCGCGATGCGCTTAGGCGCGCTCGAGTTGGGTTTCACCCCTCGCAGTCGCATAATGCCTTAAAACATCAAAAACTCCACAGTCGTTAGGGAAACCCGAGTTGCCTTCCTCGCTTGGGGTTGTCCGCTAACGCGCGCGATGCGCTTAGGCGCGCTCGAGTTGGGTTTCACCCCTCGCAGTCGCATAATGCCTTAAAACATCAAAAACTCCACAGTCGTTAGGGAAACCCGAGTTGCCTTCCGCGCTTGGGGTTGTCCACTAACGCGCGTTATGCGCTTAGGCGCGCTCGAGTTGGGTTTCACCCCTCGCAGTCGCATAATGCCTTAAAACATCAAAAACTCCACAGTCGTTAGGGAAACCCGAGTTGCCTTCCTCGCTTGGGGTTGTCCGCTAACGCGCGCGATGCGCTTAGGCGCGCTCGAGTTGGGTTTCACCCCTCGCAGTCGCATAATACCTTAAAACATCAAAAACTCCACAGTCGTTAGGGAAACCCGAGTTGCCTTCCTCGCTTGGGGTTGTCCGCTAACGCGCGCGATGCGCTTAGGCGCGCTCGAGTTGGGTTTCACCCCTCGCAGTCGCATAATGCCTTAAAACATCAAAAACTCCACAGTCGTTAGGGAAACCCGAGTTGCCTTCCGCGCTTGGGTTGTCCACTAACGCGTGCAAGGCGTTTAGGCGCACTCGAGTTGGGCATCACCCCTCGCATCATACCACGCCAAGAAGTATCACTAAAATAGGAAAACAAAGTGTCGAGCGCGGTCCTAGCACCTAGCTCGGCATGGGGTTGGATATGGTGGTAAGTTTACTTAGTGTCGAACGCGGTCCTAGCACCTAGCTCGACATGGGGTTGGATATGATAAGTTTACTTAGTGTCGAGCGCGGTCCTAGCACCTAGCTCGACATGGGGTTGGATATGATAAGTTTACTTAGTGTCGAGCGCGGTCCTAGCACCTAGCTCGACATGGGGTTGGATACGATAAGTTTTCACAATAAACTCTTCAAATTAAAAGAAATGCACATCATAATGAAAGGACAAAAATAGTTAAGACGCGCTGACCGCGTCATAAGTATTTAAAATTACAACCGCATCTCGGCAATAGGCAGTGTTTGGGGCCCCAAGGGCCAGGTGGGATAATAGTCCAGCAAAAAGAAAAAAAAAGAGAACAGCGAGCAAATCTTAAAACTTCACAGAAGGGCCTCAGGTCTCGGGGACATTGACCGCGGTAACAGAAGCGGGAGGGTCCTCGGGGGTCTCGCCTGCCACGGCATCAGCGGCAAGAGGTTCGGGATTGGCGCTCGGGGCATCAGCTCCCTCCGCGTTGTCCGCCTCAACGCCCGGTGGCAGCTTCGCCACCCCGTCCTCCCAGGTAACTCCCATTCGGCGATGGAGGTCAGGGGCGAAGTACCTCACCTTGTACTTTTCACAGTACTGGAGGGCGGCCGTAACAGCGCTGAGAGCCTGGACCGCCCGCGCATCTTCAACGCGTCGTTCCATATACTCTGGCGAGTTGAGGAAGTCGGGTATCGCGCTCTCCAGTTGCTGGCTGGTTTTTTCCAGCTGTGAACTTAACTCCTCGTTTTGCGCTTTATAACCCCCGACCTCCTTCTTCAGCGCTGCAGCCTGGGACCTGGCAGATGTAAGCGCCGCGGCATCTTTGTCCGCCTGCGCGCGCAGCTCCTGGAGTGCCGCCTCCGCCTCCTCCTTGGCCTTAACCGCTGCCTCCGCCCGCTCCTCCTCCTCCACCAAGAGATCAGGGAGGTAGTTTATCCACGCGTTGACCTACGAATCAAAACACGAGTTCCAGATTCAAAGATAGAAACTATGGTAGGGCAACACGAAAAGAGGAGAGGATCGCGTACCATATGGCCATACTTCTGGCACTCCCCCTGACCTCCTTCGCGTTGAGGGTCCGGAACCATTCCCTCTCCTCCTCGTATTCATACTGGCCGTCCTTGAAGGTACCCCAAGCAGGCCCAGGGCACGCAAAGCCCGCCACCTCCGCCCTCCGCGACCAATGTCGGCGGCTCCCGGCGCCTGTGGTGATTTGGGCAGGTCCCTTTGAGGGGAAGAGAGATCGATCCTCGGTAGCAGCCACGTCCCGCCTGGACCTCTTGACTAATACCCCCTCAGCGCGAACAACGTCCTCCGCGCTCTTACGCTTCAAAGCCTCCGCCTGCGCTCGTTTGCCTTTGGCATCAACGCGGGCCTTCGCGGTGGCCTCATCCCCCGCCTTCGCGTCTTTCCCTTTAAGGCCGCCAGTCTTGGCGGTGGAGGGAGCCCCAAAAGTGGCAGGAGCCGACTTGCCCGAGGTAAGGGTAGCGAACACGTCCATACCTTCAAAGCAAACCATCAGTAATCACAATTAACGCGGTCAAAACACGAGAATAGCATACATAAAAGCAAAAAGAAGCCCCGGAAAACAAAAAATACCCTCGCCCGTGTGCGCCGGGTACGCGGTGGCTGACGAGGACTTTTCGACCTCCCGAGGAGGCTCGGGCCTCAGGCTGAGCCCCGCGCGCTCAAGGCGCTCCTGGGTCAGCCACGCCTGCTGCTCCCTCTTATAGGGTGCAACAAAAGTTTTCTTCGCCGCGGCGGCTTATTTCGTGGCACCGCGCCTGCGCCTGTAGGGGCGGAACCTATCAGCAATAAGGGGGCAGAGAATGACGTCGCCTTGGAAGTCGTGCACAATGAACCATTTTTCCCTCCACCGCGGTCAAACATTGGAGGGAGTGATAATGAGATTGCAGTTTGTAAGGCTGAAGTTAATAATGCCTCTTTTATCTGCTTTTATAGTGAGAATCTGTTGCAGATGTAGCTCCAGCAGTTAGGAGCCATCAAGGCAGGGGCGAGCTCGAGATCGAATAGGAATTGGGATACGTAGGACGGCAGTGGAATCCTAAAGCCCGCGATAAGGCTCGCCGCGTACACCATGTGCCCCGCCTCGTAGGCAGCGTAGCTGTTACCCCCGTCCAAGGGCAACAAGAGCTCCACCCCTTCTGGCCAAGGGTACCCTACCGCGATCTCGTCCAACTCCTCGAGGGTAAGGATGGACGCACAACCCTTGGCCAGTGTCTCCGGGTTCTCATAATCAGCCAGGCGCGCAGGCCTGGTTTGACGAAAGCGAGGGACAGCCGCCCTACCGCGCGGTAGGTACCGCGAGGAAAAGCTCCTCGCGATCCCAGATGTGGACGCCTCGTCGTCAGGAGCCTCATCGTGAGGGTCGTAGGGCCTGCAGCGGGCCATGGGTCGCGATGAAGACTCGCTTTTCGTACGAGCCTCGGACACCGTGGTAGGATTGCTTTGGCTCAAACCAACGGGCTCGCGGAAGTTGTTCTGTGAATCGCTAGCGGACATATCCCGGTACTCAGGCGAGGGATCAAGGGCGTAGAAGTCATCCCAGTTCGTTATTCTGTGACCGCGATCCACGCCTGAAGGGCAGGAGTCGCTGGAAAACCCCAAATCCAGGGCACGGAAGCAAAGAGGCTCCTGGAGGAACGAAAAGAGAGATGATGTGCACATGAAAAGACAATCAAGATAAAAGATATAGCGCGATGAAAGCACAAACGGGATAATTCCTAGCAGTAAACGTAGAAGATAAGAAAACAAAAACACGAAGTCAGACAAGCGCGGTACCCCAGCCGCGATGGACGCATGAAAGAAGAAAATCTTACAAAAAATGAAAAGCAACTAACACAGGAGGCTAGCACATGATGGAACCCTATAGGACGAGAGGCCCTGCCATGGGCAGAGGGCTTGAAAATCCAGCGCAGTGTCGGAGGAACATTCCACCGCGTTAAGCGCTGGCTCCTAGAGGCGAGTCTCGATGACGAGACTGCGATAAGACAAGCCGACGCTTCGTCTCCCCTGCTGTTCGCCCACGACCCTTCGTCTCCCCAACGGAGCCCTTGAGGCCAGGCGCGGCGTCGCCACCAGCACACAGCGGCCGTCGGGGCAGCGCACAACCCAAGCCTGGCCCACGGGCCTTTTAGGGCAGTGACGCGGCGACACCCCACGCTGCCCAGAACGCCGGTAAACCCACCCGCAGCAGGGCGGCCCTCGGGGAGGTCTGCACCCGAAGCCACAGGCGCCAACGGCGCCACCGTCGCTGGGCCTAGGGCTCGCCCGAAAACCCAGAAGAATGCGGAAGAAAAAGAAAAAGAAGAAAGCAAAGAAGGGAGAAGAAGGAGAAAGGGAGGACGTACCGGAGAAGTCGCGGGACGGTGCGTGGACGTTGAAGAGTCGTGCGTCGAAGCAGTTACCGACTACGGGGCTCGAACGTGGCTTAGGAGTGAACTGGCGGAAAGTGAAGTTGAAAATGACGAGATGAGGAAGACGAAGGGTCGGAAACCGCCTTTTATTTTAGATCTAAACGGGCCGTGATGGAGTTGGGCTTCGTTGGCTGGCGGCCCACGAGCCACAACGACCCAAGCGTTTTCCTTCGCCACATCCCTCGCTCCGTCGCCCTCACCCGCTTGCCCGAATCCAAAACCATAACGCGTTCCACTTATCGCGTTTCCGGTTCGAGGTGCTTTCTTTTGGACCCGTCCTCGAAAGAGCGTCGAGTCCCGGCCCATGGGGTTGTGTTGATACCAGGAACCGTCAACGCGTTAAGAGTACCCAACCAAAACAAAATATGACAAGTGTAGACTTGTCAAGATAACATCGAACCGTAAGCTATACGGTCATCGCGATCAAGGCCAACTCCCCAGAAAGCAAAGGTTCGATCCCGGGGGTGGCGCTCACCGCGCTCACCGCCCCGTCCCATCAGGGTAGCGGTGGGCGGCAACGTCCCATCAGGGGAGCGGTGGGCGGCAACGTCCCATCCTGGCTTCTGATTGGCCAGCTCCGCGGCTACCGCCCTAACAGCCAACCATGGAGCGACACGTATCTGGACGGCACCCGTCCCACATCGGCACCTCGCCCCAGCCCTGCCCGAACATCCACTATAAATAGCGAGCTCAATGCACTAGAACTGGGATCGAAAATCTCGCGAACCACATACATTAGATCTCGAGCTAAGATCATTGTTGTAACCCGATACACCTGAGCGCGATAAAGGTTGTCTCAATCTCACAATCAATACAAAAGCATCCCCAACACTACCTCCATCGCGTTAAGCACTTCAAGCGACCAAACACGTCCTATCTCTCCGTTCGTTGATTCGGTTAAGCTCAAACCTCTTGCTCTCATCGCGTTACACTACAAACGGTGTTTTCGGACAACAACAATGCCGAGGTTATAACACGGAATTTGCAAAACCTCATGGTCGCCACGGGGAATCTCAAAACACTTTAGGCACCACGCGAAATTCGTAAAACCTCGTGGTCACCATGCGGAATATCCCCAAAATAATTATCAAGTAGGAAAGTAAGGTCAATACATTATTTGGGTGTGGATGAACCGGGTCCTGGCCAGGGCCCAACTCCGGGGGGCAGTCACCCTTGCTTGGCTAGAGAAGCCAGCTATAACTATAAGACATGATGTTGATGGGTGCATAATTGGACATGTACATTTATTTTTTTTTTTTTTTTTTTTTTTTTTTTTTTTTTTTTTGATAAGGTAAGAATTAGGAGTCCCACTCAAGGGGGACGACCTAGAGCATCCTTTCGGATGAGAACAATAAGTTCTTGGTGGTTCGCAATGTGATCACTAGGGAGTTCGTGGCCCAATTTAGCGATTTTATCAGCCACAGAGTTAAGATCCCTACTCACATGCTTAATCCTGACTGACTCGAAACTTTGGAGAAAGGTCCAGATATCCGAGATCAGTAAGTCAATCTGCCAAGGGCATTTTCTCGTTCCCTTGGTGGCTTCGATGACAATCAAATTATCCCCTTCTATTTCAATCTTTTTGTAGCCTAGTTGCTTAGCTCTTTTGATTCCGTCTCGAAGGCCGAGAGCCTCAGTCATCAAAATGGAATTATGCCCATATTTCTTTGCCCCTACACTGATAACTTCTGCTTTGTGATTTCTTAATACAAATCCGGCTGAGGTTGACTCGTCGCTGAGTTTCGAACCATCAAAATTAATCTTGATGAACCCGTTCTCCGGTTTTTCCCATGTCATGTTTCGTTTCATTCGTTTTGGTTTGCTTGGTTTTTTCACCTCCATTTCCTCATCTTCTGTCCATTTCTTTGACCTTTTCCAGCTATTGATTTGTGCTCGAATGTGTTGCACGAGATCTACCATACCATCATTTGGTGCTTGTTGGAAGACTATTTTATTCCTTTGGTACCAAATGCACCACCATGCTACAGCAAGTTCTGTGAGCATATCTGTGCCAATCAGTTGATGTAGATGTGTTAGGATATCCTCTGGTGTCTTGTTTGTAGTGTCAAAATTTAGTATCACTTCAGCTGTTACTGGGTTTATTTGTTGGATAATGTTCTGCGTGTATGGGCAATCGATGAGGAGGTGGCCAGTATCCTCATTCGCGCCGTTGCACATGTTACAGTTTTGGGGGACTACTACGTGTTTAGCTCGTAGTCTATCCTTTGTTGGTAATCCATTCTTATCAATTTTCCATAAGAAGTTCTTGACTTTTGGGAATGTGTCTAGTTTCCAAATCCAGTTGTTTTGGCTCATATTAAGCGTGTTTGTTTTGTCTACTAGGTTCATAGCTGAGGTTGTTGTAAACCACCCATTTTTGCTCGGAGCCCAATACAAGCGGTCTTGCAATTGGTTTTCCGGTATTTGGATTGAGGTGATTTTGTGAACTATATCCTGTGGAAGTATTTGAGTGAGCTCTTCATAATTCCATTCCTTGCTAATTATGAAGCTATTCACCTTCCTTTCCTCATTAATGTTTTCTGGGTCTATAGCATAGTTTTTCAGGGGTTCGTTGATTGCCCAATTTTCTGTCCAAAAGTTTATTGACTCACCATTACCCACTTGCCAAATCAGACCTTCTTTGAACTCGGGTCGTAGTTTCATTAGTTGCGACCACTGCCACGACGTGTTCGCTTGTTTTTTGTATGTGAGGATGAAATTTCCTTTGAGATACTTTTCCGTAACCAACCGCACCCATATGTTGTTTGGTTCAGCGAGTATTTTCCATAACAGCTTCATCTGTAGAGCTTTATTCGTATGCTCTGATTTTCTAATCCCTAGGCCTCCGTATTCCTTTTGTTTGCAAATTCGATCCCAACCAATCAAGGGTTTATAACTTCGGTCCTTGTTCCATAAGAAGCAGCGGTTTATTTGGTCAAGTTCGTTGTGGATACTCGTGGGTAACATGAAGCTTTGCATTATGTAATTTGGTTTAGCTGTTAGGTTTGAGCGGATTAAGGTAGTTCGTCCCTCCTGGGACAGACCATTAGCTTTCCATTTCGTTAATTGTGTTCTAGTTTTTCCAACAATGTCCTTAAATGTTTCTTTGTTAACCTTGCCATTAATCATGGGGCAACCTAGATATTTGTCTAGGTCAGACATTTGTGTTATGTTGAGTGTTTGTTGGATTCTTATTCTTCCTTGATTGTCTACTGATTTAGAGGGGTGGAAAGTAGATTTGTGGAAGTTTACCTTTTGACCTGAAATAGCACAATATTCTTGAATCATTTGCTTTACTTGTTCGCATGCATTTTGGTTAGCTTTGCTGAAAATAATAATGTCGTCTGCAAATGCAAGGAATGGGATTCTAGTGCCTCCACGGGCAAGAGCAAATCCAATGGGTGCACGAGGTTTGTTGCTAGCTTGTTGCAGTTTTCTCGCAAGAATTTCCATTCCAAGGATAAAGAGATATGGTGATAAGGGGTCTCCTTGTCTGAGCCCGCGAGCTGGTATAAAAGGTTCGGTTGGTCCGTTGTTAACGAGTACCGAGAAAGATACCGTTTGAGTACATTCTTTAATCCAGTTAAGGAAGGTGCTACAGAATCCGAATTTTTCCATTACCTTAGTTAGAAAATTCCAGTCAACGCGGTCGTATGCTTTCTCCATATCTAGTTTGATAGCTAGCCATCCGTCTTTTCCTTTTCTCCCCCTGAAGGAGTGGAGGATTTCATGCGCGATAAGAATGTTATCTTGGATCGATCGATTGGGGACGAAAGCACCTTGTAACGGGTGAATGAGTTTTTCCATTACTTTTTTCAGTCTTTCTGTGATGATTTTCGCAATGGTTTTATAGATGGTGGAACAAAGACTTATAGGTCGAAAGTGGTTTGTTGACTCTGGGTTTTCTCTTTTTGGTAAAAGTGTGATAAAGGTATGGTTGATTTGTTTCAATATTTTTCCTGAATGGAAAAAACTTTTAACTGCTCTAATAACCGAAGGTCCTACGATGTTCCAGTACTTTTTGTAAAATCCAGCTGACATGCCGTCCGGACCTGGGGACTTATCTGATCCTATTTGCAAAATAGCTCGATGGATTTCTTCATTAGTTACGGGTTTGATAAGTTCTTCATTATCATCTTCAGTTACTTCGCAGTGTATGAGGTTTAAATATTCATGTAGAAGTGTTTCATTAATTTGTTCTGATTTAAATCGTAGTGTGAAATCCTTTCGAACTTCATTCCTAATGTTCTCTTCCCCTGTCACTTGGGTTCCAGTATTTGTTCTAATTTCTTTTATGCGTTTCCGGTTCCTCCTCCCATTAGCTATCTTATGGAAATATCCCGTGTTTGCATCGTTCAATTTTATGTGCTTGTCTTTTGCTCTTTGTTTCCAATACATTTTGTGGAATCTAAGGATTTTATCTTTTTTCTCTATTAATCGGAGTTGCTTTTGAACGAGGTTGGGAATTGGTGTCAATTGTATTTGATGTTGGATTGTAGTTAATTCTTGTTCTACTACTTTGAGTTGCTCGAAAGTGTTGCCGAAAGTGCGTTTGTTCCATTTCTTCGCATGTGCTTTTAATAACTGAGTTTTCTTTACGAGTTTGAACATATTCGAGCCTTGAAAATCGACTCTCCATGCTTGCTTAACAACATTGCGGAAGTCTTTTCGGTACATCCACATCCTCTCAAATTTAAAAGGTAGTGACTTTTGTGTGTGTTCATTGGTTATCTCTGTCATAATTTGGCAATGGTCTGAAGATGAGAATGCATAGTTTCGCGTGAAGATGTTTGGGAACCATTGTAATATCTCGTTGCTAATTAAAGTTCTATCAAGTTTCTCATATATGTTGTCGATTTCCGTCTTATTTTTCCTCCACGTAAATTTGTTTCCTAGGGTCGGGGTGTCAAATAATTCACATTCATTTTTAAACTTAAGGAGCCGTTCGAATCTATTGGGTTCAGGGTGAGCACCGCCCATTTTTTCACTCGGGTCTTGTATTTCATTCAAATCACCCATTACAATTGTGGGAAGGTTTATTTGTTTGATCATGTTAGTTAACTGATTCCAGAAGTCATCTTTACATGTTTCTTGGGGAGGGGCATAGACTATGCAAATTATCATTACGTATTGTGTAGCTAGATTTTTACATTTTAGTATTATGAATCTGGATTCGTGGATTAGGACGTCAATTTGTTCGTTTATGAGTTGGTGTGCTTTCCACATGATACATAACCCGCCCGCTCTACCAGTAGCAGGGGACCAAACAAAGTTATCAAAACCTGCTTTTCTCCATGTGTGTTCCTCTGGTTCTTTATCAGTTTTGGTTTCCATTATGGCCATTATGTTAATTCGTTCTATTTTACAGAATGCGTCTACCTCCGGCCAGAAGGATTTACGACCCATTCCCCGACTGTTCCAAGTACTAATCCTCATGATAATCGATGTTATTGAGAAAGTCTAGGGATTCTTGAACCCCACAGGCCTTGGATTGCCTCTTTGTGTCCAAAAAATGAGATGTAGGGTCTTCTTGCATTCCGGGTTTAGTCGCTATCAATCCACTACTACACATAGATAGGGCAATCCGACAAGTAGTAATGTCCTTGATATAAGCACAGTCCATAAGAACAAATAAGAGTGCTGGAAAGTTATCTATCATACACAAACCATTTCTTTGTTTTCTATTGCATATAAAGATCTTAATCCATCCTAGAAGATGTAGGATTGTGAATGTCCTCCGTGTTTGACAAGGGACAATTCGAGTTAGACATGTCATCTCTTGGCTGTTGTTGAGGAGGAGGATCCATTCCTTCTTTACACTCATACATGTGATCTCTACTACATATTTGGTATCTTGACTTGTTCTCCGTTCTTCTTTTTTGTTCCAATCCATCCAGTAGCCTTCACAACTTCCTTCTTTAGATTTTTTATATTTTTTAGGGTTCCTGTCATAATCACACAACACATAATATGGTAATCTCAACTGATTCAGGTGATGAATATTGTTAGTAACACTATAATGCCAAGCAAAATTCATAGTAAATTCTTTAGATCCTTCCTTATCTGTTTTGACTACAAGTTCTAAACATATAAAGTTCCAACCAATAGTCATACCATGGAAACTACAAGCTGTAACATACTGAGATTGTGAAAGGTCAAAAACACTATTCTGTTTTCCATCAAACACTTTGATTTTCATATTGGGGCATGGAATTTGACATGATTCAGCTAGTTGTATATACACATCTCTTCTTCTGTCACGCTCCAAGAGAGCATAAGGTTCATCCAAATACATACCTAAATAGCTTCTCCCAAATATAACAATATATTTTATCATGATTATACCAAATAATACCAACTTCAGGGATTTGAGACAATCCATTCCTTTTGACGTAACTTTGTTCAAGTATCCAAATTTTTCTTTTCTTTTAGATGCCATAAAGAGGAATCCAAACACGATTAGTCTTTCTTTATTTTTGTCAAGGCATGTAAACTCTATGACTAGATAACAAAAGTTGCCCACCAACTCATCATTCCAATAACTTTGGATCATGTTTATTGAAGGCCTATGCAAATCACCCCAGCACTGGTGACAAAATTTTTCATAATAAAGCACTAGTTCTATTTGCCAGCACAATATAGAGGCACATAGTCTTCTGGCTAAATAGCAAAGAGTTACAGCATTTCCAGAGTTGAGCAAATCCAGATTGTTTAGGGGCAAATCTTCCTCTACATTACTAAGGTTCAACATGTTTAACTCGTTGTTCAAATTGACTTTCACCACACTAATGTTGGTCTCCTCGACCTTAGTGGGGATGGGTTCAGCCTTTCCAGGATCAACCACGGAAAGGGATTGTTCAATGGGTATTTGGTCATTAAGAAGTTGCTCAGACAGAATAGGGTTCATAATCCCATCCACTCTATAGACAAGATTTAATAGCAAATATGGATCCTTATATAAGCTAAAGTTCCATTTCAGTAGTTTAGAATCAACACACCTGGATAGGGTCGAACATGTGTGTCTGGAGGGCTCACGCCCTTTGTGTCCCGCTCTGCCAGTAGCCGCCTCCTCTTGATGGTTGGATCGAGTATTTTGTTTGGAGACGCCGTCCTTCCTCTCCCCTTTCCTTCCCTTACACGAGTTGCTGGAGTAGTCTTTTGTGAGATGTAGCCATAGGAGAGCTACAATATCCCACAATTTATCTGAGATTCCCCTTCTATCTTCCTTTTCCTTGCCTTGCTTTGCCTTGAAATTGCTCAATTTCCATAGATCTCCACTCAGCTCCTCTCGATTTGCATGATTGCAAATTCTAGGGTTTTTATCATTTAACTTTTCAGGCTCGGGAGATCGTACTCTCGGGATTCTTTTCTTCGTTTTGAGATTTTTGGTGGAGGATTGAGGCAAATACACACAGATTAGGGCAAGAACACAACAGGATCCGAAAATTTTTGGGGGTCGAAGAGCAGATTGCTTGAACGCCATGGGAGGGGTACGGGAGGAAAGGGAAAGGGGGAAAGGGGTCGGGTCAGGAGTATGTACATTTATGTATACACACGTAAAATATAATTGAGAATCTTATAGACGGAGGAGTAATGTAGTAATATAGCCGTTACGTGGAGGTTCTGGAATGTGCTCAAACGGTCACAAACCGGCCACTCACTATCAGCCGTTGGATCTGGAGGGCCCAGGCCCCTCACTCAATAAGTGGCTGATATGCTCTATGCGTCTGGCCGGCGACAGAGCTGTAGTTTTCTACGCTGCCTCCCTCTATTTTTTCTCTTTTTTTTTTGACAAAATTAAAGTAACTAGCTTCAATTGGATCTCCTTGGGTTTGAGCATGGTTGGATCGAAACCGAAAAAAGTGATTGAATTGATCAAATTGAACCGAAATTGACAAGTTCGGTTCAAGAAATTTCAGAATTTCGGTTTTGATTCAGTTATTTTTCGGTTATGTTCAACTTTTCCAAAGAAAAAACTTATATTTATCAAAACCCGAAACAAATCGAACCGAACCGAATCAAATTTCGATTCGGTTTTCGATTCACCAAATTTCCAAATTTCGACTTTGATTTTTTCGGTCCGGTTCGGTTTTAAACCAATGCTCAACCCTAACTCTAGTTCATTTGGGGGAGAGATAGACACAAAAATTACATTCCTGAAATAGGTGTACATTTGATTCCGTTGCTTCTCAATTTGTCTGTTGTTTCTGGAATTTACTTCGGCTTTCTAAACTTTGCTGATTCATTACGTAGAATATTCATAGCCACTAACACCTAAAATAGACACAAAAATCCAATAATCCACAGAATGTGATCTCCTTTAATTACAATAATCCATGCAAAGAAAGCTTTCCAATACACACATTTATATAATAATTACAAAAAAATACAAGACCATACACCCTGGAGCATAAAAGAAGATAAGACCAAACAAAACAAATATATTGTGTAGCCAACCCAAAAGACCTGTCAGCCTCCTTGTCCAGAATATCCCCCAAAATCACCATTATTAACACTAACAGCTCAGGCTTAGTCCGACTAACCCAATCATTAATCACCTCTCACACCTTAACTAAACTTATCTCCACCATAAACAAAAAATTATCTCCATTTTTTAAAAGCCGCCCACCCATTTATTTATTGC
Source organism: Polygonum aviculare (assembly GCA_934048045.1). Classification (NCBI taxonomy): domain Eukaryota; kingdom Viridiplantae; phylum Streptophyta; class Magnoliopsida; order Caryophyllales; family Polygonaceae; genus Polygonum; species Polygonum aviculare. The sequence goes on from OW204032.1 coordinate 24,853,245, forward strand.
ACATTAACGAAAACATTCCAATCACAATGAATTTATTTGGATTATTATTTTACTATAAGTTTCTTATTTAAGAAAAGATTATACGGAGTAATAAATAATAATAGCCCGGTTATAAAAGGACACCATTTGTGCACTCTTACCACCAGTCACAAGCTCTTCTTATCCACACAAAGCTCAAACCTTTCTTGTGAGAGAGAGAAAACCAGAAGAAAAATGGAGGGAAAGGAAGAGGATGTGAGATTGGGGGCGAACAAGTTCCCAGAGAGGCAGCCTTTGGGGACGTCGGCGCAGACCAAGGACTACAAGGAGCCGCCGCCGGCGCCGTTCTTCGAGCCCGGCGAGCTCAGCTCATGGTCCTTTTACAGGGCCGGAATAGCGGAGTTCGTCGCCACTTTCCTGTTCCTCTACATCTCCATCTTGACCGTCATGGGCCTTAAGCGGTCCCCCAACATGTGCGCCTCCGTTGGGATTCAGGGGATTGCTTGGGCCTTTGGTGGCATGATCTTTGCCCTTGTTTACTGTACTGCTGGAATCTCAGGTCTGTAGTTGATTTTCAGCTGGATCTGTTGCTTTTTGTGCTTGATTTGGTGGAATTATCATGTATTTGCTTGTTTCTTGCATATTTAGTGTGTTTCCATGGAAGTTGTTAGTTGGTTTTCTTCTGGTTTGATGCAGGCTTGTTGTGACTTGTGAGTACTGTTTTTTAGGCTTGGATTTGCTTGTTTTCTTGCTTACTCTTAGCTCTTGAAGATTATTAGGGTGTTTCCATGGAAGTTACTAGTGGATTTTCCCTTGGTATGATACTTACTGTGACCTGTGAGGACTGGTTTTTGTGTTTGAGGGTATTTTCATGTCAGATTTGTGGATAGGTTGTACAATAGTTACACACTGATTAGGGTTTATTTTGACAGTGCTACTTGTGTTCTTCAACCTAATAACATGTGGTTTTTGGTAGTTTCTAGTTTGGTGGGTGAGTGTGCACCCATTATTAGGGTAGGGTTTGGATTTGATTGTTTTCTTCCATAATCAGAGGATACTTAATAGTGCTTCCCTAAGACTTGAAAATGAGTTTCCCTTACTTGTGACCTGCGAGTGTTGTTTTTTTGTTTGTTCTTACAAAACCTTCCATAGAAACAGAATTTAAACACAAAAGATACTTGTATTCTGTGTTAATGAGTATACATGTGTCTGAGCAGGTGGACACATCAACCCAGCAGTGACATTTGGGCTTCTGCTAGCAAGGAAGCTGTCCTTAACAAGGGCAGTCTTCTACATGATAATGCAGTGTCTTGGAGCCATCTGTGGAGCTGGTGTGGTGAAGGGCTTCCAGCCTAAACAATACCAGATGCTTGGTGGTGGAGCCAATGTGGTCAACCATGGCTACACCATTGGAGATGGTCTTGGTGCTGAGATTGTGGGCACTTTTGTCCTTGTTTACACCGTCTTCTCTGCCACTGATGCTAAGAGGAGTGCTAGAGACTCCCATGTTCCTGTAAGTTTACTGCATTCACCTTCTGGATTCAAAGTCTTTTGCTGGTTGTTGTTAGGTGAATCAATTTATTACTACATGTTTGAATTTCAATTTTACATCAGAAAAGCTTATGGTTTTCTCCCATGTGAGGTAGGGTCTGGTGTTGTTTGTTTAGTTTGGTTCAGCTATGGTGTTGTCTTGTCACATCTCTCCTGTGTCCCACTAGCATTAAAAAAGCTGATTGCTTCCATGTGACCCCCTTGTTATTTTGTCTTTGTAGGCTGAACTTGCTGTGGCCTTTGTTTTGTTATATTATATGATGGGCACATTTGAATACCTAATGTCTGATATGGTCCTGAGTTTATAGTTGATTTAAATAATAACCCATCTGAACTGGACAAGGACTTGATTGAACCCACATTGGTTCTCAAATGAGACATTGAACACAAATCCTCTATAATAGTAGTTTCATGTTGATTTTCCTTAATCTTAAATCAAGCTCTAATAATAACTTTGTTGCTGGATTCTGCAGATCTTGGCTCCTCTTCCAATTGGGTTTGCAGTGTTCTTGGTTCACTTGGCCACCATCCCCATTACCGGCACCGGCATCAACCCAGCTAGGAGTCTCGGAGCCGCCATCATCTTCAACGACAGCCATGCCTGGAGCGACCACGTAAGCATCTCTATCAATTGATAAGTTCACCTAACATAATCAGGATTCAAGCATGGGTAGAATTGATGATGCTTAATTGTTGTTGTATCTTTGTTGTCTATGTGCAGTGGATCTTCTGGGTGGGTCCCTTCATCGGAGCTGCATTGGCCGCTGTGTACCACCAGGTCATCATTAGAGCCATTCCCTTCAAATCCAGCGCCTGAAGAGGACGAATTTGAGCCATTCCTTGATATTCCACTATTAATGTGATGAAGATCTCCCTGTGTCTTTTTGTGGAGTTGGTTGTAGTTTGTACATGTTAAATTTCAAGTGGTCTTTGTACTGGGTCCGTGAGTGGGAGAATGTTTGCTGTTTCTTTTTGAATTTTAATGCCAGAATATTGGTCTCATCTCTTCTCTTATCTTGTTCTGATTTGCATCATGTTAGCTTTGAATTTCACGTAGTTAACCCCAAGACATGGATTTTCATATCTACATGGAATATTGCTGGGTTTGGATGAATGGCAGCATATGAAAATCAAGCACAAATGCATAATTATTACCCGTTGAACTTATCTTATGTGCCTTATCCTATGTATCTTATGTGCCTTATTTGCATTGTGTGCTTTGTGCGTTAAAAGTGACAACTAATCAAATGCATCATTGAAGGACAATGATTAATGTTTTCCACCCAATAAAAAAAGGTGGGTGGTTGAAGGTAGGTAGCATGAGAAGATAAATCATTTCTAAAGTACCTGCCATGTAAGTGTAGCAAGGACTTTACCATAAAAGTATTTTTTTTTTTTTAAAATATACTTTTTTTACCTCGAAATTCGGAAAAAATAACTAGAATGCACACTTATCGAAGTAATGAAAGTATATTTTTACAAAAAAAGTACTTTTGTGCTGCAAGTGTAGCAAGCCCTAGACTTGGTGAAAATAGAGAGGAACCCCCCTTTGCCAAAAATAAGTACCGGATGTGTTTTAACTTTTAAGCACCCGTTTATGCAAAGCTTGGAATTGGGTTGACAAAAAGCAAACTCTTTTATTGTAAGATTTGGGAATTAAATATGAGATATTGGAGTTAATGGTGCCAAGTCATGCACATGCTCATCATATAATATATTCTTTCTTCTCACCATCAGCTCAACAAAGTAATCAAACTCAACAAAGACTTATTCTCACCATCAGCTCACTAGAAAGTCAAATAAAAATCAAGGGGAAGAAGCCACACAAGTTTGATACTAAAATGTGGATTTTTGGAAGAAAAGGGCCATCTGGGTTTTCATATTCTTCTACTGCTGAAGAAGTTACAAGAGGAGTCCATGGAAATGGCCTTTCAGCTATTGTCACCGGTAAGATACAACTTCAAAACTCTTCAGTGTTTCTTAATTGAGCTCTAACTCCAGAGATTCAGTCAATTCAACTAAGCTACCAGATTCATAACTTGCAGGAAAATAGTGTAAATGTTATTGATTTTGGCCTGTGTGATTGCAGGAGCAACAAGTGGTATCGGAGCCGAAACAGCCCGAGTTCTTGCCATGCGCGGTGTCGAAGTAGTAATGGCAGTGAGGAACGTGGAAGGTGGTAGAAAAGTTAAAGAAGAAATCCTGAAACAGATTTCCTCTGCAAAACTAGATGTAATGGAGTTAGATCTTAGCTCCTTGGCTTCTGTTAGGAAATTTGCATCAGAATACAATTCTTCAGCAAGGCCCCTCAACCTTCTGATGTGAGACATGCTAAACCAATGTTGTAATTGTTGTCTACATAAAGGATCATAATTTGCTCCTCAGTTTTGGTTTTTGTTAGTAACAATGCAGGAATTATGGGCACCCCCTTCAAGTTATCCAAAGACAATATTGAACTTCAGTTTGCAACAAATCATCTGGGTATATACTACTACCACTACTTCCCTATGATGATCACCTAATTTAGGTTTGTGACTTTGTATGTTTCTTTACAGGACATTTTCTCTTGACAAATCTTGTGCTTGACACAATGAAAAGGACTGCTCAAGAGAGCAATATAGAAGGCAGAATTGTCATTGTTTCCTCAGGATCTCACAAGTGGGCGGATCACGAAGGGATTCGTTTTGATAAGATCAACGACGAATCACGGTATTGCTGAAGTTAACCAATACAATGCATAATCTTGCGTCGCCTAGTATAACACCGTCATGTTTCTGAAAGTATTGGAAGTGTTTGGGTCTTGGAGTTCCAAAACAGTCTAAGAAACAAGCTATGGTTTTGAATATAGTTGAATTTGTCTTGAACACCTTCATATTGCAGGTATAACAGCATGGTTGCCTATGGACAGTCCAAGCTTGCTAACATCTTGCATGCGAACGAGCTTTCAAGGAGATTTAAGGTAGTCTTATCTATTTGTACATGGCAATTTATAATGCTTTTCACTGAGCTCATTTTAACTGCTGTACTTTTCATAGGAGGAAGGGGTTAATATAACTGCAAATTCGCTTCATCCAGGAGGAATAGTCACTAATCTACTACGCCACCACAGTATCATAGATGGTAAACTTCTCCAATTTTCACCTACATTCAGTTTATGTGCATTCAGAGAGTTGAGATGGGAAGTAAATCAGAGAAATATACCATTTCATCTTCTTGACTTCTTCCTATTCAACTATCAGCTACTCATATTGTGTTTGTGCAGGGATATTAAAGACAGTGGGTAAGCTTGTGCTGAAAAATGTTCAGCAGGTAAAAATTCATCATCTACAATTAAAAAACTTGCCAGTAGACACAGTAACTTAAGAGTTCACCTTTTCGTGTATGTGAATGAATTGCAAATGCAGGGGGCGGCAACTACTTGCTATGTGGCATTGCATCCACAGGTGAAGGGAGTCAGTGGAGAGTATTTCATGGACAACAACTTAGCCAATCCGGCGAATCAAGCCAAAGACCAAGAGTTGGCTAGGAAGCTCTGGGACTTCAGCTATTCTAAGCAAACTACAGAACCTTCCAACTGAACTCTGTAAAAAGGTAAAAACAAAACTGTTCTCAAACAACAAACTCAGCCAAAAATACCTGCACTTGTGTACCTAGTCACCTGAATATGTACGCGCCGAGGTGCTTTTCTTTGAAGCAGTTCAAGGGAGGAGGACAAAAGATATATATCATTACTTTTGAGTACTACTCATATATGCCAAAATATAATACATACATAAGAAATTAATGAACTGGTCAATGTACTTAATCTGGCCATACATCCTCAATTCTACTTATTTGCGACTATGTACAAAGCAATAAATATTCATGAGCACAAAACATTGACTTTTATGCAAGAATGCAGAATGTCCTGAGGTAAAATTTCTAAGACAACCCACAAAAACCTTCTTTCTTTAAAGTTAAGGCTATCTGAATAATCTAACCAATAAAATAGATCCACATCCACCTATGTGATCTATTTTACCATATCTTGGCGTTCACAATGCATTTTCGTTTAGCATGGGATATGGATTGTGCAAAAGGTAGAGAGCTAGTGATAAATTGCTTGGACATTATGTCTGGATTTGGTCTGACCATGAAGTAGAGATTCTAGACGACGGTTTGAGCGCAAGCTTGGAAAAATTCGATCCTTCAAGAGCTGTTGTGACACGTGATCAGCAAGAGCAGTTTGTCCATGACCAGCCCAGGTAGATGGGCTTGTAGCCAAACTTGTTTCATGTGAAACCGAATGGAGGTAAACACGGGAATTCGGTGGAATTCCACGAGCATTTTCAGGATTCAGATCTTGTATGAGGTGGATTCCGCCTGAAGAGGGATGGCTCTTTTGGAGCCTCTGGAATCGAATGGCTTCATGAATTGGATGACTAGTGCGTAAAGGAAGGGTCATATTTGCATTAGGGGTGCAATAGCCAGATGCACTATGTGAGACTGATGATACAGGAGGAGAGATCATACGGTCTGATGATCTTGGACACCGAAGGGGACTTCCAATTGGAGAAACAGGGCATGATAGATTAATCCTTGGCATATGAAAATCATTACTGCAGATAAACAAAGTCAGGTGAGTTGATCAAGTCTTCACACACTATGAAAAGAAGTTTGTGATAACAGACCTGGGCATATGTCGGTAATCAGCAAATCCATCAGACTTGAGGTGAGACAGATTTCTTGAATTTTCAAAGGCCTAAAGTAGGAACAAATGTAAGCATTTACAATTTCTTATGTGAATGGAACATTTCAATAGGAGTGAAATCATAGAGGCAGTAGAATTACCATAGGCCTAGCAACAGCAAAACTGGGCAAAGGTGAAGGAGAAGGACCAGAAAAAAACAAAGGTCTCTCGAACGGGAAGCTATTTTTAACAAAAGGGTGTTCTAAAAGCTCTGCAGCAGTAGGACGATTCTCTGGGTCCCTCTGCAGACATCGCATTACAAAGTCCTTTCCTTGTTGTGAGAGATGATCGGGTATAGTAGGAAGTTCTTTACTGTTTCCTATCTTGAATAAAGCTGGAATCTTCAGATGAAAAGAATAAACAGGAAATGAAAAATCACACACTGAAAAATATAATTTAGGCGTGTCAACCAAGGAAGGTTATGCAAGAAAAAGAATGAAGTTGTCACATTATTTCTACATGAACAGAAGAAGAAGAAGAAATACTAACCCCTTCATATTGGCTCCATGGAGGTTTTGCAGTAGCCATCTCAATAACTGTGCACCCAAGACTCCATATATCCACCGAAAGATTGTATCCATTTGAATTTTTAATTACCTGAAAAAAATTGAAACTGAGATACTTCCAGAAACTAGCATCAGCATAACAATTTTTTCTGAACAATGCTAACCTCAGGAGCCATCCAATATGGACTTCCCTTGAAAGATAAAGGACTAGGTTCCCCACTTATCTGCAAAATTCAAAAACAAAGTGCGCCTTAGATACATACAATGCTATTTCATATTGCCAGCTATTTAGGATTTCTGTTTTAGGCAAATCTGTTGAAAATTGACCTATTTCATGCAATTTGCTTAAGATAAACTAATTTGATTATCTTAATGGTTTATGATTGGCTAATTATAGTTGACAGATTCCATCTAAAATGCATAAGCAACACTTGGGCTAATATTTGTCAGTAGATAAGAGTGAAGTCCCACATACATGCTTTGCCATTCCAAAATCTGCAAGTTTGACACAGCCACTAGGATCAACCAGTATATTTGCTCCTTTAATGTCCCTAAAACAGCACAAGCATTACCATAAATGACTTGAAAGCTACCAAAATAAAGAGCTCTTACAAGTATAAATAATACACGACAAAAGCGAGGTCGTTAATCACTGACAGAAAACAGTAGCTTGCAGGTAAAAAGGAAGAATTAACTCACCGATGAACGGTATTTGAAGGTAAAAAGGAAGATTTAATAATACACGACAAAAGAGCTCTTACAAGTATTTGAAGGTATTTGAAGCTACCAAAATAAAGAGCCCTTACAAGTATAAATAATACATGACAAAAGCGAGGTCGTTAATCACTGACAGGAAACAGTAGCTTGCAGGTAAAAAGGAAGAATTAACTCACCGATGAACGGTATTTGAAGGTAAAAAGGAAGATTTAATAATACACGACAAAAGAGCTCTTACAAGTATTTGAAGGTATTTGAAGCTACCAAAATAAAGAGCCCTTACAAGTATAAATAATACACGACAAAAGCGAGGTCGTTAATCACTGACAGGAAACAGTAGCCTGCAGGTAAAAAGGAAGAATTAACTCACCGATGAACGGTATTTGAAGCATGCAAATATACAAGTCCAGACAAAATTTGTTGAGTATAGCTTCGGATAACAGGTTCACCAAGCTGTCCATATTCTTGAAGAAGTTTATGGATGGACCCACCAGAGACATACTCAAGATATATATACAGTTTATCACCAACCTAAAAAAATATAAATATAAGAGATCTAATAAATTATGGCCAGACCATAAACGGTTTATCATCTCAGGACAATATTTCCAATTGTCTGAAAACAGCCATCAGCCACCAGAAAAAGAAACAAAAAGGCTTAAGACACAATTTAAGATATTAATACCATTATGACAAAATCAAATCCGCATCTTCCTTTTTTTTGTTCCCTTCTAAGAGCCATATAAAGATTGCTAAGTTCAAGCAGAGCAGAGGAGAAATTACCGATTCAGATCCATAATACTGCACGATGTTTCGATGTCTTAAGCTACTTAGCAACAAAACTTCCTGCAAAGTTTTTTAGCAGAAAATAATTATTAATTATCCACGAAATAAACTGAAAAATCACATAGTACTAAATTCAGTTCCTCTAAGCACTTTTTAGTACACCAAATGTAATAAGAAAGACTTACTTGACCTAGCTGTTCAGCACATTCCCTTGATTTGGCATCATCTGGAAATACAGTGACCTCTTTCATTGCACACATCTCACCCGTTTCACTAACATCCAAATGACGAAATAGAACCCGTTATTAAACCAAGTTCCGTTACAAGATTGTTAAATCAGAAACCTTCACATGAAGATGTGAACAGTCAGCAACATAAAGTAAGGATCTTGCAAGTGTTCACATTCAAAAAAAAACTAGATAACAGAAAAAAGCTATCTTCTATTCGCAGGAACAAAGGGGACAAACAAATAAGATTGCTGACCTGTTAAAGCCAAGATATACTTCTCCAAATGTGCCTCTTCCTAGCAGTCGTCCCTTCTTCCATTTCTGAGAAAGAACTGCATAACTCTCTGCTCGACCCGGACTTCTCAGGATTGAGGGACTAACAGGTGCAGAAGTTGACGGTCGTGAAAAGGGAGATGATACAGAAAGGGAAAAAGGAGGAGCTGGCAACCGATGACGTTGTTGTTGTCTCCCTTCATCAAGCCTCTTTGGTGGTAACTCCATGGTTGCTACCCCAGCAGAATGTACTGGAGTTACAGCACCACTTGGTACTTTGGAGCAAGGACCCGGACTTCTCAGTTTAGGGCTAAGTACTGGGGAAGACTCCGGGCTACACCTGCTAATTGGCCAAATTATTTGTCCTGACATATCTACAGAATTATTTCTCGAGGTCTGCCTTGAGCATGGACTAGCACAATGTGCAGAGCCGCAGAAGCTAACATCAGGGCATGGCTTAGAGTTGAAAACCGGAGGACTTCGGGAAGGGCTTGTCTTCATGCTAGTTGGTGCACTGAAAAAACTAGGATAAGTAGGAATTTGCAATGTCTGAACATGAGCAGCTCTTTTAGGTCTTTGCCTTGGTTTAGGAGGATTAGGAGGAACAGGTTCACTCAAAAGTAGATTAAGCAGTTTTGGTTGCTCAATTTCTCTTTCCTTAGGGGATTGATCCTTGTTCTTTATGCTGCAGCGGTTGTTAAAAATAGGAATAAGACAACCAGGAAAAGAAAACTTCCCAAAGTTGCATTTAAAAAGACACAAGGAATTATCAAGTTTCATTGTATAAAAAAAAACCTACTTAGATGGGCTATTGATAGCTGTCCTGGTAGCACTTTCATAATCAGATGCCTGAGGACTTATCAGCTGTGAGTCGATTGGGTCATCAGTGGACAATGAAGAGTCACTAGAAACTGAAGCAGTAGCCAATTCCCCTTCACCATACAAATGTTTTGCCCTATGTGAAGCAAGTCTAGAAAGAGAAGATAGTGCCAATGGGTGACAGCATCCACCTAAGGCTGCCTCTTGAGAATGATGAGCTCTAGGAAGTGGAAGGGGTTGAGACGGTTGTCGATCCGCAAAGCTTTGACATCTGGATACTTGTGTGGAAGGCAATGCTGATCTAGATACTACAAACCCCCTTTCTGAAGAAGTACCACTTAATCTTTTAGAATTTCCAGATTTAAGGCTCCCCTTGTATTTTGAAGCATTCTTGAATTTTTCATGTAAGGTGTCAATGAAGCTTTGTTTCTTCTCATTTGCTTTCACCTCTTTTGGTGAAGACTTTCTTCTCCAAAAATGCATACTTTACTGATTTATCATCTGTATGCACCAAAAGAAAATGGTATGCAGAGTTAGATCCAATTAGAGATTGCCCATGTACAATAGCTCGATCACGCCTGTGTAAATCAAGATATGTTCGTATGAGATGCACGCTAGAGATTACAAGCTTCATTAAGCACCAACTACCTTCCCAAGATCAGTGTTTGCTACATGATTAGATTACTACAAAGCCATCATTCAGGGGAAAAAGGTTTCAACTCTCAAGTGCACTGGTAAAAAGTTAAGCAGCAGGAAACATGGTTTGGACACCTAAGAAGAGTACATTCAAGTGTATAATTCCAACACTCCATTCAGATACATAGTATGAGCAAATGCTGAAGACAATCAGCAATACTGCCAACATGGGTATCATTATCATACTTGAATTAGTTGAATATACAGAATTCTAAAAGACGAGAAACAAAATTCATTCCTTAATCAAAACTGCACAAAGTCACTAACCATTCAACCCAAAAAAAAAGCCCTTTTCCTCTCTTTTTTTAAAATGAACTCCCAGAATTAAGCAGACAACACTGACAATCCAAATATTTTTCAAATCACAATACTTTAGCAAATTTTTTATTGATCCACTGACAATAAATAACCCCACAATACCACATCATATAGTCCTCGTGAGATCCTAAGCTCCCACAAATAAAATCACACCACTATCATCCTACCCAATTCTAAACTCTCCAACACAACCCACAGAGCAAACCTTCACACAGAAAAGAAACTCAAATTCAACCTAAAAATTCGAACTTTAGCCACGGTTTTCGATTAAGAACAGGGGAACCTACCTGAAAAAACAAGCTTTCCGCGATAATTCAAGTAAGAATCGCACTTCCAAAAACCGCTTATAAAAACCCTAATCAGAAGAAATTAAGTGCAAAGTTTGAAAATTCACCAAGATTTCGAGGAAATTTTGCCACTCTCAGCCTCCGACAGCTGTATCCGAGGAACCTGCGTGGTTAGTAAGACGAACTTGCGTTTGCTTGCGAGTGGAGACAGAGACAGAGAGAGAGAGAGAGGAGACGTTGGAGTTGAAACTGAAAAGGGCGTTTTACAAATATTTAAAAAGAAAAAGAAAAATACTCATAAGAAGAAAATGAGAAGACTCGTGAAGACGCCGGGGTAATATTGTAAATAGAGGGTAAACGGTAACACTAACATCATTGCATACGTTAGATCGGTAATTGGTGACGTTAGGCTTAGGGATGCACATTGGGTCGGGCCGGGCCGGATAATGTTCCCCCGTCCCCGAACCCGAACAGATATTTATAATCTGTCCCCGTCCCCAATCCCGATACCCGATATACCGGGGAATTCCCACCCCGTTAGGGTCGGGTCCCCGAGGGTCAAATATGCATCGCTAGTTGTGCTTGTTATCGGACAATGGAGGATGAAGACGAGTCGGGGTATCTTAAACATGTTGATGTCATGTTTAAGGAAACGTAAGTTTAGTCTAGATCATGTTTTTACTCCCAACCACTAAGGCGCGTTTGGTAGGATGGTATGAAGGTATGAGGTATGGGGTTGGGGAATGAAAACCTCATACCTTATGTTTGGTTGTGTGTTTTTTGGTTTCATAACCATGCCTCATACCTTATAAGTATGAGCAGGGACGGAGCTGGGGAGGGTCCTGGGGGGTCCAGTGACCCCTCACTCCCCAGCCCGGTTTATATATAATATCATCGCATAAATTTTTTATAAACGAATTGGGGGATAAATATATGTTTACAATTGGGGGATAGCTAAACAAATTAGCTCAGGTGGCAAGTATTAAGCGGGGCTCTAGTGCATCCTACATTCGATTTCTAGCAGAGGAGGGTCAGACAATTTTTTAAGCAGGGAGGGCCCCACATTTTTATTTTAAAATTTCATTTTTTTTTTCATTTCTAATAGTGATCTTAAATTAATATTAGGAAGAGATAGTGTATCATATCCATATTTAAATCAGTCCAAATATTATATATGTACTATTACATTTTTTTCTATTATTTTTTTATTTAATTTTTATACCATATACTCCCTCCGCCTCCTTGATTTTGTCCGTATTTCCATTTTAGTTGTCCCGAAAAGTTCGTCCACATTTCAATCTTTTCCATTTTAAGACTATATTTTTACACTTTCACCTCCATACATTTACACTTTTTACATACTTTTACTTACTTTTCTTCCCCAATTCCTTCTCCATCCAATCATCTCCATTAAATACATCCCAAATAAACTCTCATAAACCCAAATAAATAAACCATTTAAATAATTTTTTTCTCCATTAAGAAAACAACCATTTTATGTATTTTTGGATTCAATTTTATAGAGCTAGATTTATATATCAACCTCCATTTTGAACCATTTTTTTATTTTGATCAATCTCCTCTTGATTCATCTCAACCAACGAGATTGCTCCACCACATGCTTATAATACATTTTCTTAATTTGTGTGTTTTTGTGCTTTATGGACAAATTCAAGGGGACAGAGGGAGTATTTAATATGTGACCCCCCTTTGTAAAAGATCTGGCTCCGCCACTGGGTATGAGTTTTTGATACCTTACTACCCCCTTTATAAATATACATATTATTATTAAAATAAATAATTATAAATAACTTTTGTTCGTTGTCAAGTTAGTTCAAAAAGTGTTGGTGTCAAATGAAAGTCTCTTTACCAACCGGTCAACCTAAACTTGCCAGAAAACCATAATGATTTGGCTCAACTAACCTATAAAAATAACGATATGAACCTATACTCAATCCCGAACCAAATTGGCTGACCCGAGGTCAACTGAACCAAACTTGCACTGATCTTACCCGATTGACATATACATTTCGAAACTCCAAACTGTACTCAATCTAAATCCAAGTGAACAACCTATTGAACCGACCCTATTAATGGATATATTGTCCATATATAATATCCCAAAATGTATTCAATTCGAACCAAAATTGATCAACTTATCAATAGCTTTATTCGTCATATAAAATAGCCAAAACTTGTATTTAATTCGAACTTAAAATGATCAACCTACTGAACCTATCAAACTAATAGCTTTATGATGTTTGATATATGGATACAATCAATAAACTATATACATATTATTTATGTGACTTTTTATTCAAAAAATCAAGATAGAAGAATATGTACGTAAAAGATAACCGAAATGCTATTATCTATATAATGAAAGCCGAGACCTTTCGAGCCTTCACGTTAATTATGGTCCCATTTCATATAATATTGATTATAAATCAATTACATCTTAACCATTATATATCTTTATTAATTTTACAATAATTGTTTTTCATATATCTTTGTCTAATTACCATATATTAATACATTAAAATAATATCTATATCCATAATCTATTAAAACAATATTCTACAATCTAGATTTATCCTAAAAAGATGTCTTTATTTAATTACGATATATTAATATATCAAATTAATATCTATATCGATAATTCGTCAAAATAATATGCTATATTTATAAACTATCCAAATAATATTTATCTATGCCATCTATCGTACTAATTAAAAAAATATTTCAATTTATCCTAAAAAGAATATATCAAAATAATATCTGTATTTATAATTTATCCAAATAATATCTATCTATGTAATCTTTGAATACCGTATTAGTTAATTTTGCGTTATTATCGAGGCTAATTTAAGGTTCGTTGTGTATCTAGTGTATAGTTTGATATTGCAAGTAATTACGTTTGTTTGCTTAAGTTGACCATGTCTATTACTCTATTAGGTAGCTTATCTTTGTTAATTGGTAAGATATATTACGTAGGTAGCTTATCTTTTTTATTTGCTAAGCTATATTAAGTCTAGATATGATATATTTAATCGCTATATATTAAATCTTGTAAGTACAAGTGGATAGAAAGTTAGGACAAAAATAAGTTATAAAAAATAGGATGGGTGGTTTATAAAAACGTAATGACAAAACTGTCCTTAACTGTTTCAAATTTAGAAGTATACTAGCTAATGACCCGCATCTTGTACGGGGTTGTTTTTTGCTTTAATTATCTTGTATATGAATTCACTATGATAATTACATATAATATCATATGTCTAATTTCTTTTAAACCGGTGCATATCTTTTAGATTATAAAATAACATAATTCTCATATATCATCAAATATTTAAATACAAATATTATATTTTAATTTTAATTTTTTATACATACATAAACATATATATACCGAGAAAGAATGCAATAAGATGAGATGCATTATTAAATTTTATAAAAACAAATAGTAAAAATCTTTTGAAATATACATTAAAGTGCATAAACTAACTTATATAAATAAATCAGTCATTTAAAATAAAAATTTGGATTAATATAGTATTACACTAGCAAATGACCTGTACCTTGTACGGGAGTGTTATTTATTTATTAATTTGTATATATATGAATTTATTATAACAATTACAAATATTATCATATGCCTACTTTGTTTTAAAATGACGCCTAATTTTTGGATTATAAAATGACATAATTCTTGTATACCATCTGTTGATACCAGGAACCGTCAACGCGATAGAGCACCCTACCAAAACAAAATGTAACAAGTATAGACTTCTCGAGATGACATCAAACCATCGCGATCAAGGACGCCGTCCGGGTTAATAATTCTTAAACAAAGGTCAACTCCCCAGAAAAGCGGAGGTCCGATCCCGTAGTGGCGCTCACCGCGCTCGCCGCCCCGTCCCATCCAAGCAAGTGGGTGGGCGGCAATGTCCCATCAGGAGAGCGGTGGGCAGCAACGTCCCATCCTGGCTTTTGATTGGCCAGCTCCACGGCTGCCGCCCCAATAGCCAACCATGGAGCGACACGTACCTGGGCGGCGCCCGTCCCACATCGGCATCTCGCTCCAGCCCTGCTCAAACATCCTCTATAAATAGCGAGCTCGATGCACCAGAGCGGGGATCGGAAAAAACCTCGCGAACAACACAGATTGAATCTCAAGCTAAGATCATCGTTGTAACCCGATACACTTAAACGCGATAGCGATTGCCTGTTTACAATTGTAATCCTACAAATCAACACAAAAACACTCTTAAACGCTACCTTCATCGCGCTAAGAACTTCAAAACGACCAAACACTTTCTATCCTTCCGTTCGTTGATTCGGTTGATTTCGAATCTCTTGCTATCATCGCGTTACACTACACCCGGTGTTTTCGGACTTCAACATTGGCGCCGTCTGTGGGGATCCTTCTCAAACTAAGAAAGCACCGTTTCAACCAACGCTAGGTAATGGACGCTAACAGCAACAACGCTTATTACGCGGATGGCACGGCCTTCGGGATGCAGCCACCACCTCCGTGGTATTACGGGTCACCACCCGCGATGCCCCAGGCTGCACCCATGCCCGGCTGGGGCCCGCCCGCGCAGCAACCCCAGGCCATGCCCGGCTGGAACCCCGGCTTCCAACAGGGTTTCCAGCCGCAAGCCCCGTTCCAGGGATACGTACACGCGCAATACTACCAAGAGTATGCGCCCGTGCAGGAACCCTACGTAGAGGAATACTCTACCACCAATGGGAGCTCGACCGGCCAGGAGGTGGACCAAGAGGCTCCCAATGCGTTGTCGCCTCCAAACCCCAACTTCCAAGGGTACGCTCCCGCGTACCACTACGGCCAAGGGGCATATCCCATGCAGCACGGCCAGGGCGCTTACCCGATGCCCCACCAGCCATATGTACCCGCTTACGCCGCGGGCTACGAGCCGGGTCAAGCATACCACACACCCCCTCCAGGGAGCTCGAGCGAGGACATGAGCATATCACGAGGGCGCTCCAGCTCTCGGCCTCAGTCTACGCGCTCCGGCTCCCGAACCAACGTGATGGTGGACGACCGCGGCAACTCTTATGGAAACCCTTTGCCGACTTCATACAAGAGGAGCCCATGCCCAAGGGGTTCCAGAAGCCGTCAGCAACACTATAGTTCGGCGGCACGAAAGATCCAGGGGAGCATGTCAGGCAGTTCTTCGCGCACATGACGTTCAACACCTACAATGACGCCATGTACTGTCGGGTCTTTCCCTCCACCCTCAAGGCTGCCGGGATGAGGTGGTTCACCAACCTCCCAGTGGGTTCCATCAGCTCCTTCAAGGATTTGACAAAGCGTTTCATGTCCCACTTCAGCGGGTCACGAACGCGTATGAAGACAACGAAGGACCTCATGGGCGTGACACAAGGAGAGGAGGAGACCCTGGCGGCCTTCTTCACCCGATTCGTCAACGCGGCGTAGGAGGTGCCTCACCTCAATGACACCTCCGCACGCGACATGCTAATCCACAACCTCCGCGACGGGACCTTCAAGGTCAAGATGTGCGGGAAAACCCTGCACACCTACGAGGACGCCTGCAACGCCATCACCAAGCGCGTCTTCGCGGAGGACGCAGCAGGAAAGCCCACGCAGGATCGCGGCAAGGGAAAGGCCAAAACCACCCCGGAGGCCCTCACCGTATCCACCACGCCAACAAAGTCTCAGGTCGGGCAGCGCGGCGGCCATTACCGGGGTGGAGGGCGTCGTGGCCGCGGGTATCAAGGATACCGCGGGCCACGCAACAACCACGGTGGCAACGACCCACACACCGGGGCTAGCACCACGCCCCTCGGACCCCGCGGTGGCGGCGGTCAGCCGGCACAGGCGAACACTTTGGCCGGTACCGCACCCGCGAGAGGAGGTGTCAATCCAAACGACCCGAACCTCTACATCAACACCATCGCGGGGGGGTCCACCCTCGCAGGGTCCAGCGGCGGGGAAAGGAAGCGTTATGCTCGCGCTTCTACTTCCGGAGGCTCCATCAACAGCTTTGGTGCGGCCGGAGTCCCTCACGCCGACATCATTTTCCGACCCACCAGAGGATCCGGAGTCCCTCACGGATCCTCTGGTGGTACACGCTATCGTCGCCACCAAAATAGTCATGAGGATCATGGTCGATACAGGAGCATCGGTGGACATCTTGTACTACGACGCGTTCGCACAACTCGGCATCTCACCGGCCATGCTCCTACCCTACGCTGGAAAGCTCACTTGCTTCTTTGGCAACGAGGTCGACGTCGCGGGGTTGATCACCCGGGATATGACCTTGGGAGACGGTAAAGACGCACGCCGGACTGAGCCCATCGACTTCACTATCGTTCGGCTCCCATCCATCTACAACGCAATAATGGGACGGACTTCATTGATGAAGTTCCAGGCTATCGCGTCCATCTATCACCTGGTCTTGAAGTTTCCCGTTGAGGACCGCGTGGGTGTCGCCCATGGCCAGCAGATCGAGGCACGAAAGTGCTATGAGGCGTCAAACCGCGCTCGCCCTACCGCGTACGTTATCGCGGGAGGTGCCAGCACGGAGTTTGACGTACGGCAGGAGCGTGACCGCGAGCCCCTCGGTGACTTTGAGAAGGTCGCCATTGCCCCTTTCCCAGACGCAACCGAGAAACTATTTGTCGGGGACTGCATGACCGGCGCGGACGCGCTCCTAGCCCGTTCTTGCGATGTGTTCGCGTGGACGGCAACGGACCTGAAGGGCGTCCCTCCCGAGGTGGCGCTCCATTCACTCCGCGTAAGCCCGGGATCCCGACCCGTCTGTCA
This sequence comes from Polygonum aviculare, assembly GCA_934048045.1. Classification (NCBI taxonomy): domain Eukaryota; kingdom Viridiplantae; phylum Streptophyta; class Magnoliopsida; order Caryophyllales; family Polygonaceae; genus Polygonum; species Polygonum aviculare. The sequence continues at coordinate 24,870,944 of OW204032.1, forward strand.
GAGGCGATGAAAGACCAACGAGGAGCGCGCCAGCGCGGCAAACGACGAGGTTGAGAAGCTCCTACGCGCCAACTTCATTCGCGAAGTCAAGTATCCTACTTGGCTCTCCAATGTCGTGCTGGTGAAGAAAAACAACGGGAAGTGGAGGATGTGTGTCGACTTCAAAGACCTCAACAAAGCCTGCCCCAAGGACAGCTACCCCCTGCCCTCCATCGATGATCTGGTCGACTCCACCGCCGGTCACACCGCGCTGAGCTTCCTCGACGCCTACTCCGGCTACAACCAGATAGCCATGGATCCTCTGGATCAGGAGTCTACCGCGTTCATCACTCAGCGCGGGACTTTCTGTTACAGGGTGATGCCCTTCGGTTTAAAGAACGCGGGGGCCACTTTCCAGCGCCTGGTAGACCATGTCTTCCGGAAGCAGTTGAAGCACAGCGTCTCGGCTTACGTTGATGACATTGTGGTCAAGAGTCAGAGCGCGCAGGAGCACCTGGCCGACCTGGCCGAGGTCTTCCAAACCCTACGCGCCCACCGAATGAGCCTGAATCCGGAGAAGTGCGTCTTCGGGGTAAAGTCGGGGAAGTTTCTCGGCTTCATGATCAGCGCGAGGGGCATAGACGTCAATCCCGCCAAGGTCGCCGTGGTGTTAGAGCTCCGCTCACCGGCCTCGCGCAACGAGGTCCAGCGACTGGCGGGTGCCGTAAATTATCTGGGCCGTTTTTGCTCTAGACTGTCGGACCGCGCCCTTCCTTTCTTCTCTTGTCTCAAGAGCACCACCACCTTCACCTGGACGGGGGAGATGGAGAGCGCGTTTCAGGCTCTAAAGGTCTACCTCACCAGCCTTCCAATGCTCTCCCCGCCCGTCCCGGGGGAGGATTTGCAGTTGTACATTGCCGTGAGCCAGCATACTGTAAGCGCGGTCCTGACCCGTGATTTCAGTTACCCGGTGTACTTCACCAGTAGGGTGCTCCAGCCGGCAGAACAACGGTACTCGCCCGCGGAGAAGATGTCTTTAGCTGTTGTGACTGCGGCAAGAAAGTTGCGCCCTTACTTCCAGGCGCATCCCATCCAGGTCCTCTCGGACCTCCCACTTCGCCAAATACTGCATCAGCCCGCGTTGTCGGGAAGAATGACCAAGTGGGCGGTCGAGTTGTCAGAATTTGACATCTCATACCAGCCGCGGACCGCGATCAAGGCCCAAGCCCTCGCCGACTTTGTTGTGGAAGTCACTTTCCCCGACACTGACGAGAGCCCCGACGAGTGGAGGGTCTTTGTGGACGGCTCGCACTGCGACCTAGGGTCGGGTGCGGGGGTAGTCCTTGAAGGACCATCCTACACGTTTGAGCACGCCCTCAACTTCGGCTTCGAGGCCACCAACAACGAGGCCGAATACGAGGCGGTGATCGCGGGGATTGAGATGGCCCTACTAGTAGGCGCGCGAAAGATAAGGGTGTTCACAGATTCTGAGCTGGTCGCACGCCAGGTTGGTGGTCAGTACGAGTGTACCACCGCGCCAAGGTCAAGGCGTTGAACACCTGCCTCGAGACTTTTCCCATTGAGTCCATACCGCGCGCGGCGAACGCCAAGGCCGACGCATTGGCCAAGATGGGTTCAGCCCTCCCGCCTGAGGTCGGCAACAGGGTCATAATCGAGAGGAAGATGTTGCGCGGCGTCACCCAGGCGGTGTTCGCGCTGGCCACAGAAGGGTGGATGGCTCCCATAGTCCGATATATCCAAACTGGGGAGTTGCCCCAGGACGATGCCGTGGGCGCGCGCAAGGTCAAGCTCAAAGCGGCACGGTATTGCATCGAGGGCGACAAGTTGTATCGCCGCGGCTACGCGGAGCCAAACCTGCTCTGCGTGGACGAGGCCACCGTTCTCGAGGTCCTCGAGGAGGTCCATGAGGGCATATGTGGAGGCCATCCGGGCTGGCGGACTCTCGTCCACAAGATAATCCGGATGGGGATCTATTGGCCTACCCTGCGCCGCGATGCGGCGGCGTACGTGCAAAAGTGCGACAAGTGCCAGCGGTACGAAAACGTCCAGCACGCTCCGGCGCGAGAGCTGCGCGACATCCAACCAGCATACCCTTTCGCGATGTGGGGCATGGACATTCTGGGCCCTTTCCCTAAGGCCGCAGGGCAAGTACAGTTCATACTGGTTTTGGTCGATTACTACACCAAGTGGGTGGAGGCCGAGGCGATGGCTGACTCGGCTAAGTCGTCGTGCCAAGATCAAAGATAAATAACCCAAACTACAAACTAGTATAGCATGCAAGTAAGGGGTCGAACCCAAGAGAACTTAAGGCTTCTAGTATTAATATAATTATCAACCAAAGAAGGGGGGATTTAAGAAAAAGATCTAAACTAAACTAACCTAGTAACAAAGAACAAACAAATAAACAAACAAATATGGGAGATAGGTTCATTCAAAAGATCCACTCTTTAATAATCACTCGATCATAGATTCATCCATTGATTTCATTCACACCTATGGTTAATTCCTATCCGGATCATTAACAATCGCAAGTCCACGGTCCAAGCAATTCTATAACCCTAGGCAAGGACGCTTAACCTAGAATTAGCATAGAGAACAAGGATATTAGGAAATCAAATCATGCAATCAAGTTACGAGTCTCATGCACAATTAAACCATTGAATACTCTTCCCTAAACTAGTCCACGGTCCTAGAATAGAGTTGTTTCGAGAAATAGGAAAGATGCATAGACAACAACCAATCCTAATTCAAACAATAGAACATAAATCAATTCAATAGGTTCATGACTCCTAAAGAAACAATAAACATTCATAAGATGAAGCACAAGAGAATCAATATCAACTAAAGGATAGAAATCAATTACCAAAATCTCACGAGTTCATACATCAGAGCTTCTCCTTTGAACAAACCCAAGGAGACTAGCTCTCCATAACTAAGCTAAAAATCTAACTTGAGGAAGAAGGTAGAAGGTAGAATGTGAATTGTGAATGAATAAAACCTAGGGAAGACTCCTCCTTATATAGCCCAAGGAACAAGCTCCATGAGATAGATAAGGAAAGAGACAAAAGATAGAAAAGGAAACAAGATAGAAAGATTTCGGTCCGCTTCGAATTCGGCATCACCGCGGTCGCGTCACCATCACCGCGCCCGCGCTTTTACAACAGAGAAGAACTTCTCGTCTCGGCGGTCACCGCGGTCGCGGGTGGGTAATCCGCGGTCGCGGTATCGGGACAGAATCGCTGGTGTCACTTCGGAGGCTGTTTTGACCATCTTCGGCTTGGAATCTGACTTCGGTGTAAAAATATAAATTGAAGTCCTTGAAGTTAGCTTTCCAATGGCACCGGAATCAGCTCAATCCGACCTCTGTAGCTCAAGATATGGCCTTCGCAAGCAAGTGGTGTCGCGCAGACAGCTCAAAACGCCTTAAAACTCTTGATTCTTAAATCCTTGTGTCTTCGGCCTAGATATTACAATAATGCATAACTCTAACCTAAACACACTTAATATAGCCCTAAAATACAAGAGCTAACCTATACAAAATAGGGCGAATCAATGGCGCGAATCACAAGCGCAAAGGTCTGCGGCTTTCTCTGGAAGAATGTGGTTTGCCGTTTCGGTGTTCCTATCGCGATAATGACAGACCACGGCCCCCAGTTCGACAGCGAGGAAACGCGGGATTTCTGCGCCAGCCTGAGCATCGTGTTGAGGTTTTCCTCGGTTGCTCACCCACAGTCCAACGGACTAGTGGAAAATGCCAACGCGAGGATACTTGACGACCTCCGGCGCAGGCTGGATGGCGTGCAGGGCCGGTGGGCCGAGCTGTTGCCGCTTGTTTTGTGGACAAACTGCACCACACCGCGCAGGGCAACTAACGAAACACCTTTCGCGATGGCGTACGGCAGTGATGCCGTTGTACCCGTCGAATCTATGCTTCCCACGGCGCGAGTCGCGGGTTACGACCAATTCACCAACGACGAGGCTCTCAAAGTAGAAATGTATCTTCGCGATGAGCGCCGGGAGACGGCGGAGCTACGCTCCATCAAATACAAGAGAAGGACCGCGGCATATTACAACAAGAGAGTAAAGCCCCGCGGTCTCAAAGAGGGTGACCTAGCGCTTCGGAGGACCGACGGGGGCAAGCTTGACGCGAAGTCGGAAGGGCCCTACCGCCTCTCCAAAGAAGTTGTCCCGGGGGTCTTTAAACTCACCGATCCAACGACAAGACAGACTCTAGCCAAGACATGGAATGAGGCACGCCTCAAAAAATACTATGTGTAAAAAAGTTAGGACTATCACCGCGTTGTAATCTCTTGTAAAAGTCTTTATTCCAACAGTTCTCATATGAATAAACGAGACTACCGTACGCTGTCCAAACAATAAACTTGTCGTTAGGGAAACCCGAGTTGCCTTCCTCGCTTAGGGTTGTCCGCTAACGCGCGCGATGCGCTTAGGCGCGCTCGAGTTGGGTTTCACCCCTCGCAGTCGCATAATGCCTTAAAACATCAAAAAACTCCACAGTCGTTAGGGAAACCCGAGTTGCCTTCCTCGCTTGGGGTTGTCCGCTAACGCGCGCGATGCGCCTAGGCGCGCTCGAGTTGGGTTTCACCCCTCGCAGTCGCATAATGCCTTAAAACATCAAAAACTCCATAGTCGTTAGGGAAACCCGAGTTGCCTTCCTCGCTTGGGGTTGTCCGCTAACGCGCGCGATGCGCTTAGGCGCGCTCGAGTTGGGTTTCACCCCTCGCAGTCGCATAATGCCTTAAAACATCAAAAACTCCACAGTCGTTAGGGAAACCCGAGTTGCCTTCCTCGCTTGGGGTTGTTCGCTAATGCGCGCGATGCGCTTAGGCGCGCTCGAGTTGGATTTCACCCCTCGCAGTCGCATAATGCCTTAAAACATCAAAAACTCCACAGTCGTTAGGGAAACCCGAGTTGCCTTCCTCACTTGGGGTCGTCCGCTAACGCGCAAAAATTCTTTGAATAAAAACTTAGTGTCGAGCGCGGTCCTAGCACCTAGCTCGGCATGGGGTTGGATATAAAGTCTTCGCAAAAATTCTTTGAATAACAACTTAGTATCGAGCGCGGTCCTAGCACCTAGCTCGGCATGGGGTTGGATATGAAGTCTTCGCAAAAATTCTTTGAATAAAAACTTAGTGTCGAGTGCGGTCCTAGCACCTAGCTCGGCATGGGGTTGGATATAAAGTCTTCGCAAAAATTTTTTGAATAACAACTTAGTATCGAGCGCGGTCCTAGCACCTAGCTCGGCATGGGGTTGGATATGAATAGTCTTCGCAAAAAAAAAATTCTTTAAACAAAAAGAAATGCACATCATAATCAAAGGAAAAAAGTAGTTAAGACGCATTGACCGCGTCAAAAGTGTTTAGATTACAGCCGCATCGCGGCAAAAAGCAGTGTTTGGGGCCCCAAGGGCCAGGTGGGATAACAGTCCAGCAAAAAGAAAAAAAAAGCAAGCAAATCTTAGAACTTCACAGAAGGGCCTCAGGTCTCGGGGGCATTGACCGCGGTCACAGAAGCGGGAGGGTCCTCGGGGGTCTCGTCTGGCTCGGCATCAGCGGCAAGAGGTTCGGGGTTGGCGCTCGGGGCATCAGTCCCCTCCGCGTTGTCCTCCTCAACGCCCGGCGGCAGCTTCGCCACTCCGTCCTCCCAGGTAACTCCCATTTGGCGATGGAGGTCAGGGGCGAAGTACCTCACCTTGTACTTTTCACAGTACTGGAGGGCAGCCGTAACAGCGCTGAGAGCCTGGACCGCCCGCGCATCTTCAACGCGTCGTTCCATATACTCCGGCGAGTTGAGGAAGTCGGGTATCGCGCTCTCCAGTTGCTTGCTGGTTTTTTCCAGCTGTGAGCTTAGCTCCTCGTTTCGCGCTTTGTAACCCCCGACTTCCTTCTTCAGCGCCGCGGCCTGGGACCTGGCAGACTTAAGCGCCGCGGCATCTTTTTCCGCCTGCGCGCGCAGCTCCTGGAGTGCCGCCTCCGCCTCCTCCTTGGCTTTAACCGCTGCCTCTGCCCGCTCCTCCTCCTCCACCAAGCGATCGGGGAGGTAGTTTACCCACGCGTTGACCTACGAATCAAAACACAGGTTCCAGATTCAAAGATAGAAACTATGGCAGGTCAACACGAAAAGAGGAGAAGATCGCGTAACATATGGCCATACTTCTGACACTCCCCCCTGACCTCCTTCGCGTTGAGGGTCCGGAACCATTCCCTCTCCTCCTCGTACTCGTATTGGCCGGCCTTGAAGGTACCCCAAGCAGGCCCAGGGCATGCAAAGCCCGCCACCTCCGCCCTCCGCGACCAATGTCGGCGGCTCCCGGCGCCTGTAGTGATTAGGGCAGGTCCCTTCGAGGGGGAGAGAGATCGATCCTCAGTAGCGGCCACGTCCCGCCTGGACCTCTTAACTAACACCCCCTCAGCGCGAACAGCGTCCTCCGCGCTCTTACGCTTCAGGGCCTCCGCCTGCACTCGTTTGCCTTTGGCATCGGCACGGGCCTTCGCAGTGGCCTCATCCCCCGCCTTCGCAGCTTTCTCCTTGCCGCCTCCAGTCTTGGCGGTAGAGGGAGCCCCAAAAGTGGCAGGAGCCGACCTGCCCGAAGTAAGAGCGGCGAACACGTCCATACCTACAAAGAAAGCCATCAGTAATCACAATTAACGCGGTCCAAACACTAAAATAACATAAAGGCAAAACGAAATCCCGAAAAACAAAAATACCCTCGCCCGTGTGCGCCGGTGACGCGGTGGCCGACGAGGACTTTTCGACCTCCCGAGGAGGCTCGGGCCTCAGGCTAAGCCCCGCGCGCTCAAGGCGCTCCTGGGTCAGCCATGCCTGCTGCTCCCTCTTATAGGGTGCAACAAAAGTTTTCTTCGCCGCGGCGGCCTGTTTCGTTGCACCGCGCCTGCGCTTGTAGGGACGGAACCTATCAGCGATAAGGCGGCAGAGCATGACGTCGCCCTGGAAGTCATGCACGATGAACCATTTTTCCCTCCACCGCGGTCCAACGTTGGAGGGAGTAATGATGAGATTGCAGTTGGTAAGGCTGAAGTTGACAACGCCCCTCTTGTCTGCTTTTATAGTAAGAATCTGTTGTAGATGCGCCGCGGAAGGGGGGTACTTCAACTCCAAACACCTTATGTGGTACGCCGCGATGTAGCTCCAGCAGTTAGGGGCCATCGAGGCAGGGGCGAGCTCGAGGTCAAAAAGGAATTGGGATATGTAGTGCGGCAGCGGGATCCTAAAGCCCGCGATGAGGCTCGCCGCGTACACCACGTGCCCCGCCTCGTAGGCAGCATAACTATTGCCCCCGTCCAAAGGCAACAGGAGCTCCACCCCTTCTGGCCAAGGGTATCCTACCGCGATCTCATCCAGCTCTTCGAGAGCAAGGATGGACGCACAACCCTTGGCCAGTGTCTCAGGGTTCTCATAGTCTACCATGCGCGCAGGCCTGGTCTGACGGAAGCGAGGAACCGCCGCCCTAACACTCGTTAAGTACCGCGAGGGAAAGCTCCTCGCGATCCCAGAAGTGGACGCCTCGTCGCCAGGGGCCTCATCATGAGGGTCGTAGGGCCTGCAACGGGCCATAGGTCGCGATGAAGACTCGCTTCTCGTACGAGCCTCGGACACCGTGGTGGGATTGCTCTGGCTCAAACCAGCGGGCTCGCGGAAGTTGTTCTGTGAATCGCTAGCGGACATATCCCGGTACTCCAGCGAGGGATCAGGAGCGTAGAAGTCGTCCCAGTTCGTTACTCTGTGACCGCGATCCACGCCTGAAGGGCAGGAGTCGCTGGAAAACCCCAAATCCAGGGCACGGAAGCAAAGAGGCTCCTGGAGGAACGAAAAGAGAAATAATGTGCACAGGAAAAGACAATCAACATTCAAGAAATAGCGCGATAAGAGCACAAACAGGATAATTCCCAGCAGAAAACATAAGAAAAGAAAGCAAAGACCCGAAGTCAGATAAGCACGGTACCCCAGCCGCGATGAGTGCGTAAAAGAGGTGATACGCATGGGGAGAAACAATCCATGATGGAGGTGTCATTTCGCGATAAACAACAAAATAAAGAAAGCAAATAAAGGCAAAAGCGCGGTACCTCAACCGCGAGCGGGTGTCATTTCGCGATAGGGTGGCAAGTCCTGTCAAAACAGAGGGCTTGGGGGCGCGCGCGCCGTGTCAGAAAGCTTTCCGCCGCTCCTAGCGTGCGCCTCCAAAAAATCAAAACGCGGCGATATAACGTTGATAGGACAAGACGTCAAGGAAAAGATGTCGTCCCCCCGCCCGCGCCGTTTCACCTACCCACACCGTTTCGACTACCCACGACTTTTCATCTCCCCGACGGAGCCCTCGGGGCCAGGCGCGGCGTCGCCACCAGCGCGCGACAACTGTCGGAACGACGCTCAACCCACGCCTGGCCCACGTTTTTCTTTTAGGGCGGTGGCGTAGTGACGAACACCGCCGGCCAGAGAACGGGAAAGCCCACCCTCGGCGGGACGACCCCCGGGGAGGTCCGCGCCCAAATCCACAGACACCGGCGGCGCCGTCGTCGCCGGGCCTAGGGCTCGCCAAGAAACCCAGAAAAAAGGCGGAAAATGGGGAAGAAGAAAGGAAGGGAGGACGTACCGGAGAGGTTGAAGAGCGGTGCGTGGGCGGTGGAGACGATCGTCGAGTCTGTTGCCGGCGACAGGAGACGGGTGGAGCTCGAGAGCGAAAATGGTGTGGATGAGAATTTGAAGCGACAAAGTGACGAAAACGAAGAGCGGAAACCGCTCTTTTACTTCGGACCCCAGCAGGCCGTGAAGAATTGGGCTTCGTTTTACGAGCGGCCCACTAAGCGAAACGGCCCAAAAAGCTTCCTTCGCTACGCTCCTCATCCAGTCGCCCTCATTTGCTCATCCGCCTCTAAAACTTTAGCGCGTTCCCCGCATCACGTTTCCGGTTCGAGTTACTTTTTTGGACCCGTCCTCGAAAGGACATCGAAGTCCCGGCCCATGGGGTTGTGTTGATACCAGGAACCGTCAACGCGATAGAGTACCCTACCAAAACAAAATGTAACAAGTATAGACTTCTCGAGATGACATCAAACCATCGCGATCAAGGACGCCGTCCGGGTTAATAATTCTTAAACAAAGGTCAACTCCCCAGAAAAGCGGAGGTCCGATCCCGTGGTGGCGCTCACCGCGCTCGCCGCCCCGTCCCATCCAAGCAAGTGGGTGGGCGGCAACGTCCCATCAGGAGAGCGGTGGGCAGCAACGTCCCATCCTGGCTTTTGATTGGCCAGCTCCGCGGCTGCCGCCCCAATAGCCAACCATGGAGCGACACGTACCTGGGCGGCGCCCGTCCCACATCGGCATCTCGCTCCAGCCCTACTCAAACATCCACTATAAATAGCGAGCTCGATGCACCAGAGCGGGGATTGGAAAAAACCTCGCGAACAACACAGATTGAATCTCAAGCTAAGATCATCGTTGTAACCCGATACACTTAAACGCGATAGCGATTGCCTGTTTACAATTGTAATCCTACAAATCAATACAAAAGCACTCTTAAACGCTACCTTCATCGCGCTAAGAACTTCAAAACGACCAAACACTTTCTATCCTTTTGTTCGTTGATTCGGTTGATTTCGAATCTCTTGTTATCATCGCGTTACACTACACCCGGTGTTTTCGAACTTCAACACCATCAAATATTTATACAAAAATAAATTTTAATTGTATATTAACTTTTTATACATACATAAACATGTATTTAAATAATCAAGGAAGAATGTCATAAGATAAGATGCATGATCACATATTATTAAAAAGTCGATTATAAAAAACTCGAATTAATATAGCATTACATTAAAGATGTAGAATAAAAATTTTAACGAATCATTATCTTAATTGAGAAATCTATCTTTTAATCTAAAGCATAATCATTATGCAATATTAACTGTATATTTATGGTGAATATAACATCTAATATTTTTATTGAGATTTTAATATGATATGGTAGTAAAAAAATAAATTTTTAATATATTATTTTAATAGAATGCATATTCACCTTAAATATAGTGTAGAATTTTCTACCATTGTTGATTTTTGTAAAACTATCATAATAAAAATACGAAAAATAACTTATAGTTGTTATTTAATTAAATGGGTAAAATATTAAGATTATGATTTATACATTCAATAAAATATTTTTTGTAAATAAATGTTTTATAATTAGATCTATGTAATCTTTAAAGGGGTATAATGATAGGATTGAGATTTATATACTTAGATAGAATTATTAATTAAACAACTCAAATGTGAAGATAAAACTAATATCTTAATTAAGTATGCATGAGATCTTTTGATAAATCAAGATTTAATAAGATAACTTTTTAAATAAGGGATATTATGCAAGATATATATATATCTTACCTAAATTTGTTTACATGATATATTATACGGAGTATCTTTTACCACGTATATAGTACGGAAAGATAAAAAGTTGTATATTTTTTGTACCATGTATGATATAGCACGGTACATGCTTTTGGAAAACACAAAATTTGAATATTTTTTAAAATTGCATATATTTTGTACCATGTGATATAGTACCTACGTTTGGAAAAGATAAAAATTTCATATGTTTTGTACAATGATATACGTACATGTTTTTGGATCATGTTATAGTAATACAAAATTTACATAATTGTTCCACTTTAAAGATAGCAAAAGATAAAATTTTCAAGTAGGGGGTATAAGGATAAAATTTCCAATTTAATAAATGTCAAAAGAATTTAGATAAAATATATTATTTAAATAAAAGGGGTGATGTGGCGCAATATGGTGGCGGAATTTGCTTCCGCTTTAGTATATAGTAATAGATAGATATTGATTTTAAAAAATATTAAATTCATAATATTGAAGTTTCTAGTTCTCAATGAGGATCAATGAATGTTCAAAGATACTCTTTTTGTTTTTTTTCGTCGAAAAAGATACTCTTTTTTTTTCGTTGTTGTTTTTGAAAGTATAATTGAATTTTTAAATTACAAACTAGCATGATGCGATATTTCTTGGAAAATTCTTGAGGGATGATCACTAATAAAATATCACTAATTAATGTGATAATAAACAAGACTCCGTTATAATTTCACGTTTATAGGTCGGTTAAGTTGCATCGCTAATTTTACCAAATCTTTGATTTTCTACCGTACAATCTTTTGAATTTGGATACAATTTTAGCAACAACTAGTTGAAGACCCGTACCATGTACGGGTAATGATCATTTTTTTTGTTAATTTGCGTATCTACTATAATCTATACTATATATTAATTCTTATATATAAATAGATTAAAATGGGAATTGAAAAGTTAAGTTAATTAACATGTATCTTTTATAGAAAGATAAATAATATGCCTTCAAAGATAAAATTGAATGAGTAAGATAAAATAATATGCGTTTAAAGATAGATAATATTGTTTCAAAGATAGTTATTAAATGAGTAAGAAAAATGATAAAATTAAATATTAGATAATTAAAGAAATTTTAAAGATAAATAATATGCCTTCAAAGATAGATATTTGATGGGTATGAAAAAAGATAAAATTAAAGATTAGATAATTAGGAAAAATAAAACATATAAAATTGTTAATAAAGTGGGGTCAGAATTAACGTGGAGGCTCGAAATTCTCCGGCTTTAATATATAGTATAGATGGTAGTTATTTCCTTTCGTATATACGATATTGTCAAAATCATAATTATCCTTTTTTATACGATATTTCCTATTTTGTCCCTGTAATGTTACCTAATTTAAACCTGGTTCGACGAACTGAATCTTCCGCTCCACGTGTTTACCAAAAAAGGAAACAAAACATAGAAAGCCACCGCCATTCAATATTACGCAATCTCTCGTAAGCCCATAAATTCCTAATATATGATAATAAATAAATTCGAAACAATTATCAAACAACTAAACTTCTTGATAACGCAATAATGATACAATCCTCGTAGCAAGTCACAATATCGCACGCTATAACTATAACTACTTACGTTGTTCAGTGAAAAAAGCATAAAACAGAAACAGCGTAGAGAGATTTCCGGAGACATCAAATATATTCTTCTTCACCAGGTATATATATAAACTCTCATCATCTATAAGCTTTCATCAATGTTACATGTATTGGACAATCTAAGAATTGGTATTCCTGATTCTTCCTACGTTGGCAAAAGACTTCTAAATATTGCTCTCGAAATCGAAACTATCTATATCTATGTTGCTAACTTCGATTCACCAATGCAGGGCTCAATAAAGCCGAAGGCTTTCAATAAAGTCGAACGAGTTCAATCAAGCCGAACGAGTTCTACAGCTTCTTACAACAATGGCAATAAGCTGTTTATCCATCGTCTTCAGAAGTACAAGTACACTAAGAGCGACTTTTAGCTCTATTACTAGTACAATTCTGTTCACCTTGTTGACTTGTACCGTGCCCATCATCGAGGGCAGACTGTTGTATCCGTTGGTGAGCATACAAAGCAATCCAAACGACGAAGAAGACGACTCGGATTCGAGCAAAAGCAGCCTCTTGGATCTAAGATTCAAGGGCAATCCAAACCCTGAAGAAGAAGAGTTCGATTGGTGCAAAAACAGCCACATTGCCGACGGTACGAAAGAGTGTAGATTCAAGGGCGTCGTCCAACATAAGAATGGCCATTGGGGTGCGCAAATATACGCTAACCACCAACGGGTCTGGCTCGGGACGTTCAAGACCGAGATGGAGGCTGCTAAGGCGTATGACCGAGCCGCCATCAAGCTTCGTAGCGACGACTCACACCGAAACCTCTACTCGAGCCCTCAAGAGGAGTCGCTCGAGGCGGAGTTCCAACGTAGCCGGAGCCAGGAGGATGTGATCAACATGATCAAAGACGGGTCTTACCAAGCTTGTATGGTCGAGTTCGAAAGAAGTGCTCAGCTTCATTGTAACAACGACGACAAAAACATGGAGGAGAATCGAAATGGCTCTTGCATGATCAAGTTGTTCGAGAAGAAGTTGACGCCTAGTGATGTAGGGAAGCTCAACAGGCTTGTGATACCGAAGAAGTGTGCTCTCAAGTTTCATCAACGGCTAGCTGAGCTTGGGTGTACGAAAGGAGGAGACGAGACCACGGTTGGGTTCGTTGATGGAGAGAAAAAGCGTTGGGAGTTTCGGTTTTGCTATTGGAGGAGTAGCCAGAGCTTTGTGTTCACCAAGGGCTGGAACAAGTTTGTTAGAGGGAAGAGGTTGAAGGTCGACGATGTTGTCGTGTTCTACTTCTGTATAGCAGCAAATGAGAAGCCTTTCTTCGCCATTGATGTTCGAACCATGTCTCCTTCCATGGAGAATCTCAAGGTGGTGCAAGAGAAAGGGAAAAGGAAAACTAGTTTTAGGTTGTTTGGTATGGATATACCTTGTTAGGGTAAGAGGTTGAACAAACTTCTAGTTTGTTCTAAGCTGCTTGATTAGGTGGGTCAGTTCGGTAGAAGGTTGAACAAACTTCTAGTTTGTTTGTTTGTTGGATCAAAATAAAACTTCTAGTTTGTTTTAAGCTCAAAGGTTGATTTGATGTTTTTGCTTGATTAGGTGGGTTATTACTTATAACCGGGTTAGGAAGGTTAGTGTTTTTTGTGTCTATATAAATTAGAGAATAAATGAGAGCTGTAGTAGAATATTTAGAGTGTAGTAGGTCATGAATGTTAATGCCCTTGCTTTAGTAAAATAAAATTTTGAGACGTTTTTGTAAAAAGTTTTGTCAAAGAGTTGGAACTCAGCAATGTTCAATCTCATGGTTGGAGAAAGACCTCAACCGTGTCTCAAACTGATCACAAGTCGAGAAGTCCCACAGGCTATGGTAGAAACGGATTCATCCACGGTGGCCAAGCAGCCAAGCTTCTCAACGATGTGTGTCTTTGGACATCTAATCAAACGGTTAAGCCTCTCTAGGTAATATCCAGAGGTCACCGGTTCGACTCTCATGAGCAGTGCCCTCAACTAAAAAAAAAGCTTCTCCATGATGCGTTACGGCCGTTACCATCGTCTCACCCGGACTTTTCGCGAGTGGTCCACCCCAGATACTCTAGCTAAATTTGGACTACAGGAGATTAAGGAGAAAGAGAGAGATTAGAGGAACGAAGAAGAAGAATCAGAGAAAGGAGAAGGAAGAAACAAGGTAGCAATTTCTCTAGCAATATGTAGGCGTGCAAGATTCCATATCAATTAGTTAGCATTTATTTCTCTATCTTATTTATAATGCTTATCCATATTTATTCTGCTTTATCCGTTAATAGGGTAGTTACTCTAGTTAGGATAATATTTATGGAAGAGGATCTTATCTTCGCTTGAGATAAGATATTGGTTGACTTGGGGAGCAAGATAACGCCTAACCCTAGGCCCGATCGGCCCATTAGGGCGCGCGCCCCCTTGCTTGTCCCCCTCTTCTATAAATACGCATGTATTCGCTCATGTGCCTGGTAAGTTCTAAGCTATCGCTCTGCCTGACGCCTTACGACATTGCCCTTACTGACTTAAGCATCGGAGGTGGATTAGGGGTCGCTCGCCCCTAGGTCCATTGTTTTGTAGGTCATTGAAGGTGAAGAGGCGCGTGGAGAGGAAGAACATTGAAGAAGGAGTTGAAACTTGTACAAGACATATTCTGTGTACTAACACAATATATCGATAGGCTTACAAAGAGTACCAGATCAACTTTATAGTCTATTTGCTATTAATTGTGCCACTAGTCCTATAGTTTCCCATTATTATAAATATTGCCCTATCATTACAGAGAGACGGTAGTTTTCGTGTCCTCCAGGGGTGTTTTTTAAATTAAATAATATGAGGTAAGTAGTATCCAATCCAAGGATAACGCGACTCCTAACATCATTAAGCAACAAAGAGTTCAAACGTCAAGTGGGTCAAACAATACATGAAAACTAATGTTAAAAAATGAAAAAGCTAATATCAACAAAAACCAGTCACACCATTCGCTTCCCTAAAACATATATGACGAAACTGGAGATCTCAATTTCTACGGATTAAGCAGTAACCCCCCTCAACAACTCCTCACAACTCCACCATTGACACTGTACAAATACCAATATTATGGACAAAATCCACAAATCCACTTATCATTCTCATCCCGAATCACTCCACCTGCTGCTGCAAGTCCATCAGACTTCACAAAACCGTCTGTGTTGAGTTTCACCCAACCTAGATGTGGCCTGTTCCACGTGACACCGACTTCCATCACTTGATGCGAGGTGTCTCCACTTTCAAGAAGCTTTGACGCTCCATGTATTCCTTTGCATATATAACTCTAGCTAGATGAAGATAGCTCTATCTCCCTAGAAATTCTCTAGGTGAAAAACAAATAGATTACGCCATTTCCAAGTCCACCATAGGGTCATAATGAACATTTCCTCGCGCCCAACATGGGGCCATTCGAAGCCGACTAGGTAGAAATAATATTGGAGCAAATCCAAAAGGCAAAATTAGAGTCAAAGAAAAGTTCCCTAGAAAGAGGAGGATGAAAATCCTCCAAGTAGAGGAAGTGATAGCATAGTCTCGTAAGAGATGAATCAACAACCCCTCCTCACTTGAACATCTTGAGCACCGGGCATCCACATCGATATGGCGTCGAACACGTTCCTGGTTGGTCAAAATAACACCTTTGACGACTTGCTATAAAAAGATAGATGTCGTTTCGATACATGAAGCATCCAAATGTGCTTTTAGAGGTGATGATGAGCCCTTGATAGTGATTTCTCTATATCTAGCTCTCTCCCGGGGGTTATTGTATCCTGGATGAGCTACGAGTGAGTTGAATAAAAAACGGCTTGTTTGACAAAGTAAAATAAAAAACACGAAAATTAACTAGTATCTATCTATCTATACTATATATTAAAGTCGAGATCTTTTGAGCATCCATGTTAACTTTGACTCCACCTCAGGTTAAAAATTTAATTTAGAAAAATAATTTTAAAGCCTTTCTTATCCTTATTAATTGTCTATCATCTATCTTCTTCTTTTTCTAATTTCAAACTTTTTCCACCTAATATCATTCACGTTAATTCTGGTCTCATCTCGTGTTAAAAATTTAATTTAGAAAAATAAAATTTAAAGTTTGTCTTATCCTTAATTGTCCATCATCTATCTCTTTTTTTTTTCTAATTTTTATCTTTTCTCACCTAATATCTATCCTTTTCAATTATTTGATTAGACACTCATTTTTGTAGATCAAAAGTATAATTGATTTGTTAACCTATTTGTCACTCTTAAATTTTTTAATTGTATTTTTATAATCATATATATATATTTTCCATATTTTTTGTCAATATTTTTTATTCCATAAATTTATAATTTGAGTAAATAATATCTAAATCAATTATAATATTCATTTATAAATTAAATTTGTATTATAATATTCATTTATACGTTGTACTGATCAATAACCCTACTATATTTAAATTAATTATAATTTTATAAGATCTATTAACATATTTATTTTATTTCAGAAGATATTATGATTGATGCAAGTCTATATTTCTAAAAGATTTATGCAAAAATAAGTCATAGTTTAATCAATTTTTTATTTCTATCATCATATAAAAATCTTATTAATTATAAAAAATAAATATATATTGTATCAATCGTATCCCGTACGGGCAATAATCTAGCTAAGTATTATATTTAGAGGTGTCAAACGGGTCGGGTGGATTCGGGTTCGGTCTTTTCAGGTTCGGGTTGAGAGCGGTTTCGGGTCAATCGGTTAATAGGCCAAGTCGGGTCGGGTCTTGACAGGTTATTATCCAGGTTCGGGTCGACTTAACAGGATAAGAATTTGAAATTTTAATGATTATTAAAATAATAACAAATATTTATAATAATGTTTTATTTATAATAGCCTTTATGATAAAATATATTATAATATTTACAAGAAAATATATTTATTCTACATATATATAAAATATCGGGTTGGTCGGGTCGGTTTCGGGTTTCAACCTAATTAGGTTTGGTTTTTTCCTTTGCTCGCTACTATTCGGATCTGGTTTCAGAAAGGGGATCAGGTGAGAACAACCCTTAAAATGTAAAATGAGATCAAATCTCATCCGTTAGATACCCAGAATTCAATGGTCCGGATTACTTTCGTTTTTTAAGCTCTTTTTATATGTAAGGGGCATTTTTTGTCTTTTTCTACTTCCAATCCTTCTTTGATCGACCTTCTACTTCGTTCGTCCCAAACTTTTTCAATCGTTCTCCTTCGGAAAGCGCCATACATCCATTGTTCTTCCTCCAAGTTCATCCATTGTTCTTCTCTAGCATGATTTTCTTCAATCCCATCTCCAAAAAAATTTAATCTGATTCCTTTGACTTCTAATTCCTTTCTTATGGATTTAGGTATATGATTTCAAAAGTTGAAACTTGTTATTTTTATGATCTTCTATCAATTGTGCTTATAATTGTGAAAGTCGTTAATCTATGGATGTTTTCGCTTTAATCTGTTCTCTTTTGTGTGAACTTGTTAAATTTGCATTGTCGAAAGGTTATGAAAACATGAACAACTCAATTTTGATGGTTTCGATTGAATAGATATGGCGAAAGTTCATTCCTGTCTTGTTGCCCACCACGTGTTCGACAAAATGCCTTAACACACGTGCTTTAATTTAGATGAACCGTTTCATGACTTTCAATGAACCTTTCCTTGAAAATTTATGAACCATGATGACATTTATTGTGAACCAAAAGAATAAACGTATTTGCCTATTTGTAGTACTCATTATGTGTTTCGTGTTACTTCACACATAGCTTTTACGTTCTTTTGTAGATTGCTTATGTCTTTTACATTGCAAATTGACAATTTCGATTGAATAGAGAAGTTGAAAGCATATGCTTGTCTAATTGCCCACCATGTGTTCGACAAAATGCCTCAACATATTTGCCTTAATTTACATGAACCGTTCTATGCTTTTTAATGAACCTTTCCTTGAAAATTTATGAACCATAATGAGATTCTTTATGAACCAAAAGAAGGATCGTATTTGCACATTTGTAGTACTAATTATGTGTTTCATGTTTTCATGTCGCTCTACACATAGCTTTATATTTTTTTGTTGATTGCTCCTCAAGCTCGGGTCATTCTAACATGTCTAATTAAAATGGTAATGCTAGTATTGATGGAGTTTCATCGAAGGATTTTCATAATAATATGAGTACCATTGGTGAAGCCCCATTGGATGATGTTGATCACGATACGATGCCTACATTTTTCACTTATCACAAGATTGTTCTTATTTCATTACTACTTGTACGGTTGAATATAAATCTCAAACAATGTTTTGTTACATGTGTTTGAGGATTAAATTATTGTATATGCACTTTATTATATGAACTGTATAATTACACGACATGGACCTACAAGTGAAACACAATGAACCAAATTCCTTTCTTTTACACAGTTTACGCATTTTGTCATAAATGAACCGAGTGATTCAAATTCATGAACCATTATGTCGAATCCAATGAACCAAATAAATAAACTTCATGAACTTAAAAACAATGAATTCAATATTTTTCTTTTATATCTTTTACGCATCTTGTCATATATGAACCAAGTGATTTAAATTTTTGAACCATCACGTTGAAGACAATGAACCAAACAATTGAACTTCATGAACCTACTTTCTATTGCACAAGGAACCTTACAAGTGGACCACAATGAACCTACATGTGGAACACAATGAACCTACAAGTGGAACACAATGAACCTTTTTGGGTCAAAATTAGTTTATTTACAAGTTTGCCACCGTTTTTTCCTTTTCCTTATTTCCTCCTTTAATCTCTACCATTAGATCCGAAAGATCTAATGGTAGAGATTGTTTCTCATTTTACACTATAAGGGTTGTTCTTACTAGAACCAAACTCTCTGTTTTCAACCCTAAAATTTTCGATCAATTCGAAGAGTCACGTTCAGGTGTAAACAATGGATGCACTATAAAATGAGAACAATTTGGAAGCGTTGGATAAGGGGTACGGATGTCCCAGATTAAAACAAATTTAGTTTAAGAAGACATCATAAAAAAAGGAGTTCATCAATTAAAAGTGGCACGGAGGGTAATTTTTATAAAATTTTATTGTTAGGACAAAAGTACCCTCACCCATTCCACATTTCTATTTTGCCCCATTCTTTTGTGCATATATGGTATGCGATGTCTTTCCTCCATTCATGTTTGCCGCTCAAATTTCATTGTCTCCCACCTCTCTCTCTCTCTCTCTCTCTCTCTCATATGGAAATTCGATTACTTGTGAGATAATGTATCTCATATGGAAATTCGATTACTTGTGAGATAATGTATGATTTTAGATTATATTAGAGTTCCCATGAATGGTCTGAATGTGTAGAATGCTCAATTGGTTAATGTTAAGATTATAGTAGTTTGAGTGAGAGGTTGGAATAGATAACAGAGGTTGTGATATCTGGTCATGATTATAGGTTCATAATAATTGTTTTGTTTGTTCATAGTTTTGTATTATTAGGTTCATAATAAGTATTAATGTGATTCATGTCATTAATTAGCCTATTAGCTCAAATGGTAGAGTAATGCGATTGTGTACATAAATGTGGGTTTAAATCCCACATAGGCTTCACATAGTTCATACTAGTTGTTATTTGCGTAATATCTTTTGGTTCATGACCATTTTATTTTGGTTCATACTTTTGTAAGATTTGGTTCATAATAATTTATCATACAGTTCATGCATTATTATGTCTGTTGGTTCATGCCAGTTCTTCATTTGGTTCATATTTTTGTAAGATTTGGTTCATAATAACTTATCTTGCAGTTCATGCATTATTTTGTATGTTGATTCATGCTACTTCTTTATTTGGTTCATACTTTTGTGAGTTTTGGTTCATAATAGTTTATCTTACATGTTAGTCCTTTTCACTCACAAGAGTATGTATTTTGTTTCATGTTTTTTGGTTTATGACAATTATTTTTTGGCTAATAACAATTCTTCTTTTGGCTCATGTTTTGTTAGATATGGTTCATAATAGTTGATCTTACAATTCATGCATTTTCATTTATAAGAATTGCTCTTTTAATTCATATTTTTGTAACTAAATTCATAAATGCTTATTTTGTTGCTCATACCTTTAATGTAATAATACATAATAGTTGTTATTCTATTCATATTTTTCATTAGACAGTAACTTTTAATTGGTTCATGTATTAGTAAGTTTAGGTTCATAATATCTTTCCTTATGGTTCATGACCCATATCAAATGAGTTTAATGGTATAATTACAAAGACAAATGGAAAAGAAGAAAAAATGATTTGGTTGTAGCCTATGTAGGATTTGAACCCACGTCAGGTGTAAGAAACACATTGCTTTTCCTTCGAGCTAATAGGCTTTAATAATGATCACAATTGTAAGACCCAACAAGCAATCATAAACAAGCATCCAATTCTAAGACAAAAAATATCCAACACTTTGCAACCACAATCGAGCATTAATTTTTCATCTAATTACCAACATTCACTTGACTTATACTCAACCAATAATGGATTCCAATTGTACAACGTCAACAAGAATTACATGTCTTTAATGCGAGCATACTAAATCAACACAAGAGCCAACATATTCATTAAGAATCAAATTGAACAATTGCAAACCTAGGATAGAAACAATAGTTCTTTTGGTTCATAACGAGTGTCATTATGGTTCATAAATGTTCGGGATAAGGTTCATTGAAAATGACAAAACGGTTCATGTAAATTAATGCACTAGATGTGCTGAAGCATTTTATCGAACACATGGTGAGCAATCTAACAAGCATACACAATCAACTTTTATGTTCAATTGAGACCTTCAATTTCACTATGTAAACTTTTTACCAACTCATATAAACATCAACCATATTGATGTAAGCACCAACCATATTCTCAAATCTTATGTGAAATTCACTAAACTTAATTTGCTCAGAAAAAACCTAATGCTAGCTAAATCAATCAAAGGCACTATATATGTAGTTGACAAGAATAAATAAATGAGAGACACATCAAACCGTGGGGATTAATTGTTCTAAACTTACAAGTACAGTGATTAGTGAAATAGGGGTTCGTCAAAGTTCTTACTCTAATAGAAAGAATAAGGTTCAAAACACCAAATCGAGGTACCTTAATCCATAAGGTGGGGATTGAAGACCGAGAGAAGGATATTGGGGAATGAGCAACAATCAAACCCGCATGATTGGACTGAGAAGAACAAATTAGGGTTGACAATAGGCAAAATCAAAGGTTGAAGAAACATTGAACGTGTTTAAGCATGAAAGAAGAAGAAGAATAGGACACTATAAAGACCAAATTACCCCTTATATGTAAAAGCAAATTAAAAGGCGCGGGAGAATCTTGACCACTGAATTAACATGATCGACGATGGAGAATTGTTCTCATTTTTCACGTTAAAAGTCATTCTCACCTGATCGTAAATCTAATTCGAATTGATTGTTTTGACATCTCTAACTAGTTTAACCCCCGTAGCATGTACGGATAATGCGATTATAAACCCAATTTAATTAGATTGTATTAAATAATAATTTTATCTGAAGATAACAACTAATTTTTGGTATGGGATAATTCATAATGTTCGGCAATTTTTATGGAATAAGATTATATGAGATTCTAACTACCTAATTTATATAGAGGAGGATCGAGCTGATTATTTTTATCAAATCATATATATTTATCGTTCTATTGTGATTAGTGTTTTTTATATACGCAAGGGTCCGATTGATTATTTTATTAAAGATATAAAATGTGACGTAATTTTCTGTGAAAACTTTATCAACGTTATCTTATAGTCACAGGGGCGGAGTCAGGGGGTCCTGGGGGGTCCGGTGAACCCCCTCCCCCAGCTCAGTCTATATGTAATTATATGAAAATTTTATTAAATGCAGGCATTATGTATTGAATTGGGGGATAAATGAACACATAAATCAATTAGTGCAGTTGGTAAGCTTTGTCTTCTTCTTGAAGACATCCCGTGTTCGATTCTTCTTGGTATCACCATTCCCTTAAAAATTTTGGTTTTAAATTAATTTGGTGGTCCCGGTACCTCCTCCTTATACAACCACTTTCTTACGTGCAAACTAGCATGCTGTATAGCATTAGCCTATATTGCTGTTAACTTACCATTTATTATAAGGCAATGAATACCAATGAACCTCACGAACCCTTACTTTTTACCATTTCTCTCGTTCCCCAATTTTATTTCACCTATTCACCTAAATATCAATGAACTCCGTGAACTCTATGAAACTCACTTTTTACTTTTCTCAATTATCAACAACTACTTATTTTTATGCAAATTAACGGAAAAAAATTAACGACCAAATCAAACAAATAAATGAAATATATGCAAAATTTATGCAAATCATCATATCATAAAACCTATAAAGAAAGGAATTGGAGAGTAATGAATGCTAAGCATTCCATACAATTTCCTATAGTTTTGCAGCGGGTTTCATTTCATTGTTTTTGAATTTAATGAGGAAAGTCGTATTCAGACTCCACCTTCATATCGAGCGTTTTTGCGGCCATAATGTCCCTACTTAAATGTGATTGTGATTATCATTGTGTAACGCCTCCTCCGGTTCCTGGATAAGCGTTGCTCGGTTTTTGGGCCTCTTTACTCGGCTGAACCTGGTCTGATTTCCCTGCTTCTTACGCCCTTTGCTGCCGCTGGCCCTTCATCTCCTTCATTGATGCCTATGGTATTTCTATGGAATATTCTTGATCTCCGGCATGAATGCGCGCGTTACAGTTACCGTCCCCTACCCCTATAAACACGGCTGCCATTGGAGTGGGAGGTTATCTTGGTTTCCACCATGTCGACTGTATCTTGCTTTCTTAATGAGTTGAGGGAGGGTATGTCCGCAAGGGTAATGCCGCCGTCGGCGTTCGTGGCCTCGACAATATCGTCCTTGGAGTCGAGAAGAAGTCCACCCCCAAACTTCAGGATTCTAGGTTTAGAGTTTCACCTCTCTCTATCCGATTTCGTTTCGCTTTTTTTATCAAATTCCTGCTGTTTGGCTAAAAGATCTTCTTTATAATTGAATTGTTGATTGATTTTCATGCGTGTTGAGTTTCCGTTTGAATTTCTTCAAGTGCTAGATTGGGAAACAGTTTTAGGATTGGCATTGCGCTGTGTTAATGGTGCTCGATTTCGAGTTGAATTGATTTTAACTTCAGCCACCGCCGCTGGTGTTGGCTGTTGCTGCAGTTGGTGCAGCTGTTGCCGGAGGATTTGCAGCTGAGAAGGCGGTGGGGAAAGATGCGGCTTCTGCTGCCAATCATTTTGGAGATGATTTCTACAAAGATCTCCAAGAAGAGCCTTTCAAGTCTACTAAGGTAAAACTTTCGTTTTTCAATAAGCTGACCTCATCTCGGTACCTACATGGTAGGATTACCATAACTTTACACTAGGAAATGAGTTTTTGGGTTCTGTTCTTAACTTCTCTTCTGTTGCAGGTGAGGCCCATAACAAAATCATTCAGGCCTTCCCCGTTTCTTCCAGTGGCAATAGACTAGAACTGTCTGAGGCCAAGGTGAATGATGTTGTTCTTTTTTCTATCATTTTCTTTCTTATGGTGCCAATAATGTTGAGCTCCCACAGTTTGAGGCCAAGGTGAATGATGCTGTTCTTTTTCTATCATTTTCTTTCTTAGATCTTAATCTTCTCTGTTTTCTAATATTTGGTGTTGTGATGTATTGTCAAATAGCCTGTTCATAACAAGGATGCCTTCTTTGATAGCCTATCATCCAACTCTCATCAAAATGGTTCACGTAATAATGGTGGGAGGCCTAGGCTCTCTGAACAAAGGAGGTTTGTTTTCTCGAATTGAACTTGATGATAAATCGTCCCTTATTATAGATTTTTTGTGACTAACTGGTCTGATGATGATATGTGATTCTATAGCTGATTTGTTTCTCCAAATTGCAGCTGTGAAGAATGTCGAAGGTGAGGACAAATCGTGTAAAGTACCCAGAGGTATCAGGTCAATTAATAGTTACGTATTCCTTATATTCTATGTGATGTCATCATATGTATTGAAAATCTTTCTAAGCTGATACGCAATAATATGCTTTTGTTGTGCTCATATAGCTCGATTATGATAGTACTTCTCCACCAAAACAAGCTTGGAGGAGGAGATTAAATGGTCATGCTAACATCCTGAAGGAATTTAGTATTACAATTAAGGAAGCAATTAAGATGGTAACTCTTCTTCCAATGAGCTTGACTGTCTCCATTATTCTTGCTGTGTTCGAATTGTGCATTCATGTTCTTTTGACCTGTTCCAGATTCATCTTGGCATATGCTTATGGTCATATGTTAGAGAGGAGGCATCATATGGCAGAGTAAAGCTCTCACTGCACCTCATTTTTCTTAATCTGATTATAGAAAATATATTGGTCCGGAACAAACAAATGAGCGAAATAGTCAGCAAAACCTACTTAATGTCATTTTTGCTTGCATTGAACAAACAATCTGCATCAACTCAATGCAGTTTTTTGGTGTGAATTTGGCTTCTAGAATGAGGTTATACTCCATTTGTTGGTGTAAGATTTTCAATTTGGCACAGAGCATTATATTTTTTAGATCCATAGCTTATCTAATTTCTAATTGGTTGACATCCATATTACTTCCAAATTTATTTAGGTTGCTTGGAGACGGTGTATTTCTAGAAGCTAAATTGTTGAGCTCGTATTGGCTTTGTCCTTGCATTTTATTGTATTAGTTAATTTCATTCACGTGTAGGTATATATATGGTTTCTTTTGATCATTCTTTTCTAATCTGTTCTCATGATTTGATTTCTCAAGGTGTTATATAAGGAAAATAGAGAGTGAAGCCTTCTTTCCTTTTTCTTGGATATAGGACATGCAGGGTAGGATGGCAAGAGAGGGAAGTTTTGGGCCTGAGGCTGATGAGTATGTTGATCCTACCAAGTCAAAAACTTGCCTTCCTTCAATTGTTTTGTATTCACTCTTAGCTTTGAAAAACTCATCTAATCTCTACATGACCAATATGTAATATGACAGGGTTGATGAAGCATGGCGGCCACTCTCCAAGAAATTACCCATTGCATCCAGCAAGCTCAACCCGTATCGTATGGTGATAGTGATCCGGCTCTTTGTGCTAGGCATCTTCCTCATATATCGTCTAATGAACCCGGTCCATGATGCTATCGGTCTATGGCTGACATCCTTCATCTGTGAAATCTGATTCGCCTTTTAATGAATTCTTACATTTCAAGGGTGTTGGTAAAAGATCAGCTTTATGAAGACGAATTGTTGTCTGTGTTTTTAGGGATTTGGAGATGTCTGCAGATCATAATGTTCAGCGGGCGTTGTTTGGTGGCCCTATTTCTTCTTTGTAAAACCGAGTGTGTTGCTTTTGCGGAGAGACTAGCGGTGAGATTGACGGAATGCGGATTTGAGCCATATAATGAAACCAGGTATAGTTGGACATATATAGATGGGTATATAGTTACATATAACGAAAACAGGTTAGTCCGGAGTGCTTCAGTGCACACCAGGTATAGTTGGACTATACAGTTCTTCATCAGTCTCCGGGTCTGGTTTATCGGTTCTACAAGTTTAAGTGCATTACAAAGACCACCTTCTTGATGATGCAAGATACTCTTTCCTGGAGAAATTCTGCATTTCTTCGAGGTCCCGACTACAGTCAGTAACCTGTGTAGCTCAGACACATTAATACCCATCAGAAGCCAAAGTGTTCTAAATTGGGAGCTGAATCTCATACCATGATGTCTCAGTTCATCGGATGTTCAATGTAAAAAATTGTGTTCATGCGACTTGGTCATATGGATGTAAAGGATATTGCTTTTTCTTCTTAATAACTTCACACCATTTGGCCATTTATGCTCCCTAAAAGTTGTACCTTCAGCTGGAGAAATATTTTAAATCTAGATGATCTAAGCTAAGCTTATGCAGTAGCCACTAAATAGCCTATCAATTCACATAGGCCCTGCCTGTTCTCATGTACTCTGGAGGAGTAAAAGCAGGGTTTGTACTATAGCTTTTCCCATCTCTGCTATTTTTCATAAGGCCAAAGGTTGAAAGTTTGGGGTTGCCATCCTGCCAAGAGCCCAGTCATGACAAATAGTTCATATAGACACGACAACGAGCAAAGCTGCAAATTGGACAGGTATATACCATATATATATATATATACCTGATCGAATAGAACTCGGTAAGAATTAAGGTCATGATACAAAGGTATATACCATATATATATGTATACCTGATAAAATAGAACTAGGTAAGAATTAAGGTCATGATACAACGATCTTCCTCTGCTGCTACAAATGCTCCAATGCTTGAGCTAGATAATATGACACCCTCATCCTCATTGCCCATTGCATGGGTTGAGTTTCCCTTAGAATGATTCAGCCAACTCCAGTCATGGATCAATGCAATGTTATAAATATCAAACTACAAAAGGATGAAATCTCATTCCCAGTCTCATTAAAGAATCTGAATGGCATGACCATAATAGGCATTGGAGTGAAATACTTACAATGGAAAAGGTGTTTTGAAAGAGTTTCATTAGGCATGAACTCAGAAACAAGTAATCTCTTATTACCCTCATGGCAACACCCAATCAAGTTAGCTAATCGCTCGCTTCTAAGGTGCCCCATTGCCTTAGATTCTTCCTAAAATAGAACACAACACAAAAATTTCAACACAAAAACCTCCAAGTGTACGCACGGTGACAACAAACCCTGGTGAAAGAGAACTCTTGAAATAAACTATTTTAGTGTATACATGGACAAAAATTTTAGTTATATTTCAGCCTTTCTCTCCTCGTTCCCATCCGAGAGCAAACAATGACAAGACACACTACAACTGTTTTAGTTATATTTCTACGTTTAAATTAAACTACAAGAAGTACGTAGGTGTAGATAATATTGGATGTGAAACTATTAGTTTGTTTTGCCCAAATCTTTGATCTCTTAAATATGTTCCCTTTTTGCCTAATTTCGGATAGGAAAATCCGATATCTTTGATTGTACGATACAAGTTATTTTAAAGGTGTAAATTTGTTTAAGCCAAAAAAATAAGTTCATTCAAAATTTTTTTAAAAAAGGAGAATTCTTCCTTTCCAAAAATTACTTACGGTGCTAAATATTTTCTTACTTATATATACAAACAAATTTTCATTAAAATAATTAGTACATGCATGATACCCGTTGACCCGTTAGTTATTCTTTCTGAATGGCTTCCATACTTACATATAATGTACCGTAATAAGAAAGGCTTAAGAGTTAAGACGCACTATAACTCTATCAAATGTGTTTCTACATTTAAATCAAATTACATGAAGGCCGTATAAAAAGAGCGTTGCCCCCTGCCGTAGGCAGG
The DNA here is from genome assembly GCA_934048045.1 of Polygonum aviculare. Taxonomy (NCBI): domain Eukaryota; kingdom Viridiplantae; phylum Streptophyta; class Magnoliopsida; order Caryophyllales; family Polygonaceae; genus Polygonum; species Polygonum aviculare. Next base: position 24,898,407 of record OW204032.1, read on the forward strand.
GGCCGGAAATACTAGTTAAGTAATATAAAAATTACTAATTTTGTGTACTTTTGTAAAGTTAAGAGAATGAATTGATTTAAAAAGCGGTTAAATGTGTTTTTGCTCTAATATAGTCCAAATATTAACTTAATTTTAAAACAATCCAAAGATATATAAATTTAGTGTCTATAGATAGATAAAAAAATTATGAATTGTGATATCATTTATATTTGATTTTATTAAATTAAACTTTAAAAAAAATTAATTACAAATTAAGGCAACTAAATAATGTACTTGTGTGTGAGTGGGTGAGGAGGTGGGGCCTAATAACTTGCCAAACCATACCCATGATACGGGTTCATGATCTGGAACTCAATTCAAGAGTTCACCAGCTTATTTTTATTTTATTTTTTCTTTTGCCCTTGAATTTGTGCTTGAACTCTCTCTGAACTTGCCAATATTCATGCTCTAAGTGTTCTATTTCTTTCCTGATTCATTTTACATTCCTTTTTTTATTATTATTTTTTTTTCTTTCATGTTGAGCTTAAACTAGTATCAGGAAAAGATAGTAAATCATACCCCCATGTAAACACTATTATTTTTTGTATAAAAAGAATACTATTAGTATTTATTATATAATTTTAATACCATATATTCAAAATGTGACCCCCTTTTTAAAAAATCTGGCTCCGCCAGTGGCCTATAAACACTACGCAGGTATAAAAGTATAAAATGTTGTTTTTCTCCCTCTCACGCACTAATCCTTTGGCGCAACCCTAACTACTAAAATTGATGAGTTCTCACGCTGTAAGATCTCCCTTTTAATCCCTGTTCTCTGTGATGCACTCCAAATTCTTTGGTTGTGGTTTCTAGATTTCCTTTCCCTTTCTACTTTATTAAGCGTATCAATACTTGACTATTGAGCGATATTAATAGGTCCAAAACTTTGAATTTTTTTTTGATCCATCCAAAACTTTGAATTTCATCTGGTGACTTTTATCAGGGTACGTACGTATAGTTTGTAACTTGATTCGTGATATTTTAAATTAATAAACTAGGGTTCATGAATAGTAAAACATTGCAAAGTGCAAATCAGATGGCTAACCCTTACTGCCATTACCAAGCAACTACTAAACTAGGGTTCATGTTAATTCATAGAATTTAGCTATTTGCCTAAGAACATGATCAAATTTATTATTGAAGTAAGATGATTACTTGTTCGTGTCGCTAACCATATGTCATAGGTTGGTTTGATTGTAGAAATATTAATTGGTCACATTGGTTGAGTTTTGGAAAGTCATAGAATTTTAGCTGTTTGTCTAAGAACATGGTCAAATTTATATTAGAAGTAGTTCAGATCATTATATATTTGTTCATGATTGTTTGACACTTTGATTTTGCATACGTGGTTGGATGCACCAACATTAATCCAGCCTTTCATGGAGAAGAAAACACTTTCCAAAGTGTTGATCATCAACCGTAGAGACCACATTCCAGAGGATGTGTGGCCTAACATATTTTCCAGGCTCCCTTCCAAATCTCTTCTCCGATTCCGTTGCGTCTCAAAATCGTGTCGAACCCTGATCAACGACCCTGATTTTCGCCGCCTCCATCTCAAGAACTTCAAGAACAACGTTGATCAAACCCATCTCCTCGTGGTTGATGGGCAAAACTCTGACGTGAGGTGCGCCGAAACCTGGGAAGCCAGACCCGATGCTCATATCAACTTTGGTAGAAAGTGGGACGTCCTATGCTCCATCGACGGGCTGGTCTTGCTAAAGGATCGTAGATATGAGACAGGATTAAGTGACCTAAAGGTGTGGAATCTGTCGATTAGAGAGTTCCATGCAAAAAGAATACGAGGCTCTTTGTTCCAATCGTACCTGGACCCTTGTTCCGCAAGAATCAGGTCAAAACCGTATTGGTTGTAAATGGGTCTATCGTACTAAGTACAAGCCCGATGGCAGCGTAGAGAGACTCAAGGCGAGACTCGTCGCTAAAGGCTACTCGGAAACATTCAGCCCTGTGGTCAAGCCTGTTAGTGTACGTCTTGTTCTCTCTATTGCCGTGTCTCACAAGTGGCCTATTAAGTAGCTCGACGTCAACAACGCTTTTCTCCAGGGTACACTCCATGAGGACGTCTATATGCTACAGCCCCCTGGCTTCGTTGACACCTCACATCCGACTCATGTCTGCAAACTCAACAAAGCAATTTACGGTCTCAAACAAGCGCCCCGCGCTTGGTACACCGAACTCAAGACGTTTCTTCATGCTCTCGGCTTCCACAACTCTGTCGCTGACACCTCATTATTTTATATTCATCATCAGGATATTACGCTCTATCTCCTGGTGTATGTTGACGATATTATCATTACACGTAATCAGCAACAATATGTTCAGAAACTTCTCAAGTCATTATCGGCTCGGTTTTCTCTCAAAGATCTAGGCGACCTTTCTTATTTCCTTGGTGTTGAGGTCCTCACTGCCCCTCAAGCACTACAAAAAAATTGTTGATTACCGAGAAACTTTTACCGAGAACATAGAGTTCTCGCTAATTAGCGAGAACTTACCGAGGACAAAAAGCATTTTATCGGCAAATATTGATATTTTAAGTATTTACCGAGAACGTACCGAGAACGTACTTGTTGTCGGTAAAATGTGGCAAGCAATTCCAATAGGTTAACGTCAATGACAATTCCCCGAGGGGATCGTTCTCGGTAATGTACCGAGAACCTTTAGTTCTCGGTAAAAGGACTATATACCGAGGACTTTGGTCCTCGGTAAATTACCGAGAACCATTGTCCTCGGTAAAGTCATTTTTTTTTAATTTACCGAGAACCAAAGTCCTCGGTAAAGTTCAAATCTTTCTACCGAGAACCATTGTCCTCGGTAAAATCCAAACTGATCGATATTTACCGAGAACCCAAGCTCTCGGTAAATTACCGAGATCTTGGGTCCTCGATAAAATCGGAATCGACCCAATTTACCGACGGTATGGGTTCTCGGTAAATTTGGGATATGTACAAATTTACCGAGGACTTAGTGTTCTCGGTAAATGTAAATTTTAGCGGGGCTGAAAATTTCCAAAATTTTGAGGTGCGCGGGTTCCGAACCCTATTCCCAAATATCTTCCAGCACTGTTTTCTCTCTTCGCTCAATTCTCCCAACACTGTGTTTTCGCTTAATTCTTCACACCTCATCCCGCTCTCGCCGCCGCTCGACTCGTCCTCAACTTTTGAGGTGAGTTCGCTGCTCTCGTCGTTCGCTCGGCCGCCGCTTCAGATCTCCACCTCTCGTCGTTCGCCGCTGCTTCTCGTCCCGCTCGGCCGCCGCTTTCGTTCGCCGCCTCATTGTTAGGTTTTCGTTCAGATCTCCGCTTCTCTGTTGCTTCTCGGCGTTCGGATCTCATCGCTCGCCGGCGTTCGTCGCTCGTCCTCGCTCAGATATCGTCGCTCTCATCCTGCTCGTCCTCGTTCGCCGCTTGTCCTTCTCCGCCGGTCTACTCGTTCCTCCTCCAGTAAGTCATCTTCACCTTCATCTTTGTTTTTGTTCATCTTGTCTCCTTCCCCCTTAGGTTCAATTGATGATTGTCTAGGGTTCTAGTGCTCCATTTTCTGTTGGATGTAGTAACTTCGAAGATTGTTCTAGTTAGTAACTCATTTCTCTCTCTCAGAGGTAACTTCAAAGCTCTAATTGAGTGATTGATCCTGTTCATTGCCACTTTGCTGCTTGCCCAATTCCTGAAAAATCGATTGCTTTCATTTAATTTGATTACGGTTTCGTTTTTGGCGGATTTGTGTGTTTTCAGTGATTGCAGAATCTGTCACTCGAGTGTGGAATTTTCTGTGAGTGTGATGAACTACTAATGATGCTAATGAATTGTAATTTGGTTTTCCTAATCATTTCTCTGGTTGAGCTTGAAATTGCGGATTTGTGTTTAGTACTGATGATGGAATTTAGGTCTGAATTGATTGAGCTGCTTGTTTAGGTTTACTTACTTGTTAAACTTTTCATACAAATACTGTAAAAGAATGGAACAGGGATCTTGATCCTGATATATGAACTATGTGCTACAATTATTTTTCCTGATCATTGTCCTTTTTTTTTTCTCTGTGTGTTTATGAACCAAATCCTCCGTTCTGATCTATATTCACTATTCCATCATTATTGGTCTCCACCACCTAACATAATAATCTTTGTTTGTTTCTTGGTAAGTTGTTCCATCTAGAGTGTTGTAACTCATTTCTCTTCCTTCATGCAACTCTGTTTGTTTCTTAGTAAGCTGTTCCACCTAACATAATGATCTTTGTTTATTTTGTTTGTTTCTTGTTGATTCAAGACATAAGAGAGAAGATGTTATCTAGCAAGATTAATGTCAAGAATCAGAATGATTGTTAGGTCTATGTTAAATCATGACTTTGCCTAACATAATGCTCTAGCATTTATTCAAAGGAGGCACTCATCGGAGCTCCTGACCCCTTCCATTCTCCTTGGGACCTCTACAGGTTAGCAAGCAAACACAACTACGTACTTAAGCCATTTCACATTTTTGATTTTTAATGTTGTAGTTTTGTTTTGGACAATGATGTATATTATATATGTCAGATCAGCAAATTCTACTACAACATGTGTGTTTGTGGTTTAGGAGCATTGCTAATGTGGCTATAGAATTTAGAATAGTTTCATTTCTTGTTTCATGTGTTTTTTGTCCTTGTGGAGTTTAATAAAATAAAATTTTAGACGGGTTTGTATGAACAACTAAAATCATATGTCTTAGATCTGCACTTATTTTTGTTTTGCTATTTCACTGGAATATATATATATCTATGTTAATATTACTAGGTGGAAAAAAAATACAAGGTGAGACCATGATAAATTTTGGAGTTCATCTAGGGTGTTTCTAATGCATGGATAGTGGGTACATTAAAACAACTGCAACCTCTGTTTTTTTTTCCCTTTTTGTATAATATTTTCAAGAGTAGTGCAACTTTCAATCTACTACAAAGTATTTACTAAAGTGATTTATTTTGATGTACATAGCAGTTGAAACACTACTATTAATAGTAGATCCTTTACATATCTGGTTTTGGATATAGGTTAAACTTAATTCCAAGTTCACACTTGCCACCAGTTTTCATTTCTCTTTGAAAATAACCTTGATTATATTGCATATCTAGTTTTCATATCTAGATTTTATCATGTGAGCTTTAAGTCATGTTACGTGGAAGTTTGTTCATATGTATGAGAATGATTTGGCAAATTATTGTATGCATGTCTTTCTTGGCTTGAGAACTCTTAGTCTCCATCTCACATTTCTACATTTGTCAATATCAGTGTTGAGATTCGCGAGGAAATCACAGCTGAAATCCATGAGGAACTCAACGCTTCGATATCGAAGTCTTTTGAAGAAAAATTTGCTCAACAGAAACGTGGAATGCTCGAGACGTGGGAGATGATGACTAAATTGTTGAGCCAAAGTAAGCATAGAAAAGCAGAACAATTAAATGAGGGTTTAGAGAAGTTCTTGAACAATTTTAGTTTGTTTTTGTTTGTCGAACTTTTGTAAGTACGTGAAGTTCATTAATAAATGTTTGTAGTTTGACTTAATTTTTAATATTTTTTTCAATTTTAAATCTAATGGCTATCATTATTAATATAAATCAGGTAAAATAATATAAATTAATTATTCTAAAAAATCAGGATAGGAATTTGCCGAGAACATTTGCTCTCGCTAAATACCCCATATCCAAAATTACCGAGAGCATCATGTTCTCGGTAATTACCGAGGACCGCATACTCTCGGTACATCCTATCGGTAATGTTCTCGGGGAACTTGATTTTGCCGATAAAATACCTACGGATTAGCGAGGACTTATGTTCTCGGTAAATTAGCGAGAACATAAGTTCTCGGTAAAATTAGCTAGAGGCCAAATACCGAAAACACCAAAGTTCTCGGTAAGTTCTCGGTAATTGTCGTTTACCGAGAACTTACCGAGGACTTTGGTTCTCGGTAATTGAGAGTTTTTTTGTAGTGAAGGCTTATTCCTCTCCCAGAAGAAATACGTCCTCGATCTATTAGAAGCCGCTGGTATGACAGCAGCCAAGTCGGTAGCTACACCGGCCACTGATTCGATTCAGGAACCTACCACTCGTGAAGCACCACTTGAAAGTCCAACAGATTACCGGTCACTAATTGGAAGTCTTCAATACTTGGCTCACACGCGGCCGGATGTCGCGTTCACTGTCAATAAACTTGCCCAATTCATGCAGCATCCTACCAGCTCACATTGGCACTCTCTCAAAAGGCTCCTTCGGTATTTAGCTGGGACTGTTGACTACGGCATCTTGATTTCGTCAACCTCCCCGCTAGCCTTACATGCCTTGCTTCTCGGATGCCGATTGGGCTGGCGATAAAAGCGACTATCGTTCCACTACTGGGTACATCATCTATCATGGCTCGACACCACTGTCGTGGTCCTCAAGGAAGCAGAAAACAGTCGCAAGGTCATCCACTGCAGTGGAGTACAAAGCAATCGCCGATACCACCGTTGAGTTGCTCTGGATCACGTCGCTCATGTGTGAAATTGGCATTCAGCTCCAACAAAAACCGGTACTCTACTGTTACAATCTTGGTGCTATGTACCTTAGCTCGAACCCAGTGTTCCACTCGCGAATGAAACACATTGCGCTGGCATTTCATTTCGTCCGTGAGCAGGTTCAAAATGGTTCTCTAAGGGTCACTCATGTTCCAACGGCCGACCAGCTGGCCGATGTCCTCACCAAGCCCTTACACAAGACAAGATTTGCTAGCATTCTCGGCAAACTCGGATTAGCTCGAAGACCAGCTCATCTTGCGGGGGGATGTTAGTATATAATTATTGTTATGATTTTATGTAAGCTAAAATATCAGCATCTTAGCATATCTATCTAGTTAACGTGAATCAAGGGTTGTTAGGGTTTGTTAGGCTTTGATCTTATCTTGTAAATCAAGGCATTATACAAGCCTATTCATCATTCAATAATAATCACGATACTTTGTATATCTCTCACAGGGGGATCCTTGTACTTTCTTGCTTATGACAAAGCGAAGATTATGCTGGAATTGGTTAGGATTGATCTGAGTAGCATGGCGTTTTCTTTCGCCGGCTTGCCTCCACCACATATTGATCAGGGTTATGGGATACATAGGCCACGACGACTTACATTAGTCGACGACGGGGGCTCACTGGCTCTCACACGTGAAGAAGGATCCGTGTGGGCGTTGGAAAGCGAGTCCATGACTTGGACCAAACGCCAACCGTTTGATTTGAATGCTGGTTGGTTCTTATACCGCAGGAAGACTGGTGATTTGTTGGTAAGACTTGGAAGAATGCGTAAAAACAACAAGTATTACGAGGTCGTTTTGTCATACGACCTCGAAGCCAAAGAGAGAAACAGTGTGCAGGTGAAACTCGAGCTCGAGGACTGTGGTATCATGAAAGTATGTGGCTACACTGAGAGTTTGGTTTTGCTGAAATAGATTAGAACTAAAGAACAACATACTCCGTATTTATTGAAGTTCAAATATTAAAGAACCCTAGTTTATTTTGTGTGTGTGTGTGTGTGGATGCTGCCTTTAGGTATTAGGTTCTTTGAGTTCTTCAATTTCTTGCCAATGCAAATCATCATTTTTTAAATTGTAAACTAGTAACTATTAATTAGGGAAACATGAAAGAAATTAGATAAATGAATGTATTATTTGGTGCAGAATATATTGATAATATGTTCTATAGCATTCTTGTTAATTTCCTGGTTAAATTCGCATACTATATTACTAACTCTCCAAGGAATTGGAACACTAATTCTGGTACACAAGAATTGATACAATATACATAATATATGGTGTACATGAACGTACATAATATATGGTGTATATACATTAAAAAAAATAAACCTCAACAAGTTTCTTAATTTCCTATTAGTGAGTATTGTGGTGACAAAGACCTTTTCTTAATCAAGGTTATAAACAAACCCAAAAGAGATTTAATCTTGAAACAAGAAAAATACCAATCAAAAGACTATCAAGAATGTCCCTTATAAATATATAAGTACGTAGATTAAAAAAAGAGCTTAATACATCATGATAAGTCTGTACTTAAACGTTTTTCGCAAACAGACTTCTTTACTTAAAAATGTTCTATGAGGAGTAGAAAGTCCATATATTTTCATGGTAATTATGGAAGTTTTTTTCCAAACAAGAGAACTATTCAGAGCGTTTTTTTTCTAGAGGGAAGAGGGTGGTGAAGCCTCTTTTCGTACATTTAGATAATAACTAGATCCCTTTTAAAAAAAATTAACAACCTAATCGGTTTATAAGCTGCTTTTTTCCTTCATTTTCTCTTTTCTCTCATTTTTTTCTCTCTCTCCCTTCACCCTCTCAATTTCAGATCTGAAAAAAAAAAACCTAGATCGCTTCCGCAGCCTCCAGAAGTCGAACTCTATCCTCCGCTCCAGGCTCCGCCGGATGGATCCTGAATCCGGGTGGTCCTTCTTCGTGGAGCTCGAATCCCCGCCGCTCCTCCATCTCAAGGCCTTGGACCTCCGCTCGACGGACGAGATCCTACGTCCAGCGACGCCGACGAGGCTCTCTCTCCCCTACACAGCCTCGTGGAGCACGAGATGAACGACAACCCCTGGGCGGAGGCGGGGGCCAGATCTGGTCGAAAAGCGGCGTTCGGGGCCAGATCTGGTCGAAAAGCGGCGTTCGGGGCCAGATCTGGTGGATGCGACGACATCCGGTGAGTATCTCGGCCTCTCCTCCGTCTCCAACGAGTCTTGTGTATGCGATTGCAATGTTTTCCGAGTAGGTCGTCCATCTCTGCTAGGATCGCCGACTCGTATGCTTCTAACAGCTTTGTTCGCTTTCGTATTTTGAAAAGGAAATTTGTTCTTGCTGTTCTAGTTGTGGGGAGGATCTGATCTCTCATTGTTGAAATTTGACACTGTTCATTTCGGGGCCTGATTCTCTGGATTTGTAAGACTTTTACTTGTTCAAATTGTTCTGATTTTATTGCTGAAAGGTGAGAAAGACGCTTGTGTGGTGCTTGTTGAAAGGTGAGAAAGATGCTTGTTCAAATCTCTGGAACTTCTCTTTGAAGTGAATTAGTGCTTTTGATGAACTGATTTTACTTATTTGGTTGTGCAATCTCTTGGTGTTTGTTTCCTGAATTGTGTCTCGATGCAAGTGTTTTTGATGGATTTTCCGATTAAGTGTTAATTATATACTCCAATTGGTACGGGACAAAACACAAGTGGAGATTATGTACTTTAATAATACTTTACAAGACGATCTTGTATTAAAATAACTCCATTAGTATACATGTAAAGTCAATCTTGTTGTAATTAATTAATAGTATTATTAATCTTTTTCCTTGACTTCATCGTAGAGCTGGTATGTTTTATACATATACATTGACCTATCTCTCACGTAAGATGACAAGTTTTGTACGCTATGACAAGTTTTATTATAAGTGTTTTTATGATAAGTTGGTTTTACGGTTTTTAGTGATGACAAGTTGAGTTTATGGGTTTTGATGATGACAAGTTGAGTTTACGGGTTTACGGATGATCAGTTGGTTTTAAGGGTTTTGGTGATTACAAGTTGAATTTATTTTGCATTGTTAAATTTGTCTATATGTTACTTTTAATTATGACCTATTAGCTCAAATGGTAGAGCAACGTGCTTAATGTACAGTAATGTGGGTTCAAATCCCACATAGGCATACTAATAAATTATGATGACAAGTTAGGATAATGACAAGTTTTGTACGTGATGATAAGTTAGTTGTACGTGACGATAGGTTGAGTGATGACAAGTTTTTGTACGCGACGACACGTTTTTGTACGTCATGACAAGTTTTTTGTACGCTATGACAAGTTGATTTATAAGCGATGACAAGTTTTCTACGCGATGACAAGTTTTTCGTAAGGGATGACAAGTTTTTCTAAGCGATGACAAGTTTCTATGCAAGGTGACAAGTTGTTTTCAATCTTCCGGTGACAGGAGTTTCGGATGACAGGATTTCCGATGACAGGATTTTTGGTGGAACGCGGTGGCACGCGTGTAACTTTTTTTTTTGTTAGGGGTATTTTGGGAAAACCGACTAGATAGTTCCTTTATTTTTGTTCCCGCCTATCCCCTCCACAAATCTCTCCAAATAGGCTACCTACCAAATTTTCTCTTTTTTCTATGTCTTTTTTGGGTGCCAAACCACTACTTAACCCGTTACATATATTTTCATGGTAATTATGGAAATTTTAATATATAAGGAGTAGAAAGTCCATACATCATTTACTTTTTCCATGATATTCATCGTTTAACGTGTTCCTCTCTCTCACAAAAAACCTAATTACTGACGAAGTGAGAAATTCTTAGGAACTCGGTAAGATCGAACCCCTGTCAAGTCCCAACCCTTTATATTGTTTCTTGAATGTACGGGCTTTTAGATTCGTAAGTTCAAGTGCAAATCGGTAGAAATTTCATCATTCTCTTTACTTTAGTTGAGTCGAATTGTTTATTTTTTTTTTGGTCAAGTGAGTCGAATTGTTTATAGATAACTCATATATTTGATTGGACTTTTGATTACTTGATGAATTCAAGATTTTGAACGGATCGACCTTATAACTTGTTTATGGCTGGTAAATTGTAAGTCAATTTTCTTAGCATTAATTCCTATTAAATTTCGGAATGGGCATAGTTATGAATACATGAGATCCTTAATTTCCAAATAGTTCTGCATTTGTAGCTACATTGCTCCTGTTCTTTTGGTGGTTTAATCGTTCACTTTAATGCAATCCAAATTCTTCAAGTACTACTCACATATATCTGAATATCTGATGCATGTGTTTTTGTTTAATTTGTTTCTAATATAGTACCAACAGAGCAAGATCGTCTCAATGAAGAACAAACGACTTTCCAAATTAGAGTGCAAAGATCATATTCCTGAGGATCTATGGACTAACATACTCTCCAAGCTCCCTTCCAAGTCTCTTGTTCGATTCCGTTGCGTCTCAAAACAATGGCAATCCTTGATCAACGACCCTGAGTTTCGCCGTCTACATCTCACGAACTTCAAAAACAATGTCGACGAACCCCACCTCGTTATAGCCAAAGGGCTACAAAACTTTGATGTGAGGTGTTGCAAAACCTGGGAGACTAAACCAGATGTACCTTCCAACCAGCCTGATGAAAAATGGCACGTTGAATGCTCGGTCGATGGGCTGGTCTTGCTAAAGACTCGTACGACAAATGACAAAGGATTTGGAAACCTAATGGTGTGGAATCCGTCGATCAGAAAGTTCCATGACATTCCACCTCTTCCCGAAACTGAATCCTTACCTAGAAAGTTCTTCGACGTTGAGGTTGGCCTTGGCTATGATCCGCTGATTAGCGACTATAAACACGTTAAGCTAAGATTCAAAGATGTTAATGTCCTACATTCGGTTGCGGTTTATACTCTCGGGGCTGTTCGTGGAAGATGATCCCGTTTGAATGCAAGGGATTTGCTAATTGGCACTGGATTTGTAGGATGGCGCGAGTTGATTCGCTCTATCTAGGACGACGCTTATGCTTTCTTGCTCTTGATCAAAATACGAAAATGGTGGAATTGGTTTGGATTGATTTGTGCACCATGGTGTTCTCTTCCGTCGGCTTGCCTGACGATTGTAGTATAAAAAGGCCTTCTCTCTATCATAAACTGCTAAAGCTTGCGTTGGTCGATGGCGGATGCTCACTAGCTCTTGTACACCTAAAAGGATCCATGTGGGTGTTGGAAAGTGAGTCCATGACATGGACCAAACGCTACTTGTTTGACTTGAATGGTTGTAGGATCTTGTACCTCAAGAAGAATGGTGTTTTGTTGTTAAGACGTGCACACCACAAGAGGAAGAAAAGGCATTACGATTTCGTTTCGTTGTACAACCGTGAAACCGGAGAGCGAAAGATTGTGCATAAGGAACAATGCGTGGACTGTGGTACCTTAAAAGTATGTGGCTACACTGAGAGCTTGTTTTTGCTGAATTAGATTAGGATTAGTTAGATCATGGTGATTTGAGGAGATCGAACAAGAACTTGTAGAGATTGCTATGATATGATTGGCTAATTCTTTTTTTGAGTGAAATCTTCTTTATATTTCTTGGTACATTTGTAAACTTCTCAAGCATGAGCCGATCACTGTAACCAGCCATCTCCTCTGCCATCGCTGCTATTAACAAATTTGAACCACCTATTAAAGATAGGTGTTAAATCTAATGGATGAGATGAGATTACCCCTCCCTACAAATTTAGTAGTACGGTGCTCTTCTCTTCCTCACTCACAAATTCTTGTACGCAATGTTAGCGTGCAACAATGTTAATGCAAATCTTCTAATTAATTGTTGGATAAATCATATTTATATTGTAATAAAATTCATTTTGAAGTTTGTGAGATTTAAACAAGTTGATTTATGTATTGACCAAATCAGATTTGCTCTACTTAAACGAGATATTTGTGGATTAGTTGAGGAGTGGAGAAAATCATGAGGAAATTTGCTGATGTGTGATGTACGTTTTATATTTAAGACTCCAAATCCCTCTTTGAGAGAAATATGAAATTTTAGGAAGCTTTCCTATTGTTTTGAGAAAAGGCACTAGTAACAGTGCCCGTGCGAGGTCCCGGGCACGACTTGAATTAAATAAATTATTCATGTTTCATTAATTGTTATTATGGAGTATCGTTTTTTAATTATTTACTTTTAGTAGTTTTGTACATATCCAATTTTATTTAGATATTTCTAATAAAAAAATTTGTATTTTAAAAGAATTAAGAACCTTTGGATATTTATCTATAGATTTAATGTTTTATATCTTATAAATTTCATATTTGAATTGAATATATTAGTTAGATAGATTTGGTAAGTTATATAGATTTTTTTTCGTTAGATTAGTTAGATAGTTTTTTTTTCATTAGATTTTTTGTGCAACACGTACATATTGTTTTTTTTCATTAGATTAGTTAGATAGATTTTTTTTGATTTTTTGTGCAACACATAGTGTTTTATTTCAAGGAATATATTAGATAGAGTTTTTTTTAAAAAATTGGTTAGATAAGAGATATCTAATGTGGGGTCTACAATGAAATTTCAACCAATCAAATAAATTGATTTGTTTTATTAAAGATGGGTGACGCGGTCCAATGAGGAAGTGCTACATGTCGGGCTAAATATTAAATCTAACCTCCGCTTTAGTATATAGTTATGATGATTAACCCGCTCTTGATCATCCTTGCTCTGAATTCTTCGGTGGTCCCTTCTCTTCTTACGGGAAGAGCACAGGTTCGATTGTAGGTCTCCTTTCCATTTCTACTCTATTAAGGGTTTAAATACTTGACTATTGAGCGATTAATAGGTCAAAGTTTGAGTTTCATTCGGTGAAATTTGTTAGGATACGCTATAGTTTGGATCTTGATTCGTGATGTTTCAGATCAATAAAATAGGGTTTAGGAATTATAAAACCTTGTAAAGTGCTAATCGGATAGCTAACCCTTACTGCCATTACCAAGCAACTGCTAAACTAGGGTTCATGTTAGTCATGTATCGTAGGTTGGTTTGATTGTAGAAATATTCGTTAAGTTAATTGGTTGATTTTTGGAATTCATAGAATTTAGCAGTTTGTCTAAGAACATGGTCAAATTTATTTTAGAAGTCATATATTAAGATCATTATACATTTGTCCATGATTGTTGTTTGACAAATTGTTTTTATACGTGGTTGGATGCACGTACCAACAATCCAGCCCTAATTTCATGGAGAAGAAAACACTATCCAAAGTGTTCATCAACAGTAGAGATCATCATATTCCAGAAGATGTGTTGCCTAATATACTTTCCAGGCTCCCTTCCAAATCTCTTCTCCGATTCCGTTGTGTCTCAAAATCGTGTCGATCCCTGATCAACGACCCTGATTTTTGCCAGCTCCATCTCAAAAACTTCAAGAACAACGTCAATGAAACCCACCTCCTCGTAATCGTGTGGGTGGCCCGATACAAGGCCGGTGGGGTTCCATCCTAAAACCAATTAGCAATAGGAGGAGTAGCTCACCGTCTTATATACTAGGCAGTTTTGTTGCCCAACTTCCGATGTGGGATTGTTTTGTATCCCAACACATATCAAACTTGATAGAAAGTGGGACGTCCTATGCTCCATCGACGGGCTGGTCTTGCTGAAGGCTCGTGGTCATCCTAGCTACCAGAAAGGATTAAGAGGCCTAATGGTGTGGAATCCGTCGATTAGAAAGTTCCATGAAATTCCACCTCTACCCGAAACCAAAGCCTATGCCTTCAAGGCTATTGAGCTTGGCCTTGGCTACGATCCGTTGATCAAGGACTACAAGCATGTTAAGCTTCTTTACGACGATCATAAGGTTCTGCGTTGGCTTGCAGTCTATACCCTTGGGGTTGGTTTGTGGACAGTGATTCCATTTCAAGGGGATCCTTATACGTTCTTGTTAGAGATGGAGGTATGAAGATGCCGGAATTGGTTAGGATTGATATGAGTAGCATGGCATTTTCTTTCGCCAGCTTGCCTTCTTTTGTACGCGTACGGCCTTATCGAATAAGTGGGGTACAACTTATATTAGTCGACGGCGGGTGCTCACTGGCTCTCATACATGAAGATGGACCCGTGTGGGCGCTGGAAGGCGAGTCCATGACTTGGACCAATCGCCAAGGGTTTGATCCGAATGTCGATCGGTTCTTATACCGCAAGAAGAATGGTGATTCGTTGTCAAGACGTAGAGTTAAAAACCACAATACAAAGACGGAGCATTACGATATTGTTTTGTCGTACGACGTTGATGAAGCCAAAGCGGAAAAGATTGTGCAGGAGAAACAATGCACATATGAACTGTGTTATCGTGAAACGTTTGAATGCATACACTGTTGTAACGTCAAAGTATGTGGCTACATTGAGAGCTTGGCTATGCTGAAATAGATTAGGATTATTGATAAGGGAACAGCATTATTAAGTTTATTCACACTCTGATTAAACATGAGGATCTATTGTGTTTTCTTTTTCATATTTTTTGAAGAAGAGGATTTGTTGTTTAGACGGCTCTATAGTACGTATTCTTGTTTGTTGGTTAATTGCATCATCATTCTTCTATGAATTGGTTCACTCTTATCATAGTGCATATACATACATAACTTCATCACGCAAGTTTTTTTCTTTTATCAAAGCCAAGGAGACCTCAGCAGGGGGGCGACCTAGCCACTCGCAAGGCGAGTGTAGGACCGACCCGAAATGTCATCCAAAATAAAAGACAAAGAGTCAACAGACGGCTTGGAAAGGAAATGCAAACCAAACGGAAAGGAAAGGGCGAGTTTCGCGAGAGAGTCAACGACTCCATTCGCTTCCCTAAAGACATGGATGACACGAGCATTCCAATCACGCAAGTTTGAACTTGGGGAAAATTTGCACAAACACCCAAGACAATGGGTGGGCTCCGAAACCGATCAATAAGTGTGGATGATTGACTCTTTATTCATAATGAAAGTGGGCTCGGTGATCTCAAAACAGCTGTAAGGCTTAGAGGTGACATGCTCCAACAACTTGCCCACCTCCATTGGATCAAATATCAAGACAGCTGCAGTAATTTTTTCTACAATTCCATCAAGCAAAGAAATTCTCTAAACAAAATCAGCAGCTTGCACAATGAAGATGGAGATGAGATCACTGAGGAGATTGGGATCAAAAGCCTGATTGTTAATCACTTCAAAGCTTTCTTAGGGCACAAAGTTCAGCCTGGCCACATTGCTGATAACATAATTTTGGAGGGAGATACACTTGGTGAGGCTGACAGCCTATCTATGATCAGAAAATTCAGTAAAGATGATGTCAAAAAGTCTCTTTGGAGCATAAGCAAGAACAAAGCCCCGGGTACTGATGGATACAATGCTCATTTTTTCAAGCAAGCTTGGGATATTGTGGGAAATGACTTTTCTGAAGCTGTTCTTGAATTCTTTGAGAGTGGAAAGATGCTTAAAGAGATAGGGAACACAGTGATTGCTCTTGTGCCCAAGGCTGATAAGCCTGAGACTATAAGTGACTTTAGACCTATATCCTGCTGCAATGTCATTTACAAAGTCATCTCAAAAATGGTAGTAGCCAGATTTCAGCCCCTGCTGCCTAAGATCATTGACAAGAATCAAGGTGCATTTGTTAAAGGGAGGAGTATTCATCATAATATAGCTGTCTGTCAGGATATTGTTAAGAGCTATGGAAGAAGATTTATAAGCCCAAGGTGTGCTATGAAGATAGACTTGAAAAAAGCTTTTGACACTGTCAGTTGGGACTTTCTTTTCTTGTTGCTTGAATAACTAAAGTTCCATCCTATCATGATTCACTGGATTCGTGAGTGCATCACTTGCACTCAATACACAGTAAAGATTGGCAAGGAGTTTTGTGGACACTTCAAGGCTGGCAGGGGGCTGAGACAAGGAGACCCTCTCTCCCCATACTTATTCGTTATAGCCATGGAATATCTCAGCAGGATGCTTAAGGGAGAAGTGAAAGCTAATAGATTCAAATTCCACCCTGGTTGTAAGAGAGCTGGAATCACTAGCCTGTGCTTTGTAGATGATCTATTTATTTTCTCTCATGGAAGCATCTCTGCAACTCAGACCATCAAAACCATTCTTGATGAATTTTGTCAATGCTCAGGTCTTGGAATCAATGACAGCAAATCTAAAGTCTTCTGTGCAGGCCTCTCTCTTCATGATGAAGACTTGATTTGCTCCACACTTCACATGAGCAAGGGCTCCCTCCCTGTCAAATACTTGGGAGTCCCCCTCTGCAGCTCTAAAGCTCAATGCAAAGATTTCAGTGACCTCCTTCTCAAGATCAAAAACAGGTTTAATGCCTGGGCGGCTAGGAACCTCTCTTATGCAGGTCGCTTGGAAATTGTTAGAGCAGTCTTCTACGGAACCATACAATACTGGTGCAAGGTCTTCACTCTCCCTGCTACTATAATCTCCAAGCTTAACAGCTTGCTCAGAAGCTTTCTCTGGAGTGGGAAAAGTGATTGCAACTCTGCACCAATTGCTTGGAAGAAAGTTTGTAGACCCAAAGATGAGGGAGGCCTTGGGCTCAAGGATGTTGCAGCTTGGAATAAGGCTAACTCAGCGGGCCTCCTCTATGATGTTATCCATGTTTCAGATAATGTTTGGCATCATTGGGTCTTCAAGACGCATCTCAGAGGTCAATCCATATGGGAAGTCAGAAGCAAGAGCACTGCCAGTGCTACCTGGAAGATGGTTTTGAAGTGGAGAGATAAGATGATCACCTCTCTTAATGACTCTGAAAATCCAATCATCCTTCACTCTTGGCATGGTCGACTTAATAGCAAAGACCTCTATGATCAATGCAGAGACAAAGGCAATGTTGTAGCCTGGAAAAACATTATCTGGTGCATGCTCAACACTCCTAGAATCTCCTTCCTTGCTTGGAAAACTGTTTGTGGTGGTTCTTGCACCAAAGCTACTCTCAATAGCTGGGGGCTCACTTCAGATGACTCTTGCGTGCTCTGCACCTCAGGACATCAGGAAACTGTGGCACACCTTTGGTTTGAATGCCATTACTCCAAACAAGTTCTCAATAATGTGTTATCTTGGACTAAACTGAAGAGAAGAGTTAACAATATTGAGGAATGGATCAATTCTGTTGCTGCTTGGAATGGGAAGAACACACTTTTCTTCAGCCTTTGGAACCATGTTCACTGTGTTGTCTTATATTTCATTTGGAAAGTTCGTAACTCCATCATTTTCAATCAGAATACTATTAGTGTGGAGGATTGCTCTAGTCTTTGCATTAGGCATATTAGAAACTGCCTTAAGGGCAGATGGAGGAAGTGGTCTAGGATGGATCATAGAACTATGGAGAAATTAGGTATTGAACAAGTTGTAAATAGTTGTTTGTTTAATGAAAAGAGATTAGGGCAGATTGTAAAAAGATTTTTTTATCAACAATCTTAGGCAAACAAGACACATTTTCCACATTAACTTTCCGATATATATACATATTTTAGCAATGATATAGCTTTGGCACGTATGAGTGACAAGCATGGTACAAACAAATTTGTGTATGTGACAACCTTTCCCGATCTTCAAGATTTTATCTTTTAAATATTTTGGAGTAATCTTCGCGCATTTAATCAAACGGTTAAACCTCTAAGAATAGTACACAGAGATCACTAAATCGACTTTTATGGACATTGTTCTCAACCAAAAAAGATATTTTTGAATGTGTTTTCCTAGTAAATTACTTCATATAATTTTTCTTCTTAACTACTACGTAGTATATAGGAGAACATTATGTTCACACGAAGAAGGATCAGATCAATATACAAAATGAGAATAAAACTATCCGTTTGTCAAAAAAACTCAAGCCTTACATAAACCGACGAATTGGAAAACGGTAAGCCCACTCATATATTTTGGTTAAATCATATGATAGTTTTCTAAAGAAAAAAGGCTTGGTGTAAAATTTCTCATAATATGCTAGTTCAAAATAATTAAAATCGCTAGCAAAAAAACCAAATTAATACATTGTTTTTCTTTAATCGAAATTAATACTATAACTTCGTCGTTTTCTTTAACTTGCGTCATGAGGACTAGTTATGAATTTGTCTCCCTAGTATATAAATTACTATGGTCTTAGTTTGGCTAGGTACGTAGCATGTTTTTGCTGAGAAAGCTCGAGTGTATTCAACATGGTAGGCACAATTGTAATTTGAATACAATAGTTTTCTTGGCTTTTATCATCTAGATTCTCACAAACAACAAGTATTTTATGGGATTATTTGTTGGGAAAACGATAGTTGTGTAGAGGGAGGCAGGTTCCTTTCATGGGCTTAATTATGAGTTTAATGGAAACCGTGCAGTGTGCTCTTGTGCCTTGTGGTGTGTGCCGCGTGGAATCCCTTTACAATTGGAAGCTTCAATAATAATATTAAATTAAATGTTATTTTGTATATTTAATAATAATATATTTTTCATACTACAATTATTTCGTATAAACTCATGATTTGATCGTATTGTTCTTTCATTCGTTGATTTTGATTCTTTGAAATCAAAAAATTAAAACTTCAG
The DNA here is from genome assembly GCA_934048045.1 of Polygonum aviculare. Taxonomy (NCBI): domain Eukaryota; kingdom Viridiplantae; phylum Streptophyta; class Magnoliopsida; order Caryophyllales; family Polygonaceae; genus Polygonum; species Polygonum aviculare. The sequence continues at coordinate 24,917,545 of OW204032.1, forward strand.
GTCGAGTTGACGAATTGGATTGAGTTTTAACAAGTCTAATGGATTTGAGTTTGGTTTTATGGTTTAGGGCGAAATTAGAGATGTGAATTGAAAATTTAATAATTAAGGGAATTTGTGTTGAACGTGCTTGATAGTTAGGGGAAATATAAAGGTAAGGAGTCTTGTGTCGCAATGTGTTTTGCTCCATCAACTAGCATTCAAATTTCTATATCGTATACACCTTATGATCGATAGTAGGTGCTCGTCCAAGTTGTAAGCCGACTAGGAAATGCATGTAGTTCAACTTGTGTGGCGTATGGCCGGTCACAACGTTGGTCTCAGTGTCACATCCTTGTGGAGTTGTGGGGGCATTGACAGACTCGGCAAAGCAATCAAGCCAAGTTGATGCATGGTGGTTGGAAAGCAACCTGCAATTGATTGATGTCATGCAAGGTAATTGGAGCTACCCCTTGGAGATCCAACTTGTTCATACAGATATTAAGCACTTGTTATGCTTGTTTAGGAGTTGGAGTATCTCTCATGTCTTTCGGTCGGGAGGTCAATTTTGTTGCAGATGATATTATAGGAGTCTTTCATCGTGTTTCATCTCTCATTGTGGGCTCTGACCCATTCTTTAAGGACCTCATCCACAAGGATACCCTAGGATATATACCCAGCCCTCTTGTCGGCTGACTACCTAACTCCTTTCCTAGCTTATTAAAAAAAATCTAAGTGAAGCACATAGCTCGATCTGCATGACTCGATGTCATGGCCTAGAATTGGATGCGCCTACGAGAAGGCAGTGAGAGTTTCAAGACAACTTATCGATCAAGCAGTTTTGTGGGGCAACATGTGCTTGGAGCAAGGCACGCCAATGCCCGAGTGCATTGACATTCATCAATGTCTCTCATGTGTGTGTTCATTGAGCTCAAATAATCCGAGTCCCAAATTGAGCAAGGATGGCTTAATTAGTCATGGTTCTCTATCTAATTCTCTAAATGGAGAAAAGTCTCCAAAATGTTGCTAGCTTATCCTATATATGTTTAGGGAATTTCTCAAAAATATTTAAGGAATGTATTAAACATATAATATGGTACCATGTCTTTTTCGAATTGATTAGATTTAATTTTTTAATATTATGTATAAATAAATAGAACAACAATTAATAGATTGAAGCATGATTATCCAAAATAATGCATAGTATGCTCAACCAAAAACAAATAATGCATAGTATGGATCCAAACGTGTGCACCAATCATCAAAAATATCAATTTCAGATCTAATTATAACCGATCAATGTCTCCTTGCAATTTGGTGATAGGCCAAGCATACCCATGCCGTCTAGCTACAAACTATATATTATACAATACATATATAATATAATAGAAATAGAAATATACCACCATGCATGTGTAGGTACATAATGTAAGATAAATTATGGAAGATGACCGTTGGGTTGACTTGGGGGTGATCGATATGAATATGAATATGAACATGAATATGAATATGAATATGATGATACATAATGATTTTACTACTACTACAAGCTTGGCTATTAGTACCTGCAATGGTGGGTTTTTATTGAGTACTAACAGGCACATGGTTGCATGTGATGGGGAAGAATAATTTAACTTGGCCGTATCGATCATCGGACGGCCCAGATTGCAGGCCACTCGGGTGCAGACACAAAAGATAAGGCTCCTCAAAACATGTAGACATGTTAAAAGAGGTCTTGTTCTTCAACTCTTTCATACCAAACAATTCACACACGGATTTGCTTCGATTGTGTTTTGTCATGTGTCCTAATCAACAATACTTGGGTAACCCAAACAAAAACAAATTATATAATCATTGCTTATATCGATCCTACAATCAGTTTCTCACGTTAATAATTGTGATTTGTGAGCGACAATATGTATCCAGTTAAATCATATATTTAATTATGGCTATGAATAATTGTAATTTGCGAGACAATATGTTTCCAAAACATTTAATTCATCTGTAGTTCACTTTCTTTTTCTTTTTTTAATGGAGAAAAGCGTACGTACGAGTTGATAGCTAGGGGTGTTAAAATTTCATTTTAGGGGGTACCAAAAGGGTGGCAATTATGATAGTTTCTGTACAAAAATGTCACTTTTTTTTATTTGTCAAAGTTCAATAATGTCACTTGAATGACATAATGAAGGCATGTCGGGATATGAAGCAACAAATACAACAGACAAAACCATAACGCTGTGTTGTGATGGCGGCCTTGCATAATGTAAAAACGTGAACACTTCATTTAACTTTCATCAATATATCTATATCTACAAACCAACTATACAGTCATACGTTGGTAGGTGCTTTCATTAGAAAAAGTATCCAAATTACACATATATATATAAATGTTAGTATAATTAACTGCAATACAAATATATGGTTCATAATCATGTAATTCAGGGCGCGTTATGTTAAATAACTTGCGAAGTATCCGTTGATGGAGTGCGAAATCCAGTTACCAAGCGTGGTACCTAGAGGAGTGCGACATGCACGGAGATAAATACTCGTAAATAAGAGGGTAAAATGGTAAGCCTTTGTACATCTAATAAAAGAGTGAAGTTACATAACGGTATCCTAATTTTTGTATAGCTAGATTCTCATGGGAAATAGTCCTCACCTAGCTAAAAAAAAGAGGCTGAAATAGTGAAGGAAGAATAAGACATCATAGTTATAACATGTGGTGTTCCATCTAGTATCTACAATGCCTCTCTAAAATGCGAATGACCAAGGCTATAAGCTTCGGCTAGGCTAGGCTATACACGCATAAAGATCTCAAATGGAAGCAAACCCCCCATTGTAAACAAGAAGAGAATATGAAGAAGAGAGGTCATTTATCCGTGTGTTCACACTGTACGTTTAGAATATGATGAGCTCCTTGCATTGACACAAACACAACTTGACCATTAGTCATAGACACTGTTTATAGGATGAAGTCCTTTACACAAACACAACTTGACCATTAGTCCATTACTAGGGATAGCTCCATGAATAGAAAGACAAAGGACCATAAGGCTTTCTATATGACCAATTAGAAAGGTCTCCATAATATTAGAAGACAAATTGAATTGAAGAACCCAACAAACTAACGAGCATGAATACATGATGGTGTTATTAACACCACTGCTAAATGCTAACAGTCCTTCATTTGCTACACCAAAGAACTATAGGCCTTCATTTTACTCAACAAACCCCCTTGGAATTCATGTTCGTGTATTGGTACAAATTAAGACGGTAAAGGTGGATTAGCACTTTAGAAGGTATCATGTGTGAACTCTTTTAAGTTTTAAGTTGCTTAGAATTGGATCACTCAAGAGTCAAGACATATGTCAAAAAACTAGTCACATATTTTAAGAGGTAAAAGTTGGCGTTCTAACGTGATTATAGTAGAAAGGTACAGTGTCTATGATAGGTGAACGTCTTATTAAGGAGACTTTTTTTAAATAAGGTAAGAATTCAATGTACTAAATCGACGTAGTAAATCAAGTAGTCGAGAAGTTTAACACCGAAGAGACTGACGAGAATGAAAATGAATTATGAACCAATTTTTAGAGAGGATGCGTGATTTGAAGGGTAAATTGCTTGTTTTTTCCAATATGGATAACGTGGAATGAATGATGGCAACAATTAAAAGGACGTGGTCACATCATCTCATATTTTTGCATATTAGTTGGCCCCAAATCTCCAATCATTTGAGGTCACCAATTTGTACGGAAGAAAAGCTAGGGTTCCTCCAATTTTTATACACATTTTTAAATGTCATCGTCAATTTGCCGACGTCTCTTTTATTCATTTATTTATTGATAAGACACTTTTTAATTGTATTTTCTTTATGGAAACTATATAAAAGTACATTTTCCTTATGCATATCTTCAAACTTTCTTTATTAAGTTCTACTACAAGTCTTTATATGGGATGAATGTCCATTCCACTACATTATGCTTATTATATTAGTTCATCCATAAAACTACATAACAAACAAACGAATAAAAAATGTTAATTTCTCATAGGAAAAAGGAAGAAACCCAATTAAAAAAAAACAGTAACAATCAACAGCAAGAGTGGAAAAAGGGTTTAGAAAGATATTCCTTTCTTAAATTTCTTGTGGCCTTGATAGAGGAAAACAGAGTGGCCAAACGAGTTAGAAACCCCAAAAGGTAGGCGTGAATTCAAATGCCGTAAATGGGTGGTAAGTAGATTTGGAGAGATTTTTTTACCCACATTAAAATTTTCGAACACCTTAAAATGGCAGGAATCTCAAGCTTCCAATAGAAAATCATGTTTCCAGTAAATAAGATGCATTAATAAATTGTTTTTTTATTTTTATTTTTTTTTGGTTAAAAGACAGTTCAATTCATAGGATTCATGGCAACAGATTTTGAGTACTGAAACCTTCTGCCAACCTTCTATACTTCTTTCCTCTTGGGTCAGATCTGTGGTTAGTTCTTCAAAACCTTCTCTCTCAGACAAAAAAAAAACATTTGCCCAAATTTTCTCAGACAAAGAGAAGAAGAAAAGAGGGGAGGAAAACCACAGGGGTCTGGGTCCCCTTGTAAAGAGGAGTGCAAAGGACAATGGTTAAAAACATAGAAAGCTCTTTTTATTAGAGACAGATTTGGTGATTAAGCTCTGATTGCAACTGTGTTAACTGCTAAGAGTTGTTGCTCTGGAACACTTCTGAATTTGATTAAAAAGGTATGACATTTTCATTTTTTTTACCTATCATTCTGTTCTCAATCGAAAGAACTCACCTTTTTTTCCCCCTCCTTGCTTTCTCCATCTCTATCTTGTTGGAGTTTTCTCTCTATTAAAATGGGTCTCTTTCAAATCGCTCGTTTGAAGGGCCCCAATGCCTTGGTCAATCATTGCAACCAGAAGAATACCCATCAAGAACAGTAGTGTTACTTAGCCTTTCTCTAGCCAAGCTCATGTTACTTTTCAGATTTGCACTTTTGGGCCTTTGAAAGGGTTCCTGTTGATTGATGCCAACTCTCTCTTAACAGGTGAAGTCCTTTCTGATTTGGGTACACTTTGTGGCTTAGATTGGCATTTCAGATTTCAACTGAAGTGCTTCAGAGCTCTAATTTGGATTTGGGGCCAGTCTTTTTCTGCTTTGGAGAAGAGGCGCTGTTCTATCAAATTCACTGTTTTTGCCGGATAAAGAAGAACAGAAAAAAGATTGAATCTTTGAAGACCATGCTTGGAGTTTTCAGCCAAGTAAGTGCTTTAGATCTGTTTTTTGAAATTTGAAAACTGATTATCTTTTTGTTTGTTTCTCATTGAAATGAGGATTACAGATTTTTAGTTGTCTTTGTACTTTTATACTACTTGCTGTTTGGATCTTAAATGCCTCCTGCACTTCAATCAAACTTTCACTGCCTTTTTGGCCGTTTTGTTCACAACCACAAACAGGAGAGGAAATTGTCCAGTAATGGTGTGGCCACTTTCTTTGGCATTGACTTTTCACAGCGGTGGCATTTCAAATGTTTCAATGCTGGTTTGCCTTTTTGCCTTCATTTGTACCTCAATATTGATTCAATGCTATGGGCACTGTATATCACTCACCCATAAACCAAAAATATTGTTCTGGAGTGATATGAGTGCTCAGAAATGGAGGAAGCCTGCTATGAGTGTTCATGGGAGTCTAAACTCATGGATACTTTCCAGTTAGAGTAAAAGTAGAGAGTTAGGCCTGTTTGATGATATGGGTTAGGCTTAATTTGGCTGCAACTTACATTTCTGCTCCCTAAATTCACAACTGATGTCAGATTATTGCACCATTTCAGGCATGCCATCAATTGCTCACTATATGGAGTTGAAGTTTCACTTGAATGGAGATTAGACTGTGAAAAGAATGGATCTTCGCGAAGAGAGCTCCAAGTTGGAGTCTTTAACAGCCACAACTTCAAGGAGGCTGTCATCTGCATCCTCTGCATTCTTCTCAGCAAATCAGTCTCCTTTCTTCTCCCCAAGATCATCCAAGTCTCTTATACCGGAGTCTAGCAGCTGCTGTGACTTGCCATCTGAAGACTTCAGCATCAGCCTCAAAGAATCCGATATGAAAGATGTGTTCCAACCGGATGCATCAGACAACCCGTCGACGAACCTTGCCAAAGATCTCCAAATGCTTGAAAGAGCTTCTTCATCAGCAGGAGCTTCCAACGACACGGCCTCTAGCTATAGCCAGAGCCAGTTCTTTGAGTCTTGCAGGCGAAGAGAGAGGCGAAGGAAGGCGGAAAAGCACCAACAAAGCGTACCTTTTCATTCAAGCATGGCTTCTCCTAGCTCAAGCAGGATTTGGAACTGTGATATCTACATAGGCTTGTATGGAAGAAAGCCTTGTCTGTTGAGATTTGCTAATTGGTTCAGAGCAGAGCTTGAGCTCCAAGGCATCAGCTGCTTTGCATCTGATAGATCCCGGTGTAGGAACTCGAGGAAAGAAAGGGTCGTGGAGAAGGCAATGGATTTCGCTAGCTTTGGAGTAATTATTCTGACCAAAAAATCCTTCAAGAACCCTTACACCATAGAGGAGCTGAGGTTCTTCTCTAACAAGAAGAATTTGGTTCCGGTTTTCTTTGACATGGGATCTGAGGATTGTCTTGTGAGGGACATCATTGAGAGACGAGGCGATATATGGGAAAAGCATGGGGGTGAGCTTTGGACATTGTATGGTGGCATTGAGAAAGAGTGGAAGGAAGCGGTTTATGGTCTTTCTAGAGTTGATGATTGGAAGTTGGAGGCTCAGAGTGGTAACTGGAGAGATTGCATTTTGAGTGCAGTTACAATGCTGGCAATGAGACTGGGGAGAAGAAGCATAGCAGAACGCGTAAGCAAGTGGAAGGAGAAGGTTAATAAGGAAGAGTTTCCTTTTCCAAGGAATATAGATTTCATAGGCAGGAATAAGGAGCTATCTGAGCTGGAATTCATACTCTTTGGAGATTTATGTGGAGATTCAGAGAGAGATTACTTTGAACTCAAGGCGAAACCGAAGAGAAGGAAGAAGAATCTAACAATCAGCTGGAGTAGAAGTAGCTCTGTGAAAGAAAGAGAGAAGGAAGAGCCTGTTGTGTGGAAAGAGTCAGAGAAGGAGATTGAGATGCAGAACATGAATTTCCCACCAAGGAAGAGCAGTTCATTTAAGGGCAAAAAGTACGGGAGGACGAAGAGAGCGAAAAAGATTGTGTATGGAAAGGGTATTGCTTGTGTGTCAGGTGAATCTGGGATTGGCAAGACTGAGCTTCTTCTTGAGTTTGCTTATAGGTACCATCAAAGGTACAAAATGGTGTTGTGGATAGGAGGAGAGAGCAGATACATTAGGCAGAACTTCTTAAATCTATGGTCTTTCTTAGAGGTTGATGTTGGAATTCAGAATTTTGCTGAGAAGAGTAGAGCCAAGAGCTTTGAGGAACAAGAGGAGGCAGCAATCTCTAGAGTAAGAAGAGAGCTCATGAGAAACATACCGTATTTGGTGATCATTGACAACTTGGAGAGTGAGAAGGATTGGTGGGACCACAAGCTTGTCATGGAGCTGCTCCCGCGATTTGGGAGTGAAACTCATTGCATAGTTTCGACACGTCTACCAAGAGTGATGAACCTGGAGCCTATGAAACTTTCCTACTTGTCTGGAGTTGAGGCTATGTCCTTGATGCAAGGGACTTCTTCAAGTGAGTGGCCGATTGCTGAAACCGATGCTCTTAGAGTAATAGAGGAGAAACTCGAGCGGGTAACATTAGGCCTAGCCATAGTTGGAGCTATCCTTAATGAAATTCCTATTAACCCAACAAGGCTGTTGGACACCGTCAACAGAATGCCATTGTTGGACTCTTCATGGAGTGGTAAAGAAGGCAATGCATTAAGGAAAAACACTTTCTTGTTGCAACTCTTTGAGGTTTGCTTCTCAATATTTGATCATTCTGATGGCCCAAGAAGCCTGGCTTCTTGTATGGTTCAGGCAAGCGGTTGGTTCGCTCCTTCTCCTATTCCGGTCTCATTACTAGCATTGGCCGCCAACAAGATTCCTGAGAAACATAGAGGAAGTCAGCTGTGGAAGAAGATTTTACGGTCTTTTCCTTGTGGGTGCTCTTATGGAAAAAAATCAGAAGCTGAAGCTACTTCAATGCTATTGAGGTTTAAGATGGCAAGAAGCACCACAAAACAAGACCATGTCCATTTCCATGAGCTAATCAAGCTCTATGCAAGGAGAAGAGGAGTCAGTGGGGTGGCTCGAGCCATGGTTCAGGCAGTGATCACCCGCTCTTCAGTCCTACACCAAAACCCCGATCACTCATGGGCCGCTTGCTTCTTAGTTTTCGGGTTTGGGCATGATCCGGTTGTCGTCGAACTTAAGCCGTCGGATTTGCTTGTTCTTGTTAAGGAAGTTGTGCTGCCTCTTGCAATAAGGATGTTTCTTGCTCTTTCTAGGTGTAGTGCAGCTTTGGAGCTTCTTCGTTTGTGTACGAATGCGCTTGAGGCAGCTGACCAGGTGTTAGTGGCTCCATCTGGCAAGTGGCTAGACAAGTCGGCTTGTTGGACACCGGTTCAGACAAGTGCTCAGTTGAACCCTATGTTGTGGCAGGATTTAGCCCTGGTTAGATCCACTGTGCTTGAGACGAGGGCTAAGTTGATGTTGAGAGGTGGACAGTTTGATATAGGGGAAGATCTGATTAGAAAGAGCATCTTTATTCGGACGTCAATTTGTGGTGACAATCATCCTGAGACTCTCTCTGCTAAGAAGACTTTGGATAAGCTGATCAGGCTTCAAGCAAATGGGCAATCATAGTTTTTTTTTCACGTTTTACTGTAGAATTTTACAGAGGTTATGGAATAATATGGTTGTTAGCAGTCTTAGGGGAAATAGATTTTAGCAGCACACCCCATTATGTTACTACACATATTTACTAGAGGAATCCTTGTTTATAGTTTTCACCCTTTCTTTGCTATGTCAGTAAGAATTAAGAACTCTTTTGGTTGAGCTTTTCTCATTCAGGGTTTTCATGCAACCATGTATCATTGAAGTTTGCAAAAGACACAATGAAAACTTCATAACGCTCAAAAGGTGTCCAATACAAGCCCCGAAAAATTGAAACGACAATGTTTCAGTGCTAGAAATCATCAAACTGGGTAAGAATACATTATAAATGACAAAATTCAAATAATAGAACAAAAGGGTCTTATATAATTCTATTGCCCACATCCCAAACTTCTACATACACCATCACGAGATAGAGAAAACGAAAAAATCATCACTACTGGAGAAGATGCTCAATGGCTTCAAAGAAGAGAGGAGCCATCTCCACATTGGGTGTCTTGATTGCACACTTGACACCCGGGACTCCAACCGCTGCAGTGAGCTCGATCAAGAACGGGGTTCCTTTGGGAAGCTTGGCAGAAAGGTATGACACCTCCTGGTTCGCGTTCTTACGCTTTGCTATGAAGAACATGTTTGATGCAGCTAGCTTATCAAGAGTTGCTTCCATGCTGTTTATAACTAAGCCAGGGAATTCCTTTAGAACCTCATTTGAGTCTGGGAGCGACTTCCATGACTACAAAAACAAAGATACAAGATATGAACATTCAATTAGCTACTATATCCGGAAATATATTACTAGGCTATAATTATGATTTCCACATAGTATATGTATTTAATTATCCTCGCAATGACAATAGGAATTAGGAAGGCATGGTTCGAAAGTTCAATAAAACAGACGATGACTCAATCAAATGGTTACCTCAAGAAAAGAGGTACGCTCCATCCTGCCATCTTCCACGAAGAACACGTGCAATGAAATTTTGTCACTGAAATACCAAACAGGCTGTTGGTTGTTTTTCACAGCCACCTGCAGAAGAGAGTTTGGAGGACCTGGTGCTATGTTTTGGAACAGGTTCATAGGTAGAAGAGTGTTCACGGATGTCCCAGGATGCAATGGTGGAACCTATTTCAAGCAAGCATCATTAGAGACCAGCGTGACATATTTGCTGAATAATACAGCCTAAATGAAAGTACATCTAAGAAATACCTGAAGAGGTGCACCAGCAGCAAGTCCAAACGTGTTTTTATTGAATTGAATCATGAATCCATCGAGAGGTGTTTGGGTATTGTTCTCAAAGGACATGCTGTAGTAGATATTCCCGTCTTTACGTACGAGCTGGGCACTAATTTGTAAGCCCTGACCAGAAGATGCAGGCAATACCACTGGCAAAGGAGGGCTGCAAGCGAGAGAAATGTCATCAATAAAATTATATAATGTTATCATTTTATAGTATAAAACTAATTGATGTATCCAGATAAACTTTGTTTTTAATTTAAAAAAAAAACAAATTATTTCGAAAAAACAAAACCTAGCCTTACCCGGCTGGTACTGGCTGATCAACAGGAACTAGAGCATTTGAATTATCCATTCCCATAAGATCACCAAGTAAATCAGGCACTGGAGATGGAGGTGCTGGAGGTGGTGATGTGGCTGGGTGATGGCCCGAACTGGATGGGGGTGATGTAATGCTGCTAGATTGATGAGCTGGCGATTCTGAATATCCGGGTTCACTTCCCTCAGGATATTCATCTTCTTCAGTTTTTTGAGTAGCAGTCCTGACACGAGTTACAAATGCTTCAGGGGGTTTATGATATACAGAGGACAAGGTTGCAATATTGGCAAGAAGTTCATCCAGAAGAGAGGGATCAAGCTGATTTGAGTCATCACTGATCACAGGTTTTTCAGCCAGAACGACATCTTTAGCAGCCTGAAAGATAAAAAAGCAGAAATTTCATCAAGTCAGAAATTAGTATTGGAAGTATATACACAATCTTAGAGTCTATTTGTAAAACTTAAGGAAAATACCTCTGGATCTGTTGACAGAAGGCGCCAATAGATGTATGCACGATCTCGTAGATCTGGATTATCAGTCTCCACAGTGGCATTATTCAAGACAGCCTATGAGCATCAAACAATCTAAGTAAGCAACAAGTTTAGAACTACAAAAAGGACATCTTCCACGTTATAGCAATGCTCCTACTTAAATGAGGTAAAACGCAGGGTGTGTGCAAGCATTTATCCTGTTTGTACTTTCTCAAGGTAGGTTGCCTACTTATGATAGTAAGCCAAAAACCAAGTGGCCAAGCGCATGATGATCTCTCAGATATACAATATAGATAGGGGACATGAAAGCTTGATGAGGGAGAAAAAGACATGCACCAGTTCCATACTGTACAGCCTAAACACGGATAAATCATGTAGCAATTATAATTATAAGTGAAGCATTACATACTATTTTGAAAACCATCCTACTAGTACAGTAGTACATCCCAAAATGTCTACTTAACTTAAAAGCCTTGTAAAATAAGATGAATATGATTCGCCTTACAATCAGCATAGTGACAAACTATACAACTCCTAAGGCTCAAAGTCAAACTATATATATAACATACTATTATAGTCGTATAGTTAAATGCGTTATAGCAGAACTGTTCATCAAGACTTGTCTCAATTTTTCAACTGTTAGGAAGAAAAGATTACAAGATAAAAACACAGGAAGAGACAAATGATTGCAGAACAATTATCTCATGTATGAAAAAGAATATCATGATACATTGGGTTAATTACAGAGGCAAGCAAGTTCAGGAGGACAAAATACCTGAATCATCTGTTGTGGACCTTCTGTGGGCTTCTTAAGGAAAAGCTTTACAGTTGCTGTGAGCAACTGCAGCTGAACTTGAGCTGGTTCTTCAGGAAAACTTTCCAAGAAGCCTTCAAGTAGCTCATCAGCATTGTCAATTCTTTCCGCGTATTCACCAATGATCCAAATCATAGAAGCCTATGCAGGTTTAGAACAGTATAAGACAAGAACCAACACTATAATGGAGCTTGGCAAGTTACAATAATCATACCTTCGCTTCAGGTTCATCCAGTGTATCTAAGCTCTCACACAGAGTTGCAATGATGGACTCATAGCTGGAACAGAAATTATATCATCAATTGAAGCTGCAGATAAATATCATCGTCTTGCCAAAACATAAATGAAAATAAGCTATATATTTGTCTCACGTGTTAGGATATCTTCTAAATATATCTTTGATAACAATGATGGCCTCTTGGACAACATAGTTTACTTTAATCTTGATTAATTCCAGTAAAACACTGATGCAACGCTCAGCTGCTCTCTCCAACTTGATCGCACAACGACCAATTGCCCGTACAGCCTTTCTAACAAAATCCACATCTACTTCAGTTGCATACTCTTTAAACTCCAATAGAACCTGTCAGCACATAATGGAATTTAAATAGTGAGTAGCCCTCATTAGATGTGAAAGCATGAAGAGGTGATCAGAAACATTTATATTAAACTTACCTGGTCAATGTTCCGGTCTGAAGCAAGCTTGATCATAATTTCCAGCTTCTCCATTTTCACATAAATAGGATCATTGTACTTACAAAAGAACACCTAGTAAAGGACATACATGAAATTATAATCAGCAGATGCTCACCTACAGCTATAAGTTTCCATTTTGGACTGGTCAACAGCCTTATACCTACAAATAAGAAAACTGTTCTGACATGGTAGTCTGCACAAAGCACGTACAAGTTGGTACCTTAATTTCATGGGCAAGAATTGTAGGTCGTTTTTGCACAATGAGATTGATATTTCTCAGGGCAACATATTGAATCTCAGGCTCTGCAGAAAGCAGCGTCACAAGGGGAGGAGCCATTTTCTTGCAAAGGTTTCTAACCACATCTGGACTGGTGATAAGTTCCATTTGTTGAAGAATCATCTGCATATGGAACAACCAAAGACAAGAGAAAAGACATTAGCAAAAGGTGAATGCCATGGAAGAAACAAAGATAAACTCTTACCTTTACAGCAGAAAGTACAACTGCACAATTGGCATGCTGCAAACGTGGAGTCACTCTCTCCACAATATTTTCAGCCTCTCGAGCATCAGCTGCTTTGTATTTTGAAAGAGCATCAAGTATGAACACTTGACCCCACCTGAAGACAAAACATAACATGGTTAAATACGAATAATATGATAGAGTGTCACAAGCAAACACCTTTCGTTCCTAACATGAATAAAAGAATTGAAGTATAGAAAAACACATGCACATCTCCTGAAATCATATATCAAAATAGCTAGTATCAAGCCCGGAAGCCTACAAAATCCAATTAATTTGCCGGTTAACAAATAATATTGTATAATTGTCAAAAGATAAGGAGTAAGAAAATCTTAGCTACTCTTTTACACACTGATTTCCCAACAGGTATATGATTTAAGGAGTCTAAATGAAAGAAACATGAGTGTTTAATGGCTAAGTGGTATTTAAGCAACCAGAACCATGATGAAAACACAACAAAGCAGCAATTTTTCTTTGGAGGATATGAAACTCAATGCTTGATAAACTCTAACGCAAATACAAATTGATACACCAAACTTACTCAGTGCACTCGTTCAGAGCAGTAAGAAGCTTTGATAGTGTGTGGCTGGTAATTTCAAAAACGGGTGTGCTACTGTTCTCTTGGATCTCTGCAAGAGCTGCCACAGCATTTGCTACTACCATTGGATTATTGTCAGAAATGAGATCTTTCAGTGCATCCAGAAAACCTCTGTCCTCCACCAGCTCCGCATTTATGTCATAAAGCTTAGCAACACATATTGCAGCGGTCTTTCGAACATATGGATCATCATCCTGTTATGACCAAATTCCAAATTAAATGACTGAAGTACCTTAACAAAGTTTCATGGTCCTGTAATGAGTCCATAAACTACAAACCGAGAAATCTTGCCTAAAAAGAGCTGCAACATATAAGCTACACTTTTTTGTGCCGTTAAAAGATCTTTAAACAGAACGCCCTCACCCGATTTCTTCCCTAATTCAAGTGAAAAGCATGCAAAGAATGATCATATAGATGATGTTGCCCAAACTACAGGTTGCTATGATATACAAAAACTAACACCTAACCTTGAGGCACCTCTGAAGGGGATCACACAAGTATTCTGTAATTTTGTCAACTCGGATGCATCCCATTGTCCTTACTGCCAAAGCACGAATTAAAGGGTTTGGATCTTGTGAATCCTGCAAAAAAGTAATAATTCTTCTCTAACAAAGAGTTCGGGAAATGCTACAGGATGCTTCAGAAATGCTCCATATAAAAGAAACATGGAAAATATCAATATCAATGATGAAGTTTTGATATTCAAAGGAAACCAAAGTACCAAAATTTCCAAAGCACAAATCAATGATGAACCCTGCTTCCAAGTATGGCATAGTACGAAAAATCAAAATTTCCAATCCCAACCAAAACAAACTGGATAGAAATTTATAGTCGCTGTTTTTAACTAAGCATCATCATCCGTGTTCATTAATTGTTCATTTTCTCATAAGTATAATGCTAGTTATCTCATTATCTGTATCTACTATCCGAAACCACCCATCACGAAAACTAATTTTCTCCAGATTCGATACAAGATATCTACGACTCTCTTTATCATGTAAATAGCAGATAGTGTCTCTAAGGTTGAATTAAAATTCCATCACAGCCATAGATATAGAAATAATGATGAAACAAATGTGAGAAGAGCATTGGATTTACAAAAAGAGGGAAGAAAAATGCAAACACATTTTCACAACATACCTTGACAAAAGTATTGACCGCAAGAATAGCCAGATCTGGTTGACTTTTAGCATAATTAATCAGGTACAAATAGACAAGCTTCTTCAGCTCCAAATTTTCAGTTTGCATGCAATTCACAACATCGGTAAACAATGATGATACATCCTTTCCAACAGTCATTGCAGCAATCACCTTCTTGACAGCATCTTTTCTCTTGTCCTGCCAAAATAAAATAATATAAATTTTAAGCAGACATTTAAGAGCAAAAAGCAACATCAGGGAAAGCAAACAGCAAGTTACTGTGCACTAGCACCAAAAACTTCTTGCAAGGTTGCAGCATTATGAACAGCTAGACATTCAGTGTCGAGTTATGAGCTCATTAGAATGCTGAACGGCATAAGACCAACTAAAACAAACACCAAGGAAAGCAGACAGTTTTTTTGGTAAGGAAAATCCTAACATTTTCAAAGTTGGAAACTTAAACTGGGAGAAGCAAGTAAGAAACAAGCTTAGAATGCCACGAACTTAATGCATGAACTTCATCTCCCTGTGAAGGATGCAAACAAAAAATCCACTGAAGATTACCTTAACTCTGACTACACGGAACTAAGACCATAAGAACCATACACCCCAAGCAACCTAAGTCATTCAGAAGTCCATCATTCTTTAGACTCTAAGTACATGAACATTTTATTTCACATTATCATAGAAAAGCCTACACTCTTGCAGATACAACCTTAAGAGTGGAACGATTCCTTCATTATGACATCAAATCTTGTACTATCCAATCAAAAGCAACACTCCCATTATAAGGTTTGCAACAAGCCAACAACTCTCTACACGTGACATCAGAGCTCAAAACTTCAGGGTTAATTGAACTCCAACGAAAACAAGTTTTCCAGTATCAAACGGATCGTGGACACTAGCAGATTCACCAAGCTATGAGAAACCTCACATCTTCGGTCTCATATAGGCACCGGATTCAACAACATTACAAGCAATTCACCAATCAAAAGACACGAACTAATCATTTGTATTGCCGATCCTAGCAGCTAGTCTCATCAGAGAAACAATACATATCTAATGGATCCCAAAACCCCCCGTAATTGAAAAGTCGCCAGTGGCCACACTCATCAACACAATAGTCTGAGAAAGAGGCGAAATCGAACAGATCTGCGCAGATAAGCTTACATACGGAAAAGATCGCCGCAGATCAGATGCCGAAATAGAAAGATACAGTTCGAATCAATCCGGAAGAGTCATGAATAATCTGCGAGCAAAGCAGCAATGGAAGATGTAAGGAATACCTTGTACTGAGAATTGAGCTCCTCCTTGAGTTCGGGGATTTCACCCTTCTTCGTGGTGGAGAAGTACTTGGAATCGTGGCCACTCATCTCTCGATCCCTCGCAGACGAGAAGACGACTCGTCGACTGGACAAGGGATTTGCTCGGGGGGAGAGAGAATCAGAGAATAGAAATGGAGGAACCGAATGGAGAGATGTTTGAAGAACTGGTTTCTATTTCGACGATTTTCTGAATCTGAGCCGCCGGTCTAAATGATATAATAGTCATAAGTAAATGTTAGCTGAACCGGGGTCATGTTGAGAAATCGATCCATTAGGCTGTGTTCGGCCGTAATCTGAGCCGCCGGTTCTTGATTTCATATTTCGTGGACGATGGTTCGGTTCCAGTCCGGTTCCCGATTCCGGAAAAACCAAGTGATTGAAATATGAAACGAGGCTCCGTTCGTCTGGTCAGAAAAAGAAGCTAGCTGGAGCTTTTTCTAGCGTTTTTTTTGTCAAAAAAGTTACCCCTAGGGGATAGGGGCTTTTTGAAAATGTTAAAAGAAGCTAGTGGGAGCTTTTATTTAGCATTCTCCTACCCCATAGGGATAGGAGCTTTTTGAAAATGCTATAAGAAGCTAGTGGGAGCTTTTATTTAGCATTTTCAAAAAGCTCCTACCCCCTAGGGTAGCTTTTTTGGCAAAAAAACGCTAGAAAAAGCTCCAGCTAGCTTCTTTTTCTAACCAGCCGAACGGAGCCTTTGTCTCAAACAAAGCAACCTTGAGATGAGCCATTGTCTCTCGAACAGCAACGAGGCATCCATTTTTTTTTGTGATCAGAAAACGGGTAACCCCTGTGATTTTATTTAGATAGAAATTTTTAGTTTACCCCAATAGGGGTTACAATATCACTTTGAAGGACACTAAGAAGAGCATTAGAAGGATCATCAAGTAACTGGAAAGGAACATCAAGAGAAAGAGCCATGTTTGCAAGAAGGTCTGCAACTTTGTTATACTCCCGATTGATATGGATGATTTGCAGCTCGTCTGGGTAGTAACGTCGGAGATCCCTGCATTGCTGCACCAAGTGAAAATCACGCAAATGTTCAACATTCAGCACATTGAGAAGTCGTACTGCCACCAAGGAATCAGATTGAATAGTGAGAGTCGGGAAGCCTCGTTGTGCGGCGAACTCCAATCCATGTTTAAGAGCCCACAACTCTGCTGTAATAGCTGGACAGCTGTCACAAGTGAACATGAAACCAGTGACGAAGCATCCATTTGAGAGTGGGACATTAAGACAATGGGAAAAAAATGGTGGTAGTTGATACAATTCGTCGTTCGAGGAACCTTCTTTCTAGCTTAGGATCATCGTTTACTTGACGATGTTTGGGTAGGGTCCTCCCGCTCTAAGAGTTCAAAATCTGCGGTAGGGCCTTATCCCCGACATCGTCAAGTAAAAGATGCGTGTCTTTTTCATATTTTACTTGACGATATTGGGGGTAGGACCCTTTTGTGCATTTTGAAATTGTTGGCCTGTATTTTGTTTTTCGGGGTTTCCCCTATCTTACCAAAAACAATCATATTGTCTCCGACACTTTTAAGGATGTGCTCATAGACAATTAACCAAAAATAATAATAAAAATCATAGTGCATCTCGTTTCCTTGTGGGTTTTCTCCTTAAGCATATTATTGTCACTTAGGAAATTGTACGATAAGTTGTTGTTTTTTTTCAATTGGAAGAGGGAACGAGATGCATTTTTTATGTTAACGTTATATGCTCCTTTTTTGTAAATTTTACATTCAAAAATACTCATCTGCAAGTATATATAAGACACCTCATCTTTTTTTAAATCTCAAGGGGTTGGTCTAGTGTAGGAGCAAGACAGGACATTGCTCTGACAGATTATACGTTCATTCCCCCACTAATCTTCTTGAGGTTAGATATAAGTAAATCCCCTTATAAGAGCTCTCTAAATCTTGGGTATTCTTTACCCTTAGACTGGGACACCATCTCATCATTCTAAATTTTTGTAACCAAAAAAAACCTTATCTTTTCTTAAAAATACGTAGCAAAAATAATGCAAATTTTAGGTGTAACACCATATGTCCATTTTTATGCCCGTGCAAAAATCATGCAAATTTTAGTTATTTTGATGCGTATGATTAAAGTTGTCAAAACCTGACCCGACCTGAATCAACTAAAAATTTGAGGGTTGAAACTTAATCCGAATAGTAACGAGCAAAGAAAAAAACCGAACCCGTTTGGGTTGAAACCCGAAGCCTACCCGGCTGATCCGATTTTTTTTATATATATAGAATAAAACTTTTTTATTGAATATTATAGTATATTTTATTATAAAAGCTATTATAAATAAAGTATTATTATAAAAATCTACTAAAGAGAATATTTTATTATTACATATTATTGTTTAATCATAATATTATTTTAATAATCAATAAAAATTCAAATTCTTGACCAGTTAGGTCGACCCAACTTGAGTTGTGAAGACCTGATCCGACTTGAGTTGTGACCCGATTGACCCAAACCCACACTCAACCCAATCCCGACACCCATAAGTTATAATTATATCATTTTAATTGATGCGATACGTCAAATTGTCAATGCAAGACTGAGTATAAGTAGGGCTGGGGAAAACAACCGTAACCGAATAACAGGTAACCGATCACTTTTTTTGTTAACCGTATTGGAAAAAACCGAAAAACCGGTAATAATATGATTACGGTTACTAGTTTTTCCGGTTAAATGATTCGGTTACGGATACTTTTTTTGGTTGAAGGAGAGGTGGCACTCTCTCCGGCTCCTCGAGGGAGCGTTTTATTAATTTAATGGTTACTAGTTTTTTAATATGTGGTTAAACGAATAACCGAATAACTGAATATAATATATATATATATATATTTTTAGAAAGAGAATAACATAATTAAGTCAATTTAATGATATTAGACATATTTTGATAATATACATTACACAAGGCGGTAGGTTTAATGATATTAGACATGTTTTGATAATATACATTATACAAGGCGGTAGGTTTAATGATATTAGACAATTGTTCTTTTCATGTATAGTTTGGTGGTTTTTTCATTTCTAACATTGGTGATGATTTACGAAGGTCGTATACTTTATTCTTTTCGTCGTTCATTGACGCCTCGAATGTTGGAAGCTTTAGTTTCTTGTTAGGTTTAGATGCGCACTTCATTATATATTTTACTGCCGAATAAAATATACTTGAATTAGAAGTTGTGGAAGAAGGTTAATTTGTTATATTTCTTAATTTTTTTTATTTGAGTGCAACGTTTTACCGTGTCTTTGACATTTGTTACAATTTATAGGAATGGGAAAGCTGACATTGGAGCAACCTTTGATGGAAATTAACGAGTCCATTTCAATTGACGATTGAAGATACATTTGAACATGTACTATGGTATGGAAAAACAGTATTTGTTTTTTGTGTTTTATTTATTGTGAAATAATATTAAAATTATGTATTTGAATTTTCTATTTTGGCATCTATTAAAGATGTGCAGTATGTATTCGAGACCGGGTTAACGCTCCACTAAGTAGTTTAATTCATAAGTTTTTTTTAAGATATGATTATCGGTTAACCGAAAAACTGTAAATAACCTAACCGGTTAACCAAAAATCCGGTTAACCACCCGTGCCCCCAGGTATAAGAACGCTAGTTGGGGGGGGGGGCATTTATATATATAATTTAATGCAACAAGCTCCACTAGCTAGCTAGCTACCTCATGTAAGGTTTGCAAGGCAAGCTGAGCCCAAATTACAAATAAAAAGCCTGGTTTGAATAGCTTTATTAGGATGAATGTTTAAGCAACTATCATGTTGTAACCTTTGTGATGGATTCCATAGTCTTAGGAGCTATGAATTTTCCTTTTGAAACATACTATTGAGCATTACCCTTTCCAACTTGGATAAACGTCATTAATATTCCAAATCAAACTCTTCAAGTAGCAATTGAGAAACGCACTTGGCCTAGCTAAAAAATTTATTGTATTTGAGAAAGTTCCTTGTTAGTATCATCTCCTTGCATTTGGCCCTTAATGATGAATTTCATCCTAAACATAATTATAAGTAGTAGCCTATGAATATAAAGTTAGAAATTCGATCAGTGCCCACTAACTTAAAAAAGGGAATTTACGCTAATTAATGGCAACGTAGGAATAATCATTTTCTAGAGGCACTGGCTAGAAGAACTAAGAGAAACCGCAAATGTGCTAGTTGAAGCTGTGGTCATAGTAGGGCAAATTGCATAAAACAGTATTGTCCTTGCATTTTCTAGTGGCACATTCTCTGTATGTAGAGAATGTTAAATTATGATTAACAAAAGTTTCTAGGGTTCTTAGCCCTCTTGCTGATAAAAAAAGGTAAATTGTATGAAATTATATATTCAAAAGGATAGTTGCGAAAAATAGCTTGATCTTAGTAGTTTTTATTAGAATTGGATATATACCGAAATCCAATGCGGAACTCGTTGGTTCCCAACTCCGAGATTACAGAAAATAAATAAATTAAAAATCCATATAAAAATAAATAAATTACAAGACCAAGTTTTAACATCTATAACCCTGCTTATGAACGTTGTTTATACTATTATTCTTTGTTTTTTTAGAATCCCAAGATGGCAAATACAAAAAATACACAAACCACTTGATTCTTGGCAAAATACATACGGAGACCCCCGTACTTGTATAAAATGTGCAAACGGGTCCCTGTACTTTTTTTTGTTCTATTGAGCACCTGTACCTATCCAATTTTGTTCTATTGAGCACTTGTGTCCCAATTAGTGTCCGCTTGCATTTTACGCCCATTGTTTAGTTGCCATGTAATGATCATATAACACGATTTTTGCCATGTAATTCACGTAATGCAAATTCAAGTCACGTAACACTGTGTAATGCCACGAAACGCCGTAAAACACCACAATAAATTTTGTTCTAATTATTTGTTTTACGGCGTTTCGTGGCATTACATAGTGCTGCATGACTTGAATTTGCATTATGTGGACATTAAATGGCAAAAATCGCGTTATGTGATCATTACATGGCAATTAAACAGAGTGCGTAAAATGCACACGAATACTAATTGGGACATAAGTGCTTAGTAGAACAAAATTGGATAAGTACAGGTGCTCAATAGAACAAAAAAAAGCACGAGGACCCGTTTGCACATTTTGTACAAGTACGGAGGCCTCCGTATGTATTTTGCCCTTGATTCTTAATCAATCTTACCATCATAAGGTGAAAATAATGATGGGTAGTCGTAGAACATTTGCTTGTTGTTGGTATAATTATGTCCCCCATGATCAGCAATGAGCAGAATCTGAATATTGTTGTTCCTTTAGCCGTGGAGAAGATACGGTAGAATTTTTATCAGTTATTAGTTGTTTGACCATCCGCAGGCCTGACTAGCTGCTGAGCACAATTGCACACCGTCACTTATTTTATGCTTACAATAAGCAAATGGTTAATGTACTTCAAGTTGTAAATTTAGAAGAGTTCATGAAAAAATTGAAATTTTAGTCCGAAGCTTGTGATACACTAGCATGCTACTAATTGGTTCACTGTTTTTGTTTGACTTGATACATGAACATGTATTCACGAGCAATCAACCTCTTCGGACACCTGATTCATCGGTTAAGTCATTAGGGTAATATCCTAAGGTTGTCATTTGGAATCCAACATGAGACGGTTTGCTCTTTCTTTTTAAAATTTATTAGTACTCAGTTCTTATTTCTAGTGAACGCTATAAGCGAGTCCAAGTAATATTCGTACATTCATTCTGGCCACAAGAGAAATTATTGACGTATGTGACGATGGAATCTACAATATACTGTATAAAATAATGAAGGAACTTGCTATTGATCGATCAAGAGATTCGCAATTGGGTCATGGTATGACTTTACCGCCCCTTTAACGCTTTGACTTTATCTCAATTTGGGATGCTTATTGTTCCCTTTTAACATTAATTACATTTGTTACGATCATTAACAACTACATGGCACATTAATTTATAAGCAGTGACTGCTTATTGGGCTTGAAAGGGCTCCTTCGTTTGGTAGCTAGAAACCCCTTTCTAGTGTCCTTGATGTGAATGCGAACAACTGTTCTTAAAGTTTTCAGCTTGAGATCGACGATGCTACCTTTTGTAAATTTATTGAATTACCTTTGTACCTACGTACGTGATCATGGCATCTTGTACATAGTTATATAAAGACTAATTAATAATCATCTTACTTTTTTATTATAGGAGTAGACTTTGTGTTTGATAAAATAACATTTTTTACTCACGCTCTCTTATGGAAATCCATTTAGAACCACCATGAGTTTTTAACTCTCGTACGAAAGAATACTCTAGGAATCATGCACTAAGACGAGACCATCGTTTAAAAAAAAATCATTTTAGATTTATATTGTTGCTTTGTTAGTCATGTTATGTCATATTAATCTCCTTCTAACATATAATTTCGACCCAAAAAAGGATTCATACGTACATATTCATTTCTTCCGTCAGCCGGGTTTACAACTTTGACTAAAAAACTACAAACTGGACAAATTTTTTCATCAAGTCGCATGATTAATCATTGTAAATTAAATGAACTTGTTCAATTGTTGTATAAAGTACTAGTATATCGTTAAAAGTGGTAATATTGCGTGATTCAGATAAGTGGACGACCGGAATCTAACAAAATTAACCGACTAGTTACATCCTTAGAATGTTGATATTGAGGTTAATTAATTACTAATATTGTGTTTCAATTGAATTTCTCCTCCATTGCAATTTTAATTGGATTGTGGGTGCGACACCTTAAGATTTTGTAAGTTGCCAAATTTTGATTTTAGTACCTCGATCGATTAGCCGCCGTAGCATGTTTGATAATGGGACGAAGCCACACATGCTTGAAAATCGATCTTACACATCAAAACACAAATTTGCTAAGCCAACAATTATATTGCAAGGTCAACCAACACAAATTTGCTAAGAGGATTGAATTTGCTTTTACCGCCGTAAATAAAAGTTCTTAGGTAAGCCCGCGGATCATGATAAATTGTCATTTTAGAATAAAAAGGGTATTTTTTTTTGGATCGGATAATGGATGGATAGAACATTTCCGTTGCTCAAGCCGTAAAGTTAGTGCTTCAGCCTATCAAATCAGTCTATCGCCCATCGAATTTGAAGTGGAAGCATAGAGGATCAGTAAGGTGAGAAATTATTCACGGGTATCATACCTATTCAAATGACCCGAATTAAATACAGGGACAAACATTGTTGTAAAATCAAGTAGTCAATGAAACGAATTACATGCAAGTTGATATAGACGAGACCTTATTATCCAAATAACCTTATCCGTCGTCCATAAGGAAAAAGACATATATGCCCCTACCTACCTTACCTACTTCCGTATACATTGTGCTTGTTTTCTTATTTCGTGCCTTTGATCATCTATACTATATATTAAAGCCGGAGAATTTCGAGCCTCCACGTTAATTCTGGCCCCACCGTATGTTAAATTCATTATAAATCAATTATCTATCCTTATTAATTTTACAAGTAAAAAATTCTCATCCACATTAATTCTGGCCCCACTGTATGTTAAATTCATTATAAATCAATTATCCATCCTTATTAATTTTACAACTAAAAAATTCTCATATATATCTATCTAATTACCATATATTGATATATCAGAATAATATTTAAATCCATAATCTATCAAAACAATATCTTGTATTTATAAACTATCCCAATTATATCTATCGATACAATCTAGATTCATTGATTACTTAATTTATTATAAATGAAGATATGAACACGATATGAATTCTTAATTACAAGAACAAAACAATATTGTATGTTGAAATAAAATAGAATGTATATATGTTTGGTCCTATTATCAATTTATTATATCCTATGCTTAGATATTTTTACGTTTGATCAAATGTTCCGAATATTGATCGAGTTCATTGATGGAGTCCAAGCATATTGAGTTAATGTTAAACAATTAATTTTTAAAGTCTTTCTTATCCTTATTAATTGTTTATGATCTGTCTTTATCTTTTTCTAATTTATATATTTTTTCACCTAATATCTATCCTTTTCAATTATTTGATTAGACATTCATTTTTGTAGATCAAAAGTATAATTAATTTGTTAACTTATTTTTCATTCTGAAAGTCTTTTTTGTCCCATAAATTTATAATTTGAGTAAAAATATCTAAAAATATATTTGAAAAATATCTAAAAAATATATAAAAATACATAAACTAAATTTGTGTTATAATCTTCATTTATAAGTTGTATTGATCTATAACTATACTATATTTAAATTAATTACAATATCATAATATCTATTAAAATATTTATTTAATTTCAAAAAATATTATGAGTGATGCAAGTCTTTATTTCTACAAGATTTATGCATAAATAAGTAATAACTAACTTAATTCTTGATTTTATATCGTCATATAAAAATCAAATTAATTATAAAAATACATATTGATAAAATATTTCTCTTGAGATTATCGTATATGACTTTTGTTAATAATCAAACATATTTTGAAATAAAATGATAGTATTGGTGTTTATATTTAAGAGATCGTAATATCAGACAAGATGTATACAATATATATAAAACACAATATTGTTTCTAAGATTTTTTTAATTCGTCATGGAGGGAGCCTGAAAAACACAAAATTTTAACTCTTATGAATATAAATAATTATATCAAGGTTGAGAAGGGTTTCGTATCAAAAACAATTCCAAATGTAAATCTTCTAATATATAAATGATTGAATAACATATTCAACAAAAAAAAATGATTAACATACGTTCAATAATACATAAACGGTCAAAAATCCGTACAGGGTACGGGTCTAAAACTAGTTACTTTACAAAGGCTTGAGAAATTGGTTTTGATATAGCATTGCTAGCTTGTTCTTCATAAAAGCACTTTCAACTCGATCTCTTACCAAAAAAAATGTTATGGCCAAGTTGCATTTTTCCTGCTCTTTACATTAAACTCCAATTTATACCGGAATTTACTTGTGTCAATCATAACTATCGTAGCCAATCAATTGAAGCTTTGACTAGATAAAACTAAAAGTTAAATAAAAGTGAAGTGTACATGTCATTGATTCCTTGATCATTGGATTTTGAATTCCATATTCTTTATTAATCCGTAAGTCTTCATTTTTTAAGTGCATTTTTCTTCTATTTTTAAATTAAGAAATGGCATAAGATCAAAATTCATTTTAGGAAATCCGAATAGTATCCCAAAAAGAGGGCATCTATAAAAGCAGGAGGAGAAACTAGGACAAGAAACCGAAAAAATATGGCGCCTAGCTTGCTTTTATTGATTATTAAAACCTTAATCAATCGGACAAATATACATGTCAATTTTTGGCTGAGAATAGCATATATTCACAAACACCTTTGACTGATACAATTAGACATTAGTAGTTGCTTTCTTGATTGATTAATAAAACAAAGGCGTTATCTTTTCTATAAATAATAGTAATCGTATTAAAAAGGTAGAATACTTGGAAGTTAATTTTACTAATCACAATTCAAACAAATGTTAACCTAAAATTTCAGTACTAATTATATGTTCTGTATATTATTGTATAATGTTAATTAATTGGGATTTTCCAAGCTATGTCCTAAGGCCATGAGATAAGCATTTTAAAGTAGAAATATTATTTATTTATTTATTTATTTAAAGATTTAGTTTTTTTTATAACGGATTTATACATTTACTTATAGGGTTTTAATTTCTAAAATCGGGTATCATGTGCCTTTAGGTCATAGGTTAAAAAATCGTAATTACTTAATTAAATTTCTTCATTTGGTGAAACAGAAGTTGAAAGTTGCATTCAAGTTGCCACATTGAGGGCTATAGAGTATAGACTATACTCTCACTTTCGACTCCTAAACTTTTGACCCAAAAAACTTTTGGTAACAGTGTTAGAGCTTATTGTAAATTGTAAATTTTTTCAAATTAGTAATTAAATCAGAATTTAGAATTCCAGTTATACTTTTCCTTGATATTTCCAACTATTTTTGGTGTAAGCTAGCACACTGATGTATATTTATTTTAGTCTTTCTAAAATATTACCTAATACTCTAATAGTATAGGATAAAAATTATATTTTTAACCTATAATCTTATAAGAAAATGAATCAATTTTTTTTTTCATAAAATTTAAAAAATATAATTAACAAAATATTTCTACCAAAGGTTCTTATCCAATGCTGAGAAAAATCGGATTTATATTATCTTTTATTTTTTCTATCCCACGATGGTGTCATGGATTTAATATACTAGTATGAGAAACTAAAACCTAAAAAGTACTCAAAATACAAAATACTAGTATATGATATAATTCTAAAAGTTTAGTTTAAAATTCTTAATGAACCCATGTCCTTGGGTATATATGGATTAGACAATTGGATTTATAATTGGTACGTGCAGGCGGTGCAGATTATCATAATTTTTTTTGATCGGAGCAGATTATCATAATTAAACAGTGAGTGTTTGGCAACAATATTCTCTCTTTTTTTCGGTCGAGTGGCAAACTTATTCTCTTGAAATAAATCATTTGCGAATCAAGTTCATAATGTAAAAATAATGCCATATATTTCCTTAAAAACAAAGAACTAGTACGTACATAGTCTAGATGGATGCACATGCAATCTTCAAGCAGCTAGAAGAATTGAATTCCCCGAACAGATCGAGAGCTAGAATTTGAATAGCAATAAACAGGTAAGAAAAAAAAATGTAAAAAATTTACAGAAACTCCTTTAACTTTTGATGCACTAGCACCAGCTAAACTGCTCAACTTTTCACCTTCCTAGCTTTTATAACCTTGACAGCAACCACTTTCTGAACTCTGATGACCACTTATTAAATTGAGCAAGCTCTCATGGCAGCTGCTTTTCTCTTCATTTTTCCCACTTCTTGAATGCTCAAGTTACCCAATGTAGCTGCCCCTTTCTTTTGAATGCAGAAAAAGTAATGTCTTCCCACATGGAAGAGTTGAATAAGTGATGGGAAATGGAAATTTTCTGATCAGTACCCAACAAACTCTTGATCAAATTGTGAGGCTACTCCAAAGTTGTTCATAAAATGTCCTCCTCTTTGATCTTCACCACCACCACCTTGTATAGTTCCTTCATGCGCCTACAAACGAAGATCGACGAAACGCTTGATTAATGTACTATTCAGATAATACAGCACTATTATAAAGTAAGAAATCAAGAATAGAACAATAATTTCCATGTTTGTAGTCACTGTCAGCTGATAATGATTATAAATAGCATCTGAATCCGGTTGTTTGATGCAATATTAATGCTGTATTGGACGTGATCAAATATGGTTTCTAGGTGACAAAGACATGTACATATAGTATGTTCTATGTGTTATAATCATGATTAAGCACGCTTTCCATGCATATTTACCCTAACATGGATAGGTAATAAAAAAATGATAACATTGTGCATGAACAAAACCTACCCAAAGATGCTCATCTTCATCCTCGTACCGATTGAAGCCAACGACCGATTTCGCCCTCACAACAGGCTCATCATTGCGCGCGAATCTGCCACGAATGCGCGGCCTGCTGTCAGCCAATGTCTTCCGGCACGAATACTACACCCCAACCAAGAAAATTGGACAAGAAATATTTTGTCAATGGGATTGCACTATAACCAAATTCATGTATATGAAAATGCAGGAATAGTTAAAAGGGGTCACACCAAAAAAAGCCTTTATATGATCAACTTTGTGATTATGACTTATTTTTGGTGCGGATAGAATAAAGAATGTTTTTTTATTAAAGTAATTATATTATAATACCTTAATAGTCTTGTTGAAGTTTCTCAGGCTGCGTTTGGCTCTGTACCGATCAATCTTCTCCTTCCTCTCTTCTGCACTATACCTTGCAACTTTGAAGCTTGTATCCTCCATGAATGTACTGCTTTTGCTTCCCGGATTGCTCGGACTCGCCGTTTGAGTTGTTTTCATCTGAGATGGCAAAACCAGAGATTGTATTAACACTTTTTAAAAATAAAAGATTCTTTCTTTATGGTTAAAAAAACAAGAAGGAAGAATTTTTGGTTGTGAGATTTACTGGTAAATCGCCAGTGCTAAGAACCCTTCTGATATGACCACCAAACTGTGCACTGTTTTCAGTGGGCTCATTCAGGGCAGAAAATGGTGGCTGAAACAGAGTCCCCTGTTTCTGGTCATCATACAAATGGCTGCCATGGCTGAAGCTTCTCTGCAGATAGCTAGCCATGGAGCTCTCTCCGCCATAGATTCCGAATCCGGGGAAGTAAGAATTCGAAATCGGGGCGGAACCGAACCCTAATTGAAACTGTCCCTCCTCCAATTTGACACCGGAAACAGGGGAGTCGACGAACCCAGTTGGGAAATCGGTTGAATTCTGCAGGTGGGCGAAATGGGCTTGCTGATAGAGTGAAAGGGTCTCCATATGGGCCAACTCCTCGAGCGATTGGGCTTCCGTGGTCGCATTTGGAGCGTTTGGGTCGTCTGAGAGTTGTAGGAGGCTGTCAATGGAGGAATCGGAGAGAGCGGAGAAAGGGTCGGAGAGCAACAGAGCTTCGGAGTTGAACATGGGTATGGGGTTTGAGCGATGGTGGGGATATAAGGGCTCCTCGAAAGCAAGGAAATCGGAAGACATTTTGGGGAAGGAATGGTGAAAGTGAAAAACAGAGGGCGATTTCAGGTTCTGGTTCTGAAAAAGACTGAAACTATTTTTTTTATACAGGGTGTAGTGTGGTGTAGTGTAGTGTGATGATATGGTGTAGCTGTATTCTGTTGAGGGGCTCCTCTGTTTCTGGTTTGCTTCTTCTGATGGGGTTTCTTGGGAGGCGTTTCGAAACGGATAGTTGCAGGAGACAGATGGGATGAGGGGGAAGAAGATGTGGGATTTTGTGAAAGGGGGGAGTGCGTGGGTTTTGTGTTTGTAGAAAGAGAAAGGGAGAATTTTCAAAAAATGGGATTTGTTTGGTGTTGTTGTCAAATAAATATTTCTGTTGCAGAGTTGTTCTTGTGTGTGTGGGTGTGCAAGTGCAAGTGCACCTCTGGACAATTGCACTCCCCAGCTCATATATAAAGATGAGAGGGCAGGCGTTTTATACCCTTGAATTTAATCATTGTTAATTGCTGGTAATTATTCCAAGTTGGACTGGTTTCAACTGAAAGAAGATGCACTGGACTACTGGACAACTTCAAGGGGGAGTATAAATGTGTCTTTTGAATAGTTTTTTACTCTAGCAATCCCAATAACCTCGAATTTTAAAATACTACCTAATTTGGAAGTTTATTTTTTGGGAAAATATACAAGGAATATTAAGTTACTCTATGTAATAGGATAATCACAAAGGAATAAAGCATGATTGCTAATCGAGGTTTGTAGTCATAAGTAGAAGAGCGAAAAATCCTTAGGAAAGTATACCACGAGTAACCACGCAATCTCAAACCTAATTGCATTTCATAGAGCAACGAAAAACCTTAACGAGTTTACGAGATAAAAAGGATTTCTCATATCTTGGACAATTAGGACGACTCCATGAATTGTTACGAACATTTTTAAGGTGTTTTGATGATGGTTAATTTATTTCCTTCTAGGATTAGATTCTTAATCGTCAAGTTTACGGTGTGTTGCAACTGCTTTCAACACGACAAGTGGTTCTATTTGCATGATGGGAGATGAAGAATTTGATTTTTGTCGAGGAAGAGAATCCTCCCCATCAATTTGGGGTTTACTAAGAATAAGTATGTTATCTTTTCTTAGTCGTTTTTGTTGATTGGGGTTGATGTTGTTTCATTCAACGAGGGATTCAAGGATCAAGATGATCAGATCAACAACCTTAGAAAATCCAAATTCCGCAAATTGATAATATTTCAATGATTTCAAGACCGTGGACAAAGAAAATCTAGTACAGTAATTCATAACTGCTCGTGTTTCTTGAACTGAATTCTAGAGTTATTCACGAGATTGTCTCAGTAGGATAAATATGATATGAGATAAGACTCTTACATCTAAATAACGGAATTTTAACGACCAAAATTAGAGTTGATCTATAAAAGATATACCAATAAATGTTGGATATACTTAGTGACACTTTTAGGAAGAATGACTACTCTAGTTAACTACAAATGTCAGACAAATAGACTTTACAAGATGGAATAGTGATTTTTGGGAAAATAAGTTTACACAAAACTATCATTGCTTAATTTTAATATTAAAAATACATATATTTTCTAAATTTTTTGAGTTTAGTGTATTTTTTTTTCCTTCTATATTCTCGAGATAAATCAAATAAAAATTTCACAATAATTGAATTAATTAAGCCCGAACAACAACTTGATCTTTCATAACTTTTGAATTATTTTAAAAGTTATAAGAACATTGGAGAGTTGAGTAAATTTCACAAACTCAACCATAACAAATAAGGCCTCTGAGACTCAAAATAAAAATAAAAATAAAAATAAGGAACATAGACTTTTCTCAAATTCACAAACTAATAATAGAAGGTGACAATCTTATTGTTATTAATTCTTTAAAACGTCTATGGAAAGTTCCTTGGGAAATTTACACTATTATTGAAGACATAAGAAACTTGATTTCGAATATCCCCTCCGTTATTTTTTATCATTGTTTCAGAGAATCAAACTCTGCTGCAGATTTCTTGGCAAGAAGACACGTCAATCTTCAGAGTCTTAATGCAGCCTTGCCTATTCATGCTTCGTCCCTTCCATCTTCTCATCTGCCTGTAACACAGTCGCGGTGTTTGTTGAGTCAGCAACCCGCGCTGTTTGAATTAATAAAGATCATCCGTCACGATGATTTAGGTTATTCTTGTAACTTGCCTAATTTTGGCTTGTTCGAGCTAGTAGCTCCACAATAAAAAAATAAAAATAAAAATAAGGACTTTATACACCAAACCATCTCTAAATGTATTAAATTACCCAAAAACCACCCCTAAATAGGAAGTCTTATCAATCACCAAATATGTCATTCCTAACTTTTATATATTTTCACTAATTGAGGCAAAATCAATCAATATATATTATAAAAACCGACCGTTTTCGAGCCACCACGCTGATTCTGGCCCCACTTTATTTTTGATTTTAATATTTTCTTATTCAATTCAAAAGGAAATTAGCAACTTTATATCTTTTTATTTTCCTTAATTATCCAATCTTTAATTTTATTTTTAAAGCCAAACTTTCTATCTTTAAGTTTACTTTCCTCAAAGTAATTTATCTTTAGTTTTCTTATATAAAGATAACCAATATATATTCACATACACCATTCAAGAATTGATTTTCTTCTATCTTTAATCTAAGGTTTTGTGTTATTTCGTATACATACTACGTTGATGGACAATACGAGTTGATTGAAATATTATTTGTGTTGATTGGCACCTAGCCACGTACTATCTCTTTAATTAAGTGCATAATAATATTATCTCTGTGCTGCACAAGATTGTATTATTAGCCTTTTAGATTTGTTAAGATTTATATGATTGTCATTTTATAAATTCAAAGAAAGGAACGGTAATTTGGGGTTAAATTGCGTGTATCACTGCTAGAAATAGATGAAAAATAGCGTTTAACTATTTAAAAATAACTTGTAGATGAAATTTAATTTTGCTTTTAATTTCATCTAAAAATAACTTGTAGATGATTTACGGTTGGTGAGCAAGGTATATATATCATCGTTAGTGCAGCTATAAGCTAGCTAAAAATAACTCGTAGATGAAATTTTGCTGTTGGAAATTTAATATATATATATATATTATAAAAATATTCCACCATGTTGATTCTGACCCCACCACATAATCGATAAATAAATGATTTATGTTATTTCGATTAATCAAATCAAATTCGTTATTATCTATTTATGTAAAAGATACAAATTTAAAAAACAATTAATTTTGGCCTTTGGGCATTTAGTCAAAACGGTTAAGTCTTCAAGGGTAGTAACCAGAGGTCACCGGTTCAACTCTCATGGGCAGTGCCCTCAACCAAAAAAAAACAATTAATTTTGTCACTTTTATTTGATTTTCTTAAATCCCTTCCCTCTTATCTTTTTAAGCCTACATTATATTCTACATTAAATCCCTTCCCTCTTATCTTTTCAAATCTTACTATAAAGATATTAGAAAGATACTCCGTATTATCTTAATAAAGTTGTTAGATATTATTTGTGATTAAATCAGTATATGATATTATTGAGATATTATTTTATTAAAAAGTTATTGGGTTTAAAGATGTTGTCAAACATCGTAACATATAAAGATATCAAAAATATATTATTTGATTTACTTAGATAAACACCTCAATATCTATACTATATATTAAAGCCGGAGAATTTCGAGCCTCCACGTTAACTCTGACCCCACTTGATTAACAATTTTATATGTTTTATTTTTCCTAATTATCTAATCTTTACCTTTATCTTTTTTTCTTACCCATTAAATATATATCTTTGAAGGTATATATTATTTATCTTTAAAATTTCTTTAATTATCTAACCTTTAATTTTATCATTTTTCTTACTCATCTAATATCTATTTTTGAAACAATATTATCTATCTTTAAAATTTCCTTCTATAAAACATACATATTAATTAACTTAACTTTTCAATTCCCATTTTAATCTATTTGTATATAAGAATTAATATATAGTATAGATTATAGTAGATACATAAATTAACGAAAAAAAATGATCATTACCCGTACATGCCTTCAACTAGTATTACTAATCTTTACCTTCTCGGCCACCACCTAGCTAGCATGCAGCCCCGACAGATCTTGTACCCAACAGTCCGACACATCCGTAAGAATGTATTAATGTAACAATCTTGCCATATTTGCTTCCCGAGCCGTCGAAAGCCTAACCTAGCCACCATGTATCGAGAATAAATTAGAGGGTGACTCACATCAACACATCTGTATCAACTACTTGACTACGTGATCTTGCTTTTTTATTTATTGGTGCGGAGTTTGACATTGGTAGTTTAGCCAATTTTAGTTTATACGGGTCGTTTTGTAGAAAACACCCTAATTTTAGGGGTGATTTTGCAACAACTATAATTACTATCGTTCTTAAAAAAAAAAAAAAAAAAACACGTCGCTAACGCCGGTGCAACTCCACTTTCCGGGCGCCTTGTTTCCCGATACATCCCTTTGCGTTTCAGTTGTTGGCTCCGTCTAGTCCAATTCGATCACCGTTTCCGGATTCCATCCGCCACTATTACCCGAATCTGCACAATGGCGACCTTCATCAGTTGGCTACTACGCTAAGGTAATCGAAGTTCCAGTTTATTTGTTCAATCAGCTGATTAGGGTTAGGTTATAAATTAATGATGTGTATGCTCTTATAGATTGGATGCGGAGCTAGACTCCACATTCAATTCGATTTGGATTTGGCTTAGAACTTCTAGGTAAGGGCCTCATATAAATCGATTAGTTGGCAAATTAGCTCCTAGTGTCTGCATTCTTCGTAGAGCTTTGATTTGGTGTCAATTTCAATTAGAGATGATGTTTTATGCTTTGCTCAATTTGATGACCTGGTGAATATTAGTGATCTTCCAGAGTTCAGGATAATTTGAGTATTAGAGGCGAGAAGATGATACAAATAGGGTATGTTAGTTGAACGAAGGGTGTCTTGGTGTAAGTGGATACTATTGATCTTTCCCTAGTGTATGGAGTAATGTTGTAGATTGGGCTGTTTTCATCCTTGTTGATCTGGATGCCTGTTCCATGTAGGATATATAAGGTTGAGATATTTCCATTTTCTAAAGAAGATGAATTCACTTCTGACAAAGATAGTATGGAGATCCAGAAGCAGCTTTCACCAGGCCAATCAACTGGTAAGGCTCATTTCATGGTGAATTTAGTTTCTTTGGCTTTCTTTTTAAATCCATTGTGGGTGTCACAGAGAAAAATGCACAACCGAAACAAGCAAGCAATGGAGCTCATAGCAAAAGGGTGGAGCTCTATGAAGGAAGTTGACAGAATGATAGACTATTGTGAACTAAATGACAAACGTCTTATTCCTTTCCTGAGGGTAAGATTTGTCTGAATTCACTAAAATCTTAGAATGTGTTTTGCTCTTCACAAACACATCTCTATGTAGTTAATCTGGATTGTCTGATTTGTGTTTTTGGCTTGGAGTCAATGATTGGCCAACTGTTTACTCATTGGCACTATGTATTTTAGACTGAAAAATAGTAGTAACAATCTATTATTCATATGATGTTTATACCAGACTGCCAAGGAAAGTTATGAGCTGGCCCTGGAAGCTGATAATTCCAACACACATGCTCGGTACTGGTTGTCCAAACTGCACCTCAAGTACCATGTTCCAGGAGCATGCAAAGCAGTGTAAGCGAGTAAAATTGTTATGGATTCTCTCACTATGTTTATGAGAACGACAAGAAAAGTGCAATTGAGTTGAGACTGTAATCTTCAAAGCAAAGTTTGTGTGAGCATTCATGTCTGTATATGTATAATTAATGATAGTCTCCTTTTATTGTGCTGTATGAAATCACAATCTTCATCTATGCTCACTCTGCCCGCATATGATGTATACAGAGGTGCTGCTTTGCTGATAGAAGCTGCAGAAATGGGAAATCCAGATGCACTGTATGAATTAGGTTGCCGCCTAAGAGTTGAGGTAGCATCTTTATTGTTGAATTTGTCACTTATTCTGCATTTTGCATAAATCCCAAAACCTTCAAAGTCAGTAGCTTTTTTTTCTTTTCAAAGAGTGTCATGATAGAACATTCTACTAAAACCTTCTCTTGACTACTTAAATTTTCCTTCTTTAAGTTTTGTCATTCTGCCCTCTTATATAGCACAACAAATGTATTCCATTTCCTTTTCTGTTCATTAAGTTCAGCTCCATCTTTCTTTGGGCGGATAATTAAAATATGCTATCCACTCCAGTCACCTTTCCATCATCATCTTCAGTTTGATACCGCTTATGACCTATCTTCTGAATTCTGTTTTCCTAATTTTTTTTGACAGAATAGCTATGTTGAAGCAGCTCAACAAGCATTTTATTATATAGAGAAGGCCGTTGAACAGGTACTTTGTCCTATGACTACTAATCAAAGCACTATTGAAGCGATGCATCTTTGACGGTTGGCTGAGTATTCTCTATCTCATCAGTTGCATCCAGGGGCTCTATATCTTTTAGGTGCTGTCTATCTGACTGGGGACTGCGTCAAACAAGACATTTCCTCTGCACTATGGTGCTTCCACAGAGCAGCAGATAAGGTACTGAAGCCGGTTAGCTGATGTATATCATAAATGTACGGGATATTCTGTAAATGAAGGTCATGTCCTTCGGAACTGAAAAGCTGTTCTTCATTTTTTAAATGTTTGCAGGGGCATGCTGGTGCAGCCATAGCATATGGATCTCTCCTCCTTCAAGGTAACCCTTCCTATTCTTCTTGTTCAACTCGTCTCATTCTGCCTCTCCTTGGTTTGAGATTCTTAGGGACTTCAATTAGTGAGCTGCAAGGACTTGGGCCCTTGTCATTCTAATTCTGACTTTTGCAACCATTTTCCTTTGATTTGACTTACAAGAGTTGTTAATGATGGTTGCTAACTGTTATTTTATCCTAATGAAGTCCAAATTTTTTGGAATGTTGCAAAATTGGTCTGTCAAAACTGGCAAGTATAGGACCATCTGAGACCATGATGAGATGGTCCCTAAAGAGTGAGGACCAACTGTTACCTATTAAACACTGAGTCGCTGACACATAGGAAACCCACAAGTTTGTTGAATTTGGGACTTTATTAGGGCAAACTGGACTTGAGGAGTTAACATGAGATCATTCATAAATTTTGGGGACCAAGCATGCACTTTTCTCATTTCCATTGCTTCATTTGCACAATAGGCTTTAAAGTTATATGACATTTGATTGATCAGCATGTGGATTCTATATCTCTGAAGTTCGTTAAGTTCATTTATGCTCAGATGAGTGTTGATTCTGTTATTAATCCCTTGCTACTTCATGGCCTATGGTTCAGGCTTTCAAGTCCCAGAACACCTGACCAAATTCAATGCAAAGAGACGCGCTAAAGGAGGAAAAGGGAATGGTGAAAACACAGCTACCGACCCAATCAATCTGGCAAAAAAACAGTTCCAGATTGCTGCAAAAGCAGGATGTGATCTTGGCTTCAAATGGTTAGATAAGCTTGAGGAAGACGAAAAGAAGAGATTGAGCGCTTAATCTTTGACATCCTTCTGTACAAGGGCTATTGAACTTTCCATTCACTTTGATCACCTCTTCAACTAGTATCATGTTCCTTTGAGTGGTGAGCTGGAATGTTTTAAGGTGATTATCTTTCCAGCATGGAAAACTATAAAATAGGTCAGGAGGGATTTTTTGTAAATTTTAATCTTTTAATAGCGCTGTTTTTTTTTGTAGGAGTTTTAATAAA
Organism: Polygonum aviculare; assembly: GCA_934048045.1. Taxonomy (NCBI): domain Eukaryota; kingdom Viridiplantae; phylum Streptophyta; class Magnoliopsida; order Caryophyllales; family Polygonaceae; genus Polygonum; species Polygonum aviculare. Next base: position 24,953,976 of record OW204032.1, read on the forward strand.
TCTAATATTATGTGGGAGATTGGGAAATTTATTGCCAAGAGTTTTTTTTTGATAAAATTGCCAAGAGTTTTTTTTTGATAAAATTGCCAAGAGTTAGACCACTACTAAGTTTGTTTTTCTTTGGCCAGAAGGTTATAGGCCAAGGGGAATAAAAAAAAAATCAGCGGATAAAAATTGCAATTTGAGGTTATAAGCTTACAGCAAGTCACCAACCCACCAACCTTGCAAATTGCAATTTGAATTCTTCTAGAATGTTTATATTGAAATAAAATCAACGTATAATAGTGGAATACCGTATAACCAAATAATTTGGCAATTCGTTTTCCATTAAAATCCTTATTCGTAGATGTAAACATTCGTAATGCAGTATTGTTATACAACTCAAATGAGTTTACATTTTTATATAAACCTTTATTATAAATAATAAATATTCGACCAAAAAAAATTATAAATAATAAATAAATTGTTTTGTTTCAACCAAAAATAATAAAAATAAATTGCTTTGCGTGCATTGGGCTAAAAAAGGTCCAAGCTGGCAACTTCGACTAGAAGGAGGAAGGAAACGACGCGGGTTGACTTGGACTCGGAGCCCGTCTTTTATAGCTTCGCATATCGGGCTGAAATTCATTTTTGAAAGGTCTGAATTTTCAGGAGAAAAACCAGACGGCTACAATTTTAAATTTCACAACTCCCTTTCTGTGAAGATCTTCCAGAACTTGAAGCCAAGGAAGAAGATCAACAATGGCGAGGCAGGAGTACATGGATAAGATGCAGGTCAGGCAGAACTTTCGCAATGTCTGGCACACCGATCTCCTTCACACCCTCCAGGCCGACACTCCTTGTAATTTCTCTCCCTTTTCTGCGTTCTTCTAATTTCAGCACGTTTGATTTGAGTGTCAAGTTCATCGCTGACTGTTCGTTTTCGTTTTCTCTTCTCTTGTGCAGATTTTTGCTTCTCGTTCTTCTGGTGAGTAGTGCTGGTCTTCGATCTGGTGTTCTGCGTCCGTTCTGTTTGATTGATTTTGCTTATTTTGCATCGCTTTGGTTAAATCGTTTGGGGATTCGAGCTTATTTCTATGATTGCTTGTTGGATCTGGTTTACAACTTTGAAATTGCTTGCTTGTTTTGGACTGATTAGCAGTTTGCTTCGTGTTAGGGTTTGCTCCGGGAGGTTTTGTTTCTTTGTTTTGTTATAGTATGTCTTGTGTCCTGGGTTTAACCTGAAGTTAAATCATCTACATTTACACTTAGATTTGGAATAGAATCGATCCAGTTCTCCATGTTTATTGATTTATTTCCTTGCTTATAAGTTCAATCTGATGCCTGGATGATGCTTCATAAACCAATAGTTGGGATGCATCTGCATATTGGCTTGTATTTGCATTATTAGTGACTCTTAACTGCGTGCAATGTTTCTAGCTGTTTTGTACTTTTCTCTTTCCTTATAAATGCATGCCAACTTCTGTGTTGAATGAAAACATTGACTTTGTCCTTAATAGTATACAACTATGTACATTGGCTGGAAATTCCTTAGTAATCTAAATAGCTAAAAGCATATAGGATGCTCCTAGTAATATTGCTTGAAAGTAAATCTGGTACAATCCTGTTCCATTGCCGAGGGATATCAAATCACAGTTTCTTCTCCCAAACTGTCTTATTCTTACGAGTTACAAGTAGATTAATATTGGGGTTTTAAGTGCTGACTCGGAGTAGCTACTTAAAATGTTGCAGTTAACTTCATTCATCACTCGTCGGCAACACATTCTACAATCTATGAATCCATGTTCTATGATACTAATCAGAGATAACAAATTTACAAGATATTTCTCCGTTCCGTGAATTTCCAGCCTTTTAGACTTTTGTTTTGTTTTCCACTGTTGTCTTTGCAGTAAATTCTGATATATACTCTAAGAACAATGGCTAATCTCACTCGCAAATGATTTGGTTTGATTGTGCATAGCCTTAAAGAAAACTAGACATAAGTACTTTTTTTCCAACTGCTGAAGCTTGAATTGCTAATATTCCACATGTAACATTGCAAATTTGCAATACCATCTTTATAAACTGCCACGTTAAAAAAGCCTCTTCCACATTGCATCTGTTCTGGCCAAAGGGTTTATTTATTATGTCCATACAGACTCTGAATATGGAATGCCTTTTTTGTCATATGTTCATACTGCAATTAAACATGATATTGTTTGTGAGTGTGTATTTGAGTTTTTGTGCATACAACTCTTGAGCATTATGGACATCAAACTTTCACAAGGTATCTTATCTGATTTGTCTTCTTCTCACTATAGTGCACCATGTGCATCGTACTTGCTGCGGAAGCGTGCTCTTTACAATGACATGTCCAGGTAAGCATTGTTTTTGTGTTGCTGTCATAGTCTAGTTTCTAGTGAAAGAAAGTTTTTGACCTAATGTTATAATCCGTGTATCATAGGTATGTATGCTGTGCTGGATATATGCCATGTAGTGGTCGCTGTGGTGAGAGCAAGTGCCCTGAGTTTTGTCTTGCTACTGAGGTATGGAATTCAATCGGACAGTTAATGTTGCTGTTTTGTTGATTTTCTGGCTAAACTAGCTTGCCTTCGTGTTTTATGTAGAGAAAACTTAACCTTCATGTTCCATATGAAATCTGCTTTTGAAAATTGCTAACAAAAGTTAGCTTGGCTCGGTTTTGTTTCTGATTGAGATCATTGCTTGCTGACTTGTATCTTAGTACTTGTTGGCCTATGGTCAGGCGTTTTCCACAATAGACTGCTAAAAACCTTGATATAAATTTCTTTGTTGATTTACAGTTTTGTGAAGAAGTAGGCTAGTCAGTAGTCACTGATCTTAAACTTTTTGTCCCTTCAATGATCTTATTTCCTCGTAAAAGTTCTACCCTTATCTAGACACTTTAAGCATAACCATAGGTTGCCTCATTTGAAATTGCCAAGGTTCCAGTCTTACAGGCTGTGATAATGTTAGACCCTGAAGTGTTGGCGTCAACTTTTTGTATAATCTTGTTGGGTAAAGATAGATGCAAGATCCTGATTTATAGTTTTACGCGGTAGGGCCTTATTTCCTATAAAGACAGTGAAATATAGTTTATCCTGTGAACATGAGCTAGCTGTTACATGCGGTTCATAGACTCGTTTTGAAAGAGGGGATATGCTCTTCGTATTTATTACTCTTTTATTCCTATCTATTGTCAAGAATACTGAGGCTTCACTTACACATTTGTTATTAGCTCATTAATGGGTAGAACGTGGAAACTTTTCCGCTATTTTGTTGAGTCAGACTGACTAGATATATTTGTCTATCTGGAAATACACAGGTTTTCTGCTGCTTTGGAAACTCAGTAGCCTCCACACGTTTCCTGCTGCAAGATGAGTTCAACATACAAACAACACAGTGTGATAACTGCATTATTGTACTCTCTCCATCCCTTTCACCTTTCTCACCCCATTCCATTTGAACATTTCTTAATTAAATCTGCTCTTTATGATAACAGGGTTTCATGGTCTGTCTGCAACAACTGGCCTGCATATTCTCCATTGTGGCAATGATCGTTGGAAGTGATGAAATCTCAGAGGCATCACAGCTATTGAATTGTGTGGCTGATTATGTTTACTGCACGTAAGACAAATTACTTCTTGCATCAATTTTCGTCGCAGAGAATTCTATACTGACTCTTGAATTTGTTATGTTTGCAGGGTTTGTGCCTGTATGCAGGTATGAGGAAACAAGTTCAGCCAAATAATAACTAAATGAATATTCATTGTGGAATATGTACACACAAACTGATAATGAATTTGGCACATTCTTGCAGACTCAGCACAAGGTAGAGATGGACAAAAGGGATGGTAAATTTGGACCTCAACCAATGGCAGTGCCACCCGCTCAGCAGATGTCCCGTATTGACCAGCAATATCCTCCCACTGTCGGGTACCCGCCACCTGGCCAGACACAGCCCTACCCTGTTCACGGTTACCCTCCAGCTGGCGCCTACCCTCCACAAGGGTACCCTCCAGCTGGCTATCCTCCCAAGTGAGAGTTCTGTTTGGTTAGAAAAAACCTTGAAATCTTGAATGAATTATGAGTTTATTATCTTGAGTGACCTGCTGTGATTACTTTCAAGCCTGCCATGCATATATAGCTGAGTGTAGTAAATTATGGATGTGATATTATCTTGAGGACATGGATCATATTTTTACCTTATGCTGCTGTCTTATGACTTATTTTTACCAAAAGGAATCAATTGCCCACCAGTTGGCTATCTTAGTCAGAGAGCTCTGTTTTATTGGAAAAAATTTGCATGAATTCTGAGAATGTGATTCAGAATTAAGTGTAATATTGTATGTTTCTTGAATCTTGAGATACATTCTGTGATGACCTTTGAGCCTGCCTCATATATAGTTGAATGTCATGAAATTGTGGATGTGATTTATATTAATACCGGCAGAGATAGTCCCCTTGAACGTGTTCTTTTTCCACATGGTACTGCTAAATTTTCTTCTTGAATCAATAGTTTTATACGGAGTATATTCAAATGTCAACTATACAACTAATCTACGTTCTTTAGCCTTTCAACAGATTGAATGAGATGATACTCCATGTAAGCTTGGAATAAATGACTCATAACTCATACTCGTCAGCAAATCACACAAAAAGAAGAAATCATCAGTTCATCACACAGCACATCATCTGGTTCTGTTTGCATTCAGCTCAATTGATGCTGAACCCAATCAGAATTGTGGTGTTGGAGCTTGTGATGGACTAATGGGAATCTTGTTTTACCTAACGACCCAAAACTAAATTTGTAAATAACTTCAATTTACTTAAATTAACTTGGAAACCAAAAAGTACAATTATACCAATACCCAAAATCCGCTTGCCTAATTGGCTAAAATTTACACCATATCCCCCATAAGATTTCGTTCGTGTATCTTATACTTTCTCTATTTATTTCTCTTCAAAAATAAATATTTAATATTGCTAAGAAAACGGGAAAAAAAACTAGAAGAAATTGGGAATTGGCAAATACTCAGCTACTCCATACACATCAGCCCAAGGCCTCTCACTGACAGCCTCTAGCATCTCCTCCGGCGATACAAGTGGCGTCCTACAAAGCGGACACGTCATCCGATCATGGTCCATCCAACGGTCGAGACACCCTTTGTGGAACACATGCTTGCAATTCCTCAGCCGTCGGATCTCCTCGTCCCCATGGAAGCTGTAAAGGCAAACGGCACAACTCTCCGGCGTCTCCGCCCCTCCGTCGCCGACGACCTCCGAGAACTTCACCGCCGGGAGTATCTCTCGTACGAGCCATACGGGTATGGATTCGGGTCGGTCCGGGCCCGACGACCCGGCCCGGACGGGGCCCGGTTCGAGTAAACCGGAGAGGCCCAGTGGCCGGAGGAGGGTGAGGATTAGGCTTCTGATGAAATCCAAAACGGAGACTGAGTTTAGGAGGAGCCTTGGAAGAAACCCTACAACTTCTACACTATACCCGATCGGAAAACCCATGGTTTTGGTTTTTGGGTTTGGTTGTAGATCCAGGTGAAGAAATGGTCAAATAGAGTCGATCAAAAAGAAATGGTCAAATAGAGGTAGCAATGAATTGAAATGAGAGGGAGGGCATGCATATTTATATAGTAGATTCTACCTTCAACCCAAAAAAAAAGAGGAAAATTCTATACACATTTCAATACATAATTGTACGTATCTAGACATGAGAATTGACAGCTCATAATCCTCATATCCAGGTGAAAACATACGTTGAGTTCTTGCATGCGATTTTTGCATCCGTTTTTTTATGAGAAAAAAATCATAAATAATTCCTCCTGAATTCGCTTGTAGTGTTTTTATTTTATAAATTGATCCATATTCTTATGTTTTTTTAACTAACGTTTTGTTCTCTACAAGCTTCCATTCATACAGTCATACTGATATTAATATACTCCGTAATAGTTTTCAGGTTTTAGTTTTTGAATTAATTATAAATTGCACAAAATGGTAATTAGTCTTTGATATTGGGTGCGGTCAGACACATATCTAGGGATGGATTGGGGTATGTTACAACTTACCCTAAAAAATTTAAAAATATATATTAGTTATAGTCAAGTTGTTATAGGTATAATGTAATTAATAATACAGATGATAATTTATGTGTTGTTTGTAAACCACCATTCGAGTCTCCATACTCGACAGTCACAGCTCACCCAACTTTTTCTTTCTACCTCCGTCCCTCGGTGCGGTTAAGGACATCAATTTTCAAAGTTGTACAATATATTTGGAGATTTTAATATACACCAAAATACACGTGATGCTGTCATTTATAACTTATTAGACATCAACAATTAAATACGATATCCGTATGACTAATATTAGCAAAAAAAAGAAGAAGACATCATCTTTGAACCAGACTAGGGATAGTGATAGTAATTCTCTTTATATTTGCTTTTGTAAGGACACCACACATTGTATTATTTTATGAAAATTTTCAAATCAGGTAAGAAAGACGAGCCTAGATGTCATGTTGATATATGGTATGGAAATCAAACTGACGCTCATCAAACGTGAATTTTCTCAACCACACTTACATTGAAAAGTCTGAATATCGCGGTATAAGAAATTGCTTCTTTTTTTTAATAACTATGATGATTTTTTTAAATAACTACCCTTATTAAAAGTAGGAAAAATACTCAAAATAATTTCAAGTATCAACTTTCAACAAAAAATAATCTCAATTTTAAAAATAATCACCAACGATACGAGCTATTACAATATTTACCAAAAATTATCTAAAGTCATTTAGCGATCGATAATATTTCAACCAAGTGTAAAATTTTAAGTCGTTTCAATCTCCGAAGCATCGACTCGACCGGAAACTCGTGTGAAAAAGTTTCCGAATCGTTTTTGGTTAATTTCATGATAGTTCGTATCGTTGGTGATGATTTTTAAACATGAGATTATTTTTTGTTAAAAGTTGATACTTGAGTTTATTTTAAGTCATTTTTCCTAAAAAGTATTAGGTTTTTTTAATTTTTTCTTCTCCTTGCATCTTTGGTATTTATTTTGTAGAAATGAGAGTATAGTAGTCTTAGCTAGTAGACGTACGTTCTGATAAATAATAAAAAAAAAACTAGTAGACGTAAGTTTCCTTTTATTTTGTTTTTTGTAGAATTGATACATCCACGTACATATTGAGTGTCTTCTACTAGGCAAAAAATATGCATAATTGAATTATCGCATGATTCCAATAAAAGTTGGCTTAACAAAGAATAAATCTAAGATTTAAGGGGGTGGAAAAAGAGCAGGATTAAGACACTGTGATTTGTGAGAGGGATGGGAGAAGGGGACATGGGGATGGGAGGGTCTTTATTCTAGTAACAAGTCCCACTCTGTATTAATTAGTGTACTTTACTATAATCTCAAATGGGACATTACGCAGGAGGGGCTGTTTTTGTGCTATTCACTTGGTAAGTAAATACTGTAAATTGACTTAATTAATCAATGAGGTGTAACAATAACCATCCTATAATAAAATAATATCATGTGGTACAATTATTTTCGTGAGAGGTAAGTCTTAATATATGTGTACACCAATAGGATATATACGAGTTCCAATAACTTGTAGTAGGAGTATGTATTTTGAAGCCAACTTTGCCCAATAGAAACAAAACTTCCAAAATCCAAAGGAGTGTGACTTAATAATTTGAAGCCAAGTGTTAATTCAACAGCTATTACACCGGGCTAAAGAGGTTGTGTTTTGTCCATTTCTCACCCAACTAGCTTAAGCCAAAGACAATTTTCTATCATATCATTTTCTTTTCCTTTTCAAAAAGAGATCGAGATGATAATATTCGACCAAAAAAAGAGAGATGATGATACATAATTTTCATATCCTCACATCTCTAAACTCATTTTCTTGATCAATGTGACAATGTTGGGATGTACAAGCAACCCACAAAAAGTGTCTACCAGCCTCAAAACCTCAACTTAGAAGATCCTGGCACATAGCGAAATAATAACGGTATGGTTTGAATTGTTCTACATATGAATCAAGTATTGTACGTGTGACTAAGAGGGTTCAAACGTGAATATTTGGACACTAGACCTAACACTACAATTACTAGACCAACTTGTGGTAAGTATGGCATGTACTCCTTGGAGTAACTCCTAAATTATACCCTTTTCGTTTCAAAATAGTTGCTTATTTGAGCATTCTGCACTTACCAAGTAATACTTGTTTTTCCTAAATTACCCCTATAAATATAGAATTAATTATTAGTGTAAAGTACCATGAAAAAGTATAAAAATTATGATATAGATAATTATTAAGAATATAAATGGAAAAAAAAATTAAATGAACAAGAACAACAACATTTACCTAGGAGAAACTCGCAAACGCAGGATCTGGAGGGTCACCAACAAATATTGTGAAATGAAAAAAAATATAAAAGTTTACTAGATCTAGTTTCATACTCTTAATGTTAGGGAGCGTCTGATGGAGTGTAGTTCATTATCACAAGTGGGTGGAAATAAAGTTGTTCACTCCAATCATAGTCCTTTAGAAAGAGCAAACAAACATTGCATTTGTAATCCCATTGACAAGGACACCGGATTTTATCTTAGGTATGGAAAACAACATGACACACATGAATACATTTTACATGATCAATCATCTATCATCAAATGGAGCTACAACAGGCACGGCCCTAGCCTAGCTAAACGTCACGTGTCCACCCTTATTGTGCTATGGGGTTACGAACTCGTCTTCATCCTCTTTACATTTGGGACATTGGGTGCATTTCATCGTTTTCAGGTAAGTTGGCCCCCCTTAAGACAACCAAGCTCAGTACACGTGCCTACCCATTTCTCTAGATTCCTTGTTCATCCCTTTCCACAAGCAAAGTTCATGAATATAGCTGGAATCAGCTAGGCAATGTTCTCTAGCTTGTTCTGGGCCAGCTCCATCGGATCCTTTTCATGGGCCTAGGCCCAATTTGTAAGGCCAGCCCACTTACTACAGACTGTAAAGCTCAAGTACCTACATCATGAGGTCCATCACATATATGCCGGTGGTGATTAGTGGTGTGGGTTTCTTGATCATGCTAATTAACAAATGCAATGGAAAGAATCAACAGGAAGGAAGAAAAAAGTCTGATCAATTTTGAGTAGCAAATATGAATGAACGTGCCGTCTATATACACAAAAAACACTAACTCTAGAATAAATTAGAATTTGCAGCCTTCATACATTAAGAGCTACTTTCTGCCTTGAAAATTTTCTACTTTGCAGCATTACAAGCGATGAACGGTGTACAAGGATACGAGGCAATATCCCTTCTGATCATTCTTCTTTGGGTCACCTCTTCTCTGCATATCCAACGAGCTTTGTTCACCCAAAATTTGCTACAAGTTATCACACATTTGATTGAACAGATTTCTTCAAAGCTAACTATCAATAAATGATATAAGCTTGCTGAAATCAGAGATGAGTTTTGAGTGGCAGTGGAAACGAAGGTTTGGGGGGTTCAATCTATGTGTTTGCAACTTCTGTAACCTCACCTTCCATGCATAAACCGACATCTATCTCCATTGTTCCTTCGTCCTTTGAACTCATTACCCTGCAACAATTCCTTCTAGGAGACTGCCAAGGAAGGAGACAACAAAAATAGACAACATTAGAATCCAAATGCTGAACTGATGTAGTTTCACAAGCTCATAATGCAAATTCTCTGCAACCATAGGCTGAAGCTATATAAAAAAGCACATTCTGTTTCAGTGAATTCTGAATGCCTTTCAACAAAATGAAGAATCCAGTCAGCCAAGAGTCTAAAAGTCCAAGTTTCCTTACAAATACGGTTATCTTATTATTTCTACTCAATTTCTTGAAAAACAAATATCTCCAGAATATGTTTTAGTTTATGTTCTTTTAAGTAAAGGACTAATGGAATGAATTTGAAGCTAAAATAGTATATAAAACACTTACCCTGTCCCACAAATGTGGATCCGGCGTCTTATAAACAATCACTCTTTCGACAACGGAGGGATTTTCAATCTTCCACTTGCACGCTGGTTGGGGCAATTGGTGCTTTGCGTACTCGCTCACAGTCTCGTTCATATCAGAATCCATCCTAACGTTCTCCATGTAAAAGACAAAGGGCTTCTGGCACGGGTTCCTTGCTACAGGACGTGTATTAAACGCATAGGCCGTGTAATCACCCCGTTTGTACCAATTCAAGAAAGTCCTAGTGGGCATCTCCATCTCACGGGGTGACAGGATTCCCCGGATGACCTGCACAGCATAACCCCATGAGACTGAGACGGTCCACTTCCTTTGTCTGTCATAGCAGATGGATTGCTGCATTAGACCAGCTGAGTCAATCTTCATGGGCCAACGGAGTCTCTTGAGGGCCTCTACACGGGTTACATTAGGAAAAATGGGCTCAACCACGTCAAGGTGGTGAAGGGAGACCAGAGGAGTAACTGGGTGGGCTGCAAGAAGTCCGAATAGGTTCCCATATACATCATACTGTATTTTAAGACATTCACCAGAAAGTAAAGGTAATTGTTAGGACGCAGTAAGAGAAAATTTCTGATGGAAAACTCACATTTACTAAAGGACTAGAAAGAGGTGAAACTTTCTAGAAGGATGTTAGTGCTTGAGCTCATGATCAAAATGTTTGATTGGGTTAGTTAGAACTACAAAGTAAAAATGCGAAGAATCAGGGCCTTATTTTCAGTTTAGCTTATTGTCAGCATAGCTTCAATGGAAAAGTCTTAAGATTCAAAAGCAAATGCACAAGTGCTTTTTGTTTTGGTTCGAAGGATAGGATGCTTCAAAAAATCTGGGAATTTTAGTTTGGCTTTCATCGCATGGTCTAGGATGTCAAAAAATGAGGTAAAAAAATCATTGGAATCTTGTTGAACACAAATCATCATAGATTAGAGAATTTGAAGCTTTTCCATTCCATTTATACAGCTTCAGACAAAATAAAACAACAAGGTTCTTAATACGATTGCTCCTGTTCAAAGCCTTCACAGGTCACATGATTTAATTAAAAGTTGCACAGACAGAAATAAGAACTCAAACAAATTTTTCCCTATTGGAACCATGAGTTAAATGGAAGTACAGTAAACAAGCACATCACTTTCATACCAAAGCCAGTCAGAGCACAATGCTGATTCTTATAGATAAACAACAGGCTCAGACAAGCATACTCAGAGACGTAGCATCAAAAAATCCAAATTACCAAAACCCACAATAGTTAACAGCTCAATATAGAAAGGGTAATGTCATTTTCTTTATTTGAGCTCCACACCAAACCGGGTGCTGCAATTGCACGTTGGAGATTGCTTATTAAGCTCAGATGATATCTTTCATGTATTCAGTTCAACCACCATTGCTTTCCAAATCAAGATAAAGCTTGAGAAACCAGGAAACAAGCTAAATGCAGTTTCTGAAAGCAGAAGCGGCCAGTAAAAACAAGTCCAAATAAAAAAAACTCTTTAAAAAAACCTTGAAGAAACCAGATCTTCTTCACTCTTGCAACTTGAATCATATCAGAGCAGCCAAGTTTTATTTTAATGCCGAAAAACCATAACAATATAATACCAATAACAAATCCGACCAAAGTCAATGCCCAAACAGCTTAACGAGTCAATGTCTAAACTAGCATTTCATTTGCATGTGCAGGCAGATCTTGCAAAGCTTCAGAACCAAGCACAACACAGATTCAATTCCATCTTCCACATGCAACAAACAGAAACAATTTTAAAAAATAAAAAAATCTCACCTGGTGAAACCCTAGCTCCTTGGTGAGTGGCACCCCGAGCTCCGCCATACAAGCCTGCATCCGATCATCAGACCCGTACAATCCGGGATACCTCTGAATACACCGATCCTGCATCTTCTCAAGAGCCACCGCCAACGGAAAGCTAATCGCGAACCCCCCTCCACCATACGCCATCCCATACGAGAAGAAAATATTCTGCAAATGACTCTCCGACGAGCTCCCGATGTAATAGTACTGATTATGATCATATTTGGCGAGAACCTTGACCAGATTCTCCGTGACAAAAACGGTGTCGTCATCGCCGAGGACAATCCATCGCACATCCTTCATCCCTAACCGAAGCGTCTCGGACACGATCCTCGAGATCCGGATGGCGGAGCGGTGGCCTTTCTTGTGACTGTATGCGAACTTGGAGGTGTCGGCGGAGATCCGGATCGGCGGGAGGACGCCGGCGTCCTTGGAGCTCGTCCGGACTCGGCTGTCGAGCCAGACGGATCCTCTCATGCCGGACTTGGGCTTGTACCAGATTTTTAGGTATTCCTTCCGCTTGGACCAGAGCTTGGAGGAGGCCGCAATGCCGAACACTAGGTGCGAGATGTTCGTCGGCGGAGGCTCCAGAGGCCTCGCCGGCGCCCGATTCGGCTCCGATTGGGGTCCGGATTTGGCGGATTGGTTGAGCTCGGAGGTGAATCGGGAGGCGGCGGAGATGAATTGGGGGATGGGAGGACAATCGTGAGGGTGGGAGAGGAGGCGGAGAGTGTAGAGGAGGTAAGTGGAGGAGACGAAGACGAGGATGCAGAGCATGAGCTTGGAGGAGGAGGAGGAGGAAGACGAGCTTGAAGCTCGGAGTTGGGAGCTGACGGAGGTGGGGCTACGCGCCTGGTGGTCCCACCCCGATAGCTTCTGTGAGTCCTTGTACGAGACTTTCATGGCGGTGGAGGAAAGGATCGGGATTCGGAGATTCGGAGAATGCGATGGGATTGGGGAGGAAGCTTCAGATCTGGATTGAGATGGAGAAATGGCGGAGGGTGAAAAAGGAAAGGGGGGGGAAAAGGTGAGAGTGCTAGATTGGAAGGAGGGATGGGATTATGTATACTGTACAAAATGGAGACCAGATTGGAGGATTAGTCTGCTAATGAACTCTAATCGGGGGGTTTAACAGAAGGAGGGACCAGTCAAGATGGGTAAAAAATGAAGGCTGTAAAAGGGGGCGTAAGTTTTGTGTTTGGGTAGGCCCTTTTCCACTGGAAGGAGTAAATTTCCAACGGAGTACAGTAGTAGAAAATACCCAAGTTGAATAGAGTAGGAGTCCGACCGACAAAAATAAATTTTACGGAGTAGTAATACTGTAATACTCTCCGTACTTGCTGGCTGGAATAATTATTGCGGTATTGAGTGTGAAATATGATGGTACCTCTAAGCTACTCTGCTTGATTCATCGACACTTTGGTAAGCACGTCACGTGCATCCCAACTATATGCAAATAAATGCGATAGATTGTTTTTGTTGAAGCACTTTTTTTGGTGAGTTTGTTGAAGCACTTTAATGGAGTATGAATGAGTAATTCTAAAACCCAACTGTAATAATATCAGTAATATAATGTAGACTACAATAATTTTTAATTATATTTATTTTGGGTTTGGGAATGCTCCAAGCCCAAATGGCTGACCCATTTTCATTCTTTAAATATTCTTCTTCTTCTATGTTCAATATCTCTCAATACGAGACCATCTTACTCTAACATCTTAAGTAAGCCCATAGAGCCGTAGAGGTAGAATTGTCCTAACTTGATCGAACATGTTAATTTGATTAATAGAAATTTTAGGGTGGAAACTCAGAAATTTTATCCCAAAATTTGAAATGAACAGAACTCAAGTGGATCGAAACCCGAGCTTAATTAGGTTGATTTGATTTAGTCAACCTAAACTGCTCAAAAACCAGCAACAACCTCGCATGATTCAACCCTTAGCATAAAATGACCGGGATCTAAAACCATCTGATGTCACCCCAATTTAAAGGTCCATATAAAGGCATGCGTTGCAACAACAATCTAATATTAAATCCTCGTTTAGTTTATAGTATTTCAATTCCCATCAATTACAACTGTTCTTTTTTCAAAAAGTTATCTCATTTTATATAAATGTTTGATTCATATTAATATTATTTTTATTTATTTTAAAAAAGTAGCAATGACTCTGTATCATGGAAATTATACTTATCTTATAACGATAGATAGGTTAGACTTCTTATACTTTTAATGTGAAAAAATCATTTTTCACATTAATACAAACACATATAAACTTGAGCCAATTATGATTTCACTCTTTCCGTAATGTTTGAATTCCTAAAATAAATAATCAGATCTATGAAAATTGAACTTCTATTGTTAAACTAGACAAAATAGTAAGATAGTTTTACAATTTCACTGCATTGTCTTGCCATACAGTCATGTACATTATTATTTTTGTTACAATGTCTTCGGTATTCTTTACTCTACGTTTTTACCTACCTTGTGAACTTCTTCTTGTTCACACAATCATCCCATAATTTACCTTGAGTCATTTATCATAATAACAAGTAGTAGTTTTTAGCTCCATGTTCTTATATGCTCCTGATCCAAATCTCATATCTTTAGACAATTCAACGATATATATAATATTGCGCACCTACAAAAACTATTTTACCACCAAACCAGGTTTAATTCCAAGATGATCTAGGAAAGTAAATCTCCAATGTATGGTATCATATGAAGTATTGCTTGCATTGTACTCTGTTAATTATCTTGTTCAACAATCGGGTTACAGGTTCTCAAATCAGTATTGTTGAACAAGATAATTAACAGAGTACAATGCAAGCAAGATAATTAACAGAGTACAATGCAAGCAACACGTGTGTGTGTGTTTTATTAGAACAAGTTCTCAAATCAAACAGGTCGGGTCGGGTGGATTCGGGTTCGGTCTTTTCGGGTTCGGGTTGAGTGCGGGTTCGGGTCAATCGGGTTACAGGTCAAGCCGGGTCGGGTCTTGACAGGTTATCGTGCGGTTCGGGTCGACCTAACAGGTCAAGAATTTGAATTTTTAATGATTATTAAAATAATATTATGATTAAATAATAATATTTAATAATAAAATATTATTTTTATTAAATTTTTATAATAATATTTTATTTATTAATAGGTTTTATGATAAAATATATTATAATATTTACAATATTATATATTTATTCTACATATATGTAATATATCGGGTCGGTCAGGTCGGTCTCGGGTTTCAACCCAATCGGGTTCGGGTTAATCGGGTTCGGTTTTTTTCTTTGCTCACTACTATTCGGGTCGGGTTTCAACCCAAAAATTTTCGGTCGGTTCGGGTCGGTTTTTCGGGTCGGGTCAAGTTTTGACAGCTCTAGTCTAAACTAATAATAAGAATATGAATAATTATATAATAAACAAATAAATCTTTCATTTTTAGGTCGTATCATTTAATTAAAAAATTATTCAATACGATAATATTTAATATGTATATCTATGTACTTATCAATGAGAGTAACATATTATATTGTAATAATGACAATTTAATTAATAATACCACCTTAATCATAAATGAATTGAATAAGAATTAAATTTATTGAAATAATATATAGCATAAGATATTAATGATAATAATAATAAATATTATATTATAGTGTAATCTAATAACAACAATAACATACGATTATACTAGTATTAACTATAATATAATATAATTCAAGAAAATTTAATTTAAGAAATTTAATAATACAACTTTACATATAGATAGATAGATATATAGAAAGATAGATATATAGAAGATTATTCATTTTGCTACTGCGCATCATGAGTCGTCGTCACTATCAATTCTATAACTCGAGAGGTATCTCCCCATGCCATGAACTTTCATCGATAAGCTATTACTTCAATTCGTGGCATGCTAGTTTTTTTTTTGGTCAATTTTAATTTATAAACGTCATCAAGCGAGCACAATTTGAAATTTCATGATCACTTACCAAACACGTACCTTAGTTTGCCAATCGGATTTTAAGTAATCCAAAAATATTATTGTGTGTGCTGATTTGATTTGGAATTGGCATTATGTTTTTTTTAAGTAAGGAAGGCGTCACTTGATTGCGTGTCTTAATTTGTTGGTTCGAATGCAAGTATCCTTGTCAACTTCCTGGATTCATTTGAGAACTTGTTCTAATTAAACTTTCCCATTTGATTGGGAAATATGGTTGAATAGACCCTAAATATCATTAATGATATTACATACACGTGTGTGTGTGTTTTATATCAACGTGTTGGCGTTCCTAGTTTTGCGTCCTCAAACTTCTAAGTTTTTCTCTTTGGTTGAATCTTCCAACTTATAACTTTCTAAGTTACTTAGCCTTTTCCCTAATTAATTAATAATCTAACTCTGTACAACCCAAATCAGTAATTTTCCCTTACAATTAAGTTAGAGGTTTCTCCTGGGTCGTACGATTATATAAGTTAAAAATATAAAATAATGCAACATCATCATACTTAATTAGGAGTTTTGGTTGATATCGACCAACAATTTGAATACTATAGTGCATACTTTGTTTTACCCTCTTGCATTCTTCACCCAAATTCTGACCCATCTTTAAACACTTACCTCGCGTACAAGGCTTACCATCCACGAACCTGACTTGATTGGGCCCGTTAAAAGATGGGCCTCACAATAAGTCCATGCCTCCATTCATAAGAGTCTCAGTTTTACAATTAATATGATGCCTCAGTTTTACGATTGTCCTTTGATTTGTGGACATCTTGGTTTTTAGATGGCCCTTGATTACGACGATGCCTCGGTTTATGATTGTCCCTTGATTTTGGCCAAGCCTTGGTTTTTAGATGGCCCTTGATTATGACTATGCCTCGGTTTTTACGACGGTCCCTCAGATTTTATGATGACGTCTTTGTTTTATGATTGTCCCTTGATGTCAGTTGATGATGTTGACGCCTCAGTTTTATGGTTGCCGTTTCTAATTGCTAAGAAATACTTTCAATTGTTGTACATTTGAAATTGTGCTAGGTTTGAATCTTTGATCAATTGTTACCTCACGTACTGTTCCAATATATTCCTAAATTTGACCATTTAGACCATTTCTTGGTATGAAACTCTGTATTCATGAGACAACAGGCAACACATCAAACCAAAATCTATAATTGATCAATATATTCAAAATAGTAAACGAATATTACATATATATATTGATCCCTAATCTCTTGCTATCACTCTTTCAAACCATCAATGTGATGATGCTTTGGAGATCACATTAACGACCGAAACGAAGGCCGCCATTGCGATTCTCGACTTGATCTGGCCTCTCTTTGGCAGAGGCCTTTCTTGTTTAAGCCTTTTAACCACCATCTTTGTTGCTTCAGCTCTTGCATTGTGGATCTTGAAACCGCCCATCGTCAACTTGATTGAGAGATTTCTTGCTCTGCTTGTGTATGTTTTCTGTAAGTGTTGTGTGAGAACGTATGACTTGCTTGTTCTTCTTCTTGGACTTGTGTATATATAGTAAAGCCATGGTTCACAATGATTGATATTGGTTGAGTGACAAAAAAACATGATTAGGACATGCTAATCTCCATAATGGTGGTTAGGGTGCTAAGAGACATGCCAACTTGGCTTTTGGTTTTGAGATTATTTTCTTAATCAACATGATTGAGATCAAATTGGATTTGTTAGGATGATTGGATGAACAACAACCTTGAGTATCCTAAATATGTCCATGTTGTATATGAATTATGGATTTTAATCATCTGTTTATAGATTGAACCGAGCATAATTATTGTCATAGGAACCTGCCTAGAAATCGGAGATGGAACATCTAAATTCAGTGAACTTAAAATGCATGAACCAAGTTTGGCATGTTTAGATCTACTACGGAGTATTAAGTTGGGCTTTGACCGTTTTTGGACTTACATGCGTGGACAACTTATTTGAACTTGTTATGGGTAAGCACAAATTAATTAGTTTGCCATCGATTTAGCTATTATACACTGTTTTTTGTATCGACCTCAAGGAGATTAGGGGATCGAACCTGCAACCTGTCAGACCAATACTCTGTCATGTTCCACTAGATCAACCCCTTGAGGCTAACTATTATACACGGTTAAGATTATAATCCTAGTTCACATATCCAAACTCTTTCCATCTCCTCTTCTGTGTTTTTATTTTGTTATCTTTTGATTGAAGGAACAACCTACGAGATTCGAATCGATAATCTCTGAATACTATCTTTAAAGGTTTAATCGTTTGATTACATGTTAGGAGGCTCTTTTCTGTTTTTTTTTTTTTTTAATCTTAGCTTGTTTAACCTTCATTGTTCTTTCCCTTTGCTTACTCTTTTTCCGTATGTTACAAACTTTGGTCTATGTCTCCTCTATCCGGATCGAGACTCCGCGCGCTAGATTAAGGGTCGAATCGGGCCACCGGCCCTCTGTGTTCAACTCGCTTTACGATTCCTTTATTATGCTCACGAATTGAATCGGGCTTGAATCGATGTACGGGATCCGTTAACCTGATCACGGTAATCTTCAAAACTGTTTTACTTAAGCAATATGGATGCTAAAAACGGTGACATTTAGTCTAGATACTGATACTAACTTTTAACCGTTACATGTGAGCTACCGAATGACTATACTTTAATATATTATATAAACTCACTATAGATTCTTAGCCAAAGATTTCACGAAGTTTATTGTAATGTGATTTTCTTGTTTCGTGAAGATCAATTGATGAGCAAAGCAAAGATATAGATCAAAATCATAATAACAAAGCTAAAGAGCTACATTTTGAATGGAACAAAGAAATTTACAAGCACTTGTACGTTTTTGACCCCTAATTGCCTTAATTTGTAGGCTCCCTCCTCTCTCATTCATGCTTAAACCACTCCATATTTGATATTTTAACCCCTAGCTTTTAATTTATAGCTCTCTTAATGCAAGGAGGCTTTGGAGAGGGCTTCGACGATGGAACGAAAGGCCCTAGTCGCGATTCTCGATTTGATCTGCCCTCTCCTCGGAATCGGGCTCCTTGCAAATGTGGCTGTTGCTCGAGCGAAGCTGATCTTGGCATCCATGGCGGCTTGGCGTTTTTGGCTTTTGGCTCTTGTACTTAAATGGTACTATGTGATTTGATAGATACTATAACTCTGCCTTAGAATTTGGTATATATAGGCATACAATTTATGGAGATCATAGAATACAAACAAAAGGTGTGATGGGTGGAGCCAGCTAATTAAGCTGATTGCTAGGCTGGATGAAGATGCTTGCAATCCCCAGATTTGAAGACAAACAAGATATTTTGATGAATGTTTACTTGACTTCTTGAGGGCTTTTTCTATATCCATGTCCTAATTCAGTGTTCTGTGTCTATTTGAATATTTATGTATGCACACACAGCACACACTTTTGTGGAATAATGTGGGAATGTACTTAGAAATTTCCTGTACTGAAAATGTCCTTGTTGACATCAGATTCATGATTTGGTTTTGTAGGCAGTCAACCTTTATTCTTGTTGCATTTCATTTCTGCAACATGTATTCTCGCTTTTAGTTGCCAAAACAAATATTTGTATATATATGTAAATTATGTGATAAAATTATAAGGTATAATGATCAATGTAGGAAATTTTGGCATGCATGCTACAAGTTTCTAAACAATTGAATTTTACAGTGTGGGTGGAGGGAAGAGGTGAAATGTTGTAGAGGAAAAATTGCATCAATTAATTGGATACTACAGTATGATAAATTAGCCCCCGGGACATTGGCGTGGCGGTTAGGCATGGTGGGGGTTGTCAATAGACCCGTGTTCGAATCCGGCTGAGAGTAGAGGGGGGATTTTGAGGGGCTGTCCCTGTGACAGTTTCTCTTGTCCCTCTGATGACGCGTATCACCGGACCGATCTCCCGTCCAGCTCACGCTATGCACCGCGATTTACCTCCTCTAACGCCCCAGGGTAGGGCTGGTGGGCTCACCTGGGGTGAGCGTATCACCTTTGCCAATACAGTATGATAAATTAAATTATTGATCAATTTTCCGGCTAAATTTGGATTATTGGTATTATTGTAAGTTCCTCATATATAAGTTAAATATATACTTCAAGTAGATCTAAGTTCTAAGAAAAAACAATCAACAATAGGATCATATTTTACTAAGTTTCGAAAGTTTTCCTAGTTATATTTATGTACATGTCTTGAAGAAAAACACACAAGTATCATCAATTTTCTTAACACCAAACACATGACTCGATTAAAATGTGTTAGTTGTGGGTTAAGTAATGCTATACTCGATTAAAATGTGTTAGTGGAATGCTATATAGATGCGAATTTCAACTTTTCACGTACTTATAAATCGTCCATTATAAATACATGGAAAAACGTGATATGTCCATACAAATATTATGGACAATGTTTAAGGGTCCATACATTTTTCATGGACGAAAATTTAGTGACCATTAAAAAATGTTAGACAAGGTTCGTCAACTAAAACTGATGAAACAGCCGGCCTGTGAAAATGTATGGACAATATTAACTTGTCCACAAGTTTTCTGTGGTCATGTATGAACCGTACATCCCTTTTTAATGAACAAAGGGGTGCGCTATAAAGCAATTCGGGGGTGCGCTATACAGAATAGCCGAATCTAAAACCCTTGAACTCTCCCTAATTTAATTTTAACCTTTGAGATGAATGGGTGATCTTTTAGCTTCCCACCGGCAGTTTAGTTGGACAACCCCGCTTGAAATCTCCCTTGCTTGCAAAAATCGCCCAAAACCAGAGAACCCGACCTTGCCGCGAAATAAAGCCTTATTTTCTCTACTTGGCGCAATATCCAGAGGACGAGGAGATTCATGTCGGAGAACTAATTATACAATGGAAAGCTGAAGGATTTATCCCGCAACCGCGTGAAGGATGCACATTGGAGGACGTGGCACGTCGATATCTAGACGAGTTGGTTCACCGTTGCTTGATTCTTGTAGAAAAGAGAAACTTTGAAAGGAAGGTGATGTATGTTCAAATCCATGATCTGGTGAGAGACTCTTGCATTGAGAAGGCAGAGAAGGAAGACTTCCTTGGGATATTAACTTCCCAGACCCCACATACCCCACATTCCAATACAACCATGATACAAGCACGACGAGCTGCAATTTTTTAGTCTAAAAAAGGTACGTGATTCTAGCTCTTATAGTTACCTCTGACTTATCTTTGTTAATGATATATTAGGGTATTTTCAGATTTGATTTTGTTCTAATTTTATCTTGTGCATATATTTTGTAAATCAATTTGATTCTTTCCTTTAGGGTTTTAGGTCTTCTTCTTCACATGCACATTTTTTTTTGGTTGAACATGTACATTATTTATACGTTGATCGCATGAATGAAGAAATTATCCTTTTTCCTTCAATTCATTGTTTCACATGGTAAGCTAGAATTAGGGTTTGTTATGATTTCCTTAATGATGTAATCATGAGCTCTATATAAGCTCCTCTCTCTATAAATACAAATCACGGCTGTTTACACGGTCTTATATTAACATCAAAACAAAATGAATCATATTATTTATTAACTGATTGATCGCACATAACAATCTCATAAGATCAATATATATATAATTTAGGCTGTCATCTTATTTTTGTTTTTGTCATGGTTACATCTCATAATTTTACTGGGATTTTTGTGTGTGTGCAAAGATGTCCTACCATTCCCCCCAAAACAGTCCCCACCTGTGTTCTTTTTTCATCTGTGAAGATGTCTATGGCTTAGGTGCGGGGCCGTCCAATGATTTTTTGGGCCCTGTGCGAAAATAATTATTCTTTACTAAATTTTGACCGATAATATGATTAGTAAACTTGATAAATACTTAGTTAGTGAAAGTTCAAATACAAAAATTTATTTTTGTTAATATTGGCATATTAAATTTCAATACAAAAAATTGGCATATTTAATTAGTAAAGAAACTAGTAATGACCCCGGGCCTTACCCAGAAGCTTTTCAAATAAAATTCAAAAGATATTAATTTACAAAGGATATCTATTACAAATTAAATAAATAATTTATTTGACTCCGATAAGTATTGTGAAAGTTGTAACACTTTGAATCGGTTAATTGGTTAGTTTCAGTGACATGAATGATTTAATTCTAAATAATTGGTTTGTTAAATGATGAAAGTTTGAAAGGACAGGTGTTATAGTAAGACATTCAGATCATGCATTTAGATGAATTATATAATATATATATATATAAAGACTAATTAAATCTTTCATTTTATTACAATATATATTGCTGCTGGAACAATATTTTGATAAATGGAACGGGAGTGCTGTAATATATATTGTTGCTGCAATAATATTTTGATAAATGGAACGAGAGTGTTGTAGCAAGACATTCAGGTCATGCATTTACAAGAATTATAAAACCAACCCCATTAAAATATGATAGGCCACTACACATTTGCATACTCATATATGGATCGAGTGTGAGAGATAGCATCAACGTGTGAACTTAGTATAAGAATCGATTATTAAAAATAGGGTATATGGTTTAGAAAAAACTAATTGACAAAACTGCTCTTAACTGCTTCAGGTTTAGAAGTATATATTGATTCAATTTGATTTGTGTTTATGCAAAAAAAAATCTGAAATAAACGGGGGCCCTGTTCCATGTTATGTTGGAAGGGGTTCCTTGCGATCTGAACTAATTAGACTTTAATCTCATTAGTAGTAAGTGTTTTATATATACTGAAATTAAAAATTTTGGGGCCCCAAACAATTGGGGGCCCTGTTCCAGTGGGCTGCTTGCACAACCCATTGGACGGGCTTGCTTAGGTGTAGAAAGTCGAGAGTTGAGTTTGGAGGTAGTACACCGAAATTTCAGATTACTAAGGGTTCTAATTGTCGACGGTATTGAGACTTGCAGTGGCACCTTACCAGAAGGGATAGGAACCTTGATTCACCTTAGGTATCTCAGGTTATCGTACACGAACATCACAAGGTTGCCTTCCTCTATCGGGAACCTACGTAACCTCCTAACTCTGAGATGGAGCATCAATTACAATGTGATAGGCTTGGTAAGAATTCCGGATGTTTTATGGAAGTTAAAGAGGCTTATGCATCTTTACTTACTTTTTAGTCCTGACATGGAAACATTGAGGTTGGATATGCTCGAGCCCTTGGAAACACTACAAATGAGTGTTGGACGAAGTAATTTACAAATGGGTGTTCCAGGACTTAATTGGATATCGAGAGAGCTTCCACTTCTAAGCCCATGCATTGAAAAGTTGGCTATACATGATATAGGAAGTCAAGAGTTGTTGAATGCGGCATTTCAATGCCCAAGCATACGCGCCGACCGTCTCCATTCATTGTCCGTGAAATTGAGGCATGGAATTACGCTGGAGAATGTAGAAATCAGCCATTGCCAGCGTCTAAGGAAGCTAAGACTGGATGGAAGAATGGTCGCCATTCAATTCCCCAACAACATTAAGAAGTTAGAGTTGGTACATACAGAAGTTGAAGTGGAAGATACGCTCAGAGCTTTAGGCAACCTTCCCAATCTCACTGTGATGATTTTATCGTCTGATGCCTACACGGGCAGCCAGTGGAAATGTTGTGTGGGAGAGTTTCTACATCTGAAACAACTCCATCTGTGTTACATAGACAACTTGAACGTATGGAGGATTGATCGAAAGCGGAGCAATACCTCAACTCAAGGAATTAAGAATTTCTTTTTGTAGGAATTTGAGGAGGCTTCCAAAGGGATTGAAGCTCATCAGCACTTTGCAGTATTTTGAAGCATTCGGAGTTATGTGTCATGAATTGAGGGAGAAAATGCAAGGAGAGGGAGCAGATGCCAACATCATTGAGCATGTCCGTCGCCCGAGGAAACGCTGAATGGACAACATAAAGCAGGACATTAACTTGTTAGGGATTTCTGCAGAGTTAGCACAGTGCATGGAGGGTTGGAGGGAGAAGATCACAGTGTTGGATGGTTAGCTAGCCTGTTGGTAGAGCCTTATTGTGTTGGCTAATATTTGCTAGTTTTAGTCTTCTTGTTCTATCGTTGCATTTGCTTTTTAAGCGTTCGAGATAGTGTTTCTTGTTTATTTAGTTTTTTTAGATTTCTTGTTGGATGTTTTGATTCCTCTTGGGTTGTATTGGACGCATTCCATCTAGGTCTGGGATGCCCCCATCTTGACCCCCCAGATCCTGCGTCTGCGGGATTTTCTTGGGTTCATGTTGGTGTTGTTGTTGTACCCGGAAAATTAAGAGTTGACTTCACAATAACGTAACGCCGTAAGTTAA
This sequence comes from Polygonum aviculare, assembly GCA_934048045.1. Lineage (NCBI taxonomy): Eukaryota > Viridiplantae > Streptophyta > Magnoliopsida > Caryophyllales > Polygonaceae > Polygonum > Polygonum aviculare. Next base: position 24,978,110 of record OW204032.1, read on the forward strand.
TGGTCTACGTACCAATTTTAGAAAACAAAAAAGCAACAATACAATGCAACCTCTCATCTATCTATTACTATATACTAAAGCGGAAGCAAATTCTGCCACCATATTGCGCCACATCACCCTCTTATTTAAAAAGTTTATCTTATCAAATCTAAATTTATCGTAATCTTATAGATACTTAATTAATATAGTAGTTCTATCTTAGAATTTGAGTTTTTTATGTAATAATTCTATCCAAATATATAAATCTCAATTTTATCATCAGACCATTTAATTCATACATAGATCTATAATAATAAAAAAGTATTTAAAAAATATTTTTTATTTAGTCATAATGTATCATCATAATCTTAATATTTTAACCATTTAGTTAAATAGAAAATTTAATTATAATTATTTTTCGTACTTTAATTATGATATTTTTTAACCAAATATTCATAATATTTAAAAAAAATATTAAATATATTTTTTATTATCATATCATATTAAAATCTCAATAAAAAGATTAGATGTTATATTCACCATAAATATATCTGTAATATTACATATGTTACAATTTGGATAATAAACAAAAATTTCTTAAATAAGATAACGATTCGTTATTTTTTATAAAATACTTATAGATTTTTCATTTAATTAATTTTTCTCAACATAACAAAATTATATATATATATACAATATGATTTGGTTTTTTATTTTATCTTATTAAATATTAAACGATTTTTTATCATTTTTTAATAAAATATGATAATGCATCTTATCTTATAACATTCTTCCTCGATTATTTAAATACATGTTCATGTATGTATAAAAAATTAATATACAAATAAAAATTGTTTTTATATAAACATTTAATGAATACAAAAATTATATCATTTTGTAACCCAAAAGATAAATGTTATTTTAAAACAAATTATGCATATGATAATAATTGTAATTAATAAACAAATAACACCATCATAGAAGGTACGGGTCATCTGCTAGTACATTACTAAATTCAAATCTGTAATATAGCAATGTTGGAGATAGGAATTGAATCCCACATCGGGAAAGCATAAGAAAACCCACTAGTATATAAATAAGGTGAAACCCCTACCCATTGGCTTAAGCTTTTGGGTAGAAAGGTGGATCTGACCTTATGTATGAAGTGGTTAAATTTACCCCGACACGTCACCCAATTCTCTCGGCCCACCGGAATTTTCACATGGTATCAGAGCCAGGTTCGGTCCGGGTCCGTTTCTCCTTGGCTATTTGGGCATGGGTTTAGCATTATGAGCTACCCGCCCGTTCTTTGGGTCGAGTTGGCTAAAAAGAGATTGAGATGCCACCGCCCGTTCTTTGGGCTAGCTATAAAGAGAATGAGATGCTAGACCTGTTTGTCCAAGTGCTAACTAGGCCAGGCTAGTTACCACTTGAGGGGGCGTGTTGGAGATAGGAATTGAATCCCACATCGGGAAAGCATAAGAAAACCCACTAGTATATAAATAAGGTGAAACCCCTACCCATTGGCTTAAGCTTTTGGGTAGAAAGGTGGATCCTGACCTTATGTATGAAGTGGTTAAATTTACCCCGACACGTCACCCAGTTCTCTCGGCCCACCGGAATTTTCACAAGCAACATGCACTAGCTATGATATATTCATCCCTAATCAAATTAATACGTGCACCAGCGATCGACGACGTCATTCCTTAGCTACGACCCGGAATGAATTAGGATCGGTCGAGTCGGTGGTCGATGGCAACCATATATATAAGAAATGTTTTGTAGCTAGCTATGACCTTTGAGTTTTGTGGGTTTGTGGGGTCGATGGCAACCCTATATATAAGAAATGTTGTGGTGGACACACTCGTACGAGGTACATGCATGTATATCAACTTGCAAGAGAATGCATGTATATATATATATAGCAACTTGTACGTCGCATCAGATTAATTTGACGTTAAAGTTAGGGGAAAAAAATAATACTCCGTACTATGAATTCTGATAGCTTCAATCAGTCTGGACTTGGGTTGATTTTAATGGACCGACTGATCCACGTGAGTTACTTTTATCTGCTACGTACTTTGGTATTAAATTTGCTTAAAACATACAACCGTCATGCAACTATACTGACACCACAAAGTAGGTACATGTTTGATGTTTGGCGGCCATTTCCCAGGTTGTCATTTGAGATTATGTTTTTTTTGATCAAATGTCATTTGAGATTATGTTTATTTATCTTACTCTTCACAATAATTAGTTAATTGCCTTCTTCAAAATGAATGTAGACAATATATTTACTAAGAAAACCAGTCAATACGGTTACAATATATAAACTAAAGAAAATGTAAGCTAAGGTCCATAATCCAGGTACGAGCACACGGTTTTTGGTTAACCCTTTGTGTAAAATGTCAGTGGAATATGAATTGCCCAAATTTCTTATCTCGAAAGGGGGATATTTATACCTCTTTTATTTTTTAAATAAAATCAGTCATTGGTGGATATACACTAAGCCAATAATAAACAGTTTGCAACATATGGATGGTATATAATGGCCCGGAAGTTGAGAGAGGATATTCCTTGTGCCACAGGTAATTTATACTTATACTATTGGTAGCAAGGAGCAAAGTTTGCTAGTACGACTGGTCTACATTTCACTGAATTAATACTCCGTTAGAGAGAACACGATTAGTTTGTTTTAATGAGTTGTTTGTGCGGAAAGCTGGCAATTCAGGATAGTTAAACAATTATGCAATGTTTTTGACTAGGGTTTTTGGTAATGATTAATTTTATGAATGATTGAAATGATTAAATCTCCTTGTGTTCATGGAAATTAACATTCTTTGTGCAAGAAAGAGTGGATTCAGAGCTAGCTGTATATATAAAATGTAAATATAGAAATGTGCGTCCCATGGGCTAGTTATATTCATTACAAAATGTAAATATCTCATTTTTTCCAACCATGCATGCAAAACACTTGCAGTGTGATGTAAAGTTTTTTCTTGGATTGAAATGGGCTTCCTTTGCTCTTAGAGTAGCTTAGCCCATAAACAACATTCAGGCCCAAATCTAAAACCCAAATTCCGATAGGAGTCGAGATAATATATTTGCTAAGCCCAAAATATTCAATTTGGACATCCACTTGTTCAACGCGGATATCCGATAATAATATTCGAATCGAATCGGATAATCAATGTGGGTATCCAAATTAACCGGTTATTAAAAATAATCTAACTTCATCAAATTATCAATGTAAGAAAATATGGAATGCATGTTACAAGTTTATAAACAATTGGATTTTACAGTGTGGGTTTTCCTTTCCTATTATTGGTTGGAGGGAAGGAGTTGGATTTGTCAATTAATTATATAATTTGATGAATTTAATTATTGACTTAGGGAAAGAATGACCATATATATCTCATTATCTGTCATAAAATTGTGGCATTGTTATTGGTTTTGCCCATACATTGTTTCGGAGTTGGATTTGTCAGACAATGTTACTGTTTCCAGCTGTGCTGTTCTTCTTCATTTATACTAGTTGCAAGTTTGCAACCCCTAGTATCAATTTTTGTTTACAAATTGTTTAAAAACTTCCATGTTGTAGTTTTTACATTATTATACATTTAACGTTCCAAGTTTGACGAAATTTTAAATGGTACAATTACCAACCTTTCAATCAAACCATAGTCCACCAACCCAGTAACGATGGGCCAGGTAATGTAGCCCAGCAACTTCATAAATTGTTTTTTTTTAATTTTTGGTCGGAATAAATTGTTTTTGTTGTCGGCAAATTAAGCTGTTTCCAGCCGACTTAAAATGAATTGACACAAATAATATACATTTTGCCTTTGGCTTTGGATCCATATATACAAGTCTATCCAAATGTCATACTGTATTACAATATATGAGCATTACCCACATCAAATCACGTTCAAAAATCATTATGAATGTTCATCATCCATAATGAAATAGTAGCAACCTATCAAATAATCAAATTAACTACTATGTAGATACCCGTAAAATTAAGGGTTAAGTTTACAATAACGCGACGCAATAAATTAATGATCTAAGTACGTACTAATTTTAAAAAACCAAAAATACAAGCTCCCATACAGTCCTAAATCAAATCTCAAATAGCAACATGCACTAGCTATCGTATATTCATTCCTAATTAATCATATTAATACGTGAGTACCTGCGGATACTCAGCGACAGCCATGGATTCGATGGAGTCGGTGGTCGAGACTATTGTGAGCCGTGACCTATCTTAGAGATGACGGAGACGATCGACTGAACAGCTTGGGACGCGATTCGAGCCTTGACCATCCCCCTCTTCGGCACTGGCCCCCTCGACGTCGTTGTGTACATCATTTTTGCTTCTTTTATGCCCATATACGACACCTTCCCTAGTATTTGCTTGCTCATCGCTTGTAACCAATCGGACTTCTGTGTTGTAGCTAGGGTTTTTGTTTCTGTGGGTTAATTTGTGGGGTTGATGGCAGTCTTATATAGAAGACTATAGGAGGTGTTATGGTGGCATGGTCACACTCCTACAAGGTGCATGCAACTGCGCAAGTATACCAACTTGGAAGAGGATGCATGTGTGTATATATATATATATATATAAGATAGGGACTTGGGGAAAAAATAACAGTTTTAATTCTGATAGCTTCAAATAATCTGGACTTGGTCCCTTGGATCGATTTTGATGGACCGACTGATCCACGCAAGTTGCTTTTATCTGCTAACGTACTTTGGTATTAAATTTGTGTAAATCTTGCAACGTCATGCAACTATATATATGAACACGACAACCTAGCTAGGTACATGTTTGGCGGCCACTTCCCAAGTTGTCATTTGAGGTTATATATATTTATCTCTGCCTTCATAATAATTAGTTAAACGGCTCCTTCAAAATGAATATTAGACAATATGCTTACTAAGCAAACAATATGTTTACTAATGAAATGTAAGGTCCAATAGCTAGGTACGAGTACATTTAAAGGTGACATGCAAGAGACCACCGCCGTACTACGCACACAGTTTTTGGGCTCTTTTTCATCCTCTGTGTAAAATGTCAGTGGAATGTGACCAAATTATGTCAGATGAACATATACTTACCACTTTTTATTTTAAAACAAAAAAAAAAACAGTCATTGGAGGATATACACTAAACTAATGATAAGCAGTTTACACTTTACAACATATGGATGATGTATAATGGCCCGGAATTTCAGAGAGGCTATACCTTGTGCCACAGGTAGGGGCAAAGTTTGTTATTACGACTGGTCTAGCTAGATCGCCATTACTACCTCTGTTCAGTAATGTTTGATGTTTTAGCCAATTAGCTTTGTTAAAAAATGTTTGATATTTTACACTTTTATGTATCTATTTTTCCAAATTTATCCAATATAAATCTTTCCTTAACAGAATTTCTTCTTAAACCATTATGAAATTAAAGCAATTTAATGGGGTAATTAAGTAATTTTGTAGGCTTTCTTACAGGTTGAAATGCTAAAACATCAAACATTACTGAACGGAGGGAGTAATTAATTTGAGAGAACATGGCTAGCTAGTTTATTTTAATTACAATAAGTTTGTGCGGAAAACTGGCCATGTAGGATAGTTAAAGCATCCACAGTGGAGAAATGTTCTCTATATTTCTTAACAACTAAAAAAAAAGATAAAGAAAATAAAGGAGGGAAGTGTCAATTTTTTTTCAGAATTTTTTTTCTTATTTTATCACTTCTACTCTTGCAGTAGAAATTTTATGTGCACAATTCTCTGCAAAACCTGACAAAAACTGATAATTTTTTAAATTCCTTTTATTTATTTACGGGAAGAAATCTTCCTAGTCTCTATTGTGGATGCTCTTATACAATTATGAAATGTTTTTTATTAGGTTTTTTTGTTAATGATTAATTTGATGAATAATTGTTCGACCAAAAAAAAAAATTGATGAATGATTGAAATGATTAAATCCCTTTGTGTTCCTAGGAAATTGAGATTCTTTGTGCAAGAAAGAGAGAGGGTTCAGAGCTCGCTGTATCTGACGATCAAAATCCAATGAGCTAGCTATAGTTTATGATATAATCAAAATTTGAATCAAATTTATTACCATTACAAAATACAGTAATGAAGGTTTGAAGTTGAAGGCGAGGTTATCTCATTTTTTCCCCTACCATGCATGCAAAACATTTGCTGTGCGATGTGGAGTTTTTTCTTAAAGTGAAATGGGCTTCCTTTGCCTCTTAGAGTTGCTTAGCCCATAGACTACATTCCGGCCCAAATCTAAAGCCCAAACATCGATAGGAGTCGAGATACTATATTAGCTAAGCCCAAAATATTTAAATTGGATATCCACTAGTTCAACGCGGATATTAGGTAATATTATTGAAATCGGATCGGATAATCGATGCGGATATCCAAATTATCCGGTTTTTAAAAATAATCCAACTTAATCAAATTATCCGGGACCATATTGGATTGCACGCGAATAAATAACATATTAAACAAACTTTGTGCTCATGAATATTTTCGAATCGAATAATTTTACTCAAAACTAGCGATATTAGAGTCAAATGAGCAATAAGAGTTGGAACTAAATCGATAGACGAAGGTAAAATTGGATTAAATAACTTAAGTTTTTTGAATGAAAAAAAAAACTAATTGAGTGTTCATTGTACAACATATAGAATGGAAATATTTCATCTCCATATTAATGTGCAAAAAAAAACAAAACAATTGAACATAGAGTTTATATTATGGTAATGTTGGCTAGAGAGGCTAAAGTGGAGTAAAGGTATACATCTTTTAAGTCATGGAAAAGTAGCGCATCTCTATAACAAAAAGTAGGTGTCACGAGTAGTATAATGCACATTCTCACATAAGGAGTATGGAATTAATTGATTAAATAAGTAAGGTGATAACTTAATAGAGAGAGAATATTATGTGATAGAGACATAAGACAGCAACAAGTGCAGACAAACCACAAAGCCCACGACGACACTCTGCGAAACGTAGAAGCAAATACTCTACTAATAAAATTCTGAAGGCATGCTCTTGTGACAGCCGAAAGTGAACAATCCACACAACGATAATAACAAAAAGTAATACGTACTACTATTATAGCATTATGGGCTTAAAGCACTATATAGACTTTGGTAATTACTTTCAAGTCTTTGACCCTTCGTACTGCTATGCTTGTGATCTTATGACATGAAAGGAATTAAATTGCTCCAATAACATCATTAATTTAATATAGTACGGTGGTGGATTGAGATTAACGAATAGGTAATCTGATGTATGTTGGATTTAGACACTCGTTAATTGGGTCGGTTTGGGTTCGAATTTGTGTTACGGATAAAGTCAAATCGGGTCACGATAAGTCATTGTACGAGTTTAGGTTTATCTAATGTGTACAAAATTATGAATTCTTTTTTTCTATAATTGTTTATTATATATTAAAAATAAACTAAGTTTTTGTAATATAATAAGACATGTACGCCAACCCAAACGACTCATACAATTGTCTCACTTAGGAATGATCTAGGGCTCTGACCCGTAAATTTTCGATCATTTCGGGTCAATTTTTGAAACTAGGTCGAGTTTTCAACGCTCTATAGTGAAGTATGGAGGTAAGGACGATGAGAGTTTAGAAAGTGGTCACGGAGTCACGGGTGTTTAACCTGACAAAAGAGAAGAGTACTGAAATGTTACATTGTGCTTTTTAGGCATGTACTAGTACTAGCTGCCAGACAAGGCCTTGTCTTAAGAATTGAGAGTGAAGCTTGGTGGTTTGTTGATGGCTACGGTGGGCGGTGCAACTATGCAATTAGGAAGAAAGTGGGGAAGCAATTGATTGTGTGTTCATCATGTGCTTTCTCCCATTCCCTTATCTCTATTTATTTCAACAAACTCCCCACTTTGAATTGCTCGATCTTATTCTTAGTGTGTCCGACTGTGCAAGACTAATCATCCGTTTATTTAAGATTAGTTTATTCAAGTGAGGTCTTGATTTGTGAGATCAAGTCTTCATGGATAACAAATAATAGACGTACAAGATGATCCAAAAGCATCAAACTTTTTTTGTTGTGGATTGACCAAGAAGTCTTACTTAAGTTAATGGAGTTGTTGGACATGTGAAAGATGAAAACCTTTGTAAAGTCATGAGATGCAACCATTATAACAGTGTAATACACTAAAAGATTCGCTATCTATACACAATTGTTTCATTGCATTGGCTGAAAAACAACTGCATGTCACAGCTTTGAAAAAGAAATGTTTCCTTCCATGCTTTCACTTGATCAAATACTCTTTTATATTCTTGATAAACCACAGACACACATAGAGTATGTTTATTAACCAATTGATTAAATATCGAAAACCATAGTACTCGGTATTTGATAAACTATAGTATTTTAATGAGTTTATATTTGCTTATAATTATTCAAAATACGTGGTTTCACATCAACTAAGAATGAACTCCTCATCATTAAAAAAAAAAAACATTATTCAATTTAATAAGTTAATGTATTACGGAGTATAATCTATCAAAGGGTGTCTAACTTAGAGACAGGCCGGAGGGGTCTTATTCCTATAAATACACACATTTCTCCACATATAACACTACACACATTCCTTCACTAACCTCCAAGGTAACCGCCATCAAGACCTCATTTCCATCTCCTAATTACCCTCTTAATCAATCTTTCTCAAACTACCATAACTTTTTTTCCCTTAATCTCCAGATTTATCACAAGATGACCTCGTTTACACAGGTAGCAACAATATTGTTGCTCTTGCTAGCAGTTAGCACTCAAGAGGCAGAGAGCAAGAGAGCAACGCCGCCCCAACACAAGGCGATTCGACTGTCGCCTCCGGCCGATGAGATCGAGTACTCGGCCATCAGCTGCCGGAAACACGTGTCGTCCATAGCCGAGTTCGGCGGCGTCGGCGACGGAAACACGTCCAACACCAAGGCGTTTGCCGCCGCCGTGCAGAAGCTCGGCCAATTCGAGGGCGATGGCGGGTCGATGCTGGTCGTGCCGCCGGGGAGGTGGCTCACGGGGAGCTTCAACGTCACGAGCCACTTCACTCTGTTCCTTCAGAAAGATGCTGTTTTGTTGGCTTCTCAGGTAACTAACTAATTTGATGATTGTATGATTATATTGTATTAATCCGGAATAATGAAACGATTTAGCATAAACTAAGGGATAAGAAATCACAACTTTTCAGGTTGGCAATATGTGAAAAGGTTAACTTTTTTTTGTCTAGGATAAGACATAGATGCCATGAAAAATGTGGAGTAGTATAGTGAAATTTGGCTCTAAACAAAATGAGTTGAGCATTACAAATCCGTGAAAGAAAATAGTCCAGCTATACTTTTGGGTGGACCCTAGACTCCAAATAAATAATACGGAGTAGGGTTTTTCTAACTTATAAGATGGTTGGTTTTGAAAACCGAAATCCTATATATAGAAAGTAATAAATTTAAGAGTATCATGATTGGAGATGGCAAACTAACACATAGACATAGTTGATGGTCGTTTCCCATTTCAAAAGAGGACATAGATAGGAAATGTGGTATCATACAACTGGCCCATCAATAAATCAATGTAAAACCAAATGTTCATCAGTAGCTTGTATACCATGCTTAACAATACCGGATTTCCAGCTAAAGTTATTATAATAGTATATCCAAATATATATTCACTTTGTTCCACAATGTGATAATAGTAATTATATTGTCCCTCACGTCTCATTAGCCATCACTTCCAACCTCGTACACAAGCTCTTTGCTTGTACAAGATGTTGCTTGATCTTGCTTCTCTTTTACGGGTAAAAATGTTAGGTTTCACCCTACACATCACGTTTCAGTATTCACAAACTCATAAAACTTGTTCATTAATCGATTGCCTTAACCTATGCACATGTATGTTATATAGGACTTGAACGAGTATCCGATCATCGAACCCTTACCATCCTACGGCAGAGGAAGGGACGCCGCCGGTGGAAGATTTGTCAGCCTAATCTTCGGAACTAACCTCACCGACGTCGTAATCACCGGTAACTGCAACTCCTAATCAATCAATTCTTGAACGTCCAAATGATGTGTAGTGTAACTGATTGAGATTTGAACAGGGGAGAATGGAACGATTGATGGGCAAGGCGAAATGTGGTGGCAAAAGTTCCACAAGGGGCAGCTTAAACACACAAGGCCTTACTTGATTGAGCTTATGCATTCTGACACCATCCAAATCTCCAACCTCACTCTTATCAACTCTCCCTCTTGGAACGTCCACCCTGTTTACAGCAGGTAACTCAATTTAACTTTTACTACTTACCACTGCATCTTATAACTTCTATTCACGGGTTAAAATAGCATTCAAACTAAAGTGGGGGTACACTTTTCTTGCATTGGCCAATGCTTTTTAATTTGATGAGTACAGCAATATTCTCATCCAAGGCATCACAATCAGTGCACCTCTCAAATCTCCCAACACAGACGGCATCAACCCTGGTAATTAACTTTGTTTGCTCTTCCTATTCTCAATTGATTTTCTAGTAGTTTATGCAACATAAACTAGGAATACCAACTTAGTTTATGTAACATAACATAAGGCTTAAAACATATATAGACACCTAAATATATTCATTTTAGTCATTTGAACACCTGGCATTTGAAACGGACAAACTCAGCTGTCCATTAAGACACCTGAACTTGTAAATTAGGGTGCTCAATAGGTCCGTTTCAAAGGCCAGCTGGTCAGGTGTCCGAATGATAAAATGGACCAGCTCAAATGTAAATGGTACATATTGATCGACGATGATGCATTCTTTGTCAAAACGAAATCAGATTCATGCACCAACACCCGAATAGAAGACTGCTACATAATGTCAGGCGACGACTGCGTGGCGGTCAAGAGCGGGTGGGACGAGTACGGGATCGCGTACGCGATGCCGACCAAGCACCTAGTGATCCGGCGCCTGACCTGCATCTCCCCGACCAGCGCCGTCATCGCGTTGGGCAGCGAGATGTCGGGCGGCATCCAGGACGTCCGGGCCGAGGACATCTACGCGGTCAACTCCGAGTCAGGGGTCCGGATCAAGACGGCCGTCGGCAGGGGCGGCTTCGTCAAGGACGTGTACGTCAAGGGGATGAGGCTTCAGACCATGAAGTGGGTCTTCTGGATGACCGGGAACTACGGGTCGCACCCCGACAAGAAGTTCGACCCGAACGCGCTCCCGGTCATCAACAACATCAACTACAGGGACGTGGTGGCCGAGGACGTCAAGATGGCTGCCAGGCTCGAGGGCATCGCGGGCGATCCGTTCACCGAGATTTGTCTTTCGAATGTTACGGTTTCGTTGGCGGTCAAGGCGAAGAAGATCCAGTGGGCTTGCACTGATGTCAGTGGCGTGTCGAGCGGGGTTCAGCCTAGGCCTTGTGCTCAGATCCCGGATCAGGCGCAGCCGAGTCTCAAGGAGTGCGATTTTCCGACCGATTCGCTCCCCATCGACAATGTCAAGCTCCAGTCTTGTTCGTTTCCTAAGCCCGGAAAGACGTTGTTGGGATGAATTGTTGTATGTATGTCATGAAAATGTGGGTTCGTGTTTGAGGTGGGATGGTGTTTTAGGGTCAGTTTGGATCGCTTGCATTATAACGTTATTATGTGTTAGTTTGCATTGACATTTGAAATTCGTTGTATGGGTTTGAAAGAATGCATCTTACAGTATAAGATATGGTTTTATATGAGACTGTGCTTTGCTTGCGTTTGGGCTTTCTTTAAATGGGCCTGAAAAGTTAATACGGGCCCTTTTATCTGGGCCTGAAAAGACAATACATGCTATATATATTCCTTTTTTTTGGTTGAATGCTACATATAAACCTTTGTTTGTTGTCATGATGTTATGATAATTACATATCATATTAATTTTCTAAGTTGATTTTATTGTCATCTCGACCACCAACCACAAATCTAGCTTTTATCTAAAATCTTTATGTCAACTCCAATCAAGTGCAAATCGACTTTTTGACAACCATTTTTTCATTCAATCATGCAAGTTGATTTTCTTTTTGATGTTTTTAATTCAGTCACGTTTTTCAATTTCTGATGACGGAAGGCCATCAAATTTATACATGCCTGATTACCAAAAAAGGAGATATCTGTGCCTAACTTACTTGTTTGCGTTTGACGCATCATAATTATGCATTCACTTATTTATACTATTAAATAATTTATTCATAAAATAACTACATTATAAAACTTATGAATTGATCAATATGAACAATACTCAAGTAAACGTTGTTAATGCTACATGACTCGTTTAGGTTGTGAAATGAATTTTGCTCCTTGCTAAATCTAAGTGAGAAAGAATTGAACCTAGAATTTGGAGAGCTTATATATGTTTCACATATAAATATGCTCAATTATTTTTACTATTATTAATTTAATTTATATTGGAACTTGATCTATACGGCTTAAGTATTATTGTGCTAGGGTTAGGCATTGTTGTAGTGTTAAAGTATCTATCTATACTATATATTAAAGCCGGAGAATTTCGAGCCTCCATGTTAATTCTGGCCCCACTTTATTAACTATTTTATATGTTTTATTTTTCTTAATTATCTAATCTTTAACTTTATCTTTTTTCTTACCCATCAAATATCAATCTTTAAAGGCATATTATTTATCTTTAAAATTTCTTTAATTATCTAATCTTTAATTTTATCCTTTTTCTTACTCATCTAATATCTATCTTTGAAACAATATTATCTATCGTTAAAATTTCTTTCTATAAAAGATACATATTAATTAACTTAACTTTTCAATTCCCATTTTAATCTATTTATATATAAGAATTAATATATAGTATAGAGTATAGTACATAAATTAACGATAAAAATGACCATTACCCGTACATGGTACGGGTCTTCAACTAGTTGTATTTACTACTTATGAGTTCCTCCGTAGACCGTACGTACAACTTTTATTAATTTACAAATCCAAACCATTGATCATAAAAGCTCAATATACAGTATTTTTATTTGGAAATTTGAACAAATCATGAGACTTGAACATAGCTACCCCTCCGTTAAGAAATACATGTCGTTTTAGACTTTTAGGGTCTATCTTAAAAATTAAGAAATCAAATGAATTGACTTTTAAACCCTCAATCTTACCTGGATCTTTTATTTTATATTATAAATTTAGATAACTCTTTCTGACTAGTGAAGATAATATTGGAAAAAAGGTGCTAAAATATCTAAAATGACAAATATTTCTTATCTCTTGCATTCTTATTGTTTTCCATTTCCTCTTTTTTTTTTTAATGATTTACATAAACAACAAAGCAAAAAAAACTTGTATGTGCATGATCACACATTAAACGCTTATGTTACACTCACCCAGCAATCAATTGCGCAAAATCAGCAACATAAATAACTCAAAAGTTAGAAACAACAACACCCAGAAAAAAACAAACCAAACAATGTAGATCAGTTACTTGAGCACAAAGAGAAGCCGTTACGTTTAAGGGTAAGAAGAAGAAGAAAGCAAATGAGCTCCCATGGCTGCCGCCAAATGTGAAGACCCACCTCCAATTTCATCCTCATTGAAATGGGTCCCATCTAAATTGTCCCAAAAGGGAAAGCAACTCATTGGGAAGAACTGTTGTTGTTCCTCTTCAACCCATCCATGGAGTTGATCATCCATTTGAATGCTTTGCCCTTTCACTTCACTCAAACATGATTGCATCTCCGTCGGAACCAAGCTCTCTATGTTCTCGATCAAAGGCGGAAGATTACTGTAATTACTCGAATCCAAATCACTACTTGTGGTGTTATTAGTTGTTGTTATTGCACCACAAGTATTAGAATAGTTGTTGGTAGTAGTGAATGTTATCAATGAGCTAGGGTTTGTTTGGAATAGATGATAGTTTGAGCTCCAACTAGCTTCATTAATTCCCATCTCATTCATGTTTGTATCTCCAAAGATGCCGGTCTGGTGGTCAGAGATCGTGTCATGGGGCCCGCTCGTGTTGAACATGAACAATGGGGCTGAGGAGGAGGGAATTAGGGTTTCTTGTAATGGCGGTTTAGGGTTGGATTTGTGGTTGTTCATAATTGTGTCTTGGGTTAGAAATCTTAATTGTGGGTTAAGTTTGGCTGATGTAGTGGCATTGGTGAAGTTTATTGGGGAGTTTTCGGAATGCGACTCTGTAATCGAAAGGTTATTGTTGTTGTAGTTGTTGCTAGAGTAGTTCGTTCGAGGGGACGTCGACGAGGGTTTTCTTATCTTCTTCTTGATCCAAGAGTTCCAGTAGTTCTTGATCTCGTTGTCTGTTCTTCCGGGCAAGTGGCTTGCAATATGGGCCCATCTATCAACCGTATACCAAACAACATGCAAGATTAATATTAGAATGATATACGTACGTAATTAAGTACGGTACAACTTACTTTAATGCATGTATGTGTGTGCATGTGCAAGATTTATTGTATGAAAGGTATGCCGTATATATACATATGTCTACATCAAGTTGTTGGAGAATTGAAGTTATATACCGTATACACGAGGACTTACAAAAACACATGTAAGAAAACATCACTATGATAATTATTGATTAGCATAAATCGAAGTTTGGTAATGATGGAACGATGGAAGTTTCTTGGTAGTTAACTTTGTTTAATTCTAAAGCTAACTATGATATTGTTGTGGACTTTTAAAGCCTTGCTTCTTGCTTAAATATCCACTTCATTGGATCGGAGAAATGGATCAAAGTTCCAATAATGATATAATGTACGAAGTCTATAATTTTCTCTATACTTATATACACTGAAATGTACGACATGCATGACATGCTCTCGATCTCAATATGATCAATTTGAAACACGGAGTAGGGCACAACTCAAATGTTCAACCATGATCGACATTGACAAACATTTAGTACCCACAAAAATGCACTATAAGCTTACATTATATGTATAAACTTAGTTATCTAAAGTAATCATCAACTATAATCAAGGTAAGAGAAATTGTAGAGTTGGCTAGGTAAACGAACCTGTTGCCAACAACTTCATGGAGACTGATGATCAACTTCTCTTCTTCAGAAGTAAACCTTCCTCGTCGAATGTCGGGTCTCAGATAGTTAATCCATCTCAACCTGCAACTCTTTCCGCACCTTTGAAGCCCTAATTCACAAATGCCCACCTTTCATTAAGAACTTATTCAACCCATATATAGTTAGACGAATTAATAAAACTAATTAAATAACTAACCAGCTTTCTCCGGAACTTCACTCCAACAACCATATCCATGAGAAGTTATGTACCTAATGAGCTTCTCGTCCTCCTCCGGCGACCAAAGCCCTCTCTTCACCTTCTGCTGATTGCAACACGAATGGTGCCCCATCGATGTAGCTCCGTCGATTTCCAAAATCTCTTGATAATTATAATAAATTAATCAAATTCCTCTGGCCTTAAGAAACCAACACCCTTAGCTATAATAAATAAACATGTAAAGTTTTCATTTCCTTATAAGCTAGGGTGAGTAGTTAAGATCAGCTTGATACTTGAGATGCCATGGAGATTTATATATAGCTAGACATAGAGGAAGTAGTTGGAGAGTTATAAAAGTAGGGCAAGCCGACAAAAGATCAATAGAAACAAGGGGGAAGACAATAGGGCCCATTGAGCATTTCCCATCTAACACTTAAAACGACGTTGTATCAACCGCCTTTCTTTCCCTCTCTCTTAATATTTCTACGTACACTTAGTTGTAGTAGTATCACGTAACAACTAACTTGACGTAGCTCACGTAATTTGACAGTGTCTTCGTTTTTGTTTTCTACATGCACGCCGAGTTAAAATGTGCATGATCGGCTTCATGGAGACTCAAGGGCCTTTATATGATCCAAGATACGTTTCCACCCTAGCAAGGAATAACAAACTGATCTATATATTTACCTACTCCAATTTCATCATGACCATCAAGAAAAAAATAACCCATGGTCATTGGTCAATTAATGTCTTTAATTAGCTCATTAACTAGAGGTAGGTTTAGGTTGAATTAAATTAGCTTTGCTTAATTGGGGTAGTTTTTTGAGTATAAAAATCATGTTTCAATTCAACATGAGATGAGAAAATATGCATCACCTACATGTATTAGATTAGAATCCTTTTTGCAAAAGTGCAGTCTTCCCCTCTCTCGATTAGCTCTGTGCAAAAGTGCAGTCTTAAGGGGGTGTTTCCCGTTTAATCCCAAAGCTGGCTTCGAGCGATCGTGACGATTTGCAGACTTCCCCTCTCTTGATCTGTCTCTTCGACCTTACATGCTCTTGTTTCAACCTTAAATCTATACCATGCTCGAAATCAGTAAAGCATCTCAGATCTGAAAATCTAAATATATGAGTTGAAGAAATTGATGGTGAATTGATGAATTGACAAAATAGAACAGAATTGTAGCATGAATGTTAACAGTGAAAGAAAGAGATGGTGATGAAGGAAGGTGTGAAGTTACTATACCTAAGCTTCAACGGCCAAGTTAGGGTTGACGATGGTCTCGCAAATTTGAGCCTGATTAAATACTATGAGTACCCTTTTTAAAGTTATAGTTGCACTTTTTTAGTTTCTAGATTAAATACTATGGGTGCACGATTTCTATTTAAGGTTGCACTTTTGAATGTTACCACTGCATTTTTTTTACCACTACACTTTTAGATGATATGATTGCACTTTTTCAGTCAATATACGAAATACTATGGATGAACAAATATTTATAGCTAAAGATGCACCTTTTAAACTTACGGATGCACTTTTTAAAGTTATGAATGCGCTTTTTAATGTTATGAATATACTTTTTTAGTTTCTAGATGAAATACTAGCTATGAATGTACGATTTCTTGATAAGGTTGCACTATTTGATGTTACCACTACACTCACTTTTTAAAGTTACGACTGCACTTTTTGATGTTATGGATGCACTTTATGAGGCTACCATTGCACTGTTTCACGCGGTTATGAGTCCACTTTTGAAGTTTATGAGTGCACTTTTCACCTAACATTGCACAAGCAAAAAAGTTCTACTTTTTTACGATTATGCCACCACGTGGATTCTACTCTCCTTTTGATCTTGGCCGCCCATTCCTCCCCATCGAATGACCCAGAACTTGCCTTACGTTACACCTTAGCAATGTGTAGCACATGATCATAAGTCAGTTCTTTAATTATCAAATCCAACATTTTCAAGGAAAACGTAATTAACTCACCTGGATAGTCAAGGACTAGTGGATCCAGTCCAATATGTCAAAACCAATACGTTTTATGACAGTATGTTATGTATAGTAATTAGTAAACGGCCAACTTAGTTATGTTTACCTACTTCTTTACGGTGAAAAGAGCAACAATTATTAAATAAACAAATAAAGCTAAGAAATCAATTTTCAAACTATTTTATATAGAGAAAGGGACGGGAAAGAGAGGAAGATTAGTTACACAAATTAATTTTATATATAGTCGATGTATTATATTATGATGTTGACTTGTTATGTAAAATGTACAGTATGAAGCATATAATGAGTAACGTCGTCGAAAACTGACACAGAAATTCGGTTGTTCTTCCACAAACATCGATCACCATGACCCATATAAAAGACTGTCATTTTCATGCTTAAATTAGGGTTTTACATAGCTTAGAAACTAATCATACATTCAACCAAAAAAAGAAACTAATCATACAATGCCCTGCCCTTTAATTCGGTTGTTCTTGAATAATTAATATACCGACAAATTAAGGGATTTTCACTCGCAACTTTTATCATGAACATGTGGGTTAATCCTAGCTTGTAGCTAGAGTGAAATGACTATGAAAAATATTTTAAGACACTATATTTACATGTATGAGTAATGAAAGCAAGTCATATGGTCCATCAACTAGCTCATCGATCACCTTAGAAGTATACGTGCATGAATGCATGATGGACACTGTACTTAATTGATTTTACATATACGTACAATGCGTGTATATGAGTTGGAAAAGTGAGACCATCATAATTATAATCTAGCTATTCAACATCAGGTACCTTTTCGTTGGATTATACAACACCTCAAATCTGAAGTGGAGCTAGCCCGGCCCTTAATATATCTCAAGGGTAATTTAATAAAAGAGCGTGACGTGATTCTTACGTATGTAGGTAGCCACATATATTTTATTTATTTATTTATTAGGAAAAGAATTAAGAAAAAATGGCAGCAAACTAAAGATAAGATCTTAAAAGTTGGTTCTCAAGTAGTCAAACTTAGCAAGGTGAGCAAAGGAGTTGGGACAATGTAATTAGAGTGCTCGGGTTTGATTCTCTAGTTTTTCCGTCGAGGACATTATATATGAGAGTCGAATTCATAATCTTTGTGTACTATCCTTTGAGGTTTAACCAGTTGATTAAATGACCCAAGACAAGTTTGATTCTCTAGTTTAGTTGAGTTGGTTTCACACATTATAATAAGACGAGGTAATGTTGATAAAAACTAAGAGTACGTAGGTCAAGGACTCGAGAACAAGTGAAGTCCGAATATATATTCAATATGATATTAGGGAATTTTGTGTGTACTTTTAGCCCAATTGTTTCTCTATCTACGTTCTTCAAAATGCAGAAAGCCTACCTACTCTCTTATGAGGAAATTCTTAAAAGTATTTGACAATATGTATTACATATATTTTGCAATCTAAGTCTTTTTTCTAATTGGTGTTGGAAATCTAGTGTTTCTATGGGAACAGTTGGGCAGGTTACCATAGAAACAGTAGTAGACATTTCCTTGTGTTTTGATGATAACAAACGCCATGGGACTTGATGGTTTGAGTGTTTCTTGGTTTTAGGTGAAACAAGTATAAAAGGTTACAAGAGAAGCCATTAAGAGAGGGAAACAGTGAGGGTAACAGTGTGAGGTAACAACACTGGTACCGTGTTAAGGAATGGTATGAACGACATTGTCGCAAAGTCAGGAAACAGTGTCAAGGAATAGCACTGTTACCCCGGAGGGTAACAGTGTCAGGAAACAGTGGCGTCTGCAGAGCCTTGCCTTACTATACTTAGTAAGCGCATGAGAGAAGCGGCAAAAACCCTAGCGTGCCGTGTTTATGGGCTTCAACGGGCCTGGAAACACGTGGGATCTACTTGAAGATATTGTGCAACCATATTAACAAGAAGATAAGATCCAAGGAGATAAGATAGAGTTGTTAGGATTATTTGTGGAATTAATCACGTGTGAATTATGGTTAAGATGTGAATCAGATTTCACGTGAGTAATTCTATAAATACCTAGAGTTGAGTCAGAAGCTTTTCACCGATTACAAAACCCTTAGAGTGCTCGTGTGAAGAAGAAGAAGAAGTCTCGTTGAAGTTGTTGGTAATCACTGTTACTGTTATGCTAAGTTTCTTAGACCGAAGAACTAGGGTGTGTAGGTGCGTAATCTAGTGATTAGATTAGACTACTTGAAGTCCCTGTTTGTCTTGAAGTAACTTGTAAGTGGCATTAATAAAGTGATTGTTCAAACTCCTCTAACGAGGGAGTGGTTTTTCCTTTGAACAACTAGTTGGTTGTTTGAGGGTTTCCACTATAAGTAATCGCGTCCATATACTGTTACCCTTGCGTGTTAGCATTGTTTCACTATTTTCCGCTGCCCAGTTCACTGTTACCCCTTAGGTAACAGTGTTTGCAGACTAACACCGATCCTAACAATTGGTATCAGAGCGAGGTTGCTCTAGACGTGTGTTAGCTTTTTCAGGTGAAGATAAGTAACCAGGAAGGGAACAACAATGGAGAGTCTATGACTCGTCCTCCACTATTTGAAGGAGAGAAGTTCAATTGGTGGAAGAAGAAGATGGAGACATTCATCACATCTGAGGACTTGGATCTGTGGGATATCGTCATCAATGGTCCCAAGGAAGTGACCATCAAGGATCCTGCTACCGGTGAAGATGTTCCCAAACCAATTAGCACTATGACTGCTAAGGAGAAACAATTACTCTCCTGTAACTATAAGGCAATGAAACTGTTTAATCATGCCTTGAATGACAATGAATTCTCTAGGATTTCGGCATGCACTAGTGCTAAAGAAATTTGGGATTTGCTATGTGCAACTCATGAAGGCTCCCTTCAAGTTAAGAATAATATGATAGATATTCTTGTGAAACAGTATGAGTTGTTTAAGATGGATAAGAGTGAGTACATAAAAGATATGATGGCACGTTTCAATATTATTTTCAATGAGCTAACCTGTTTAGGAAAGAAGTTCACCATGGAAGAAAAGGTGCGAAAAATCCTAAGAAGCTTGCCTAAGAAGTGGACTCCCAAGGTACCAGCGATAGAGGAAGCAAAGGACCTGAGCACTTTGCAAACTGGAAGATCTTGTGGGATTATTGACTTCTCACGAGCAAAAGTTGGCGTCCTATGAAGAGGACACTCCCCGCAAGGATGATATTGCCTTAAAAGTCTCCAAAGCCTTGGAGCAAGTTAAAGTGGGAAAGAAGGAGGACGAGGATAAGGATCCACAGGTGGCTCTCATCACGAGTGCAGTAAGGAAGTACCTTAGCAAGAAGAACAATGGTAACAGTGATAAAGGTAAATCTTTTAACAAAGATAGCATTGTTTGTTAAAATTGTCAGGAAAAGGGACACTTCGCTAAAGAGTGTCCTAAGAATGAGTCGGGTAATGAAGAATCATCCAACAAGAGAAACGACAAGGGAAAGATCTCCCTTTTTTCTGCATGGGATAACGACTCCGATGGTGAACCTGAGTCATGGGTCAAGCCCAACAAGTGTTTCGTGGCTATGGAACAAGGTGAATCTGACTTTGAGGAAGATGTAAGTAAAGATTCTGATCTCTTTACTGAGTTGAAGTCATTTGAGAAGAAGTCATTAATTGCTTTCATTGAAAACATTTTGGATGAAAAGGAACAACTAGAAAAGGAGCTCAAAAACTTTGATAATTGTTCTCCTACTGTATGTGATGCATGTCCTATCCTTAAGAATGATATTGATATCTTGAAATCTAAGAATGAGAAATTGCATGTTAGTGTAGAAAGTGTCAAAGCGGAAAACTTGAAACTTTTGAAAGAGGTAGAGGGAGCGGTTACCTCTGATACATCTGAATTGAATGAACTTAGAACTAGGGTTGATGAGCTTATTGCTACTAACCTTGTAAATGAGAAGAAGCTCTATGAGTTGCGGTTTGTTAGGGAACAACCAGGTCGTAACATTGAAGAGAAGGAGGAATTGTTCCGTCTTCAAACAAGTTTGCAAAGTGCTAATGACAGGAACAAGCACTTGGAGGATAAAGTAAGTCTTCTTGAAAACCATGGTTATACTGATCAATCTTGGTTTGTTGGACAAAAGGCACATCAGATGTGGCTAAAGCAAGCTACTGGGAACAAGGCTACTGGTTCTGGGGGGAACAATACTTGTGGTTACGCAGGGAACAGTACCACTGCTTCAAGGTACAAGCCTAAGATGGGAGATAATGAGCGTAACACCTATGGTTTGGGCTACAAACCTGAGAAGGGTGAATCAAGTGCACAAGGTGCATGGCATAATAGTCCGAAAGCTGAAACTAGGACACCACACAGGGGTAATAGGTTTCAAGGACGTAAGGCACAACCACAGTTCCAAAGAGGCTATGGGAACTGGGAACAGCGTGGGCACTATGCTTTCAGGAACAACAAAAGGTTCCATGGACGCAGGAACAATGCCCAACAGGCGCAACAACCATGAAAAGGTAACTTTTCTAATTCTTGTTACATGAATTATGGACATGTTAAGACTTTTGGTATGAGGACTAACCAAGGGGAACCCAAACTGGTTTGGGTACCCAAAATCAAGACTTGAGTCTGTTTTGCAGGGAGATGTGAGGGGAACAGCCTTAGGAGGAGGTGTTCTCTTATCCCTCACAACCTCTAGTGAAGGTGAGTCCATGACTCACAGGGTAGTGTGCAGGAAGTGCTTAAACTGAGGGGGAACGGTGCCCCGATCAGAGTAATGGCGACAAGTTGAGGGGGAATAATGATTATTGTTTCCAGAAGAAGTAACAGCGTGATGCGTGGCTGAAGGAGATAGGACCAAGTGGCGGACATCTTCTCTAAGGCATGAAGTAGAAAGTCCTACTAGCATCTAAGGATGTTGCTAGGCATGATCTCCTTGCGGTAAGCAAGTCCCGGTCCTTTATTCCCCCAATGATTGGTTAATTAGGTAACATCTTATGGGGAACAGTGCATCTGTTATTGTCTGTATAATGGCTACTATATGTTGTCTCTGTGTTGTGCGATCTAATATTGCATTGGAATTTGAGAACATTGCATGCTTTAATAGTTGAAAGCTAGAATGAATGAGCTCAAAAGCACGTTTCTTTGTAGCCTGAAACAACTGACTTGATCTTGTTTAACCCTCATTACAAGCCGAAAGGATAGTCAGTTGTGAAGCCGTCCCTAAGCCTTGTCCAGGTAACGGTTCCTATGAACCCATCTGTTTGTTTAGCCCACAACGGGAATCAGTTACTTGGATGTAAAAACTCCCTACCTTATATATTGTTTGGATACATTATATGTTTCTGTCCTTGATGTGTTATCCAAACACGGCCTATTTCTATTCCATATCATGTCTATGCTCTAGGATGCGTGGTACCTATTGCTGCAAGGATCAATGGAAAAAGGAGAAAGTGAGGTTCCAAGGAAGAAAAGAAGAGAGTGTGGGTGGTCATGTGTTGGCCAACAAAAGAAAAGGCGAGAAAAAAAAATGAGAAGTTTTCTTAAGAAAGAAGGAAGAGAAAAAGAGAAAAGAGGAAAGTTTCCTCAGGAAACAGTCACTCCCAAGATCAAGTCGATAAATAACGCCATGGAGAAAAGAGAGAAACCTAGTAGGTTTTTCTGAAAAATGAGATGCTAAATGGGACGTTACCTATACTTATGAAGGTAATGGTGTGAAAGATGGAAGTCAAAGCGAATGTTGGTCTTGAGCTCATTGATGGTAACATGGGAAACGTTATTCTAGTAGCTAAGACATGTTTGGAACCCTTTCTTTCATTCCACAACCGTCTAACCCCCACAAAAATTGTTTCAAAGTCTTGTTGAGTTCGTTTGTTTGATGCTGTTGAGATTAAGTATCTATCCCACATCGGGAATTGAATTATAAACCACCCACCATATAAGTACATGGGCTACTCCCCCTTTTGCCAATTGGTTTTAGGGTGGAACCCCATGGGCTTATCTGTTAGGCCCATACACACATGTGTGGTCGTACCGACACGTCTCATTCTACCTTCTACCGGGCCCACAGACTTTCTACATGTTATCAGAGCCTGTTCGGTCTGGGTCCGACTATCCTGGTCTAATGGGCTGACCGGCCTTAAGGCATGAGTCGTCAAGCGCAACTAGCATATTGCGGGGCCAGGCAGTTGCACTTGAGGGGGCGTGTTGAGATTAAGTATCTATCCCCCATCGGGAATTGAATTATAAACCACCCATCATATAAGTACATGAGCTACTCCCCCTATTGCCAATTGGTTTTAGGGTGGAACCTCATGTGCTTATGTGTCGGGCTTACCGCGCATATGTGCATGAACCGACGTGTGTACCCCCCACGTCTTATATGGCCCACCGAGATTTAACAGATGCTTTTGAACTCTATCATGATGTACTGCTTTGTGAACAATGTGAAAGTGTGATAATTTCGCAGGCATAAATAACTCTAGTAGTTTCAATTGAGACTTTGATAGCTCTGTGTTGTTACCTGTTTGATCTAACCTTTTGATGATGCCAAAAGGGGGAAGTTAGGAAAAATGCAGAGATGAGCTTGCACAAGGAGGTGCAGATTTATGCTTATGTCGAAGAGGAATGTTCTGTCTAACTTGGTTGGCAGGAAAGAAAATCTTGTTCTAGGGAACAACAGAAGAAGTTCATGATTTTAGGGGGAACAACAAGTCTCTCTGTAAGTGATTTGGAATGCGTATGTTTCACACTTGATATATTATGCATTTTTTGTGTATGGGTTTGTCATCATCAAAAAGGGGGAAATTGTTGGAAATCTAGTGTTTCCATGGGAACAGTTGGGATGTTACCATAGAAACAGTAGTAGACATTTCCTTGTGTTTTGATGATAACAAACGCCATGGGACTTGATGGTTTGAGTGTTTCTTGAGTGTTTTAGGTGAAACAAGTATAACAGGGAACAAGAGAAGCCATTAAGAGAGGGAAACAGTGAGGGTAACAGTGTGAGGTAACAACACTGGTACCGTGTCAAGGAATGGTATGAACGACATTGTCGCAAAGTCAGGGAACAGTGTCAAGGAATAGCACTGTTACCCCGGAGGGTAACAGTGTCAGGAAACAGTGGCGTCTACAGAGCCTTGCCTTACTATACTTAGTAAGGGCATGAGAGAAGCGGCAAAAACCCTAGCGTGCTGTGTTTATGGGCTTCAACGGGCCTGGAAACACGTGGGATTTACTTGAAGATATTGTGCAACCATATTAACAAGAAGATAAGATCCAAGGAGATAAGATAGAGTTGTTAGGATTATTTGTGGAATTAATCACGTGTGAATTATGGTTAAGATGTGAATCAGATTCCACGTGAGTAATTCTATAAATACCTAGAGTTGAGTCAGAAGCTTTTCACCGATTACAAAACCCTTAGAGTGCTCGTGTGAAGAAGAAGAAGAAGTCTCGTTGAAGTTGTTGGTAATCACTGTTACTGTTATGCTAAGTTTCTTAGACTTAAGAACTAGGGTGTGTAGGTGCGTAAACTAGTTATTAGATTAGACTACTTGAAGTCCCTGTTTGTCTTGAAGTAACTTGTAAGTGGCATTAATAAAGTGATTGTTCAAACTCCTCTAACGAGGGAGTGGTTTTTCCTTTGAACAACTAGTTGGTTGTTTGAGGGTTTCCACTATAAGTAATCGCGTTCATATACTGTTACCCTTGCGTGTTAGCATTGTTTCACTATTTTCCGCTGCCCAGTTCACTGTTACCCCCTAGGTAACAGTGTTTGTAGACTAACACCGATCCTAACAATTGGTTAAATTATTTATAAGATCATGCACGTTCAGAATGCGGATCCATGGTTGTCATAAAGGGGCGGACTTCTCCGGAATTGAGATATATTTGACACAATTTTGTTTGCAAGTCGCAACGTACAACCACCGCACCTATGCAACCTCTCACCCTCGTTGCAGCTATCGCGACACCATCTTGTTTGCACAAGTTGTCGCCGCCCATTGTTTGCCTCCCGAGCCCTGACTTCTCCCATGTAAAAAATCAGGGCTCGATCATCCAATCGAGTGTCCCCTAAATATGCCTATGTCCACACCTAGTTATCAAATTATGCACATTGAGTTCCTCTCTCGTGTCTTGGAAAACTAAGAAGCATATGACAATGTCCCAGTGTTTTGTTAAAACCGATTATGATCGAAGTTATCGTCGCATTTTATACATTAGCAATTTCACTTGATGTTGATCATTCCGATCCTACACCAATATTTTATGACTAGTACGTTAAATTGCTCTACACATTGTTGTCAATCCGACATTTCATGTATAGACTTGTACACATTGAGATTGACAATAACTTTTTTTGAGATCTCCTCATCGCCAATATGCGTACTAGTCATGCTCAAACGCATTCCCACTCGGTTGACATATTCCATTATGCCTCTGGTTGTCATAGTTTTCATTCTCTTATGGGTAAATTGGCATTCAAGGTTTTCATACTCCAACTTAGGAGAGAGTATATACTTAAATATATAACATAGTATTTTTTTTTGAATAAAAGGGTAAAACGGTGAAAATAGATTTTAACTTCGGTCTTTCTAACCTATATATGCCTTAATAAGTTTTTTTGATTTAGGTAAAAGTAAATGTATAAGCCTGCCATTTTTTTTAGAATAATAAAAATTTCTATTTTAATATATTTATCCTACATCCTTAGAATATTGTGTAGAGGACCAGTTTCAACTTTGATTAGATTTTTGGAGAAGAATATAATCCCTGTGATTATGTTATCGGAACTTGAAAATAGGAGCTGAAAACAAAGTTCAATGAAGCAATCCATAGAAAGCAAATTTTCGATTAGAACTGCGTACATATACCAATAGATCAATAAACATTTTTATATTCAAATTTTCCTTAGTCTTATTATTACCATCATTATTAACAGGACCATTGTTTTGGACGAAAAATGCACAAAGCACTCAAACGTCCTTTGGAGGAGGTCAATAGCCAAAGGTTTACGATCGGTTTCGGTTGTCGGGAGACCGAGTAGAAAATAGCAATAGAAAGTGGTAGAAACTTAATATAAATCGAATGAAAGAACTATGCAAATAAGGAAAATTGCTTATCTCCTTTTTATTATAGTAGATCGACAAATTACAATCGATAGCTTTGGATTTCGGATCCGGAAGCCTCCGGGCTGATGTTCAGAAAGCTGTCGGACGGCGGCGGTCGGTGGCGGTTGGCGGTGGCGTTCTTAGCTACGAGGGCTATGAACTACAATCTATAGAGAGAAATACAAATACAAGTCGTGGGTGTTGTGATCTTGTGTGTTCTTGTGTCTTTTTCTCGTTTCTATGGCCTAAGGACTCTATTTATATGGTTACAAGATAGAGAAAGTGGGTATAACCACCCTAGAAAATAGGCACGGTAGCAGCTATTTGAATATGACTTTTGACTTATTCTCCCTTGAAAATAGCTCTTGAAAGTTGAGAAAAACGTGGTCAAAGTTGTTGAGGTGGTTTCCGGAGATCTAGGGATCTCGTTTGACCTGCTGGAGGCGTCAGCCGTCGGTTTCTGCAGGAGCTTTCTGCTGGCACTTTCTGGCAGAGCTTTCGGGAGCTTTCTGGGACTATAGTCTGCAGCAATAGCCTTAGAAACCTTGTTTTCCACTAAGATTCTCATGAGATAGGCTAGAATCGAGAAGTAAATTTATGGTCCAACAACCATACATACATATGAATGAAATTTTAAGATTGCCGTTCCCTTCGGTAATTATTCTCATCTAGACAAGTTCGAGATTATGTTTCTAACTTTTGTTGTACAGAAATTAAAAACCATATTTTCTTGATTAATTAATTAGGAGCTCATGATGATTGTAGCAAGTCTTAAAGTTACGCATTTTTGTAGTTGTAGTAGTGTTGTCCGACACGCTTGGTCCCACGTCACATTCCCACTTATGTGTGTAGAACAAGTAAAAAAGTGTGAATGTTATGACGACTATGAGTACTGTAATTAATAACTACCATCGAATTGGTTAATTAAATATGTACCATGCTTCCTTACTACTATACACATGTGCTATGTCTATACTTCTCTAGTCTTCAACTCAAAAGTAGTTCATAATTTACAGTTTTACATATATCGAACCACCCTGGAAATATATAGGAATCTCGCAAACTTATTTATCCATTAAGTAGAGATAGCAAAAACTACATATCCTTCTTCTTACAATAAGGGTTCATTCGGATGCATAATAAAATGTTGTTTAAGGCATTAAGGGTTCATGTTCCCCCTGATCTCTTTATTGCGGAGTGTTTACTTGCTTTTGCAAAGAAACATGATGAAGCAATTAAATGACAGGTCCTTCGTTTTGGCATCAAGCATTGACATTCATTGAGTGCCTAGCATGTGGACATGATTGCGAATGCCTTGCTGGGAAATGGGACATGAGTTAGGTCTTGAGATGTATTTTCAGTTTTTGCTCTCTTGTGTACTCTCTCCTCTCTTTCAATATATTCTACCATTGGAGAAAAAGACTGAGCATTACACATTTGCCGAATACAAAAGCATTTTACTCATCCAAGCTATATACATTATTGAATTCGGCAAAACTCGCGATGATCAAGGGATTGGGCCAATTTGGGCCGGCTCGAGCCTAACTCCAAGGCCCAAGTATGAAACCCGGGTCCAGCCCATAACGTGTCTCTCTTTATCTTTTTTAAAGAATCGATTAAGGGCAATAATTAATTACTTTTTGTTGGGGGAGGCTTTTTAAGCCTTTAAGAATCTTTTTGGAAAGGGCATATGTGGCGGGACCCACTATGGGGAGTGATGATAATGAGGTGTGCTGCCAACTCAGCAGTGTCCGTCGTGATCGCCGTTGATTCACGGCGTTGGCGCCAGAGTCTAATCGTTTGTCGTGCGAGCCCGTCTTTGAGAATCCCCCCCTTATTTGTTTGTTTGACCAGGTCAGACCCAAACCCAAGAATTAACAATGTTATTGATTGCTGTTTATGATAATATAAAAAGATAAGTATAAAAAGAAATCCATTCATTTTGGACGTAGTGACATACCACTATACAGACTATACAGTCAACAAAACAGCGTGAAAAGTTTGGGGTTGGCCCGTTTACGGATTTGGGCATGATAATAGCTCTTAATTACGGAATGTGACACTTGGAAATTAAAGGCCCTTGGAATGTTTCGCATGAGCTTTTTGGTGAAAGTATCAATATGATTCTATCTTTAATGATATGATCGTGACATGTTGAAACTAACCTTTGAATGTTTATTGACGTGGTATATAGTTTTGTAGTATAGTTGGGATGGAAAGGTAAAGAGATTTGGGCTTTAAGGAAAGAAAGAGAAAAAATACGGTTTTGTAGGCATGATAATTCCATCCGTACGCGCGATGGGTATCCGACCCAAAAAATGGATTAAAAACGAAAAACTACGGGTTATCGGATCATGGATCGGGTTCTGATTCGGGTTACCATATATCAACCCGACCCGACCCACCTACCCGCTATATTTTACTTGATCTGCTTGCGAATCTTGACTTGGCTGATTTGTATACATATAATTGTGTTCGGATTTAGCTGAATTTGAGTTTCAAAAGGTTTAAATTGGGTGAAAAAATTCTTTTCGTTTGGTGCTATTTTGTGCTCAATTCGTATGACATATTTGTGTTACAATTCGGTTTAATTAGAAGAAGTATTTTATGGTCTAGAATTCAATAAATATTTACAGTCAATATAAGATATTAGGGCACCCGGACAATAATCCGATCCGAGTCAAAAAATCGATGGTCTTTTGGTGGTTTGGTTTAGGGTTGCAACCATCGGTTTATGGGTTAGGTCAGATTTGTGGTTTTTAGAGCTGGATGGAGTTGTGGATCTACTTCAACCCATTGCCGTACCTACGGTTTTGGTTTCAAGGAAGAAAAAGATAAGAGCAATTAAGAGCTTAGTGCAATTTCATCTGATATTGACCTCCTCATTAGAAATGGATCATCACACACGTACGTACAACTAGTGATAATTCGCATGATGATGGAGTTTGAATGATTCCAGAGAGTTCGTGACAACGACCCATCAATGTTGGAGTAGACGAGGTACGTACAAGACAATTAAACACACACGTATAGAATCAATTAGGAAAATAATTAAAGGTATTGTGGACTTTTTCAATTTATGGTGAAAAGCATTATTATTATATATGGCAATGCTAATCTTTGAAAGTCCTTCATTATATGACTGCACCTATAAAAGTGCACTGTTATATTTCTAAGCAAAGTTGGGAAATAGTTGGAAATCGAAATGACACAGTCTATTAATCGATATTGTAGTGCTCCAATGTCAAGGAGATTAAATCGTTGAAGCAAACTAGTTGTAAAGTCAATGCATGCTGAATTTCATATCCATATTATATTACTACAATATATTCTTAGTATTGTACATTTGTACTACGTTATGCAATCTACTTCAACTAGCTAGTCAAACTGCCTCCTCCCAATACAAAAACTATCAACTAGCTATCTGGGTGGTGTTCTTGTCAATTCACTCAAATTAATCTATAGTATCCTTTTGTATGTTAGTCCATAT
Organism: Polygonum aviculare; assembly: GCA_934048045.1. Taxonomy (NCBI): domain Eukaryota; kingdom Viridiplantae; phylum Streptophyta; class Magnoliopsida; order Caryophyllales; family Polygonaceae; genus Polygonum; species Polygonum aviculare. The sequence continues at coordinate 25,007,941 of OW204032.1, forward strand.
GTTCCAAATACACGCAGTGGCGGAACCAGGATTTTAGTTCAGAGGGGGCTAAATAGCTTAATTTAAGTCTAATCGTTAGAAATTTGATCATTGATCATTTGAACTTGAAATAGACCTGGTATGTTCAATCTATAAGTAAAATTAATCATAATTTGAGTAAAGAAAATGAAACATAATAAAGTTTTTATTAAAACCAAAGTGGATTTGAGGAGGTAGGCGAAAATGTGGAAGTGAAGCGGTTGGCGGACGGAGGCAGGCGAAAATGTGGAAGTGAAGCGGTTGGCGGACGGAGGCTGGGAGATCTAAGGCAGACAAGACCGGTCCTAACAAATTAGAGACCCTGAACGAAAATTAATTAAGGGTCGTTTTGTGTACATTTCCTTTCATTATTATACACAAAAATCCTTATCTTTTATAAAAATTAGCTAATATTTAATATTTCCACTAAACATATGTTTAGCCATCTTTTTTTTACGACCTAACTTCATTTCAATTATTATAGTGTATAATAGTGTCTGTTTATATATGTGCTTTTTTAATACTCCATCCGGTTTATGTATAACCACCTTTTTTTATTTCACAATTCTTGTGAATTTTACATTTTTCTCCATTATTTTTCAATTATACCCCTAATAATTAGTTATATCATAATCATATACATGTTTCTATGTTTTTCTACACTAATAATTAACTCTATAATTATAAAGATATATACACAAATATTACTTGGACGATTATTTTAATACGGAGGAAAAAATATATTACTATATTATTATTTTTTTTTAAAAAAAAAATATAATCCCAGCGGGGGCTACAGCCCCCACTGGGCACTACCTAGTACCGCCCCTGAATACACGTAAGTTTTCAAGTTTCCAGCATTATTAACAAATGTATTGACATTTTGGTTCACCAAAAAAAAAAAATGTATTGACATTTCACGTTTCAACTTAAGGAAAAAGGTTTTTTATCGGATAATGATTAAGGTCGATATAAATATTAGTACTTCACCTAGAACAAAGATAAAATCCAGTACTGTACTAATTAACCCTATCAAAATTAAGTTAATGATATTTAATCTATAAAAATATTACCGGTAGTTTTAAAGAAAAAGGAGAAAGGGGTAACGGAAGAGGCGAGCTTAACGTCCGGACAGAACAGGGGCCCCTGACCGCCAAATTGCCTTTCCCAGTGATAGTAACTGTCAACCGTTCCTGTTTTTCTTTCCCTCGAAAATAAAAAAAGAAAAGAAAAGAAGAAAAGAATTCATGGCTGTTGACCACTTCTTGAGCTTCTTCTTCACATAATACCATCATCCTCTCTTTATCGCCAATCCCAACCTGGACTCTTTTCTTCTCTCCCTCTCTCTGGTCTCTTCTCCCCAAAAACTCCCTCTCCCTTTCCCCTTCATTCCCCCACTTTCTCTCCGCCTGTGTTTGTTTTTCTTCTCAGAGGCATTTCGTCGAACAGGATGTGGGCCCCTACCGAGAACCAGGGCAACTTCCTGGGCAAGATCAGCATTCGGCGCAACCAGGTGGCCTCCGCCGAGGGCGACGTCGAGGACCTCGAGTTCTTCCAGCGCAAGATCTCCGAACGCTTCTCCGACCTCCTCCCTCCCTCCGCCGACCCCTCCCCCCCCTTCGACCCCCTCATGTCCATCGCCTGGCTCCGCAAGCTCCTCGACGCCTTCCTCTGCTGCGAGGCCGAGTTCAAGGCCACCCTCCTCATGGGCCGCGACCCTTCTCACATCGTCAAGCCCCCCCTCGACCGCCTCATCCCCGAGCTCCTCGATCGCTCCGTCAAGGCCCTCGACATCTGCAATGCCATCTCCCACGGCCTCGACGCCGTCTCCTTCCTCCTCATACACGCCCACATCGCCGTCGCCGCCCTCGCCGATAGGCCCTTCACCGACGGCCAGGTACCCGTAATTGCTCAATTTCATTCGGTCTTACGGAACCCTAATTTTCGAATTCCCCCCAAAATACACAGGTGCGGAGGGCGAGGAAGGCGCTGGCCTCGGTGCTGAGCTCGATCGTGATCGACGAGAAGGAATCGAGCGCGGGCAAGTCCACGGACCGATCCTGGTCCTTCGGGCGGCGTGGGGGCGCGGGCTCCGTCCACAAGGACCGGCACATCTCCAACTTCCGGTCGCTGTCGTGGAGCGTGTCCAAGAGCTGGTCAGCGGCCAAGCAGGTCCAGGCCATCTCCGCCAATCTCACGGCGCCACGTGGCGCCGAGTCAACGGGCCTGGCCATGACCGTCTACATCATGAACGTGGTCCTGGCCTTCCTGACGTGGACGCTGGTGGCCGCCGTCCCCTGCCAGGAGCGGGCCGGCCTCGGGGCCCACGTCCCCATCCCCAAGCACCTCACCTGGGCACACGGCGTCTCCGCCCTCCAGGACAAGATCGCCGACGAGTGGAAGAAGAAGGAGAAGAAGGGCGGGGCCGGGCTCATGGACGAGGTCGCCAGGATCGATAAGGTCTCGCAGTCGCTGGCCGAGTCGCTCTCGCATTTCCAGTTCCCCATGGAGGGTCAGAAGGAGGCCGAGCTGGCCGATCAGGTGGCCGAGCTCGCACAGGTGTGCAGGCGGATGGAGGACGGGCTCGGTCCGCTACAGAAGCAGGTACGAGAGGTGTTCCATCGGATCGTTAGGAGTCGCGTCGAGGTCTTGGATATGCTTGATCAAGCTACCAAGGCATCGGCTCCCAATGTGTAAAAATAATCTTAATGTTGTAGATGTAACTTTCTTGATTACAAACAACCTCTTTTTTTGTTACAAACTTTTGCTTATTTATGCAGATGATAAGATTGAGGAATGGTGATTTGGGTTAGGGGGATTTCAGACAAGTAAAGGGGTTTAGTGTGACTGGGGGATTAATCTTTGATAAACCAAATACGTTTATTTTTGTTGTAAGCTGTAATCTGCTCTGAAGTTTTGGCCCCCTTTTTCATGGGGACAGTTTTTTCACTTGCATTTATGAAGGAGAATGTAAGTTTTGTTCAGCAAAGTGTTTACCATTGATGGAGAACTCTTGGACATGATTCCTGAACCTGATTTAGTTGCCTGTACTTTCTTGAGATTTCGATCAGCAAATGCCTAAATTTGCTTGTCAATGTGTAGACTGTAGAGTACGTTAGAGACAGAGACCAATATCAAAGATAAATTCTTGTCCAATATACTTGTTGAATGAGCATGTGTTCGTTGACCAACACTAAGTTGTTAAGTTGTAATGTAGCACAAGCTTCATCTATCACTTGTTTGGTGTCGTAGCGAAATAGAATTTGACAATTTCGCTTCCTGGGAAGGATGACAGTGCAATCGCAATCATAGTGATGTGGGTTTTGGCTGATATTTTAATCAGGTTTTTTTGATTGATGACGTGAATTAAGCTTGTAATTAAGTTGGTTTGACCGTTAGGTGGAGTTTATACATCAAAGCTCAAATTTGTCCATAACAGAACAAGTCAAATTCTTGTGTGGGGAGTTGAGGACTTGAGGGAGTCACGTTGTCAAGCTTTTCTTCCTAACTGTGGCCTGTGGGATTGTGGAGCTCATATAACAAAACCTCTTTGTAGTCAAATTACAAAGGTGAATGATTATAACACTTGCTAGGATGTAAGGATATTTCAAGTTGTAAAACTTTTGACTGATTGATTAATGTCTTTTAGTCTTTATATGAACCTTAATCTTCCGATGCAGCCTATAATGGGATTTCGATATTGGAATTTGGATGTATCAAATTAATTCATTTAGTCTACTTTGAGTTACGTTGTTAGAGCATTCAAATCAAGATTAGTTGCATTTCTTAAGCTTTACAAATATATAAAACAATTAGAAAAATATCATAGATATATTTCTTTCCTGTGAGAGAAATTTATTGCAGGAGAAATGTTCTCTTATAAATTTCTCTGTTAATGTTAATTTTACCTAATGGGAAAGAGAGAGAAGACAGGTAAGAAATTTTGCTTATGTTTCGTCGTGTGGATGCTCTTAAACTACTCTGTGATAGTCGGTTGCAAATGATGGATGACAATTGTGGCGTTGTCTAGTGACGATGAGGTGGGGCTAAGTTTGTGATACGAACTTGATGTACGTGGAATCAATCCCGGGGTGTGAGGCGACTCGATATATGCGATGGTAGACGCGTCGGTTAGAGAGAACTAAACACTAAGAGAAAGCAAAGTAAAACTATGGTAAATGGACATTTTATTGTTATTGATATCTTTCATTGAAGGCATATAAGAGTTTTATAGGCTAAATACATAAGTAGACCCCTCACAAGTCGAGGATCCTATTCTTTGAATTTTACCAATTTGACACCTCAACTTAATCTTTATGATCTATTAAACCATTTAGCGTTGATGTGGCAAGTCGAGGGCATCTTACTTAGTTAATAATTGTGATGTGGTGCTGGACCTTTTTTTAATGATTTTTCCTTTTTCCTATTTTTTCTTCTTTTTTCTTTGATAAAAAATTCACCCTCTATTCTTTGTCATTTTTTTCTATTTTTTTTCCATATATTCTTCTTCTTTTTATTTTTGTCCGTAGACAAGTAGATAACTAGGGCTAAACAATATTCGCGGGTGACCGCCTCACCCGCTTAACCCGCCCATTTATATAGGTGAAAACCAATGAAAGGGCGGTTGATGGGTGAGGCGGTTGACGAGTGAAATGGTTTACGGGTCGGATATGGGTTATATTTATCAACCATTTTACCCGATCCATCATTCATTAACCATTTACCACCCATTTCACTCACCAATTTACCAAAAATATATTCTTATTTTTATTGCTTTAAGGAACATTTCCAATTTATAGCTTTTAAATAATGCAATGTATTGATTTTGGTTAGCTTATATATGGAAAGATTTGCTTTATCATTAATGTATTTGAATTTTAAAACTCATTAGCTTTTTTAACTCTCGGGTTCAATCGAGTTTTAATTAGTTATATTATTAAGTAATTTATTTGTGATATATTATAATTATAGTTCATAGTAATCCGAGAGTGATTGATCACCCGCCCCACCCGTGGGTGATGAGTGAGGTGGGTATGGGTACAAGGCTTTGCGGGTGATGGATGAGGCGGGTGGATCATGCTAATTGGCGGGCTGGGTGGTGGAATAGCTCCACCCACTCATAAACCCGACCCATGACCAGTCTTGTAGATAACCACAATTACAGATCTAGGAGAATCGAAAGTCCGAAGGTGGTGGAAGGTGGAGATCAACGATAATCTGGCGTTGAAGAAGGAGTTTTGGTGTTATGTTCGATGAAATTCCTGAGTGAATGAGCAAATGCGTTCGATTTTGTTTGTGTGCAGGTGATCTCTGCAAGAATATTTCCTGTGGAAGAGGAAATTGTGTGATTGTGAAGAACACCTCCGTCCCTTTCGAATGCGTATGGGATGATTTAATTGATTTTAGGATTTAAGTTTTAATTGGGGAAGAAGAGGACAGTAGGGAGCGTGAGTATTGAAACGATGCTAGTAGACTTATTAAGCGATTATAATTTGTTATTATTTTAGTTATTTTAAGAAAAAAGTTGTTTTTATTATAATAAAAGAATGACATGGCACTTAGTGGCAATAAAATGGAGTACACGTAGCGCGTGTGATATACGGGGAATAGAATTTGTGTCCGAGGATCCAATAGGTCACCAAATCTAACTTGAAGTGTCAAATTTGTAAAATTCAAAGTACATGGTGCTAAATGACTATTAGGCACAAGTTTAGGGATTTGTATATGTATTTAGCCGAGTATTATACAATTGGACCAACAATGGCGTACAAATTTCACCACATATGTGAATTAAATAATAGTTGATCACGTAATAAAATAAACCACATGACGACATATATCAAGATACTCCTTCTTTTATATATATATAATATATATATATATACAAGTTTAGAAATGTTTGATATCACTCCTCCAATTGTAGAGGCCTATGGAGGCTCCGGGGAGATCGTGAACATTGCTGCAGAATTTTTCGAGCAAGAGTATATGATTCAATTTGTTTTGATGTTAATATAAGACTGTGTAAACAGCCGTGATTTGTATTGATAGAGAGAGGAGCTTATATAGAGCTCATGATTACATCATTAAGGAAATCATAACAAACTCTAATTCTAGCTTACCATGTGAAACAATGAATTGAAGGAAAAAGGATAATTTCTTCATTCATGCGATCAACGTATAAATAATGTACATGTGAAGAAGAAGACCTAAAACCCTAAAGGAAAGAATCAAACTGATTTACAAAATATATGCACAAGATAAAATTAGAATAATTCCTTGACCTTGGACACCATCCCCTCACCCTAAATTTTGTTAACAAAAAAAAAGATAAAATTAGAATAAAATCAAATCTGAAAATATCCTAATATATCATTAACAAAGATAAGTAAGAGGTAACTATAAGAGCTAAAATCACGTACCTCTTTTGAGACCAAAAAATTGCAGCTCGTCGTGCTTGTATCATGGTTGTATTGGAATGTGGGGTATGTGGGGTTTGGGAAGTGAATATCCCAAGGAAGTCTTCCTTCTCTGCATTCTCAATGCAAAAGTCTCTCACCAGATCATGGATTTGAACATACTTCACCTTCCTTTTAAAGTTTCTCTTTTCTACAAGAATCAGGCAACGGTGAACCAACTCGTCTAGATATCGACGTGTCACGCCCTCCAATGTGCATCCTTCATGCGGTTGCGGGATAAATCCTTCATCTTTCCATTGTCGAATTAGTTCTCCGACATGAATCTCCTCGTCCTTTGGATATTGCGCCAAGTAGAGAAAACAAGGCTTTATTTCGCGGGGCAAATCAATGTAGCTCAATGCTAACATGTCGTTCAGAGGCCCGTACGATAGTGTGCCTTCCCCTTCTTCCCTGATCCGTGAGATGACATGCTTACTGACATTCTCCCATTCCTCCATATCCTCCATATCCTCCTTATCAAACAGGATGCCGGCGAGTGCAATCACAGCCAACGGCAACCCTTTGCATTTCTCCAACATCTCCTTCCCCATCGCTTCCAACTCTGCTGATATACCTTCCTGCCTGTGGACAATGGCAATCTTCCTAAAGAGGTCCCAACTCTCTTCGTCGGTAAGACGCCTTGGCTCATGAGAGTAGGTGGAGGATTTAAAAACAGGGTCGCTAACATGTCATACTTTGTGGTTGCGGCTTGTGACAATGACCTTCTTTTTATCACCCCATAATGGGAATGTTGGAAGGATGTCGTTTAAAACTCTTGTCTCCCACACATCGTCGAGAACAATGAGGTAGTTTTTCATCTGCAAATAATAGTTGATCAAGTAACAACATAAACCACATGACGACATATATCAAGATACTCCTTCTTATATATATATACATATATATATATATACAAGTTTAGAAATGTTTTATGTAACTCCTCCAATTGCAGAAGCCTATGGAGGCTCCGGGGAGATCGTGAACATTGCTGCAGAATTTTTCGAGTAAGAGTATACATAAGTTTTGCGGAATTCGTGGATACAGACATTTAAGAAGACAAAACATAAACCTTATATCTAATTTAACTAAAATGTTCTTTACCATCTACGATATATCATTCATACATCTTGGGATAAAAAAATTTATTTACCGCCTTACATCTATGGTACGCATCAATTTTCAAGATACGCACACCGGCTAGCATTTGTGCATGGTGAACAAGAAAACAACTAATCATCAGTTCCTTATTCACAAACACAGTGAATGATCTAACACCGACAAGGGCAATTAGACCATACCTACTATTAATATATCATTAATCACTAAAAACACACAAATCCTCTATTCATATGAAACAAACACCAAGGACATCATGAAACAGTAAAATCAAACATTCACATGCAAAGCTATTCAAGCCAACAACCCATTTCTACAAAAGAAAAAAGAGAGAAAAATAATTAAAAAATAAAATAAATATCATATAGTATAAGGTTGTAAAGTGTAAAGTCATAACAATATATGTATTGCGCTTGTCGCATCAGCTCACTGGTTGAGCACTCATGCTAATACCATGAGGTCTCGGGTTTGAGACTCCAGGGCGGCGGTTTGCCCTATTTCTTTTAGAGCTGGTTAGTAACCAGTTCTCATCCTTTGTGGATGCTCTAGGCGAGCCCAAGTAGTACTTGTGTCGACCCTAATCCTTTCCTTATCAAAAAAATAAAATAAAAAACAATATATGTATTTATTGTTATTAGATTAACTCTATTTAGGTTTGCACCAAAACACAAACCAATCGACATGGCACCACATCTAGAATAAAGATCGAGTAATCTTACCTCTGACCTTTTCAAAATGTCAAAGTGTATACCTAATATAATCTTGGCTCTTTCGTAGAGCAATAAAGGAACAAAATATTGCTATCTTATGACAGCACAATGACAATAATTTTTGATAGCGTACATTTGACATTCTTAATTAAATTGTTGTCCATAATAGAGGACCAGAATAGAGGAACAAAATATTGCTATCTTATGACAATTCTTCTCTATAATGGGGAAGCAAAAGTCAAATCTCAAAAAAAAAAAAATCCGCTTCAACTCCAACAATTTCCGTATTTTGCAAAATTTGCATGTACGGAGTATTATTTAATACCAACACTTATCTGTTATGAAGAATTCAACCATTATTACTTTTCATTCATTACCTAAAAATATACAATATTATATTAAAGAATACTTTATATTTTATTTAACCAATATAGAAATAAATATACTAAACAATCTTACTAGTAAATAAAAAATAAATATCTTACAACTATACCCAAATAATTATAAATGATTCATTATATATTGTTATTTGCATAATAAGGAAATAAAAAGTTATACGGCCTATGTAATAAATAAACACTTATTTTTTGATTGAATAATAAGAGTAAAATACTTTTACATATGAACGAAATCAAAATTAATGAGGTTGCAACTTAACTAGTTGAGTTCTACAAATTAAATACATATATTATGTGTTTTAATTAAGGAAAAATGACTCAAAATAATCCCAAGTATCAACTTTCAACTAATAATAATCTCAAGTTTGGAAATCATCACAAATAATACGAACTATCACGAAATCAACCAAAAACGATTCGGAAGCCTTTTTCGATAAGTTTTTCGGTAAAATTGATGATGCGAGAATCAAAAATCTGACGTAACAACTTCAAAATTTACATTTGATTGAAATGTTTTCGATCGTCATATCATCAATTCCACTGAAAAACTTGTCGAAAAAGGCTTCCGAATTGTTTTTGGTTCATTTCATGATAGTTCGTATTATTGGTGATGATTTCCAAACTTGGGATTATTATTGGTTAAAAGTTGATACTTGGGATTATTTCGAGTCATTTTTCCTTTAATTAAAGTAGCAGATCAACAATCTTTTATATGGATACAAAATCAATTTGAAGAATGCTTTAAATTTAGGGAATGAGGTTGATTTTTCTCCCCCTTTCTCCAAAATTGGGAATTCGATGAAGATTCGGTTGGGCTAAAAAAAGGAGCTATAAACAACTTTTCTCTAAAATAGAGAATCTATTAGACATGCTCTTAGAAGTCATGATTTTAGTGCTCGTTTGGTTAAACAGAAGAAGTGTATTTCCCATGAAATAAAATCATGTAAATTAAATATATAGGAATTGTACTTCATGCGATTTGCAAAAAAGTTAAAATATTTATCTAGAAAATTAAAAATCTTCATATAGTTTGGTTGAATATAAAAATTCATATGAATTTGTACGAAATGACTAATAACCCTAATATGTGAAGTCTAATTGGTTAATATATGAGTAATATGATAATTTTAAATTTAATTAAATGTAAAAGAAAAAACATATCGGAAAATAATTGGGGAATTCGATCTTGCCTACCCCTAGTGCTTGCTTGGTTGGCTATAAAAATCACATGATTTGTAAAATTCTAGGAAGTTCCATTGAATACATGTGTTTGGCTGAAAAAATTACGACCAAAATTCCCATGATTTTCAATTCTTAGGATTTTCAATTCCTCCCAAATGAAGGAATTGCAATTACCATATAGGGGTAGGTAAGATCAAATTTTCCCCATTATTTTCCAAAATATTTTTTCTTTTACATTTAATTAAATTTAAAATTATCATTTTACCAATATATTAACCAATTAGATTTCACATATTAGGGTTATATTAGTGATCTTGTATAAATTCATATGAATTTTCAAATTCAACCAATCAAAATGAAGTCTTTTAATTTCTAAATAAGTATTTGTAACCAATTTTTTTTTGCAAATCCCATGAAGTACAATTCCTGTATTTAATTCACATGATTTTATTTCATGAGAAATACACTTCTTATGTTAACCAAACGAGCACTATTGTAATTGCAATTTCTTCATTTTTGAGGAATTGAATTGAAAATCATGGGAATTTTGGTTTTAATTTTTTCAACCAAACACATGTATTTAATAAAACTTCACGACATTCTGCAAATCCTGTGATATTTATAGCCTAACCAAACAAGCACTTGCTCTTTGCTCATTAGGTTTTTAAGATACAATAAATAACTTTTCTCACAAAAATTACAATCCGTATTATCCGTTTCAGGAAATAGGTTAAAGCTACGAACAGGGCCGGTCTTGGCATTTTAGATGCCCTGGGCGAACTAAAATAAAAAGGGCCCTTATTATATAATTTTTAGACATTTTTGTAAAATTTTATAATACTTTCGTACAAAAATTTTCTTGTTATAATATTAAGATACGAAGAATTTATAAAATATGATAACAATTTACTAAATTTAACTTAATTATATACGTAACATTTGGTTCTATCATCATATAGCAATGTATGAATAAAAGAAATAAGATTTTTTTAACTGTATATACCGTATATTTTAAATCTAATAAAAAGTAACCAATATAAACAATTTTTATAAATAAGATTCATTTAAAATAGCCATTGTAATACACTAATTGATGATAAGTCAAGAAAAACAAATTAAATAAAAGATATAAAATAGGGCCCATATTTAAAATTTATAAATTAGGACCCATATTTGATTAGTACTTTTTTTGGGTCGAAACTAAATGATTAGTACTTAGTAGTGTAAAGAAAGATAAATTATATAAAATAGGACCCATATTTAAAAATAAAACACGAATACACTAATTCATTAATATGTCAAGAAAGATAAATTAAATAAAATATATAAATTAGGGCCCATATTTAAAAAATAAAACATTTTTTTTGGTAAAATTAAAAAAAAATTAGGGCCTATATAAATTAGGGCCCATATTTAAAAAACAAAACATGAATACACTAATTGAGTAATAGTCAAGAAAGATAAATAAAACAAAAGACATAGAATATAAGGCTCATATTTAAAATTAATATAGTTAAAGTGGAGTGGTGGGATTTGAACCCAAGATCTCTTCAACAAAGGTAAAAACACCTTTCCACTAGACCAACTTGCAATTTACGATTTTTTAAACACTTTTTTATATATACTACATTTTAAAAATTTTAAGCCCCTAAAATTTATGGACCCTGGGCCTGCGCCCACTTTGCCCCACCCCCTGGGCCGGCCCTGGCTACGATGTATAGAAAAACAAAGTTTGTCTTTCCAAAATGTGTTTTGGTCGGTCATAAGTTATTTCACTTTCCTAAATTTGGAAGTTAACCTTGTACTATGATACTTGTTTATTACATTTCACTTATTTTTCGCCGCATAAGTTTCTTAACAAAGATGAAAGATAAGATCGCTCAATCTTAATCACTGTTCAGTAAAATCACATTTTGATTTCATCGATTATCAGCTTGATTAATATTCAAAAAAATGCCTACATAAAAGAGTTCAAAAGAAAAACCAATTTAATTAACGATGATTTTTGTTATAATACTCGGCAATTCATGATCAAGTTCATAATTACAGAAAAGATTTTATCCTTATTAGTGGCCGGTTAAGAATAAGTTGATCTTAGCAGTTTCTAATTGACAGATCTTTTACCGACATTTGGAAAGCACTATATATAATTCACATCCGACCTTCATTTTTATACACTTAATTCATTCCACCAATCACAAAGAACTCGGCTCTGATTTCGACCAAAAAAAAAAGAACTCGGCTCTGATCGAATGGATTCTCGAGACCTAGGCACCATGGTATGGATTAATTTCCACCCCATCTTCATTTTTTTTGGTATCGGTCTTTCTTTTTGAAGAGTTTGATTGTGCTAGTTTTTTGGACTCTGTTGGTTAATTTCTCTCCTTAATTCGCTCTTGATCTTCTATCGATAGAATGAAACCAAACATATATGATCAAATTACATCTCAAATAATTAAGTTTTCAAGCAATATATACCCATAAAATGAGTTTTTGTCTCCTATATCGTGCAAACAATACATAACAAGCAATCCATTAATACCTTATAAATTCCATTTGCATCTACGTATTACTTGATTTTCAAAAGAGAATGCTTGTTTGTTCTTGCAGAGACTAGTGTTGAGGGTCACGAACTTCCATGGTGATAAGGAGAAAAGCAAGCACAAGATCATGAAAGCAGTCTCTATCAAACGTACGTACATATATACGACGGACCATACATTAAATATGACTTGAGTACTCATTTTCCTAGCTAACTACAAGTAGTTTCATAAAAGATTACACTAACATACATATATCATCATCATATAATTCATGATTAAACTTGCTTCATGTATACATTATACTTAGACGTGGACTCGGTACATGTGGACGCGGAGCGAGGCCTAGTGACGGTGATCGGAGCAATGGACGTGACCGAAATCACGGACACTCTAAGGAAGAAGAAATGGCAATTCAAGGTGGTGGCGGTCGGTCCACCGGAAGACGAAGACTCGTATGCAAGTCCCATGATGAAGTACCAGCCTGAGCACTATCACTATGGAGGCGGGCATTATCATGGCTACAACTACAACCCTAATTACCATTTGCGGCCTCCTCAATATGGCAACAGCTACTATTCTACACAACAACTCCAGCCTCCTCAGTTTGTGGACTATGGCCACCAGTACCCCATTGAGGAAAACCCTAATGCGTGTGTTATATCTTGATGTTTTTAGTTTCAAGATATGATTAGCTATAGTTTCAAGCCCTTAGACATGTGTCTGCATATTTCAAGACATGTGTCTCAATAAGTAATTACTAGTACTATATACTAGCATGTTACCTAGCTATAAGTATATCACCTAATATATATAGAGAGAGAGGGTACGTGAGTTACATTTTGGATTCGATTCGTAGGTTTTTGTTGAATCGGCCAAAATAAAGTTGGATTTGGATGTGTGTCTGCGTATATATATATGATATTCTAAATTACCCATTTTGATTTGATAATCGATATAACAACTAGTACAAACCCCTACCATGTACGTGTAATGTAAATATAAACCTGAACTAACTGATTCGAGATTGAATTTTGACATGAATTCGTTTTTAACTCGAGAATTTACAATTCAAATACAATAGACATGAGTCCGAACTTATTGACCTACATATGTATTTTAAGATAATTCTATTTAACTGTTTATATTTATATTATTATTTAATATACTATTAACATATGATGACATGAGAAAGTTTTTTCACTATTTCTCAATATTTAATAATGACAAAACGTATACTAATTAATAGAAAAGAATAGTTAAGATATAAAAAATTCAATTGGTTGTTTTTTTATTTGTATAAGGATATAACGGTAAAAAAATCATGTTAAATATTAAGATATAAAAAATGAGATAAGATATCAAGTGAATATAAGGAAATTAGATAAGATATAAAGTAGATATATAAGAAAATTGGATACGGTATCAAGTTGATATAAAGGTTAATTTCAAAAAATCTAATGTACAAAAATAAAATCATTATTTTATTCAAGACTGATGACATGGCGCAAATTTTTACACAGACTTGGGTTCTGCTTTATAATAGATTATAGTAGATACATAATAGTATTGATTTTTCTATTATTATATAGATAGCTATATATAGACCATAAAAACAAAATAAAAAAGTTAATTGTAAAGCTAACTTTCTTTGATTTTTTTTATATGCTTCCTATTTTTTGGTCACATAATTAATATGCTTCCCTATATAAAGCCTTTTGAAATCCAGTTTACAAAAATATATGAGTGGACAGTAGTACACAACTACACACGGCTAATTATTGCCTTTCTCATACACTATTGCATTGCAATATATACGGAGTATGAAATTTGGATGTATGATGTTTGCCTTCATTACACCTTCCATTTTCCATGTACAATGACATTGCAATATAAATTTGGATGTATGATATTATCGTGTTTATTCTAATACTCCATATTTAAGCTATCCTCTTCTATATAAATAATAACTCCCTATTCTGTCTTACACACTCCCTTCGAGCACTAGAATCCTCAAGAGGACGCCGATCGAACATGGTTAATATTACATACATGTCCGCCCAATTTTTTTATCTAATTAGTCCTTTTCAGGGTTTAATCTTTGTTTTTTTTGCGTTTTTATTCTTGCTGTTTTTTGGTATGTTTTACAAGATTGATGAACACACATACAAAATTGTCCGGTTTGCTCTAACGAAAATTCTTGTGCATGCAGGGGTTGAAAAAAGTAGTGGTGAAAGCGGAGCTCCGTCATGCTGACGACGTTGACAAGGCAACGAAAGTACTCAAGAAACACATAGGTGCCATCTTCATCATCTCTTCGATATATTTGTCTCTCTAAAATGTTAAAAAACTCGTCTTTTTTTATGTTGTCGTTAGACTTGATTAGATTACACGCAATAACCAATCTTCTTACGTACATAGTATTAAGCTTACAATATAAATATGTATAGGACTAGTGAAAGGCGCCACCTACAGTGTGGGTGAGTACGGAGGCCCAATAACATTGACCGGCAACAATATGCGTGACGGTGATGTGCACAAACTCGTGAGCAAGCTCAATGCCAAGAAGAAGAGATGGGCAGCCTACATCTCAGGTCGGGTCGATGACGACGACGTTGACAACGCTCCAGCAGCATCATCGCAAGGCAACGCTCAAGCATCACCACCGCCAGGCAACACACAAGCCTCATCATCGCGTTCGCAAGAAAACGCTGAAACCCCTAACGTTGAACAAAACCAGCCTAATCCCAATGGCGGTGGCTACAACAACGACTATAACCCTAATGACTATGGCAGTGGCTACAACAACAACTACTACTATAACCCTAATGAATATGGCAGTGGCTACAACGATAATCACCCTACTTACTCTTATCACTATGGCGATGGCAACAACAACAACCATGACAACAACAACAGCTCCAATGAGGAAAACCCTAACGCGTGCGTTATTTCTTGATAGTTTTTAGCTAGTCTTTTTTTTGTTACGAGATATGTTTCAGCTTGTTGATATTTTACCTTGTCTTTATTTTTCCGAGATTTGTTTGGATTTATAGCAACAATAGTCGATCATTGGGATTTTGGATTTTTTTTAATGATTTATAGTTTAATTTGATTCTGTTGCTATATATTGCATGTTTGTTAGCTAGAGTCGTCGTTACAACAAAGTAATTAGTTGAGCTGAAGGAAAAACATTTATGTATAACGTAGGTTTGTTATACTCGATATTAGTGCATAGAGTACAAACAATTGGCTATATGCATCAAAAGTAGGTCGAGCAAAGCAAACAAAGTTTGAGATTGACACTAATATAAATGCACTATTAAAAACTTGTTCAAAATAGTACACTGACAAAAATAACCCTTATAAGATCCAAATGACCTTTTAGCTAGCCTTTGACTTAATCCTTAGTATAAATCTAATCATGGAGAAAAATACATGAGAAAATTAGTAGCTGATTAATGACTTCCATTCTTCTGACCTCCTTGAGTACAAAACCTGAAAGTAATAATCTAGACTCCTACCAACATCAGCAACCAAAATGCAGCCATATCTGTGAAGCTTCCACTTCCATTAGAGATCCATATGCACAAATGACTAACAAATTAAATCCCTTTCAAAGAAGGGGCACTACTAGAAAATATGTAGTTTCTCGACGCTTTTTCGGTCCATTTTCGACGTTTAAAAGCGTCGAGAAAAAATTTCTCGACGCTCCATCAAAGCGTTGAAATTTTTGACGTCACAAATCGCCGACGTTTTTTGGTGTCCGTAATATCGACATAATGTGACGTCGTAAATTCAAAATGTCGACGCTTTTTTATGAATTTGAACTTCAAATTTGATCATGCCGCCAAAATTCTATGACGTCTAAAAGCGTCGAGAATTGTTACCCGCCAAGATAATGTGTTTGGCACCAAGAATAGGCGACGTAAAAAAGCGTCGAGAAATGCTTGCCGCCCAAGGAAAAAAATTCCCGCTAATTATTTTTGACGGAATAAAGCGTCGCCATTTGTTTAGCTCCAAAAAAAATTAGAATTTGATGACAACATAAAGCGTCGAGAAATGAACAACCTTTTGGGATAGTAAAAGCGTCGACGTTCGCCTGTCGTTCCAAATTAAACCTGAAAGTCTCGAGCTATATATATAAACGAAACAAATTAACATCAAAGTGTACAATTATAGTGCATAATTAATTAGCATTGATATATATATATAAGTAGTCATTCATTACACAACCGGCCATCAAATCCATGCATAAGTACTTGTCCATCAAAACATATTGTCTTACAAAAACATACCAATTCTTCCTCTATTTATAATGGCTGACTAGTGCATTTAATCCAATCCTTCCATGGCCATTCACTAATTTTTCTGCTCTGAATTCCTTTTCCTCCTCATCAAAGGCAAACTTTTCTAGCATCCACTGGCACAAAAGCAATGAAAGCAAGACATACTTAGATCAAAAAGCACAATTAAATTCTGAAATACATTAAAAATCAATAACAAAAAAAATACTCCCTAGCATCAACTACATCACTCAGGGTGAATCGGCATATGGTACTATGATAGAAGCAAGATGCCAGATTACTACTCATACTGAAGTATCCTATAATGGCAAGACATCCACATATAAGCAAAAAAAAAGAACATAATAAAAAAATCCTATAATGGCAAAATTATCTAATAAGCCAATGACTGAATTCTATCAAAAACATTTGACACCCATGGAATATAATTGCATCATGACTTGGTGTCTGAGTTCATCATAGCTTTCACTGAACCAACATACATTGTAATCTCACTAATCTTTCCCTGGTCGCCTTTTCAATCACACAAAGGAATAAGGCAGTGTCACTGTGTAAGCTACTTTCATTACTATAATGCTACTAGGTAGTATTAAGAAATGCAACTCATATGCTCAGAATGGGGTCAAATATATCAACCTGAACGTAACTCTTCTATACTTCTTGGCAAGCTGTAATGGATGACCTGAGAAAACCCATTAGCAAATCATATGCTCAGAATGATTAGCATTCCATACTTCCATTGAATAGTTTCATCGCATATCCACATGATCTGAGATAAGAAAAGTAATAGAAGCTAACCTAAAACATCGATCATTGTTGTTGTGGTAGTGACATCAATTGGTTAAAACAGGATAGTCATTGGGATGCACATACATATTTCGAGAGCTCCATTTCTTCACGTGGGCCAAGCCAAAGACAATTAACCTAGGTGACAACTCATCAAATCCATAGCCATTGACAAATAAAATCTTTGATCTTTGGATAGTCATCTTTACTTCTTCGGTCAGTGAGTTCATCCAACTGAATGCAGGCTTCTCAGTGAAATCAAGTCGATTGGCAAAACATAAAAGGAAGGCTAATTTGCAACAAACAAAAGCACACAAACTCTTATTCACGAACAAAACTATTCTACGACAAACTAAGAACAAAAGTTGATTAATCAAGAGAGAGGATAATCTGATCATTACCTGCAAAAACCATGTCTTTGGAAAGGATCAAGCAAAATCGGAAGCCAGTCTCTGGTCAAGGCTAATCTGCGGCTTCACTTGAGGGCATACATTAGAGGAATTGATAGCAATTGGGGAAGGAAATACATGGGGTGATTGAGAGCGAAATCTTACGGTTTTCTTGGCGGCAACCATGACTGCGATCGGGAGGAGCTTGTAGCGGCGACTTACCTTGGGGAGTCTTCTGATTTGGTGCTCGACGACGGCTGGAAAAGTCTGAGTTCAAGTCATCTGCAACCTTTGACATCAAACAACATTCATCTAGAAACAGAGCTTAGAGGATTCAAGTCATCTGTACATCCATTCATACAATCCTTAGATTCAGAACTCAAAGTACAATATGCACAGCCTAAGAATACAACCAGGTAGGAAAACTTGTGTGATAAACTGAAAGCAAATTTGTCAAATCTGACCACGTTTTCATCCAAGAGATTCTATCTCTCATAACCCTAATCTAATTTAAGCAGATATCCCTTGGAAACTAGCTTTGAGGAAACAAAACCCTAGCCTTTCTCCCCCAATACCGGTAGCTGATGAGTTTTAAATGACAACTATCAAATGTATAGGAATAGACTGCAATAGGAAAGATTGAAGTATGGAAGCTGTAACACAAGAACGAAAATTGTACAGATTCAATTGCAGTTCAAATTGGGGCTCAAAACCCAGGCAATGTGTTACATATCTTCAATTGAAATTAGGGTTGTTGTGTGTGTGGAAAAAATTTGTAAAGATTCAAATACAATTTAAAAAGGAAATACGCAGAGTAGCTGGGAGGGATTTGTGTAGATTCAAATCAGAGAATTTTACCTGTGTGATGAGGGTACCAGATGCGGAGGATGAGATCCTCTTCGTCGGCGGCGATGTGGCCGCGTTTAACCACCGAAACCCGACGGCCAGCCCGTTCCCCCCTCCGACTTGACTTCGCCCTCTCGCTAGCCAACCCTCTCGCTCGACCAGCCCCTCCCTAGCCAACTCTCTCGCCGCCCTTCCCTCTCTCGACCTCGCCGGAACGCGACCGCCTTGGACAACCCGACCCCGACTCCCACAAACCGACTCTGGCCCGACCACTCGGAGAACCACTGGAGACCCATTCCTACTCGCCAACCCGACTCGAAGTCACCCCCACTGAATCTCAGACCCGCGCTCTGGCCTCGCTCACGGGCTCTTCCCGACACCACCCCGGCCCAGAGGCGATGGCCTCTTCTCCGATCCCCTCGCCTTCCTTGTTGATGTGGTTCGCCAGGAGCTCGTCCTCCTCCGGCGTCCATGGCGAGAGCGAAGTTGAGCGAGAGGATGGTTTTTTTTTTGACAGATGCGAGAGAATGGTTTTAATTTAGGTTTAAGTTTTTGTTCCAACTTTTGATATAATACGCGTAAAGTTGAATTTCAATTTCAATTTCAATTTTTGCCAAAATTTTGAGCGGGTATATATCTCACAAAAGGCGGGCTTTTTTCATTACAGCTTAATTTCTCGACGCTTTTATGATAATGGCGACGCCAAAAAATGTCAATGATGGTCTACGGAAAAAACCGTCCAAATTATGTGTCGGCAAATGCACGCGCGCGAATTTAACAATTGACGAAACGAGAAGCGCCGAGAGGAATGCGTCGAAATACTACCCGTTTTCTAGTAGTGGGGGAAAAAAGAGAAATCTAAGAGATTAATTTGGTCAATCAATCATCTAGGTCCAGACAACTCGACGGCCTTCTGCCACTCGGCCAAGCCATCGCCCTCCAACATTCTTACTACGTCGGACATCTTGGGTCGGTCCATTGTAGACTTTCCCAAATCCACCTCTGCCAAGAATATTTTTGTTGCAACTTGTAACTCACGTACACCACAACACAAGGAAGTAACTCAACATTGCAAGTAAGGGTGTGTTTGTAATTGTATAATGCATCATCTTAAATTTAATGCAGGCTGATGCAAGATAATACATTATCTTGATAATCCAAACCCACCGTATAGGCTAGCATGCAGTTAGTTTAAGCCAGGATTATCATTTTTTGAGAGTGATCATATAATTTGAGTTACCATACTCGATGTTTTGTTAGATATATTCTGTAGACAATAAGCTAAATTAATAAGCAAAGGTAAAACTGGAAGGATTTTGGCTCAAAGCTTCTACTAACATCAGGAAAAAGACACATTAAATGAGCGACAGATAGATAATACGCCCTCAGCATCTCAATACGTACAAGTTGACCATACAAATTAAGACAAATTCTGACCAAATTTTGGATGATTAGTACTATACAGCAATTATTAATTTATGATTTTATTGGGACCTTATATTTCTATAGGGTTTTTTTGAAAATTTATTATCTTATTATCTTATCGAAAATCGTCAAATTTCACACTAACCCAAGTCGGGACCGGAGAAAAATATTAATTTACCGTGTTTATTAATTTATCGAGTATTATTTTATGGAGGTTCTACTGTAATGAGTTTCTCTAGCTTCCATTCTTTTGACCTCCTTGAGTACAAAACCAGAAAGTAATAATTGATAATACACAAAATATGACGGTGTACAGGTTTCAACACCTTCTTCAATGTTCTTCTTCTCCAAGCCTCTTCACCTTCAATGACCTGCAAAACAATGGATCTAGGGGCGAGCGACCCCTAATCCAACTCCGATGCTTAAGTCAGATAGGGCAATGTCGATTAAAGGCGTCAGGCAGAGCGATAGCTTAGAACTTACCAGGCACATGGCGAATGCATGTGTATTTATAGAGGAGGGGGAGGGAGGCGCGCACCCCTATGGGCCGGACGGGCCTTTCTAGGGTTAGGGCGAATAGCTTGCTCCCCAAGTCAACCAATATCTTATCCCAAACGAAGATAAGATCCTCCTCCATAAATATTATCCTAATCTAGAGTAACTACCCTAATAAAGGATAAAGCAGAATAAATATGGATAAGCATAATAAATAAGATAGAGAAATAAATAACATATGCTAACTAATTGATGTCAGAATCATGCCCGCCTACAATGCCCCCTCCGGAACCCACATACTCGTGTACCAATTACTATCCCGTGTATGGGGACCGGAGCTAAAGCGGTGAGTGGCCATGCAGATTAGGTGCTCTTATTCATACATTCATACATTCATATACTCGTATATTCGTATACTCGTATATTCGTATATTCGTATATTTGTACATCCGTATGCCATGAATACGGGATCCGTGCAACTCTTACGCAAACGTCGCGTAAGGCCTTCGTCTACCAATGGCTCGGGCTTAACCCCTTCAAGTACTCGATTCTAGTATTGCAAAACAAGAAAACACGAGGATGAAAATGACGAAATGTTTCCGCGCGGATTTAAAAACAAAACGTGTTTGAAATGTCAATGAGTGGGAAAACAAAAGAGGCGGTGATTCGCCATCTTTTGTATGCCTTATCTTGGTAGTTTTTAGGATGTTTTTGAGTGTTTTAGGCTAGCTTTTAGGCATATTTATTAGATCCAGGCCGAAGACACAAAAGTTGATAAAGTGAAGATTTTATGAAGTTGGAGTCGTCTGCAGAAGAACCGCGGGTGCGGAGCCCTTGGCGCGTCCGCGGAATCCTTACAGAGACTAGAAGAAGACTTGAAGTGAAGGCCGCGATCGCGGGTGACCAAGCCGCGGGCGCGGTAGAAGCAGCGAAGACAAAGTTCGAGAAATCGCCTGACCCGCGACCGCGGGTTGGTGACCCGCCATCGTGGGTGGCGCCCAGCGGAAAATTCCGCCGTTTATCTTGTTTCCTTTTTATCTTTATATCTTTTGGGTATTTTCGGATATTTGCTTTCCGAGACTATTTATAGGGTTTTTAGGTTGTATTTTGAGATAACTCATAACTCATATTTCATAATTAGGTTTTCAATTCTTCTTTAGTTATGGAGAGCTGGTCTCCTTAGTTTGTACAAGGGAGAAGCTCTGATTATGAACTCGTGAGATTTTGGTAATTGGTTTTTATCCTTTGGTTGATATTGATTCTCTTGTGCTTCATCTTATGAATGTTTATTGTTTCTCTAGGAGTCATGAACCTATTGAATTGATTGATGTTCTACTGTTTGATTAGGTTTGGACCGTGGACAAAACTAATCTGTGAAAACAACTTAACCTAGACATGTTGTCTATGCAACTAAGATTTAGAGGAGAATTGATTGTTTTATCTTACAATTGACTCGTAGCTTGATTGTTTGATATTATATCCTGCATATCCTTGTTCTCTATGCTAATTCTAGGTTAAGCGTCCTTGCCTAGGGTTATAGAATTGCTTGGACCGTGGACTTGCGATTGTTAATGATCAGGATAGGAATTAACCATAGGTGTGAATAAAATCAATGGATAAGTCTATGATCGAGGGATTATATCATGAGTAGATCTTTTGAATGAACTTGTCTCCTTATCACTTGTTTCCCCATATTTGCATGTTTGTTTACTTGTTTGTTCTTTGTTTCTTAGTTTAGATTAGTTTAGTTAGATATCTCTCCTAAACCCCCTTTTCTGTAGTTGATAAATATATTAACGCTAGAAGCCTTAAGTTCTCTTGGGCTCGACCCCTTACTTGCTTACTATACTAGTTTGTTTGTTTGGGTTATTTATCTTTGACTTTGGATACAACGATTTTGCCCGAGTCAAATTTTGGCGCCGTTGCCGGGGAACTTAGGTTTCTTTCTAGTGTTAGTATTTTTATTGACTATTGTGTGGACCTATCTTACGGTCCACACCCTTGCTACTGATTATTTCCCAAGTGCTGTCGTTGGTTTCAGGAGACAAGATGGTTGTTGAGTACCCCGCACTTGCTGAAGGGGTGGACTTTGTGTTGAAACCCAGTCTGATCGGTCTTTTACCTCGATTCAGCGGGCAGCCTGATGACGATGTAATTAAACACCTTACAGAGTTTGATCATGTATGTCTGTGCATAAAGCCTGCTAGGGTCACTGAGGATCAAATCAAGATGCGAGCTTTTCCGTTCTCTCTGACCGGATCAACCAAGGAGTGGTATTTCTCAATATTAAACCCTCACTCTCAGCGGATCACAACATGGAGTCAGTTGAGGGTTGCATTCATGGACAAGTACTTTCCCATACCAGTAAGGGCAACTATTAAGAGGAACATCACCAATCTTCAACAACATGACGGGGAGAGCCTGTACGATTGCCTTGATCGCTACAAAAGGCTCGTTGCTAGTTATCCAGGCCATGGGTTCACAGATCACGATCTTATTTAGTACATCATGTTTGGCATGTGCTATTATCACAGCAGATTAGTGAACGCTTCATGTGGAGGCTCTTATCTAGACAAAGCTCCCCAAGAAGTCTTCAGAATAGTGGAGAACTTTGCTGAGGAGACTAGAAGCACAACACCCTCTTGTCCTGATGAGCCATTAGCTGAAGAACCTCTTTCTAGGAACCTGGAGGAGATGAATGAGCTATTTGATAGGAAACTCCAGGAGATGAACTTGGCCATCGAGATGAGAATGAGGGAGATTTCCGAGAAGATCAATATTACTCCTCAAGCACTGGTGAATGTAAGTGCTATGTCATTAAGGAGTGGACGAGAGTTGGGCATAACGAATGACGCTCCTGCTGCTATTCCGCGACCGCGTCAGGAAGACCGCGCCCGCAAAATCCTTACAGAGGCTCCTTTGCATTCCCGGGAGTCAGAACGCGACCGCGCCGCTCCATGCCGCGCCCGCGTGTTTTATGCAGAAGCGATAAAAATCCAAGAAGAGCCGACCCGCGACCGCGGGTGTGTGGAGGCCGAAATCTCAGTTCATGTCGACGATCCGCGACCGCGGTCCACTTTCCGCGAGCGCGGGTCTTCTGTTGTCGACGATGATACACATGAGCGGCTGAACCTCCTTCCTCTGGTTTCCCAGAAGTCAAGTCCACGTCTTCCAGAAGCACTCAAATACTCTATATGGGATGATGAGATGGATGATCCTGATGGTGTCACGACGGAGGAGCCTGACGATGTGTTGGAGGTTTCCCTTCCGCCTGAAGAGATGTCTATGTCTCCTACGGTGGAGCCCTCGGTTGAGATCGATCACGATCCCTGTATCCTTTCCTCTTCTTCCTTATTTTCCATTGATTGTCCTTTGGTTGCTGACATAGGGCTTGAGCATGATAGTTTGCCCAATGAGATCTCGCTTAGTAACCCTAAAATAGGTGATAGTGCTAAAATTGAATTTTTCTCCTTTGATGAATACTTTGAAAAACCACCTAATTCTCCAAGCTGGTTCCATCCTAATCAAGCTGATCATAACTTCTCTAGCTACTTTGATAAATTGAAATGGTGCCTTAATGATATATTATTCACTTTCAATTCATCTTTGTGCTATATATGCTTGCATGAGAGTTGTTCACAGGACTTTGATAGATTACTCAGGGCATTGACGATGTCCGATCATGAGTACGTCGAGCCATCGACGTTAACCAAAGGCGCTTCTCGGGAGGCAACCCGAATTTGAGATTCTAGCTGAAAGTGAAAATAAAAATTTTTCCGGGCTAACATGCAGGTACTAGGTTCGAAAGAACACTCTGTGGTAGAATCGCGCCCGCGGCTGTGCAACCGCGGTCGCGTTTCGAATACAGAAAACCTAGACGTACAGGTACTAGAACCGCGACCGCGGGTCTGTTCCCGCGATCGCGGGTGTGTTGCTCAGAGAAAAAAAAAGAACAAAAAAAAAATGTGTTCCAAACCGCGACTTCAAAGTCGCGGCTCCTTTACCTTCTTCCATCCTCATCTTCATTCTCACACAACAACCGCCGGCCCTATACTCCCGTCCACATCGCCGGCCGCTCCTCACCGCCGCCTTCACCGCCGTCGGCCTCGCTTTCCCCTGCGCCGTCCGCCCCCACTCTCTCTCTTTCCGGCGTTTGCTGTCGGATCCCCCAGACCCGGTTCTTGGCCCTCAATCGCCGGCGCTTTTCGACTGCCGTCCTGCACCACCACCACTTGGCTACTGCAGTCGTCGGACCCATCTCCGGCCTCTCTTGCGTCACCATCACCACCAACCTCGGAGTCGCTCGAGAAACCGACGCCGCCACAGCTTCGTGCAGTGTGCAGATCTGCGCATTCTCCAGACCCGCGACCACGGATCTCTGACCCGCCCCAGCGGGTGCTCTTTGTTCAGTCTCGATCTCTGGTTCGCTCCCGCGACCGCGGCCCGTACACCCGCGCCCGCGGTTCATCGACAGAGGGTTCACTCGGTTTCGTCAATTGGTAACTTCCTCTTCTATACTCGATTATTTCCATTCCATTATGTCGCATCGAGTGAGGGATCTTACTAAGGGGAAGAAGAAAATTTGGGATGCTTTGAAAGACAGGGATATTATTTCTACCAAGTTCTTTCATGCTCCGACTTTGAGTGAGCTCGGGATGTTAGCCTGTACCCAGAGTATGCTTGTGCAGGGTGGTCTAGGGGGATTGATGCAGCTGTCTGAGGTGACTTACCGAGGGCTTGTGCTTGAGTTTCTGTCTACATTGCTTATTAATGGCGATGTGCTTTCTTTCCGGGCTTGTGGTAAGGCCCTGTACTGTGAGTAAGGAGCAGATTAGAGGGTTATTTGGTATCACCACCCCGCCTACTGAGGGGTGGGATTCTTTGCCAGCAGGACAGGATTTCTTTGATTTCTGGTTTGCTATTACTGGATGCCAGTTTAACAACCTCAGTGGAGAGTACAACTACAAGATCCCGCACCCTTGTATTCGCCTTTGCCTCAAGGTGCTTGCTATGACGTTTCTGGGTAAGGGTGAGGTGAACAAGGTTCCTCTTCATGATGCGCGCTTGTTATGGTGCTTGATGCCTTCGCAGCCAATTGTGCCTGATTGGGTGGAGCTTTTCATAGAGTCTTTGAAGAAATATCCCAAGAAGGCCGGGCGGATTGGTTTTGGCGGTCTGATTACTCTGTTGGCATTACCTCATGTGACTAGAGATGAGATCCAGATGTATCATGGTATGCCTTTGACTGATGATCATGAGTATGATGTCGCTCAGCTGAAGAAGGCGAGATGTTTTAGTGGGTCTGCTGAGTCGGGGTGGTTCTGGATGTTTGGTTCTCCTACTGCTCGTTATTTGCGCCTTCCGCGCCCATTTCTCTATGGTCAGCAGAACCATGAGTTCTTTATTGCTCCTGATGCTTTTGAGGAGGCTGCTCCTGATGATGTTCCTATGCCTGATGCACCGCCAGCTGGTGGTGATCCTAGGTGGGATGCTTATGCTACTGCCTATGCTTCTGGTTCAGGCTGGGGGTTTTCTGCTGGTGCTAGTTCTTCTTCTCGTGATTTTGGTTCCTCTGATCAGAGTCAGGCGACTCGGATGCAGCGACTTGAGTCTAGTGTTGATGAGATGTCCCGGGCTGTAGCTGGGATGATGGAGTTTCAGAGGAGGCAGGAGCAGTTCTTTCAGGGTATGTGGCCAGGTTATCCTTCTTACTATTTTCAGCCACCACCTCCACCTCCTGATCAGCAGTGAGTCTTCTGATTCCCTTCTCTTTACTTTACTTCTTTGTTCTTAGCTTCATTGGGGACAATGAAGAGTTTAAGTATGGGGGAGGGGATTCACTGCTGTGTTTATGTACAGTTTCAGTCCTGAAAAGAAAACAAATGAAAAGAAGAAAAAAAAGAAAAAAAAAAGAGCCAAAAATTCGAAAAAAGGCATAGAAAATCCTGGGATGAGTTGAAAACCCGAAAGGGCGGCTCAGGTAATAAGCAGGTAGCCCGGACCAGCATTAGGCTGGGGTAAAAAGAGGTTAAAGAGAGATGTGAGTTTTGGTGAGCACACTCTTTGAAAAATGAAATGAGTGATTAGGTGAAAACCCGAAAGGGCGCCTAAGTAGAATTGAGTGGAAAAATTGGAGCTGGGTAGATCCTTAGGATTGCTCTTTCATGATTTGGAGCTTTGAGTGATATGATGTATTTGTGTAAGGTGTGTGTTGAGCTTGCATGTTTTGCTCATTATTTCTCTACTTGGGTTCGGGTTGTGAGCTGAGAGTTTATGGTTGTTTTATTTCCCCTTACTTCCTGAGATCTTTTGATTTGTTATTTGTTGATGTACTTTGAGCTTACTCGAGGACGAGCAAGATCTAAGTATGGGGGAATTTGATTCGCCATCTTTTGTATGCCTTATCTTGGTAGTTTTTAGGATGTTTTTGAGTGTTTTAGGCAAGCTTTTAGGCATATTTGTTAGATCCAGGTCGAAGACACAAAAGTTGATAAAGTGAAGATTTTATGAAGTTGGAGTCGTCTGCTAAAGAACCGCGGGTGCGGAGCCCTTGGCGCGTCCGCGGAATCCTTACAGAGACTAGAAGAAGACTTGAAGTGAAGGCCGCGATCGCGGGTGACCAAGCCGCGGGCGCGGTAGAAGCAGCGAAGACAAAGTTCGAGAAATCGCCTGACCCGCGACCGCGGGTTGGTGACCCGCCATCGTGGGTGGCGCCCAGCGGAAAATTCCGCCGTTTATCTTGTTTCCTTTTTATCTTTATATCTTTTGGGTATTTTCGGATATTTGTTTTCCGAGACTATTTATAGGGTTTTTAGGTTGTATTTTGAGATAACTCATAACTCATATTTCATAATTAGGTTTTCAATTCTTCTTTAGTTATGGAGAGCTAGTCTCCTTAGTTTGTTCAAGGGAAAAGCTCTGATTATGAACTCGTGAGATTTTGATAATTGATTTTTATCCTTTGGTTGATATTGATTCTCTTGTGCTTCATCTTATGAATGTTTATTGTTTCTCTAGGAGTCATGAACCTATTGAATTGATTGATGTTCTACTGTTTGATTAGGTATGGACCGTGGACAAAACTAATCTGTGAAAACAACTTAACCTAGACCTGTTGTCTATGCAACTAGGATTAAGAGGAGAATTGATTGTTTTATCTTACAATTGACTCGTAGCTTGATTGTTTGATATTATATCCTGCATATCCTTGTTCTCTATGCTAATTCTAGGTTAAGCGTCCTTGCCTAGGGTTATAGAATTGCTTGGACCGTGGACTTGCGATTGTTAATGATCAGGATAGGAATTAACCATAGGTGTGAATAAAATCAATGGATAAGTCTATGATCGAGGGATTATATCATGAGTAGATCTTTTGAATGAACTTGTCTCCTTATCACTTGTTTCCCCATATTTGCATGTTTGTTTACTTGTTTGTTCTTTGTTTCTTAGTTTAGATTAGTTTAGTTAGATATCTCTCCTAAACCCCCTTTTCTGTAGTTGATAAATATATTAACGCTAGAAGCCTTAAGTTCTCTTGGGTTCGACCCCTTACTTGCTTACTATACTAGTTTGTTTGTTTGGGTTATTTATCTTTGACTTTGGATACAACGATTTTGCCCGAGTCAGGCGGCCGCCCTTGGCAATATGTCGAATAGTACTTGAATCATTGGTAGAACTTCTTGTTCATAGCGATGTTTTAAGTGCAAAGCACTAGCCCATATGCCCCCTGTCCTAACACCGCAGCCACAACACATGGGCCCTTCCGAGCCCTGCCATTATCGGGATGCGCTCCCCATGGCCAATCGAGGCATCGCATTGCCAACTCGGAAGGTTCGTGGCCCTCGTGGGTGTGCGCAGCGCACCATAACCCGCTTAGTAGCGCTCCGTAGGATGCTCGGCATATCTTGGCGGTTTCTCATCGCACCTACCGCGCTCGCAGTGTGCCTCCCGCGCCCGCGGTTCGTTTCGTAGGACCGAACAAGGCATGCTAGGGGTTTCTTTTTTAAGAGTTTGATTGTGTTTTTTGTTTTTTAAACTCTATTGGTTAATTTCTCTCCTTAATTCGCTCTTGATCTTCTGTCGACAGAATGAAATTAAACCAAACATATATGATCAAATTACATCTCAAATAATTTCAACCAAAAAAAAAAATTACATCTCAAATAATTAAGTTTTCAAGCAATATATACCCATAAAATGAGTTTTTGTCTCGACAAAACCCTATATCGTGCAAACAATACATAACAAGCAATCCATTAATCCCTTATAAATTCCATTTGCATCTACGTATTACTTGATTTTCAAAAGAGAATGCTTGTTCTTGCAGAGACTAGTGTTGAGGGTCACAAACTTCCATGGCGACAAGGTTAAAAACAAGCACAAGATCATGAAAGCAGTCTCTATCAAACGTACGTACATATTTACGACGGACCATACATTAAATATGACTTGAGTACTCATTTTCCTAGCTAACTACAAGTAGTTTCATAAAAGATTACACTAACATACATATATCATCATCATATAATTCATGATTAAACTTGCTTCATGTATACATTATACTTAGATGTGGACTCGGTACACGTGGACGCGGAGCGAGGCCTAGTGACGGTGGTCGGAGCAATGGACGTGACCGAAATCACGGACACTCTAAGGAAGAAGAAATGGCAATTCAAGGTGGTGGCGGTCGGTCCACCGGAGGACGAAGACTCGTATATATGCAACTCCCATGATAAAGTACCAGCCCGAGCACCATCACTATGGAGGCGGGCATTATCATGGCTACAACTACAACCCTAGTTATTACCATTTGCAGCCTCCTCAATATGGCAACAGCTACTACTCTACACAACTCCAGCCTCCTCAGTTTGTGGACTATGGCCACCAGTACTCCATCGAGGAAAACCCTAATGCGTGTGTTATATCTTGATGTTTTTAGTTTCAAGATATGATTAGCTATAGTTTCAAGCCTTAAGACATGTGTCTGCCTATTTCAAGACATGTGTCTCAATAAGTAATTACTAGTACTATATACTACCATGTTACCTAGCTATAAGTATATATATTACCTAATATATAGAGAGAGAGAGGGTACGTACGTGAGTTATATTTTGGATTCGATTCGTAGGTTTTTGTTGAATCGGCCAAAATAAAGTTGGATTTGGATGTGTGTGTATGCGTGTATATATATATATATATGATATTCTAAATTACCCATTTTGATTTGATAATCGATATAACAACTAGTACAAACCCCTACCATGTACGGGTAATGTAAATATAAACCTGAATTAACTGATTCGAGATTGAATTTTGACACGAATTCGTTTTTAACTCGAGAATTTACAATTCAAATACAATAGACCTGAGTCCGAACTTATTGACCTACATATGTATTTTAAGATAATTCTATTTAACTGTTTATATTTATATTATTACTTAATATACTATTAACATATGATGACA
This sequence comes from Polygonum aviculare, assembly GCA_934048045.1. Classification (NCBI taxonomy): domain Eukaryota; kingdom Viridiplantae; phylum Streptophyta; class Magnoliopsida; order Caryophyllales; family Polygonaceae; genus Polygonum; species Polygonum aviculare. The sequence continues at coordinate 25,038,073 of OW204032.1, forward strand.
TGAGAAAGTTTTTTCACTATTTCTCAATATTTAATAATGAAAAAATGTATACTAATTAATAGAAAAGAATAGTTAAGATATAAAAAATTCAATTGATTTTTTTTATTTGTATAAGGATATAACGTTAAAAAATCATGTTAAATATTAAGATATAAAAAATGAGATAAGATATCAAGTGAATATAAGGAAATTGGATAAGATATAAAATAGATATATAAGAAAATTGGATACGGTATCAAGTTGATATAAAGGTAAATTTAAGAAAATCTAATGTACAAAAATAAAAACATTATTTTATTGAAGACTGATGACATGGCGCAAATTTTTACACAGACTTGGGTTCTGCTTTATACTGTATTATAGTAAATTATAGTAAATACTAACATAGTATTGATTTTTCTATTATTATATAGATAGCTATATATAGACCATAAAAACAAAATAAAAAAGTTAATTGTAAAGCATAATATTTATATAATATTTACATAAAGCTAACTTTCTTTGATTTTTTTTATATGCTTCCTTTTTTTTGTTCACATAATTAATATGCTTCCTTATATAAATTAAAGCCTTTTGAAATCCAGTTTACAAAAATATATGAGTGGACAATAGTACACAACTACACACGGCTAATTATTGCCTTTCTCATACACTATTGCATTGCAATATATACGGAGTATGAAATTTGGATGTATGATGTTTGCCTTCATTACACCTTCCATTTTCCATGTACAATGACATTGCAATATAAATTTGGATGTATGATATTATCGTGTTTATTCTAATACTCCATATTTAAGCTATCCTCTTCTATATAAATAATAACTCCCTATTCTGTCTTACACACTCCCTTCGAGCACTAGAATCCTCAAGAGGACGCCGATCGAACATGGTTAATATTACATACATGTCCGCCCAATTTTTTTATCTAATTAGTCCTTTTCAGGGTTTAATCTTTGTTTTTTTTGCGTTTTTATTCTTGCTGTTTTTTGGTATGTTTTACAAGATTGATGAACACACATACAAAATTGTCCGGTTTGCTCTAACGAAAATTCTTGTGCATGCAGGGGTTGAAAAAAGTAGTGGTGAAAGCGGAGCTCCGTCATGCTGACGACGTTGACAAGGCAACGAAAGTACTCAAGAAACACATAGGTGCCATCTTCATCATCTCTTCGATATATTTGTCTCTCTAAAATGTTAAAAAACTCGTCTTTTTTTATGTTGTCGTTAGACTTGATTAGATTACACGCAATAACCAATCTTCTTACGTACATAGTATTAAGCTTACAATATAAATATGTATAGGACTAGTGAAAGGCGCCACCTACAGTGTGGGTGAGTACGGAGGCCCAATAACATTGACCGGCAACAATATGCGTGACGGTGATGTGCACAAACTCGTGAGCAAGCTCAATGCCAAGAAGAAGAGATGGGCAGCCTACATCTCAGGTCGGGTCGATGACGACGACGTTGACAACGCTCCAGCAGCATCATCGCAAGGCAACGCTCAAGCATCACCACCGCCAGGCAACACACAAGCCTCATCATCGCGTTCGCAAGAAAACGCTGAAACCCCTAACGTTGAACAAAACCAGCCTAATCCCAATGGCGGTGGCTACAACAACGACTATAACCCTAATGACTATGGCAGTGGCTACAACAACAACTACTACTATAACCCTAATGAATATGGCAGTGGCTACAACGATAATCACCCTACTTACTCTTATCACTATGGCGATGGCAACAACAACAACCATGACAACAACAACAGCTCCAATGAGGAAAACCCTAACGCGTGCGTTATTTCTTGATAGTTTTTAGCTAGTCTTTTTTTTGTTACGAGATATGTTTCAGCTTGTTGATATTTTACCTTGTCTTTATTTTTCCGAGATTTGTTTGGATTTATAGCAACAATAGTCGATCATTGGGATTTTGGATTTTTTTTAATGATTTATAGTTTAATTTGATTCTGTTGCTATATATTGCATGTTTGTTAGCTAGAGTCGTCGTTACAACAAAGTAATTAGTTGAGCTGAAGGAAAAACATTTATGTATAACGTAGGTTTGTTATACTCGATATTAGTGCATAGAGTACAAACAATTGGCTATATGCATCAAAAGTAGGTCGAGCAAAGCAAACAAAGTTTGAGATTGACACTAATATAAATGCACTATTAAAAACTTGTTCAAAATAGTACACTGACAAAAATAACCACTGGATTTGTATTTCGCTTCGTTTGGGCTAAAAGGCCGCTGTGCAAACTGCTTGCAGAGATGGGTAATGGGTTCCTTGACTTCCTTCCTCCCGTGTTCTCCGTGTCGGGTACCCGGTGAACGGTTAGAGATAATCCGGATAGTAAGGAAACTAGGAGAAAGTGGGTCCATGGGAAGTCAACCCGTCCCGGGTTTATACGGAGCGTTCTGATGTGGAGATTTTTGGTGCAAGCAAATTGCACAAGATCACCCCGCTAATTGGATTATTTTTTATGGAAACGGCTGTAGTTTGAAAAGTATACAAACTATCCACACTTTAGCCTTTCTTTTGTATAAATCCATGCTAGTCCTTTCATATGCTTACAAATATTTCAATTGGATAGTTTGGGACAAACCTATCTTATAAGAACCCTTCAAAGATAAGCTTTCTAGTTTCAAGGAATGATTACCCCAACTGATTACCGTTATTTTAGGGGTTTGTGACATTGATGATGTTATTCTGTTAATTTGATATAGCGTTATTTGATTGCTTGCTTTCTACACCTTTAATTGTCGATACTTCTTTATCCCTTAACTAATTTGTCCTCTTAGTTAATTATCGTTTTTGCAATATATCCTTGATATTGTGAGGGTTGTAATGGTTAGAGCCTTACAAAAATTTAAATTGAAAAGTACAAATGTCTACCCATTGTGTGTGACTTTTGTTAGGTATTGGAAGTGTATGTACAATTGATGATTGAAGACTCCATACGAGTTCATTCATAGGGTGGTCATAATCCTTCTATATGACCTCTTCATGAAATTTCCCTAATTGACATATCTTACCACATGGCACACAATTCACTCTTATGCGTTCACTTATGTGTTTGTTAAACATATCACTTGAGTTATATAAATGTTAATTTTACCTGCATCCAACCCATATCTATTTTGTTTATATCCGACTGTTACAATGACTCACGGATACATTGAGTGAGTTAAGGTTGCAACAGAACCGAACTCAGGCAAGAGCTTTGACTTTCTTAGGTTCAACTCGATTAAAAATAGGTGAGCTTGGACACAACTTTTCTCTGAGATCAAAATTATTCTTGAACTTGATTTATTTAACCTATTGAGTTTGAGCTCAACTTTCAAGTCACTTATTTAATTTGACTGTGAGACAGACTTGAAAAAAAAAACTAGTTTACATAATCATCTATCCAAATCAAGTAAGCGGCCACTATTTTATCTTCGGAGTCTTAAAAATGTACTCGGGTAACACAATCAATCACAATAACGTACAAAATACCTTCAAGCTCATTAAGGCTTGGATCCGATTCTGAAAACGTCAGTTTAATTGATCCTTGGCCAATTTCGGTTCAGGTTTAGGGCCGGTTTCACTTGGTTCAGGATCCGACGTATTAAATTTAGTATACAAACATTTAGAGCTTAATTTGTTTTTTTTGTGTGTCTGGTATAATTTATATATATATATATATATTTGTTTTTAGAAAAGTGGAGAAAGCAATGGTTAGGAACATTAGCATTAGCTTCTCTCTTGACGCGCTTTACTACTAATGCTAATGTTCTGGTGCACAGACCTGAGATAAAGCGCGTCAAATGAACTGGCCTTTCGGACGTCAATATCAATCATCATCGGCCTTTCGGACGTCAATATCAATCATCATCGGCCTTTCGATATCACTGCTGTGTTTATAGTTGCTCACTCGTTCCCCAAATCAAATGGATCCAAGTGTTGAGAAACATCTTCTATCAAAAAAAGTGTTGAGAAATATCGAAGGCCGATTAGGGTTGTTCATCGCGTGGTTCGTGGCGAACATCAGTGATCGATTTTGAGTTCAAACGAGCGGTGGTATGACTCTGTATCGACATGCGGTTGAGGGGAACGTCGAAATGATCAAATTTCTTTGTAGAGAAGGCGCTGGTCTTGAGGTATCTCTCTTCCCCTGCCCAAATTACGCTGTGTTTCTATCCCTAGGTATCTTGATTTCTGCTTAATTCACGTGCATTAGTTTGTTTTTGCTAAAACTTGCATTCAATGCTAGTGGGTGGATAAAGATGGGAAAACTGCACTGATTGTGGCCTCCATGGATCCGAGGCTTTACCTTGTGACCAAAACTCTGATTGAAATGGGCGCAAATGTGAACGCATACCGTCCTGGTAAGTGTTTCTAGATGTGCATTGTACTAGTTATCTGAAAATCAATCTGGTAATTTGTGGAAAGGAAATTGAAAATATTTGTTTAAAAACCTTCTGAGCTCAGTATCATTCCAGTTCACACACAGTTGATCAGCTTGAAAACTGCTTATCAAGTAATTGGCCTTGTGCACTTGTGCACAATGAGCAGCTCTTAATTTTTCGTCTTTTTGGTTAAGCATGTCTTGCTGTTTTGAGAATTTAGGATGGTTGGACTCTGTTGAAGTGTTTTAGTGTTTCTTAGGCCATCGTGCGGGCACGCCTTTGCATCATGCTGCAAAGAGAGGACTGGACCAGACAGTTAGGTTGCTTCTCTCACATGGAGGTAACGTCCGTTGACTCCTTAATTGTGTCAGTTGCGTCGTGCTTATATTAGTGACATTGTTGGGCATTGTTATGACTGAATATATGGTAGTCACAGCGTTGGTAACTTTGTTAACTGTATATGTTTTCAGCAAATGCTTATGTGAGAAATGATGCTTGTCTAACACCACTTGAAGTTGCCAGAGTGAAAGGTTTCAACAATGTTGTCCGAGCAATTGAGGTCTGTTATATTACATTACATCTGTAGTTTCTGTGAATTAACGCAGCTATGCAGAGGGTATATGTTTTTTTTGTAATCTGACAAATATATTCACCCTCCAGGGACATATATGCTATTATTCTGGGCAGGTGCGTGAGTTTTTGGCTCCAGGATTTTTTGAAAAGTCGGCTCCCCAGCTGTTATCAAGAACATGGTGAGTTATCTCTTGTGATCTTTTATCAATGTGGTGTGGAGAGTGGTCTGTGGAGGTTCAGCTTTCACCCTAGAAGTCGATTCTGAAGTTTCATAAACTTATACTAGTAATACTTATGTAAGTCTTTTATTTAACAACAAAGTTATTATTGCTATCTGAAATTAAAAACTTATAAAGAAGGGAGGTAGATATTTTCACTAAAAATTTCCTTGCCTCATAGTTTGCTACTTTGCACCTTTTAGCCCTGAAGAACTTAAGAAAGCTTTGAAATTCATGTGTCTCATAAAACACGAAATAGAAAGACTATTGGGTGTTTCGCTAATGATTATTTTTCTTTCCTTTTAGTTGGGCAGTAGTTGTACCTTGTAACCCTCCAAATCTCGCAGCACCACCTAAGCTCGAGCTTGCTTTATATCCTACCGAACAGGTAATTTTAAGTTAAAAATATTCAAATCTAAGTTATGTGGTGTTCGCAGTCATTAATTCTTTAGATTGCAATTTATTGTCCTTCTGAATGTTCAGTTTGTGGGCTGCAGCATGATTGTTAGTAATGGTGTTATTTACTATTGACACGCCAACTGATCTTTCTTATAAACAGGACCCTAAACCTTATGCAGTCATACCTCTTTGGAAAACAAAAATAGAGGATCCAAAGTTTGAGCAACCAGATCCAGTGTTAATAGTTTTTTATCAGTCTTGGTGGAAACAAATCTTAACCAAAGATTACAGTAAGTTTTTAGTTGCAGAGAATTGGTTACCATTTCAATTATGTTTTGGTGATAAGACTGTAACTAGAGTATAGCCTATATGCGGAAGTTTAATAAGTTTGAAACATACAGACTTCTTAAATTATATGCCATTATCAACATATTATGCTCATCTTTGGTTGTCTCATTAGTTTTTTCTGTTCTCATTTATCTTGATATATGTTTGCCTTACTAGAGACCCGATATAAATTTGCATCTGCAATTGTGGGTGACAAGCCGCAGATTTGGAGGCTTTACAATGCATGCAAAGGGATTTCTCAGGTATAACCTTGAAATCACTTCTCCTTTGGATAATTTTTCTGACTTAACTGCTTAACTGGGAGGCCAAAGATGTGAAGTTTGCTGTGTGATTAATTCCCTTTCTTTTGTATGCTTATTTTTTAAGCGTTTCTGTTTTGTGGGTCGACTCTCTTGATACTTGCCTTGCCTATGAGATGTGGATCTGAACATTTGTCTTCTGATATGGTGATTCCATTTGAGGTTGTTTGTGGCTTTAATAGAAGCCGCAAGCACAGAAAGTAATACCTCAAAGTTACATTAGCAATGAAAAGTTAAAACTGCTCATTAAAATGCATTATAGGGCCACTACAGGCCTGATACTCAAGCTTGGACATTCATGACTATGTGTCTCTGTCACACGATCATCCATGGACAATTGGACAGTCATGTTTATGTGCATTATCCTGAGCTAGTCAAGCTTGTCTATGATATAATCACACGACACGTTCTTTGTCAATCCCCTTACACATTTAATTTATACGATTTCATGTCACTTCTGGCTTTATCTCAAATTGGGTATACAGATTCCACCTGCTTCATTCTTCCATTTTCTGTTAATTATAGGTCACACCTTCCTCAATTCCAACCAATGATCCTGCAACTCCAGCTCCAACAACTACAACTACTGATGTTCCAAATTCACAACCCAGCTCTTCAATGAATGACAATGGATGGGGCGTTTCAACACAAGATGCTAGTCACAACAACTGGACCTCATCCACCAACCCACCACCCTCAAAAGCAAGCAGCAGTGGATGGACACCTGAACCAGAAACCGAAGGGTTCAATGGCTGGGCACTACCAGAATCAAGCACAACACCACCTCAAAGTGCATCCGCTCCCCCAACAACGACAACAACCGAACCAATTGGTTCATCTTCTTTCGCCCCGTCAGCCCCACCATTGCCATATGATGACGGGCCCATTCACTACCCATCAATAGATATGACCCCTGTGGAAGAAGTCCCTGTTCCCGTAATCCAGAATGAAGCTCCTAAATCAAGTGAGTCAAAGGATAATGATGAGAATTTGTGTGTGATATGCTGGGAAGCTCCAATAGAAGGAGCATGCATCCCTTGTGGTCACATGGCAGGTTGTATGTCCTGTTTGAACCAAATCAAGTCCAAGAAAGGAGATTGTCCTGTCTGCAGAGGTAAAATAAACCAAGTGGTAAGGCTGTATGCTGTTTGATGACCAAGTTCTTGGTTTTGTTTGTATCATCCATAACAAGATCAAGATCTGGCTGAGAAGTATTCTGGGATGTGATCTGTGAAGCTCTGTACTGCTGTAAATTATTATTCTCTGTGATGTTATCTACTACGAAGTGTTGTATAGACCTCCCGAAAAAAACAAAAATTGTAAGAAAAATACTAGAAGGCTGTGGGTTGAAAGCAAGGTATCCCCCACCCCCATACTGTGCACAAGTAAAAAACACATGGTATGCTTCATTTTTTTTGGATCTTCTTTCCCTTACAATCTCTTATGATTGACTCCTTCATTTCAATGTTATTGTGCAAGGTGAGTTTGACAATATCACCGTCGTAACGAAACAACCGAGTATACAATATCATTGACTGAGAGGGAAATTCGAACTCGCAACCTAATTGTTACGAACTTAGCACTCTGGTTTTCTTGCCTTGTGTATTTAACCTAGTTTTCAATCAGAATAAGAGTGAACAACTAGTGATCAAAAGAAGTGGAAAAAAACAAAGTGGCCCCAAACCCAAATACTGAAATTAGGTGAATCAAAACTGGAGGCCCCTTTGCTCAAGAACTTACCCCACAGCACATGCAGAGTATGCCCTATTCATTTATTTTGCTATCATTTGTGAATCCACAAGAGCATGGCGTGGACGGCAGTCATATGTAGCCTTCATCTTCATACTTGCAATTAATTTTTGAATCTTTGATTGATTGCTAAAAACAAAACAATTGATAAAAAAAACCCACCTGTGGAGTAAATTGGAAGTGAATGCCTCTGCAATCAAGTCAAAGTAATTAACTAATCAAGAAAAAATCTGCTACCAAATCCCTCTAGAACTTTATTTTAATACAGTATATAAATAATTTATCTTGGATATCAGTTGATAAAAGTATACATAAACAATTAAAAAGTTCTTCCAGAACCAATATTGTAATGACAATATCTTTCTAATGGCCCTTTACATTATTCAAAAACAGCTTAATGTTTGGAGTAGGTTATACGAATAGATTTAGATTTGGGTTTATTTTTATAGTATTTCCATTATAATCAATCTGCTTCCTAAAAAGGGAAGAACACGAAATCAGAGGCACAAAACAATGACAACCCTTAATTTTTATATTTCCATAATAAATTCTCTGTTTTTCCGCTTACCCAATAAATATTTTTTTAGGTTCTACCAAAATAAATTAATATTTTTTTAGGGCGTGGTCTTCTGGGCCCCAATCCAACTTTTGCTCATCAAAAAATTTCCCCCTACTTTCAATTTCTCTCTCTCTCTTCTCACTTTGTATCTCAGATTTTTCATGGAGCATTGTTATGGGAGGCCGCGGAAAATGGTGAACAAATTGTACGCAGATCATATGCGAGTGAGAATAGCCTTTTGAACAAATTTACATGTTTCATGGGTATGAGGCTTTTGGGTGCATCATCAGCTAATTAATCGTTCCTGATTCCTGCCCATTTCATATCATGCAAGGTATGTTCTTGAGAAATTTCTGTTCCTCCTCTTCCCCATCTGTAGTGATCAAGTTTCGTTTCTGTTTTCTTCGGTTCTGTTGTTTGAATGCTCTGTATTTCTCAAGATGCGAGTGAAATTTTTGTGGGTATGTAGTAATTTTGATTTTGAATGGTTTTGAGTGTATGTGATGTATTTAATGTTGAGATTGTTTAAGGCTTTGTTGGGATTCCATGGAAGGTGAAATTTTGGGTGTTCTTTTAATCATTTTTGTTGCAGGAAGCAATCAATCTGCATGATTTGCTATATTGTAGTCAGATTTGGCATCATTATTGGCTGATACTAGTTGTATTGGGGATTTCACTTGTTTTTCTTGTACAGTGCTATTAATGCAAGCAACTGAAAAAGTTGCTTTGTTTTTTGGAGTAAGAAGAAGGGTTTATATGCTGCTGAAATTCCGTTGCTGATTTCTTAATTCTCTTTGGGGCTTTCATTGCAACTAGCCTTACAAGTGCACTTGTTTTGTACATTATCTGCCAATCATTGCTTTCCTTGAAATTCATTCATGGGTGTCATTTGCTTGGCTGCAAATGAAGGTTAACAGATATGGATTAGGGATTGAAGATCCTTCACAATTGAAGATAATGCAACCATCAGCAATTCTATCTTTGCTGGTCAAGTAGATATGAAACTCTTATATGCATTATTTCAGCACAGCTCTGTAGGGCCTCAAATATGTTGCATAGAATGTATTGCTTATGATCTTTTATTTGATACTTCTGTAGATTGTAGCTTCTCTTGTCATTTTTCTTGTCCATATCTTATTTACTAGTTGTATGTAATATCTGTGCTACTTATATTCTTGAAGCAGCTAAATGTTGTCCTGAATCATGCAGAAATTATCTAGAAAAACCTTAGAGAATCTTTTGGGATCTACTTGGCTGCTATGTTTGTGTAGTACCATTTAGCCTTACTTTTGCATTGTACTGCTATATTATCAATCTCAGACACTAGACAAGCATGGAGTTGGTCATATTCTGATATCATTTGTTAACAGCAGTGCTGTATCATAGTAGTTTGGTTTCTTCTAGCAGTGCTATAAACATACCCTTCGATTACTTTATATACATGTTCTGTTTTGGTCGTGTTTAATTGCTGTTCTGCATGTTCAAAATTTACTTTTAGCGACACCATCCATCTCCCTCATCCACATTACTAATCTATTGTCTTCATGAACCAATTTAGCTAAGACCTTAATTGTTACTTGATGAAATTTCACTTTTGTTTGATTTTGTAATGACACAGATCTCATGGACACTAAACAGTCTAAACCCGTAAGCTGTTTAATCAACAGTGTTTCTGGGTTTATACATCTGGTTTCATGCCAGACATCGAGATCAATGCCTACTTGGAAAGATTTTCAGAGTATGGCCGGGTTAGTGAAACATTTGAAGCCATTGCTGGATGAAGCTGTTGATGGAAAGATGATCCCTGATGAATTTTTCCTGAAAGGATGTGAGAAGCTTGATATTGACGTGAATGAGACTCGAGAATTCATGGAGAAATAGGGGCCCAAAAGCAAGCAGGATCCTCTCTGTAAGTGTCTCTCCTTAATTTAGTTGATTTTGAAACAAAAGGAAGGTCACGAAAGCATCTTATTGGTTTAGTGATTTTCTGTTCCATGTACAGAGTTCATTACGTAAGAATCATAAATATTGCATGCTTCAATATCACAGTTTAAAGTTGAAGAGCCTGTAAATGGAAGGGAAAGTCTTTTTGTTAATTAATTAAATTCATTTCTTGCTCACATTTCAGGTTTGGAAGAGTGAGCTAGTTCTGACCAAAATTAGAACATCTTCACTTGAAATCTGCCAAATGCTCTGCAGATTGGAACGACCATCGCCATCATCTTCTAGTTTAGCTGATTTGCAAGTATGTACAGACCTCATGTTAGTTTGATTTTGAGATGAAGTTCTCTTTTCTTTGTTTTGCTTATAAACCTGCGAATTTGACTAACAACTGTCAAACATTCTTAGATCTGCATGCAGGATCTTCAAAAGTGGCAACCAAACAGGGTACTAGCCCGTATTGAGCAGGCTTTAAGAGATCAAAGTGACCAATCAAGCTTAAATTCCGAAAACCTGGTAGAAATCATCGAGTCTCTCAGTCTGAATTCCAACCAAGAGCTACTCAGAGAGAGCATTATTGTTGAAAAGGAGAGGATAAAAGCCCAAGATCATCAAACAAAGGGGGAACTGGACCAGATATTTCGAGTTGCCGATCTCATCCCAACCATTCGTGATCACCTTTTAAAGATTGGATATTTCGATTCAGCCCTTGGGTTCTCCATTCCTTCGTACTTCCGTTGTCCTTTGTCTTTAGAACTGATGCTTGATCCTGTCATTGTGGCATCCGGTCTAACGTTTGAGAAGGCTTCTATTCAGGAATGGTTTGATCACGGCCTAAGTGTCTGCCCCAAAACTGGTCAACTGCTTTCACAAACCAATGTCCTACCAAATCACACCATCAAAGCTATGATTTCAAACTGGTTTGAGGAAAACAACCGTAGAGTTCCGAATCAGGGGTCCAAATAGGAGACGTCATCCATGCAGAAAGTTTCCATGGCTCACTTGTCAGTAGCAGCCACTCCACTTCTCAGTCTTCTATTGAGCTTGGAGATGTGTGTGCAAGCCAAAAGGCTGATGAGGAAGAATCCAGTGGGCCCCATTCAGAGTCGAGCGCCATGGTTTTTCTTTAGGTTGTTCTCTGTTTCTTTGTCTTCCCCTTTCTTTCATGGCCAATTTCAAACTTGCAATTAGAATTTCAAACTTGGCCAACATGAATTTCCAGTTTTTGATTGTATTGATTTGTGTATCTTCAATCGATTCACTCTCGCCTCCATTCTCGTTCCACAGAGATCTGGTTCTTCGGGCCTCGTTTTGAAGAACCCTAGCAGGTAGAACTCACTTCCAGTTCCACATAGATCTGACTTTCAGTTCCACATTGATCTGGCTTTTGAACCCTAGCCGATTGGTACGTTTTCTAGACATGAATTGCTTCTTACTTAGAATAGGTATTGTTTTGTTTCAATCTAGGCCTTCTAACTTGCAATTTGTGTTGCCATGGTTACGCAGAATTGATTTACCTATGTGTAAAGTCGATATTACTATATCTTTTATGGTTTTGGGGGGGGGTAATATACTACGCTCAGCACCGTTAACATCTTGTGAGATAGGAAGGTGTTAAAGCCTTAAAATATAACTGTCATGGAAGTCTTGATTCAATTGTGCAGCTAATAAGAGAACGTAAAATTCCTTGGTTAATAGAAGACCATCAGCTTGTCCAATCCGTGTTCTTGTATGTGAGTTTTAGGGTCTACTTGATTATGGATTGTTTAAACAAAAGTTCTTCCATACTCAATCAAATGTTTCTCTAGCATGATCTTTAACTTGTTTATGATTGGAATTTTGAAATTTGGTTGTTCAGTGGACTTGATTTATGGAATGATAAGCAATATCTGGTTTACATGCATAGTGATGCTTATTCATTGAAAAATGTTTTATTTGCTTCAGTTGTGGGATATAAACAAGGATTTTGGTCCAGTAACAACCTTCCAGGTGCACGAATACTTGAGACCAAAGGTGAGATTTAGTGGTATAATTGTATAACTGCTCTACTGGAGTAGTTATTGTAAAAAGTAAAAACTTCTTGCATACCTTTCTAAGCTGTGATATTCAATTGTCCAGCTCTATGATCTGTATGAAAATGGTTCAATCTTCGGTAAATTTGAGTGTTGCTCTAGTGGTGATGGGATGCAAGTAGCAACAGGATCCTACAAGTCAGCAAATATACATTGCCGTTCTTTGCTTAGCAGCCCCCTTCCCCTAAATTTAATTAGCCAGCATTGTTTTCTGTGATGTCTTCGCAACAGCCATGGAGCTCATTGAGAACCCTGATTGCTATGGTATGTGATCCATTCTAAACCTCCACTCTGTTTGCTTGATGCTAGTGTTGATACTTTATCAACTCCCAAATACTCAAAAAAGTATCTTTTTTTCCCAGGCTTTTCTGTTACAACAGATGCGTGCTGTGGGGTAGGGAAGTACAAGGGCTAGATCTTATGCATTTCACCTTTGTTGGCTTGTCACAATGCATTTACACATATCTGGTGGGATCAGTTTCATCCGACGGATGCAGTAAATGAAGTGCTGGCTGATAATGTATGGTCTAACCTACATGCCAAAATGTTCTATCCCATGAATTTGAGGGACATGGTTGCTCAGGATACCAAGTAACTCCTGTTGCGATTCTCTCACATACTCTATCTTCTGCTCGTCTCATTTTTACGGGCAAGATCTAGACAATCTGTGCAACCTCATATACATGCATAGGTTAGGTGTATAGTAGTTGGTAAGTGTACATTTTAAACTTACTGTAAGCAACAAGTCATGTTCCAGTTTCCAACATGTTTTCTTTGACATTGTTTGGAAGAGATTCATCAATAGTAGTAATCTTCGGTATCTGTCTGTTGTACAAAACATGGGAACATTCTCTGATGTACCACAAATCACAAGTATTATGAAAGACCCTTTTTTTGTGATGTATACAAGACTGAGTATAATTCATGATATTCTTTTGTAATTAGAAGTTAGGTTAATGGCCCATATGTAGTCAGTTTCATGGCCAGTGACCACCTCAAATTGGAATCATAAATTTCATTCAAGCTCTTCTCAGGAGACTACAATGCAACATTCAAGCTCTTCTCAGGAGACTACAATGCAACGGTGCCTAAATTAATATACACTTTTTTTATGAATTTGAGGGTATTTTAGTCTTTTAACAATACACTTTTCGGGATTTAGCTAGTTGTCATGCCGAACACCCATTTCAATTTTTTCTACATTCCGCTAGTAATTCAGTCTCAGCTACTTTTCGGATTCAGCTTTCAGCTTTCAGTTGCAGCTTTCAGCTAATTTAACGAACGGAGCCTAAATGGGCTGCTCTCTACTACTACAGAATGATCGTGCCACTTTCATTGTGTAGCCCCAGAGGGGAGCTTTGGCATTTTTACAGGTTAGAATCCAGGCTCTACTTTTCAACCTATCATCAATTTTCTTACTTGTGTATGTATGGGTCTGTACATCATTTTGTTTAATGTTATCAGCAACTGTGAGTAATCTTAATTTTTTGGGGGGTTTCTTGGTGTTGCTGTTCAGGGATTTCACAAGATTGACACCGACAAATGGAAGTTTGCGAACGAGTTCTTTTTGCGAGGAAGCAAGCATCTTTTGAGCAACATTCAGAGGAGGAAGTGGGCAAAGTCGCCTAGTCTGCAGCAATCTGCCAGTGAAGGATCTGGACCCGGACCCGAGATAGAGAGCGAAGTGGAGATGCTAAGGACTCATAAGAGTGTGATAATGCAAGAAATGGCGGAAATAGAGCAACGACAGCGGGAAGCTGCAAAAAATATGGAAACTATAATACAGAAGCTCGTAGAGTCTGAGACTAGACAGACGAAGATGCTTTCTTTCCTTGCAAACGCAGTTCAGGATCCGGAGTTCATAGAGGGTATCGTGGGAATGGAGGAGCAGTCTCGACGAATCCAGAGAAAGATTGTGAAGCCAAAAAAACAAGAACGAGTTAAGTCTTCTGAAGCGCATAGCTGTATGCCTGTTCAAACTGAGCTTATGAGTGATGCAGAGCTAGCTGGAAGGGGGGACTCAAGTCCTGACAATGAAGTGTTTTCAAGCCTTGGATTTGGCCTTTTTGTCGATTTTCCTGAAACTGTAAGCATGTCTGGTCCTATGGTTGATTCATGGAGCTCGCCCGAGAGCTACAATTTCACAGGAAATGGAGCCTTCTTCTCAGGTGGGCATTTGGATACTTGGGAGTTGAGTCATCTTATAAGTAATTGACTCCCTCTGGTTGATTCGTAACTCCCGTGCTTGTTACTATCGTCGTAGTTTAGACTGGAGAAAGTACAACTTCCAATGCTTGTTGGCTCTCTAGCCTCCAATGGTTTTGGAGTTCTCTTTGGCAAGTAGATTATGCTACTAAGTTTCCATGTTTTCGCTTCTTGGATATCTAATAATAAAGTTGTGTGTTTACTAAAAAAACTGGCATACATAGCAGTCAAAGATATAAGCAAGTCTTGTTCCAACTCAAGCCCCAGGTTTACTATGTAGCCATGAATGCACTTCCCCTGCTCCAAGTCTTCCAAATCAGTATGAGCCCGCAAAACGCTCACAAGGGTAATCCAATCAGGTGTGACATTCATCTTCCTCATTTCACCAAACGTTCTCGAAGCTTCGGCTGGCCATGAACTGCTCTTCCCATCATATCATGCAATATTTTTAGGCATTTTTACAATATTTTTGGTTAATTTTTGCAAATCGTAAAAAACAAGGATATTTGCAAGGTGGTTATCAAATAGGGGCATAGGCTGCTAAGAGAGTAATGTTTTTCGATTCACAAGTGCACATTCAAACATATATGAAAAGGAAAACGGCAAAACTCGCAGATTTGATGTAGTACTCTTGAGCCAAGTTACACATGTAAATTAACAACAAATATGCAAAGTTTTTCACGACCAATAGATGAATGATCATTGCCGGGCAGCTATAAGATTCTTAATGTTGACCAAAACTGAAAAACCTATAAGGTGATGCCAGACTGATACACATAAGTACATAACTACATTAGAGAAGAGCGAATAATCGGCTGTGCTTTTGATGGACAATGAAAGCTCGTACATAGAGAAGATGCTGATTTAGTGAGACCATATACAGAATTTAAAAGCTTACACACTTTGTCCGAAAGATCATGCTCATCTATAGGTGTGCAACATTGCTAGGCTAGAAAGATGATCAAGGGTCCAAGACATAGAAGAAAACTACCACCCCCACAATTAACACTATTTCAATTTTCTTCATTTCATATGCACACAAAATTCATATAGCCTTCACAGACACCATAGCAGGCAAATCCATCCCGTGTCTAATCATAGCACAGTCCTATACTAGCAATTTTTTCATCAAGACTTGATTGATATACAGATTAGCATGGTGTTTATAGGGCCATACACCGCAACAGGAGGCAGAAATTGGTCACTGTTGAATGTCTGAAGTGGAAGGCCTTTGGTGCTTTGACCCAGTCTCGGGAGCTATGAACTCTGAGGCAGCTCTCTTCGGTCTCAGCTGTACATGTAGAACAAGGCAAAGAATTAGGCACATATGGGCATATCTACGTGAAAATTATAGAGGTTGATTATAGCAGAACCGTTTCCTCAGCATGCTTGTAGAAGTGCCTGATTAGGATGTTTTTGCTTTCAGTGGATATAACTGCAGAAAACAACAACAGAATTGAATTTCTCTGGAAGGTGATAATTTGATCCTAGTCTTTACAGTGCTATGATTAGCTATAGTTTCAAGCCTTAAGACATGGGTCTGCCTATTTCAAGACGTGTGTCTCAATAAATTACTAGTACGTACTTTTTTTGATTTATACTAGTGCGTACTAGGTATACTAGGATGTTACCTATATAAGTTAAAAAAAAATTCATTTGATTCAAATCTTTTTTATATGATATTATATGTTTCCTTTTATAAAGCCTTTTGAAATCCACTTTACACAAATATTAGTGGACAATAGAGTACACAACTACACACGGCTAATTGCCTTTGTACACAACTACACACGGCTAATTGCCTTTCTTAAACCTTTCTCATACACTATTGCATTGCAATATATATTAAATTTGGATGTATGATATTGTAATGAATGGGTAAATAATGTAATTAGGGAATTAAAGGGTATTTTGTATAATATCTTGGGATATGACAGATATTTGCCTTTATTACACCTTCCATCTACAATGACATTGCAATATAAATTTGGATGTATGATATTATTGTGTTTAAGCTATCCTAATACTCCATATTTTAAGCTATCCTCTTCTATATAAATAATAACTCCCTATTCTTACACACTCCCTTCGAGCACTAGAATCCTCAAGAACACGCCGAACATGGTTAATATTACATATATGTCTGCCAAGTTTTTATCTAATTAGTCCTTTTCAGGGTTTAATCTTTGTTTTTTTTGCGTTTAAATTCTTGCTGTTTTTGCTATGTTTTACAAGATTGATCACGTACATATACAGAATTATCCGGTTTGCTCTAACGAAAATTCTTGTGCATGCAGCCGTTTAAAAAAGTAGTGGTGAAAGCGAAGCTCCGTCATGGTGACGACGTTGACAAGGCGACGAAAGTACTCAAGAAACACATAGGTGCCATCTTCATCTCTTCGATATATTTGTCTCTCTAGAATGTTAAAAAAAACCGTCTTTTTTTTATGTTGTCGTTAGACTTGATTAGATTACACGCAATAACCAATCTTCTTACATAGTATTAAGGTTACAATATAAATATGTATAGGACTAGTGAAAGGCGCCACCTACAGTGTGGGTGAGTACGGAGGCCCAATAACATTGACCGGCAACAATATGCGTGTGGGTGATGTGCACAAACTCGTGAGCAAGCTCAATGCCAAGAAGAAGAGATGGGAAGCCTACGCCTCAGGTTGGGTCGTCGACGACTACATTGACAACGCTCCAGCAGCATCATCGCAAGGCAACGCTCAACCATCACCACCGCCAGGCAACACACAAGCCTCGTCGTCGCAAGGCGAAGCTAAAGCATCATCATCGTCGCACGGCGAAGCTAAAGCATCATCATCACGAGGCGAAGCTAAGGCGCCATCGTCGCAAGGCGAAGCTAAGGCGTCATCATCGCAAGGCGAAGCTAAGGCGTCATCATCGCAAGGCGAAGCTAAAGCCTCGTCATCACGAGGCAAAGCTAAAGCCTCGTCATCACGAGGCAAAGCTAAAGCATCGTCGTCGCGTTCGCAAGAAAATGCTGAAACCCCTAACGTTGAACAAAACCAGCCTGATCCCAATGGCGGTGGCTACAACAACTACTATAACCCTAATGACTATGGCAGTGGCTACAACAACTACTACTATAACCCTAATGAATATGGCAGTGGCTCCAACAATAACCCTAGTTACCCGATGCAATACCAGCAGCCTGATCACTATGGCTATGGCAACAACGGCTACAACGATAATCACCCTACTTACTCTTATCACTATGGCGATGGCAACAACAACAACCATGACTACAACAACAGCTCCAATGAGGAAAACCCTAACGCATGTGTTATTTCTTGATAGCTTTTAGCTGGTCCTTTTTTTGTTACGAGATATGTTTCAGCTTCTTGATATTTTACCTTGTCTTTGTTTTTCCAAGATTTGTTTGGATTTATATAGGAACAGTAGTCGATCATTGGGAATTTGGATTTTTTTTAATGATTTATAGTTTGATTCTGTTGCTATATATTGCATGTTTGTTAGAGTCGTCGTTACAAAGAAATTAGCTGACCTGAAGGAAAAGCATCTATACTATATATTAAAGCCGGAGAATTTCGAGCCTCCACGTTAATTCTGGCCCCACTTTATTAACAATTTTATATGTTTTATTTTTCCTAATTATCTAATCTTTAACTTTATCTTTTTTCTTACCCATCAAATATCTATCTTTAAATGCATATTATTTATCTTTAAAATTTCTTTATTTATCTAATCTTTAATTTTATCCTTTCTTACTCATCTAATATCTAACTTTGAAACAATATTATCTAATTTTAAAATTTCCTTCTATAAAAGATACATATTAATTAACTTAACTATTCAATTCCCATTTTAATCTATTTATATATAAGCATTAATATATAGTATAGATTATAGTAGATACACAAATTAACGAAAAAAATGATCATTACCCGTACATGGTACGGGTCTTCGACTAGTTTATGTATAACGTATAGGTTTGTTATACTCGATATTAAAACTATAGTACGTTTTCTCATAAAGAAGAAAACTGCATACAGTACAAACAATTGGCTATATGCATCAAAAGTATGTCGAGCAAAGCAAACAAAGTTTGAGATTGACACTAATGCACCATTAAAACTTGTTCACTATAGTACACTGACAAAAATAACCCTTATAAGATCCAAATGACCTTTTAGCTAGCCTTTTACTTAATCCTTCGTATGAATCTAATCATGGAGAAAGTAATAATCTAGACTCCTACCAACATCAGCAACCAAAATGCAGCCATATCTGTGAAGCTTCCACTTCCATTAGAGATCCATATGCACAAATGACTAACAAATTAAATAAATCCCCTAGTTACCACCCCCTTTTAAAGAAGGGGGAAAAGAGAGTTCTAAGAGACTTGGTCAATCAATCATCTAGGTCCACACAACTCGACGGCGTATATATCATCGTTCGAGCCAACGAGCCAATCTGAGTTTAACTGAGATGTCACCGCTCGGCCAAGCCATCGCCCTCCAACATTCTCACTACATCGGACATCTTGGGTCGCGATCGGTCCATTGTAGACTTTCCCAAATCCACCTCTGCCAAGAGTATTTGTGTTGCAACTTGTAAATCACGTAGTGTTCCTTTTGAGTTGTCCTGGATGTACTTAAGGGTCCTCTTCCGCTGTAAAACAGTTAAAATTGTTATACCCATGGATTTCATAACGGACCCAAATGATAAGAACCTGCAAATTTCATTAAGAAAAAAACATCTAGATTTGGGGTGGGGATAAAAGACCGGAAAACAGAGGATGCAAATAAAAAACGAGCTATAGAAGGCCACACGGCGACATGATAGTAAAGGCAACTGTTTTGGTAACAATCATATAACTGAATGAAGCATGCTTAAGGAAGATCAATCATCCATCTGCTTAGCTGAAAGCAGTTGTACTACATAATGCCTGGATGAAACTCAAGATTTTAATGACTTGATATTGATCTCTTGTGATGTTAGTTCGCTGAAGGCCAGGGGAATTGACATGACTGTAGTCTAAATTATAAGTATTTGTTACATTTGGCTAGCTAATAAAAACAGTAATGCATGATGTATGGATGGAACTTACAAGTGGCCGGATCGGAGTGAATTGTTATAGATACCCCTGCTAGCTAGTAGTCTTAAGAATTCATATTTTGGTAGCAAAGAAAGAGGAATTGAGCACGGACTATAAATGTAGACCACACAATTTCCCTTAGGAATGCAATACAATGTGCAATACAATGGGCAAACTCGGATGATCCGAACTGATTACAACCACCTGAATATAAGCAATAAAATATCTACACTAGAACACCCCGGGTGACGTAAGTTGTCCATGTTCGGCGTTCCTTCTCCCTCGTCCACAAACCCTGATCTGGAAGAAGACACGTGTCCCCTTTCCGACCCGGAGCCCACCTCTTCAGGGCTCCGACCCGTATAAATATAATTGATTTCGAATTTTGTCCAACACTCTGCCACTCTGCAATTGCAATTGCAGGCAGCAAAGTAGCCAAGTAGCCAAGTTGCCATCCCCAAGCCTCTATACATATCTCCACCTTCCGCCATCTCCATTCTCATACAATCCTCTAACCATCTTTTGCTCCGCCTTCCATTTCAGTCATCACATATAATGGATCCTAACCTCGAATTCGACTTATCTTTCACCTTCAATGGTGGCCTCCCTGATCCGCTCCAATTGGACTTCCCTTCATTCAGCTCCATCGATTTCACCTTCAATGGTGGCTTCCCTGATCAGCTCCAATTGGAGGGTAACGGTGATCAATTCGCCGTTAATCAGACTCCGGAGTCCTCACAGGAAACCCTAATCACCCCCTTCCTCTCCAAGACCTTCGATATCGTCGACGACCCCTCCCTCAACTCGGTCATCTCATGGGGCGAAAAGGGGGAAAGCTTCGTCGTCTGGGATCCCGGCTATCTCGCAACCAAGGTTCTTCCCAGATGTTTCAGGCACCACAATTTCTCTAGCTTCGTTCGCCAGCTCAATTCTTATGTGCGTAATTTCAAACTTCTCATCTTTCTCCTTTTTTCTTTTTTAGGGGTTTCATCTAGTTTTCCTGCAATTGAGATGTGTTATTCTGATCTTGTACTAATTAAACGGGCTGCTCTCTACTACTACAGAATGATCGTGCTACTTTCATTGTGTAGCCCAAGAGGGGAGCTTTCGCATTTTTACAGGTTAGAATCCATGCTCACTTTTCAACCTATCATCATTTTTCTTACTTGTGTATGTATGGGTCTGTACATCATTTTTGTTTAATGTTATCAGCAACTGTGAGTAATCTTAATCTTTTGGGGGGTTTCTTGTTGCTGCTGTTCAGGGTTTTCGCAAGATTGACACCAACAGATGGGAGTTTGCGAACGACTTCTTTTTGCGAGGAAACAAGCATCTTTTAAGCAACATTCAGAGGAGGAAGTGGGCAAAGTCGCCTAGTCTGCAGCAATTTGCCAGTCAAGGATCTGGACCCGAACCCGGACCCGGACCCGATATAGAGACCGAAGTGGAGAAGCTAAGGACTCAGAAGAGTCTGCTAATGCAAGAAATGGCGGAAATAGAGCAACGACAGCGTGAAGCTGCAAAGAATATGGAAACTATAATACAGAAGCTTGTGGAGTCTGAGACTAGACAGGAGAAGATGCTTTCTTTCCTTGCAAACGCAGCTCAGAATCCGGAGTTCATAGAGGGTACCGTGGGAATGGAGGAGCAGTCTCGAAGAATCCAGAGAAAGATTGTGAAGCCGAAAAAACAGGAACAAGTTAAGTCTTCTGAAGCGCGTAGCTATGTGCCTGTTCAAACTGAGCTTATGAGTGATGCAGAGCTAGCTGGAAGGGGGGACTCAAGTCCTGACAATCAAGTGTTTTCAAGCCTTGGATTTGGCCTTTCTGTCGATATTCCTGAAACTGTGAGCATGTCTGGCCCTATGGTTGATTCATGGAGCTCACCCGATAGCTACAATTTCGCAGGAAATGGAGCCTTCTTCTCAGGTGGGCATTTGGATAAGTGGGAGTTGAGTCATCTTATAAGTAATTGACTCCCTCTGGTTGATTTGTAACTCCCGTGCTTTGTGTGTTACTATGGTTGTAGTTTAGACCGGAGAAAGTACAACCTCTAATGCTTGTTGGCTCTCTAGCCTCCAATGGTTTTGGAGTTCTCTTTGGCAAGTAGATTATGCTCTACTAAGTTTCCATGTTTTGGCTTGTTGGATATCTAATAATAAAGTTGTGTGTTTAGTAGCTGATGGTCTTCCATAGGATTTGCTAAGTTCACTGAATTAGTGCCATCAACAACTATTTTTTGGCATTACATGAAAGTACCCCAAGATCCATTTTTTTGGGTCCAAACGGAGAATGTAAAAATCCCCAACCAATAAACCATGATCCTCAGATCACCAAAAAAAAAATCATGATCCTCAAATATGCAAAGTTCATCACGACCGATAGATGAATGATCATTGCCGGGCAGCTATAAGATCCTCACTGTTGACCAAAACTGAAAATCCTATAAGGTGATGCCAGACTGATACACATGACTACATTAGAGAAGAGCGATTAATCGGCTGTGCTTTCGATGGAGAATGAAAGCTCGTACATAGAGAAGATGCCGATTTAGTGAGACCATATACAAAATTTAAAAGCTTACACACTTTGTCCGAAAGATCATGCTCATCTATAGGTGTGCACCATTGCTAGGCTAGAAAGATGATCAAGGGTCCAAGACATAGAAGAAAACTGCCACCCCCACAATTAACACTATTTCAATTTTCTTCATTTCATATGCACACAAAATTCATACAGCCTTCACAGACCACCATAGCAGGCAAATTCATCCATTCTCTTTTCATTGCACAGTCCTATACTAACAATTTTTTCATCAAGACTTGATTGATATACAGATTAGCATGGTGTTTATAGGCCATACACAGCAACAGGAGGTAGAAATTGGTCACTGCTGAACGTCTGAAGTGGAAGGCCTTTGGTGCTTTGACCCAGTCTCGGGAGCTATGAACTCTGAGGCAGCTCTCTTCGGTCTCAGCTGTACGAGAAGAACAAGGCAAATCCAAAACAATTAGGCACATACGGGCATATCTAAGTGTAAGTTATAGAGGTTGATTATAGCAGAACCTTTTCCTCAGCATGCTTGTAGAACTGCCTGATTAGGATGTTTTTGTTTTCAGTGGATATAACTGCAGAAAACAACAACAGAATTGAATTTCTCTGGAAGGTGATAATTTAATCCTAGTCTTTACACTGCTATTAATTGGATATTTACACCCTGCAATTTGCCTAGCATTGCAAAATGCAAATCGCAGGCACATAAGAGTTTTTCCTTTCTTGCACACCAGAAAATATGGCTGACTGGATGCAGCACTGACAAAAGTTAAGAAGTACAAAAAAATTGACACCTTCAACAGCAGAAGATATTATGATTGCTAATATGTAAAAGATGGTGTTCACTGTTCTCTATAATACCTTGATCGGGTGGTGGAAGAGTCCTGTTGTGAGTAGGATGGTAAGTGGCAGGTGTCGATTTCTGATGGGAAAAGAGAGGACGAAGCTCAGTCAGAAAGGAATAACAAAGAGGCTATAACTTATTGGCAGCTAATAAACAGGAATTAGACCCTTGTACTCTAGCAAAATTTCACTCTCTCACCTGGAAAACTGAAGCTTATCAAATAAGCACGACACAGCTCCCAGTTAATAAGATTAACTTCTTACAAAGCAAAAGTTACATTTCAGGAACTGAAAAACCGAATCAGGTTTCTCAGCTCCACAAGGTCATTGGATTGCTTAACTAAGAAAAGTAAAGATCAACAATCAGGAGAAGAATTTGAGCAAGTCCAGACTCAAAACTGCTCCAACCAGCTTGTTTTTATAACAGTGGATGTCCAATATACTAGTCTAAACATTATACACCACAGATACCACTACCAGTAGCTATTCCCAACTCTCAGCTAGCTGAAAATAATCTCATCGTCCTATCGCTCATCAGTGTCAGCGACATATCTGGCAGTAGATTTCACTAACCAACTGGTCATTATAGAGTAACCTCAACCCTAAGCACAGAGCCATAACAGCCCCTGAACTACCTCACTCATTTAGTTCACCAATTATGAAAGCAATGTAGCATAGAATCCCCTCATAGGCAGCAATACAACACCACAACAGGTAGAAGAGTTCCAATTTCCAGGTCAGAGAACAACAAAAACTTCTCTAGTTCAGCAATCATCAAAATCCTAAGCTCATGTTCAATAAACGATCGCCATTGAAAGGGCGGATGAGCAAAGAGATCAACAAATCGTAAGCAGCTAGAAATGGAGAGAGGAAAAGGGAAGTTTTCAGCAAGAAAGATAGCAAACAATGCCAGCAGAAACATCAATAACACAAATTCAACAACATCAATCCACCATTCCCTTGAAATCCACAGAACTTCAGCCAAATTACAGGCTAGGGCTCCGGGAAAACCCTAAATTACGGCCACATTCTAGGATGAAATCTACAAACTCCTTCCAACAAAGATCAAGAATCGGTCCTTATTTACGAACCACGGATAATTCAGTAAAGAAAAACGAAAGCCGAAAGCAATTGTTTGTTATAGCAAGTCCAGTTGAAAAATTGAGCAGAAATTTAAGATCAGAAGCACCAAAATCGGAAGATCCGGTGAAGAGGACTTACAGAGGGATTGTCTTTGTCAGAAGGGCGAAGTTGGCTGAAGTTGTGAGGATCGTAAGATGGCAAATCCCCGAGCATTGAACCCATCAATCTTGAAGAAACAAAGAGGGAGAGAGAAAGAGAGTTCAGAATGGGTGCAATGGCAGCGTAGGAGACGATCCTGAATGAACAACCTGGTGCGTGGGTGTTCTAGAGTGTCTTTGCACATGAAAATAGGGTTGAACACACAAAATGGGCAGGATTTTCATGAAAAACTAAAATTCGGTAAGAAGGTGGTGCATTTTTCCTTTATTTGGTGTCAAAAACTTTTTTTTTTCCCGTCATATGGGGGCAATGTTTCATTTCTTACACCGTTATCGTTGGGTAAGGATTAGATTTAGAGAATGTTTAACAGACTTTTCTTAATTTTTCTTTAAAAATTTGTACTTTTTATAAATTTATTTTACTCTAATTCTTACCGTTTTTCCATCTTAAATTGTTATATTTATCATTTATAAAAGTATTCTATAAAATAGAATCAACCAATTGTGAGTTGTGATCGTAACAATTGAAACTGGTATATTGTTTAGTTTTTTTTTTGGAGAATCTCCAAGTATAGGAAAGGGAATGCATATTTTTTAATTTTTCCCTCATTCGGCCTATTATGAATGTCAAAACTTATACTACATTCTCCAAATTCAATATTTTTACTAATATGGAGAAACCGTTAAACATTGTCTCAAGAAGATTTGTAGAATCCTTTCCATTGCAGTTAAGAGTATGTCTATTGTGTCCATAACATTAATTCTCCCTTTATGTTAATATATTACGGTATCTCGAATTTCTCGATTAATATCTTCTTAAAATCGATTGCATTTAAGGTTTTTTTTTGGTTGAACGATTGCATTCAAGTTTGTTTATTATGTTCATCATTTTTAAATAAGTAAAACTCTACTACTGTATTAAAATACTCAAATTTATACCTAATCATTCCAATTTAATTGGAATTTGTAAACAGTTTCCTTAGAAGGTCTTGACCTTTTTTTTTTTGGGTTATTGAAGGTCTTGACCTTTTTTTTTTGGGTTATTGAAGGTCTTGACCTTTTTAGTGGTAACCATTGTGATCTACTTTTATAATACAGTATAAAGCAGAACTCAAGTCTGTGTAAAAATTTGCGCCACATCATCGACCTTGATTTTTTCCCAACATGATTTTCTTAAAATTATATCCTTATATGAATAAAAAAAATTAAGTGTTAATCTATATGTTAACAATTTTTACTTACTAATTAGTATACATTTTTATCATTATTAAATCTTGAAAAATAGTGAAAATCTTTCACATGTTACATATTTTACACATAGATTTTTTTTGTCAATAGTATATTATATAATAATATAAATATAAAAATTGAATAGAATTTTTTTAAAATTTACATTGTATTAATAAAAGTACATATATAGGTCAATAGGTTCGGACTTCGGTCTATCGCGTTTAGATTATAAAATCTCGAGTTATAAGCGAATTCGTGTCAAAATTCGATCTCGAATCGGTTAATTCGGGTTTATATTTACATTACCCGTACATGGTACGGGCATTGTACTAGTTTGAATTAATAAACAAATCCATCATACCAACTTCATAACACATAACGAATCCTGAAACTTCATTTATACATTAATATTTTTTTAAGCCCCGAGAAGGATCAAAATTCTTATTATTACTTGGACTAAATATCCATGGATAGGATTAAAGAATCCGGACAGTGTGGTGAGCAATGTTGGTATTAGTAATTACTCCCTCCGTTAAAAAATACATGTCGTTTTAGAGTTTGTCTAAAAAATTAAGAAGTCAAATGATTTGACTTATATACCCTCAATCTTATGAAGATCTTTTATTTTCTATTATATTTTTTGGTGATTTTTTTGAATAAGTGAGGATAATATTGAAAAAAGTGTGTTAAAGTATCTAAAATGACAAGTTTTTCTTAACAACCAAATCAAGCTAAAACGACAAGTATTAATTAACGGAGGGAGTAGTAAAAATCAAAGGGGGTCCAACTAATCCAAGCATATCCAAAATCTATTAATTCGACACTTTATTCTCTCTTTTTTTCGATAAAGAGGTGGGGAAAAAACCCACCAAAGAAAACGAACACTTTAATCTCTCTGAATACTCCTAAAACATTTCACACTATTTAAATCCGTAATTCGTAGAAGCAATGAGTTTCAACATATAAAAAATGTTAAATTAATGTTATTATTTTATCGAGTAGCCATACGTAACCCAACAAGGTTATTGGACGGTTGATAATAAACTAGGAAAGGTTTCGACCAAAAAAAATAAACTAGGAAAGGCTAGATGTATAATTTATTAGGATAGAACATATGTCCTAGTATTTTATTTATATTTCTATCTTGTATTAGATTATACTATCTCTAGTATTAGATATTTTAATATCTTGTGCTCTAAGATAGCTTGGGCTTCAAGATATTCTCTTGTATAAATATACCTCCTTATTCATGAATGAAACACACAACAGTTCCTACAATATTACTCTCTTTACATAATTGAGTCCTCATTATTAACCCAATGGGATATGGTTGAATTTTTGGATTGCATAATGAAATTCAACGTGCACTTGCATATATATAAGAATTGAAAAATGAAACCAAACGAACACGGGTTTTACACCTCAAAATCTTGGCATTTTAGATCTTTTTGTGACACTACGACGTACTACGTTTTCCCTTTAGTTCATGTACGTACGTTGCGTAGGATTGTAGACAACAACAACGTACCAATTAAGCCCAATTGGTATATAAAAAGGCTAGAAACTAAGCAATGGCTTAGAAAGTCTTTTCAAACACAAACTAATAGCTAGTACGAGTACAAGTTTTCAACCTACTTGAATGGATATATTATATATAAAAGCAATTTGAACAAAGAAAACAAAGTTGAAGTAATAATTGCATGGCTAGCCCCTCGAATTGGACTATGTATTCTTGCTAAGGCCGGCCAACTTGTACGGCCTTTTGAAAATTACATGCAAGCTGTAAATTCTTCAAAATTTCTCACACGTCAAGATAAAGAAAACTAAGGCACACATTCGTCCCACTTGTTCCACGGATTAGTGCCACCGATATCTTCATTTAATACGCACGTTACATTATTATTCTTACACACTCAATAATCAATATTAACTATATTTATAACTTATCTATAGCGTTGAGCATGACGAGTGTATAGTAGTATGTTTACGACATGTATATTTGACAATATGACTACATGAGGGAATGGAATCAATAATGGTTTAGCCCTTGAAACAAAAGGGGCTATATATCATTTATATTACAAACTTTATATATGTCATATAATTGAGATTGATATACGTACGTTTGACAAAATGAGGAGTCAGCCCTTTAATTAAATCGTAATAATTATGTACATGCAATTAATAGAAAAAGTAGCATATAGTAGATAGATAAGAAGTCGGCCAAAATGAATTGAATGGGAACGCCGAAGAAGTTGAGAATTTTGGCCCTCGTTTCTTTTTCAATTGAACAAGTACATACTAGCTAGCTTCCACTATATAAACTTACAAGCTCAAGCCCTCTATTTGCTTGATTATCGGTCTCATGCAATTCCTTGGTAACTAAACTACAAACATGGCGGATTTGTGTAGGACAAGCTATGTGAATGATTGGGATTTGGAGGCCATTATTAGGGGTTGGGGTGGCGGTGGAGGCGACATGGCGGTGGAGGAGGTGACATGGCAGCCAACACCCATGGGACTTGAGTTCGAAGGCGTCGACGAGTTTGAAGCGACGGCCACTGTTTTGAACGAGCTAGAGGAGCTCTACAAGCCCTTTCTCTTGCGGCAGGAGCAACCGGTTAAAGTGTGTGATTCGTATTCGCCGGAGGAGCCTACATCTACTAAAACCTCCTCGTCTTCACTGGCCATTTTCAACGGCTGTGATGGTGGTGGTGGTACTGTCGAGAAGCCGGAGAAGAAGGAGGTGATGAGGCCTGAGGCTGTAGAAGATCACGCCCCGTCAAGAGTTTCTTGTAAACCAAGGTACGTGCATAGCTAGATCTATATATGCTTAACCTAAACTAGGGTTTGTTTGATATCGATATGATAGACTCTAGCTACTTTTATACATGGCTAGTTATAATTTAGGTTTAGGATCTGTTCTGTATGAAGCTTAACGGAGCTTGCTGAAGCGTAATTTGTTTTTAAATAAAGTATTTTTGGTGCTCGGTGAATCATTGTAGTTGGAACTTGTCTAGCTGAATTCAGCTGGAAATAATTGCCTCCCCCAGCTTAACTAAGCTGAATCCAGCTGTCAATTTAGTTTCAGCTAGTTTTATCGAACATACCCTTATTAAGAACTAAAAATGAAACTTTATAATAGGTACATGAAAAAGAAGCAGAAGCAGAAGACTCGCGTGGTTCATGTGGGTGTGGCCGTAGGAGATTATAAGGATGTTGATGGTGATGATGAGAACAATAACGTATCAAAGATGGATCAATGGAATTGGAGAAAATACGGCCAGAAATCCATCAAAGGCTCTCCCTATCCACGGTTCGATCACATTCTATAATTTGCGATTTCGATTCAAGTATTCATATGGTTTTGCAAATCGGAAAAAAACATAAACGGAATGAAAACGAATCTAGCGATGCAGATGGAACTTGTTTAGTCCCTAATTCTCTCGATGCGAGAGTTTATATTCAAATGTCGACTTTATATATATTAACTTGAAATGTGTCAATAGGAGCTACTACAAATGTAGCAGCCTAGGAGGGTGCACAGCAAGGAAACAAGTAGAGCAAAGCAAGGAGCATCCATACACCCTCGTCGTAACCTACATTGGCGACCACATCCACTCCATTCCCGCCAAGCGACGTTCCCTCGCCGGTCGTACACTCACTGGCTCAATTTTACACCAACCGCCCCTCTCTAGCTAGTACCAATTGAGACATCTATCCAGGGTTTTAAAAATTTCTTCTAGATCCCGTCTAGGCCCCATCTCAACACAACGCTAGAAAGTCTCAACACACGCTTAATGTTCTAACCCGCATGAGCGCGTCTATCTATAGCATTTAGGTGTAAGAGGGTCCCTATTCACATTTTTTTCTAACACCATCACTACACATACTCCAGTAAATGATATACTTTGCGTACATAGCGCAGTGTCGGTTCCATCAATATATATGAGATTCACTAGCATAGATGGTGCAGAAATTATGTACGTAATTCTTGTTGTTATAATTATGTTTTTGTAGGTTTTAATTTTATTGGTTCTGTTTTGTGTCGGTGATTGTCATTTGAAGTTTTGTGTAAATTATCGGGAGGAGTTATGTAAAATTATCTTGTATCCAATGCATACATTTCCAATTTATTTTTTTTGTTTTTTTATTAGGGAAGGATTTGATGGGCCCACCTCAAGGGGGGTCGGTCTAGGGCATACTGACGGATGATAACATTAAGTTCTAAGTTATCTGTAATGTGCTCAATAGGGTGCTTGTGGCCTAGTTTTACAATTTTATCGGTCACGGAGTTAGTTTCCCTATTCACATGTTAGATGCGTACCATCAAAAAATGACGGAGAAGCATTCAAATGTCGGCAATGATCATATCAATTTCCCACGGGGTTTGTCTAAGACCCTAGGGAAATTTTTTATATTGTTTTATTTGGTCAATTTTTTTTATATATTGTGTTGATAGAACTGAAGAATGATGATTGCTTTTATTTTACTCTTTTGGAAATTCAATGGGCCTACAATCCAAGTACGGCCCAAATTAGTAGTCAATAATACAACTTTACATCGTCTGGTCCATAACCACTCTGTTTGACCTTTTGGCTCTCTTTGGAGATGAGAATCATATTTTCATTCAGAGGTGTTGATCTTAGATATGATATTTCCGGAATCAACATTAGCATGAACATGAGTGTAAGTAATACCATATCTAAAAAATCATGTTTTTAAAAATAATGTTTTTAAAAATAATGTTTTTCCTCAAAAAAAAAAAAATCATGTTTTTGATTTTTTGAATTTAGGATTGTAGGTTTTAAATAATGATCCTTTATCATGTGTTAAGGTATAGGATTAAAAACACGGCGGTTAATAATCTCGTCTTGTTTGCAAAGGAGAATGAGGTTTTAGACACGTTGAAGAAATGTGTAGGTGTTTTTGGCTAACGGTGGGCCACCAAATTTGCAACTTTCCCATTTAATCACAAATCAAGGAATTATTATATCGTCAACTTGTAATAATTTGATTTTGGTGTGTGAACATTCTGAATAGATACGGCTTGGTCAAAGACATGAAAATATGTCTAGCTCAACCTCACCGTCCCCTGAAATTTTTTGAGATGTCGATCACGATCTGAAATCACAAAGGTACGGGAAGAATTTAATGTGTCTTATACTAATTTTTTAAACTAATGAAAACTAAGATGGATGATGATTGTCAACATTAATATTTATGCAATTTCAAGCTTTGTGGGGCGCACGTATCTAACCAAACAAGTTGTAATACTACGGGGAAAAAGAGCTAGCAAGTACGTGTGGAACCAAAAATGTTAGTATCAGTCTACTATTTGTGTATTTGATTTCATGGTGTATATACTTCAGCATTCTAAAAACCCTTTGTGGATTAAGTCATTTTGATCAAAACCAACCAAGTACGTACATTCAGTCATATTTGATTTTACGATTAAATTTATAATTTTTAAGGGAGTATCTCAAGGTGTAATCAGTTCTCATCTCTAACGAAAACTAGATAAATGTTTGTTTAATAAACAAGTCTTGGTCGGGTTTGATGGGTTAAACTTAATTATCACATATGTGTAATTGTGCGGATACGTTTTCCATTTATGTACTTATAGACCGACAAACTTTGATTATATATACATTGATTTGCATGAATTATGTATATATGAGCAAGAAAGTAAAGCAGTTCTTTTTTCTATACATCCACCTTACATGCAAATTTTTTTTTTTCGGTTGAATACATGCAAACTTTTCTATCCAACACCCCTGATTGAGTGATTGATTAAATGTCTGCCTGAAAGTACTAATCAAGGTTTTGATTTTTAAAATGCTTGTTTGACCATGTTTCACAAATATCATGCATTCCCATACGTACCTTACATCTCCTTAATTAATTCCTTATAAATATAAACCCCTTATAAAGTTGGAGGGTTTATATATATAAACCCTTAGAATGAAAATAATTTGTTTATGTTTGGTCAGATAATGAAAATAAATATAAGATTGAGACATTGACCACATTTTATGGAAAGTAAAGCATTATATCGGAACCTTAACTAATTAATTACAAGGGGGGGATGTACGTAGTACGTACATAGGACTAGGCAGAAACGGTCATAAATTCGAGAAGAGGAAGTTGGCCGGCTTAGTTAAACTCATGCTTATTTGTTGATCAAAGGACAGCGTCTTGACTCTTGAGATAAGAAAGAAAGATAGTTTAGTGCATGTGAGTACCCTTTTCGTGCCTTTGTAGGACATGCAGTTCAACAGAAAAGTAGGTATGATATTGTTGGCTTTACCCCCACTAATTAGTCTATGCATTATCAATCTAATATAGGTTAATTGTAAGCCAGAAGCTCCTAATTCCTTCTCCTTTCTCAAATCCACGTGCAAGATTTTTCTTATCGATATTTTGTAATACTTTATTAATTAACCGATTAACACTTAGCCTACTTAGTATTTGTACAAACTTGTTAATTAAAAGACCGGCTAAGTTCGACGAGGTAGTTAATTAGCTTTTTTTTGGTCGAAGAGGTAGTTAATTAGCTAGTGAATATACTATAGCTACTTACGTACACCCTACTAACTTTTTGTAACACATAATTAATATCCTAAAAGTAGCTAGTGGGTAAAGTTTTAATTACATGCATATGCATATATGATATATCCTAGGTTTAAAATGTACGTACGTATATATAAGCTAGGTTGAAAAACGCGTCTATCCATTACAACTTAGAAGTTTGTCTAACTATATACAGGATTTAAATGAAGTAGCTGATCAGATGGTGTCTTCTATAGCAATATGCGTCCACGTGGCATAACACACATACTTAAACATGTCATCCAATTTTCACGTACTCTTCCCATATAAATAACGCATTTCCACGATCAATCTCTCTTGCATGCACTCCCAAATTGTTGTTGGAAGAAAGAAAAGAAGGGAAACAAAAAAAAACAGATCAACTATACGTAGCTAGATATATGGAAGATGGAGAAGGCCAACCACCATTCTGTTTCAACACCAATCACAATTACCCTCAAGAGTCACCAATGCTAGCGCCAACCCACCACCACCAAATGGAGCTAGAGCCCTTGCCCTTGGACATCGACTGGGCCAGCCTTCTCAACGGGGCCAGCTCAGCGACGGCAGACCCCACTTCCTCGGCTTCATCTTCGGCCTTGGTGGCAGGGAAGATCGAGGAGGGAGGTCAAAGTGGTAATTTGTTGGATGTGAGATGTAACTCGTCTTCGGCTAGCGGAGGCGGTGGTGGTTGTGGTGGCCGGAGAGGTGGTAAGAAGGGTGGCGGGGCTCCGCCGAGGGTGGCGTTTCATACAAGAAGTGTTGAAGATGTACTTGATGATGGGTTCAAGTGGCGCAAATATGGCCAAAAGTCTGTCAAAAACAGCCTTCATCCCAGGTATATGTGTACTTCATTTCATATATTTCAACTCAACTCTCATTCATGCTTAAGATCGATCAATCGCTTAGTGATGTTAATCGAAGAATGGCGATGTGAAAATATAAGATATGGAAGGAAAACCCTAGTTATATATCGCCTAATTATGTTTTCATATGGTGATGAAGTGATGATGTATATTGAACATATATACTTGGATAACATTTCTCCTAAAAATTGGAAGGGAAAACCAATCAATTGTATGGAGTTTGATTATTGTATAGGTATGTCAAAATGAACTAGGATTAGTGTTTATGGTTTACAGCTTATTAATTACTAAGCTTTAGATAAAAACTATTTATTCGGGAAATAATGTTACAAATTTTTTGAAAAGAAATCCCTACAATTAGTTTGAACTTTGTGAAGTATAAAGTACAATTATATGTGTTAAGGTATTGTTGCATATAAATGTGACACTAATGAATGTTTATTAGTATTAAATAATAAAGTATGGAGGAAATCAATTACTCCGTAATTAGGAATTTGCCAAGAAAGGAGAGAACTCCATATGCAAAGATTTGGTGCTTTTTTCTTGGTGTTTGTCCACTCAAATACCCAATTAGCAACCTCTTGTTTGGTTGCTTTGTATTCTTTTGTTAATCTTACTTACAGGCTTAGCTAGCTAGTGATGAAAAGTTCACATTCATTTTTGTATATATTACATAAAATTCAACGAAATTAATCGGATTGACAACACCGGATAGCTAAATGTTGCAGATTTACACATATTATACAAGCTAATCTATTTTTTGTTGTTGATGATGACTATAGGAGTTATTACCGGTGTACGTACCACACATGCAACGTGAAGAAGCAGATCCAGAGGCTTGCCAAGGACACCTCCATCGTCGTCACGACCTACGAAGGCGTCCATAACCATCCCACTGAGAAGCTCATGGAAACCCTAGCCCCTCTTCTTAAGCAGCTCAACTTCCTCGGCAGATTCTAGCTCATCGCTAGTGATGATGATGACATTCTTCTTAATCTTTTGATTAGTTACTTACAGCCAATTATACAGCATTTGTTGATACATTTGCTTAGAATTGATGCTTAGCTTGGGCTCAAGCCTCAAACTTACGTCTTCATTAATTTGTTGTACACCCTGAAAAGGTTCATTATAGGTCAAATTCAATGACATTACTCAGACAAGTTTAAAACACGATACTAAATTAAGTTGATCCTTGTTCTTCAAACGTGGCTTCTAGACTACAACAAACATCAAGGTCAGAACATATCTTAAGGACATAACCTACACGCCCGATGTACATACATGCCAGTAAACATCAGCCCAATCAAGTTTACACAGCGTGAAGAACACCAAAAAGACACCCAACAAAAGCTCTTCACCATGCAAAAGACCTCTAATTTTCTTGAGATCCCAGCTGACATGTACATAAACTATATATACTATACTGAGACACCAGTCACAGCTTCTGGTCACAACACGCATCACAGATCAGCAAGGACATCATTGATGACGATGTCATTACTCAACCGTTAATATTCTGTGAGGGGTTAGGCTGGGAAGAAGAGGACCCGTTGAGAGTTTGTGACAACTCAGAAGCCATATTACTAGCCTGAGTTGGTGATTGCCCAAGAGGATTAGGCGTCGTTTCGTGTGTAGGCCTGATAACGTACTGACTGAAATTCTCTGAAAGTGCTCGCCCAGTGATACTTCCCCTCATTCTTCCACTAGGCTGCCAATTCTGCTCTGATGATTGCACATCTACAAGATCCTGAGTTCTTGACACTACCGTTCGTCCAGGTGGGCGTGGGCCCACACTAGGCACTGAAGCCGGATGCTCCTTAGACGTTTGAATCTGGATCGGCGTAGTGGGAAGTGGTCTTGGTCTTGAGGCACCAGCTTGTTGAGCGCTAGTAGCAGAAGGAGGTGGTAGTATAGGGCGGTACTGTTGGAGATTTGCGGATCCTCCTGGTGGAGCTTGGGCTCTTGCTCTTAGGTGTGGAGGAGTGCTGATCATATAGGGTGGTATCTGGCTTGAGGGGCGTGTTTGGTTCGCAATTTGAGGGCTAGAATTTGGTACTGAATTGTCATTGGGAATTTCAACAGAGAGTGTGGGCCGTGGTTGGTTTGTAATTTGAGGGCTAGAATTGGGTCTAGGAGTGTTGTTACTGGGGACTTGAGCAGGAGTTGTGGACCGTGGTTGATTTGCAATTTGAGGGCTAGAATTGGGTCTAGGAGTGTTGTTAATGGGGACTTGAGCGGGAGTTGTGGACCGTGGTTGATTTGCAATTTGAGGGCTAGAATTAGATCTAAAACTATTGTTGGGTGTTGTTTGAACAGGAGCTGTGGATCGTGGTTGGTTTGTAACTTGAGAGCTAGAATTAGGTCTAAAAAAGCTGTTATTGAGGACTTGAACAGGAGTTGAGGGCCGTGGTTGGTTTGTAGCTTGACCAGGAGATGTGAGACCCCCCATCTGCATAGAAGGATCAAGATTAATGAGCTAAAAAGAACAACGGATTGAAGTTGATACTAGTAAAAAAGCAAGACTGCAATTTGTAATCCAGGAACGGTTCAATTTGGATTCCAAGATACCAAGTCAAAGCCAGGAATGTAGTTTTCGCACAACACCAGGATAATGGAATTAACAGGTGATAAAAATTGATAGAGAAAGAAAGAAAAAAAAAACAGCCAGCATATGAAAGCACCCATCAATTGGAATGCATAAACTCCAAGCTAAGAGCTACTATATTTGTAAAATATCTGGAAAACAAGAAAGGATCTAACCTGAGCAGGTGAGTTTTGCCGGAAAGTGTCCCTCCGTGTTGCGCTGGCACTATTCAGGGCAGCTGGAGGCAAAGAAGTATTTCCTGGAATAGGTGAAGTATTTCCTGAAAAGTTGTTCATAGCCGAAGGAATTCCAGACGAA
Organism: Polygonum aviculare; assembly: GCA_934048045.1. Lineage (NCBI taxonomy): Eukaryota > Viridiplantae > Streptophyta > Magnoliopsida > Caryophyllales > Polygonaceae > Polygonum > Polygonum aviculare. Next base: position 25,074,148 of record OW204032.1, read on the forward strand.
TTGTTCAAAGCTGGTCTAGTAGACACCATAGGGCTTGACCTGGGTCTCATTGCTGGAAGAGCCTGCGTTGCATTGGGTACTCTGGTTACATTTCTCATCCATTGATGACCTCTGTTTACACTTTCCGTTTGCTGGAGTGGTGCCTGCTGCAGCTGCATAGCATTAATTGCTGAAGGAACCCCAGTCCTAGGACTAGACTGTTGATTAGTCCCCATATAAGCCTGTAGTCTTTGCATTACAGCTGGAGTAAGAGAATCGGGTAACACAGGGGCTGGAGTAAAATGAGAGGCCCCACCGACAGGTTGAACATTTGTTCGTGTACTGTAATCTGCTTGGCCAGACAAAATTTCTAAGGGACCAGGACCGGAAAACCCCTGAATTTGAGTTGCAGAATTTCGGTTCAATTCAGAAGGATTTCCTGCAACTGTGTTTAGACGATCAGATTGGAACATGGGTTTTGTATCTTCAGGCATATCATCATCTATGATGACTATATTGCCATCATCTCCCTCGGTGAGATCAACCATGTTAGATGGCTCATTTGAAAACTCAGAAGGCATTGGCTGGTCTGATCCTGCCTGAAGAGCCTCAGTGGGTTTGGCATTTGGCTCATCTCTATTATGGCCATCATTACCTGAAACAGCTTCCCACAAACCATCTGATTGGATAATCACACTTTCAACACTTTCGGCAACCTCTTGCAAGATCTGGAAGCAACCCAAAAATAAGTAATCAATTTGAATAAACAAAATGATATTACATCATTGCATAAATGTATCTACTTTACCATTGCCAGTTTTTTGTCAATACGGATGTCAGGATAACAGGTTGGCTGATTACAATGTGGACACTTCCACGAGGGACATTGTCTGTTCAACTCAACATAGCTGCTAAGATCAAAACACTAGAACATAGGGAAAAAATGAAGAGAAGTCAAAATTGTAAAGGGCTGCAAGCTTAGAATCACCTGTAACTCCAATAAACACAAATAATAAAAAATCCAGCACCACAACAAACAAGAGAGTAGACACTAGCAATCCTTCAATCAACACTGATTGGATAACAGTGATCAAAATGTAAAGGTGTGCAAGGCATAGTCAAGCAGAGCAAAGAAATAGTGCTAAACAAAAATACCAGCACAGAGATATGCTAGACACCACAGTTTAATTAAAAACAAAAGAAGAAGAAAAATAGAAATCAGTCACCTGAAGATGCTTGCACAGCTTTCCCTTAACAGGCATTTTAATACGAGCACAGCTGTTGAGAGAAAAGAAATCTAGTTTTCAGTTTCCTCCGGAACTTGCTTAACATCAAAATAAATACATTTTGTCGCTTCTAAGAAAACAAGAGCATGGATGGTTATAAAAATAATACATGCATTATAGAGATCTATGTCACCTTATGAACATCCCTGTTGCAAAGAATTAACTGACTCATTCCACTTTAAGCATATAAAAACAATTCCATATTCCTGAGAGATCACATCAAGAAACATGTACGGTATAGTACAAAGGCTTCCTTTTTATACCCAATGACATCAGTGCAATGGGGCATCTCCTACCATTTTGGTCTAAACCATGTAGTGACAGGTTTGAGTTTAGGTTTTATAGTAATTATGGATATAATAGTAGGGAACGAATACAACTGCACTTTAAAGAAGAGATTCACATTTAGCAAGTAAAGGGATCTTTCAGCAAGTAAAGGATCTTTCACGAGAAATATACAAGGGAAGCGGTCTCAGGGAAGTATATTGATGAAGGCTTTAAGGCGTTAGTATTTACCAAAATTAATTGAGTGTTCCAAATTTTTAATTTTTAATACAGGAAAAACTCTCCCTCATTTTACAACCTCTTGAATCTGCAAAGAAGCTCTTACTATTACTTTTTCCATCACAAATATCAGCAGAAAACATCAGTTAGCAAACTCACCTGATTGGGCAGTTAAGACTTACTCTTGATGGCCCTACAACAACTTCAGCATCTACCCAAATTAGTAAAAGAACCAAGCATTAGTTACAAATGTCAATGAACCAGACTTTATTCCTTAGATAGAGCGTTCACTGATCACGGCAAGAAAATTTTGGAGAAACATACTCAAGGCAACTTAATAAGGCAAAAAGAAGAGAAGAAGCTTAGTTTGAAGAAGGGCAAACGCCAAAATACCTTATACCTGTCCCCATTTACTTTCTACTAAAAGTACTCGACAAGGAAAATACACTTAATTAACACACATATCTCATATTTTATATCTTACAAATGCAAGAGCATTATTAAGTATTAACTACAACTTGATCTACCTCGAATGGGAAATAAGATATACTCACAAACTAGTACACTGCATATAAAGCAAGTGTGCATTGTCTGTAAGCAGGTCATAGCACAGTATAAAAACCACAAATCAAGTGACTTGACACACAACCTATCTGAAATATGCATATTTTGGCTAAAAATTAGTGGATTCACCACTTATGAATATCTTGCCTAAAGATATTCGTCAATTATTGATTCACCAAGGCAGCCTATCAAACTAGCACGGAAGCCTCATCATCAGGCATAGATTCATCAGAGTCACCAGAATTATAAAAATGAATTTAAGTATCCCTAACCACTTTATAATGCAGATTGCAGACTATGATTCATCAAGTGAAACAGAAAACTCAAGGAACCAGCTATTGACTGAGAAATCCTCAAAGCTTCCACATATCCAATTCATCTGTCTGTGAGAACTGAGAAATTGGTTATTTAAAGGCGGCTTTTACTAAATAAGTACAAAAATCCATGCAATTTGACTAGAAATATCAATCAGCAACACATCTCTATAATTACATGTAATTACATACAAATCAATAAATTTAAGTCAAAATAGCTTCATAGACCACGATGATAACAACCAATCAAACTAAGCATACCTGATTCCAATGTAACACTGGCAGGTTGAGTATAATCTTCTGGAACGGGTAAAGATGATGATGGTACATCACTCATGAAAGCAATGAGCACAACGTAGTGAGCTACAAGGTGGTGAAGATGTACCAAAATTAAAAGATGAGAAAGCACAAAGATTAAGCTCAAACTGAATTCATGGAAGGCATACCATCAAAATCACCAACTGCTTGAAGTAGATTTGTTCCAAATTTGAGCATATGGGAGACATTCGTTGGGGCCAGAGGTCCTAGCTCCTGCTTACGAGCACAATTGTCAAATAAAGTGAATGGCAATAGATAAAAGAGTTAAAAAGGACAAATATTAGCATTTGAGAAAAGAAATGTTGTCATCCAGACCATTTGACCAAACACCCTCCCTCTGACACCTCTTCCATTAAGCATGATGCTGGACATATGTAAAGGGTAAGAATGTTAAATCCTTCAGTTGAAATGTAAACTTAAATAGAATGAAGTAGCATAAAATAAAGCATACTTCACTTTTTGGGGAGTAATAATGCATGAAGATGTATCTATGTTGCCTTTCATGGCAACAAGTAACCCCTGCAAGGTAGTAATTGAGCATCAGATATTATTCCAAGAGACAAGACAAGAGAATGAACAAATACATGCAAGGATATCAGCAAGTCATTCATGCATCGTTAGAGATAATGAAAATTACATGTGTAATAGTAGCAATCCACACTCCAATTACACAACAGCAGCCCAGCAACATCAAAATGAACTATGTCAATTATGTATTTCTCTTGATTTACCAGAAAAAAGCATCTCAAATGAAACCTTTGATTTAAAAGTGGCACTCAAAAGCTGCAAAAAATAATATATTCACTACACTCATCAACAAAAATAAATCACCTAAGAGATAACATAAAAGGCACAGCTCCTAAAATGACTTAGAACATTCATAACCAGATTCAATACACTAGAACTAGAATCTGATATTTGATTACACTACTTCATAGGGCATCTATTCCCTGAACTCATCAGAAGCAGGCCCAAAAATTAACTTCACCCATTCATAGCCAAAAAGAAGGAAAAAAGGCGAGAAAGCTGAAATCTTATCACACATTTTGACTGAAAAAAAGACTATGATCCCCGCTTATTCGTGAGCATGAGTCCGTGATGTATGTTCCTTGTCAATCTGATCTAAATATATAGGTATGTTTCATAATTCTTCTCCTAATGACTTGTGCTGGGACAGGCCAGCCATCTAAACATGTAAACCCGCATGAATCATAAATTCAAGACATTTCTTTAAAAAAAGACACTTACAATCTTTCGCGAGGAATACGGCATCTTTTTTGTAAGATGAAAATCAACTGCACATGCCTCAAATCCAGGCTGTAACATCAAACACAAAAGATATTTAATGATGCAGATATTTAATGGTGCAAATAAAACAGAAACAGGTCATGAGAACCGTTTAACAAATTTAGTGAATTTTACAAAGAGTCAAGGACTTTTATGTCCACCTTAATGTCAACAGATGCAATTACATGGACCACTTTTATCCATGGAAAGTATCTGCAAAAGGCAAACAGTTAATGATGTCAAACAAACAAGACATTTGAACAAGAAAACATAATCGTGACAATGCATGAGCAAGTCGAACAATGGCAGTTTCATAGATGTGACTTTTGTATACAATTTCTGCCATTCGTCCACATGGAGAATCACCAAATAAATATTGGCATATCATAAAAGTAAATGATAAGCAGAATAAAACTAAGCTTCTTTTTTTTCGATCAAGCTTGTGGCTAAAAAGTGAATTTACATATACCTGGACGCTATCTGTGAAATAGTGGAATTAATATTTGCTTGCTCAAAACTAATCCCTTCGTGTGTATTGAAGATCCTTGTCACCTATTATGGTATGAATAGCTTAGTAATTAATCATGCAAGCAGTTGCCACAGTATTGCACTAAGCCAATGGAAATTTTCAAACTGACGTCACCAAACCTCCTCAGCAAGTGCAAGAATTTCTTGACTCTCCTTGGCAGAAAACCATTGTGCCTTGCAAGCATGCTGTAATAAAAATAAAAATAAATAGGCCCATGTGATAACGAATGAGTAAGCTTTTCCAAACTACAATCCAAGGCATGCAATAAGAATTGGGCACAAAGCCTGAGTACCTATTCCTTAGATTTCACTAGTGTGAATGAGATGAATAAGACAATAACTACTTCAAAAGCTCTGAAAACGTATATCATAACCTTTTACTCGATGAAATATAAAAAGCAGACTCCATATAGACTTCAAAAATCGACTCGAACAGCAACACATATGACATGTTAATTGCATTGGCAAAATCACACAAACAAAAAATAACTACAGCAGCACCTCGAGCAAGGGGTAGACTCACCAAGGACTTTTCATCAGACATGAACCGTTGTTTACTTTATTGATCAAATTAATTAAATCAAAACAAAGAAGAAAAACACAAAAAAAATGACATCAAAAAGAAATTCAGTTCTTTTTTACTCAAAAACATTGAAACAAAACCAAATTCTCAAAATGTATTAAAGTTGGATTTCAAATTCACCAACGTATCGGAATTTAGCAACATCCAACTAAGATTGAGCAACCTCATGCAAAGCGACCCTAGAAAAACTCAGGATACGTATGTGTATATGAGTATATCTATGAAGTATTATGAGAAGAACCAAATGCAATCTATTCAAGTGTATACAATGTCCTTGAATCCATATTAAAACTACAGATTTTCTTCTATATGCTGTATTAGATATGAAAAAAGACTAATCAATCTGAAAATATTCTACATTCCAAAATGAAGGTATCACCCAGCCTAGTTCTAGTAGGCTAAAACTCATCATAGAAAGGTATGAGTTGATAAAGAGACAGAGAAAAAAGTCAAGATAACATTATTTCACGTGATCCTTTAATCTTACTTTTTTAATGGAAAACCAGAAAACATTAAAAACACATAGTTCATTAGAATCTCCCTCTTGGACCAACAAAATTATAATGGATAGAAAGAGAGGATGATCATCTAAATATACAACATAGGAAAAAGAAATGAAATTTTGATAATCAACTAAATATAGAATTTCAATTTCCATATATTAAAGAGTAGCATCTTTCCTATATACTCAGTAATATATAAAAACTACCCTAGCCACTAGTTCAACGATCTTATTTACCATAACAATAGAATTGCCTAATCAAATCCATTTACCTTCAGAGTGGCCATTAATACCATTATAGGTGCTTGAAGATTACAATCATTCCTTCGTTGGCAGACCTACACATCAACGAGATGAACCTGATGGTCAATCATGATTAAGAAAAACGAAATCACTACTAACTCACCTCCATCCACCAACTCTCCCACCAACATATGCATACGCTTAGACCAACTCAAGAGCATGACAAACAGCTTACCAGCTTGCAGACCTTCAGAAGGCTTGACGTTTCTGCTGGTTTCTCGTTATTGATGAGGCCAAAATCTATTCCCCTGTACATTGTCAAATTAAGCATCACAACACACGCCACACATCTCATCAGCATCAAAAGTCTTGCTGAGTCGTATCAGCATAACACATATGTAAACCTTGACAAATTGAAACATTCTAGTTTCAGCGCCTCTCCAAAAGGTAAGGGAGAAACAAAACACCTAAAACAGGAGGGGCTAGGGTTTTGGTGAATGGAGAGAGAAATCAGACCTGGAGAGCGAGATACAGAGGTTGCCGAACACAAGAGTGCTATCGGGATGGTTATACTGAGCGCATTTGAAGAGATTCTCACACGTAGTCGATATGCGGACGGCGTTCTTCGTTGACACGTCGTCGGAGGCGCCGTTTGCGCTTGGCGCCGTCGCCGGTAATGCCAACCCCGGCGGCCGAGTTGCAACGCCGTTCATCTGCAACCGCCGATCCGACTGTCTTTCACTCGATTGCTCTTTCCAGTTTTAGAGCCAACTTCTCTGTCTCGTATGATTATAGTTGCAAGGCCATGTTTACGAGTTTTATCAGGGGGATTTCTCAAGCGCTCTTGAGACGCCCCTTTTTCACTTTTTTTTCCCTTTTATATAATTTTTCAAATACTTCTCCCACTTTTCGTGTAAATTGCAAATATACCCTAATTTTTTATCATCCTGTTGTGTAAAAAGGATATTCATAATGTTGTCCCAAAACACTAAATACTTCCACTTCTAAAAAAAACTCGTCTCAGAAGTTATGAACTTGTAGGTAGGAGGTTTTATTTTTGTCAATGTGAACCACTTGACTAATGAGGTATTGAGGTTTGCTTTGGTGAAAAGTAATATTGGTGTAGGGTTTTCATGCTCTCTTTTGGCCATGACAAATAATCTAGGAAGTAGTTTAGTTTCTTTTCGGAGAAGGGGGCAAACCCAGAAATCATTAATAAATGGGGGGCCAAAGTCATGCGCCCACGGCCTAAGCCCATAACATTGGCTCAATAGGAGGGTTCCTAAAGACAAGAATCCCAACAGGGTGGGCGAGCCAGATCGGCGAGGCTGTTTGCTACTGAATCGGCCTCTCTGAAGATGTGGCAGAAGTGCAGAACCGGAGATCCCAATCCATACTTGAAAAAGCCTTGACATTGGCTCGTGAGGCTGAAGAGCGAATGGTGCTTAGAGAGCTCAGAACAAAGGGGTTGAATAGCAAGCAAGGAGTCAGTTTCCACGATCAGCTAGGAAGCAGTTTACTCAGCATTGAAAAGCAATGAAGTACCCTGAAACCATCCATTTCTGGTAAAACTCAAGTACAATGATGAACTTGGTTGGATTAGTTTCAAAACAAAAGTAAAGTCGAAAGAGAATGGGAATTCTAATCTAATCCATACAGATCAAGCTCAATGAAGGTGAATTGAAATTTTCAAAACCCATAAAGCTCCCAACTTGCATTTCCACCAGAAGTTCAGACGCAGTTTTAACAGTTGACTATTTGTTTAAAAGTCAGAAATTACAACAAAATTGAATCTGTGGACACATGTAAGGATAGTACTTCAAGACAATGTATTGCCAATTCAGTTTTTGCTCCATCTTCTGTGGAAACAGCTATTGAGGGTTCAGAAACCATTCTAGGTGATACATTTTGGTGTTCCACCGGAAAATGTTAATCAATGTAATCCCAATTGAGCATTTCTTGTCATCTCAAAAGCCTGTCTCTAGCTCTTGCCCTGGAAAGGATCACACCACTTTTGGCATCAGACTATAGATATAGGAGTAAATATATCTTCGACCCATATGGATTGCCAAGGATAATGCATACTTTTAGATTCATCTACGACCTTAACCATGGCATTGTTGCATAGAATTAGATTCAGTCAAGAAATACATACCTTGTGAGGTGGAGTTGCTGGTCTGGATGAGTGATTACCGAAACCCATGCCCTTCTTCTCAGAGGCTTTGAGGATTTGAAAGGAGCAAGTCAAGCTATCATCCACGCTCATCATGGCTCCAGCATTATCAAACTCACCACAGTAATTTGGTGCAGAAAAGACAGTCACCAGCTGACGTTGTGCGAAGAATTCATAACCATCTTCTACAACCTAGTTAGCCATTACCAGTAAGATATACAGAAACAGAAAATAGGATTTCAAGAGAAATATAAACCTGTAAGCATTTATTACATCAGCGTCTGACCATCTTAGAACTACAAAAAAAGCGTCTTCAGAGAGACAAGAGAAGCAGCAATTTGAGCATTGTAGAAGCCAAAGGTTATCTAACACAATGGTTCGTATGCTAGTTGAACAATAGGGGAGTTCTAGGCGCACTCACAAACTATGTTATTATTTTTAAAACTAATCTGTGCAGCAATTTTATTTTTCATTTGGTACTATGCATTTGAGATTTCTCCAAGTGCATCTAAGGGGTACCAAATAATAACTACAGACTCAGTTGCAATGATTAAACATAATTAAGCATAAATATAGAGTAATAATAACAATAATAGTGCTATACAATAAGCCCTTATTTGGGTGATTTGAAATAAACAGAGTAATCATCTCACTAATTAATCACATGATTTTGTTTTCATCAGCATTATATATAACTCACTGGATGGTTTGGTAGAAGAAAGAATAATAAGCCCTTGGAAGTTACCTGATGAGCACGACAAATAAGGTCCATGTCATGCTTCTCAAGAAATTCACTAACTTTGTCCGCTCCAAATGTGAAGGATACTCCCCTGTCATTCTCCCCCCACCCATCGAGCTCTTTATCGGGGTCAGCCCACAGCAAATCGCAGAGAAGTCCTTGATCAGGTACATCAATAGGGCGAGGTATATTCCTAATTTGGTCCAAGTTCTTCAAATCAGGGGATAGACCGCCGTGCATGCAAAGGATCTTTTCATCAATAACAGCAGCAACAGGCAAACAATTGAAACAATCTGTAAATGTCTTCCAGAGTCGAACATTGAACCTCCTCTTACACTCATCATAAAACCCATATATGCGGTTAATGGAAGCACATTCATGGTTACCCCTAAGCAGAAAGAAGTTCTCCTTGTACTTTATCTTGTATGAAAGGAGAAGACAAATGGTTTCAATGCTCTGCTTTCCACGGTCTACATAGTCCCCTAAAAATAGGTAATTTGACTCGGGTGGGAAGCCTCCATACTCAAACAAGCGAAGAAGGTCGGAATATTGACCATGAACGTCACCTAAGACAATTCCGTAACGAATTGAAAAGTGTAAATAAATAGCAAATTAATAATAGCTTGGCAGAAAGAAACATAAATTTCTACATTTATGAAGAACAAAATATGTGCACCAAGAAATTCCGGCAACCCAGTAGAGGGTACACAACAAGCATGCAATAATTCAAGGAGGCTGGGACAAATTAAGCTAGCTATATGGTGAATGTGAAACACCTCCAAAGATATAAGTAAAAACGTCCAGTTATAACTGAGCTCTGGATAAAAGATCGGTACTATCATAAGAAATACATACAAGTTAATGTAAGTCACATGTTCGTCTCATGATGCAAAAGAACTAAAATCTTCAGCTTGATGGCAGACATCAGCACTTACCTTTCCCTAAAAAATTACAATCATAAAAAAAAAACTTGCTTTTGGTTCATATGACGTAATACAAAAATGCATAACACTCATTAGATCGTTTATTACAACATGACAAGCGCAGAGTATGCGTCTCACATAATGAGCCTAATGCAGCATCCAAATCAAAAATAATATTATCACAACTTCATCGGTATTGCTATCATCATTGTTTTTTTTTTGTTTCAAACAAAAAAACCATATGCCATAAAAGGCTTCACAGCATAGGCGATCTTGGAACCTAGATTGTTTTTAGCAGAGTAAAAGCATCCATGAGGCTACGGCATGGGCTGAAAAGTTACATGAAACTTCTGAAAGCAGAACTTGCCCTCAAGGTAGGTTAAACGTTCGTGTAGAAGACCATCAGCATTCAAATCAAGGTCTTGCTTCTTGTTTTAGCAGGTTATGCCAATAATATAAAGAAATCGAATGGTTTTCTTCTTTCTTTATTCGGCAGGGCAGGGGTTCTTTTTAAGTAAAGGCCTTAAATTCAGTCCTGCCCCTGCCGCATTAACTCGAGGATCAAGCATAGAAAGAATTTTAAGAATTGACAGCTCATAATGTTAGAAGCAACACCATATTAAAACATCGAAGCACGAAAAAGGGAAGCTTATTTAACCCAATAACCCTAATAGCATCTCACTGTGCTTTCACCCCCTACAGAAACTCCTAATGAAAACACCCATCTTACAGTCATTATTTCTTCTTTTATATGCACTAAGTTGTGTATCCATCTACATTTTTTCACACCATCCACGTTACAGATCAAAAATTAAGGGACAAATTGCTGAAATCTCATAATCTGAGGGAGCAATTTCCTTATTCAGTTATTCATCAAGCTCCAACCAGCCGACTCAAAGGATGTCAGGAAATTGCAAGCAGAATAAAAGATAAGTTGCAAATAGAGTAATGAGCTCCAGCATAGCTTGAAAACCATGAACTCCTTCGAATAAAAAGAAAGCAATATACATTTCATTGTGGTAATTGGACAACACTGAAGAGTGGTTGTAAAAGGCAAACAAAACAAGAAGCTCTATATTATGAGTATAAGCTGATGGAAACCAACAAAACAATGAAAGAGAAACCAACTTGCAGAATCAGAAGAAACATTGTAGTCAGTTCTTTCGGCAACTAATCAATCTAGGCGCAGCAATATCATAAAACCAATCAGGATTAAAATCGAAAAAGGCAAACACTCGACAAAAGCATAGAGTTCTGAATACCAGGCCAAAAATCAATCAATTACTAACCCTAAAACCCTAATCCGATAGAACAATACAAAAACCAACGAAATAGAAGAAAGAGGAAAATTAGGGCAAGAGGAAGCGTATACCGCAAATCTTAATAGGAGCTTCGAGCTCGAGAAGATTGGGCTGGCTGAGAAAAATCTCCTTGGAAGCGGCACAGAGCTGACGGATTTCGGCCTCCAAGAGGTGGACTTGTTTGACCGCCCTCCCTTTCTTGGCGTCCATCAGCCTCCGGATGATGTCATCCAACAACGCCTCGTCCATCTCCGCCGTCCGATCAAAATCCCTCCCGCCTTTCCGTGACTCACCGGAAAATCAAGAACGGCGTAGGAGATTGCTAGGGGGATTGATGGAGGAAGAAGGAAGGGGAAAGGGCAGGGGGGCAAACGGAGGAAAGCGGCCGCCAAGGCTTTTATATATATATCCTCTTGTGGGTATTGGTAGGGGAAGAAGAGGGGAAAGAGAGGGAGTGGGTGTTCAAGGGCCTGGATTTATTTACATGTCCGTTTCCGTAACACAAGCGCCCACGGACCCCGGTGGGTGGGCGGTGCACCATTCGGGGGCGCCTTTTTTCTTTTTTTCTTTTTTAGTGTCGAAGGAAACCCTCTCGGTATAGGTCACGTGCCATCTGCATGTGGCAGTTTCAGTTTGTTCTTGGTCAACGTCCTTATACCGAGAATATCAACAAAAATAAATAAACTTTATTTTTTCCCCATCCTGCTTATGTTTTGGGGATGGTTGCACTGTTATTCCGTCTGGAATACACCATAATATACTACTATGTGTAACTTCAACAATTCTTATTGCTCATGTCTAAGTTCATGAATATCGAAAAGAGGGGTTATACGACCCTTACAAAAGACTTCTTTAATTTCGGTACGTCATATGTTAATGTACATTTTTCGTATGCATTCCTATCACTTACACCGTGTTATTAGTATTTGCACGCTATTTCTTAACGTTTCTTTGCTCTTTTCATTTCCTTTACTTCATCTCTTCTCACGTCAATAAGATTGCTATATGGTGTATAATCGTGGCTGGCTTACATGATCCACCCGGGTTGTGCCGCATCGACACCTAATGTTGCGCCCTCGCGTGCCCTTTACGAGTCGCCACGAGGGCCGAGGCACAGCGCCATGCCATGACTTACGCAATCTCCTATACCATGCTAGCGCCAACATTTCGATCTCGTCAAGCATCACCTTGGTGCATTGTCGTTCACAGCTCACACCTCCAGCAATATTGCTCAAGGCACGTGTGGCTGGCGTGACACAACCCCGCCGGTCGCTTGAACAACTTAAACCCGGCCATGAGGGGTTTCGTATATATGCTTTAATTCCCACTCTTAGCTCGACACACCGCACTTGTTGCCTCGATCTAGCCGCCCTTGATTGAGTATGCTTTCCTGGGGTACAAAGCCCATGGACTCACGTGTGTACTCACCCTCTAACAGCGTGTTCTAACTAGCTAGAGGGTGAGTACGTACATGAGTCCATGGCTGATCCATTTCCTGCTAAGTAACATTGTCTATCCCTTCTAAGTTTGTGCATTTGATATTTATTTGATTATTTCCATAATGAAGATAAGGAAACCATTGCATAAAAACGGTGGTTAATTGGTCATGTACACATGCATTCATGTATTTTTGTGGTTTATTAGGAGGAAAACAGAGTTTCAACAAAGATCGTAAGCAAATGAATTAGTACTCCAGCTTTGCACCTGTTCTTCTTTAGTAAACACTTTGTACACGCGGATCAAATTTCACTGCGTATTTAAGCATAACTCCACAATAAAAAAATAAAAAGTGGATACATCATACATATATAGTTGATCCATCAGGCAAACATCTGATCAAGCAACAGAACCAAAGTCATGGCGAGGGCGGGATCGAACCCGGGCCACACGATCAAACGAAAGACCTCCAATCCGAACGAGGCAGAGCCGTTGATGGCCTCCTTCGCCTTGATCTCCGCCACCACCCTCTTCCTCCTCCCATCATTATTGCTACAATCCATTACCCTACACGACCTCTTGTTGTACGAGCCCTCGATCACATAAGAAGGACGCGGTCTCGTACGACTAATGTGATCTTGATCGCCTGCTTCGCTCCCCACCGAATAAACGTGCGCCAGCGCGTTATTGCGTGTGCCGTTGGGGTGGTTGGAACTTGCTTGTAAGATGCTCAAGTGTTTCTTCACATGGTAAGCCGGTTTTCGTTTCTTTTGCTTTGTTTGCTTGTTGTTTGATGATGATGACGACGATGAATGTTTCCTTCTTAAGCTTTCAAAGCTGTTATCATTAGATGCTTCTCCTTCGTATATGAGCCACTCGTTTACTAGACTCAAGTTCTGTTCCAATTAATATCATTCACCAAAAATTAGGATCGTTTAACTGAAAAATGAACCCTATAAAAAATAATGAATTCTAAATAAATAAATAAATATAAAAAAGATCTTGTTTGATATGGACAATAGGATGGACAAATTGTAATGATAATATAATATGAAGGCATTTTCACCTAACTTTTTATTTGTAGAAAGACGTTATCAATTCGAAATCTACTTGTTCCAAATATATGATATAAAGACGATATAGCAGAAATAATGAATATGATCTGCCGGAAAATAAATTCGTGTGGTGCACCACATAAGAAAGTGTATTAAGGTTTTTTTTTTCTGTTTTCATCTAACAGCTTAACTTTCAACAAAGGAAATGAATGGTGTGAAATGTTCTTTGATGAAAGAATGTACTGTATCGTTAGGTGGGAGACAGATGCAACCTTCTTTTACCACACATCCATATCAAGGTTCAAGAATGTCATGTTTGGAATGGAAAGCAACCATGGTCAACTTATAATTGCAAATTTTCAAAAGAGCTAGACAAAATTAGTGTTGCAAGTCTGTCGTCTAATATTGATACGCAAATCAAAACGTGCACAAAAGAAATTACAAACATGAAATGAGGACCAGAATTTAGTGACCCAGAATAAAATGCTTGCAAAAGAAATCAAGGAGAAAAAATAAAGAAAATTAAGGAAAAAATAAGGACTGAATAGTGAAACTTAAGCAAATGTAACTAATCCATATACCTTGCGACGACGGACGGTGAGGATGCATTTTCCATGGGCATCCATGAGAACGAGCTCTCCTGGCCGTCCGATGTAATTATCGACCCGGTAAGCCAACATTCCGTTGCAATCGATGACGGTAAATCCGCTACAACAATTGAACAGCAACGATTTTCTCCAAACCGTTAGTGTTGTAGTGCACGCCTTACTATTACTTCCTTCTTCCTCCTCCCTCGCCTTCTCGGCTTCTTCTGCGGCCGCCCGGTTTTTCTCGTCGTGAACCACCGACGATCTACACTTCCATCGCGATTTCGACAGCGATTTCAACGAAAGCAACATCTCGAAATGATAGTAAGTGTATATGAACTTAGTTTTAGAAGATGGATATTTAGATGCTTTTGGAAGTAATATCTTGTTTCCTACTTGTTTTTCTTTTTGTAAGCCTGAGGTTTTAGGAGAGCTATACAAGCATATGGTAGATATTTATATATGAAAGCTAGCTTCGGCCTAAAAGTTTGGAACGTGGCTATTTCACTTTTAGGTCCAACATTTGATTTATTTTGGTGAGGACCGCTTTGACACTTTACACTATACCTCCATTTAATCTTTATTTATCTCAATTGTAATTAGTTATTTATTTTTCATGTATTTTGGACATTACTTATGCTTGATCTATTCCTATTCATTAATTGAATTTAATATTTTTTATTTCCCTACATGAAAATTTGATGTAAAAATCAAATTTTTAATTAAGATTTATTGACCTTTTTTATGAATAAATCTTAAGAGATGAAATACCTAAAATTAAACGAGATTTGTATTGATACACCTACGTGAATGGTACTTAGAGCGTACGTGGCTTTTGTTTTTATCCACCACGCGTGGTTGTCCGAGTTATTAAATTAGGCTACATATGTTAATTATTTGGTGACTAATTGTTTTGTTTTTGTCAAGAAAAGATATCTTACAAGGAGATAGGAGGCACCTATCAGATACCTTGTCATGGTTCACTAGATCAACCCCTTGACTAATTATATTATTATTATTTTGTTTAATTATCCTTGATTTGGAGTAGTTGATGCAAGTGAATAAAAAGGCGAAAGACGAACAAAGGCGATATATGTCTCATTGCCTAGGCGAGAGGCGAAAAGCGAACGCGGTGTATCACGGCACTCCATAATGCAATATGTATATATCTAAAGTTTTGGATTCATGTATGATATAAGAGCACATATATATACATTAATTAATGAAAACTTATAAGTTAGACACCTTAATCATCGTAACTAAGTACTTTGAGTTAAGTATAAGTAGATATCAATAGAAGACAAATCAGAAGATTGAAGATGTCTATTTGTTTACTTTTACTTGCAGCTAAGTTTAAAATTAACAAAGATTCAAAAATTTACTACTATTTTTAAAATATTTTTGTTTTATTTTATTCCAAACAAACATTTTACCGAAAGGTGCTAAAGGCGAACGGGCGAGAGACGAGTGCCTAGGCGATAAAGACGCTCGCCTTTTGGAAAACGCCCGTCTTCACCTATAAAAGGCGATAGGACCACTGCCTCACTCCTTAGGTGAGAGGCGAACACCTAGACGTCACTTTTTTATTCACTGTTGATCACACACGAGCTAGCTTTCTAATAGCGGTAATACAGTCCCTGTTTTTAATTAGCTCCAAAAACGTACGTTTGAATTATTACTCCTCTTTTAATTAGTGCCTTAATGATATATAGTTCATGCATGTAGACCGACTATGTACAGATCGATCGACAGATTTATTGAGAGGTGGATTTATACTCTCTTCTGTCTTTCCCTATCCTATCAGTTCTATGGCTAGCTAGCTTGGTAATTGTCTACTTGAAGTGTCGTCCATTAATCTAAATGACAAATTTGCAAAGGTGTCAGGCTTCCAAATTAAATATTTATTCTCCCGTGGATTGTTGTACACCATTCGTTGGTAAGTTGCTCATAATTAGCAACCATGTTTAAGTTTTCAGCCAAAATAATAAGAAGAAATTTGAGAATCACGGCGAACAATACGAACTACCATAATACGGAGTATTAGAAAAAAACGATCTTGACTCATTTGTCAATGACTTTTTCGATAAATCAATGGTGGGAACGACGGTCGGAAATATATTGAACAAGTATAAAATATTAAGTTTTTATATCAGTTTTATAATCGTTCTAGTGGATGATTTGGAAATCAGACAGCGGTGGGAGAGGTACTTTTGCGGCCTTTTGAATGAGGGGTCTGAGTCGACAGAGGGCCACCAGAGCTCAGTGGGTCAAGGGAGTTGCCTCCCCCTCGAGTGTTTTTCTAGTGCAGAAGTCAGTGAGGTGATCCGCATAATGGGCAGTAAAAGGGCAGTGGGTCCGGACGAGATTCCGGTTGAAATCTGGAAGTGTTTGGGTGTGAGAGGCTTGGAGTGGTTAGCAGCACTTTTCAATGTTATCCTCAAGTCGGCCAAGATGCCAGAAGAGTGGAGACTCAGTAGATTAATACCGTTATATAAGAACAAAAGAGATATCCAGCAGTGCAGCAATTATAGAGGTATAAAACTGCTTAGCCACACAATGAAGCTGTGGGAGAAGGCAATTGAGCTGAGACTGAGATGGCTAGTGCGAGTGTTGGAAAACCAATTTGGGTTTATGCCAGGGAGGTCGTCCATAGAGGCTATTCATCTGCTGAGGAGGCTGACAGAAGCTTACAGAGAGAGAAAGAGAAACTTGCATTTGGTGTTCGTGGACTTGGAGAAAGCGTACGGCACGGTTCCTAGAGGGCTCATTTGGGAATGTCTAGAAGTCAAAGAGGTGCCACACTCGTTTATCAGAATTATTCGAGACATGTACGACCGGTCGAGGACGAGTGTCGGCACGCAAGGAGGGGATACAGAGTATTTCGAAGTGGGTATGAGACTCCATCAAGGATGAACGTTGAGCCCTTTTCTGTTCACACTATTGATGGACGTGCTGACGAGGGATATTCAAGGCGAGGTTCCGAGGTGTTTGTTGTTCGTAGATGACATCGTATTGGTGGAGGATTCGAGAGCTGAAGTGAGTCGCAAACTCGAAGTGCGGAGGGAGAGACTTGAAGCTAGGGGGTTTAAGTTGAGTAGGACAAAGACAGAATATGTGGAGTTCTTGTTCGGCCAAGAGGATGGTGCTAGGAGTGAGGTGCGGCTGGGAGGTGAGGTCGTTGCTAAGAAGGAGCACTTCAAGTATCTAGGATCTGTTCTGCAAAGCGATGGGTGTATTGATGAGGATGTTAGGTCTAGAATCCAAAGAGGTTGGCAGAAGTGGAGGGCAGCTTCAGGAGTTCTGTGCGATAGGAAGGTTCTGCTCAAGCTCAAGGAAAAGTTCTACAGATCTGTTATAAGGCCTGCGATCCTCTATGATGTAGAGTGTTGGCCGACGACAAAGGCACAAGAGCAGAAACTCGCAGTCGTAGAGATGAGAATGCTTAGATGGATGTGTGGGCATACGAGAATGGATAAGATCATAAATGAAGAGATCAGAAGCAAGATAGGGGTGGCCAGCATAGGAGACAAACTTCGAGAGGCGAGGCTTCGTTGGTTTGGTCATGTCCAGAGACGGAGTCCGGACGCTACATTCAGAAGGTGTGAACGTTTGGATTTAGGGGTCTTCAGGAGGGATAGAGGTCGGCCAAAAAAGCGATGGATGGACAGTATAAAGCAGGATATCGGCTTGTTAGGGATTTCTGTGGATTTGGCGAAGTGCAGAGAGAGTTGGAGAGAGAAGACCAGGGTCTTAGATAGCTGACCAGCCGTTGGTGGAGCCAGTTTACGTGTGTTTGCCGCCGATTTTTCTCGCTTAGTCGCTTAGTAGGCTAGTCTTTTTTAGACCTAGCTCTCTTGTCTTTTCTTGCTTTTGCTTTCCGTATAGTTTTAGTTTTAGTTGTACTTTGCGTTGTCGTGGTTATGGATTTTCTGTTTAGTTTTTCAAGTGGTTTGTTTTCCTTTTGTTTGGGTTGTATTGGGCGCATTCAATCTAGGTCTGGAATGCCCCCATCCTGACGCCCCAGATCCTGCGATAGCGGGACTCACTTAATTGGGTAAATGTTGTTGTTGTTGTATATCAACTTTATAATCGATAAATCACCAATTTCACTAGAAAATCAGTCGAAAAATGATTCTAGATCTTTTTTATTGATATTGTAATAGCTAGCATTTTGAAAAACTCTTTTAGACCTCGTCTAGACGTTCCCTAAGTGTCAGTCTAGACCATCTAGACAATTATATAAGCTGTCTAGATGTTAGACGACCCCTCTCCGTCTAGAGGTAGCCTAATGTTGTTGTAGAACATTGTTAATAATTTGTAACGTTGATGGTGATTTTCAAATTTCGGATTATTTTTCATTGATATTTAGTATTATTTTTAGTTAATACTGATATTCTGTAAGGATAATATTGAAACTTTTTTTTAATACCCAATAAAGTACGTGTACGTATGGATGATTGGATGATGTTGCGACTTGCGCGCATGCAAATTTTATGTACATGAACGTCAGGTAAACCGTAAATTCTCCGTATGTACACAAGAATCAGCCATATTTTAAGATTTTATAAGATATCGGGTTTGAATGGTACCGTATGGTCCCAATCGTAATGGATCACATTCAGGAAAAAACGAACACGTTCGAAAGACCTAGCTACTCGCATTTCTTAAATTATATCATAAGAAAGATAAGACAAAAATGCTAAGAATAAATGTACGTACACATGTATGGACTTGGCAATCGTCTCCACTTTTTCTCCCTCTCATTAATTAATAACTACATGTATGTGGTACACGGAGCGGGATAAAACCCTAATCGAACAAAATTAGCAAGTTGGGAGTTTAATATAACATTTTTTAACCGAGAGATTCGATTGAAGAAAATTTACAAGTTTTGTGGACCGTATATCGGTATATTCTGCTAGTAAATATCATCAATCCGTGCATACATGATACATATCAAAGCTGGAAAATATTGATTAAATTTTCATCGAGCCAAAAACAAAGAAAAAATACTAACAATAATGAGATCGAGTGCGTATATATATTTTTGATTTATTAAACCATCGGATCGAAGTGTACATGTCTTCGTTTTTATTCTAATTTGAAAACAAACAAAGCTTTACCTAACTGAGATGGGCTTACTTCTTTTTCGGAGACACATCAAACTTTAACCAGTTGGCATTACTCGCCGCCATTGAAGAGGACAGAACTCATCGACAATTAACTAAGCCATTGCCCATATTGCATGATCTTGAATATCTAGCAGCATTAGATATAGTGTACGTATATGTTGCACGAAAATCTGCAGCCTCACACGTGTTTGTATAGAACAAGAGCTTGATTGGGTAGTTGGTTAAAGCAATTGCTGCTTTCCTCCAAATTTGATTATGATAAGCCCCCATATGTGTACCAATCTATATGGATGCCAAGTTCAATCCTATTTCTACACCTAAAGACATTAATCACGCCTGTGGCAGTGATGGGCACAATGAAATTATTACAACTCGACTGGTGCATAGATTTTAGCAGATCAGTCTCAGTGTCGTCGTGGCCGGTACCTAGCGTTGGCTTTATCTTGTCCAAAAATAAATAAAGTAACAAATAAATACTACCCATCCGTTTCAAAATACTTGAACCTTTGGATATTTTTGGATATTTTATGTTGTTTTAAAAAATTTGTTCATTTCATTTATTTTTTTATTTTTTTCCAAGTTTGCCCATCATAATAACTTATAATGTAATAATCGATATCACTTATTTCCATACTAATCATGCTTTTTAGTTAGCAGTGATGTTGTTATTATTGTATAGGGGTAGTTTAGATATACATGAATAATCTTTAATAGGCGTAAAATGTTCAAAAGGTCAAGTTTTTTGAAACGAATGGAGTACCATTTTCATTTTTTAGATAAGAGAGGGAGAAAGAGAACGAGATATATAGAACAAAATAATACCGAGCATCGTTTTTTTTTGAAAAAAAAATAAGAGCGTGATATTCGGTATTATTTTTTCTGAAAAACGTACCTGACTTTATTTAGTTTAAATTTTAAATGGTATAAATAAACTTATTTATGGAATGAAATTGCTCCTAAAGATGAATTATAAAACGCTAGTGACCCATACCTATGTTATCCGCAAATTGGAATAGGGTGTGGTACTTTTTTATTTTCAATGTAAACTCGTATACTTAAACTTTTAAAGTCAGATATGCTTCAGTTTTCACTATTGATGAAGTCAGACATTTTTCGATTTTCACTATTGATAAAGTCAGACATTTTTCGGTTTTCATTTTGCAAATTGGAATAGGGTGGTACCTATGTTATCCGCAAATTGTTTTTACACTATTGATAAAGTCAAACATTCTTCGGTTTTCATTTCGCTTCCATTTTTGATTCCATATGAATGTAACATATTCAATTCCCATACTATGGACCCCACCGCGTGATTGTGGGCAAAATGTTTTTGCCCTTATTCGATCATGTTAAGATGTCTTGAATATATCATTGATTGGAACCCACTAGGGATTCGAGGACGAAGCCCCCGGTGGGGTTTCAATGCCCCTCCGAGCAGATCAAATTACCTTTTTTAGCTTAATTTAATTTTAAGAGCAACCTGATCCAAAAGTACGAATAATCAGCCCAACTTCCACCGTCCAATTCTAGCTTGCCTAGCCTAGCTCTATTGACCATTGGTTAATGACATCTTTGGCTTAAAACTCATCCAAATTTGATGCCAATATGTCTGCCTATCTAGTTAACCAAATTTATTCCAATATTAATACTACGGAGTAGCTTTTAACGAAAACCTACCATTCAAATTAAGTTACAAGTATCGCCAATCTTTATGCTCGTGAAACCAGTCACGTCAAAAATTCTAAACAATTTTGCGATGGTTGGATTGGATGGATCATATACATCCTCAATCCTCTACATGCATGATTGACAAGTTGTTCAAATATCTTTCGTTTAAAGGATTAAGCATGCTTGGCAAGTTGTTCATAGATGCTTTTATTCCACATTCAATTAAAGAAAAAGGATTAAGCATGCCCAAGTTTTTGGTCAACGAAAAGAAGAAAAAGTCAAAGCTAACATGCATGGCTATAATTACGTGTACTTCCAAAGGCCGACGTGGGACTTCGCTATTGGATAACCTGTTTATTGTATGAACTTCAATGTGCTGGACTTCCAAAGCATATATAGATCTTGGAGATATAGGCTTCTTACGTGTCATTTCGAAATCCTCCATTTTTCAAACCAACCACCAACAGTTAATTGCGTATTTAACAACAGTAATAGTTAACAATAGTAAGTTCGTCGGCAGATTAATTACGTAAGACGTAATGAAAGGGTTAATTAAAGAATGGAGATCAATTTCGTGAGATCGAAACAGGAGATTCTCTTGGACACTTTCTAAATTAGGTACATGATTAGTTATAATTACAGGGACCGTCCATGAAATTATGCAACACGTCACTCACAAGTTGCTATTTGCAACGTACCTAGCTCGAAAATCACTTTTATAAAGTACTTTATAAAGCTTTGGGAAGGTGCATGTGAGGATCAAAATTAAAGGGCGATGAAGGAATGCGAAAATGCCAATGACGTCAATTTGACTATAGTGTTTTTTTTAATATTTATTTTTTGGACCATTTTGGTTTAATCTAGGGTGTTTGCTTCTCTTTTTGGAACACAATAGCTAGGGCGTTTCTTGAATAAGAGAAATACTTCGATGTATGGTTAACAGCAAACAAAGAGTTAGTGTTTGACGGTGCAAGATCCAAAACTAATTAAGGAAATTATTAAGGAGTAGATTGTGCAGAACATCAAGGAAAGCTCTAAGGATGTTGAGAGCAAATGTACTTCCCACGTTTAGACTATAGGTCTGTTCGGTGCAAATGGATTATCGATTATAAGAGTTTATTTTTAACATTGGAATTTGTGCATGAGAGGGGAGAGAATAATCTAGAAAGGGAAAATAAAGTATTATTTTCAATAAGCAGGGTGCAACGAACAAGGTTTATTTCTCTTAGTTTCAATTGATTTTAGGATAGACTCTCATCGGACTTGTGTATTAGGTTTATATAAGCTTGATTCCTTATCGACTGGCCCGTAATTTAATAAACGGAAAGAAAATACAGTATACAACAAGATATCTAGTTTGATGAATAACATTTATTCACACATTCTATACATCACTCTGTGTTTCATCATTGGTTTTATCTAACCTATATATGTTCCAAAACAATAATATGGCGGTTGTAGAAACTAAAGCCCTATAAAAGCTATAGACCCTTTCTGTAAGAAATATGTTAAGTTTGTTCAATTAAGATCTTCTAAATTATGTCTTAAAAATATGGGTAGAAAAGTAGTCTGTGTAAAAGCCTCGGTTCACATTTGTAGCACAGTCTAATCACTCTAATGGACCAGTTCTTAGCCAATTCACGAACAATTGAGCCGACTAACGAGAAGTCGAGAAGGTAAACTTAATTTCGGATTGGGCCTAATCAACTCCACTTATTCCCGGTCTGTTAAAAGTTTTGGATTGGGCCTTAAAATTTTGTAGAAGCTCAAAATTCTCAGTTCCATGTTCTGACTTCTCAAATATGCTACTAATCATATGGATTGCTCAAAGCCTTGATTATGACCCGGGTAAGAAAAATGTCCCTTTATTGAGAGTTGCTGATCTGATCTTATGCTATTGTCCCTTGATCAAGTTGCAAATGTCCCATGGTTATTTTGGATAATGTCCTTGGAATAAGTTAGCTATAATTTTCCCTTGAACAGCTTGTATGACTAAGAGTTGGACAATGTCCCGTTGCCCCGAGAAAAAGTTGTCTATTGTCGATCCCATGATTAAGCCCCTGGCATATGCTGGCCATTGTCCCAAGAATAAGTTGTCCGTTGTCCCTTGATTAAGTCGGTTATTATCCCGGAATCACATTGTGCCCCAAGCATAAGCTCGAATGAGTTGCTTTACTTGTAATATAAAGGCTCGACCATACATTATTGTATGCGAATCTCTTCTTTAGATATGCACGTGGAATTTAATTTGAAGGTTTAATTTTGGTGAAGATCGTGATACATGATATGTGCAGAGGTGAGTTTGTACTTACTTTGAAGGTACATGCAATCTGAAAAAATGCAACATCATTTTTGGTAGATACAATTGCAAGTTTAATCCTTTTTTCACATGAAACTTTCAAACTATCTTCTTGGGTTACTATTTATGTTTGTCAAATTTTCTTGATGCAAAACTTCTCTTTCTGATTTGATGCGATGAATCTGCACATGTAACTTTTGGGAATTCTTGAGATCCATAAGCTTGTGTTGATGATATGAGCCTGCATTGATGTGAAAGTGATCATCAAGGTTAAAGTGGGGAAAGCATTAGTGGAAGGTTAGAAGAAGAAGCCTATTGGCTCAGGAATGTGTTGGATAATCTTAATTACATGATTTGAGACAGTTGGATAATCTTAGTGTCTTTGTATGATTTTGTTGCCTATACAGTTGCCTAGTTTGCCAAAAGTCCTTGGAATTTGTTTCCAAGGATGAATTTCACTTCCGAGGCCCACCATTAGAGCCCCTTTAATTTTGAACGCCATTGTTGGAGCACTTGATTAGTCCTGTTCGGATGTTTGAATTCGATGATTTCTGTTGCAACATTCTCTAGAGTAGATCAAGTTTTGTAGTTCCCTGCTCTCAACTTTACAAGTATGGACTGTATGACCTAATGGACACATTGCAATTGAGGAATGTATACAGATTAATAAGCAATGCTTTTTTGCAGATGGTATAAGCTAACTTTGTCGGCTCAACATTATATTGGGTCTCTTTTATGCTTAATTAATTTGTCACTTCTATTGGTATGTGCACCTTTTTGCTCTGCACACTGACCTTGAATATATAGTTTGCTGAAGAACACCACGTTATTAGTAGCCTATAGATATATACTCAGGATGATTGCTCAGAATTTGAGTAGGTACTAAGATTTGGCATCATCTCCATCTTGCCAACTCATACCACGTGTGACAATTGATACCTTGAAGTATTTTGGTACTTTGAAGTATTTAGTATCATATAGTAGTATAATGCAGAAAGGCTACAATTTTATTTGTGTGATGCATTATAAAAAGAGATTGTTTTTTGCTTTTGTACAAAATCTCTTTCATTACTAGCTAGCTAGTGTTTTGAAGGTCCGTTTGGGATTCATATTATGACATCCCAAATATGAGTAGGGACATAACTTATATTCAGTATTATTGTTATTTGATATATTATGATATTGATATCAACAAAGATGAAGATTTAAGGGCATTTACAATGGATTGAAACTACTTTCAGTCGGGGCAGACGCATCAAGGATCTAAAGGTAAGGGTGACGATGAAGAATCAACAATTGTGATGAACAAGAAAATAAGAGAAGTCTCCTAAGGTTTCTTTCATATTTGATTGATGTACCAAGAACTTTGCCCATCTTCCAAGTTCCAAGTGGTAAAGCATGGCTAGCCAGTCGCTAGTGCGTACAGTTTTGAATGATTAGCAATATACAAGTGTAAAATGGTTAAGGCAAGCAGAAACAACAAAGTGTCAATATCGTCCCTTTAAAGCAACGGTGGTTAGACATGTCTATGCTTCCTCAAATGGAACCCCTTTATCTAGGTATCACTCAACTAGAGTTTGGTAAAAGACAGCAGGCAGATAATGTCATGTGTTATGCTGTGATTCACATCGAAATCACAGCTCCAAGAAGTAGAACAAATGTGCATTAGCTTCTAGCCTTCAGTGAATGCATATGGGTCATCGTCAGCATACTGTAAGCAGATCGCCGAAGATGTTGAATGGCTGTGTGAGAGCACCGCCAGTGTATCCCTGTAATAAAAATATGCAATATTTACTCTGAAGTGTTCTAGTTCAGAATTAACAAAAGCAATGATCACATATCAATATAGTGCACTGCTCAATTGTGGCATGTTCTCGTCAGCTAAATGAGATTTTACTTGCCTTGGTGGATTGTCTGGGTGTACTGCTTCTCAGTGCTACTGCCTTCTTATGTTTTCTCGTTCCCTGATGCAAGGTGAATTGATTGTTATGGCAGCTGTGCTCATCATGAAACCCAGATTACTGTGTAAAGTTATCTTGAAGACAATACGTACCATGACCAGAGTGTTGGTTTTTTGGCGCTTGGTAATTTTTCCAGCATTGTTCGTTTCCACTTCATATTCTCGGCGAGTCACCTGCGACTTTCAAAATGTAAGGTAAAAAATGCAGGGCCATAACTTTTATGCCCAAAACAAACTCAGCCAGGAAACAATAAACACTTTCAGGCATTTCCACAAATGCATTATCATGTCCAATTACTGAGCTAATAACTAGCGCCCAGATGAAACTGAGGATATGAACTCTGACAAAAACAGGTATACTATATCTTTGGCTAATGTTGCCAACTTGTAATAATTCAAGGTGTAAGAAAGAGGGGAAAACATATGCAGGGCCCAAAACTATTATGTTCAGGCAGACTAGATACGCAATGCATACTCAGCCACTATATAATAAACTCTTTTAGCCAGTAAGAGAACTGGTAATTAGGGGGCCAAGATGAAAATTGAAGATTTAAACTATGGAAAACGGAGTGGCTACAACTGGCTAGTGTTGCCAGCTTGTATATTTCGCTGCAATTTATGTTGCTAAGAGATGGAAGGAAGGGGAGAAATTAACCTTCTTGCTGTGATTTGAAATGTCAATCATTGCTGAGTTTGCATTGCCAAACTTCATCAGCAAGGTTGACATAGGTGATTGTTCAGCTGGATAAGGTGAGCCCTACGTGGTAAATGCACCAACACAAGAAAAAAAAAATCAAATATAAGAGCCTAAAACCCATAGTTTATAAGAGAGAATTTTGATAATACTGATACCTTTGTATCTGTCTCCAATCTAACCAGGGCATGCTTCTTCCCTATAAGTGAAGCAGAGTTTTCCTGAGAAAAATAGAAAAACCTCCAATGAAATTCAATTGCTAGTACTGATAGGATCACCTATAACAGTTATCTTTTAGAAACAGACACCATTTGATATTTGCAACAAATTGAATTAAGAGTAGGTGATGCAGGTTGATTTGTTCAGCCCTGAACAAATACATATATAGGGATTTACATCCTTTAGCAGTAGAAAACTATAGAAGCGTAAAATAAAGGTCACATTCATCCAGTGAAATTCTAGTCTCTAAACAAACTTTATGTGGCCATTCACATACTTAATAGACATATTCAGTAGTACTATTTTCCTTAATATTAAACGAGCTGACCTTTACAGAATCTAATTCCTGATTTTCTTGTGGGATGTCAGACATCACTCTCCACAGCAGGGACTTCCTCTTTTCTTTCTGGGATTCCCTCTTGGCTCTGTGATGATCCAATTGATTCTAAAGCTCTCTGCATTCATTCTCATGTTGCTGCCTCAAAGCTTTTAACTGGCCCTCATGCTCAGTCCTGATTACCTTGGTTTTCTGCAAATCTCACTTTTAATACTAGCACTGGTCTTAACATATAAACTTAAGTCATCACTGCTCTTTGTACCTCTCTTAACTCATTCTCAGCTTGAAGTTGGATGTGCTTTATTTCTTCAGCATGGCTGGACTTGAGACACAATTCCTTCTTTTCATGTTCCTCTTGGATGCTCTTAATCTGTGTTATGAGAAAAAGGGGGAATTGTTAGACTGATGTATCAGCTCAATTGCTGAAGCTCAAGTAAGATATCCAATTGAAAAGTTGATAGATCAAAACTTTTGAATAGTTTGTCCAATTGTCCTGTTCAGTTACTCAGACACATATTGATCACATGTGTGTACAAATAATATTTATAAACTATACCATCGTAGTTTGTTCTTCCTGGATACGAGTCAATTGAAGTTCTGATTCTTTTTTACATTCATCAATTCTTTGCTCACAGTTCCTCTCCATTTCTGCAACAGCTTTGTCTGACTTAAAGCCCAAAACGTAATAATTTAATTCATCTCAAATGCAAAGGGAAAATGTAACACAATGAAGCATCCACCTTCTCCTTTTTGAGGGGAAGTACCTTCTGCTTTTCCTGCTCAAACTTAATCCTAATCTCATTTATATCCAGCGCCAAAACCGTTGCTCTCAGGTCTTAGGAAAATATAAGAGCATTTCATAATCCTCTATATAGGTTGTTTAAAGGGAAATACCTTATCATTCTTCTGAGCTAGCTCCTTCAAATGATTAGAAAGCTGTAATTTATGCTCCTCCAACATTGAACCATATTGCTCCTCAGCATCACTGAACTTACTTTCTGCAGTGACCAACAGTGTTTCAATCTGCAAGAACAGATGACAGAATTCTAGGCACATTTAAGAGTTAAAAACTTTAAAAAATTGCATCAGCAATTTCATAATTTAAATTTGACCTCTGCCATACGATTCTTCAAGCACTTTTCTCTTTCCTTGTACTCCATTATCAGCTGTTCCTTTTGCTTCAAATCATTACTAAGTTGGTTGACTTGTTTCTCTAGAGAGTGTACTAACACGATTTGCTTTGCATCGTTTAGTGCACAAGCCTGTAGTTTCTCAGCTTTGTCTTTGTTTTCTGATTCTAGTTTCGATAACTTCAGCAACAACTCTTTCTGCAAGGTTACGAAAGGAGAGAATGAAGAATAGGACCAAGTGGAAAATAGTGAAAAAAAAATATGTATAAATATAAACATAGACCACACAAAACTGAGGATGAAGCATGGGAAATGGTCTGTAAATATTCATAGAAGTCACACATAGAGCGATTTTGTTTTAAAACTGTTCCTATAAAGTAGCCCACTAGAGATTTTGAAAAGGGTATACCGTTTTATCCTGGGATGATTTCAGGCTTTCAGATAGGTTCCCAGCTTTCTCCTCCAGTTCCTTAATCAACTTAACATTCTCATTAGCTGAGTGGATGTTGGTATTTTCGTTTTGTAATTTGTCAAGTGAGACTTTCATCTGTGTAATATCTTCTTCTTTCTGCCTGAGTTCTTCACGCGCATCTTCCAAGTTAGACTTTAAGCTCTCATTGCTCATCTTGTAAGCCACCACATCTGCTTCTAGAGATTTGATCGTAGCGTCTGCAAGCAACAGGATGCTCTTAAGGGATCTTAATACATTGCATTGACCATGTGGTAAAATTGGAAGTTGGAAGCATACTCCAGAAGATTGAACGAAGTGCAACAACACAAAAAAACTTACATCAATATAAACACTGCTGATATTTGATCCAACTTGAGACCAACAATGACATCGAAATAGATAATTCTACCAACTCTATCAAACAAGCCAAGATTGTTGCAGATGTCAATGCTGTTTAACAAATAACTTGTCATGTGTTGAATATGAACAGCAGAACATAAGCAACTTAAATATAGTCTGAGGAAGAGCTTATGGAGTCTTGTGACATTAGCTAGTCCAGATTTTTCAGGTTACAAGTAATAGATTATAAACCTTGTAGCAAGTTATTCATTTAGGATGATAATCCATGTAAATTATATACCATGTTGACATATCACCTTTATTCTCCAAGGCCAATGCAGATCTACACACCGCATTAGTAGCAGAGAATTTGGATTCTAACTCTTGCCAAAGCTTTTAATTTACTTGCTGCTTTTCTTTGATCTGACAGTTCTCATTGAAAGCTCTCTGTAATTTGTCTTCCACTGTTTTCAAATGCTCTAGAGAATCTATGAGCGTTGAATTCTGCATTTAGAAGCAAAATCGGAGCTCAGATGCTAATAAATCTACATGTTAAAACGGACTAGTGTTCTCAAATTTAAATCAAATTAAATGCATCTCGATACAACATTCCAGAAACGAAAATCACGTGGCAAAACGCACAATTGAGCAGTAATCCCTAGCTGGCCTATCAATTCGAAATTAGATGTCCTTAACATGAGATTGTAGTTCTACGAGACTAATCAAAGGATCAGATGAAATTATAATCCAAAAAAAAGAGGAGAAAGGAGACATTACCGCTACATCGAGCTCAGTTGTCAACAAAGCTTGCTGTTGACACAATGTTTCTGCAAAATCCATTCATTAGGAGCGAAATTCACCAAATCAAGTTGAATTTCCTGAAACAAAACAAGTTTAAATTGAGATGAAGAACCAGCAGCGATCTTCAGGGCTGCGAAGCTCCCTGAAGTTCTCTCTAATTGTTTCGCTGAAGTAGTCATGGTTCCGGAATCGCGGTAGAAGAAGCGGAGAACTGAATGAGTCGCTCTCGTATTTGTTAGTACTATGAAAAATGGTCGCAGGGAAGTGGAGAACTAAATAAGAGCCCCACCGAGTTTTTAAGCTCTAAAAAACACATGTGGCACAAGAAGGAGCATCCGATCAGATCGGATGGCTCTCATTTTTTTACCCAATTTCGGTATATAAATAACAAGTTTAAGATTTATTTAGTAATAAAAATAAAATAAAGATAATCTATGTATATATATAAAAGTCGTAAGGATTGGAGTAACCACATTGCGCCACGTCAGATTTTTCCACATGTCGCCCCGATGATGTGCCACGTAGGATTTCGCCACATGTCACCCTATCGTTGCACCACGTCACAATTATTGTACGTTTTTGTTATTTTGTTTTAACCCACCTCATATTCATTATCTAACTCATATATAAAAAAAAATTCCAAATAGACTTTTTGTTAAGACACACCATATCTCAAAATGATATTTTCTTTAACATTTGTTATTGATTTTATTCTCATCTTTATCTTCTTATGTTGTTGCTCTTCAAATTGATTTACGATTTTTCATTAAAACGACTATCGATTTATGGTTGCACTTCAATAATCGATTTGTACTCTTCATCTTCCTCATGATCGATTTATTCATTTCTACTCTTCAATGAAGATGAAGCTAAATGGTAGAAACTATATAAAAGGAAAAATTATGGAATGTTTAAATTATTGAAATATGAAATCTATACTATATATTAAAGCCGGAGAATTTCGAGCCTCCACGTTAATTCTGGCCCCACTTTATGAGCAATATTATATGTTTTATTTTCCTTAATTATCTAATTTTTAGTTTTATCCTTTTACTTACCCATCAAATATCTATCTTTAAAGAAATACTATTTATCTTTAAAATTTCCTTAGTTATCTAATATTTAATTTTATCATTTTTCTTACTCATCTAATATCTATCTTTGAAACAATATTATCTATCTTTAAAATTTCTTTCTATAAAAGATACATATTAATCAACTTATCTTTTCAATTACCATTTTAATCTATTTATGTAGGAATTAATATAAGAAATTCGAATTTAAAAAAAAATTAAACTATCATGTCCCTATGGTACGTGGAAGATAAAAAAAACAAATAAAATTAGATAGTATATAATACGTACGTAGTAGCTAAGTTATTAATTTTAAAGAACATATATATTAATTAAACTTGGAACGTGATAGATAATATATAATACGTACATAGTAGCTAAGTTATTATCTATCATATGCACTATTAATTGTCTATCATATATCTTCTTATTCTTTCTAATTTCCATCTTTTTCCACCTAATATTTATCTTTTTCAACTATTTGCTTAGATATTGTTTTTTGTAATCATATATATTTTCCATATTTTGTATCATTCTATTTTTATCGCATAAATTTATAATTTAAGTAACAAATATCTAAAATACATTTGAGAAATATTTAAAAATATATGAAGTAAATTTGTGTTATGATTTTTATTTATAAATTGTATTGATCTATAATTCTACTATCATTAAATAACTTATAGTTAAGTTTTATAAGATCTATTATAATATTCACTTTATTTAAAAAAAATTATTATTGATTAAAATCTATTTTTCTATAAGATTTATGTAAATAAGTCATCATTAACTTAATTTTTTTATTTCTATCATCGTATAAAAGTATTATTAATTATGAAAATATATATGTTGATAAACTCTTTCAACTCATATTTTGTATCATATCACATATGAATTTTTTAATTAATCAAATATATTTTGGAAAAAAAATGATAGTACTTTCTATTCCGTATGATTTTTATTTAAGTCATATCATATAAATTTTAAATTTAAATTTATTCTTAACATCAAATCATGATTTTGGATCAACAAAATATTATAACGATTTCGGATAAAAAGATGATATCAATATCCATTTCCTAATAATATTATTATGCATTCTTTTATTAAATAAATAATACATCAAAAAAATATTATTAATCGTGTCCCGTACAGGGTACGGGTAATAATCTAGTATTCTTAATTTGCTCCATGATATATTTCCTCCTAGTGATGTTGATACTTTGTAGTTGGATTATGTATTTTGATTTACTCATCTATACTATATATTAAAGCCGAAGAATTTCGAGCATCCACGTTAATTTTGGCTCCACTTCATTAACAGTTTTATATGTTTTATTTTTCTTATTTATCTAATCCTTAATTTTATCTTTTTTCTTACCCATCTAATATCTATCTTTGAAGGCATAATATTTGTATTTAAAATTTTCTTAATTATCTAATCTTTAATTTTATCCTTTTTTTATTCATCTAATATCTATCTTTAAAGCAATATGATCTATCTTTAAAATCTCCCTCTACAAAAGATACATATTAATTAACTTATCTTTTCAACTACCTTTTTACTCTATTTATGTACGAAATAATTTTAAAAATTCGAATTTAAAAAATAATTTAAAAATGGAAGCCTCTTTTTCTAAATAAATTATATTTTTATCTTTGATACTAAATCAATTTTAATATTAGTATACTAAATCAATTATAAAACACTAATATTCACAATTGATTTAGTAAATTATATTTTAAAAATTGATTTATTAACAATTTTTATCTTTGACACTAATATTATATTTATATAATATTCAAAAAATTATAAAACACGAGTCGTGCATGGCACGACGGGTACAGCTAGTATGTTATCACAGTTACGTATTTTCTTTATTGCATTGCACTACAATTATATTTTTTTTGGTGAATACTACCATTCTATTATATGATTTCATCAAATAATAATAAAAAAATCATATCAATGACTTCCTCCATTGGTTCACGACTTTATCATATAACATGTTTATCAAGCATAATTAGACTTTTGTCCACCAACTACAATAAGTTTGTACGTACTCATATGGTGTAACAAAAAAATAATTGTTTAACAAACATATTATAAACACCCCTATTTTAAAAACTCAATCCAAAAAGGAAAATGATAAACACCCATAATTTAAAAACTAAACCCTAAAAGTAAAATTATAAGCACATTTAAGAAAAGTTTATATAATATTAAAATATAAGTGTTTTTATCTTATCCATATATAAGTTCATATAAAAAAACAATGTCTTTCTTATTTATTTTAAAAAAATATATATATTTATCTTATCAATATTGATGTGTTCATATCAATATAATATCTATGATCTCTATTGTATATTACTTCTATCTATATATATTTTAAAAAAAATTAAATCATTTATATCTACTTTATATAATATTATATATAATACTAAGTAAAATATTATTCTTTCCATATCTACTTGATGAGAGATATTATAATATTATTAAGAGTTTACTCTACTGTTTGATAGGATTGCTCTACACTGCTTTTTTGTTACAAGAAAAATGGTATGGATGAAAATTGATCTACATATGAATATAGATAATTATATCAAGGTTGAGAAGGATTTTGTATCAAAAACAATTCCAAATATAAATCTTCTAATATAAAAATGGTTAAATAACATATTGATCGACCAAAACAAAATATTGATTAACATATATTCGTATACACAATAATACGTAAACGGTCAAAAACCCGTACAAGGTACGGGTCTAAAACTAGTTATATTAAACGGTAGAGAGGAAATTGTGTGGAATATATTTCAACCAAAAAAAACGTACGGAGAATAGTGTAGTGGGGTGTAGGTAGTTGTTTGAAATTTAAATTATTTATATATGTACAAATTTATAAGGAAAACAAATCATACAGATTTGGAATGAGTATTATCTCATAAGCTAACATAATCCTTTAGTTTTTTAAAAATTAAAATATTAAGTATTCAAATTTCAAACATGTGACTTTCTAACAAAAAAATTCAAATTCAAAAAATGTGTTATATCTTTAACATATCATATCTTTTGTTTCCAAATCTATAATATCCACCTTATCCCTTCCATAACAAATCTATAATACGGATTAATTTGTCCAATTCATATTATTGTAAAATGAATATCTACTATAATATAATACAGTATAAAGCGGAACCCAAGTCTTTGTTAAAATTTGCGTCATGTCATCAACCCTAAATAAAATAATGATTTTATTTTTTGCATTGATTTTCAAAAAATAACTTATATATCTTCTTGCTATCTTATCCAACTTCCTTATATATACTTAATATCTTACTCAATTATATATTCTTATACGAATAAGGAAATTGAAGTGATTTTCTTTTATATTCCTTTTAGTATACATTTTTGTCATTATTGAATCTTGAAGAATAGGGAAAAAATTTCACATGTGTCAATAGTATATTCATTAATGATATAAATTTGAAATTTTGAATAGAACTATTTTATAATTAAAATTGTATGAATAAAAGTATATAAATAGGTCAATAGGTTCGGACTTTGGTCTATCGGATTTGGATTATAATTTCCCGAGTTAAAAGCGTATTCGTATCAAAATTCGATCTCAAATCGGTTAATTTGGGTTTATATTTACATTACCCATACATGATACGGGATTTATACTAGTTTTGATTTAGGATTGATTCATAGATTCCATTTTGTAGACTTTATGGGTATGATTTGCCGACAAATATAAGTGTTCAATAAAACTTATTCATAGATTTTTTCACTTAATCTATTAAATAAAATATTAATAAGACTACATTTATTATTGAACTTTGTTTAAAAGTTATACTCTGATATTTTTTAGTGTATGGATATTAATATTTATGTATCATCTTAATAAATATGGAGTATTCAATTCACTAACAATCTGATTTTAGTAGTATATGAATATTGATATTTATAATTTTAATAAATGTGGAGTGTTCAACTCAGTACAATTTTAGTGCAACTTTACCATTAGATTTTAATACAAATTTAAAATTCGGTTGTAATTTGCATTTTAAAAAAATGTCTAACTGCGGAGTATTTATGAGAATAATCTAATGAATTTGATTGATAATGTTTAAGTAATCTTTAACATTTAATCTTATTTATTTTCTATAAAATTTACATTTAAAAAAGTTTAATAACTATAGTGATCGGGAAGATTTGTTTCCGTAAGATCATGTATATATACTAGATGAATTTGGTATAGTATTATGTTAGAATAAATCTATATGATTTATATGTGAAATTTTAACCCAATTTCAATTTCTTAGATACTAAGTTTGTATTTTTGTAAATCTACACTTGGAAAAGTTATATAACTATAGTGATCAAAGAGTTTATTATGATTCTTTTACCGTCAAATCTATAACTTATCAACTTTATACATTAGTTATTATATCGATTATTTATATGATGTGCCTAGAAAATGTATAAGCTAATTATATTAATTGAAGAATTTATTATTTTAAAAAACAATTTAGGGATTTTCTTTTAGATATTAACTAGCGTAATCCCCGTGCCCTGCACGGGATTGGATTGATATGAAATACTCTTACATAACATTATTTCAATCCGAGTTTTTTCTACATGAAAATCTCGTATTAGCTGTCATCATATAAAATGATAAGGCACTTCATAAAAAAGTTCATACGATTTAAATTTTTGAAAAGAGATACAAACTAAATCAAATTTATGTTATATCAAAATGGTTGTTACAATTTAAGTCTAGATGTGTTTTTAGCAAAGCATGATGCAAATTGTACAAATTTGATTTGTATATCAAAAGCTACCAAATAAGAACGATATATGAGTCATGGATATATGAGAAATATAAAATTAATTTTTTTTGAATATTTGTTAGTTTAATCTCTACATGTGCTAATTTGGTAGATCAAATTTAACAGTATTATAAATCTCAAGTATAAAAACAAAACAATTTGATTTATTTTTGAAAGTTAATTAGTTTTTATGCATATTATATTTGGCAGTTCTTTGTTAAAAAAGAGTTTCTTTATTGAGAAGATTTGGTAGTTCTCTACATATCATCTTTGTCTTTTTTAAGGAAAGATGAATTTAGTATATTAAAAGGAAGGGATGAATCATTTTTGAAAAGATTTAGTTAATTAGTTTTTTCTTTTAATTCTTCCCTATAATTATTTATGGTATATTAAAAGACATGTTCAAAGTCATGAACGTATATACTTGCTTGATAAGGAAATTTTTCATTCAATAAGGTTATGGATTATATTTGACAATGTATAATAATACTATTAGATATTTATGTGAAGATCTTGTTTGAAAGAAAATAAACAAACACAATCAAAAAATATCGTTAAGAAGATAATCCCCTAAAATTATTTTGTAAACTTTGTTTGTTATTAATGGGAAGTTTAATCTTTTCCAAAATCAAATGTAGATACGTTTCTAACTAATTAAGATAGAGTTGACTTGGTAAAAAGTATTAAAAGTTGGAGAAAAAAATCTCAATCCTAAAAATCAAAAATACTGTTTAATTCTACTAACAATTGAACTTTGTTCTTCATTCTTATCTCCATTAATCCGAAGAAGATTATTCATCCCTTCTTAAGTTGTCACCGTCATGAAATCATGCTTTGTCCACCATGCGAAGGCACATATCAAGCGCAAGTGATTGTTTTTAATTGAGATCGCTAATGGACACCTTGAATAGAGTCAAATCTTAGATCCCATTCCCAAACAAAGTCATGGCCTTGTCTATCGGAAAATGATTTGAAGTTTCTAACAACTTAACCTTTTTTCAATTTATCAATGAAAAAATTACAACGATAATAGAGAGGAGTGCGGTGGTCATGGTGGAGGAGTAGAATGAAGATGATACAATAGAGGGTAGGAAAATATTTTTTCTTAATTCTATTAATTGAAGTATGTAAATGACATGGACTTTCTTAAAATCATAAGTATGATGTGTATATGACGTGGACAAATTTAATTAATGTGGCTTGATAAATTAATAAAATTAAATGACGTGGCTTCATGATATAACGACACATGGCAAAATCCTAGGTGGCACAACCTGCGATCGCCATGTGGAAAAATCTGAGGTGGCGCAATGTGGTGGCTCCAATCCTTACGGCTTTTATATATATACATAGATTTAAAAAATGGATATCTTATCCTATTTTATTATTCCTATGCACTTAGCATACATATATCTATGATTAATGAATATATACTAATATCTAAACATGGATTTAATATACTAACATATGTACATTGATTAAGTATGTTAAATGTTTTTTTTTCTAAAAACAATCAATTAAAATTTGAACAAAATCCGCGCAGGGCGCGGGAAAATACGCTAGTGGAGTTTAAAGATTATAATGGGGTTGTGGGTTATGAGTATAAAATAGAATTGAGTTTTAAATGAGGTGGATGAGTGAGAATTTTGATTTGAAGGGGGTAAGAACCCAATTTTGGGCTGACTATTGCGGATGGCCTTAAGGTTCAAAATTCAAATGAACTGTGAAGAGGTCAAGGTTAAAACCATGAAAATTGCCGACACCGTATCATTATGTACCTATGTGAATATATAAGCGAGCAAACATATACATTATGTCCGTTCTACCCATCTATCTATCTATCTTCTATCTATACAACACTTAAAATTCTCCCCCTCTTGTCACATTAATGATTTCTCTTTAATTGTTTTTGGTATATTCACTCATATATAGGTAAACAATTATTCATTAAACTAGTCATCAGGCCCGTGCATACGCACGGGTTCATATTATAGAAAAATGTATATATAGAAATTTTGAATTATATGTTATTAAACATAATTTAAACATATTGAATTATTTCATATATAAATTATAAGGTGTGATTATGAAAGTTATTTGGTAGGAAAATCTAAGATAAAATAAAATATCAAGATATTTATGAAGGGTAAAAATAGAAAATTAATAGTAAGTATGTACACTTGATATATCTATATCTATATATATAATTATTATTAATCAAATTTTGTTTCCCAAACAATCTCTCTAATATTTTTTAGTATGTTATATCACACATTAACTTTTTATTCTAATTTATCAGCAAAATTTAAAGTTGTTTAGCTTATGCATTCTTTATTAGATACTTTATAGGGTACAATGTTAGTGCTTTTTTTTTAAGATGATATTTTATTCATTTTGTAACACGAAATTGCTCAATTAGTCTCCTTTCTAGTATAGATAGTATGTTGCATTAGTATTTCATAGGTGTAATATTCTAGCAATACCTTCAATTTCAAACAGAGTATAGCCAATTTAATTTAGGAGATAATTTTGTAACATAAACGACTTATTAGTATCAAATCACCATGTCCATTAACCTCTTACTTTGTAATAATTAAAATAGAGGATTAAATAATAGTACATACAGGATACTTTTATTTTTGAATTTTGTTAAGAATGGTAACAACTAATTTTATATGTTTAAAATTCCAATTTAATTATTGGAATGCCAAAAGACTTTGCACTCAATCTAATTTTTTGAGATATTTATTTTATTCATTCACTACATGTGCACTCAATTTGTTTATAATACATGTATTGATTTTTTTAGGTGAAATGAAAAATGTTTTTCTAATATCAACATTTTTTTCTCTAACTAAGGACATAAAGGTGAAGGAGTTGAAATGAAAAAATCATTTTTTTTCGATCTCATTTCTATAGATTAAGTATTTATTCCTAAATTTGTTCATTTTGCATGTGTTTTAGGAGAGCTATTCAATTTTATCTGCAAATTTAATAAACTAGTATTACTGGAACTAAGAAAATTGAATTTAGATGAAAAAAGAAGAGATCTAGGTATCATTTGTAGAGAGGGGGTGATAGCTTTTGATTACCTTTGCGAAGCTCTCCAAGCATTAAATTAAGAAAATGATAGGTATCCTCTAAAGAAAATACCTATAAAGCTTGAAAATAACAACCCGTTTATTTGATTAAAAGGGGGACCTAAATTATTATATAGTGCAACACGAATTCTAAAGTAACCAATCGTCGAGCGCAAACGTCAGTCGATAAGATCTCTTCATCACATGACAAATAGGAGAAAATCAAAATTTTAGTAATAAACCTTGAATATCATAAATCAATGGTCAATTACACAAAAAACATGTACTATATAATTATTCGCAATCAAAATGAAAATCATAGAGCAACAAATAATAAAGAGATAAATTCGTTATTAGAAAGGAAATTTTAATTAAAATTCAGAAAAAATACACTATCTTACACTTGATCTTCCAAAAGAAAAATGCATGTCTATGACTATTTGATTTTTTGAGAGAGGAGAGTTTTGTGATAGTGAAGAGTATTTAAGTAGTAATAATAGTGGTAACCGATGAGCCTTTTAGGGCTGATCATTATAGGATTTTGCATTTGAATTAGGATTTTAGGGCCTAATAATGACCATGTGCGTAACCAATCAATTTTAGGCCTAATAGTTAATGACCGTTACAGGTAAATGAAAGCCATTAAGTTATTTTTAATAATAATAATATTGGTAACGTTTTTCTACTTTTACCTTATCTTGAATTCTAAGCATTTGAATTACGATTAATGCAAGGTAATAGTGGTAATGTTTTTCTATTTTTACCTTGCCTTGGATTCTAAACATCCGACCATTGAGATGATACAAATCAACTGGTCTTATCATAATAATAATTTTTAGTTAATTAGGCAACAAATTTTGTCAAATCAGTATATATAGAAAAATAATGGTTCATATAAACTAAAATACAAAGAAGTATTGATTGAGTGTATATGAAACGGTTTGTGTAATGGTGAAGGTTTGAAAGCTTTGAAAATAAAACGTTACCAAATTGACGATGCTCCTTTTAAATTTAGTATGCAAATTGATAGTGCTCTTTTCAACCGGTTACCAAGCTTCTTCCTTTCACCTTACATCATTAGTTTACTTATAAATTATTAATAAAATGTATTGTTATATAATTAGTTTTATGAAATAGATAGTTTTATATGGACACAAAACACTAATTGTTATACATTTCTAATACTTCTATACAATATTTTTTCTAAGACAAAAAAAATATTTTTCAATGTAAATATAGTTTTCAAATGATCATTTTTTGTATTCACTTTTTAGTTTTTTATGGAAAATAAAATATTAAGTGCTATACATTTCTAATGCTATAATTTATTCTTCAAATGATCACTTTTTGATAAAAAAAAATATAGTTTTTAATATAAATATAAGTTTCAAATGATCACTTTTTTTATTCACCTTTTAGTTTTATATGGAAAACAAAATATCAAGTGTTATATATTGCCAATACAATAATTTTTTCTTTCAAATGATTACTTTATGACAAAAAAATAGCTTTCAATATAAATATATTTTTCAAATGATCACCTTTTGTATTTACTATTTAATTTTTTTATAGGAAACAAAATACTAATTGTTATATACTTCTAATAGAATAAAACATTTTTTCAAATAATTACTTTTTGTACTCATTAATGTGTCATGCGGGCATTAAATATCACTAATTGTTATATATTTCTAATAGAATGAAACATTTTTTCAAATAATTACTTTTATACTCATTAATGTGTCATGAGGGCATTAAATATCCCTCATGTACACAAAATTATATAGATAGTATAGATATTATGATTAGTGCAACTACATATTTAATTTGGTTATATAAAATTGGCGATTTGCATACTAAAATATAAGTAAATATAATTTGCAAAATAATATAAGTTATTGACTATAAAAAATAAGTATGTGATTTGCATAGCAATATACTCCTAACCGGTTATAAAATACTTAAAGACTTCTAATATTCGATGAAATTAAATTATGTCAGATTTTTATTATACGTTTTCACACTAATATATTCTATTTATATAATATTCAAAAAATTACAAAACACGAGTCATACATAACACGACGGGTACAACGTTGATATATGATGATATCGATATCAAAATGATCTATGTTGTTAGGTATATCGATATCAATATCGAAGTGATATGAGAATCTATCTATATAATACATTAAAAAGTTGTGTACGAAGTGCATTTAATGCACAGATTCAATCTTATTCTTTTATTGGGATAAATATACAAGTTGGTTGTAATAACATCCTAGCGTAGTGGTTAAGCTTCCCTCCTTTGTCATAAAGATCCATGGTTTGAGTCCTATTGGCCAAATTTGTGTTTTTTTCTATGACAAAATGTATTAGATTTAATGTTACTACAATCGTGGTCAATATGTCTCATTTTAGCATAATCAAATTCGTCAAATCATTGATATAATAATAATAATAGTATTAAATTTTATAAAAGAATTAACCTGAAAACCTATATATAAATATATCTATATGTGATCAAAGGATGTCAAGACTCTTGTGGTATATTTAAAAATAATAAAAAAAACCAATTAACTATATATAAAAGTTCTCCAATAACAAAAAAAAGACAACAAATAATCATTTGTTGATCATTTACACATTATTTAAAAAAACATACCACTAATATAATAAAAATACACTAAATACGTTGTGATTTATTTTATAAAATTGCAGCATTAATGCTATGTATTTTATAAAATTCCTATA
This sequence comes from Polygonum aviculare, assembly GCA_934048045.1. Taxonomy (NCBI): domain Eukaryota; kingdom Viridiplantae; phylum Streptophyta; class Magnoliopsida; order Caryophyllales; family Polygonaceae; genus Polygonum; species Polygonum aviculare. The sequence goes on from OW204032.1 coordinate 25,115,247, forward strand.
ATTGCAAAATTACGTTGTGATTTAATTATGTTCGGGCCATGGTGCATTAAAACTTTCACATTCAATTTGCCTTTTTCTTGTGCCTTCCAAATTGAGAAGAGGCGTTTGATTTCCTGTAGTGTAAATGACCATTAAATTCTGATTTATACGGTTATACCGAATAGAAATAATGGCCTGTGGGTAACGTTCACCCCTTTTCCTTGGATGCCTTCTCGGGTGCATTAATGCCCACACCGCATTTACGACTCTTACCTTCACACCTCACCACTATATATTGCCTACCATCCAAGACGAGAAACACGACTACCCCACGGTGCCCACAACCATGGCAGCCCATTCCAAACCCGCCCACTCTATGCCAAACACCAACGACGAACCCGCGGAACATACAAAATTTAGAGGAGTGGTCTTATCGCTGGCGACAACGACTTCGGCTCGATGCCGCACTTGATTGAAACAATCCTCCGGCGACCTATTACGGTGACGAAATTGCGTTTCGCGATTGCATACATTAATTGAGTGTATTAGATATGAGTAAAAATCTTGTTTTGGATTCATATCACTGCATTAGTATACCATGAGTTGTCAATTTGAGTGCTTCGTGACAAGTTTATTTGTTTATCAAATAGCAATCTTTAACAGGCACTTCGAGAAGTATGGGGAGATCGTAGACTCTATTATTATGAAAGACCGGCTCAGTGGTAAGCCTAGGGGGTTGGGGTTTTTCACCTATGCTGATCCTAACGTGGTCAACTGGTCAATAAGGTTATGGAGGAGGATCATATTATCAATGGAAAGCAGGCAATGATGTTCATAGTTTCTATATTTACAGCGCACTAATTGGAAAATGTTGGAGTTGGCTATAATTTTTAAGGAATTCTTATGCTTATACGTCATATTCATGGTTAGGTTGAAATCAAGAGAACTATTCCTAAAGGTATTGGACAGCAGGACTTCAAAACAAAGAAAATATTTGTTGAGGGTATAGTGTGGATTTTTATGCGCTTTCATATACGTATATTGAGGTAGTTTTCTACTGTTAAGATTGAAGCAAAGTTAATTGGTAGTGCGTTAGATTCCTTTTTTTTGATGATTTTGCCTTTCAATGTTACTGTGCAGATGACATACAAGACTTTCTCTAAATTTGGAACAATAGTAGACCATGAGACAAATTGCTCTAGAGGATTCGGTTTTAGTGTATTTGATGATGAAGAAGTTGTTGATGAGTTGCTTTCCAAAGGACATATGATTGATTCTGCTGGTACTCGAGTGAGCTTAGTAGTTAGTAGTAGTAGCTGAAGATAATATATATGTAATGACAAACCCAACAAGAATGCAATTTGCTTATGTGCTTTCACCGTTAAAGACAAACCTCAAAGGCTGGATAGAAACATGGGCTGATTATCTTGCACATCTACGAAGAAGATATATGTATACTTTAACATGCATAGGAACAAAAAGACACTAAACAAAAAGACACTAAACAAAAATACACTAAAGAATACATATAAAACTTATGTCCCGTGCGATAGCACGGGCCTGTCTTCCTAGTATATATATAAAAGTTAGGTGGTGTCCCCATTAAATGCACCATTTAGTATACATTGCAATCTTCCCTATATAATAAACACCATGTAATTATAATCAAACAAACCACAATAGCATAGTGGTAAACCCTTCCTTTAATTACCTAAAGGTTTGGGGTTCAAACCTCACTAGCAACATTTTTTGTGTATTTATTGTATTATTTGTATGTATGATTCAAGTATATAAATAAAACAATAATTTATTTTCTTAACGTAAATCACAAAATATGTTTATACCCTAAATCATAAAATATGTGTATTTTTTTAATCTTTAATATGCTTTCTATAGTTTTTTTATATCTTTCATATGTACGTAATTGCATTTAGATGCAAATAATGACTGTTTCTCTCGCAAGTGAATTATGTTTTCAATTGATTTATTTCATATGGAATATTTACTTCTTTTATACTTAATATAATCTATTATATTTTATATTATCATACCTTGGTCCATTTTTCACATTCATGCAATTTTATGCATATTTTCAATTAAAGTTGATTAATAAAGCTTCAAAATAGTTTTTAAACCCGTGCGTAGCACGGGTCATGAATTCTAGTTCATATTATAATACTCCCTCCATCCCTGAATGTTCGTCCCCTTTTTATTTTCATCGTCCTTAAATGTTGTCCCTTTCCTTTTATATCAATAATTTCTTACAATATTACCCCTACTAAATCTTATTAATTATCCTCATTATTCAACTTTTTCTTCCACTTTATCTCTTTTCAACTTCTTACCCCTATAAAGTTACAAAACTACCCCTATTTAATTTTTACATTAACTCACATCTCACTTTATCTTCTACCAATACTACTTTATCCCTTTCTTAAAAACCGCAAAAAATGTGCTCCAGGACAATCAAATAGGGAAGGAGCGAGTATATATGATAAGGTTTAGGACGACCCAAATCTAAAATCTTCTGTCTCGTTTACATGTCCCTTTAATTTGATTGGTTAACGTAAATTGCTTTATTTAACACAAAATCAATTTTAAATTACTTTTATCACATATGATCCGCCAATAAGATTTAAGAGAGATGTGAATGAGACATGAAGACGGGACAAACGATTTGGATAGCACCCACATACCATGTAAGTTATAGACTTTGACGGGTGATCTTACTTTTTTTTTTTTTAAGACGGGTGATCTTACTTACCTATTAGACTAACCTCCTTTGTCATTCACACGTTGATGATATCGTTGGTGATATTTGATCATTTTGAAGTCCCTTTGACAACATATAAACCCGTTTTTTTTTAATAAACAGTTTACCAAAATAATACTGTAATATTTTCAAACAAGTACAGTATTCAAAAATCCTATCCTAACGTTGTATTATAAAAACATAGGTGTACCCTTTAGCTTGGAATTCTCATTGGAAATATGTAACGTTGCAAAATCCTTCATAATTAGGTATACGTGCGCGTGGACCGGCATGTGATGGTACACCGAGAAAGCATCGATTTCATGACTACAATTTTTTTAGAGTATTTTAAAGTCTTTTCTAATTCGACTCTCACATAACGGTTTACAAAACTGGTCATTCTAAACTAGCCTAATCAAATAGTACAACAGTTTACAGAACTGTTTGTAGTTTCAATCCGTTATCGGAAAATATTTGTTTTGATCGAAGTTATCGGAAAATATTGGCACATGAACACATGATACCGCCTAGCAAGCACTTTCCGATCGAAGAGGAGCATGAAAGTTGGTGTGCCGACGACTTCTAGGGCATGAGGTGTCCCCACGGAATGATGTGGGACCAACAAACTTACGGCCTTGTGTTCCATATGGATCTTCTAGAAGTCTACCTACTCTTGATCGATACGATCGACAACATATGGCAATAACAATGTCTTCGCACTCCCTTTGCTTTCAATCAACATCCATCGTACGGATTAGCCACAAAGCTCATTTTCAATCGCTAAATCTCCCACTAGCTAAAGTCGTTTGCGATCGAGTAACTGATCAAAGTAGGATTTTCTGTCCAAGTAGGTGGGATGGTACGTGCATGGTTAGCATTGGTTTTCATGTTGAATATATTGCACAATATCATCGATCGATCTTCCGCAAGCATGCATTCGCAACCAGGCGGAGATTCCTCTTTACACAATATCATGATATTAGTCATGGGATTCATGAGTATGGTCATGGACTTTAATTTGGCATATCGATCTCTCTCGATATCATGAGAACCGCATCGATCCAAAAAAGATAAAATGTAACACTTTCCGTACATCTAATAAGGAAAAATGACTCAAAATAATCAACAGTATCACCTTTGAACAAAAAATAATCTCAATCCCAAGTTTGAAAATTGTTACTAACGATACGGAATATCATGAAATTAACCAAAAACGATTCGGAAGCCTTTTCTGACAAGTTTTCCGGTGGAATCGATGTTTCTGGGATTGAAAATTTGACATAACAACTTGACATTTTACACTCAGTTGGAATATTTTTTTTATCATCATATCATCTATTCTATTGAAAAACTGGTCAAACTTGAGATTATTTTAGGTTAAAAGTTGATATTTGAGATTATTTTGAGTCATTCTTCCATCTAATAAATTAGAAAAATAAAAAATACCAACAAAATCTAAACTGATTTCAAGTTATTGTGTAATTTATTTACCCATTGATGTATATATTGGTGTGCGTGGAAAATTTGATGTAATTTTCTATATAATGGACGGCTATACTACTAGTGTGTAAACTTTCCGTAAATGTAATATATCCGTTGATGGTACGTATATAGCTTTCCGTATATGGACTTTGCTTCCTACAAAAGAAACAGAATTCCGTTACAACTATAAATTGAGCGAGGAGGAAATAGCAAGGAGTGTCAAGACTCAAGAGAGACTGCAATTGACCTAATGATCATGCTATGCTACCTTTCTGATCTGCAATATCAGCAGAAAACGCCACTAATTGATTGCAAATGTGACGCAATTTGTTTCCAGATTGATCAAGAAGTCTAGTCAGTTTCAGGATCAGCGGAATGGCCAGACAGAGCCGACGGTGGGCGTCCGACACGGCGTCGTTGGACGGAGACAACAACGGAATCCTGGCGACGAGTTCCGGTTCTTCGCCGGCGTCGTCGCTCCGCTTCTCTTCGGCCGCCGACGACGAGGAGGAGTTCGTAGAGGTCACACTCGACATCGAAGACGACGACACCATCGTCCTCCGGAGCGTCGAGCCAGCCACCAAAATCGAGCCTCAATTCGAGACGGCGAGCATCGCGCTCAGCATTAGGAGCGGTTTCAGCGCCTCCGGAACGGAGACGCCGTTGTCGATCTCGAGGTCGCCGACGACTCGGCGGTCGTCGACCAGCCTTCTCCGATTGTTCTCGCAAGAGCTGAAGAACGAGATGAGGACGATCCTCTCCCGCTCGTCGTCGTCGAAGATCGACGCCAGAGCTCGCCGGAGACAGCTGGCGAAGCTCAATCGGACTAGATCTGGCGCTCAGAAGGCGCTTCGAGGTCTCAGATTCATAAGCGGCAGATTCAACGGCGTGGATGCGTGGATCGAAGTGGAGAAGAGTTTCGACATGCTTTCCGAGGACGGTTGCTATCTCTCTCGTTCTGATTTTGCGCAATGCATAGGTTCGAACTCCAAACCCTAACTCTGTCCGTAGTTTCCGATTTCTCTGTTTTTCAGCAGAATTTTCAAAATCGTTTTGTTGATTTGTATAAATTGATACTAGGAATGAAGGATTCAAAGGAATTCGCGTTGGAATTGTTCGATGCGCTAAGCAGGAGAAGGAGATTGAAGGTGGAGAAAATCAGCAAAGAAGAGCTTCATGAGTACTGGTCTCAGATCAATGATCAGAGCTTCGATTCCCGGCTTCAGATCTTCTTCGACATGTATGGCTTAGTTGCAATTTTCTGATTCAAGATTTTACAGTTTCATTGATTGTTGTGTAGTCGGGAAATTTGAAATTTGAATCGGCACTCGGCAGGGTGGATAAGGATGAAGATGGACATATTACAGAAGAGGAAGTCAAAGAGGTTGTTAGTGTAAAAATGCTTCCTCAGAAAGGCAAATATTCTGTTGGCATGAATCGGTTATACATTATAATATTATATATACATGCAATTGTAACATATACTTAGCTTGACGTATTTTTTCTAATAATAATAATAATAATAATAATATTGTGGTGTAGATCATAGAGCTTAGTGCCTCTGCGAACAAACTATCAAGATTGAAAGAACAAGCAGAGGAATATGCAGCTCTGATAATGGAGGAACTGGACCCTGAAGGCCTTGGATACATAGAGGTGTGTGTGTGGGGTCCTCTCTATCTCTAACTAACTCCTTGATTTATTGCTAATAAGAGTACATAATTTATTACTAACTAGTTTAACCCGCCGTACCATGTACGACTTTGTCTTAAATATTAAAATTATTTTGAAAACATTATATTATTGAATTTATACATATATAATTTCACTTACTAATAAAATACATCATAATATTATGATTATATATAATTCGAACTAACTTGTTTTTGTCATAAAAATTTTGATCGTTATATATTTTCTTATTTATAAACTTATCATAATATTAATACTTGATTTGTATTATAAACCAACCTAAATCATAAAATATAACAAAAATAATACCGATATCCTAGTAAATTATATTTTCTTATCAAACTTTACACAAATAAATATAATACTAATGTCCTAACAGATCATATTTTCTAAATATATAACTTTCTCATATAACCTAAAACCATATTTTTTATAGATAAATATATAAAGTTATACATTTTATGTAGATAAATCCATTCATGTGCTAATATTTATAGTTTCTATAAGGGTAAGCATAAATATTTTCTTAATTAGTATGATATTCATATATTGTATATTTGTATAGATAGATATTATTTGGATAAAAGATACATATAGATATTATTTTGATAGATTCTTTTCTAGGTAAATCTATATATTTTATTAATTAATACGATATTGATAGATTTTATAAATAGATATTATTTGAATAGTTTAAATATATGATCTGATTTTGATAGATCATGGATATAGATACTATTTTGATATATATTAATATATGGTAATTAGATAAAGACAATTTTGTAGGATAAATCTATATTGTATAGATAGATATTATTTTGATATTTTATAAACTTGGGATAGTAATGTTGATAGATTATTTGATATATTAGTACTTAACTACTACTTTTTTTTATCATGTTTGATGCTAGCCGATAATAACGATTTTGAGTATGGTCTAGTATCAGTCTTTAGTTGGTTATATTAAAATATGTCATCTATACTAACTATAGTATAAAGCGGAGACAATGTCTTCACAAAAATTTGCGACACGTGTCATTTCAATAATAAAATAATCAGTTAGGCCCTCCTTTATACAAGTTAGGTAGTTAGAATCTCATATAATCTTATCCCGTAAAAATTGATTTAACTTTATCAAAAATTATGAAAATTATAGATTATGACTTACCAAGAATTAGTTATAATCTTCCCATAAATACTACTATTTAATAAAACGTGATATTTATCATATAGTAATTTTTAAACAAATTTAACTTATTTATATTATGAGTTGATTTACTATTGGTAAAAAACACTAATCATAATATGAAGATATATATATATATGCTCATATAATTTTAACATGATCATTGACATTATATATCCATATTAAATTGAATTTATAATCATATTACCCGTACATGATACGGGGGTTAAACTAGTTTATTCTTTTAATCAACAATTTAATAACACGATTCAAGGTTTATTATGAAATAATATATTTGAAAATGAGATTATTACTTAGTTTAAATTTCAACTTAATCCAATATTTTGAGTATAGGCGATTTGTATTACATTGTACGTGTTATATAAGGTTCAGATGAAATATTTGGCCGTACCATACTTTTTTGATCGAACTTAAAAAACAATTTATGCTAACTTTTGATCCATAATCTTAGATATTAAATAATACGAGAATTGCATTATTCAATAACGTGGGTCTATAATTATATTTATGATAGAATAATGTTTTGTCGGTTGTTAATTGTGTTCAATCAATATTGTTGTCAATTGTGTTAATTTTTTTGATATTATTTTGATAGATATCAAAAATTTATTTTGATAGATTATGGATATAGATATTATTCTAATATGTCAATATATGGTAAAAAGATAGATACATATGAAAATAGATAATTGATTTATAATGAATTTAACATGTGGTGGGGCCAGAATTAATGTGGATGTTCGAAATTCTCCGGCTTTAATATATAGTATAGATGAGAGTATATTAATGAGAGCATCTTTTTAATCTCATAAAAAATTGGAAAAACGACTTGAAATAATACCAAGTATCATCTTTGAACCAAGAATAATACGAACTACTGAAATTGTTAAACCTTATACAAACTATTACAATATTAACCAAAAATAGTACGAAACCAATTTCCGGTGAAAATGTGATGACGTGTATGCCGGAAAAATGATGTGTCAAAAATTTTAAAACACCTCATTTTCTTTTTGTGCTCTAATAATAATTACTCCGTACATGTCTTAACCAATTAACCCAAAATAAAATAAAGCAATTGAATTTGGAAAACACCATCCATCTTCTTCGAATCTGTGACATTGTAAACACCGTACCGGCCGGTGCCTATCGTCAGCGCCGACGACCCTCCGCCTCCTCGTCGTCTTCCTCCTCCCACTCCTCTCCCCCGTCGCCAGGAACTTCGATGGCCGCCCTCAATTTGAGATTTTTAACCTAGATTTACATGAATTCAATTTTGAGTTTGACCTAGATCTATATAAATTCAATTTGGATTTTAACCTAGATCTACATAAACTCAATTTGGAATCTGTTCACTAATAATCAATTTGGGTTCACTCCAGTCGGGACATGGGAGAGATGTCGGGGAAGGCAAAGAATAAGGCGTTGTTGCTGTAGTCGGAGGAGACTAGTGCAATTGAAGAAGTTGGAGGAGACGGAGCGAGGATTTGAGGTGGATGAGGGCGGCCATCGAAGTTGCAGGCGACAGGGGAGAGGAGTGGGAGGAGGAAGACGACGAGGAGGCGGAGGGTCGTCGGCGCTGACGATAGGCACCGGCCGGTACGGTGTTTACAATGTCACAGATTCGAAGAAGATGAATGGTGTTTTCCAAATTCAATTGCTTTATTTTATTTTGAGTTAATTGGTTAAGACATGTACAGAGTAATTATTATTAGAGCACAAAAAGAAAATGAGGTGTTTTAAAATTTTTGACACATCATTTTTCCGGCATACACGTCATCACATTTTCACCGGAAATTGGTTTCGTACTATTTTTGGTTAATATTGTAATAGTTTGTATACGGTTTAACACAATTTCAGTAGTTCGTATTACTCATCACGCGCATGTCTCTCCTTTTCTTAGTCTTGACTCTTGATCATTGTTGCTTGTCATGGCAAATTCATGTGCTGCTTTTTTTCTGCTCATGTCATGAGTGATGTTCTCATTTGAAGTTAATATCAAAAAGGCACTAGTGTAAATGTTTCCAAGTGGCTTAATTTTGGACCAACTTGGCTAGGATTGGATTCTTTTGATCCCAAACGCATATTAATTAACAGCTTGGTGGGTGATGATGCACAGGTATGGCAACTGGAGACACTCCTGTTACAGAAAGACACATACATGAGCTACAGCCAGGCCCTTAGCCACACGAGCCAGGCCCTGAGCCAGAGCCTACAGGGACTCAGATATCGAACTCCGTTACAAACGCTATGGACAAAACTCTTTTATTTCCTCCAATATAACTGGAAGCGGATATGGGTTTTAACATTGTGGATTACGATCATGATCACGTTATTCAGCTGGAAATTCATCCAGTACAAGAACGAGAACGCCTTCAAAGTCATGGGCTATTGCCTTACTACTGCAAAAGGTGCAGCAGAAACTTTGAAGCTAAACATGGCCCTTGTTCTGTTCCCTGTTTGTAGGAACACCATAACTTGGCTCAGATCTTCTAGGCTGGCTTACCTTTTCCCTTTCAATGATAATATCAACTTTCACAAGGTAACCTAACACCCACCCTATTAATTGTATTATTTTGATTTCTTTGTGAAAATCTTAGCATATTGTTGACAATCAGAAGCTCATTATCAAACTACCCTCCATAAAGCAACACTAAATGGTTGTTTTCAAATGAAGGAATGAGGAATCAAAGCATGTTGCTTAGGAACTAACTAAGACATTTAAAGTTTACCTATATATCACATTGGTTTTTAGCAATGACCATGGTCCATGCAGACCCTTCAGATAGATTTGAACAGAAGCATTCATATTGTTTCAAGTACAATTTAGGGAAATTCCTTTTGGTGCCCTTGTATTTTTGACAATTCCTTTTGGTGCCCTCGTGGTTTTGACATTTCCTTTTGGTGCCACACCTTAGCAAACTACATCAACTAGCCCCACCTGTCACTTAGTAGTTCGGGGCCTTTCCTCCAGAGCAAAAAAAAAAAAAAAGAAGCAAACTACATCAACTTGCTTGATTTAGAGTCAATGCGCTTATAATCTTTCAACTTCTAAACTTGTGGTGGGTTTGTTCAGACTATCGCTGGAGCCATTGTAATCGGTGTTCTTGTACACGTTGGAAATCATCTTACATGTGATTTTGTGAGGCTTGAAAGTTCATCAGCAAATAGTTATGACCTTTACTTAAGTAGTGACTTTGGTCAGCCAAAACCAACTTACTGGGAGCTGGTCAGAGGCATTGAGGGAGTGACTGGAATCCTAATGATAATCTTGATGGCAATCGCATTCACGCTTGCAACTCGATACTTTAGGAGGGGCCTAATCAAGCCCCCTAAGCCTTTTGACAGACTAACTGGTTTTAATGCCTTCTGGTACTCACACCATCTCTTCATCATAGTCTACATTCTGCTCATCATTCATGGACTAAGGATGTATATGGTGCACAAATGGTATCACAAAACGGTAATATTTGAATACATCTGTCAAGTTAAGAAATTTATGATATGTATACAGATTACAGACAATCTAATTTCATCTGCAACTTACATTTCATATATGTATGCACAGACATGGATGTATCTTGTTGTCCCTCTATTCTTATACGCAGGGGAAAGAACCCTGCGTTTTTTCCGCTCTGGACTATTTACTGTTCAGCTTTTGGAGGTACATGTTTCTTTAAAAACCTCACTGCAGTTTCATGAGTTAACATAGTTGCAATGTCAAAATGTGCATTCAAAGGACTAGACATTTTATGGCTAAGAACCTAAGAAAATTGGTGTGTGCCTTACCGGATTATGAATACTTACCATTGTAGATGAAATATTGAAATCAGGTGGCCATTTATCCTGGAAATGTTCTCACCTTACAAATGTCGAAGCCGCCCCAATTCCATTACAAGAGTGGACAATATATGTTCATACAGTGTCCTGCTGTTTCTCCCTTTGAATGGTAAGCCCTTACTGGCTTAAGTTTCTTAACTTAAATCCAGTTAGTTTTAGGTATTATTCAACTTGGTTTGAGTGAGCGGTTGATGGCTTTGCTTCTGTTTATCAGGCATCCATTTTCCATTACTTCAGCTCCTGACGATGACTTTCTGAGCATCCACATACGTCAGCTAGGCGACTGGACACAAGAGCTCAAGAAGGTATTCTCACAGGTTTGTGAGACTCCTATAGCTGGGAAGAGTGGGCTACTTAGAGCAGATGAAACAACACAAAAGAGGTTAATTTTCAATCAGTCATTTGTATTTTCCCATATTATCTCCCAACGCTCCTTCATCATATATCATAAAACAATGAATCATAATATGGCTTTTGGTGTTTCAGTTTACCCAAGTTGTTGATAGATGGACCCTATGGTGCACCAGCACAAGATTACCATAAATATGATGTTCTTCTTCTTGTTGGTCTTGGAATTGGAGCAACGCCTTTCATTAGCATTCTCAAAGACCTACTGAATAACATTGTCAAAATGGAGGAGCAAGAAGTTAGTAACTAATTCCACATCTTAAGCCTGATTATGTCTTTGTGTTCATGTCTGCCTCAAACTTTAATGGTGCATTAAATTTTGAAATAAAATGCACACCCTTATTGGATGTTGTTCAGTTCATTGAGAAAGGTGAGTAATCAAGCATTTGACACGATTCTGATCTAATTTGAGCAGGATACGGTGTCAAATCTATATCCCATACCAAACACACCTTCTGCCAATAAGCTATCGCCCAAGCAAAGGAAGCCTTTGAAGACCACAAATGCCTACTTCTACTGGGTAACTAGGGAGCAAGGCTCATTTGATTGGTTTAAGGGAGTCATGAATGAAGTCGCCGAGCTTGATCAAAGGGTGAGTTAGTAAAGTGTACAACTACCACCTGCAAATTACAAAAATAACTATCAATTGTTCTAAGCTCAAGAACTAGCCAAAGATTAATTGTCCAAGGTCAACTGACTTTTTCTTTTGACATAGGGTGTTATTGAGATGCATAATTACTTAACGAGCGTGTACGAGGAAGGGGATGCCAGGTCAGCTCTCATCACCATGGTTCAAGCACTCAACCATGCCAAGAATGGGATTGATGTAGTTTCAGGCACAAGGGTAATCCATATTTATACCATCTTTTCAGTTATTTTGCAAGTACCTCTTTTTAACCAAACGATCTTGAACACCATGCAGGTTCGCACCCATTTTGCAAAGCCGAATTGGAAGAAAGTTCTCTCCAAAATAGGTTCAAAACATGTAAATGCAAGGATAGGTATGTTGAATTGGACATTTGCAGCCTCATTTCTGAAGTCCAATAAATTTGATAAACATTGGTTGCAATTCTTTTGATTGTAGGTGTGTTCTATTGTGGGGCCCCAATCCTGGCCAAGGAACTAAACAATCTCTGTTTTGAATACAACCAAAGAGGGGCCACAAAATTTGATTTTCACAAAGAGCATTACTAAGGCATTGTACAGCCTCCACCACTAGAGATAGCCAGATATTAGATAGGTACAGATGAAGGATATAATAAGAAACTCTTGCCTTCATATTAACTTGTAATTTTGTACGATAGCTAGCACAAAACACAACACTCGAACAATGTAACAAGGTTTTGGTTCATTTCTTAAATGCCCATTATAACTTACGTCCCACAGTGTCACATAGATAAAATATTTTTTAGATGCCCTTTACATAATGTTTTCCCATTTGTATAAAAATTAAATGTTCTTCTTTATACTGGTTTCATGCACAATTGCCCTTTACATAATGTTTTCCCATTTTGTTGGACGGCTGCTTCTTTGCATGAACCGGATTTTCTGTTTGTTCATGTGATTAAAACCAGCAAAGTATTTAGAAAAAAAAACCCGGTTGGAATTTGGACGGCCCAAAATGGACGGTTCCGGCCCAAAGAGCAAGGCGTTGTGATTTGTGAATAGGGGAGAGATGCGGAATCTGTCTTCACCTATAAATATGAAACGGAATGTGTCCATATTTAGCATCGTGGTGGTATTATAGAGAGCGAGGATACAGGATTCGGCTTACGCACAGAGATCGAGCGCCAAGAAGAAGATTAGATCGGGCGTTTTAGGGTTCCAGAAATGACGGGCCACGGGGAATCACAGGTTGAAGCCATTATCGAGAAGATCGAAGAAAAAATCCACTCCGATTCGTCGTCTTCCTCCGATTCCGACGACGACAAGCCCGCTCCCTCCCTCAAATCCAAGATCTACCGATTGTTCGGCAGAGAGAAGCCCGTTCACAAGGTCCTTGGCGGTGGAAAACGTACGTTCTTTCCTTTGTGATTTTGATTTGATGATTTTTGTGACATGAGGTGAATGAATGATGTTTTCTAGCTATTCGGGTTCATAACAATGCAAGAAATTGCCGTGGTTCGTTTAATTGATCATTTATTGCATTTGTCTCTGACGGTGTGATATTTTCATTTTTAATTTGAGTTTATGATTCGGATCGGCTGACCATTAGATTTCATCTTATGTTATTTTGCAAAAGTTTAAGCTTCTGGTTGTGAATGCTTGAATAATATTGATGTTTTAGATGGATCTTAGCGGTTTAATAATAATATCTATTTATCTCATGGTAAGCTTGGTAAAGATCTCATTTTGTTAAGAAAATGTAACGTGATCTTTTAGTTCATTAAATTGCTGCTGTTTGATCAGTTTCTTCCATAATTGCACCAGAAATTTAGTGCATAAGATGCCATACATACGTAACATAATTATCCTTTGTGACATACATAATCAATTCGGAGTTACTTATTTATACTCGATAATTAATACGGAGTCTTTCGCGCCGTGGGGCAGCTGCTGATGTTCTCTTATGGAGGGACAAGAAGATCTCAGGAGCAATCCTAGGAGGGGTCACGGCCGTATGGTTTCTGTTCGAAGTGTTCGAGTACCGCCTCATTACGTTCATCTGTCACGCCCTTATCGTTTCTCTTGCCGTACTGTTTGTATGGTCAAACGCCTCAAACTTCATCAGCAAGTAAGGGCACACAATACAATTGTAGAAGGATAGAATCATTACTATACTCTTGTTTTGATTACTCAGTTGTAATGTTGTTATTACAGGGCTCCACCTCGGATTCCTGATGTCCTCATTCCAGAAGGCCCTGTCTTGCAAGTGGCAGCTGCTTTGACCTATGAGATCAATCATGCTTTTGCCAGTGTTCGGCAAATTGCATCAGGAAAAGATCTCAAGAAGTTTTTGTCCGTATGTATTCATGCCATTGTCAGTGGTTTCATTTGTATAATCAAGGGCTGATTTTCCCTCTTTCTCCTGTTTGATGTTTAGGTGATTGCTGGATTATGGTTTTTCGGAATTGTGAGCAGCTGCTTCAGCTTCTTGACCTTGTTCTATCTAAGTAACTGAATGCAATTCCTTTTAATTCTTGTTTTGGTATGTTTTTCTTCAACTTTGGCAAAAGAACTCAACTGTTCCATCTTTCTGTGTTTCAGGCTTCCTTATGCTTCACACCTTGCCAGTGATGTACGAGAAAAACGAAGATCAGGTGGACGCCTTTGGCGAGAAGGCATTGGCAGAATTCAACAAGCATTATGCGGTGTTTGAGGAGAAGGTTTTGAGCAAGATCCCATTGGCAGCACTGAAAGATAAGAAGAAGGCTTGAAGGATCCTTCATTCTTTGGTTCACTTGCTAGGTTTTGCTTGTCAATGCTAGGGGTAAAATGTTCCTCATGGTGTTTTCACCATTCTCTCTCTCTTTTTTTTTTTCAATTTACTTTTCCTTCCGTCAGCAACTAGAATATATATAATTTTGGTTAGGTTCTGCAAGCTTTGTCCGTCTTACATGGTAACACTACATATGGAATTTTCCGTACTCTTGTGAAGTAAAAACGGGCAACATATAAAATATATGATGGTAATCATTTTTCATGATTTGTGCTGATGAGTAGTTCAACACTCAACAGGCGTGTGTAAGTTTTGCCTTTTGGATATGTAATCAAGGTTAGATTGACATAACCAACGTCTAACTTCCAGTGAAACAGGCTAACATAACTTAGAATCCAGATGGAAAAACACTTCTTCAACTCAGACTCCAGCAGCATTTTGTTTGTCATCTTTATATTTTACCTAACATTATTTTCTCACCCACTTTTCTCTTCTTAAAACACAACAATAACATAATTACTCCCTTGGCTCTACACTTACACTTGCTTACAGGAAATAAGTTAGCTGCTCCTTTTTCCTCGATCCGCCTTCTCCATATAGGTCGTTCCACTCTTTCAGCTCGTTCATTACCATTCCTCCGGACGAAAAGCTTGCAGCAACCTTCATCAATTGTAGTTTCAATAATTAATCAGGATAAATCAAAAGGTGAACAGAGATATCGAAGATACATTGATCGTATCGAGAATATGCACCTGATTCTTTGCCTCCCTAAAATCCTCCATTTCCAGAGGTCTTAGCTTAATTACCCTCTCTTCTTTACCTTCCTTGTTATCAGCAGCCGCATCCTCAGAATTCTGTCCCTTTTCAGTTTTCTCCTTATCCTGCATTAAATGGAAGTGACAATCAGAATCTGAAGCCATGAGAAGAGACATTCTCGAAATAAAAAGAAAGAACTTACCATATCCTTCAGTCTCTCCTGTTGAATAAGTTCCCGAACAGGACGGTAAGCAGCAGTTGTGCAGAGATTCTGATCCCAGAAACGTGCCCATCATCAAATCAAAATGTGCATAGATACAAAGGAGGAAACCATCATTGGAACCTTCACAACAGGGGAGAAAGAAGATTTTGAAACCTTATTACCTTGAGGTCACTTCCACTATATCCTTCTGTCAATTTTGCAATTTCCTTGAAATCAAGTCCCTCTTCAACTTTTTCTTTCGCCAACAGAGTTCTAAGGATCATCTCTCGGTTCTCCACCGAAGGTAGACCTATCATGATTCTGAAAAACACAGATTGATACGGATGGATGAAAATGGTTTCTTCTTTCTATATTTCCAACCATCTTTTAGTACAAATATTATCTCACATATACACTCTAATAAAAACTATACAGTAAATTTTTACAAGGACTACCTTCTTTCAAACCGCCTTATAATTGCTTCATCAAGGTCAAAAGGTCTGTTGGTAGCAGCAAGAACAAGAATACGTTCACCGGGTTTTGTAGTGAGCCCGTCCCACTGAGTCATGAACTCATTCTTGATCTTCCTCATGGCCTCGTGCTCCCCAACCCTACTCCTTTGTCCAAGCATACTATCCACCTCATCAACAAAAATAATTGTAGGGGAGACCTTGGAAGCAAGAGTGAAAAGAGCTCGAACATTCTTCTCATCTTCACCAAACCATTTGGATGTGATGGTGGACATTGACACATTTATGAAGCTCGCATCCGCTTCTTTAGCAATAGCCTTTGCTAGCATTGTCTTACCAGTTCCAGGAGGTCCAAATAACAGAATTCCACGGCAAGGCTTTAGAAGTCCTCCATGGAACAAGTCTGGTCGTCTCAGGGGAAGCATTACTAGTTCTTGTAGATTCTCTTTGACATCCTCCAGGGCGCCGATATCAGAGAACGTAACTGAGATTTCATTAGCGGGTATGACCTCTGGCCTTATACGCTTCTCAAATTCATTGTCTGGAAGAACACTCTGTATCAATTGCAAAGATGGAGCCAGAAGAATAGTCAGAACCACAGTTTCCTTAAAGATTTTTTCAGGATTTCTAATAGGGTAGTATTTTCATAGACAGGATAAGAAAGAGTGAATTTGATATCAGTGTGACTGAGGTGTCCTTTGGTGATCCCAAAATAAATTTGACTAGGATGAGTGGACTAACTGGGGCTTTTGGCAATGTAGTGAAGCTATGGTCCTCCTTTGGTGCTGAGGAAGCAGCAACTGCTTCACCTTTCTTTTCAAGCGTCACATTATCAGTTTTTGTTTCTGGTTTTGTTCTAACATTAGCTTCTCCGCATGTTTCCTGTGATTGCATCGGTAAAGAATCAGCAATTCAATAAAACTGTCTTAGCTAATAGAGTAAATAAAAACCGAATTGAACCTTTGTAGGGTCTGCACGTGCCTCCAGCTTTACGATGTCTTTATTGCTTGTTTTTCCTTCCTGAAAGAGACTTAACCCATGGGCCAAACTGTTTGGCAGAAACCCCGTTAGATTAGAGATGCACACTTTATTTCACCTGCACTCGCTTGTCCTGATTGAAGGGGGAAGAATTAGAGCAAATTTACCTCTCTGGTGAAATGATGAGTTTTCCATTCCTGTACTCATGCTTTTTGTTCATTAAATGATAAGAAATTGCAGACACCACAATCTCTTCGATATAGTTGCTCAGAATTAACGTGTCCGATATACAAATTGAACCAAGATCGTCACATTCAACATCGTTGGATGCAAGAACTTCAATGATATGGTTTCTGTTATCTTGAAGTTGAATCATCTTCATATCCTCCTCTAGCTGAGATTTCCAGCTAACCAGATGAGTCTCCTCTTCAGGGGGCTTGATTTCAATGTTATAGGGAAATATATCAAACAGTTTGTCATCTAATTCTCCAAAGTCCATATCCTGATTAGTTATCAGTGAACCTAATACCAACACTGGTCCTGAGAGCCTTTTCATCATCTTTTGGAATAAGTTGTATACCCTTTGAGATCTAGAAAGGAGCTTGTCAACATCTCTAAGGTACAAAATGATAGGATATGTTTTGGACACGGACATCAAAACCTGTCAAACAAGTCAAACATAACTTTATCTATCAAACCTTTTTAGGTGTCGTAGATTACATACAAGTCGCATGAAAGAGAGCACAGATGTTATAGGAATTGAGGAAAAGTAAAATGAATGTATGCTAACCTTGTAAAGTGACTGTAGAAGAAGCTTGTCATCAAAACACCAGCTGCTTGCGCGCTTGAGTGGAGCTTAAAAAAGAATGAACAGAAATGTTAGAGAGCCTTCTATCAGAGAACTTGACTTCTATTGTAAGAGGAACCCATGTTTTATTTCAGAACATGAACTCAATCTGGTGCTAAGATAGACAAATATACATTCATACAAGCATTCAAGTGTCATCTCCTGACACTTTTAAGGGAATTAGTTACCTCCACGATTTCATCAGTTGCCACCATATACATTGATATATCAGCACAGCAATATTAGATATCTTAACTGACTACAATCAGCAAGAAAATCAAGATTACAGGAGATAACCTTGGTTTACAGAGCTGCATTGGGAAGACATGTCACTTAAGTTGGAAGACGTAGATGCATATCTTCGAAGCTTCGGAGGATTAGGAGAACCATCTCTCCCCCTGTGCACTTGTCAATTAGAGATGAGTAAGTTTCTATATTGATCAGTACAACTCTATTTAGTTTCCTGCAGTAATTCACCTTGAAAACACATCTCCCCCACTGCCTTGGCGACGCAATGTGCCTACTGCAGAATATTACATAGTTAGAATCGGCACACAGTGAGTCAGTGAAAAAGTATCATGTATCCAAACAAGAATTATTTTAAGGGTAAAAAAGACCAACACAAGATACCAAAACAAACAGAATGACTAGCCTCCTGTTTCCCCTATCTCCACAGTCTAAAAGGATATAAATGGAAGAAAATGAATGCAGTTCCTTGAATTCCTGAGAAGAGAATACCTCTAGCTTCTTCCGTGGTGGAATGTAATGAAAATGAGCCAAAGAAGCCAGAGAGTCGATCTAGTGTACTTTCTGATATGGTTCGTTTGAAGGACTACAAAACAAGTCATGGAAATATTAATCATTCAATAACCAGCTTTTAGCAGTGAGATAAGCAAGCCAAATAGATTGAGTATGATGTTCATATTTGAGCTGTAACTTACGGATTCTCTGTTGTCACTTCCATATTTGCTCTGGATCTGAAAGACAAATAGTAAGAAAATCAATATAAACCAGTTTTTCCCTTCAACTTTAATGAGTTTCAAAACGGAGGTAAGAGGAGATTGAAAGGGGGAAATAGTCTTTTTTTTTTCTACCTTCAGTGCAAAGTCATTCACATCTATCAACAGTAATTTTGCTTCAAAGTAATGCGCCAAAGCCTTGGCAAGCATTTGCTGGTAAAGTTCTTCAACGTGAACAAAAGTAAGTTCAGTTATTATCTTCCACAGAAATGAATCATTTTTGTAACACATTGATCACATGCAAACAACTAAACCAACCAGTAGGTCCAGACAGTAATATCGCCCGACTTGCAGGGTAAAGGTTCCGTGTGTACTTGGAAAAGTCCCCTTTCTTCAAGAAGAACCATGCAGCACTGGTTAACAAGACCCTAGTCTGCTCACTGAAAATGCAACCAATAATCCAAATGTATATCAAAATCATGATTGATTGATTATAACGTCCACATGATTTTACTCTGAATTCGTGTACTTATTAATTAATCTTTCAATATTAATATTCATCATAATGAATTCATAGTAGCATTACTCTGCAACGAACAAGTGCTTTAAATATTATATGAACATGTCAGAAAATATCTATCTCAAAATTATACCCTTATTGTAATAAATTCTAGTAATACAAACTGGATTTGTGTATAATACAGAGCAGTAGAGCACTGATATAATTTAATAAGAAATGTGGTTACCTAAGGTAGTAAGGAAATTCGTCAAAGGTAACTTTAGCTTCTCTGCCATCAATGATCATATTCAGTATCTCTTGCTCCATCATCTCGGCGGTTATAGCGGGAACACCAGAGCCTTTCCATTTGCTGACAGCCTGTCCAGAGGCGAATCCAAGTCCGACGCCGACGCCGACGCCAATTCCGACGCCCAAAGCCGACATCAGAAGGCTCTTCTGTTCCATTCTACTCAATCGATTCTCCTCACTCCCTCACTCAATTAGGTTTTTCCTGCTAGAAATCCACAAAATCAAATCAAACAACACAGAAATTCGATTTCACCAACTTCAAAATCCGAAAATCGCCAGCTAAGAAATTCATAACAGCAGAGTATGCAGAAGAGCGCAGATCTCTCTCTCTTTCCGTAAAACCGGTGAACACGAACTGTATGATTTTCGGACAATCGGTAGCAGACTATCTCACTATATTATCGGCGGAATTTAACCAACAAAACAAACGAAGACGAAACGGAATCAAATGAAATTCACATATGCACAATTAAAGCAAAATTACCGCCTAGCTTACCGATTTCGCAAAATTCGTCTTCCACCTCGCTCCAATCCCTGCCAATCGGAGTAAATACAGTCTTCTAACACTTGCAAACGAAGAAGAAGGTGACAGAGGAGTAGAGATGGAATCGGTGTGATTGGGAAGCGGAGGAGGAGAAAAGGATGGGATAAAGACTAAAAGGCGGTTCCCGCTTTCTAGAGATAGAGAGAGAGAGGTGTTACCTCGAAGTTCGAGATTTTTAAAAATATTTTTTTATTGAGCTTCCGTGTTTAGTGAGCGAGCGAGCGAGCAGAGAGTAGGGAGGATCAGAGATATTTATAGGGTAGTACTACTCGTAGCGAAGGGACGTTTCATTGCGTTTTCATCGGTGTGTACGTACGAGGAGAATCTGAATTTGGCCCCATCCGTCGTGATCCATCCAAGCAACGAGTGAGTCCGGCCCCAGTGCTGCTGTTTGTGAAATTGACACATCCACTGCCATACTAACGTACTCGCACGTGACAAGCGGCAATGAATTATCAGTGATCGACTTTAAGTAGAACTATATTGTATATAGTGATCGACTTAAATGTAAACGATAAAACTATATTGTGTAATGTATATAGTGATCGACTTAAGTGGGACGGTGTAAATCAAGGAGTTATTTGCAAACTCCTTATTTGAGCGTCACTGAGCCAAAGCTGCTTAGTTTAGCACAACTACGAGTTAATGCTTAGAATAGTTTGCCTTACCGTGTTGTTTATGCTGTATGTCAGTCGAGTTTACACTTGAAGGTCAATTCATGTATCATGTATGTTTACTTCTCTCGAATTAAGTAGTTTAGAAAGTTCATATTAGGAAAAAAGACGTTGTATTGTTTTGAAAGAAAGCGCGCCAATCAAATACAATCGATTTACCGGTATTAATTTGCTCGATTGACCCTCATATGTCATTAAATTTAAACTGAGTAAAGGGTCAGCAAAGTCGGGATGGCCGAGTGGTCTAAGGCGCCAGACTCAAGTTCTGGTCTTCGAAAGAGGGCGTGGGTTCAAATCCCACTTCTGACATTTTTTACGACTTCTTTTTTTTTTGCCAATTCTTTGCTAACCAATCGGCTGCTTCATTAGCTGAACAACGCCTTTGCAACAGTGGTTGCTTTCACAACCTATGGCATCTGTTTCCACCTAGCTTTGCATACTTCATTTCTTTCACAACTGTTAATTTATACTCCCTCTGTACTTTGAAGAACAAGTTTTTCAAGCCATTGTAAGGAGGTCTTAGGAGAATCGGACAAGCAAGTATCATGAAGACCAACATTATTATTAGATTCATTTACCCAACAAGGCAACCCACAACGCCATAGGACTTTTAACAACCGTTTCCAATTTTCCATACACGCTAAATCAGCAGCTTCAAACTTAAAACACAAACTAAAAACAAAAAATTCACATTGAGAGTATTACTGCATCACTTCAAGCTCCCATCATTCAGACTCATTTCCACTGCCTTCCTCTTCATCAGACTCCTCCACCACCACACCAACTTGCCTAACATCCGACCGATACTGCTGCACCACCAGCACTGAGGCAGCCGTTGACATCTCCGGCGATATCAAAAGCCCCGCCACCGGCCCCAACTCTGGACACTCACTCTTCACTTTGATCAGCTCTGTTGCTTTCCCCAAAGGACTCCTCCCCACAACAAACATATTACTCCTACCAAACTCCTTCACTACCTCCACCGCCTCTGTCCGGCTCCCCACCACCCTCTCCACGTACTTCACTGACACGTCATTCTTCAAATCCACGTCGTCTTTGTCATCATCCTCGTCGCGCGCCTTCAGACGCACCACGTCGAGCGTTATCCCGGGGTGCTCCGCCATACGCCTTGCCAAAGCCAACGCCTCTCGATCATCCGGCCCGCCAAAGAACAAGACTGTGATCGCCGAAGCCACATTGCTCGCTGCGACCTGTGCAGTCCCTCCGAAGCCTCGGTCAACGAGGATGGCGACCGAGCAAGGCGCAGACTCGAGCATTCTTCGGTTGACCGATCGGTACTCGTGGCTCGTCGTCTCAAGCGATCCGTCGAGCCTCTGGTGCTTGTGGTAAGGGAGAATGATCAACGCTGCTCGTTTCTCCTCGGCGCTCGAGCAGATGTCCATGTGGACGTTGGACATGTGGGAGATGGCGGTCATGGGTCGGATGTAGACCCGACTTAGCCGCTCGTAGGCCTCGAAAGCGACGACAACCTCGTCTGAGTCGGATCGTTGGCCTTTGTTCCAGAAAGGTAGGCCGTTTCTCCGAGCCTTGTGGACCATTCTGATGGCTGAGGAACGCTCTGATAGCTCCATGAGGTGCATGGCGTAAACCGAAAGGCCTTGTTTCTTTTCTATGCCACGGCAGACCTCAATGAGGTTGATCATAGTTGGGATGTTGCGAGAGCTGTGGAAGCAAGCTAGGACGCGGAGCTCTGTGGCTCGGTCGTCGCGGTGGACAGTTCGGTGCTTGTATGAGTGTAAGACTCGTTTGGCTGGCTTGTAGACTGCCATAACTAGGGGAGTAGTGATGAAGGTTGTGAAGAGAGCCATCAGCACAAGTATTGCAAACGTTTGATCGTTTAGCACCTGCAGAAAAAAGAAGCAATTGATCAATTCCGTATTGAAATAAGTATGAATTACTGTGATGGACACAGATTAGAGAAACCAAAAGATTCAATACCTTTCGATCTTTTCCAATGTTGAGCACGATCAGCTCAACCAAGCCTTTGCTATTCATCAAGAAACCGAGAGCAAGAGACTCCTGAAAAGGCATCTTGAAACACAAGGCGACACTAATCGTGCCCACGATCTTACCAGCACAAGCAGTAACAATAACCAACAGAAGGAGTGCCCATGACTGTGCGCCTTGGATGGTGAAGAGATCAGTTTTCAATCCACTTGACACGAAGTATAAGGGAAGGAGAAGGCCAGACACAAGATCCTCGAGCTTCTCCACGAGCGCACTAGCGAGTGGGCCTTCATTTGGAACAAGAACACCGAGAACAAAAGCGCCAAACAAGGCATGGATCCCGATTGAGTCGGTTACAAAGGAAGCCGCTAAAACCACACCCAGAGTGCCACATATGTATATCTCTTTGACTGGCTCACCGTCGGGGCAACGCTGACAGACCCATTTGAAGATTGGCGTCAACAAGAATATGCATAGGGTGACAAAGCCGATTCCACAGAGAAGGACCCACAATGATGTCAGGGGAGAGGTGTCGCTTCCTGACAGAGCAATGGCCAGAGCGAGTAGAATCCAGGCTGCCACATCATTGACTGCAGCTGCTGACATGGCAATTCGGCCTAAGTCGGTTGTCAGGAGCTTTAGCTCAGCTAGGATACGGGCTAAGACAGGAAAGGCAGTGATTGAGAGGGCGACTCCC
The DNA here is from genome assembly GCA_934048045.1 of Polygonum aviculare. Classification (NCBI taxonomy): domain Eukaryota; kingdom Viridiplantae; phylum Streptophyta; class Magnoliopsida; order Caryophyllales; family Polygonaceae; genus Polygonum; species Polygonum aviculare. The sequence goes on from OW204032.1 coordinate 25,138,889, forward strand.
ATGAAGACAAGGAATGGGGCACCAGGGACACCTTTGGAAATGGTTGATCTAAGTACTACTGATGTTCCAATGCCCAGAATGAAAGGAATACTGATTCCTGCTACTGCAATACATAGGGCCTTCTTCCCAGTTTTTCGTAAGGATTTCGGGTCCATTTCTAGGCCTACGAGGAAGAGGAAAAATAAGAGACCCAAATTGGCTAGTGTGTCCAGAACCGTGAGGCTTTTGGGTGGGAAAACGGCGTGTGAGAAGGGTTTGAATTTTCCAAAAGCTGAAGGACCAAGCAAAATTCCACCCTGTAAAGAGAAGGGAAAGAATTTTGATCAAAAAAAAGAGAAGGGAAAGAATTGATATCAAATTATCAGACATTTTATCTGTAATCACAAGTCATCACATATAGACCAACACTGTTGGATAAATAAAATTAGTCACAGTTCTAATGAGAGGCTATGAGAAAAGGTTATATGCAGTACTCATTTTGTATGAATATTAATGTGAAGTCATTGATCTAGCTACAGTTTACATATATCAAAAGTCAAAGTCCTGCATCTTTTGGTTAGATAAGAGTAAGCATACAAGTTTGAAGCAAAAGCGCATCTACATCTGACAATTTCATTCTCAAACTCAAAAGGCTTGTTAGAGATTCAAAAATTCAATCAAACTGGCCTCTCCTGCATAAAGACATGATAAAAATAGCAGTCATAAATAAGATCAGCCTCTCCTACGATGATAATAAAATTGTTTTTGCAAATAATTGTTTATGTCAAGTGCTGATACTTCAAACCTTCAAACCTTCAAACAACTCATCAGCAGATCTTACAACATGATCCATCATTATTACAAAATGGAAAGGCACATCTGCTCTATGTCATTCATTCATTTATACTTTATATTTTACATGCATAGGAAACATCACAGACGAAGATAGCCAAGCACTATATGCCAAAGATATGATTATCCTAGAAAGACAAGTCTAGATTACGTACCACAATCTCTGCGATGACACGGGGTTGCCTTAATGGTCTAAGAAGGAAAGCCAAGCTTCGAGTAAGCACGAGAACAAGACATATTTGCAGAATAGCCAGTGGGAGAGCATAGTCAAGAGGGCTCTCCTTTTGGAAGGCTCCATTTGATGTGGCCTTCATAGGCCCAGGGCAGAGAGTAACATTTTGAGCCATTCTGTTCACTCAGAAAGCTCAAAGGTATCCCAGAATACAAAAAAGACTCCCTTGCTCACTACTCGCTAGTGCTCTGCAGATAACAATGAACAACAAACTTCCTTTCAGGTCACACACAACATTTTTCATATGCGCAAAAATGCATGAAAAAGATTAGTTCAAGAATTGTACAGTGAAAAGACATAATCATATAGAAATGCAGGAACCAGAATGCACACACCATCCTTTATTATGGCTCCACAGCTAATTAAGCTAGCATGTGACTAGCTCATACTTTTCCCTTCTTTCACTTCACAGGTATTCAACTATTCAAGTTGGATTATGTAAGCAAACTACATGTGACTTCCTTAATTATAGTAGATCACGAACAAGTTTGGTAGGTACATGGAAAAGTGGTTTATAAAGTAAGCAAGTCATACTTGCTTTCTGCTAAGCACCACTACTTTGCACCTTCTAGTTTTTTAATTTGAACCGCTAATCTACTACTCTCCTCTTTCACCAACGAAAGAGAATCTTAATCATGTATCTTTCATGCTAATTAAATGGAAAGAAACAATCATACCTCATTTATCACTTACAAAATACACCATCTGTAGCAAGGAAATATTTTTTATATCAGACAAAGAAATACTTTCAGTCAGTACAGGAAATTTATACTAACATGGTACATGGCACATCATTAAGCATATATTGTTGTACTGGTGGAATACACTAGTCACCAATCTATTTTATTCCCAAAGATGAGTGATCTTAGTTTTATGGTACATGGCACATCATTAAGCATATATTGCTTTTTGTATTTTTTTCCTAAGAGAGTATTCCTATCATCATGAGGGTATATATCATACAACATGAATTTTATGGCAAATTGAAAACTGTAAAAGTGATCCTTGACTTATCTATAAGCTTAGAGGGTGCTTTTGTATATATCATAACTTTGTATTCACATCCTTACCCCATTCTTCTACCAATTACCAACTCTAAACAAAAGTCCTAAATGGAGTATGGTTTAAACCAAAAGGAAGAAAAAGTCTGAATTAACAATTATTACCACATCACGAAACACAGAAATCTACCACACACATTCACTCGATGGAATTTCCGATTTATTTTGTAGCAAAGGCAACTTATCCTGATATGACGTCTGAACAAGAGTTTTCCTACAAGGACACGAGTCACACGACTAATCTTGGCTATGAAGGGTTTGATAGTGAAGTATGATGACCTATGTAGTCGTTCTTGAATTAAATTCCTCCTTCTCCATCTCTCTGTTAAATTGGCCTGTGTATTTTGACCTCTTTGGGATCGTCCATATCCATATTCATTGAACGGATTACACGGGAAAAGTCAAGCTGCCGACTCATGTGAAAAAAAAAGATTAATATAATAACAAAGACTTTTTATTTTATTTTATTTTATTTTTCCTCTAATGACGATTCTGCTTATAGAATCACCACACTCCAATCTCCATATCAGGATCACAACTGAACGAAATGTAGCAAAGAAAATCTCCAGGCGTAATATCCGATCCCGGATGTTCTATCCGGAAATGTATCACAGATGTTTTCCAGACGCAAAATGCATTCATCCAAAAACACCTAGCAGAGAGAAGAAATTAGCAGAAATTGCATTTTGTTTTCATTCGCTTCTAGTTCACATTGATCATATCGATTCAAGCAAACTCAGTGCAATTGCGATAAGAACGAGCAACACAAAATCAATTCCTGAAACTTAAATCGCTAGAAACCTGCGAATCGAACGCTAAAATTTTGCTTTCGCATGCAAAACCTAAATCGGAAGTGCCAAAATCGAAATGCAAGAGAAATAGAGAGAGATCTGTAACCTGAAAAATCGATTCCGACGGAGAACTCGGCCGGCCAGCTATACCGTCAGTCTGATCACCGGCCTTAAACCGCCATTACTGAAGAACTCGTGCGAAACGCCGTCGTACAGTCGACTAACAGAACAGAGCAAAATTCGGAACAAATCTAAGAAGAAGATCAAAAGAGAAGGTAGAAAGCTCAGCGAGAATTAACTGATCCGTCTCGATTGAAGTAAACAGTCCCATTGACTGATTATATATATATATACGGAGGGCGGGCGGAGCTAAGGGTGTGTTAGGGTCTGCCCGAGCCCAACTTACAAATATAAAAATAAATAAATTTATAAATTTAATATAAAAATATACTAATTGTTGATATAAAAATAGTAAAAATAATAATTGCCCCTACAGGAAGGAAGATGATACCGCCAATAAGGACGTCGCGCCATACGCTAGTACGCTACCCCTTCAGGACTGTTCATTTTGGTCAATTCGCTAGCAGCTAAACGCGTCCGGCTTTAGGTCGGTTGTAAAAAAATTCCAATGTTATTTTTTTTAATTAACGGTTATTATTTTTTAATATTTATGAAGGTTATTATTTTCGAATATTTATGAAGGTTGTGATTAAGAAAATACACATTCTTTCAGTACAATTTCTGAACAAAAACAATAATCCAGGAATTGTTTTTGGTCTTAAACTATGCGTTTCAATTGTATAATGGGATTTTTTATATATTGGTTGATAGGAGTATATAATACTAACATGCAGCTTGTATCATACGAAAGTTCTGTATTTTAGCCAGAATTTGAAAAGAACAATTTGGCAGGGGACTTTTGGAGGGAGATTTGGTGTGTTCGATGGCTGATAGCGACTTTTTCAACGACAATCATAAGAGAAACGGGGCACCAAATATCACCGCTCATTCAGAATTGAAATGGTCTCCAAGTACATAGCTGAATTGGAAGAATGTCGAGTCTAGTATGATGAAACCAACAAAAACGCTGTAAGAAAAAAACTTACCTAAATGAGTATTTGCCATCTTATTCTAGAAATTTCCAACAAAAGAAGTTTATAGAAAACTTAAAGCGTGAATTGTGATTTAAAGAGAGAATTTCATTTTTCAGCTAATGTAAAATAGGTAGGCCACATTCTGCTCCTTTGGGTTTCCTTGGAAAATGGCCAGTGTGTGTGCATCCAGATCAAATACAGCCGTGCACAATGTGTAGAGCGTCGGCCCTGAAAAGAAACAGTCTCTTGTTATTGAACTTGATCAATCGAGGAACAATTTACTCTATGTTGAGTGATAATACCTTTCATGAACACAGGGTATTCTTTGTCGTCCGTGTTCCCTAAGAGCGCGAGGAAGTCATGTTTTGATTGTTTCGCGACCAAGGCTGCTCTGCTTTGCCTGCTTCTCGAGTTCCCGTCTTCTACCTTCATCACATAAATGAACCAAACCGTCAGTCACATATCATGCATATTGTAGACAATATGGGTCGCTTTTGTATTGGGCCATTTATTGTTTTCTTCTTAGCTAGCTTCCTGAAGTCTTAGTATAAATAGCTTTAACCTAGTTTGCTTTCAATGCTTTTGCCAGACATCAATTAGGGATTGGTTCCCTGTCTTGTGCCGCTTTGTTCCAACAACGTTGGTTTCAATATATTGTTTTTCCCTTTGTTTGCTTGTCACTCTCTTGGTTCTCTCTTGTTTGTCTTGTTCAATCTCAGCTGAAGCTGTGGTTTCATATGGTATCAGAGCAAAACAAGCTGGGATTGTGAGTTGTTGGTTCGTTGTTGCTCAATTCAGCTTGGTGTCGCTCAAGTCAGCTTAGATCGGTTCAAGGTTGTGCTCTTTTCATGTTTCTCAAGCAAAGCTGTCTCTTTGGAGGTAATATGTCGCTGGAAGACAGAGAATCAACCATGGGGGATGACGTTCTTGAGGAGAACCCCTTTGCTACTCCGAGGCGAGGTAACAACAACACCTTTGACCCTCTCTTCCTCTCCAACTCAGATAATCCGGGTATGTCCTTGGTTACTGCCCTCTTTGATGGAACAAACTTTCAGACTTGGAGTAGGAATGTCAAGAGAGCCCTAGGTGCGAAAATGAAACTTGGCTTTGTTAATGGAGGGTTTCCTAGGCCAGCTAAAGGGTCGAATGACTACGATAAGTGGAAAAGATGTGATTATATGGTAATGAGTTGGATTATCAACTCCATGGTGAGTGAGGTGTCCCAAAATTTCACCTTTGCTTCTACTGCTCAGGAATTATGGACTGAGATTAAGGAAAGGTTCTCAGAGTCTAATGCTCCTTTAATTTACCAACTTCACCGTGAGCTAAGTAACACTAGGCAAGAGAATTTGAGTGTGGCTGCGTACTATACGAAGCTTAAGAGGATATGGGATGAGTTGCAAGCCATAGAAGAGATGCCCGTATGCACTTGTGGTGCTTATGTAGAATGTGGTTGTGGACTGCTGAAACGGATGCATGATAGGGAGGCTACGACAAAGTTGATGCAGTTCTTGATGGGCCTTGTGGACCCTTATGAATCAGTCAGAAACAATATTCTGTCCTCTGTCGAGCTGCCAACAGTGAGTCGAGCATACCAGCTGGTTGTTCAGGTGGAGAAACAAAAGCAGATTACTGGGAATGATGTGCACACTCATGATGCTTTAGCTTTCAACAAGATGGGAAACTCAGGTCATAACAGAAACAATGCTGGCGGGTACAGACAAGGAGTCTCTGGCCAGAATTATAGTCATGGAGATGGAGGAAAAGCTGGTTTTGGAAAGGAGCAGAACAGGGATTTCAGAAGGGACTTCAAAAAGGCTAAGTTTGATAGGAAGTGTTCCTTTTGCCAGGAAAGTGGACATGTCAAAGAAACATGTTTTAAGCTTGTAGGTTATCCTGAATGGTGGAAAGGACCAAGAGTTGAGGGTCCGGGGAAGTTGACAGCAAACGTGCAAGAGATGAACAACTACAACTCACCCTTTGATGATGATGATGGAGAGAACTCGAAGGGAGATCCAAAGCTGGTCAACGTCGTAGTTCAATAGGTTTTGAGAGCTATGAAGGGAAAGGCCCCAGCTGAAGAGGGCCCTAGCTCAGCTTACAGCAATGCAATTCACTTTGTAGGTAATTCATTTCCTTTCACTCATGAACATCTTCCTATTGCACAACATTCAACGTGGATAATTGATACCGGGGCCACCGATCATGTCACTTTCAATAGAAATCTGTTTTATGAGCTTAAGGAGTTGAATCCACCTATTAAAATTGGATTACCGGATGGGTCTGTTCAAAAGGTGGAATATCATGGGAAGATCAGATTGTCGCCTATGTTGGTTTTGTCAGATGTTTTGTTCATACCTGCCTTTAAACACAATCTGATTTCTATATCGAGGCTCATTACTGATGGAACACGTATCTTTGTGTTTGGAAATCATGATTGCGAGCTGCAGGACCTTACATCTAAGACGGTTCTAGCTTGAGGAAGAAAGGAGGGAGGACTCTACAAGTTTGCAGCTGTTTGGGGAAGGGAAGCGATGGAGACCAGTACAGGAGCTGCTTATAATTTAGCTAAGGATGATTTTTTGGGAAGGAAAGCAATGAAGACTAGCGCAGGAACTGCTTGTAATTTAGCTAAGGAAGATCTTTTGGTTTCAGACTTGACGAATGCAGTTTGTAATAGTGCTAGTACTCTTGAATTGCAACATGCCCGTTTTGGACATATTTCTCTTTCGAAAATGAAGCACTTGGTTGAGTTTGAATGCTCAGGTTTGCATACATTTTCATGTGAAATTTGTGATTTGTCCAAGCATCATAAAATGCCCTTCCAGATTAGCAAATCCGTTTCTTCAAGTCTGTTTGATTTGGTCCACGCGGATGTATGGGGGCCATACAAAACTACGACGTATGGGGGAGCTCGATTCTTCTTGACATTGGTGGAAGATTACTCGAGGTCGACATGGACCTTTCTCATGAGTAGCAAGGAACAGGTTTATAGACTATTGAGAGATTTCTTGCAATATGTGGCTACTAAGTTTGGAGTCCGAATTAAATGTCTGCGATCGGACAATGGAACCGAGTTTGTAAATAAGAATGTTGCTGAAATGTTGGCTTCCAAAGGAATAGTACATCAGCGGTCAGCTCCAGGTGTACCCGAACAAAATGGGAGGGTCGAGCGTAAGCATCGACACTTGATCGAGATGGCCAGATCGGTTAGATTGCACGCGAACCTTCCTCAACGGTTTTGGGGGGATTGTGTCTTGAGTGCAACACACATCATCAACTTGATTCCTTCTTCTGTTCTGGGATGGAAAAGTCTCTTTGAGCTATTATATAATCGAAAACCAGATTACTCTCAATTGAGAGTAATAGGTTGCCTTTCTTATGCCTTAATACCAAAACAACAAAGAGGCAAGTTTGAACAAGTAGCTAGGAGATGTGTTTTCCTTGGTTACCCACCAGGCCAAAAGGCGTACAAATTGTATGACTTGGCAACCAAACAAGTTCTGATTGCGCGGCATGTGTTGTTTCGAGAAACTGAATTTCCTTTCAAGACACCAGCTGGAGGAAATTCCTCCGTCTCAGCTCCTCAGTTGCCTATAGTTACTCCAGGATTTGATGATCAAGTTGTTGATCTTGATGTCGTGTCAGTTGCACAGCAAGTAACTCCGACAGATCTTGCACCGTACGAGTCTATTGTAGAAACCAACAGAGATGAGCATCATTTGTCATCACAACCGTCGTCTTCAAACAGATCAGATCATGAAGACTCGGTTGATCTGAGTCAGCCGTGCGTTTCATCCAATGAACCTGCACGTCCTCTTCCTCTGCGCAGATCAGAGAGAGTGATCAAGGCACCCACACGATTAGAAGACTTTGTCTGTCAAAATTTGCCCACAAGAAACATTGTGACAGATGATTCAGAGCATCATGCAGATTGTTTTTCAAAGGCCTTTCATATGGTGAGTTTAATGACTTGCAAAGGCACACCCCAGACTATATCCAGTCATTATATAGTGCCTTTTCTGTGATCGAGCCATCTAGCTTTGAACAAGCTAAAAAGGACCCCGAATGGGTCAGGGCTATGAATGAGGAATTGAAAGCTCTTGAATCCAACCACACTTGGGATATGGTTCCCTTGCCTAGCGGAAAGAAAGTCATAGGTTCGCGATGGGTGTATAAAGTCAAATTTAAACCCGATGGTGCTGTAGAACGTTTCAAAGCACGCTTGGTGGCAAGGAGATTCAACCAAATCAAGGATAAAGACTACAAACATACGTTCTCTCCCGTGGCGAAATTTGCCACTGTTCGAGTCTTGATTGCACTGGCTGCATCCTTTGAGTGGCCATTACATCAACTTGACATAAATAACGCCTTCCTTCATGGATGGCTTGAGGAAGAAGTTTACATGTCGCCTCCACCAGGCTATGATAAAGCCGAACCAGGCCTTGTTTGCAAGCTCCGACGCTCTCTTTATGGGCTAAAGCAAGCGAGTCGTCAATGGAATATTGCCTTGACTCAAAATCTGGTGCAGCTGGGATTTGTCCAATCTAAGCAAGATTACTCGCTCTTCATTAAACGGACAGATTCCTCCATGACAGTTGCTCTCGTTTACGTTGATGATATGTTGCTTACGGGCAATTGTCCTCACACCATTCGGGCTACAAAAGCCTCTCTGGACAAAGTGTTCACCATCAAGGATTTGGGTCTTGCTCGTTACTTCCTTGGAATTGAAATTGCCCGCTCACCCTCCGGGATCCAGATCAATCAACGGAAGTACATCCTCGATCTCTTAACTGATGCTAATCTGCTTGATTGCAAGTCAACCTCTTTCCCAATGCAGAGGAACTTACACTTACGTCCCGACGAAGGGGATCCTATTGATGAGCCCGAGTCCTATCGCAGATTAGTTGGACGTCTCTTGTATCTGACGCTCTCTCGTCCTGACATCACATATGCCGTCCAACAATTAAGCCAATTTCTTGCCTCACCTCGTCAACCACATATGCAAGCGGCTATGTTTTTACTCAAGTATCTCAAAGGCACTATAAATTCCTCACTTTCATATCCTGTACAACCTGATCTTGCCCTTTCTGCCTTTTGTGACGCGGACTGGGGTGCGTGCTCCTTCTCGTCTCGGTCACTTACTGGTTACTGCGTCTTCGTGGGCAAATCTCTCGTTTCTTGGAAAACGAAGAAGCAGAAGGTTGTTTCAAAATCGTCAACTGAGAGCGAATATCGTAGTATGTCCCAGACAGCAAGTGAAATTGTTTGGCTCAAAGGTCTCCTACAAGATTTTGCAATTTCTGTACCTTTGCCCATTCCTCTACATTGCGATAACATGGCTGCTCAACAACTCGCCGCAAATCCAGTCTTTCATGAGCGCACGAAACATCTACGTGTTGATTGTCACTACATCAGAGAGTTGGTTCAAGAGGGCTTCATCAAAACGATCTACGTTCGTTGTCATCTGCAAGTAGCTGACGTCCTCACAAAGGCCTTGGGAGCGCAACAACATCTGTTTCTGAGTCGCAAGCTAGGCCTAGTCCTTCCTAGTCCAGCTTGAGGGGGGTGTGTAGACAATATGGGCCGCTTTTGTATTGGGCCATTTATTGTTTTCTTCTTAGCTAGTTTCCTGAAGTCTTAGTATAAATAGCTTTAACCTAGTTTGCTTTCAATGCTTTTGCCAGACATCAATTAGGGATTGGTTCCCTGTCTTGTGCCGCTTTGTTCCAACAACGTTGGTTTCAATATATTGCTTTTCCCTTTGGTTGCTTGTCACTCTCTTGGTTCTCTCTTGTTTGTCTTGTTCAATCTCAGCTGAAGCTGTGGTTTCATACATATTCTACCATCTTTGTTCTTTTAGTGTATTGCTACCTTCTAACATTATTACCTGTGAAACACTAAGGTGAAGATACATGTTAGCATGGAAGAAAGGCACTTTCTTGATCTCTTGAGCTGAAACCCGGCCCCTAGACGCGGTTTCGACGTTGAAGATACTTCGTCCTGGTACGTCAATCAGGTTGTAGCTATGCCCAACTGACACTTCTGCTGAGTTAATTATCTGCATATGCAAAACTACACTCTTAAAAAAACCCTTACTTAACTCCACTGATAATGAATTAGCAATATGTTGTATTGCTTGTTACTCTCAAGGCATCATCAATGCTTTTTGCTTCAAGTAGGCCTCTAGAGACGAAGTTTCGCGCAATGCCGCCGGCCTCAATCTCTACTTTAGAAGGCGGCACCGAATCCAGAGTAAAAGCCTTCAACAACAAAATGCAGGTTTTGATGTCAATTTTTGTGGTCTTAGGCTGAATTCTTGTTAGTTGGTATAAGTAAGAGATTTACCAGTCCATGGCTGTTGAACCCAAATGCACAGCTTGGCAGCTCCCCTGCGTATGTATAGGCTGTGAAAGATTGTCCATCGGAAAGATTCACTTTGATCAAATAGCTGCAACATCAAACCGCGAAAAACAAACCGCGCCAAGATCAGTTCAACTTAGTTTCATGACAGGCTAAACGAGTGCGATGAGGCAGGCTTACGTGTGACCAACGAGCGCGACATTGGCGTCCTCGTTATGTGCTACAATCGCCATGGTGTCGCTCACCACCATGACATCAGAGCAATCATCAGCCATGCTCTCATGAAGATTGCTCCCGTCCTCCTTTGGAGCTATAAATGGTAAGATCTCTTTCCTAAAGTTGATCAACATTATCTGCAAAATAGCCCATAAACACATTAAGTGTGACATCTCATATGTATATAACAGAAATGCATTTATTAACTTAGGAGATTGGGCATTCAGACATCAAGAACAGGCACGTCGCTTCCGTCGGCCGTCCCCACAAGCTCATCCCAGTATAGAGGGAACTTGTTCCTGTTGGCTCTAGTGAGTGCCTCTATGAGCTGATGGCCTGGTGAGCTCTCGGCAAAAGGGCGAAGCTGGCTTTCGAGGATTTGGTCCGTTGCGAGCCTGCTTCGTATGAGGGACGAGAATCGGTGGCCGATTTTGTAGCCTAGCTGATAAGCAGTTTCACAAGAACCAACCTCAAACAGATCCAGCTTTGTGCCTCCACCAAAGGTTGGGTTTACCATGACTGTTTTTAGGCAAAATTTTGTGTGTGTTTTGCTTTGTGTTCAAAGGAGCTTTTCTTATCTTCTTTCTCTGTTGGTGTGCCTGTGGCTTGTGACTGGTTGTGATGGTGTGTTCTTAAATTGGATATTTATTATTGGGCTTTCTTCTGGCCCATTTGAATATTGGGCTTTTCGGCCCATTCTATAAAATTGGAATTAGAGATGTTAAAAGAAGTTCTAAAAGCTTGGCTTTATACAAAATTTGGGATTGGATTCCCCAAACTTGATGATGACGAAATTAAACAAAATAAAAGTTGTCGTGTAATATATTGAGATTCAATTTGTCGGCATCTTTAGTTATACACTGTACAATTAAGGTATATGTTAACTAATTTATTGGTTTAAAAGGGCAAGAATTAGAGATAAAAGTTGGATGATTAAAATTAATTAGCATATTTTCTAACATATCATTATACTAATCATGATATGATGCTTCGCCCAAGAAACTGATCGACAGAAAATGAACTAGATCGATCTAATTCATTCGTTTCCATTAATTTTTTCCAAATGGGTTGGAACATATGGTCCCCTTAGAATAAAGCGTGTTCACGCTTTATAAGATTTTGCACATTCACAAATCACATGGCTCAGGAGAATTCAAGTACAAGTAAAATATTGTACATACCTATATTCTTTGTGACAAAAAGAAAATGCACGCACGCCTATTATTCCGTCATTACTTGGCTGATTTATATGTTCGGTCGTTTTTAATTTTTTAAACGATTAGTTTAATAGTCCTTCTCATCAACTTTTAATTAAGAAAAAAAGTACTGGTATTAATTTCAACCAAAAAAAAAGGAAAAAAAGTATTAATGAAGCGTTATTTTTCTACCGTTTTTGTCAATTTTAAACCTAACGTTACTGACTTACTGATAGTATAAACTTCAATCTCAAAAAAAAAAAAAAGATAATATAAACTTCTCACCTCTAAAACTTGGTGATAGTCTAATGTATAAGTTAGTTAATTACTCATTTTATTGTAAATTCATTTTAAAGTGCAACCTCACATAAATTACATAATCGGATTACATGTGTACAACTTATCCATCGACCAATAGAAAGTAATAAGTACAAATGATTCGTGATATCTACTATAATCCACTATAATACAATATAAAGCAAAATATATGTCTTTACTAAAAACATTTGCGTCAGCTTATCAACATTGAATAAAAAAATACTCCGTATTATTTACGCCAAGTAATCGATGTTGTATAAAGTAATTATTTTATTTTAATAATGATAACTAACATTTATATCTACGTAATATCTTATCCAATTTTTAATAGGTTAATTTATTTTCCTAATATAATTCAATAGTAAATCTTGTTAGAATCAATAGAAAAAGTGAGTTTGGATATCTTAGATATCTTACTTAATTTTGATATAAAATCTAATTTTCATTTAAATGTTTTTTATTTTAGGTAAAAGCGACTTTTTCATTTTTAATAGGTTTAATAATCGAAATTATAAAAAATAAAATACATATATAGATTAATAGATTCGAACTTGATTCTATTGGGGTTGAATTGTACATTCTCGAATAAAAAACAAGTTCGGGTCAAAATTCGATCTCGGATCAATCATGTTGGGTTTCATTTACATTACTAGTATATGATACGAGACTTGTACTACCTATGCATAAAGTGAGCATCCGTGAACCGGATGAGAGTTGTAACAACTCTAAATAGTTAAATTCAAGGTTTTAGTGCCACATATTGTCGGAACAGAGACCTCTAGGTTTCCCATGAGATCTTAACTGCTAGATTTGTAACCATTTATTGCCTGTAAAGCCTAAATGCAAACATAAAACTTATTGAAAAATATTTTTTCCAAAAGGAATAAAACGAACATAAACCGTTGATTGGGAGGAATGTACACGACTAATATTAGAAAAACTGGCCCAAATAATATCAAGTATAAACTTTCAACAAAAATACAATCCAACGCTTTGAAATCACCAACAACAGACATAAAAATTATGCAAGATCATTTCCCGACGAGTTTTCTGATAAAATCGAAGATGTATTGAGTGTAAATCTAACATTATAGCTCAATAATTCCAGGTCATTTTTTTTAGCATTGCTATAATTCATATCATAGCATTGCTATAGTTCATTTGACCATCACATCATCGAATCCACCAAAAAAACTCGTTCGAAAATAATTCGAGATCATTTTTTTTAGCATTGCTATAGTTCATATCATTGTCTATGATGAATTTTATACCTCAGATTATTATTTTTTTGTAAATTAACACTTGAGGTTATTCGGAGTAATAGCATTACTTAAATCTCACATACACATAATTTTCATCATGAAGGCAAGAAATATTTCAGTTCATAACAAGAAGATGAGTTCACCAAAATACTGTTATGATGTAGAATGGAGCAAAACCACCTTAGATTATCACACTTTTCATTTTTCAATTTCAAAATTGTAAAATGTAAATTAACTTGAAGCTATCTTTGAAATACTTACCTTAGCCAAAATTTTCCTCAAAAATATAACAAGTATCTCAACTTCACCAAAACTTATCCGAAATAGAACCCACAAAGAAAAGCCAAAAACATTATGTATATAACTACGCACACTCAAGTTGGCTTTATTGAGTTAAGGCCGTGACAAAGAAGATCCAAGCTTTGGCTTGTACGTTTTTGCATCTTTGCCTATGTGAACAGGACTTTAAAGGGATAACCATGGTTTGAATGTTTGATTGCATACTTAATAACGTCACAAACAAATGCTCTAAATGGAATCACATACATATCAACAATTACATCAGACGAATTGTCACATCATCATAGAACTAGCAGATTGAATTCTTGCTTACTTATACAAATTGAACCAAGGTTACACATCGATCTACCAAATCATAAACCCCTTCTTGAAGTTTCATTACATGAATTCACTCGATTCAAATCTTACAAACCCAAAGCTCAAATATTTTCCAACAACACATATTTGATTCGGGTGGCCACCGAAACTAGGGTTTAACTACATCTCAAACGAAACCAGACATAAAAATACAAAAGCAGGATGAAATTAATTAGTGGGTATGTTGCAGAGCTCAGATTAGGTGGTGTTCTAGGGAGTTGCACCGGATTTGTGTGGGCAAATTGCTTGGGAAATTGTTGTTGCAAAAGCGCCCCCTGTCACGCCCAAGAACTGACCTCACAACACCAAGCCCACTCTCTCTTTCTGCACGCAAAAATAAACAGTTAGTACATCTACACAAGTTCAACTTTATCAGCTTGCAGAGCCAAACTAGGAGTGCAAGTACAGTACTTGTAGAAAAAGAAAGATAAACAATGAAGAGCAAGAGCAAGTGCTTTCTACTCACTCACTTGAAGAGCTTAGCTATGTAACAACTGAAAATAATTTATGCCCATCAAAAAAGATATAAACAAACAAAAAGTAGGAAAAGAAAGATGAGTTACAAGTTACACCATGATTAATTTTGCTGGTTATACAAAAAAAATCCCAAGAAAAATAGAAAGAAGAGATGAGGTCTTTGAGATGTGAGTAATGAAGTGCCCTAATTACAGAATGAAAATCTGAGTTAAATCAGTATTATGTAACAAGGAGAAGGAGGGAGCTCCCTTCAGTCCAAGAACAAGAAGCCTAAGATCGAACTTGTCTCCCGCTTCATTCAATCATTTGCTGTGTGAAATGTTAATCGACCCTACACAGCATTTGGATGAATGACTCGGCAGCAAATTCAATCTCTTACACATTTTGTGTGTGGACTGAAGAAAGCTCTCTCAAGCAATTCAACATAACAAAAGAAAAGCCCTAAAACTAAGTACTAATATGATGAGAAATCAATAGATAAACAAACTACATACACAGAGAAAATATATATGTGTGTGTGAAATAAGATTTGGCATGAGGAGGCCAAGAAGAAGTATTTTGAGGTTAAAAGAGAGAAGGAAGAAGAAAAGAGAGAAGGAAGAAGAGACGGCTGAATGAAGGCAAAATGAGAGGATGGACATGGCTTCTGAACGGGGAAATGCCATTTTTATAGCCGGGAGAAATGCAAGGGGTCTGAATGAAGACATTCCATAAAAGTATATA
Source organism: Polygonum aviculare (assembly GCA_934048045.1). Taxonomy (NCBI): domain Eukaryota; kingdom Viridiplantae; phylum Streptophyta; class Magnoliopsida; order Caryophyllales; family Polygonaceae; genus Polygonum; species Polygonum aviculare. The sequence goes on from OW204032.1 coordinate 25,154,110, forward strand.
CAATTAGTAATATGGTTTGTCACACTTTGCAAATGCTAAAACTAGGGTTTCAAAGACTTTTGGAATTTCTGGTCTGATTTGTACATAAGTTAAAAATCTCAATCTCGGTACTGCTACCTCGTGAAGATAGGCCTAGTGGTATTATTACTATTGTTTAGAAAATCCTTAGTCCGTCTAACTTAATCGGAAATCCGTGTATCAATTTGTATTAGAAAATTGTTTCTTTTAACAGACCTCTAATATTTTAAAAAACCATACCTAATTGAACATTGAGTAAAAAATTACAACATTTGGAATTTGTTACACACTGGTAAGTATTCGTAATACTCGATAGGGGCTTGAAGCTTCAGATTTTTCATCCTCCACCAAAGTGTTGGCACTATTTTTATTTTATGTGCTAAGGATCAAAGAATATATTTCCACATAAGAGATGGGCGCATACGGTTTTGGCACTTAAGGAGCGAGATGTTGCCTATCCAACGCGAGCAAACTCGACCCGATTCGTTCGAAATATTGTAGGTTTCAATAAGGAAATTTAGATTTTGGATCTTTTTAAGTCAGATCCAATTAAACCCAAAATCGGCAATGTTAGAATACGAACCCGTTAGATTGACTCAATTTATTATATTTGAGAATTATATTATATTATATTTTTTGATACCTTCCTCTTTTATATTGTTTTCATAAATAAATCAAAATATATTAATTTTTATATTTTAATATTTAAATAAATTATTATTTAAGAAATTCTATAAAATCAATACTCCTAGGTGAACAGTAGGGTAATAAGAACCGCTAAAAAAACCCGCAACAACTCGACCCAGTTGACATGTGGCTCATTCACAATCAAAATTCGAAATGGCCAAAGTTGAACCCGACCTCTCGGCGCGAGTTGAACCCAATAAGCTCTACATTCACATCAAAAAAGAAACTCAGTACTTTTTACGCGTCTCAATCTCAAAATTCTGCATTAGTTTTTTTAAATCTCAATTAAAGTATTAATGGAATACTTATTACAAGTAGTATCTTCCTATCTTTCCATTTAAATCTTTTTTTTTTTATTAAATTTATCATTTTTTTACAGAGATATATGGTTGGTGCTATAATCCTATCTAATCTCATATATTAATATTATTATTAAACTTTTTCATCAAATTTATCACTATTTGACTGTTTATTTTATAAAAATATAAAATTATTTCTATTTAGTCTTGTATCTAATCCATATTGTCCAATATTTCACTCATTTTATCCAATTTTATAAATTTAAGAGATTTTTACTTTTATTTTTGAAGGAGGAGCATTATAGGAAGATCAAACCCGCGAGTGAAATTTTGACGTGGATGATACAAGTTAAAGGCATAAAGCATTGTATAAAACGTCACTTTCTAGTTTCTACACTTTGTTTAATTCGTGAAATTACCACTGACTAGGTCTATACGAATACTACTAATTGTTAAATTAGTACGGAGTACGTATTATGTATCAACACGTGTTTTCAGGTCTTCATCAAGTACAAAATGTGCAGTTCTAGGCCAGCTTTTTCATTTTAGCATGATTGTTTAATTGATGACATCCATTAAGCACACGACCATCGTAGAATGCTCTCGAACGATAAGAGAGAATCCACGACGTAGAATAGGTAGATTTCTTCCTCCAAAAATAAATAAAATGAAATGAAAAAATGTCACCCTTTTGCAGAGAAATTGAAGTGAAAATAAGAGAAATTTCTCTGATTTTTATTAACAAATCCCTTCAATAATTTTTTTTTCAAAGAAAAGAAACCAATTTCCTATTCTCTATTGTGGATGCTCTGATAGTGAATTTTGGTATAATACGGAACTAAATTTGCTTTACACCCCTTGCTTAGCGGATCCAAATCTTCCGTCCCACATATATGTCCCGGTGTCTTTGATTGGATGAAATGTTATAATGAGACTTTAAAAAAACACAAAAAAATTATTGATTCTAAACTTTCACCAAATCAAAGGCAGTGGGGACGTGTATGTGAAACGGAAGATTTGGATCCCTGCCTGTTACAAAAGATATTGATAGTGAGTTTTGGTATAATACGAAACTAAATTTTATGTACCCTTTGTATGTACCATTTTCACATTACTTGAATCTTACTGTATCATTTTATATAATAAGGTAAATTTAAAATTGTTTTTGAATTTATAGAACTATTTGTATTAACAAATACTTCCTCCGTCCCTAAATGTTTGTCCAGTATTCCTTTTTTAGCATCCCCTTTTGTTTGTCCATCTTTACCATCTTTCCATTTATATCTTATTTTTCTTTCAATATTACCCTCATTCAATCTCTTATATTACTCCATTATCCAACTTTCTCAGCAGAAATACACAACTATCCCTATCTAATCTCATATATTACCCTCATACTCAATATTCTCATCAACTTTATCACTTTATCACTTTATCACTTTTTCACTTTTTCTCACCAACTTTTCACATACTTTACATATTTTCTTAATAACCGCAAATACCGTCCTTTTAGACAATCTTTTAGGGACGGAACAAGTACTATTAAAGGGGCGTACAAATGTAATATAAAGAGGGTATATAAAATTCAGTTCACTCTAATTTACGATACAAATCTCTTTCCTTTTCCAATTCAAAAGTTGGTTTTTCATGAAGTTAAAATATTTTACAGTATAAGTGAAAATAGGGTTGTGATTGAATTGAGATCTTCGGAAGAAAATTTAGCGTTCGATTATAAGTCAAACAAGTACAAATCTCGTACTATGTGCGAGTAATGTAATGTAAACCCAGCTTAATCAATTTGAGATCGAATTTTGATCTGAGCCTACTTTTTATTCGAGAGTTTACAATTTAAGACCGATAGATTCAAACTGAACCTATTAGCCTACATATGTATTTTTGTTAATTTCAGTTGTGAAATCTACTATTTTGATTAATTATGTAGAATTTTCGTACAAATGAAAAAATTACTTTTACCTAAAATATATGTAACACTCCGATAGTTTACAAGGAACTAAGGTGTTCCTCATGCTAACAAGAAGGTCTTCATTTTCATGGTTTAAGAGGTCAAAATAGTTATGAAGTTAAACGTTTTGGGGCGAGAGTAGTACTAAGATGGGTGACCTCTTGGGAATTCATCGGGTAGTGCAGATATTTCCGGATTGGATCGGCGGATCGGATAACTTTGCTCAGCCCTACTTTTAAGGCCCTGGGTCTAGGGGTGAGCATTCGGATAATCCGATCCGATCCGAAAACCCGGATATCCGAAAATTATTTTGACAAAAATATTGATCCGTATCCGACCCGGATATCCGGTAAAATTACCAGTTTGGATCGAATATCCGGAACAGGATATCTCGGATATCCAAACTATCCATTTTTAAGAAAACAAATGTAGTTAAGCCCAATTTAAATAAAATTTATGTCCAAATATTAAGCTACAAAACATTATAAAAAAATTATATGTAAAGTTGTAAGTGACTTAACTAGTTGTTACTAGGTATCTAGGAATTGAGAACAAATTATGAAGCGTAAAAGCGTCGAAATAGCGTGGTGAAAATAAGAAAATTTGGTTAGTAAAAGAAAGTTAAAGAAGAGATTCATTTCATATGTTCATATGTACATATATTAATCTAAAAAGGTCTTTTTAATCAACTATGATATGTGGAGCATATATTCTCTTTCTAAAAATATATACGGAGTATAAGAACCCTCGCTCCCCTTGCTCTCTCGCTCCCCTCTTCCAGCCTCCTTCTCCCAGACCCCCAACTTCAAGCCCCAAATCGCAAACAAGCTCCAAATCCTAACCCTAGAAATTAAATCATGGGCCAAATCGGCTTAATTTGTTGCTTATTTTACTGTACTCGCCAATTGATCTCAGAATCGGCGATGCTTGCCTAGCAGTTCGAAAAACCCCTCCAAAAAAATCGAAAAAACCTAGTTGGGAGGAATTCCCAAATCGAAAACGACTTGAGTCTGAAGCCTTGCGAAAGCCCGATTGGACGGTTGGTGTTGGCAATCAGTCTAGAATGAGGCGTCTTCATAAGCGGCGTGGGCTGTTTCTCAAAGAGCCATGTAGCCTATTCAACCTAAGGCTAGTAATTCGAAGACACTGCGCAATCCGACCTATGTGGGAGATGGTCGGAGCAACGACGAGATGGACGGGAGAGAGGAGTTCCCAAAAGACGTTCAAGGCGAAAGAATCATGGGAGGATCTTGTTTATCCTCTCTGGAAAATCCAAGTTCAGACATGTCCTTCAACCACTCACAGGTACTCTACATACTACTGGCTAGGGGCTAAGCTTAAGACTGAATTTGGGGGTTTGGAAATGGTTTGCCTGGAAAGAAGTAAGAAATTTGTTAAATTTGCTCTTTGTTGGAATGAAAACTTATGCTCTGAATTTTCTGATGATTTAGACGTATATGAGGAACCTGAAGAACTGCCTACTATGGTCGTCAAGACCTTAAAGAGTAGTGCAATGAAGTACCAAGCAAAAGATCGTCCCTCGGGGACCATTCTTTGGGTGAACCATCTGCCTCAATGAAGAAAGATTATGGCAACTCCATGAAGGTAGCATGCTCTGACAGCCTTTTATCTAAGGAACAATCTAGGAATGATGACTCTAAAGAACAATTTGAATTTCGGCCTTTGAAGGTCGATGAAATCCCAAAGGCTAGTATCTCTAAACAGCCTGATGTGGCTGGTTCTTCTGAAACTATGAAAGAAAAAATGAAAGGCAAAGGCAAAGTCTATATGGTAGCTCCTTGGGGTAAACTAGTAAGGGTGAAAGAAAACACAACTCGATTGAAGGAAGCCTCCCTGTATATGTTTGTAGCAACACCCTTGGCTAATTACAAAGGTGGTTGTGTCATGAATTTTTATAAGCTTAGTCTAGAAGGGACGAACTGTGTATATGTTAGGCGTTTTTTGGCACATAACAAGGTCAGGCCATGTGTTAATTAGGGCTGGACATTTTCTGCGGTTGACCGACCCACCCGGTCCACCCGACACAGTTTTACGGGTGAATAACCGTAAATAAGCGGGTGATGGGTGGGTCGGGTGACGGGTGAAACGGTTGACGGGTCGGATATGGGTGAAATGTTTCACCCGTTTAACCCGACCCATCACCCGACCCATCACCCACCACCCGTTTCACCCGGTTAACCCGACCCATCACCACCACCCATTTTTTGCATGTACACTTTAAACTTCATTTATCTAATTTTGTTTTATACTTTCACATTACACTTTATAAAGTTCTAATTTAGCCAATTCTAAATTTTGAATGCTGTGATAGTGAATTGGATGGTGATATCAACTTTTGAAGAAGAATGCTGAAGAAGAAGGGTGTCACAGATGATGATTAAAGAACTTTTTGTTTCAATTGATTGATGTAGTTAACTTATATTTGCATAACGTTTTAGCTTTACTACTTTACAACTTATGTAGTAGTATTGAGATATTGACATGTTGTTTAAGTAAGCAAAAACTTTGCCATAATTATTTTGTTACTAGTTTTAAAAATTTGAATTCTTTTGGTGCAATTTAAAAATTTGCGGGTGACGGTCACTTGTTTCACCTGCGGGTGACGGGTGGGCGGGTGATGGGTGAAAGGTTTCGCGGGTGATGGGTGGGTCGGGTGATCCATCATTACTTGCGGGTCGGGTGGTGTAAGTGCTCCACCCACCCATAACCCGACCCATGACCAGCCCTAGTGTTAATAGAACAAAGATTAATGAATGGATATTGGTTTATTGTGCTGACCTTAAATGTTGGCCATTGCAAAAACTAAATTTAAAAACTATGTCTTGTGTTTGTGTTTGTGTTCCATGTGACCTGAATATTTTGGATAACTATTATGTTATACAAGGATTGAATGTGGTGTGTGCAAGGATGCAGACAATTGAGATACCTATCTCCAAGCTACACAAGTGTAACCGGTTGTTTGAAGGGTGTAATAGATGTCAGTGCAAAGAGCTCAGAACTTTAGCCTTTGATAAATTGGATTATGGTTTATGTGAGAATTATTGTCATTGCTTAACTGACTTTTTTGTTATTAGAACCAAAATTAGCCCAACAAAACATTTGTACGTTTGCCACTGGTGTTTAATGAAGACATGTGTAACAAGAAGAGTTAGAGAACGTAGTGTAGATGAGATAACTAGTGATAGAGGCAAATGGAAGAGATATATGTTGATGCTAAATAAAGACCATAAAAAATGCAACCAAAGAACTAAAGTTAATTATTGTTACAGTAATGTTATTGGCAAGAGTGTATCAAAGAAAATTAAGTTCATGCATCTTAGGCAAGAGTGTATTAAAGTTAATTATTGTGTATACTGGTGGTTAAGGAGGTCTCATGAATTCCAGTTTTGTAAAACATGTAATCCTTATGTAGAAAATGTATGTTATCATGTCTTGTGTGTAAGAAATATAATACTTGCAATTTGTGAAAATAGAAATTTGTACCCGTATGTACAGATTATTGACAGAATTAAACGCTTAATTAGTATACCAGGTGGAGCTCCTTGGCTAAGGTTAAGTGCTCAAAAATGCATTTTGATTAATGATTGCGGATTGATATACGATAGTTTCTCGATAAGAAAACTTTATGAACAAGTGGGTAAAAGATAAGTGTTGAAAAAAGTAGGAAAAAGGCTCGACATAATAAGCATACATTGTAGTCGACTCAAGGGAGTTGTTGACCGTCCCTATAAAATAAGTTATAAATGAAAGTAGCCTTGTGGAATAGTAGAGGTATAGGTAGGAAATCGTTCTGGTCTGAGATTGATTCGTTCTGTAAAATTGAACAAATCCAAATTATGGCTATTGTAGAGACAAAAACGGAGAAGCTTCCGAGCGATCAAGTATGGAGACGCGCAGGATTTGACAATTTAGTATGGTCCCCAGCCGATGGTAGGGCCGGAGGCATATGTGTAATGTGGAAAGAACACCAATTTAGAAGCGAACAGGTTGAAATCCTAGTCCACAGACCGAGATATATTATTATGAAATATGTTAACTTACTCACCGGATGGGTAAGTGCGTTGTGCTTTGTGTATGCCCCACCAAATGAGACATGGAAAGACATCTTCTGGGAAGAATTTACTAGTTGTGTTCTTGCAATTGACATCCCAATGATTATCATAGGAGACTTAAATGAAATCCAAGAAGTTAGTGATAAAAGAGGTGGGTGTATACCGACGATTAGTAGATTCGAACGTCTTCGAAAATTGAAAGACACTTGTGATCTACGTGATATTCCTACTACGGGGAATAGATTTACATGGAGAAAGAACAAAACAGAAATTGATAACATCTACGAAAAGTTGGATCGAGTAATTGTTAGTGAGACTATTCTTCAATGGTTCCCGGGAATCCGAACCCATAACCATGCATTCACATCGTCTGACCACTGTAAAATATCGGTTGATATTACGAATGGTGAGACAAGTAAGGCTGCGCCATTCAAGATGGAAAAGATGTGGCTAATGAGGAAGGACTTTAGGAATGTGGTCAAGCAAGCTTGGAGGGCTAGTTTTCAAGGATCCTTCATGTTCCAGCTCATGAAGAAAACTCAGCTGCTTAAAGCACACACAAAACAATGGAGGAGGAAAACATTTGGGAACACTTTTGAACAACTTCGAGAAATTGAGGATATGCTACTCGAACTGCAAAAAAAGATTGTTGAATCTCCACAACCAGCACTCGTTCAAAAACAACTTCGATTTTTGAGAAAAAAAGAATGTATATTGCAGTACCACCAAGCATACTGGAAACAAAGAGCCAAGACAAAACACATTAAATTGACAGACTCAAACTCAGGATACTTCCACAAAATAGCAACAGGGAGGCGAAACTATAAAACTATAAAAACAATAGCATTAAGTGATGGCACCCAGGTTGCGGGAGAAGAAAACATTTGTCGAGAAATTAGAAACGACTTTTGCAGGCGATACAAAAAAGAACAAATAAACTGTAATGTCCTCGATGAATACCTAACACTCATAGACAAAGAAATAACAGATGAAGAGAATAATAGCCTAACAAGGCCGGTAACGAACGACGAAATAAAAAGCGCAGTGTTCCAAATTGGTTCAGATAAGTCGCCAGGGCCAGATGGCATGACATCAGAGTTCTATAAGAAATATTGGGATATTGTAGGTCCCACATTAGTGAAGGCTATTAAAGGCTTTTTCCATTCGGGAAGGATTCTAAAGCAAAGTAATCATACGTTCATTTTGCTATTACCAAAGAATGACAACCCAGTAACGACTAACCATTATAGACCTATTAGTCTATGCACAACAACATATAAAGTAATAGCTAAGACTTTAACGGAGAGACTAAAGGGAGTCATGCCTAAAATTATCCATCCGCTTCAAGGAGCTTTCGTTGCAGGTAGGGCAATTCAAGATAACGTCCTTATAACTCATGAAGTCTTTCATTCCTTTAGAGGAAGTCAAGACAAGGAAGGGTGGATGGCGGTAAAATTGGATATGGAAAAAGCATATGACAGGATTGACTGGGGATTCCTTTTCCGTGTTCTCCATCAATTTGGGTTTGACGACAAATTCGTTGGTTAGATTCGGGAGTGTGTATGTACCGTATCTTTCTCAGTTTTGGTCAATAGTGGTCCTACCATGTCTTTCGTGCCAGAAAGAGGAATTAGACAAGGGGACCCGTTATCACCTTACTTATTTGTAATTGGTGCAGAAATCCTTGCTAGGAAGCTTCAGAAGGCTAGTGAAGGCCCAAAGCCAGCAATAGGATTCCCGATCGCTAGAGGGGGCAAGAGAGTACCGTTTCTAGCATTTGCAGATGATATTATAATATTTGCGAAAGGAAACCAGAATGCGTGTAACCAGATGAAAAATATTATTGAAGAATATTGCGCAGCAACTGGACAAAAGGTTAACTATCACAAATCAGCATTTCACACCTCTAAGAAAGTGACTAACCAACAGAAACAAAGCATCAAGCAAACGTTAGGGATAAGTACGATGAAAAATCTAGAAAAATACCTAGGGTGTCCGATCATCAATGGTAAAGTGAACAAAGAAACCTTTCAGGACGTAATTGGAAATGGCCAGCGTCAATTAGCTAAATGGAAAGCTAACACATTATCTCAAGAGGGAAGAGCGGTACTAATCAGGTCGAATTTGTCCTCAAAACCGAACTATTTAATGCAAAGTTTCATGTTGCCAAAACATGTGAATGAAGAAATTGATGCCGTTAATAGAACATTCTTTTGGAATAAAGATAGACAACACAAGCCGCTTGTTGGGTGGGACCGAATTTGCGAACCAAAGGCAAATGGGGGTCTAGGTATTAGGAAAGCAGAAGATATGAACAAGACACTCCAAATGAAACTTATGTGGAAAATTCTTACTGAGCAAGATAATGTATGGGTTCAAGTGGTCAATGAAAAATACTTAAGGGGAAACTCGCTCTCAGATTACAAAATAAAGGCAAATAGTTCATGGCAATGGAAGCAGTTGATGAAACTAAAGCAAGAATTTGAGAAAGGGCTGAGATGGCAAATAGGAAATGGATGGGACGTGAACTTTTGGAAGGATAGATGGGTCGCGAATGAACCGCTTATAGAGTGGGCAACAACAAATGATGTTAACTTACCAACTAAAGTTGAGCATTTCATTTCCTCGGATAAAAGATGGAAAATAGAGGAACTGCAGCAGGTGATCTCTAGAGATGTGATAGAAGAGATTTTAAGAATCCCCATCCCAGAAAATGACATTAATGACAAACTGATTTGGGCCCCAAGCAAAAATGGATGGTACTCCACGGAATCAGCAATAAGTCTAATTACCAAAGAAGAATCCATGTCCGTGAACCCAAACGCATGGATATGGAAACTGGATACATACCCAAAAGTAAAGAACTTCTTATGGAAAATTAACATGAATGGGTTGGCCACTAAACAAAGACTTATTGAAAAACATGTTGTCGTACCTCAAGGATGCCTCATGTGCAATGCTACTCACGAGGACTCGGTCCATCTGATGCTTAAATGCCCCCATACTCTCGCAATAGTGAAGAGTATCAATGATAAAACAGAACGAGTAATTAGAGAACTTGACTCAAACCAAATGAACCCACGAAATGTGTTATCCCTATTGAACACTAAGTTAAGGAAAGAAGAACTTACTGAGCTAGTAGTGACATGGTGGGGCATTTGGCATCAGAGAAATAAGATACTCTTTTAGCAGACGCCCAATGACATCATACAAGATCTTAGCACTTATGTCCGCAATCAATTAGCGCAATGGAAACAGGCAAAAGACTGGCAGGATGATGAAGAAAAGAGTCTGAACAAGCGAGTCGGCCCTACAGGTAGATTGCGAAATAAATTGCAAAGCTGGAAAAAACCGACCAAAGGAAGTACAAAATTAAACTTTGATGGGTCCAAGCTTAGCAATGGTAATGCGTCCGGAGGTTCAATAATAAGGGATGATAATGGAAAACCAATTGAGGGAACTGTCAGAACATATGGAAAAGTCTCGGTTCTATTGGCAGAAACTTTGGCATTATGGGATGGCGTAAGAAAAGCGAAACAGATGAACTGTAGAAGGTTAGAGATAGAAGGGGATAATATAACAGTTATCAAAGCAATAACGAGGCAAACTCGCTGCCCATGGGAAATTGAAAGAATCGTTGCCGACATTCTCGTGTCCCTTCGGGGGTTCGAGTCAGTCCGTTTTTTATCAAGGGAGTAGACAGTGTAACTCTGTGGCTGATAAAATTGCTTTTTTGGGCCACAGTCTCTCATGGGAATCTATCTGGAACTATCACGAGCTTTTAGCTCTCATCCGAAAGGATGCTCTAGGTATCCCGTCGTAAGACGAGGCCTAATTTTCACCGTTTCAAAAAATATATATATATATATATACGGAGTATAATATCGGATATTTTCGGATATCCGTTTTACTGAAAACCCTATCCGTATCTGATCCAAATATCCGAAAATATTAGCGGACCGGATCGGATACGGATAATGAATATAATTTATCCATTGGATACGGATCTTATCGGATCGGATCGGCGGATCGGATGATTTTGCTCGACCCTACTTGGGCCTCACAAATGGTAGGAAGTCAAATAGTATCAAAGCCGACTGTGGGTTACGAGTTGACTTTGTCCGGAGGGCAGTCACTTGATCCAGGAGGCCTTGGGCCTTGACGAGGTCGTCAAGTGCGGATCCAAATCTTTTGCCTTGCTCCCGTGTCCCGTAGAACGTCTCCTTGTCTCTCGTTGGTTGGAATGTTAAATTTTGACTTTAAAAAAAACACAAAAAAGGGTGCAATTTGGCAATTCCAACCAATGAGAGACAAGGAGACGTTCTATTGGATACGGGAGCGGGACAGAAGATTTGGATTCGTCAAGTGCTTAAGTGAAGGAGATGTTAACCCCTTTCATGGTTCCAGAGATCAAAATAACTATAAAGTTAAACATGTTAGAGCGAAAGTAGTACCAAGATCTTAGAAGTCCTTTGATTGATATGGATAGCGCTTTTAAGGCTTTAGACCTTATAATAGAATTTTTTCAATTAGCATGAGAAAACATTTTTTCAATCCCAGTCAAAAGAAAACTCTTAATGAGTTTATAATAATATGGTCTTCCTAATTTATATTCTAAGGACATATGTTTGAAAACTGAAACTGCAAAACAAAAGTACATAAATCCATTAAAAAAAATTAAATCCTTAAATAAATAAATAAAACAATAAATCATTCTATTTTAAAATGATTATCTTATGTACTTAGGAGATACATTAGAAAATCCAATAATAATACACAGATTGTGAATCATACAAAAACAGCATTGTAAATTGTCAAAGTTTATTCAAATTATGATGACAATTTTACATTTTACAATGCACTTTAATCAATATATATTATAAAACGTGACCGTTTTCGAGTCACCGCGTTGATTCTGGCCCCGCTTGATTTTAGTTTTTTTTTCCCACTCAAATAGATAATTCCAACTTTATCTCTTTTATTTTCTATTAATTATCTAATCCTTAATTTTATCTTCCAAGTTATGTTATTTATCTTTGATTTTATTTTCCACCGGTCCTGTTTGATTTTTTTTTCCACTCAAATAGATAATAACAACTTTATATTTTTTTTATTTTCGTTAATTCTCTAATCCTCAATTTTATCTTTCAAGTTATACTATCGGCCGTGTCCCAACCGACCTCATTGGTACATACCTACCTAGCTAACACGTACGTGATAGTGTAACATACGTACATAACTATTAGACAAAAAAGACAATATATAACTAACAATATATGCAAAGTATGTAACTATTGGTACGTAAAATACATACTGCAATTATTGTGTATCCTATTAATAATCTCAATTTCATATATCTCACTCATTGGTCACTCTTTGATGGCCCTCGCGGCGTATGTAATTTTCTAATATTTTCTATGCCAATTATTTTCTAGATTCAGCATATTATGATCTTTGAATATATTATATTTTAATAAGAATTTTTTTGGTCTATTCCTACATCTAGAGGTGAAATATTATTCGTTAAATACTATGATTAAAGTAAATACATGTTTAATTTGGGTATATCAAGCTGGTACTTTACATACTAAAAAATAAGTAAATATAAATTGCATAATAATGTATTTTATTGTCTATAAAATATAAGTATGTGATTTGCATAATATCATATTCTCAATCAATCATTTAACAACTTCTAATATTCAGGAAACCAAATTACGTTAAAACTTACTTTTATTATACATTTCACATTAATATTTTATTTATTGTATATCGAATAATAAATTTAAAAATACAAGTTGTGCATGGCACGACGGGTACAACTAGTTGTTCTATAACGTATCGTATCAGTTTTATTTATTAATGTTTAATATTTAAAATATATTTATAGTGTTTTATGAAACTCTTTTACTTGACCCATATTTACATTGAACATTCGCCTCGTACAACATTCAAATTCTAAATATAATTATTAAAACTTAAAATTTTCATATGGTTAGCTCATATATATAATCTTAATGGAATATCTAGTTAATTAATTAGGCGACAATGGCGGTGTCTAAGCTATAATGCACCATTTTTACTATTCCCACTTGTTTAGATGCTTTTCTACATAACAAATCTAATATTTGCTAATACTGCACTTAGAGATTCCTAGCTTAAATTACTGAAAATACTTTAAAAGCTGTTAATTAAGAAGAAAATTAGTAAACAAGTTATAAATTGAAAGGTAGAACATGGAAGTGAACAAGCAATGGATTCAAGTTAAGGGACAGAGAAGGGTGGTGTTATTATAAAAGAACCAATAAGATGTACTCGTAAAACGCTAAAGAGGAAAATATAAAAGAATGGGATATTATTGTATAACCAATATTAAACTATATCGTTAAAGATTACAGCACAGATTCTGAATTATTTTACAGTCTTGTCAAACAAAAGGCAGTCCATTTACACCCTTTTTTAAAAGAAAACTTGTCATTCTCAATGGCATTTCATTTCATATCAATTCGTCTAATCAAAACTTTTCTCAGGGCCTGTGTATGTGTAAGTGTGTAAACCCATCCAACCCTGTTTTCCATCCATCTCTGGGTTGCTTGTACAATGTCCCATGCCCTGGAGTTCAACTCGTTTCCGTGACAGAAAAGAAAACCCAACGAAATTAATTAATCTTAATAATAAAGTTAATTATTAGGATAAAGAAATATAAAAAAATATAATGATGGTAATATAGATAATTGATAGGGGTATAAATATAAAAAGATGAAAAAAATGTAAAATAGATAAGTATTGTTAATCAAGAAAAAAAAGATCATATCAACCAAAAAAAAAAATCATATGCACAACTATTTTTGTTTGGTGTTTGTATTTTTCCACTCGTGTTGTTTTCTTGTTTTGACCTTTTGTTTCTCTTCTTAGCCGGTGTCGGCGGCCGTCTAACGGCCTCTCAGTATACCAATTTTGGTTGGTCTACCGAATCTTTACCTGTTCAAAAAAAAAGAAATGGATGAGTATATTAGAAAAATCGTATACTCCCTCCGTCTTATAATCTTTATCAATCTTTTCATTTCTGTTGTCAAAATAAGTTTGTTTATCTTTCAAATTTGATTGAACCTGAACCAGTTTGCTTGACATGATTTAGTATATTTTATATTAAATAAAGTTCATTTTAAAATTTATATTATATTTTCTTGATATGTATTATTATGTAAATAAAAAATTATTCAAATAAGGGTAAAAAACTCGATACTCTTGAACCATTGGGTTATCCGTAATGACCCAACCAGATTGACTCATAAAACGGTTATCAATTTGACTTGATTGACCACTAACCCGTTGTCGATCCGATTGAATCGAACCGAGATGATCCGATCCAAACCCGGCCCGAGTGACCAAATTGAGAGATCTATGTATGACATTGGCGATATACGTATACACACAACTTGTATAATTTTGTCAATGTATCATGACTTTATGCTTTAATATTGAAATAAACACATAAACTTGACTAATTTTATTTTATCAAGCACGAAATATTTTGTTAATATTGATGTACATTTATAAAGGCCATTAATCACCATAATTAAACTTAATCTTATAATAGATATGTTTAATAGTATAAGGATTATAATTACCGCAAGTATTTCTTAGATGTGTTTAATATATCCACTAGAAATGAGAACTTGTAGAAATAACCTCATGTTTATCTAGTACTTGAAGTGTACTTGTCCTCGACGTAGATCAAGACTCGTTGCACTTCGATCTAAGATCATGGTAGGAAGTCTCTCAATGTCGTGGAAGCGGAAATTGAGGTTGGATATGCTTGATCAAGATGGCTTAAGCATGAAGTTTGGACTAGCTTCACTAAGTTGAGCTTTCATAGTTTCATGGTGACACGCAAATTGAAAGAAGGAGAATTCTCAACTTGACCAGTGAACTACTTGTATTATGCGTGATTGAGAATTATCCATCCCTTGTTTGAATAGAAGAAAACTAGGCTAGAGTTTATCTTAAATGAATAGATATCTTAAGTATAAGATATCAACTTTGTATAATTAAGTAAAATGAAAGTAAAGTAACTAAAAGAAAATAAATCGATCTTCCAATACTAGAAAATACACGTTTTTAGATAGAAAAAAATCTAGTTGAGAACGTGTGGAACAATATGATACTCCTTCCGTTCCAAAACATTTGTTCCTTTTTCTTCATAAATTACAAAGAAAAAGAGACAAACATTTTGGGACAGAGGGAGTAGATTATACTAGGTTAGCTTGCAAGACAAGCAAGGTCAAAGTTGGCCATGTTGCTTAGGCAGCAAGCGCACACGCAAAACTAGGCCGAGGACTAACCGTGTATGCTAGCGCGTGCGTGGTCTTCAATCTCCTTAAGGTGCACATGAAATTGGCCAACGAACATGAAGTTGGCCGAGCACTAAGCCTTACAATGGACATTCTCTACTAGGTGGCACTTGGGGCTCGTCCAAGGACTTGTTTATAGCCTTGACATGCTCAGTAGTAGCCGATAGGCTCCAATGGGCACGTTCTTTAGATTCTTCACCTACGATGGACACTGTGACTACTGACTAGTTTGGGAACTTCACTTGACTCAATGTTTGGCATACCTTAAAGCACTAAAGATTGTGTAGCTTATGCCACTTGCTTAACACGACTTCTCAAGACAAATCCTATTGAGTGAAATTGCAAGACATCCTCCTCCATTATAGTCGTCATGATCTATCAAACAAGTCAATAGATTCGAACGATCTCACCCATCATCGAGATGTACGAAAGTAAAAACAAAGCTAAATTGACACAAAGGTTGATTACTCAGTTCGAACTCAAAGAGTTCTCCATCTGGGGAGTCTCAATGAGGAAACTGGATCCGAAAATATGCATTAGATCAAAAACTATAGACGTTCAAGTACAAGTCATGCAACAAAGAAAACAAATTACAAACAGAAATCAATAAGACAGAGAAACAACATAAACAATAACAAGCAAATCTAGGGTTTAGATCGAAAAGACTTCAAACCCTTTTCACGGTTGCAACGACGGTCTTCCTCTCAACCGAACCACCAAGGATTGATGGCTTTGAGATGACGCCTCCGATCTCCTTTCTTCTCCCTCTTTCTCTCTTCTTTTTTCTCTTTCTGTTGGGATGTTCTTGATCCCAATAATAGATCCCGTAAGGTTTGATGATGATACAACACTCGAGAAAGATTTAATGTGGTTTGCTAGTGTTTCAAGATCATTCTAAGAGATATGAGCAAAGGAACACAAGCAGGAACAATCGTAATGAGGTGCCAAGGAAATAGAGCTAATGCTGAGACGTGGAGATTCCAGAGTGCGCAAGCAAGGGATCAACGCTGAAGCAAGTTACTATATTTGGCAAGAGTATCAACGCGCGAGCGCCAGCGAGGGATCTTTCTATCTATGGAAAGACGCGTTGATGGATGACGATTAAGGAGAGAATCAGATCTTTGGCTTGAAGATAATTCTCTTGTTAGGATAGTATTGTTAAGGGAGATATTCTGTTTCTCTTAATGAGATTATTCTAGGGTAAATCCCGAAATATATTTTAGGATAGAATCGGTTTCTAGCCTTTAGTATATATAGGGGTTTATGTACTTGCATTTGTTACGAATGCTGAGAGATTCAATTGTTGAGTGTGATTGAGAGAGAGAGAACACACGAAGTACTCTAGGCCGAGTTGTGTACGAGGGTTAGAGGTGTGGGTCAAGTCCGTTGAGTCGAATTACGAGTATGTCCGACGCTGAAGGATCAAGGTCTGGGTAGAAGGTATTGTGTAAACCTTAAGATCAAGGATTCACGTTTGTATGTTCATACTTGGTAATAACAAAAGGCTGGCTTGATTTGAATTGCTTTGTGTGAATAATTACTTGTTTGAATCGTTTTTTATTCCGCTGCCCAGTTCGTTGATCCCTCTAAAGGATCAACGTCTGTATTCTCACACACGTAGATCCTACAATTGGTATCAGAGCCTGCGTGCTCTAGTTTGTGTGTTTGTGTCAAACAGGTTTTGAGATGGAGAAACAACTTCAAGAACTTGGTGTCTCTAACTCCAAGCCCCCGTTGCTGCTCCCGGGTCAGTACAACCAATGGCAAGACGCTATGTTTGATTGGATCAAGGGAAAGAACTTCCAATCCTGGTTGGCTATTGAACTGGGAGACTTTGAAGTTGATGCTGAGAAAAAAGCTAATCCCAGAACCATGGGACCAGATGATTTCAAGGCAATGGAAGCCAACTTCCTTGCAAAGACCTTCATCTCTTGTGGGGTCACAAAGGAAGACAAGAACAAGATTGGCAACCTGAAGAATGCCAAGGCGATGAGGGAAGCTCTGAGTGACATCCACAACGGCACTACTGAGATGAAGGATGATCTGATCCTTGCTACCCAGAAGGAATTCCTCACCTTCAAGATGAAGGAAGGGGAAACTGTATCCTCCTATCAGTCTAGATTTACTACTCTTGATACTAAGATGATTAGTCTAGGTCTTGATGATGATAAGATATCGACTAATACTAAAGTTAGAGTATTAATCAATGGACTTACTGGTGATTGGGAACATAGTCGTCTAACTTTCCATGAAAATGATAAGAATAAGTCTCTTAAGTTGCATGAGTTCTTTGCTAAGCTGACAAAATATGAAATTGAAAGAAACTGTATCAGGGAAGGAAAGGAGACGCCTAAGTCCCTAGCTCTCAAACTTGAGAAGGCTATTGGGTACATCGTGGAGGATGGAGAGGAAGACATTGTTGATCCTGATGATCAAACTGCCCTCTTCACTAAAGCAATGAGAAAGCTGTGGAACAAAGGGAAGTTCCCAGGGAGTCGCCCCAACAACTCTGGTGGACGACGTATAAACAATGATGAAGTGAGAGACAGTAAGGACGTCACCTGCTATCGGTGTCGTGACAAGGGCCACTATGCTAAATACTGCCCTAAAGGACCAGAAGGAGAAAGGCCCAACAAGATGAGAAACAAGGAAAGAGCCTTTGCTGCATGGGGATCAGATGCTGAGGATGAAGAAGAAGAAGAGCATCACACATGCAAAATGGCCATTGCTACACCAGAGTCTTCTTCATCTGAGGTACCTGAATCAGAGTTCCTTGATTCTTTAAAAGATCTCTCTAGGGAAAGTTTGATTAGAGTTATCACTGAATTGCATCATGGTTCTATTGAGGCTCAGATAGAATTCACTAAAGCTAATGACATGTGCAATGAACTGAAGGAATCTATTGAAAGTGCTTCTGAAAAATCTGTTGATACCTGCAAGCATTGTCCCGAACTTGAAATTAAGATTCTCAACATGACCACCACTATTGATGAACTAAATGATGAAATTGTTGCATTGAATACTGAAAAAGGTGTGTTGTTGACTAAACTTGATATTGCTAAAGGTAAACAGGAAGTTGTTGATGTAGGTCCTACCTTTGTTCCCCAGAGATTCGGGATAGGCTATACGGGAGACAAAGAGAAGGATGGGGCTCATAAGAACTTTGATGCTGCTGAGTTGTATGAACAGAGGGCTAGGGAACTACAGAGTCTTAAGGATAGGAACTTGCACTTGACCAAAAGAATTCAGGTTTTAGAGCAAGGTGAGGAGAAAAACCCAAGTGAGGACTCTGAGTGGTATGTAGGGAAACCAGCCCACAAAATGTTCATAAAACAATCTAAGGGAAGTGAGCCTAAGGACCTCAACAAGGATAGGATCAATGAGAGAAGAATCCAGAAACCTCATCCTAAGTATCACATGGGAGCCTACTTTATGACTTGTTGGTACTGTGGTGATGGGGGACATAGGAAAGCTGATTGTGAGAAGAGAAAGTCTCAAGCTGAGAAGAGTAAGAATAGGACCAATGAAGCTAGTACATCTCGAGAAGCCCCTAGGAACAGACCTGCTAGGAATAGAGCACCTAGGAACAATGGACCTAGGAACTATACACCTAGGAACAATGGACCTAGGAACTATAGACCTAGAAACAATGGACCTGGGAACAATCCTCATAGTGCCCCTAGGTACTCTCAGCGGGCTAGCCAAGGTCCACCTAGGATCAAGAAACTTGCTTCTCAAAATGCATGCAATGTTGTAAATCTGCTTGATTTTTATGAAGCTAGTCCTGAGGAACAAAGAAAGTATCAGTATCTTGCTCGACCTAGTCAAGCGAAGCTTGTCTGGGTCGTTAAGGACTAATCTTTTAAATGCAGGGTGTTGTGAGTGAGGAGAACAGGTGGTACTTTGATAGTGGATGTTCGTGCCACATGACCGGTAACAGAAACAACCTCATCCCACTGAACACTAGTGCTAAAGAAGCTGTGTCCTTTGGCAACAAGAATGAAGGCAAAATCTTAGGGACTGGCGCAGTAAGGATCAATGAAAGTGTACAAGTGCAAGACGTGAAGCTAGTGAATGATCTTGGATTCAACCTACTTAGCATTGCTCAAATCTGTGATCAAGGAGACAATGAAGTGATTTTTTCATCCAAGGAATGTCTCGTCAAAGACAGGAAGAATGGAGAAGTGGTACTCAAAGGTAACAGGTTCAACAATGTTTACATTCTTGATCCTTCTTTCAAACCACTTCAGGGAATTTGTTTGGTAACAATTGCTGATACTAGTGCCCTCTGGCACAAGCGTGTTGGACACGCGAGCTCTCACCTTTTGTTCAAGCTTTTCAAACAGGACCTAGTAACTGGAATGCCATGTGTTCAACAAGACCAGGGATCGATCTGTAATGCTTGCGTTACATGGAAGCAATCTCGTAGTTCCTTCAAGTCGAAGAATGTTGTGAGCACATCACGTCCCCTGGAATTGCTCCATATGGACTTATGTGGACCAATGAGGGTGGCTAGTTTCTCCGGGAGTCGATACATCTTTGTTATTATTGATGACTTTTCTAGGTACACTTGGATCATCTTTCTCAAGAACAAGAGTGAGGCGTTCCAAGAGTTTGAAGTGCTTATCAAACAGCTGGAGGTTCGTGTGGGACAGAAGCTTGGTGCTATCCGGTCGGATCATGGGACAGAGTTTGAGAACGCTTCATTCCTACATTTTTGTAGGACCAATAAAGTTTCTCATAACTTCTCTGCCCCTCACACACCTTAACAAAATGGAGTGGTAGAGCGCAAGAACAGGACCCTGGAGGACATGTCCAGGACCATGCTGATTGATAGTGGACTTCCACAAGTCTATTGGGCCGAAGCCCTCAACACGGCTTGCTATATCCTTAATAGGGCCATGATTCGTCCAATACTTTTGAAAACTTCTTATGAACTGCTCCGGGGAAGAAAACCCAATATTGCACACTTGCGAGTCTTTGGTTGCAGGTGCTTTGTACATAATAATGGCAAGGATGCTCTCGGGAAGTTTGATCCCAGGAGTGATGAGGCCATTTTTGTGGGATATGCACTGGATAGCAAGGCGTACAGAGTTTTCAACAAGAGAACAAGGAAGATGGAGGAAAGCATACACGTAGTCTTTGATGAAAAGACCATGGCTGGAAACCATCACACCTCATCTCTTGACCCCGCGGTGCAGCTTCAGCAGGATGATTCAGAAGAAGAAGATGAAGGACCAAGGCGGACAGGTGGAAGTGGAGGAAGCTCAAATGTCTATAATTCTACGGAGTCCAATGATGATCCATCAAATGATGATGATGGTGCATCTGATGCATCTATGCCATCACTTGAGGGAGATCTTGTGTACGATGAAGGTCCTGAAGATGGTGGTGCCTCTGATCCCACTCTTGATCCCTATTCAACCAACGTTGAGAGTGATCCACAAGCTGAGGGGGAACAAGGAGGAGGTACAACAACAGAAGGATCAATTCAAGTCCGGAATTATCAACAGCGAGCTGCTCATCCACTTGATAATCTCCTAACTCCATTAGAGAAGGAAGGTGTAAGTACTCGATCCCAACTTCGTAGCTTCTTTGCTTTCCATGCGTTTATCTCTTTTGTAGAACCCAAGACGATCGATGAAGCACTTCGTGATCCAGATTGGGTTGTGGCAATGCAAGACGAGTTAAACCAGTTTGTGAGGAACAAGGTTTGGGAACTAGTACCGAGACCAAAGCACAAGAAGGCAATTGGAACCAGATGGGTTTTCCGGAAAAAGCTTGATGATGGTGGAGTTGTGGTGAGGAACAAGGCGAGACTTGTTGCCAAAGGTTACAACCAACAGGAAGGGATCGACTACGACGAGACCTATGCACCTGTTGCCAGGATCGAGGCAATACGTCTGCTTATTTCTTTTGCAGCTCACAAAGGCTTCAAACTGTTCCAAATGGATGTGAAGACGGCTTTCTTAAATGGGATCCTTCAAGAAGAAGTGTATGTGGAGAAACCTCCTGGTTTCGAGGATGTTGATTGTCCTGACCATGTGTACAGGTTAGACAAGGCGTTGTATGGGCTCAAGAAAGCTCCCAGGGCTTGGTATGATAGACTCACTTAGTTTCTCTTGTCTAATGGGTATAGACGTGGTGCAATCGATAAAACATTGTTCCTCCTGGAACAACACAGTGAGATTTTGGTAGTACAGGTGTATGTTGATGATATTGTGTTTGGTTCCACTAACCCAGCTCTTGTTGAAAAGTTCAAAACTCTTATGAGTAGCGAATTCGACATGAGTATGATAGGGGAACTATCATTTTTTCTTGGTCTTCAATTTTCGGAGGAAAAGGAGGGAACAAGGATCCATCAACAGAAATATATCAAGGAGATGCTTAAGAAATATGGCATGGACAACACGAAGCCAATTGATACCCCTATATCTACTAACACTCGTTTGGATGCAGATGAAGGTCGGATCAATGTTGACCAGAAGACGTATCGAGGAATGATTGGTTCCTTGTTATATCTAACGGCCAGCAGGCCAGATATTGTGTTTAGTGTTTGTCTATGTGCCAGGTTTCAAGCAAATCCTAAGGAGTCTCATCTCAAGGAGGTGAAAAGGATCTTTCGATATCTGAAGGGATCTACCAATCTCTGCCTTTGGTACCCTAAGATGTTCGAGTTTGATCTTCTTGCATACACTGATGCTGACTATGCTGGGCACATTGTGGATAGAAAGAGTACATCGGGAATGGCGCAATTCATAGGACCTTGTCTCGTTTCTTGGGGATCTAAGAAACAAAACACGGTTGCTTTGTCCACGGCCGAGGCGGAGTATGTAGCGGCCGCAGCGTGTTGTTCCCAGGTACTCTGGCTTAAACAGCAATTGAAGCATTATGGTATGTCTCTTGGAACCACTAGCATTCGGTGTGATAACACGAGTGCAATAGATATCTCCAAAAACCCGGTTCATCATTCTCGTACCAAACATATTGAAATTCGTCATCATTTTTTTACGAGATAATGTTGATAAAGGTTTGGTCAAGTTGGATCATTGCAGGACCGAAAACCAAGTGGCAGACATTTTCACCAAGGCATTGGACAGAAAACCCTTCGAGCATCTGAGGATACTCTTAGGCATGATCACCATGAACTAGACAAGTCCCGGTCCTCTATTCCCCCAATGATTGGCTAGAATAATTCTTTGATCCAGGGGGAACAACACATATAAGTGATAAGTTTTCTTGATTCTGAGTGTTCATGATGATTTACTTCTTTGGTTATTGATCCTTGGTGCTTTCGCTTTCACTTATGAGACATAATAATTTGAAGCATGAAAACCTCTTTCTTTGATCCCAAAATGACTAACTTGATCTTGTTATCCCATGTTATAAGCCGAAATGATAGTTAGTCATGAGACCGTCCTAAGCCTTGATCCAGGTAAACGTTTCCTATGAGCTTAATTTTCTTGATACCTTTTCTTTACGGGATTTACTTATCTGGATCAATTTACTGACCTTGCTTGTGTGTTGCATAGTTGTTTTGGATATGCGTGTGAGTCTATTTGTTTCTACCTTGTTATTATCCAAAACCCACCTTTTTATCACTCAAGACAAGGATTGGGATCAGCCAGGAAGGATCAGTAAGGTGGCCGATATGAGGATCAGTGAGAAATTGATGAGGATCAGTGGCAACGGTCAGAAATTGGAGAAAATTGCTTGTTACCGTTGGAAACTGGCGGAAACGGCTAGAAAAGAGCCGTTTGGGAACATTGAATGCTTCTCGGGTTTTGAATTCGTGAAGTGACAGAGAGCCGTTAGGGATTTTGTGGCCGTTGGGATCAATCTGCGATTGGCCGAGATTTTTGGAGCCGTTGAGGTAAACTTCTATCCATATCTATCCATATCCTAATCCTTCCATAAATACTCGCCCATATCTTCCCAAAAATCCCTTCACCAAATCTTGCTACAATCTTGCCATAACCGATTCTCTCGTCCCATATAAACTCTCAAAAGCTCTGACCTTTCCACAATCTCTCCCGAAACCCTAATTGTCTTCCTTCAATCTCAATCCTTCCCTAAACCGACATCCATGGCCTCCCAAACCAAAGACGAACAGATAGCCTTCCTACAGGCCCAAATTGTTGCTCTCTCCGCCCAAAAGGAGAGCGAAACCAAATCGGGAAGAGCTACGGAGGCTCTGCCCATGACCTCCCTTGATTCCGTCGCCGACGTGGCTAAGGCGGCGGCAAAAGATCAAGAAGCTCACATCCCAGAGAAAGACCAGGCCAAGGTCCCGGCTGTTGAAGAGGAAAAACCAGAGGAGGAGGAGGAAGAAGAAGTTCCTCTGAAGAGAAAGATTCCCAAAAGGGGTCGGAAGGTGATTGATCCTGATGTGGAGATAATATCTCCACCAGAGTCTCAAACAGGGGAATCTACCCCAAAGAAGCCCAAGAAAATCAAGCCTCTCCCTCCGACTCCGGCCTCCAGTGGTCGCCATACCAGGAGCAAAGCCAAACTGACGGCGGAGGACAAAGGCAAGTCCTTGGCCATAATCCCTGAAGTCCCCACCGAAACCAACACTGAGCTTGATGAAGATCCCAAGGACAACGGTGTTGAGGACCGCAAGATCGTTGCTCCCCTGATTGTCAATGAGGGGCTACTAAAGGAGAATGATCTTGAGGAGCTATGGACCCTCATCAAATTCCAAGGCTGGGAGGAGCTCAGCACTGAAAAGGTACTTGTTGATCCCGATCTCGTCCGCTCCTTCTACTCCACCTTCTCTGCTGCCTCTACTCCGTTCTGTGTGATGGGTTCTGCACAGATCGGGAACAAGCCTCTGGCTCTCACCAGCGCAGAGATTGAGGGATGGCTCCAGCTCCCACCTGGAGGTATTGGTGTGCTTCCGGCTACCGGCACATGGCCGGAGGGCAAAGAAGAAATCTTGGAGAGAGTCTTCGACAATCCTGAGGCCAAGCTGGCCACCGCCGAGATGTCTCTCCCAATCCGCATCGCCCACCAGTATCTGACAAAGGTGTTGGTCCCCCGCCAGGAGAAGAGGAACAATCCAACCATCGCCGACATTGTGCTGCTAGATCAGTTTCTGAGAAAAGACAAGATCGACCTCCCCAAGCTCATTCTGCTTCACATGCATAAATGCTCCGGCAAGACTCACTCCTTACCGTACCGAGGGATCGTGAAGAGGATCCTTCAGGAGAAGGGGCTTTACCAGCCCAAGGAGGAGGTGAGCTTCGGTTTTCCCTTAGCCAAGCACAACATTGTGCGGATGGCTCACATCGACAACCCTGACCCCAAGAATCTCAAATCTGTTGTGAAAGGGTCGGGATCAATAAAGGGAAAGGAGCTTGGACTGATTCTTGCTGAGCTAACACGAGTAAGGGAACTTCTGGAGTATCAGGTTGCTCTGCTCTCTCAGAGGGAACATCAGAGAGAAGGGACTGCTCCGCCTGAGAAAGATACAGCTGATTCCCCGTCCAAGTCTTGAGTGATCCCCTCCACCCACCCTAGCCTATTATGATCCCAACTTTTGAGTGTTTTTTCTTGATGTTTTTGTGTTTTCTTATTATGACTGTCTCTGATCCCATCTTTTGTTTGCTCCCTGATGATATAATCCAAAATTATAAGTAATGAATGAAATTTCTTGGTTTCTACTTGCTTATGTGCTTAAGTGTTAAAATGTTCTATAAGGATCAAATTGAATTATTTGATGATGCCAAAAGGGGGAAGTTAGGAAAATTGCAGAGATGCGTCTGGTTCTTGGTACAGAAGGATCATCCATATGCTAAGGGGGAACTATGCTACTGGTAAGTAGGTTTGGTGAAGATCCTACTCAGGGGGAACTCTTGTACTTGTTGTTTGTCCATTCGATTTATGTTAAATTTTCCCAAGTGTTTGTCATCATCAAAAAGGGGGAAATTGTTGGGATGTTCTTGATCCCAATAATAGATCCCGTAAGGTTTTGATGATGATACAACACTTGAGAAAGATTTAATGTGGTTTGCTAGTGTTTCAAGATCATTCTAAGAGATATGAGCAAAGGAACACAAGCAGGAACAATCGTCATGAGGTGCCAAGGAAATAGAGCTAATGCTGAGACGTGGAGATTCCAGAGTGCGCAAGCAAGGGATCAACGCTGAAGCAAGTTACTATATTTGGCAAGAGTATCAACGCGCGAGCGCCAGCGAGGGATCTTTCTATCTATGGAAAGACGCGTTGATGGATGACGATTAAGGAGAGAATCAGATCTTTGGCTTGAAGATAATTCTCTTGTTAGGATAGTATTGTTAAGGAAGATATTCTGTTTCTCTTAATAAGATTATTCTAGGGTAAATCCCGAAATATATTTTAGGATAGAATCGGTTTCTAGCCTTTAGTATATATAGGGGTTTATGTACTTGCATTTGTTACGAATCCTGAGAGATTCAACTGTTGAGTGCGATTGAGAGAGAGAGAACACACGAAGTACTCTAGGCCGAGTTGTGTACGAGGGTTAGAGGTGTGGGTCAAGTCCGTTGAGTCGAATTACGAGTATGTCCGACGCTGAAGGATCAAGGTCTAGGTAGAAGGTATTGTGTAAACCTTAAGATCAAGGATTCGCGTTTGTATGTTCATACTTGGTAATAACAAAATGCTGGCTTGATTTGAATTGCTTTGTGTGAATAATTACTTGTTTGAATCGTTTTTTATTCCGCTGCCCAGTTCGTTGATCCCTCTAAAGGATCAACGTCTGTATTCTCACACACGTAGATCCTACAATTGGTATCAGAGCCTGCGTGCTCTAGTTTGTGTGTTTGTGTCAAACAGGTTTTGAGATGGAGAAACAACTTCAAGAACTTGGTGTCTCTAACTCCAAGCCCCCGTTGCTGCTCCCGGGTCAGTACAACCAATGGCAAGACGCTATGTCTGATTGGATCAAGGGAAAGAACTTCCAATCCTGGTTGGCTATTGAACTGGCAAAACATTGTGCCAACACTAACACTTTGTACATCATTACATAACTTTGCAGAAAGAACAAAACATACATACACTGGTTGCAACGTGATGGACAATGGCACGTCATTTAAAACGGAACTACATACACTATCCACTTATTAGTTGGGACCGCATTTGTTGTCCAAAAGAGAACGGTGGACTTGGACTAAGGTCTGTGGAAAATATCAATATGTCTCTTCAAATGAAATTGCTCTGGAAAATTGCGACGCAACCACAAAATGTTTGGGTCAAAGTAATAACTGAAAAATATCTAAATACGAACTCCCTTTTTAACTATCATAAAAATAATTGTTCTTGGCAGTTTGGCAAACTAATGAATCTTAGAGATCTTTTCTCTAAGGGCATTAGATGGCTGCTAGGAAATGGTAAAACAATCAAATTCTGGACAGATCCGTGGTTACCAAATATTGATCTTTTACCCTTTATCGATTCAGGAAATCCGACCAAAAAAGTTAACGCATTTATACTTCCAAATAAAACATGGAATACTGCCCTCCTCGCTCAGGTAATGCCGCCTCATATCATCGGTATTATCGTTCTAACTAGAATCCCTATAACAGATACTGAGGATAGACTTATCTGACTTCCTACTAATGATGGTGTTTTTTCGGTTCAATCAGCAAACTCCCTTTTAGCATCTCCACAAAATACGTGCTCTAATCAATTTGAGTGGATTTGGAAACCAAAATTACCACCTAAAATAATCAACTTCCTTTGGAAAGCCTGTGCTGACTACCTCCCGACAACAGACAGATTAAACCGTTTCTATAATTCAGTTCCGAATCTATGCTCCCTTTGTGAGCTAAATGATGAATCCCTAAATCATTTCTTTTTCCAATACCCTTTTACAAAAGCTATGATTTTTCGTCTGCAAAAACTATTAAATTATTCTTTGAATCTTACTACGAATTTTACGTTCCAAAAAAATTTACAAGAAACAATGGCCAATAACCAATACAACGTCACTAGCTTTCCTATGGTGGTTTGTGTGGGCACATAGGAATGCAAAAATCTTTGATCCAACTAGAATTAACCCAAAAAACCTTCTGTCCAACTTAGCTTTCACAGGCGCCCTTGCTTGGGAAGGTTGTTGTTTGAAACCTCATAACACTTCTAACAAGCCAAAAAGGAAAAATCATACATCTTGGAAAAAACCGCCTTCACAGTGGCACAAACTAAATTTCGATGCTTCTAGACTCAAAACAGGAACAACTCATACCGGATTCATCATTAGAGACCATTCTGGAAATTTTCTTTCTACGGGACGACAACAACTTCCCTCTATGACTATAGTACAAGCTGAAGCTTCAACCTTACTTCATGCCATAACAAAAATAGACCTTTCTCACATTCGAAATCTTATAATAGAAGGTGACAATCTCATTGTTATTAATTCTTTAAAACGCCTATGGAAAGTGCCTTGGGAAATTCGCTCTATTATTGAAGACATAAGAAATTTGATTTCGGCTATCCCCTCTGTTATTTTTTATCATTGTTTCAGGGAATCAAACGCCGCTGCAGATTTCCTGACAAGAAGACACATCAATCTTCAGAGCTTCAATGCAGCCTTACCTATTCATGCTTCGTCCCTTCCGTCTTCTCATTTGTCTGTAACACAGTCGTGGTGTTTTTGAGTCAACAACCCGCGCTGTTTGATCTTTTAAAGATCATCCGTAATGATGATTTAGTATATCTTTGTAACTTAAAGGTAGTCTAATTTTGGTTTGTTCGAGCTAGGAGCTCCACAATAAAAAAAAAAAAGAAAAAAAAAGGAACTATATACGCTGACCTACTCTTTTATCTTGGTAGAATCTACGTTACCCGACCTTTATGAAGATCACTCTCGAATATTTAGAAAGGGAGTAAAGGTGTACTCGGTAAACAACTTTAACTTCTTTTCTCCCAGTTTTTTTTCGGGTAGAATTTTTTTTTTCCAGTTTTGGTATTAAAACTAGTATTTGTCTCTTACCTTCGTTAATTTAATTAAAAATTTAGTTTAAATTTTATTTAATACTATTTAAATGAATGATTTGATATAAAATCTTGTATTATTTTATTTAATATGTTTTTTTATGGGATTTATTTTAATGATATAATACTTCTACTATAATATAATTTTTTAATCGAATAAAGATTTGCAAAGTTATAATATTTGTATAAAGATTGAATAGTCCTAAGATTTATAGGAATTATTTTTAATTTTTATGAATTATCATATTAATTATATATTTAATTGGAGTTTACAAATATTTTTCTATATTCTTATTTTAATCTCAAATTTAGTATATAGTAATATTAATTATTTATATATTTACAAAAAATTTATAGATGCAATTTCAATGATACATATTCTTTCATTATTTACATACATCTGGGATCTACAATCAAATTAACCAATTAAATTGTTTTAATAAAAATGAGTGATTTGGTTCAATGTGAAGTTGACATGTGTTGTAATAATTATTAATTTTAACCTTCGCTTTAGTATATAGTTATGATCTAGCAATATGTTCAAGCCACTTACACCGATCAAAAGTTGACCCGACCTCATCCTCATATGACCCAAAATTTCTGAGTTTAAGCCCGAAAATTTAAATTTGAGACCCAATTTCAGCCCAACTCGATTAAAACCTAAACTTATTGGGTTGAAAATCAAACCTTTTGGGTTTAATCCGATTTATTGTATTTTAGAATATGTAATTTTTTTTTTAATATTATATTATAATTTAGAATATATTATGAAAATTATAAAAATTATATTTACTGTTAAAAATAACTCATGAACCACTATCGATTCGAACCTCTTTCAACCTGAACTCGAGATGACCGGAAGTCGATCCGGTCAAACAGATTGACAGGTCTAAAAATAGAACGTTATATTATACGTGGTGCAATATGAAAACAGTAGCTGTATTCGGCAATGAACCTTGTGAACCGCCCTAACTTGCATGATTAAAAATAGAAGAAATTTAAAAAACACAAGAAAATTAGTTTTCGGAAGAACACTGAGATCGAGCAGGCATGGCAGACGAACAATTTCCAATGAAAAATGCAGGCGATGGAGTACGTGGACGGAGCTGAGCTTGAAAAACTACGGAGTAATAACGATTTATTAATGGTTTCTACAATAAATAAAAAAAAATAGAATAATAATTTTGAGAAAGAAGAAGAAGAGAAATTGGACAAATGGGGTTGTCCCATGAAAAGACCTGGCCATGCTTGCTGAATTAACGCTGTTACTTTACCCTCTTTCTTTTAACTCACTCCGATATGATCCTCTTTTATATTGTCCAGCTTTTCTTTACATCTTTCCAGTTTTGCTTGCTACTCTACTCACTTTTCCTTGTCTTTTTATTTCCAGTTATCATAACATTGTGTGTAAAATTAATCATTGGTGCCTTGGAGGCATTTTATTACCGTAGATTTTGTTGAAGTTGAGTTTAAAAAGGGGTAAAAAAAGTTAAGACTAATGGGATTGGCAGGTCACAAACCGATAGAGTATACAACAAAGTATAGGAACTATCTGGTTTAAGTCTCGTATCGATATGGATGACATATAAACAATTTTTTAATATGTTTGTATGTTGCATCGTGATATATTCTTGTATCATATCTATTTATTTTGATTTATTATATAGAAGAATTATTATATTTAACAAATTCAAGAACATTTAATTTTATTAAAATATTTTTAAAAATACTTTTTATTAGAGTTAATTTATTAAGGTATCCATTTATATTTAATATTTTTTTTGTTTATCACAAATAAATCAAATCTATATATATATAAAAGTCGTAAGGATTGGAGTCACCACGTTGAGCCACCTCAGCTTTTTTCACATGTCGTCCTGATGATGTACCACGTAGGATTTTGCCACGTGTCAACATATTATTTATCCACATCATAAGTTATTTATTTTTTAATAGCCTGATCACAAAAACTTTGTCCATGTCATCTACATATCACACCCATAATCTTCAATTTCCTATTATGATTATAATTATCCATATATTTTTCATTATGATTTTTTTGACAAGGTTTACTATCATGAATTTTCCATTATAATTGCTATTATAATTTCCTTTTTTTTTCATTGTGAGTATGGTCATTTATAAGTTTTCAATTATTATTATGTTTTGACAATTTACTATTAATATGTGAATTGTGAATTTTACATTATCAATCTCATGATAACTTTTTTCATAATTTACGTACAATTAAGATAATTTGTCTACATAATCCTATTATAATTTCTTATTTTTATTTTTGTGGGAATTATTATTATGTTTATTATATGTTTTTTGAGAATTTACACACAAACCAAATTAATATTTTAATTTTCAAACCAAACCAAATTAATATTATTTTCGGATTATAATTTTTCATTATGAAATAGTTTTTTGCAAATTCATTTACATAGATAGTGAAAAAAAATGTGTAAATCAAATCTGAATTTTCCGATTTGTATTTTTTTTATAACTTCCGTATAAAATAAGTTATTATCGTGTTTCCATTTTAAAAAATACTAACCAATTATTAACACATTTACTTATTAAAAATTTGGTATGAGTCGATATTGGATTTGATTGTAATATGTAATAAAACTCAATCATTCCCATTAAAACGCTCCAGTATATTATTGTTATTGCGTATGTGACCTTATTGCTATAACACACTTTGTAATTTGTATACGGTAGTATAGATTATTTGATAAAGATTATCTTTGTATTTAACAAGATATATCTTTATGAAAATTATTTATGGTAATTGAAACTTGAATCTGGACAAACTTTCTTACAACCTTCTATCCATCAAGATTTGATATGATTTCACATTATCAAATTACTAGCAATCATTTATAGTGTTTCTATTTTATTTTATTCAAAATTCGATTATAAAATATATCCTTTAATTAGTTAGTTTTATAATATTGATGGATAATGCTTAATTAGGAAATATTTTGTTTTAAATTTTAATCAAATCTCTATTGCCAAATAGAATGAATTTATTAATTTACTTCCCTTTTGTTTATGTTTTGTACTTATGGATTGTATTTGTATTGTATCATTGTGAATTTGTTCAATTTACAGTAACATTTCATGCTTTAGGGCTTTTTATTTATTTGCGATGTCTAATGTAATGACATAAAATGGGTGGTTGATGTTAATTAAATCATTTACAATTTTTTTTATTAAAAAACTTACAAATTACTTTAAGTGAAATATCATAATTTATACTAATCACACTGTATATCAATATAGATAAAGTACACGAACAATGTTGTTTTTTCCTTTTCATTCATAAAAAGAAACAAAGAATGTAAAATTATCTGGGGATATTGATAGCTAAATATTCAATTCAAGCATGAAAAGTCATTATATTATTTTATTTTATTTTTTTAACAAACTACGATGTGTTTTGATAATAATAGACTAAGATAAGATTACATAGGTTTAACCTTTTTAACATAATGAATTAGAGTGTGTACTAAAGTAGAAAGTATAATCAATTTATAGACAATAAGCACGCAATATCATAGAAATAAAATTTTAGCAAAATCCGCGCAAAGCGCGTGTAACTTTACTAGTTCACTCTAATTATGGTAGTTAAATGATACTTTTTCAAATGTTGAAATAATTTTTAAAATTTATTAGTTAAGGTTCTTGTTTTTATTTAATAATATAACTTTTTTACTTTATATAAATGAATAATTAATCCACTTTAGTTATACTAATAAAAATTATCGTTTTATAGATTTGTTTTCAATTTTTGAATATAATTTTTCAAAGTTAATCTTGTAAGGTTTCCAATTATAATATACAAAATAATAATTTTTTTGTAACTACTATTCTTTACACCATAAAGTTATTTATATCACACTTATTTATTTATTTTCTTATAATATCCATCAGTATGTTTTTAGAAAAGATAAAAGTTTCCTAAATCAATTGTGGTAGAAAATGAGAACATTAAAATTTCTAATATCCATCAGTATGTTTTGTAGAAAATGCTAAAAAAATCCTAATATTAAAATTTCCTGTTATGTTTGTAGCTTATCATCTTTGCATAATCTATTACTATATACTAAAGCGGAAGCAAATTCTGCCACCATATTGCGCCACATCACCCCTCTTATTAAAGTAATATATTTTATATAAGTTATTTTTTCATATATTGAATTAGAAATTTTATCTTTATACTACTTGGAAATTTTATCTTTTATCCTCCATATAGGATATAATTTCTACAAAATTTTCTCTTTCTTATCTATCTTTTTTGGGTAGAATTTCTTATCTTATCTTTTTTTTTACGTGAATAATATTTATGAACACCAAAATTATTTTCATTGCCTACCTATATTATTTAAATTATCATACCTCATCAAAACTTAATTACATATTATACGCTGATCATTGTCACCGATAACAAAATTTGAACAAACTTTACGGTACAAAATTAATTACATATGTTCCCTTTTTTTACGGTGTGTCTACCTATATTATTCTTATTGAACAACCACAAACTTGATGTCTGCCACCATATTGCGCCACATCACCCCTCTTATTAAAGTAATATATTTTATATAAGTTATTTTTTCATATATTGAATTGGAAATTTTATCTTTATACTACTTGGAAATTTTATCTTTTATCCTCCATATAGGATATAATTTCTACAAAATTTTCTCTTTCTTATCTATCTTTTTTTGGTAGAATTTCTTATCTTATCTTTTTTTTTACGTGAATAAAATTATGAACACCAAAATTATTTTCATTGCCTACCTATATTATTTAAATTATCATACCTCATCAAAACTTAATTACATATTATACGCTGATCATTGTCACCGATAACAAAATTTGAACAAACTTTACGGTACAAAATTAATTACATATCTTTCCTTTTTTTACGGTGTTTCTACCTATATTATTCTTATTGAACAACCACAAACTTGATGGATAAAATT
Source organism: Polygonum aviculare (assembly GCA_934048045.1). Classification (NCBI taxonomy): domain Eukaryota; kingdom Viridiplantae; phylum Streptophyta; class Magnoliopsida; order Caryophyllales; family Polygonaceae; genus Polygonum; species Polygonum aviculare. The sequence goes on from OW204032.1 coordinate 25,187,479, forward strand.
AATTTTATTGTTTTTCTTATAGGGAAATAAAATTCATGCTTGGATAGTTCAATCCCTATTTTTTATTTACTTTTTATTTTATTCATTTTTCATAACATAATAACGCATATGCAAGATAATTTGGTTTATTTTTTATCTTTATTATTTATTCCCTATATTTGTTATTAAAATTTATAATAAATCTTATCTCATGTCATTCTTCCTTGAAATTATATATTTATTTATTTGTTAATAGTTCATATATAAATAAAGTATATAATTATTTTTATAAATAGTTGATTATCAACGAGAATTATGTTATTTTATAATCCAAAAGTTAACTGTCATTTTAAAACAAAGTATACATATGATAGTATTTACAAATATTAATTATAAATTCAATGTATAACTAACAAACAAATTAATTAAATAACACCCCGTACAAGGTGCGGGTCAATTACTAATACTTCCCTAAATGAGTTAACGTTGAAAAGAGAGATTATGGTGGGGATTCAAGAGCTTAACTTTTAATCTTTCCATTTTCTTGAGATAGTGTCTAATACATGCATCCCATATCATATATACACATAAATTGGATAGAAAAAAATATATACACATAAATAATTCTAAATTATTTGAGTATATTTTAAAATAAGGATACTACTAGTGTAGTACCCGCGCGCCTGCGTTGGGATGTTTGATTCATATTGTATTAGACCAAAATTTAAAATGTTATATGTAGCTTCTTCTTTAGTGTATGAAAAGTAATATAAATGATTCCTTAATAGCTCCATGTATTTTATTACCTAGAAAAAAATACACTAATAAGGAAGTATTAATTTACTATGTAACTTCTATAAATGAATTCATAACCTGGTTATTTCATAACAATGTTATGAAATATTACATAAATTCATAACAAATATAATATAATACGATAATTTTTTTAATAAATTGGGTAGATCAATTCTCTCTCATCCATCAACATTACTTTGGTAGTAATTAAAATGGTTATTGCGACCATCTTCTTTTGAAGATTTCATAAATGAATTACATGAAATTCTAATTAACTTGTAAATGTCAGGACTTAACATCTTTTATACATTTTTTCGTTAACAATAGATAAATACACTAATTATTTATATAGTTATTTTGAAATTCCAATTTAGTAATCATATCTTAATAACCCTAACATCGTTTTAATAGGTACATTTAGCAAGATATGATTAGTTTTTGCGAAAAATGAAAGATCATAAAATCAATTTTTTACCATAAAATACTATATAATTTCTTTAAAAAATATAAATTGACGATAATATTAGTTATAAGGATTGAAATCAAAACTTCTTTTAATAAATCAGTCTTTAATAAATCAATTTTCTCAAAAAAAGTTCTAACCTATTTTCAAGGTGCATCGGATAAGCATCCTAAATTTGAAAACTAAAATTATAAAAGAGAATGCAAAAATAGCTCCACGGGTAAAAATATTTCCAAGACAAAATTTTTCTATAAAATAGCTCCACGGGAAAAAATATTTCCAACCAAATCCTTTTTGATCGAACTCCAACCAAACTATATTTTCTAAGCAGTACCAAATCTTTTCAAATCAAAATTTCGCTATAAAATAGCTCCACGGGTAAAAATATTTCCAAAACAAAATAGCAGAAAATCTTTTATACTTTGAACCAAATCTTCATTTTCATAAATAATTTTGAATTTTCTAGAAAGTTCATAATTTATAATATGGCGTAGTAGAATTTTTGGAAAGTCTATGTACGAAAATTTGCTCAAAATTATAATTGTTCTAAATTAAGGTAGTTTTGAGTTGACAGAGGAAAGATTGATTTCCTCTATATTTTTTTATTATTTTTTAAAGTAAATTAAATGAAGTACATAGTACTGTATATTATAAAAAAAAATTGTTTGAAATTAGGTTCGAATTTCAACATACACCATTCTGCAGCCATGTTGGGAGTTTCGCAATTGACCATTGTGCAGCCAAGGAGCTTAATCATGGCGGTAATGTTGTAGAAGTTGATGGCGAGGTCAAGATTGAGGATGCTGGCGAAGGTGCCAAACACTTTGTAAATGGTGGTTTTGATGATCTATAGATGGTGGTTTATTGATATTTATATTTATATTATTTATTTATTATGTATATAATTATTTAACTATAATTGGGTGAAAAATAATTTAAAGTGGCATATGATATGGAAAAATTATGAGGTGTAGGGATGAGTAAGAATAGTTTTAATTAATAGATATGATTTGTAAATTAGATGGAAACATGTAGATGACATGGCTTAATTAATAAATAGAAAATATATGATGTGGCTCAATATTATGGCGACACGTGGCAAAGTCCTTGGTGGCGTAATGTGGATGCGACATGTGGAAAATGCTGACGCGGCGCAACGTGGTGGCTCCAATCCTTACGGATTTTATATATATACATAGATTGTAATTTATCGATGTGAACCGTAAAGTGTATTAGTTCCCACCATTATGTTGTACTCACATTGTACAAGTTAATATTGGAATTAGCCCGTAGAATAGTTCCAAACTTTAATTAGTACGGCTTTTATAAATACTAGGTGTACCCGTCGTGCCATGCACGACAATGACTCACGCTTCACATTTTAAAATTATTTTTATTATAAATATGATATTAATAAGTGAAAACATATAATGAAAATTTTAGCATATGAAAATGTTATTTTTTTATAGACGAAAAGGATTATTTTTTCAGATTTGTAGTACCACACGCATGAAATTCTAAAAATATAATATATCGAAATGGATAGAATATCTTATAAAAATTCAAAAAATATCTTATACATAAATTGATAAAAAAATAATGTAAATAGATTAATTAAAGTAAATGAAAAACATTTATTGTTTATTTATGAGAGATAAAAGCTAAGTTATTAGGAACATGATAATATATAATTTAAGTAAAAGTTAATCAATACAAATTGATTTAGAATCAAAGATAAAAATAATAATTTATTTAGAAAAAGGGGCTTCCATTTAAAAATTATTTTTTAAATTCGAATTTCTTACATTACTTTTTACATAAATAGATTAAAATGGTAATTGAAAAGATAAGTTAGTTATATGTATATTTTATAGAAGAAATTTTAAAGATAGATATTAGGTGAGTAAGAAAAAAAAAAATTAGATAACTAAGGAAAATTTAAAGATAAATAGTATGCCTTTAAATATAGATATTAGATGGGTAAGAAAAAAGATAAAATTAAAAATTAGATAATTAAGAAAAATAAAACATAAAAAAATGTTAATAAAGTGGGGCCAGAATTAACGTGGAGGTTCGAAATTCTTTGGCTTTAATATATAGTATAGATTCATTTTTTTTGGCTGACGGCATATAAAGATTCATTAGAAAGATCATTCCTTGCTCGATGATATCTATACTAGGTGTACCCGTCGTGCCATGCACGACAATGACTCGAGTTTTACATTTTAAATTTATTTTTATTCTAAAAAGGATATAAAATAAGTGAAAACATATAATGGAAATTTTAGCATATGAAAATGTTATTTTTTTCTAGACAAAACAAAATATTTTTCAGATTTGTAGTACTACACATATGAGATTATAAAAATATTAACCATATTCTAATTATAGAACAATTTAGTATATAAACTTTACTTACTTTTTCATCCTTCAAAATTTGTCTCTAATGGTTAATTTATATCATTATCCGTTATCACAATTTTAAGACATTATAAGGCAATATAATATAAAACAAGATGTTTTAACTGCTTATTTTGGTTTGATCTTATTTTTATTTCAATATTATCAATTATTAGTATGAGATATAATTACTATGAATTGTTATTTAACTAAACATATTAAAATATAATACCAAAATAAAGAAATATAAAATGAGTCCAGCATGATTGTAATGACTTTATATATTGACAATTTGAGATACATAAAATATATTAATCAACAATTATTTTATTATGAAAGATATAAGGTAAGTTATTATGAAAATGATAATATATAAGTTAAGTAAAAGATAGTGAATATGGTATGCTGATGCATCCATATGAGGAGACAAAAGGTGGTTTGTTCCTCATCTATGGCTTAGTGAGGCTACTTGTAGGGAGTGGTTTCATGTGGATCTTCTAGCTAGCCTCCTTGCTGGAAGTTCGAGTACTTAGGTGAATTGTATTTTCGTTTTGTTGGATGTTTCTGAGATCGTTGTGATTTCTCTTGGTTCTCTAATGAAATTTGTTTACCATTTGCAAAAAACAAAAGATAGTGAATATAAATTGATTTAACAATAAAGGTAATAATAATAGAATTATAAAATACCTTCTATTTATAAAGTTTTTTAAATTCAAATTTTTTAAATTATTTCGTACATAAAGAGATTAAAAAGATAACTAATATATCAAAAAGGATATAGTATCTTATGAAAATTCAAAAAATATATTTTACATAAATTGATAATAAATAATGTGATTAGATTAATTAAAATATCATGAAAAAATGTATTTTTTTTATTATGAGAGATAAAAACTAAGCTATTAGGAACATGATAATATATAATTTAAGTAAAAGTTAATAATTATAAATTGACTTAGTATCAAAGATAAAAATAATAATTTATTTAGAAAAAGCGGCTTCCATTTAAAATTCTTTTTTAAATTCGAATTTCTTATATTACGCCTTAGGTCAATAGATTAAAATGGTAATTGAACTGATAAGTTAGTTAATTAATATGTATCTTTTACAGAAGAAAACTTTAAGTATAGATAATATTGTTTTAAAGATATATATTGTATGAGTAAGAAAAAGGATAAAATAAAAGATTAAAAAATTAGTGAAATTTTAAAGATAAATAGTATGCCTTCAAAGATAGATATTAGATGGGTAAGAAAAAAAGATAAAGATTAAAAATTTAAGCTAACTAAAACATATAAAATTGTTAATAAAATAGGGCCAGAATCTACGTGGTGGCTTGAAAACAATCGGTTTTTACAACCACATGCAAAATAACTACAATGTGATTCATATGCATGTTGCAGCCGATTTCGTCACAGCGCTACAATTTAGAACTCGGATCAAGATACCCAAATAATATACTTATCTTAAACAGTATTTATTAGGGTTGGGCACCGGTCCAGGACCGGACCGGACCGGAAACATGCAAAAGCATGGACCGGGGACCGGACCGGGAAAATCCGGTCCGGTCCGGTCCGGTCCCGGTCCGGTCCGGTCCGGTCCCGGTCCGGTCCGGTCCGGTCTCGGTCCGGGTAGGACCGGATTGGACCGGATGGATCAATTGAGTTTTCTCATTCTGGCATCGTCTTCTAACAAATCAAAAACAGATTGAAATGGGGATTTAGGGGATAAACAGATAGAAATTGAGTTGGAACGAAACTAATTACAACCATCAGCAAACCATCGAACACCTTAGCAACATAAATCAGTGAACAATAACCCAAGAACAGATTTGGAATTTTGCTTTGAAGCAACATAAATTCAAAGCAACACCTTAGGAATTGGGAACCGGGAAGAGCGAACTCGAAGGGCGCAGGGCTGAACTGGCGCCTGGCGGTGGCCGGTGGGAACTGGGAAGAGCGAAATCGAAGGGTGACGGGTGAATTGGCGCAGTCGGGAGGAACAAGAAGGGCGAATTGGCGAACTGACGGTGAGGCTTGGCGGCGAAGGTCGCTGGATTCGAAGGAGGTGAACTGGGAGTGCCGGAGCGGTGAGGCCTGGTGGTGAAGCCTCAAAGCGCGCCGCTGGCCAGAGGCAAAGGGTGCCGGCGGAGAGGGAGGCGAAGGGCGTCGGCGGAGAGGGACTCGGGAGGCGTAGTCGGGACTCGATCGGGAGGGACTCGGGAGGCGCAGTCCAAAGAAATGTACAGAAGTGAAAGTGAAAGGGTATAAAAAAACCCTAGAAAACTTTTACTATTTTTTTTCCGGACCGGGACCGGCAACCTTGAATTCCCTAGACCGGGGACCGGACCGGTATCCTCCCGGTCCGGTCCCGGTCCATGCCGGTCCAGTCCGGTCCGGTCCAAAATTCCGGTCCGGACCGGATTTTACACAGCCCTAGTATTTATTTTCTATTCCCAATTAGTGTTTTATATCCAAATTATTATTTGTGCTTTACCTACTTCGTTGTTTTTTTTCCTTGTATTCAAAATTAACCTTTAATTTAAAGATAGATAGATATATTGATGTTGTGATTTTTTAATTAAAGATAGATAGTATGACTTTAAAGATAAAATTGATGATTATATAATTAAGGGAAATAAAAGATATAGAGTTGTTATTATCTATTTAAGTTGGAAAAAAAAATCAAGCGGGGCCAGAATCAACGTGGTGGCTCGAAAACGGTCGGCTTTTATAATATATATTGATTGATATTGATTGTCTATAGTATAAAGCGGAGACAAAGTCTTCACATAAAATTGTGCCATGTGTCATATCTTTAATAAAATAATCAATTGGGCCCTTGTATAGAAAAACACTAATCACAGTAGAAAGATAAATATATACGATTTGCTAATTTTAAAAAACATATAGGAAGATATCTATAGAAAGATATAATTTTAACAAGCATATGTGATACACATACATCAATTTAATACAACTCTATCTTTGAAGTAAATATAATTATTTAATTTAGTACAACTTTATCTTGAACTAAATTTTTTTTGAATACGTGATATATATGTATTATTAATTTTTGGAATAATATTGCTCCAAATTTCTACTCTTACGGAAAGAAAAAAAATCCACGCCAAAATCAGTTTCTATAACAATATAGATAGAAAGATATAACACCTAAGAAGATCTATCATCCATAGGAAGATCTACCTAAGAAGATCCATCATCCATATAATAATATAATATAATTGTTATCAAAGCAGTCTTAGGACAAATCCGATGTCCATGGGAGATTGAAAGGATTATCACAAACATTCTCGTATCCCTACGGGGTTTTGAGTCAGTTCGTATTCATCATGGGAGTAGGCAGTGTAACTCTGTGGCCGACAAAATTGCATTTCTTGGCCACAGTCTTTCATGGGAAACCATCCGGAATCATCATGAGCTTCTAGCTCTCATCCGTAAGGATGCCTTAGGGATCCCGCCTTGAGGCAAGGCCCTAATGGTCACCAATTCAAAAAAAAAAAGTATATTATTTCCTATTTAAAATTGTATAACACCTAGGAAGGTCTTTTATGTTCTATATAAACCTATGAGGTATGCACAATTTTTTTCCTACGGTGGGCAAAGAACGTGATTCCAACGGGGATCGTAAAGTAACTTTTGAACAAATTCAACTTTTTGATATTATAAGTTGATTTACTATTGGTAAAACAACACTAATCACAGCACGAAGCGAAATATATATGATCCTATAATTTTAACATGATCATTGACGTTTTATATCTATATTAAATTGAGTTTATAATCACATTACTCGTACATGGTACGGGGATTAAACTAGTTCAGCATAAATTAGATGCTTGATCTACAAAATTGTTTTTTCCCCTATGATATATGCGAGAAAATTCGCTATGTTTGCACTCATACAATTTTATAAATATAGTGTCTAGAATCAATATCACTATGTGATATAAATAAAATCAAATGTTATATTGCTACCTCGTGCTTAAGATATCTAAGGACAATACATCATTTGCCCACGCTCATCCTTCGTTAGTAATGTGTTTCTGATTAGTTAAACAAATTAAAGATCCTCTTTAACCAAGTACAAATTAATTGGACATAGTCATAGTCATACACCATCAAGAAATTAGAAATATATGGCAAGCTTATAGAATAAAGTTACAAATGCTGGTTTGGTGGAATAAGTGAAGTGCGATTCTCATGTTTTTAGTACATGAGAGGTAAATTCATATGGGCTTTATTTCAAACCCTAAGGAGTTAGTCTAATGGAGTAAGGCACGGTATTGATCTAACAAGTTGAATATTGGTCTGCATATCATCTCTTTATCCTAAAGTTTTTTACCAAAAAAAGGGCTTTATTTCATAGGAATCAAAAAATTAAATTACCTTTAAAAAATAAAATCATATGTCCATTCCCTACTTAGTTAATTAAATTCCAATGGAATGCATGGATTGAAAAATAAATCAAAGTAAAAAATTATGAGTTCTTTATTAATAAAACTTCATTATGTGAGCTATATTTTTCCTTCCATAGATAGATATTAAGTGCTAGTTTTGATTGAATTTTTTTCATTATTTAGATATATATTAGGATTTGAATCAAATAAAAATACTCATTATCCTATAAGCCGTAAATGGTTAACAAATAATAAAACAAACATATGTGAATTCAAATGGATATTTATGGTTTTGTGTTATCATGTCTTGTTATGTTATCATGTTTAACAAAAATATTTTGGAATTGTGTCATTACATGCATTAATCCAACGAATTTAAATTAAATAAAAATACTCCTTAATCTTCACATATTTATTTTTGTCATTCTCATACTACTCTTATTATTATTCACGCTTACATAATAATAAATTTTTTTTTTGAAATCAAACTCTATATATATTAAGTTGTTCTTCCTGCCCAAAAGTATCTAAGCTGCAATTTTAATATTGAAGTAATTTATATACTTAAAGCGATACGGTATTTGTAGCATTTATATTATCCTAAAATATATGTACGATCAATCAATATAGATATTGTTTTTGAAGTATCAATATAAATATAAAGTGCTTCATTGCATTAACACATAGATAATCAAAGTCTTTAACAATTAACACAAGTATTTAAAAAAAACAAAATCAATATATACTTCTAAACTTGAAGCAGTTAAGGGCAGTTTCGTAAATAATAATTTTTAAACCGCCCATCCTATATTTAATTAAGTGATTAATTATGACAAATTTCTATCCATTCATGTCTATACATAATATATCTATCATATTTTTAATCAATATATATATACTTCTAAACCTGAAGCAGTTAAGGTCAGTTTCGTCAATAAGAAATATTAAAGCGCCCATCTTATTTTTAATTAAGTAACTAATTATGACAAATTTCTATCCATTCATATCTATACCTAATATATCTTGATATCCATATTTTTAATAACTGATTTTTATTTTAAATTTCTATCCATTTGTGTAGCACAAGATAAGTTATAGCCTCTATATATATACATATGAAACACGAGCACAAAAAACGTAATTACTTAACAAAACTTCTCCGATTTGTACCTTCGGTAGTTTTGTTATTGGCCTTCTCCACGGGTAGTTATATGCACTACTTTCTCATTCAAAGGTAATTTGGTCATAATGGATTTGTATGTTTGTATTCTGTACTTTCTAATTTTTGTTATTGGCCTTCTCTACTTTTTAATCCATTGTTTTATTATACCAAATCTTGTATTATGAGATTTAAACCACATTAATTGATTAATTAATCAGAAAATTAAAGTTCTCTTTTACTAAAACAATTCTTTTGATTTTAGTAAAAGAGTGACTACGTTGATTTATGGATACAGTCGAGTTTGGTCATCTTGTATTAGGGTTGAGTGAAAATTTATGGATCAATCAGTAGGGTTATTGCAATTTTCGTATGGGTTCGGGCACACCCAACAAGTTAAGAGCGTCGACTTACTTACATTTAACTAATTCTATCAATAAAATATTATTTTTAAAAATAAAATAATGTCAATATAATTTAAAATATATTTGAGAAATATCTAAAAAATATATAAACTAAATTTGTGTATAATGTCATTTATAAATTGCATTGATCTATAATTCTAATATTACTAAATTAATTATAGTTTTGTAAGATCTATTAAAATATTCATTTTATTTAAAAAATATTATTATTATCAAAATCTATTTTTCTATAAGATGTATGTAAATAATTCATAATTAACTTTATTTTTGATTTCTATCATCACATAAAAGACGTATTAGTTATGAAAATATACGTGTTGAAAAAATATTTCAATTGAGATTTCATATCATATCATATATAAATTTTTTAATTAATAAATTATATTTTGGAATTAAATGGTAGTATTTTGTCTATGATTTTTATTTAAGTCATGTCATATAAATTTTAAATTTAAATTTATGCTTAACATTAAATCACAATTTTGGATCGACAAAATATTGTAACGATTTCGGATAGAAAATATGATATTAATATCTAATTCCTAACAATATTATTATGCATTCTTTTATTAAATAAATAATATGTTAAAAAATGTTATTGATCGTGTCCAGTACAGGGTACGGGCAATAATTTAAAATCGGTTCGATAGGTTGTTCATATGGAATGAGATTGGGTACAAGTTTGAGCTGTTGAAATTCACATGTCAACTAAGTAGGGTCACCGAAAGTTTGGTTAAGATGGGTTTGGATCAGTCGGTTTAGTTCGAGATTAAGTACAGGTTTACATCATTAGTTGTATAGATCAATTGGGCCAAGTCATTATGTTTTTTTTTTCAAGATTAAGTTGACCAATGTGTGAGATAATTCGACTATTTTATACTTTTGTTTGACACCGATGTTTTGGACCAGCTTGACGGTGAACAAAGGTTATTTGTATCTATTTTAATAATAAAATGTATAGTTATATTTAAATAGTTTTATATGTTCAAGTTTAAAGCTAAAAATATGACATGAAGTTATAGTATTCATGAATAATGTGTAACTTTATGTATTACATTTTTATTTAAAAGTGTTTTCGAACAACAATTGGATCATTAACTACATTCACAGCATCAAATTCGAGTTTGTTCTACATAGTTTCATGGTACTAAGATTAATCATTTAACCGATTTTACATGCTACAGTTTTGAGATTTAATATTTATCAAATTCAAAGAAATTATATATTCAATTTATAATACTAATATCATATGCAAATTAATATATCCTAAATTTGATTTGAAAAAACCCCGGACAAGGCCCGGGTTATAACTAGTTAAAAACTAATTTACAAGTGTTATAATCCTGAACCAAGGAGGATTAAAATCATAGCTAAGCCGCCGCTTTTTTTTAGTTAAATGATTTTAGATAAAATGACGAATATTTTGATCTTGGAAAGCTGTGATAAGTATTTCAAGATTGTACTTTCAAGTTACGCATTTCCAAACCCAATTAAAATTGATTATGCTCTGACCAAGGCAAACATGCCATGTTAGGTTGTTTAGCACTAAGGCACTGTTCACAACGTTGTCTTTCCATATTAGGCATCAAATTAAGGAGCGCATGACATTGTGGACTTTCGCAGACTACTAAAGCCAAAGTGTATATAAAACCCGGTATTACTTTAAAAAATCAGTCTATAGATTAAGGCTTTTGAAACAAAAAGAATGTTGTTAAATGTCAGTAATTATATAATACGGAGTATGTAATTATTGGAAAAGAATTTCAAAGCCAAAAACCATTGGAAAGTTCAAATCCTAATATATTTTTTATCGCCAACGTTCATGCTTTAGCCGTAAAAGTATATGTCACATGTATTTATAAAATGTTCTATCTTAGTAGTTTATGCTTACAATGTACATAGTCAAAAACCACCACCTAATTATCAATAATTGGAAAAAAAAATTGCCTAAAACTGAGTCGGACAAACCTAACCCACATTTATTAGGAATGATATGTTTGTATTGTTATGTTATGATAGAAATATTATCTTTATACTCATATTATTAACCTAAGATGTTAACCCGAACCAAGCAAACCCGGTCAGTTTAATTGGTTTGGGCGACCAATCACGTATCCCACGTTAAATGACCCCTAAACAAGCTCAACCTGCCTTGGCTCGAAACAATAAAACTGAAATATTGGCGATTTATCTCTGAACCCAATTTGTCCCGACTCAAGCCTAATGCACGATTGAAACCCGACCCGAATAAACAGAGAAGATCGAACACATGTGTATCTCGATCGACAGTACAAAAGTATTTGTGCACTGCGTTAACAAATACTCACATTGCATGTGTTTCCTACACAAAGCTCGTTCACCAAGAGTTATATGTAGCTAACTCCAAGACCAAACTGAAGGGTCAAGGGTGCAATCGATAAGCAACATTTGAACGTGCACATGTCATTCTTGTTGGTTGATTTTGACAAATGTAGTGCTTTTGGCAGAGCAAGTCAGGTCGACGAGTAAAAAGATGGTCAATTATGTCAATTCAAACTTCAAAAGGCATAGTAAAGGTACTCAGGGTGAATATAATTAACATACTTTCAAGATTGATTCTATATCTCATACTTTCAAGATTGATTATACAGTATATCTTATAATATGGGAGTTTGGGCGAAATGGAAGTATCCCGTACGTAGGGTTGATATTGCGTAGGTAACTCGGTTGTCTCGTAGTCGTAAACTTTTTTCCCCGTTTTCAAACTGTTGTGTTTTGGGTTAATCTACGTCGAGTCGGCAAACTTTGGATTTGAGTCATTTTCGGATTATGGCCTATTTTGGGTTTGGTGTCGGATGGGTCAGTTACTGGCTCGTAAGCGTGCATTTCGACAACATTTTGAGTTTGGTTCGGTTCGATCTTTGGAGGGTCGGTTTAGATTTTGTGGGCATAGTCAGAATTGCTTTTTGCTATCTCTTGACTAAAGTTGTACACTACTACACTCCATGACTTTAACCCGATTCATTAGTGTGACAAAATTTCATATATATATATATATATATATATCCTGCAATCCTCATCTTGATATTAAGAGTTGTAAACTTACTTAGCTAGGTTACAAGTCATAAGTTAAGCTTCTGGTTTCTACAATTGTTGAATTCTATTCCAAAATGGCAATAAATTGCAAATGGGCATTCACAAGATCATCTGAAATCATTGGTTAAACTTTTGCTCTCTTTTTGATAAAGCGTATTGTTTATGGAAATAGATTTAGAGAGCTTTAGATAGTATTCGGAAACGATTTCAACCTTCGTTCTTATCTTATCTTATCTTTTATGGTCTTAGTATGATGCATGAGTGTGAAAGTAGGAGTGTAGGACGTACTAGCTATCATTTTTTACCCATACTCACTCACTCACTCTTGTCATGAAGGTTAATTGTCAAACCAATAGCAAGGGTTAGAACAGATAGGGGCCGGCCGGGTTCGATCCACGTGGAAAAACGTGGACAGTGCGATAAGCACTGGCGGATCTAGGGGATGGCATGGGTGGGCGGCCGCCCCTCCATTCATAATATATTTAACATAGTAGATTGTATTTTTATGATTTCAAACTAGCCCAGTGGCTGGCCCGCCCCTCCATTTTCTATCTATGAATCACTACTCCCGTGTTCGAAACTCTTCAGTTTCACTTTTTGCCTTTTATTATTTTCTTCATTATTTATTTAGTTACTGCTGGGCCCATCCATCCCCTAATTCCGCTTCAAAGTTCAAAGTACACTCCAACTTCATATCTTTTTTCTGCTCTTTTTTTTTTGTTTTGTTTTCTACCACCCCTTCTCTATTTTTCCTTTTCAAGTGAGCCATTAATTTGTTTCCCTCAGCATGTTATATGAAAAATGTTAATTACTTTTTTCACAAATTGACCCTACATTTAGCAGAATACCATTATATAATTTTATCTTTTAAACACTTAATAAAATCCAAAGGCATAAATATGAAGGGGTACAAAAAATTTAGGTATAAGTAGTGAAGGTTTTCTATACAAGAGTGTGAAATCATATATTTTTATCTTATTCAAAGAATTATAAATCACACATTCACACTATGTACACTTATTCCAACAAATAGATTTGTTTTCAATACTTGTGCATGAACTCGATCTGAAAACTAACGTGAACAATAGATTATGTAGTCTATGTTAAAGTTTAGCCTTTAGAAATAATAGGAGACATAAATTCATCAATAATTTGTGATGAATTTTTTCAAATTGAATCATATTGTCATTTTAATCTTGATTTTTTGGTCAGTAAATCTACAATAACGAATCATTTTTTAAAACTCATGTCATCGATCACATTACCGCATCGAGAGAAAAGGTGAGAGAGGATCAAGTCACGATTGACGTCCGACCGTCCGCCCCTCCATCCGGACAATCCTGGATCCGCCACTGGCGATAAGACAAGTTAATGAGATCATTGAGGTGCCTTGTAGAAGTGGAGAATCTCATCAATACATTATACGTAGTATAGAACCTCGTGCATATGAGATGTTTAAGAGAAGACAAAGTTAACACATGAGCTGTTATTTTTTGATTGATGATACATTGTCATGTGAAAGCCATCGTACGTAAAAAAAGATAACATGCAAGCATTAAAAGGGGGAAAATGCCAGCCCACAAAACTAAAGAAGCAAAAAATGTACAATCATAGTAGTTTGATCATATTGACAAGGCAAATGGCCAAAATGACCCTATTGCTTTATAGCCATAGGCCCATAGTAGATGCATTTGTATATATATCTCATTGTGATACAACTAGAAACAATATCTCAACATTTGATGCAAGTCACGAAAATAATGTATTGGTTCCACTAGAAAAGAGCGTTACAACTCCATCACATCCAAATGTAAGCAATCAAAAGCTCTATGGTAAGAATTGATGAGAACTGTTTGTAGGGTTTTATTGGCAATTGTAGTACTAGAGTTGCAATGTTATGAACCCATTATGTATTAGGTGGCATAGGTGAAGGTCAAATCCAAACAAATGATAGGCCCAATTCAGTAATTGAGGAATGATAGGCCCATTCACCGAGCCCATAGTTGGAAAATAGTTGAAGACTGAACGAGGCAGGGGCCGCGCGAACGCAGGCCCCCGCTGGCACAAATTATGACGTACACTCTCCCAATTTAGGGAGATGTTAGGACGGCACCCCTCCTCAATGTGCAATGGAGGTCACCGTCCCAGGCCACAGGTCTTCTTGATCGCCCGTTGACCCCGTCCAGGTAAGTGCCTTTCCCGTACTCCCTCCAATTCCTTTTATATCCCCTTCTCAGCCTCCCTCATTTCCTATCTTCCGATGTGGGATAAACGAAAATAGGAGAAAATTATACTACTACGTTAAACAAACCCTCTGCCAGTCTATGCCCTGTGAACCTGTTCCATCCACGCCCAACTCGGCCCCATATCTTGAATTTGTTATGCTACCTGGTCGTTAATCTGGTGATTTCTGACTGTTTTGACTGAGCATCAGACTCGCCATTTGTTGAGAACACATCATGCTTTGTTTGTTGCTCTGCTTGCTAGGGACTGCAAAATTCTAAGACCTGGTCTCAAAAAGATCTTCATGAAAGTAGTAATCTTGGTATCTGATTCCCACGCAAACACTTTACCTTTGTTCTCAGATGGATTGAATTTTGGCCTCAAATGCAAATGGTGCGAGTATATTTTAAAGGGTGGTTTTTATCATACAGTACGTAGTAATTTACCCTTCTTTATTTTATTTTTATTATATATATATATTATATTTGGTGTAGATTTCTTCATCTCTCCTTTATTCTTTGTCATACGCAAACATTTTAAAGGAGTATCTTATATTATACTGTATATTTGTATTAATCGAGTAATCTTTTGTATAGGCAAAACATTAGATTAAATTTAATTTTTTCAGGCAAAATATTAGATTTAATTTTTTCAGGCAAAAGATAATTAACTTTTTATGCAAGTATGTAATCTAATTCCGATTCCAATAATCTTCTTCTATCTATCCCTAAAGAAAAGAAAGACGAGAGATTTATTTATATACAACATCCTCCTCCCCAAAGAAAACTCGCTTGCCATAACCCAGTTTCTTCCGGCCTCGTCGCACCTCTCTTTCCAAACCCCTCTCTCGCTCTCAGTTCGTGTAATTCTTCTTGCTAGTATGCTATGATTCCTTCAAGAGCCTTTCTTCTTTGTCTGTAATAATTTAATTTGATTGGGGTTTGGTTGAAATTCTAGGGTTTCTACCATGGCGTCGAAGCGGATCTTGAAGGAATTGAAGGATCTCCAGAAAGATCCTCCCACCTCTTGTAGTGCTGGTTAGTCTTGGTTTTAACCTAATTGTTTTATCCCCTTGTCTTGATGATCTTGGCGTTTCAACTCCAAAAAGGAGTGATCTTTGCATGCTATGATTGTCCTCTGTTGGATATGTTGATGAGCTGAATGCGAATTTCGCCGTTCAATTCTTTTCCTTCTTCTTCCTAGCCTTTCGGGAAATTGTGAAGTAGATTCCAAGCATGTACTATATCATATTGATTGTGGCGTGATTTCTCTGGAATTGTCTTTTTTGTCTGAGGTCATAATCAGTCATGCTGAATTTGAGTACGATCGTTTTGAGTTTCTTGTCTTGTTTTCTCCTAATAGTTTTGTTTAGGATAGATTAGTTTTGGTCGTTATCCTAAATCCCTAATAATCTTGTCCCTTGTCTCTTGTTTGGATCCTCAAGTAGGCTGAATTATCTTGAGTTAGTGATCTTTGCTCTATTCACTTGTAATTGTGATTGTCTCTAGTTTGATATGTTGATGAGTTCGCGAATTGTGTTCGATAATGAACTGGATTTCTAGCATGTACGGTGATATTGATTGTGGGGTCATAAAATTGACACTTGTGAGATCAGTCATGTTGAATCTGAGTACATCACTTTGAGTTTCTTCATTAGATGCATTTTATTTTCAGCTAATTGATTGATTCAGAGGCCAAATAGAAGTCTTCTATCTTTTACAGTATTGTAGTCTTTTAGCCTATGTATGCGGGGTGGTGTAAGATACTGAGGCATTCTGTAGTAAATGATGGTGCTTAATCTTCATAGTATTCTGTAGGGAAGCATTTAGAGAGTGAGATAAACAGGAAGGTTGAGTTGTTCTTGTTAACTTCTTGAGTGTTTGCTCATGGATTTTTCACCCTTGAATGATATGCTGAAGTAATACCGAAGTTTGTATCTCGGGTGGGATTGGATTTACTTCTCTCAGTTATTTACCAATCACTGCATGTTTTGAAGAATTTTAACCTATTTAATATTTATACAAAGGGAAACTTGCATAAGCGTGGTTTATTTCGATGCATGTGCAATGTTGACGAGGCTTAGAAACTCTGTATACTTATACGATTTATTGTGTACTGTATTATTTCTATGTGCATGCTTACTTAGCTACTACCTTATATGAGATTCTAATGATATGCTTGTTAGAACTAAAGTGTCTAGCCTGATGATTTGATTCATAAGTTTCATAATGCTAAGGGATTATTTCTTTGTTTTTGATCTGACTTTATTTTTACCTTGATAATTACCAGGCCCTGTTGCTGAAGATATGTTCCACTGGCAGGCAACCCTTATGGGTCCTCCTGAAAGTCCCTATACTGGAGGGGTTTTCTTGGTTTCTATTCACTTCCCTCCTGATTATCCATTCAAACCACCAAAGGTATAATAGCTGTTTTTTTACTTGGCGTTCCATTTATGGGGATTGCAACGCTTATATACTTGTTGGATTTAAAAGGTTTCTGTACAGAGATCTATGATGTTGGTTTCTCTCGAATGTTGTGATATCTTTGTTTGTCATTCAATTAGTTGTCTTATTTTGATTGTTATGTGGCTTTGTTATATGCAGGTTGCATTCAAGACCAAGGTTTACCACCCTAATATCAACAGCAATGGCAGCATTTGTCTTGATATTTTGAAGGAGCAATGGAGCCCTGCACTTACAGTTTCCAAGGTTAGTATCATCTCTGTCATTGGCCTGCATAAGATTTTGCCATCCTTTCGCTTAAACCCGATCACTTTTATGCTATTATATAAACCTGCTTTTGCTGTGGTAGAACAGAGATCCTATAATTAACACGCGCACTTGAAATCATGATACCTTACCGACTTACCGTGTAATCCCAAGACTTGGAAATCATAAGTTAAATTTATTGGCTTCAGATTAAGTACTTGTAGCATCTAACCATCCTAAACATGGCTTGTTCTTTAATATCTATAAACTAGATTGTCTATTTTTACTAGCTCATTGTTTCTTGACCCTTCTCGATATGGAGGTCTGAAGTTGACTCCTCACTCTTTTTTCTGAGCTGTATCTGCATCCATGCGAATGTATTAATCAGATCTCATCAAAAGAATTCTCCAATAAATGTCTGATCATGGCAATGCCATTCTGACTCGCAGGTGCTGCTCTCGATTTGCTCCTTGCTGACGGACCCCAACCCTGATGATCCTCTTGTGCCAGAGATTGCGCACACGTACAAGACCGACAAGGCCAAGTATGAATCTACTGCAAGGAGCTGGACTCAGAAGTATGCTATGGGTTAGTAGCGCTTAGTAGTATGATGATACTGTTAAACCGGCTCTCTCTCTTATATACTGAACCTTAATAGAAGCTATGCTCTGTTATATGCAAACCATCTTATGCTATATGCAACCTACCTATGTGCCTGTCATATTGAACTTTCTTAAGGGTTTGTTTGAACGATGGCTTATGTGTTGAAAGTAGATAAATTGATATTACTATTGTTTGAATAAAAAGGTAGACAGTCAAATTGCATAGTGTGTGTATATTCCGTATTCAGTACTTGTGAGTAGCCAGCCGCCTAGCGATAAAATCTTGTACTTGTGAGCACAGCCCGAACGAGTAGACTAGCCGTTGGATGACTTGCTCTACTACATCCCACATGCCATTCTTCTTCCTTTACTTATATACGGTTTCGTTTCGTTTCATTGTAACGAAGCTGTATAAGTTCGATCAAGTTCAGTGAACTGGATAAAAAGAAAAAGATGGGGGGCATATTCTGTTAAGTGCTCTGATATTTTGAATTCCGTCGTTACACGAGAAAGCTAGAAACTCAGCTTTCATAGTCTGCCACTGAGAGAGATTTAACCATAAAGGAAAGTCGTTTGCCTCAAAATATACATCTGCTTTTGCCCTGAAAAGTACCCCCCGTTTGTTGCTCCTGTTGGCAGGTTTTGCTCATCGGAAATTTTAGCATTCCGTTTAGTTTATTGATCAAGAAGCTTAAACACTGCTAGTAGATTATAGTTATAAAGTCTTTGTTGGTAATCATGCATGGAATGAGGGAACCCGGTTTAGAAGCGCTATTTGTCGTCCATTAAATTGCTTTTTTCCCGGTAAAGAAGGCCAAGAATTTATCAAAAGCTTATCTTAGCCTTTGCCTTTACTCTTCCCCCCAAAACCTCTCTTTTCTCCTTTCTCTCTCAAATTCTCTGCGCACGCTGTTCTATCCTTCTCCTTCCTTTTTGTTTCTTGCATGCTATCCCATTTCCCTCTCCTGGCATTTGTAAATTTGAGTGGAGAGTGTGAGCTTGAACTGAACTTAGCTATGGCGGGCACAGACCTTTCTCCAACCCCCCTTCCGAAACCCACCGCCCCCTTCCCAAGAGTCGTCCGGATAACCGTCACCGACCCTGATGCCACCGACTCCTCGAGCGATGAGGAGGCCTACTCGTTGCAACGACGTCGTGTAAAGCGGTTCATCAGACATGTCACTGTTGAGCCCCATCTCACTAAAACCACCACCACCACTGTCACCGCTGCCTCATCTCCGACAACATCGTTTGAGGCGCGTGGCACACGCTCTGATGACGCCATTTTGGCTAGACGGGCTCCGTCGAAGAGGAGGAAAAGGCGCCGGGAAAACAGTATAGGCGTCCCCGGCCTGCCGGAGCAGGCAAATGGGAGACAGGAGGCTCGCAAACTGGACCCGAAACCCGAAATAGGCCTTGCTGAGGAGAAACTGCCCGGTTTTAGCTCCGACGAATGCTCGTCGGGTGCGTTTGATTCTCTGTTCTCCCGCGATTTCTTCGCGTGTGACATGATCTTCCCGCCCGAACTCGATTTCGATTTGTTTGGGGATTCGGGTTTGGGTTTGGATCAGGACCTCATTTGTGGTGTAGAAAGCTTCGTCTTCGACACCTATTCTTCGTCAAGCTATGATTTCGGGTTCGGGATTTCAGATACTACTTGGCCCGCCGACGAGCCGAGCATGGACATTGGTGAGATATTCGGGTCGGATCCTCTCGTTGCTACTTAAAAACAGTGTCCGAAGAGTCGCCGGATTCCTCGCCTTTTTTCTTGTGCTGAGGGGTTTTGGCAGGTTTTGTTAAACGGCGGGAATGTTGAAAATTAGACCAAGGATCGGTTTTTAATGGGTTTGAACTTTGTTTTATTTAATTTTGTTCACTAGCTAGTGCGGAGTACTTAGTAAGGTGTGTATGAACTGTAATCAGTGCGAATTCAATTCTAATTGTGTGGGTTTCTATGTACGATAGTTGTGTCGATAATGCGAAAATATATCCTTGAATGAAACCATGTTCTTATGTTTTTATTTTGTAAATGCATCCACAAAATAGGCAGGTGGGGCTTGCACTAAATTAGAGTGCAATAATTTACTTGGTAGACGTTTGCTATGTTGCAACTTGCAAGATCATTTAGTTGGCTGCATAAGCTCTTGGCATCGCTCAAGACAAGTTCACTTCCCACCTGCAAAGTAGTCATGGACATGGGCCGGGATGGGCTGGGCCGCCACCGGGCTGGGCCAAGAAATTGTGGCCCAGGCCCGGCCCGGCAAATCACCGGGCTGGGCCGGGCCGGACCCCGGGCTAGGCTGGGTCGGTCCACATAGGCCCGGGCGGGCTGGTGCCGGGCCGGGTTGGCCCACACATACCGGGCTGGGCCGGGCCGATAGTTTATTTTTATTAATTACTTATCAAATTTTTAATAATTAAGATGCATATGTAATTAATTGTAATAATTATAGTGCATATTAATTTTATTTTTGCACAAATATAATTTATAGGGTGCAAATAATTTTATTTTTACAAATATACAACTAATAGATTGCATATTAGTTTTATTTTTACAAAAAATAACACTATTATGTACCGGGTCGGTCCGGGCCGGGCTGGGCTGGGTCGGGCTGGGCTGGGCTCTTGGCCCATTGACCAGCCCGGCCGGGCTGGGCTGGAAAACTCCGGCCCGGGCCCAGCCCATGGCCCGTCCGGGCTGAGCCCATCTGGCCCGCGGGCTGGCCGGACCGGGCTTTTTTGGCCCATGACACGGGCTGGGCCGGCCCGCACTGTTGGCCATCACTACTGCAAAGGATAGAGAGAAAAACGCTTCGTTTTAACCGATCGAACGCATTTTTATCATTTTTCGTCGACGAAATCTACCAATATCACGACGAACAACCGAACTAAGATGTGTAGGATGCTTGATTTTTAGCCATACCGAGTAGCCAAAGAAGGAGCTAGCAACTTCCTGATTGGCAATGATGCATGGACGGTCGCGTTGTGGTTAGTCCCATCGGAGCCAGGTTTGGTGCCGACAATAATGTGGAGCTTCTGGCCCATCTCGCAATGAGTTCCAACCCCGCTATAGAAGTAGTAGTCGCCAGGTGCAGCGAGGGGCAACCTGGTCGGGCCCGTTATCCATTGGTTGATCACATGTTCATGGCCACACCTTTCAAAATCCTCCTTTGAGACTTGTAACAAAGTCTCCGATCCCGGCTTGTATGTAAACACTTCATTGCAATTTCCAATATATTTAGCTGAAATTTGGGTGATAAATAACGGTCATGTAAGCCTTCGGACATCTACTCAGACAATTAAGCGTCTAAAATAGTATCTAAAGGTCACTGGTTTGACTCTTATGGACAATGTCAACTAAAAAAATAACAGTTGTGTAAGTTTTTAGCCATTTATTCAAAATATTTTGACCCAACTCCGGTACCATATCAAACTTTGTCGTATCGACCAATGGTTTGCAATAGACGTGCCATTCTTTTGATCTACGGGCATATGAACATACGTTCGAACTCGAAGTGGGTTCGTTGGGCTTTACCTAATTCATCGCCTACGCCGAATGTGCGAGGGGCAGCCCATTGGCAGTAGAAATCGGGACGGGGAGGCGGGCTCCAGCCGAGTTCTCCACCAACAGCACGGACAAAGGCGTTAGTAGAATCCATCATAAGGCATGACACAATCGCAACCATTAACAAAAAAAATGTCGCTTGCATCTTTCCCATGTCTGAGCTTTTTTCTTGTATAGAGGTTTCTCAAGAGTTGGCTATTGATATCTCAATTTTTTATACTTTGATTGCTTTTTATATGTGCTTTTTTTCTAGCCTTGTACGAGGTCGTATTATTTGGCAATGCACATGCGTGTTTCAGATTCTGCAATGTTTTTAGATAATTCCATGTGCAAACCACAAGGTTTGCCCGTTATTAGCTAGGTATTAGAAATTTTTCTCTTGAAAATTGATGATAATTTGCCAAACTTACCTTCTTTTTTTGGTTGAATTGCCAAACGTACCTTTGTACCCAATAAGGATCATCTAGTTTATATTTCGAGTCTATTTTATATACTCTTTGATTTTTTTTGGTCGAAATTTTATAGACTTTGATTTTGTAGTGAATGCAATTTTTTTTATAAGACTTTATGTTTTAAAAAAATATCTAATATAAAAATTAAGTTCATCCAATCAAATTAATCTCATCTACCCCCAATCCATAGCCCCTCTTAATAGTCCACTTGGTAATTTATACTAGTTGCACCCGTCGTGCCTTACACGACTCGTGTTTTGTAATTTTTTGAATATATCATAAGAAGAATTGTAGTGTGAAATCGTATAATAAACAGTTTAACATAATTTAATTTCATCGAATATTAGAAGTCTTTAATTGTTATATAATCGATTAAGTATATATTGTTATGCAAATCATGCTCTTATATTTTATAGTCCATATATAACATACATTATTTTGCAAATTATATTTACTTATATCTGCTAATCACCAACTTGATATAACCAAATTACATATGTACTTGTTTTATTCATAAAATTTAATCAAGAATTTTTTACCTCTATATGCGTGAATAAACCAAAAACATATCTTATTAAAATATAATATATTTTCAACAATCAAGATATTTGATCAATTATAGAAATATTTACATTAAAATTTGAAAAGTTAATTCTTATCTAATGTTTGATGACAATATAAAATATATTTTATATTAAAAAGCTTAAGACCTACGTTGGATGATCAATGTGTACGATCAACTTGAATAGATAATATTTTTATCTAATTTTAAAAAACGCCTTTCATGATAAAAATATATTGTTTACATTAAAATTAATATAAAATATATTTTGCCAAAATTAATTCTTATCTAATGTTGGATTATCAAGTCATGGAAATTAATTATTATTGTTTACCTATTGTACATGATGCCAAGAATACTTGATAACGTAAAAGAAAATCAATCAATGGTATATTTGAATGCATGTTGAAGATAAAATTGATAAAATTATCTAAGGAATATAAAATTAAAGATAGATAGTATGACTTTTAAGATAAAGTTAAAAATTACATAATGAAGGAAAATAAAAGATATAGGGTTGTTATTATCTATTTGAGTTGGAAAAAAAATTAAAATCAAGCGGATCCAAAATCAACGTGGTGACTCGAAATCGGCCCATATTATTTGCCCAAAGATACCCAATATGATAAAATTAGTTTAACCCGTACCTTGATGAAATATATTAGTTTAAGCGTAGTAGTTTAACTCGAAATCAAGCGGGTTCAATATGGGTTTTTGTTCATGTGATAGGGTTAAAATTAGTTTTATGATAAAATATCGTATAATCTTAATTATAGAAAATAGATTATTTCTGAATAAGTGAAAATTATTGAAAAAAATGTATATTTTCCCATATTATTTGGCTAAAAAATCAAGTTTGTTATCGAGATAGAATCAACCTATAAAGGGGTGGACTTTACGATGCATGTTTTAAAATCATACCTTAGCCTAAGTAATTGCTTGTACGATGCACATTTTAAAATCATACATTAACCTAAGTAATTGGTACAGGTTTAGCATATTGACTAAGTGCCAAAATCATACCTTAACCCTTAAATTGGTGTGGAGGTGTTCGTACACGTACGTGATTGAAAAAAATGTTGTTTGTGAGTTTGTGATTTGTGTTTTTTTGTATATTTTTATAGAAGAATATTTTCAAAATAAATAGTATGGCTTAAAGATAGATATTAGATAAGTGAAAGAAAAAATAAGAAAAAAAGATTGGATAATTAAGGAAAATGAAAGATATAAAGTTGTTAATATCTATTTATTGAACTGAATAAAAAAATATTAAAATTATTATATGAAGTGGGGCCAGAATCAACGTGGTGGCTCGAAAATGGTCGGCTTTTATAATATATATTGATGATTGATTGATATTGATTATAATACTTGTAAAAAACATAATACACTTTTATACCATATACCATAATATAAATTCGTATACCGAAACATCAAAATAACCAACCTTGAGAATTGAGATCTTGAGAAAGTAGATGGAGATACATATCCAAATAAATGACGTATATGCTCTTATACATAATACGACTACAAATCAATCGCTAATGGCAGGATTTCAAAACGTACTATACTTTGGACATGATTGTACGTTACCGATTCATTTAACACAAACAGATCTTATGCTTTCGCCGTCGAACACAAACACAAACACACAACATTAATACACAAAAGTTCCCCACAAATATTTAAAAATGAAAATAAAAATTAAGTACAAATCAATAATAACACATCCACACTACAATTTTTTTTTGCACCTAATGTTGGTAAGTACATATTATAAAAACTATGATATCCGGCCAAGATCGAGCTTACTTATGTTTGGCTGAAGCCATGTTTGGGCGTCGTCTAGAGCCCGTCTTCGTCGGACACCGTCAACATCTTCCTAGCGGCTCCCCTCTTTCGCGCATCGGTGATTGCCTTCCAGTCGATATTGTCCGAACCGGGCTTGTCAACAACGTTGACGTGGAGCTTCTGGCCCATCTCACAATGAAGCCCGACGGCGCTGTAGAAGTAGTAGTCCCCGAGACATTTCAACTTGAACCTGGTTGCGCCCGACGCCGTCTGGGAAATCACGTGCTCATGTGTGCAATCCTCGAAATCCTTCTTGTTCACCTGGTGCACGGTGTGCCCCCCTGCCTTGTATGGGAACACTGCACATTGCATTGTCGAGTTAAAATTCGGTTTTTCTATATTATGCCCTATATAGGACGGTGTATGAACCGATCTACATAAGACTTATTTACTAACAATTCGAATTTTCTATACTAATAAGGCATGAATAAGAATCTTGTCGAATATTGTGGTGTCGAGGTTTAATCATTTTTTTGATATAAGGTTAGAATATATGCATACGAATATTTTCCTTGTTATCTTATATCTAAGGCGTTATAGACCGAAAAATGAAATATTTACTATGTTACATGATCGTGGACGAAAGTTTGTTAGGGCTACCTAATTCGTCGTGGAGACCGAAAGTTCTAGGTTTCGCCCATTCTTGGTAGAAGGTCTTGTTGGGAGGGATGCACCAGCCAGATGAGGCGCCAACGACGTGTATAAACCCGTCCGACGATTGCACCATCAAAAACCCTAATGCAACTATTAACAAGAAGGAAGCCATTTCAAACTTGCCCATTTTTTAAGCTTCCTTCCTCACGTTTTTAAGTCCCACAGCGCCTTTGATGTTTATTTTGTTTCTGTTTCTGTTTTTGTTCTTTTGAAAAGGAAAATCTAGAGAATGCAATTCCGAGTTGGTGGTACAAATAGCTTGCTAGTTTACTATGTTAAGGGTTGGCTGAGATTGATTAGCGAGTAATTGTCGAATAAATGACCGGCTTAATTTTTGCAATCCATTTTCATGTGGGTTAAGGTACGTACAATAACACACATTCTTGTTGTCCAGATGGCCAAGGATTCCGGTATGAGTTATATATAGAATTTACAATTTTCAACTTAACCTGTATTATTAGGTTCATATTGGGTGTCCTAAAATTAACTCTTTTGTTATTGTTGTCCTCAGTTAGTGGATTTTCTTAATTGGTGCCCCTTTTTTGTTATTGTTAAAATTGACTAAATTCACCCACTATTGTGTTCCTCACTTTCAAATTATCAAGAGCAACAAAAATGATGTATGGTGCTCACTCAACTCTTTTTCAGCTTGAGGTTTTGGATTTGTTTTCCGGTTTCTAATCCTTTCGATTTGAATTGATGAAATTCAAATTTATAAATTTTGATCCTTACCTCAAATCAATGAAATTTGACTCTTTAAATACTTAAAATCTATATCCAAATTATCCCGTTTAAATTTATATTCAATTTCCAAATTTTATTGATTTTTAAGGATATCCAAAGTCATCTACCGTCGTTAATCATCAAGTCACCAAGTATTTTTTTGATATCTCATGAGTCGAGTTACGCCAGAACCAAACTTGAACGAGTCCGTTGGAGCCATGTTGGAGTAGAACAAGGACCCATTCACAACCTAAATTACAAAACAAACTAGCTTAAACAGTTAAACCTGAGCAATAATACAAAATAATAAAAAATGTTTCTCATGCACCAACCAAAATACTTCTTTTTTTTAGCACAACCAAAATACTCTTAATTTTAGAGGCATCAACTGTAATTTTCCTAAAGTATTTCTTCTATACATGGTTTGGCTTGGGAAGAAAGAAATACTTTAGAAAGAAATACACAGAAATACAGAATATAAGAAACGGTGAAATCAGGGGTCAAAACCCTAAACCCCGAATTGAAAATCCCCCTAAACAAACAGAGGAATTCCCCTTCAAGACTGTTCTTTGAAACCGGAGAAAGTTGGAGAAATGGATACTCAGAAACCCGTTTGTGGTCAGGAGGCTTTGGAGCTCCTCAATTGCGTTTCTGGATCCGACTACGACCAAGAGAAATGTCTTCGCCTCTTGCAGTCTCTTCGAGAATGCGTTCTCAACAAGGTGAACGTCGTTTCTCTTTCAGATCTTGTGGTTTTTTATTCATAATTTGGTATTTTGCACTGTTTCAATCGAGCAAATCGGCTGAGATTTGATGTTCTCTGACTTCATTTTTGCTTCTAGCTTGTCTCTTTTTCCCCCAATTTCCACTAGGAAGTCTTAGTTTATTGAACTTTGGAAGTTTGGATGATTTAAGCAGATTGGTAAACTCATCTTACCTTATGATTGTTTAGGTAATTGTTATTGCACCATATTGAAAATTTGGGTCTACTGACTCTAGTCGAAGAAGACATATGGTTTGATCCTCTTGTGAAGAGATTCCAGATTGTAGCGCACTAGAGATTTGGTTTATTGAAAATTTCAGTGTGACACCCACATTAAAGTATTTGCTACTAATCTTGTCTGTTGAATAATGAGAGCTTGAAATGCTATTTATGCTGATGTGCCAAATAGGGTGATGACTTAATTGCATATTAAGGGAGTTAGTTCCTTCATGAACAACCTATCTTAAGCAGATTTCTTGTGTCCTGTCCAAGTTTTTGTTGTACCATAATCTAGGAGAAGTTGGTAAGACGATGCCCAAGTCGTTGACTGATATTACTAACCTTGTGTTTGTGATTCACCATACTCACTTAACCTCATCTTTTCAACGGCGAATGTTTATGATATGAAACCAAGTGGAACTATGAACTTGAACTGTCATTTTGAGCTCCTAGCCTTTACTCAATGGCTCAGTCCAGTTTAGGTTCGTAGTGATCAATGGTCGGGTTTCTTTCCTGATTTATGTACATCAAGTGCAATGATAGACGGAACCTGTGAACAGCTAAATAAGCAAGAGAACGTCGTTCATACAAGTATAGTTATCTCGATTTTTGAAAACTTTAGGTGGTTTAGGCAATATCATGGTCTAGAGAATCATTTGTTTTGAACACATCTGATCTCATTGCCTGGTGATTCATTCGACACCTGAGAAACTCATTATGTGGCATGTCAGTTATAGCTGTTATGATATTCTTTTCTTATCTTCTTATTTTGTGTTCAATGGTTTTTCCATTAACAGAAAGTGAAGAAATTCTCACTCCCTGATCAGACATTAAAGGAGGCGGGTTCTGATGTCAAGAAGCAGAGTTAATTGGTCATTTGTTGATCTGAAACTACAGCTCTGAGACAAGGGGTCTCCATCTTCAAATTTTATAGATGGATAATTGGTAGACAGAGATGCATTGTGAGCTTAGAAAAGCACAATTTGTAATACTGGAAACTTTCTTTTAATGTTATGGCAAGTGGCAACAGCTAAATAGGCAGAGGCGATGCTTTTTCCCCTCTGGAACAATGTACTGTTTTATTTGTCATTAGAAATGTGAAGTCATGAATGTTGTCTCCAAATTCATTGATCTTGAACAGTATACTGTATACAAGTAGTATTTTGGCTTGACATAAGTAAAAATTACACATTGAAGTTTATTGTTTTTCTAATGAACTAGAAATTACCAAGAATTCAATTGTTCATAATAGATGAAGTGATTGTGTTTTCAATCTGTTAACTGAAACACCTCAAATGAATAAAGGAATGATCATCATATTCAAGACTCAAGATTAGCAGACAGATGCACAAATGTAAAGTTCTAACCAAAGCACAAATGCTACAACGCTAGCCCTTGTAAGTTGCAAGTTGTAACACAATCATTTTCAAGACTGCCATGTTAACTTTTTACAGAAAAAATAGCGTGGAATTTTGTTGGCCTATCATAAAGGGCAAACAAATGCAAGTATTTTGAAAACTTTGCAAAAAGAACTTACAGGGGAGCACTATGAATCTCTTAACTATAGCAGCAATATTTCTACGATGACCAACTGTTCCTCTTTGATACAGTTTCACAGTTTACGAGTGCACTTTGACAATGGATAGCTCCTCTTTGATCTGATCCCAATTTTCCAACAAAAATTCCTATACACTGAGCTTCGTACCTAATTCTGTAATACGCTTGTAACTCATCATCAAGAGCTAGTCCTTCTCAACAGCAACTTCTTTCAGAGCATTGGAATCTGATTTTGTGGCCACAGGTAAAT
The DNA here is from genome assembly GCA_934048045.1 of Polygonum aviculare. Classification (NCBI taxonomy): domain Eukaryota; kingdom Viridiplantae; phylum Streptophyta; class Magnoliopsida; order Caryophyllales; family Polygonaceae; genus Polygonum; species Polygonum aviculare. The sequence continues at coordinate 25,216,324 of OW204032.1, forward strand.
CTACAAGCATGGTAGGAGGTGCGAAGTACATGTGTACAGACATCATGCATATAATAATGCCCAAAAAAAGCTGTTGCAACACAAAAGAAAAACTGTTAAGTACTTAATCGAGAGACATGTAAAGCATAGGGGGTTAGTGAACTAGAAGAAGCACCTGCACAGTTGGCTTGAAAGTGAATAGGTAGACTGACAAAATCATTGTAAGTAGCATCGCCATTGATGTAGAATAAACCTGGAAATGGATTGAGTTGCGAGATCAAGTCATTGCTAGAGATAGATCATGTGTGAATAGTTTTAACAGAACAAGATACCAATGTCATAGGATTAGAAACGAGAGCTTCAAAACCAATAAAAAGAAAGAAGGCATACAATGTGGAATTTTGATAGAAGAATTCAATATTTCTTTAAAACTGAAAGAAAATCAAGAGTGTGTATTTCACATTTTTTATAGATCCAGCATATGACAGCTAAGTCCATACATTGTCCAATCCAATTAGAGGTTTATAACAAACTGAAGTCAATTGAAGCATAATTTCACAATCTAAATTGGTACTTCCAAATCAAGTAAAACAAAAATAAATCGTTTCTTGGAAACTAAATCAGGTATTACCTTCACGATATTATCTGCATACTTCATCAACCATGAAACAAGCAACCCTGTTGAACCTAAATTCAGAACTACAATCCATGTTATAATGCTATATCCATCAAAAAGGCGATGCCACCATGGTCCCTTCTCAAACCCATTTGTGAAATCATCAACAATAAGTCGTACCAAGTTGAAAATTGCACCAAACCTGGAAAGAATAGTAATCAACACAAGATAACTGATCAGAAACATGTATTGTTACTACTATTGTAGGTAAACTAATGTGGACAAGACATTTATTCTTACTAAAGAGTGAAGAAACACCCAGAATTTAAAGTCTTAAATATGCAAAGAAAAGGTACCTACGTATAAAGAAGTACATTCTGCCAGTAAAGACTGTCATTGTTCTTCTTCATGAGGAATTCTGTGTAAACACCAGCTAAAGCTGATAGACAAGCAGATAAAACACCGAACATATACCCCTGGATAGGTGCTGAGAAAATAGAGTCACAAGATGCCTCTCCACAGCCCTTAACCTGTAGTAACCATGCCAAGCAAAGACCTAGTTATGTCCAGTCGAGCTGTAGAGGTAAGCAAGAAACTAATAAAACAATGGACATCAACTCAAATGTCGGTGGACTTTAATTTGCATTTGATCACATTCTATAATATTTATTCTTTCAGTTTATAGGTGAGGCAAAGTTTAGGCTGTCATTGCTCCATAATCATTTTGCATGTCCACTGGAAATAATAGCACTTACAAGTTTCAAACAAGCAATTACAGGCATGGTTAAGGCACAAGTGATATGCAAATAAATTTATTCAAATTGTGTTGCAGGCATTATTCAGATTGCAATCAACATGCAGGAATTCGCCAGACCACCCATTAATATATCTTGTCCTAAGATATGCTTCGACATCTTCATACGGCTGTCATTGTAAGGCTGTCATTGTAAGGCTTTCAGGAGAAGTTGAACACAGAGCACACCACCCCAGAGACACAGTTTCCTTTTGTATCTGAACAAATAAAGTGAGGCTAAATGTAGTCGCTGAAAGAATGATCTGCAGTTTTACCTGGCTTGTGGTAGTTCCAATTGCCAAAAGAATAATAGCCATCCACTGCAAGTTTGATAGTTTCCTTTTTAAAAAAAGCCTACATGATAGCAAAGTCCTTCAGAAATCTGACAGCAATAAAGACAGGAAAATAGATCAAGGTAAGTTCACCCAAGCATGGCTCATCTGCCCTATTACAGCCTATCAAGTGACTCCATTATGGAATTCGATGTTGCAAAAGAATAACTAAGCTTAAGTAATAACTACCCCATTCTCATTACATGCATCATCGTTAACATTGTGGAACGTACCTAAAATGGCAGTCTATGAAGTCAAGAATGCAGATTACAGCAAAAACCCAAATGAAAACTCAAAGACTCACTGAAAAGCTGGCATGCAGAAAGACCATAATCCATAACCATTTAACTAAACACTAGTCACATTCAAGAACTAAATAAGGACCTGAATAGTATCCCAGTGGTGATGATCTTCAGGTTGCCCATAATCTGATATGTAGACGTGTCCACATATGTGAGGGTAGCAAACTGAATATTATTATGAATCAGATAGATGACACTAGGGATGGGAAACAATCGGACAGTCTTCCAATCAGTGGTCATCCTCACAGATGGTGAAGTTTTGGACTCCCTCCAAAGTAATATGCTCGAAACTATTAACTTCAAACAAACAAGTAAAGACATAAAACCAGCATCAGTAACAAAAAGAGCAAAACAAATGCAGCTCAACTGTTATAATCACAAAGAAGGGCAATCATGGAGCATGAAGATACCTTGAAAACCTCAGCAAGGAAAGGAACAGTAGCATAGTCATACTTGTAGCCTCCACCGCTCTGGGAAAGAGTGGTTAAAATGCCCTGGCAAACAAATCATGCAAGTAAAGCGCATTTTAGTATGAATGCTATGTAGCATAGCCATACTAATCTTAGATTCTTCACCAAATTCATGAACTATCAGCCAAATAGTAACTCATCGCCCCGAATTTACATCTCACTGCCACCGAATCGCTAATGAATGCAACATTTGGGCACAATTTAACCTAGCAAACGAAACCTAGAGTGGACAGCTTTCAGATTTCGATTTCAACTACGAGTTCCAACTAATTTAAAGAAATAACAAACACTCTAATCACGAGATCTAGCAGGCTCCGTAACTCGGAATCGGAAAAACAAATCGAGGAAGATCAAGAATACAGGAAACGATGAAATCGGAGATTAACAGACCTGAGAACTGGTTAAGATCGTGAGAAGAGCGGCCACGAAATACCACTGCATTTTCAGCTCCCTCTCTCTTTTTCTCCGAATTCAACAGTGTGGAATGAGATGTGTGCCGACGCACTGGGGAGTAAATGCCCACTTCAGCACGCTTCTGTGCTATATTCACAGAGAATATGGCGACTACAGAACATAATAAAATAAGAAAAAGGAAAAGTCCAGCTTTTTTATTTTTGGGGAAATTGCATAAACTATCCCGAAGTTTGAATTGAGTGCACAAACTGCGACGGTTTGTAGTGGCATATTTCAAACAAAAAAATTATGTTTAGCATGACTTTAATCCATGTTTACGGAGTTGCTGTAATCGTTGTGATGATTTTTTTTAATTAAGGGTAAATTATACCCTTAGTTCCTGAACTTGTAAATATTTTTACTATTGTTCTTTAAATTTTATATTGCTCTAAATAAATTCCAAAACCTTAAAATATCTTTTTTTTTTATTGTTTCATAAACTTTATATCATTTCAAACGAGTCTCTAAATTTGAGTCTCTAAATTATCTTCTTCTATTTTTTTTTTTACTATTGTTCTCTAAATTTTAAAACTTTTGCATCATTGGTCATTTTGTTAATACAATCGTTAGAACAACGTTAACATCATAATTATCTTGAGTCTCATCATCTTTCGTGACAACGTTAACATCTTTTTGTTAATACAATTTTACCATTGTAAATCACACATTAAAAAATACCGTAACTTCGATCGAATGGCCCTAATGGCCTGTCAATAAGCTTACATTGCAGTAGAAGAGGCAATGCTTGCAGAACTCCAACCAATTAATATATTGAAAGATAGAGTAATTTACCTGACTCTTAGTCTCATAATCTGAAAAACTCGAACATAAACTAAGCTTCTACCTAGAAAAGGCTGTAAACTTGTTGCTCTTGTGGTTGTTGTTGCTGTTGAGGACGATACAACAAAACCTCCTCCAAGATCATCCCCCGTATCATCTCTGCGCTCATCCCATTAGGATTCTCATCAACTTCCAGCCTCACACGACTACGAACCAAATCTTCTACCATTGGAATAGGAACATGGATCGTCGAGAAGTACGGATGCTCGAGTGCTTCCCTTGCAGATATCCTCTTCGTAGGGTCCAGGGCTAGCATTCTCTCCAACAAGTCGATCCCCATAGGATCCGCATCCCAATACAACCTCCCAAATGCGGAGTCAGAAAAGAGCGAGGGCGGCAACTCTTCCAGAAACTTCCTAGCCTCCGCACTCTCCACGAAGCCAAGGTCCGTTTGCTTTCCTAGGAGTCCGAAAATCTGGCCGATCTGCTCCATGTTGTCGTTTCCGTTGAACATAGGCTTTCCAATCAGCATCTCAGCAAATATGCACCCGACAGACCACATGTCAACGGAATCCTCGTAATAGTAGGATCCAAGCAGGATCTCAGGTGCGACGTGCCATCGGGTCCCGATGTGAACGGTCATCGGTCCCGAATCTTTGCATCTGGTGCGAGCATGACCGAAGTCGGAGATCTTGATGTCGCCATTCTTCTTCACCAGGATGTTCTCCGGCTTCAAGTCACGATGGATCACGTTCATGGAATGAAGATACTCGACTCCGCGAAGAATCTTGAACAACACGAGTCTGCAGTCCGTGTCCAAGAGCCTCGTGGAATTGATGACGTGATGAAGGTCATGATCCATGAGCTCTTGCACCAAATAGACGTCCTGAACACCCGTCTTGGAGGGCGGCGAGATCATGACGTCTTTCAAGCTTACGACGTTCTCGTGTCGGATTTTCCGGAGTATTTGCATCTCTCTGAGCGTCGAGACAACCCTGAATCGGTTACGTAGGACTTCTCCGATCTTCTTAACCGCAACTCGCTCTCCGGTTTCCCGGTCGAGGCAGGAGCACACTAGGCCGAACGAACCCTTGCCTAGAATGTTGATCGGAAGGTATTTGAGGTCGACTTCGAATGTATGGCCGTACATGACAAAAGTGTGCTTCTTTTCCGGACATGGTAGTGTCTTGCTATCTCCGATGAGACGGCCCAGCCGGTCTCCCAGCACCGCCACCCTCTGTGCATGAGCATTGAAAGCGTCAAACCCGGTCGCTTGCATATCCACCGCCATGGAGATCGAATTTTGTGTATGCACTTTGCAGTAAGTAGTCTGGAGTTTGATGTTGGCTAATTTATAGATCTAGCGTAGGATATTTGGCTGGAAGAAGATATGTAATGTGTTTCCAAATATATCATTACCTGTTGATTATTGGAGTAGCTTGTATTCCACGTTTCAGTTCTTTACTTATTTACAATTATTATTTATGAAGATTACTTACAACATGTATATTACGGAGTAAAAAGTAAAACCCTAAAACTAATAATATAACACGATTTTATAACAAGGAAACAAATATTTCCAAAAATAAGAAGACAGCAACAAAATTAAACTAACAATATAAAAATTACTTTATTTCCAAAAATGCTTACACTTAAAGCGATAACTAAATTCTATCCCACAAAATTAAATTTAACGAGTGTTGTAGTCAAAATCGATCAAGTATGTATTGTCATGAATACAGTTAGACCTGTCAAAAGCTGACCCGACCCGTAAACCCGACCCGACCCGACCCGAAATTTCTAGGGTTTCAACCCGAAAATTTGAACCCGAAACCCAGTTTCAACCCGAACCCGATAAACCCGAAAATTTAGGGTTAGGGTCAGGGTCAAACCCGCTGGGTCAAGAAATCTATAAGGCGGTAAACTTATTTTAGAAGACACTCTATTATAATGAAATGACGGATTGACGGGTAATTGTGCACCCAAAGGTTTTAATTATATTACAATATATAAAATTTATTTTATAAAATTATGATAAATTTTATTATTAAAATATTTAAAAATAATATTTTGTTATTTTATTTTTTTATATGAATAATATTTTATTTAAATTTTAGTCAAAAAATTGATACTCTTGACCCGTTGGGTTGACCCGACCCGACCCGAAACCCGAAACGACCCGACCCAGTTTGACCCGTAACCCGATTGACCCGAACCCGAACTCAACCCGAACCCGAAACGACCCGACCCGAACCCGCCCGACCCGACCCGATTGACAGGTCTAAATACAGTACAACCTTCATAAATTAATACTCGATAAATTAATAAACACGGTAACTTAATATTTTTCTTCGGTTCCGACTTGGGCTAGTGTAAAATTTGATGATTTTCGATAAGGTAATAAGATAACAAATTTTTAAAAAACCACTATAGAAATATAAAGTCCCAATAAAATCATAAATTAATAATTACTGTATAAAGAATGTACAATAATACCAATCATCTAAAATTTACCGGAAATTGTCCATATTTAATTTTTAGTAAATATGTTAATAGTTTGGCTATACTTTTATGATTGTTGTGATTGGTATTAATTTTGGTTCATTGACGATACTTGATATTATTAAAATTGAAATATTTCTATCACTAAAATCTCTATAAATTAATAAATATTAATTTATCAATGAACTAATATCTCTATAAAATAATAAAATACTCCGGTCCTGACCCTATTAATTTACAGAGGTTTAAATGTATATGCTAAAGCGAAGATTAAAAATAATATATAGCACGACATGTGTCAATATTTCATTGGACCGTATCACCCATATTTATTACAAATATTTAATTTGTTTAATTGATTGAAATTTCATTGTACACCCCACAGTACATTGTACACATAATAAATCTATTCAAATCTTTAAAAATCTATCCAAAATTGTATACATAATGAAAATCCACTCTTTATAATTTTCAATAGATATATTTGTTTAGTTATATCTATCTATCTATTACTATATATTAAAGCGGAAGCAAATTTCGCCACCATATTGCGCCACATCATCCTTTTCTTTTATTAAAATAATATATTTCATATAATTTTCTTTGTCAAAATTTATCTTTCTACTTCCTATTTGAAAATCTTATCTTTTGCCCTCTATATACATTGAATAATAAGTTGGACCGATTATACTATTGGAAAATAACATGTATTAATTTTTTATTACTATATCATGATCCAATCCAATATTTATATACTACATATTACTCCGTATTATACATCACCAAAATCATCTACACGGTACACCTCTAAACAAAAGCATAATGATACGTACGTAATGTATACATAAATTTCTTTGAAGATATATCTGTAATATTACATACCGATTACGTTTTAGTTAAATAATAGATTTACTTACTTAATTGAGATAATGAGTCGTTACTATTTTTATTTGACATTATATACTTCTTATGTAAATAACGTTTCACAACATAATAACATATATACAAGATACTTTGGTTTCCTTTCTTTTTTTATTAAATATTTTGTCCATTTAAAATACAATACTATATCAATCCAAGTATTTATTTTAAATTATTGATCTATTTATATAAGTTAGTTTATGCAATTTAATTTGAATAGAACTTTTTTAATCAATTTTTAACATAAACTTTAAATGCATCTTATCTTATATTGTAACAATTTTGCATCGATCATTTAAATATATGTTTATGTATGTATAAAAAGTTAATATATAAATAAACATACTTGTAAATATATTTGATGATATATGACAATAAGAAAATTACTTTAAAACAAAGTAGATATATGATCATATTTGCAATTATTATAGTTTATTCATATACACAATAATTAATAAATAAATAACACCCTGTACAAGGTACAGGTCAATTGTTAGTTTTTAACCTAAAATCTATCTACAGTTAAACCTCTATAAATTAATAGAGTCGGGACCGGAGTATTTTATTATTTTATCGAGATATTAATTCATCGATAAATTAATATTTATTAATTTATAGAGATTTTAGCGATAAATGTTGATGGTTAGAGTTGATGAAGCTGAAGACGATACAATTCTTTTGAAACCAGTCTCGCGAAAGGAAGCACTTATCGCGTCCAGGACTCTTCACAACTTTTTGGTGCAGTTTAAGAATACAACGGCAGAAATGTTCGATACAATGAGACAAGTTAGAGATATGCTTCAAGTAAACTTAAGTTTTAAGAAAAAATATTGAACAATAGAATCATATTTTACTAAGTTTTGATAGTATAATTAGTTATATTTATGTAATTTTTAGATAATTATTAATTTATGATTTTATTGGGACCTTTATACTTCTATGGTGGTTTTTTAAAGTTTATTATCTTATTATCTTATCGAATATCGTCAAATTTTACACTGGCCCAAGTTGGGACTGTAGAAAAATATTAATTTACCAAGTTTATTAATTTATCGAGTATTAATTTATGGAGGTTCTACTGTAATATGTTATGTATCTAACAATGATGTTAAAATAAATTGTACACATAATCATCAATATATATCATAAAAGATGACTATTTTTGAGTCACCATGTTGATTCTGACCTCACCATATATAATCTATTTAAATTCCTTATTATCTATTTACGTAAAGATATAATAAATTTTTTTGAGTTATGGTAGAATATCCTATTTTTTTTAATATATCATTTATATTTTTAACTTTAATTCTTACCCCACATCATATTTAAAAAAAATGATTTTGTCACTATATTATTCCAATTAATGGTAAGCTTAAGATTTTATTTGGTAGATAGTTAGTTACGTCTTCTATCTTAAAGTTTTAATATGGTTATGGTATATAGCTTTACAAAATTGCAAATGTGAGTATAAAAAAATTTACCTTTAGAAAAGTAAAAAATAGAGGCAAATTTTTATAATTATCTTAACTTGTCGTACTACATACGACTATATCTTAAATATTAAAACTATTTTGAATAAATTTTTTATGTTCTCATAGTAATAAAATACACCATGATATACATTAATACTATTATATTTAATTCAAATTAAATTGATATAAATACATCAATTTAGATTCTCATACTAAGGTTTTAGAGAAAGTTTTATGTAATCAAGTATAAATATTGTGTTCTTCTATGTATTTTTTTGAGTCATAGGAATTACAAAAACGTCACTTTTTTTTTAAAAATGTTCATACACTAAAACTTATATTATGATTTTCCGTATCAATATTAAAATATTAAGTAATTTAAATTTTTGAATTTATAATAATTTTAAAATAGAAGCCCTCTTTTATAATCAAATTATTATTCCCATATATAATATTAAATAAATTTATATTTACTATATTTTATTTAACTTGTATATTATCATTTTTATAATAACTTAGCCTATATCTCTCATAATCTAATAACTGTCGATTAACATATTTTATTTATTTCAATATATAAAGTCATTAGAATCATGTTGGAATTATTTTATATTTCTAGAATTTGATATTAAATTTTAATAATTTCAATGAAATAAAAATTCATAGTGATTATATCTCATACTAATAATTTATAGTAATAAAATAAAAAATAAGATCAAACCAAAATAATCAATTAAAACATCTCATTTTGTATTATATTGACTTATAATGTCTCAAAATTGTGATAATAGGAATAATGATATACATTAACCATTAGAGACAAATTTTGAAAGATGAAAAATTAAGTAAATTTTATTTACTAAATTGTTCTATAATTAGAATATGTTTTATATTTTTATAATCTCATGCGTGTGATACTACAAATTTGGAAAAAATAACATTTTGATATATCATTATTGTGCATAGCACGACGGGTATACCTAGTGTATCTAATGTGTTATGCTAGTTATATTAAAATAAATCCCATAAGAAACAAAATAATAAACTAATACAAGATTTTATATTAAAATATTCTTTTGAATAACTTTAAATAAAATTAAAACCAAGATTTTTGTTAAATCAAATTTGTGCCTTCAAGGCACGGGATTAATACTAGTACTATATATTAAAGTTGAAGAATTTCAAGTCTCCACGTTAATTCTGACTCCACCCCATGTTAAATCCATTATAAATCAATTATCTATCCTTATTAATTTTACAAATACAAAAGTCTCATATGTATCTATCTATTTACCATATATTGATATATCAGAATAATATCTAGATCTATAATCCTATAAATTTTACAAAAAAAAAAATTATCATATGTATCTATCTAATTACCATATACTGATATATTATAATAATATCTATATCCATAATCTATCAAAATTGTATCCTATATTTATAAACTATCCTAATTTTATCTATCAAAATAATATCCTATATTTATAAACTATTCAAATTTTATCTATCTATACAATCTAGATTCATCTTAAGAGTCTATAAATATTAACAGATGAATGAATTGTAAATTGAAAGTCACATAAAGAGAAGAGAAAAGACTAAAGACGACAATGGGTATGTAAGCTATGGGGGAAAATATTGAAGCAAATAGGCTACAAGGAAAAAAAATGTGCCCCCATAGGTTTTTTTCCAAATTTGCCCCTACCTTTTTTTAAATTTTACAAAATGACGTCATCAATGGCATATGATGACGTCAGCACCCCTTACCACTATTGGCGTTGACCAGTCGTTGATCGACATTGACCGGGCGTTGACCGGCGTTTACCTCAACTTGTCATCTGATGACAAGTTGAGGTGAACCCATCATTCACGTAAAAAACTTGTCATCAGTGATGACTAGTTAAGAAAATGACCTATGTGGGATTTGAACCCGCATTATTGTGCATCAAGCACATTGCTCTACCATTTGAGCTAATAGACCATAATTATAAGTAATATGTATACAAATTTAATAATGCAAAATAAAACATGTCATCACCCAAAGTAGTAAAACAAACTTGTCATCACCCAAAAACATACCCAAACCCATGAAATCATCCAAAAACCTTAAAACAAACCTGTCATCACCCCCCAGATCCGTAAAACAACTTGTCATCACCAAAACACATTAAAAACGGACTTGTCTTCGCCAAAACCCATAAAAACGAACTTGTCATCACCCAGAACCATAAAAAATAACTTGTCATCACCCATAACCTTAAAACACACTTGTCATCAGTCAGATCCGTATAACAAACTTAAATTGCTCAAAACTCATAAAAAATCACTTGTTATCACCCTAAATCATAAAATCGTCCCCAAAACCCTAAACTCAAAACCCCTAAACCCACAACAAAAGTTGTCATCACTTAAATTCGAAACACAAAGTTGTCATCCAAAAAATCCAAAAACATATCCAAACCCATAAAGTCATCCAAAAAAACTTAAAACAAACCTGTCATCACCCCCAGAACCGTAAAACAACTTGTCATCACCAAAACACATTAAAAACGGACTTGTCATCGCCAAAACCCATAAAAACGAACTTGTCATCACCCAGAACCATATAAAACAACTTGCCATCACCCAAAACCTTAAAACGCACTTGTCATCAGTCAGATCCGTGAAACAAATTTAAATTGCTCAAAACTCATAAAAAAGCACTTGTTATCACCCCAAATCATAAAATAGTTTCAAAAACCCTAAAATCAACTTGTCATCCAAAAAACCCACAAACTCAAAACCCCTAAACCCACAAAAAAAAACTTGTCATCACTTAAATCCGAAAACCAAACTTGTCATCCAAAAAATCCAAAACCCTAAAAAATCCAAAAACCCAAAAATCCAACCGGTTGGATCCGGCTCGTACGAGCCCAGATCCGGCTAGATCTCGCTCGTACGAGCCCCGATCCGGCTAGATCTCGCTCGTACAAGCTGAGATCTGGATAGATCCGGCTCGTACAAGCCGAGATCCGGCTAGATCCGGCTCGTACGAGCCCAGATCCGGCTAGATCTTGCTCGTACGAGCCTAGATCCGGCTAGATAAAAAGTATGTAAAAGTATAGATAAAAAGTATCCACCTTCAAGTCTTCAACCTAATCAATTTGTTTTTTAGGACTACGGATACATATGTAGAAGTTATATGTGAATTGATCTATGAGTAGACCTGTCAAAAGCTGACCCGACCAGCAAACCCGACTCGAGTTTTTTGGGTAACAACCCGAAAATTTAGACTCGTGACCTAGTTTCAACCCGACCCCATTGAAACCGATTTAGTTGGGTCAAACCCGAACCCGTTGGGTCGGAACCGATATTTAAAAGTTTAAAATATATTACAATATATAATCTATTATGAAAAATTATGTTATACTTTATTATTAAAATATTTAAAAATTACATTTTATTAATTAAATAATATTTTATTTAAATTTTGGTAAAAATTTGATACTTTTGACCCGCTGGGTTGATCCGATCCGACCCGAAAACCCGCAACAACCCGACCTAGTTTGATTCGTAACCCGATTAACCCGAACCCGAACTCAACCCAAAACGATCCAACCCGAACCCGCCCGACCAACCCGATTGACAGGTCTATCTATGAGCAAACCCAAATCCTTATTATTTCTAAATAATATCCACAGTCATTTATAAACGTAAGGAATGAGTGATAATAACCCTTATAAAATATTTCATTGGAGCGATTGTATTTTATCTATACTTTTTATCTTAGTCATATTATATAAAATTCAAATTTATTCTTAACATCAAATCACGATTTTGGATTAACAAAATATTATAACGATTTCGGTTAAAAAAGACGATTCAATATCTAATTCTTAATAATATAATTATGCATTCCCTTATTAATTGAATAATGCGTCAAAATTTTTTATTATCGATTGTGTCTCGTACAGGGTACAGGCAATAACCTTGTGATTAACTAGACATCTGACTCTCGTCGTTGTCCAAGACGGTTGTTTAGTACTATTTTGGCCATTTTATATGATTATTATTCATATATATAGTTTTGTTTTATTTATTAAAACAATATATTGTCTTGGTTAAACAATTGAAATAACATTATTATCACATTTTTATATTATTAAGATTATAAACCTCTGAATATTAAAAAATTGTATCATTAATCGATAACTTTGCAAATATAATACTTACATTGTTATCTAAAAATAACGTAATAAAGAAATTATGAAAAAAATATTATACTTATTTGATGATATAACACATAATTTTTAATAAGAAAAAATCTAAATCATCAGTATGGAATTAATTGCCATTAAATAAAATTTATAATGCATTAAGATATGATTTAATTTAATAACATACATAGTCTAAACTAATAATAAGAAAATGAATGATTATAAAATAAGCAAATAAAATCTTTTATTTTTTAGACTGCTTCACTTAATTAAAAACTTATTCAATAGGATAATATTTAATATATATATATATACATACTTATCAATAAGAGTAATATATTATATTTAATAATGATAATTTAATTAGTAATACCACTTTAATTGGAAATGAATTTAATAAGATAAATTATATTATATAGTATAAAATAATGTAGTAAAATAATATATAATACTAAATAACATTGATAATAATAATAGATATTATAATATAAACTAATAATAACAATAACTTATTAGCTTGAATATAATATAGTTTAATTTGAAAGAATTCAATTCAAGACATTTAATGTCAAAAAATTGTACAACTTTACATGTAGATTTAGATATAGATAGATAGATAGATAGATAGATAGGAATTATAAAGCATATTAATGGTTCCTTCACTAACGACATATTATCGTACGGAGTACTACTTATCGCAATCGAAAAAAACGCTACCACTTACGAGTTCGGTTCTCGGGTTTAAAAAAAACAAAAAACAAAAATCGAACTAATGAAGAATACCCGTAATTTTTTTATTTTTGCTTTAGAATGACCTAGCAGATCCCTCTATCGCCTCCCCTGTCGTTCCCGAGCCTAGCAGAGCCCTCGTCGGCCGGTCTCCCCTCTTTGGCTCTTCCCGACTTCCCGTCCTCACGCCTCAGAGCCTCGTCGGCCGCCTTCGTTCAAATCCTTGCGAGTTCTCACGCTTCCAGCCTTCGTTCAACTCCTCACGCCGCCGCCGCCAGCCTTCGTCCTCCAGGTACAGCCTTCGTCCTCTTTGGTTCAAATCCTTGAGGGTACGAGATTAGTTGAAATGTGTTCCATTTGGTCGGTTTAGCACTTGCTGAGTTGCTGTTTTGTAGCTGATCCCATTTGGATCCTTGAAGTTTCTAGGTTTTCTTCCCCCTTTCTACGGTGTTTGTAGATTGGAAGATTTCAACTTCAGTTGCTATATGCCTTGATGTATCATCACTGATTTTATGCTATGATGTATCATCACCGATTTGAACTTCAGTTTCTAGGTTTTAGTATGCCTCCTGAATTTTGCTGTATTCCAATACTTCAATTCTGATTTTTTTTTTGTTGTGTAGAAGGAACTATGGCGGGTTACAAGGAGTCAGACCCTAATCTGGGGTACTTGACTAAAAAGGAGACTGAAGTTAAGTTGCCTAGACCAACCAGGGTTAAGAATAAAACCCCTGCTCCCGTTCAAATCACAGCCGAGCAAATTCTCCGAGAAGCACGAGAGAGGCAGGAGTCTGAAATTCGACCACCGAAGCAAAAGATAACAGATTCCTCCGAGCTTGCAGATTATCGATTGCGCAAGCGCAAGGAGTTTGAGGATTTAATACGGAGAGTGAGATGGAATGTCAGTATATGGGTTAAGTATGCACAATGGGAGGAGTCCCAAAAGGATTTCAATCGTGCTCGCTCGGTTTGGGAGCGTTCCCTGGAGGTTGATTACAGAAGCCATACACTGTGGCTGAAGTATGCTGAAATGGAGATGAAAAACAAGTTTGTGAATCATGCACGAAATATCTGGGATCGTGCAGTGACATTGCTTCCTAGGATTGACCAGTTGTGGTACAAATATATTCATATGGAACAAATGCTAGGAAATGTTGCTGGTGCCAGACAGATCTTTGAGAGGTGGATGAAGTGGCAGCCAGATCAACAAGGGTGGTTGTCATATATAAAGTTTGAGCTTAAATATAATGAAATCGACCGTGCTAGGGAAATATATGAGAGGTTCGTACAATGTCATCCTAGGGTTGGGACTTGGATTCGATATGCCAAGTTTGAAATGAAGATGGGTGAGGTGTCTCGGGCAAGGAACTGTTATGAAAGGGCAGTTGCTATATTGGGTGATGATGAAGAGGCTGAGCAACTGTTTGTAGCATTTGCAGAGTTTGAGGAGCGATGCAAAGAAACAGATAGAGCAAGATGTATATACAAATTTGCTCTTGATCATATACCCAAGGGCCGCGCTGAAGAGCTTTACAAGAAGTTTGTGGCCTTTGAGAAACAGTATGGAGACAAAGAGGGGATTGAAGATGCTATTGTAAGGAAAAGGAGGTTTCAGTATGAGGATGAGGTTAGGAAAAACCCACTGAATTATGATTCATGGTTTGATTATATCCGTCTGGAAGAAAGCGTTGGCATCAAAGAGAGCATTAGGGAGATATATAGGCGAGCAATTGCAAATATTCCTCCAGCTGATGAGAAGCGCTACTGGCAGCGATATATCTACTTGTGGTAAGTATTTGAAAACTTTATGTCATGGTCAGAAGATATGGTTTGCTAACTTGGATTGTGGGGATTTTCATTTTTGTTGCTGACTCACTGCTCAATGTTTCAGGATTAACTATGCTTTATATGAAGAGCTGGATGCACAGGATACAGATGAGACAAGAGAGGTTTATAGGTAATATATCAGCACTTAGTTTACTAATAACTTTAAATGAACAAATGTTGGCATGGCACATATAATGTTTGATTTCATACTTGTTGAGTCTGGGTTGAACACTTTTTGCTCCTGAGATTTGTTGGAAGATCGTGCCTGGACTTTTCCTCCATCACTTTGCTGTAAAAGGATTGAATTGAATTACCGCATACAAAGTCTTGATTGAATGCCCTAAAAATTTGAATCATATTTCTGGTTTAACCTGCATTGTCTTCAATATTAATGTAGATATATTTTCTCAGATGTGTATCAAATCATGTTATTCATGAGCTCTTTTGAAGGAAATCTTTCTGATGGTGTTCCACCTTTTTTGCTTCTTGCTTGTTGAAAGCTTTTGTTCCCTACTATTTATATGCTCTGTGACAGTTATGTCATGTGATACTAGCAGCTGAACTGCTGAATGAATCATAAATGTTCTCTATATATGCTGATTTGTAAGATATCCTGAGAAGTGAAAACTATGTTATCTTTTTCTTTGAAGTGGATTCTAACAGTAAAAGCATCTTGGAAATTTGTATTTTCAGGGAGTGTTTGAAGCTGATTCCACATGACAAATTTTCCTTTGCAAAGATTTGGTTGATGGCTGCTCAATTTGAGATCAGACAGCTGAATCTGAAGGGTGCACGACAAATTTTGGGTAATGCTATTGGAAAGGCACCTAAAGACAAGGTATGATTGATAGACTCTTTTGTTTAGGTTCTCTGTTTTTCTTTTTGAATAAATTATGACGTGGTTGAAAATGTCAATTCTGATTTGTCTTAAACATGATATCATTGGTCGACAGATTTTTAAGAAGTACATTGAAATAGAGCTGCAACTTGGAAACATAGACCGATGCCGAAAGTTATATGAGAAGTATTTGGAGTGGTCACCTGAAAACTGTTATGCCTGGACAAAATATGCTGAGCTGGAGATATCTCTGTGTGAAACTGATAGAGCTAGGGCCATCTTTGAACTTGCAATTGCACAGCCTGCTTTGGACATGCCTGAAGTTTTATGGAAGGTATGAGAAATGTGCTTTATAACCAGAATTGGTTTTTGTTCTCATTCATCAATTTTTTTACAGGTTTCGATCTTGAAAGGGCAGTAGTCTGTGTTTCTTGCATCTCTTTGCTAAAAATGATACTCCAGCCCATTTTACACGTCCTCCATCTATTTCTATTCCTAAATGCTTTACGGATTCTAGGCAGAGAACTTTTTGTGCATGATGAGTTTGAAACTTATATGAATTATTTTCATGGAACAGGCCTACATCGATTTTGAAATAGCAGAGGGTGAATTTGAGAGGACAAGGCAGCTCTATGAGAGGCTCCTGGATCGAACGAAACACATGAAAGTCTGGGTTAGCTTTGCTAAATTCGAGGCATCTGCCATGGAAGATGGAGTGGACCCAACAAAGGAAGACAATGAAGAAGCTCTACTACAGAACAAGTCCTGCATTCTTCGTGCTAGAGGTAATTTATCTATTTATCTATTTACCCTTCTATTTCTGAAGAAACCTTTTTCTGGATGATGCAACATTAAATTGAACGCTGTATATATCTTCTGTTTCATCAGGTGTTTTCGAGCAAGCCCTAAATTACTTCAGGAACTCTGCTCCTGAACTGAAGGAAGAGAGAGCCATGCTGTTGGAGGAATGGTTGAATATGGAGAAAGGATTTGGTGAACTAGGAGATCTTAGCATTGTTCAGTCCAAGATGCCTAAGAAGCTTAAGAGAAAGAGACCTATTGCTAATGAAGATGGGCCTGCTGGGTATGTTCAGAAACATCATATCTTCTTGAGTTATTTTGGAAAAATGCACTAGCTTGCATTATAATATAGTATTGTATTCTAACCCTTCTTTTTCTTGTTGGCAGATTTGAGGAATATATTGATTATGTCTTCCCTGAGGAAAACCAGTCACCAAATCTTCAGATTCTACAGAAGGCTCTTGAATGGAAGAAGAGAAGAATGGTTGAAGAAGAAGATTAGGATTTTAACAATGAAGATAAAGCCAGTGGAAAATTGCATAGAAACACAAGCAGAACTTAGAACGAAGAATTTGGAGGCAATCCAAACTCCCTGTGTGTAGTGTGCACTAGCCCGTTTTGACCACATCTAAGGGTCTGAAGTTTGAATCCTTTTGGCTACATGAGCTTTATCTTTGGTCATTTTTTTGAATGTTTTATAGCTTTTATTTTCACTGTATTGATAAAGAGAGGAGTTGAACATGTAAATGTCTTTAGGATCTTTGGGGTTTACAAAAACCTTTGAAAGGTGTATTAACACAAGCCTTCAAATTTTATGTGATCTCTGGCTCTGGCTGCAAATGCACTTTTCATTTATGGAGAATTTAGTTAACGTAGGAAGGGTTGGTTACTTGGTTGCATAGTTTTATAGTACTGTATTATTTTCTTATGAATCCTAGACAACGTACCAATTTTGAGATAAACACGTGTAAATGATCTTACAATGTTTTTTCTTCTAAAATAGCATTAAGTTAAATCACCACTAAATGAGGACAATCAATTGAATTGAATCATATTTACAGAAGATTAATTTTACAGTATTTGAAACCAAAAGGAGACTAATTAAATTATGGGTTTTGAGCTCAAAAAAAGAAAAAAAGAAAAATCCACTGGTTTGGTATATTAAACTATCCAACTTCGACCACAAATCACCATTCTATAGGGCGTGGTCTCTCTTTCGCCACTCTCTCTGGATTGAGATTCTGGCCGGGAATTTCCGAGTTGACAAGTTCTGTTCCCAGGTAAATTTTCTGTCTTGCTACGAATCCTACATAATCATCATGTTTTGGGCTCAGGAATTGTTTCTTTTGATTCTCTCTTTGCTTGCTTGTAATTTCGCACTTGCAATTGTAATTTCTAAGTATCTTAGAAGCGATTTTGGAAGTTGTAACAGCACTTGTTCTTTGAGAACTTAATTCTTACTGATTTTTATTTGTGACTATATGTCTGAAAATGTGATTTGGTGCTTTGGTTGGGACAAGGGTAATGACTGGGTAAGTAAATCTATTCATCTATATTATAGTATGCACAATGCAGGTTAAGTGGGTAACCAAAATTTCCAAAAATATTACCAAATTAATTATCACAGGGTTAGAAGAGTTGTGAAATAGTATGTGTTAAAGCCCAGTTGGTCTAAAGCAGAAAACTTTATCAAGTGTCATCTTACCAGAAATTAGGATAATATAACACTGATTTTGAATTAGAGCCTAATTTTGGCTGTCAATTTTCTCCAAATGGTAAATTCCATCAACAGAATCCGCCTTTGTATAAAGATATCTTTGAAAACTCCACCTAGTTTAACCTATATTGTTCATTTCTCAGTGAAAAAAACCATCTTCAATGATCTCAGTGCAGTTAGCTGACTGGTTTTTATTGCCATGTCAAAGTTTTCTGATGTTCAGGTAAGTGAATTAGTGGCTCAAGTCTCAAAACGGCCACATTTTGTGAAGGAGCTAAGAAGAAGAACCAGAGACAAATATGGGAGCTGTGTTTCTCTCTTCTTCAAGCGCCTTTCCGTCCTACAATCTACACAGAAGTTCAGAGTGTAGAAACAAGGCATTAATCGGGAGTCACGGAATTGGGCGTGGGAAGAGGATGGTGCTAAGAGTCCAAGCTGTAGACGACGTCGTTTCAGCAGCGATAACCACTGACCCATCTCAAGTTCAGCTCACTTGGCAAATTGTTGCTGGCTCTCTAGGTTTGTACACCACACCAGTTATAGACTACATTACTTGCTGATTTGCTCATCTGTCTAAAATTTTCGGCTTGATATGTATGTGCAGCTGGTGTGGTGCCCTTCGTCGTCGCTGGGATCGAATTCAGCAAAAGAATAGTGAGTCTCACCACCATGTCTTTAACATGATTAAATGGTCACTAAAGAGTTTTCTGTCTAAGAGTCTGAAGGGCAACTCAATTATGCAGGCAGCGCAGAGAAAATGCAGTGTGTGTAAAGGATCAGGGCTGGTTCTGAGAGATAACAAGTACTATTTCCGGTGTTCTAGATGCGGTAATTTGATCTTCGAATCTAGATTCGATACGACTTATATGGTACATTTGGCGTGTAAAATGATGATAACATGGGTTTTGGCTTGTGTTGAAACAGGAGGATTTTTGCCTTGGCAGTCTTGGAAGAGGTTCTTCTCTGGTTGAAGCTGACCATCGTCTTGGGATCGCCCCGATCTCCAATTTTAGGGGCTATGTTAGTTAGCCTCCTGGATGTATGTAGCATTGATGAAAGAGTTGATCAGAAGTTGCACAAGAAAGCTCATGAAAAACTCTGTTACACATGTATAATACAACAAGTATACAAGCTGGCATAATTGGTACTGAATTCTGAAATGATGCAAGTTTCACATGCAATGCCTGAGGCTGCTAATATGAGCCCAAATAAACGCAGAGCTGTAAGATCCCTTTCTGAGGAGGAGGCAAAAAGATTCCATGACACAACATGTTGATAATACATGTATTTTGTCACTAATTAACATAGGAATACTCAAACTGTTTTCAACTAGCAACTATAAACATTTCATGGCTCGTTTTTTCAGTTAAAAAAAAACATAACAGAGGCATTTTTAACGGTTGTAATTTGGAGTTTACTCCCCGTGATTAGTACTCCCTCCGTTTCAAAATAAGTGTCGTTTTAGCACTTAAAATTTGTTTCATAATATGTGTCGTTTTAGGTTTTCAAAGTGGTTTATTAGGGGTAATAATGTTTTTTTTTATTGGAATGTGTATTTGTTGACTAAAGTTGTTCATTCATTGGTCAAAAAAATGTAATGAGTGGTAAGATTAAGAAAAAGTTGTAAGTTTTAAAGTGAATAATTGATTTTCTTAAAAACTGTGTTGAAAGCTAAAACGACACTTATTGTGAAACGGGGAGAGTATAATACTAGTATGTTAATGATGACGTGTTGGATTGTGATTTGGAGATAGCTTAAAGGATTAGTGTCATTGCATTTAGATAGCTTAAAGGCTTTGGAGCATGTCCTTTTCGTAGTGCAATGCTTTTTCCACTACCAAACACTGCCTTTAACATCAGCTATCAAACCTAATCCATATACACAACTTGCCACAATTTGATTTGGTTCATACTAAAAAGGGGTGTATATGTACATAAAAATAAAATATACGTCCATATTTTGATATATATTCTTTTTTCTAAATTAATACCAAACTTGTTTGTGTCACCCTAAGTAAATATCATCAACTTTTTATAAATAAGAGAACAAATATGATTAAGTTTGTAAGATGGAAAAAAAAAAACAAGGGCGGGAAATCACAAGACACAATAATTGAAGTTGGAAAATCAAAATAAAATAAAATAAAATTGAAGGCCCTAACATTGAGAGAAACTGAAGACAGCCAGTCAGCCATTGAGGAGCCAGCTAATCAGCCTCTATCATTTCCCATCAGTTACACATCTGGTGGTACTTTGTGTAATAATTCCAATATTCAGAGGGCAATCACTACACACAAAAAACAGAAATTTGCTCACTATGGCCCCAGACTGGCATATAAAAATGTCTATATTTATCGGGAATTTTAGGAAAAAAAACCATTTTCCATATAAAAATGTATAAAAAATTCGTATCAATGAGTAATATAATTCTAAATCATTTTAGTGAGGGAGTATCGTTTGATTTATATCCTATTTTATACTAGAAAATTAATAATTACTGTATATGAAAAAAATAAAAGAAACTGATTTTTATTTTTGGTAGGAAAATAAAAGAAACCAATTTGTGAAGTCCATTTTGAGGTCCAAAAAAGACAAATCCACTTTTTAGGCATTAAATTATTGAATTTCGATCGCAAATTTTCCTCTCTCTGGATTGATATTCTGAAGAGGCTGCCAGGGAAGTTCTCAGCTGTTTTTTTTTTTTGAAGAGACGAGTTGTTGAGTTTTTGCTCTCAGGTAAATCGATTTTCAATCTCAATCTTGCTACCCAAATTCTACAGACATCGTTTTGTTTTTGCTTTCTTCTGCTGCTTTGTTTTCTGTACAGTTTTCGTTTCAGCTTCTCTATTTATTTGCTTGTAATTTGGTTGTAAGTTCTAAATTTCCTGGTAGCGATCATGGAAGCTGTGTTATCCGGAAACTCTAATAGGGCGGTGTTTTCTGTTTTCAACGGAAACAAGAAAACTCAAACTCCGAAACTCGTTTTTACACTAAAGACACGGAAATTATGTGTTTTTCTCGTTTCCTTTTCCCGTTCCCGTATCCGTTTTTGTGTAACATAGGTGATCAGCGATTGTTCCTGTTAGAAATCCGGTTGATCGAGTTCTGTTTTTTTCGAAATCTAGAACAACAAAAGAGGAGTTGTGTTTTGGTTATCTTGCTCATCAATTTAATTTCTAGAATGTTAAATTTGAAATCTCTGCTTTATTGTATTGGCAGAGTTGAACAGCCGAGATCTAAAATCAGCTGGCCAGCCAAGATTACGAAGAACATAAGGTGATTGATTGATTAATCGAGGATTTAATTTGTATTGAATTTCATTCATGAATGCATCTCTTAAAGATTTGATCTGGTTCTTGGTTTGGGGACCATTGGGGATGGCAGGGCTGAGTAAATTTATTCATCTCTGTAGTATGGATGGTAACAGCTATCTGCTCACACATTCACTCTTTAGCCTGTATTTCCTAGTGGAGAAATGTTTCAGTTTAGTACATTTGCTTTCAAAGAGTTACAAAAATATATTTATGTTTATTTTGAGTTACAAAAATATATTTATGTCAATTTAGCGCATTTGGAGAAATGGTTCAACGCTTATTTCAAGGTAGTATCTTGAGTTCACCGTTTCGAACTCTACGAACGACGGTTTCTCGTCCCGGGTAGATGAACGGCGACCTTAATCCTTAGCTGATAAGAAAAAAAAGGAAAACAAAAAGTTGCATGTTGTTGATTGGTTTGCCATTAGTCACTATAGTATTAGCACTTCACACATGATGAATGGAGTATTATATTAGCTGTCAATTTTTTTTTGCTTTGCTTGCGTGGCTCCACATGATAAATGCCATCACCGGAATGTCTTTGCATAAAAACAATTTTGAAGTTTGAACAGTCTATTGGTAAGAATATGAATTGAGAAACTAAGTGTCACCTACTTTTATTTAAGTGAATTAGTTTATCATTAGTAATTACTAATAACATATACGTCCAGTTTGATACATAAAAGCTCAAATTGCAAGAGTTTGTATATGTATTCAAACTTGATTATTATTGGACTTCTGTCAAATTACCAGTTTGAAGGTATAAACATTACCATATAAGATAGCAAGAAAAAGTGAGAAAAGTTAGTCAAAGTTCTTGAAGCCATATAAGGTAGGTATAGTCTTGACTTGTAGCTTACTAATTAAGCATAAACCTCACGGTATAAGATATCAGAAAGTGAGAAATGGTTGATAGTGGTTGAATTTATGCAACCTAGCACTGAGAATTTCAAACATTCACATCTTTTCCTTTATAGATTTGACAACAAGGGTGAAATCTGAAACAGACTCTACTACCTGTACAGATCCTGGTGTCGACGAAACAAAGATGAAGAAGCATCATTGGAGAAATCAAATAAAGTCATTCTTTGACAATCATACCGATTCGGAGAAGCATGAGCAAGTCAAAGAAACTAGAAAAGGTTAGCTACGCATACTTACTAATGCATGATTGGTAAGCAATCATCAGCAGAGAGTTGATCAAATATCAAATGTTGCAGGTATGGAGGAGAAGAAGGACAAGATCATCAAACTAATCAAAGGCGAAAACAAAGACGGAACCGATGGTGAGACGGAGCCCCTTGAAGAGCTTGTTAGAGATTACCATCGACAGTACGAGTCGTTGTACGAACTCTACCATAACTTCACCAAAGATTTGAAGGATAAAGTTCATAGCAAGAAGGAAGAGCATAAAGAGAAATACTCAACCTCTTCGTCGGATTCGGATTCCGAGACGGAGTATCCTTCCGAGAGGAAAGACGGTAAGAATGGAAAGTTGCAAGATGAAGTTGTAAACAATGAAATAGATGAGCTCAAGAAGAAGCTCGCCGCCATGACCGATGAGAATGAAACTCTGGCGTCGAAATGCGCAACGACAGAGGACAAGTTACAACAAGCAGAGAAGGCGATTGAGGATTTGAAGGCGGAGGCCGAGAAGCTTGATCAAGAGAGATCAATTCAAGTAGGTGAGAATGAATCTTTGAGGTCGGATTTCAGACAAACAGTAGAAAGGCTTCAAGAGGCAGAGAAGACCGTTAGAGATTTGAAAGCTGAGGCTGAGAGGTTTGATCAAGAAAGATCTGTACAAACAAGTGAAAATGAGGCTTTGAAGTCAGATTTCAGAATGGCAGTAGACAGGCTTCAAGAGGCAGAGAAGGCTGTTCAAGATTTGAGAGCAGAGGCTGAGAGATTTAATGAAGAAAAATCAGTCTTAGCAAGTGAATTTGAGGCTCTCAGGTCTGATTGCTTAGACACTGTGGGCAAGCTACAAGAAGCCGAAAAGGTCATTGAAGTTCTTAGAGCCGATTTCGAGAGATGTGATCAAGAAAGATCAGGGCTTATTGGCGAGAATGAAGAGTTGAAGCAAAAACTTGCAAGCGATGCCGAGCTGGAGGTTGAGATGAACCGGAGAGTTGAAGAGTTAACAAGAGAGAAGAGCACTCTTGTCGAGGAGAAAGATAATGCCGCCAAGCGGGCAGAAGAGTCTGATAAGAATTTAGGAGAGCTGAAAGAAATAGTTGATGGGCTGAAAAATGACAAGGAAAGCCTCAAGGTGGAGCTAGAGACGGTAGCGAACGAGGTTTCTGAGCTGAAGCAGCAGCTAGAGGAAGCAAAACTTGAGATCTCAAGCTTGAATGAGTCACATAAAGATGTTGTGGAAGAAAAGGATTCTCTTCTACAAAGGATTTCTGAGATAACCAATGAAGTTGAGCAAGCAAGGGTAGCGAACGAAGAAAGCGAATCCGAGACAAGCCGGCTAAGAGAAAAGTTGGCGGCTATGGAGGAAGAGCACTCAAGTTTGAGGGAGGAACATGGTGAGTACACAAGTAAATCTTCTGCTGAGATAAAGGCATTAGAGGAGCAGAAAAGAGAGTTGGAAGAGCAGTTGGAGAGTAAAGCGACAGAAGCGAAAACACTTGGTGAGGAGCATTTGGGCTTCAGAGGTAGAATTTCACAGCTCTTAGAGAAGTTGGATGAGAAGGTGAAAGAACACACTGATTTGAAGGAAATCCATGATGCCCACATGAGCAATTCCTCAGCTCAGATAAAAGAGTTAGAAGAGCAAATGGATGGTTTGAGATTGGAGCTAGATTCTGTGAATGATCAGAAAAGAGAGGTTGAGGAGAAACTTGAGAGTAAAGCAATAGAGGCCAAGGCATTGAGTGAGGAGGCCTTAGGCTTGAGATCTCAAGTTTCAGAGCTCATGGAGAAGTTAGCTGAAATGGGCAAAGAGCACTCTACTTTGCGAGAAATGCACGCCACTCACTCGAGCAATTCGTCGGCTCAAATAAGTTCACTTGAGGAGGAGTTGAGTAGTTTGAGATTTGAGCTTGAATCAGTGAATAGCCAGAGAAGAGAGGCTGAGGAGAAGCTAGAGAGTCAATCAGCGGCGACGAACACACTGGAAGAAGATGCCTCAAACTTGAGGTCTCAAATTTCTGAGCTCATGAGAAAGTTAGATGAAGTTGGGAAAGAACACTCTAGTCTGAGAGAAATACATGACACTCACTTGAGCAATTCATCAACTGAGATGAGTTCATTAGAGGAGCAACTGAATGGTTTGAGATTAGAGCTTGATTTGGTGAACAACCAAAAAAGAGAGGTTGAAGAGAAGTTTGAGAGTAAATCAGCTGAGATTAAGACATTTGAAGAAGAGGTCTCAAACTTGAAATCTCAAATTTCAGAGCTCATGGAGAAGTTAAATGGCTTAGAGAAAGAACACTCTACTCTCCGAGAAACGCATGATGTTCAAACTTCCGAGTTCGCTCATAAGGTCGAGGAGAAAGAGAAAGAGTATTCGACTCTAAGAGAGTTACATGATGCCCATACAAGTGAATCTTCAACTCAGATAAAGGCATTACAGGATCAAGCAAATGAGTTAAGACAAGAGTTGGAATCAGTAAACAATCTGAAATTGGTAATAGAAGAGAAGTTGGAGGTCAAAGAGAGGGAATCCCAAGTGCTGAGTGAGGAGGCCTCACAATTAAGAGATCAAATTTCACAGCTAGAGGCAGCATTGAAAGAGCAGGAAGATCAGAATTCAGCGCTTTTGGGGAGACTCGAGCACAATGAGAAGGAATCACTTTCCAAGATGGAGGCTTTGACAGAACAACTAAACATCTTGGCAACAGAAGGTGACACCATACGTGCGCAGAAGAGCGATTTGGAGGAGCAACTAATCAGCAAAAGTGGCGAATCATCGGCTCAAATGAAAGAGCTTTTTGATCAGGTAAACAGCTTGCAAAGCGAGCTAACAGCTTTGTCTATGCTAAAAGCAGATATGGAGTCTGAGTTCGAGAGAAAGTCTCTAGACGTTTCCGAAAGTCTTTCTCAGATAGCAAGTCTTACTGAGAAACTTGAGACCAGTGATGTGGAAAAGAAGCAAATTCTTGAGGTGAAAGAAAGCTTAGAGGAGAAAGCGCGCGAGCTTGAATCAGAAGTGGAAGCCTTGAACAACAAGAAAGCTAAGCTTGAAAAGTCGGTATTCGACAAGGAGAATGAAAATGCTGAGCTGAAGAGTAAGGTCATAGACTTGGAGGCCGATATAAGGTCAGCCGAGAGGAAAACGGATGAGCTAAGCAGAGGATCCCAGTCCAATGAGCAGCTCATCATTGAGCTGCAAACGACGATTGAGGATCTCAAGAGCGACATAGAGGCGGAAAAGGACGAGATGAACACGATTGAGGAGAAGAACCGGAATCTAGAAGTGATGCACCGGTTGTCGAACCAGAAGCTGAGGGTAACCGAGCAGCTACTCGTTGAGAAGGAAGGAACTTACAAGTTGCTAGAAGGGAAAAATGCTGAGCATTGTCAGACAATTGAAATGTACACTGGGTTGATCAGAGACATTGATGGACAATTCAAGGCCTATGTAACCAAGTTTGAATCAATGATCATGAAGAAGATCGACGACGAATATGCTAAGAGGATCTTCACATTGTGTAGTGAGATTCAGAGGTTGAAGAGTCGGGTTGCGAAGACGAGGCTTGAGAAGGAGGAAAAGGAGGTTGTATTGAAGGCAAGAGTTGAGGAGCTGGAAATGGAAGCAAGAAAGGTGAAGGAAGAGAAAGAGGAGAAGTTGTTCGAGTTGGGCGAGGAGAAGAAGGAAGCGATTAAACAGTTGTGTGTGTGGATTGAGTATCATAGGAGCAGGTTCATGGAGGTCAGGGAAATACTAGTGAAGATGGCTCCTAGGAGGGGTCAAAGGGCGAGGACGCCATGAAAGAGAGATGAATGTGAGTTTTGAAGCTTTTGTTTCTCTGATCTTTGTTGTTCAGTGATTGTTTGATGTTGTGTTTGAATCTGTGTAGCTTGAATTCATATTTTTTGAGAACATTATACCATTGTTTATAAGAAATCGTTAATGCCTAGCAAGAGGTGCATAATTTTATGTCTAAACTCTAAATACAAATTTGAGATGCTCTAAATTATCACATAGGATAGGTTGCATATAGCATTAATAGAATTAACTTGTTAATGTAGTGTGTGATAGTACATCTATATAAAACTTTGGAATTTGACTACATAAAAATTTATTCTCTTACCACACTACCATGCAATCTTACAAAAAAAGTGAAACAAACTACACTTGTTTAGAGAAATTAGTTTTTAAGATAAAGTAATGATTTTTTGTCTTGAAAAATATAAAAAGTAAAGGGATGACATGTAATTTAAGAGTTTTACAAGATAAAAGTATGATCAAATTTTGCAAATTTAGTTGTCATGAATAAAATATTAATTTTCGCATTTAAAAATAAAATTTTGCAAAACAGTGACCCTCTTCCATTATTAATTTTGGCATATCTCCACATACATTAGTACCATGTACTTAAATTTTGGCATTCTAAATTATATTGCTTTAACATAAAATTTATGACAATTAATATTAAGTTATTACGTGTTGTAAACTATATTTATACCTTGTGACGTAAACAACAAATTACTCATAACATAAGCTATAATTTATAATGTGAACTATAATCCCACTTCATAATATACTAGATTAGATCACAAATTTCATATATACATTTCAATGTTTTGAGTGTTTTGACCATCCAAAATTGTCAAGTTGGTATTTAAATTAGCAGTCTTTTTAGAAGACTTGATAGAACTTGAATAAAACCATAATACTAAAATGAAGAGAAAAAATGGTGGTTAAGGACGTGCCATCGGCGACGTGCTTAAGCCGCCACAGCTTTGCTTCTCTTACCAGGCCCACTCGCTCTCTCGAATACAAAACACACAGCCATCCATAAAACGACGACGTATTGTTTTGTAGATGGTCAGAGTCAAGACTTTTGCGTTTCCGCGTTTCTTGTGTGAGCCTGCTCCGGTGCACTACGAGTCTACGACTATTCGTCTAGTCTTCATCAGACTTCACCTCCAAATTCTACAGACGACAAAATCTTCTCACCTCCTTCTCTCGAGTTGGTTTATTAGTTTTCAAAGATCTCTATCTTTGTTATCACTGGTCGATCCATTCTTCGAAACTGGCAATTTATCTCCAACATTCATCCCGTCCTCAAGTGTAGAATTGCAATTGATTTTTTGTTATCCGTTGCTCTTCTGATGATTCAACGATTGCAACTAAAACTGACGAGCAATCGCTGTTAATCTACTCCGATTATGGATTGTGGATTTTGAAATTGCTTGGCGTTGCTTTTTCTTCCGTTAATCCAAGCCTAATTCGCTCAGATGATGCCAGGAAGCTCGTCAAGAGTTCCTTTGGTTCGTTGCCCCAAATGTGGCCATCTCTTACCTAAGCTTCCTCCGCACTCTGTCTACCGTTGTGGTAGTTGCAACGCCTATCTTCAAGGTAAAACTCTCTCATTCTGCGTGTCAATCCGTTTGCTTTGTTCTCTAATTTCTTCGATTTTGAGGTGTGAGCTTCGGTCTTGTTGAATGTGCAGCTGAGAAAGGATCCTCTGTTGACGATGCGTTATCAGAGAATTCGTCTGAAAGGATTGGCGAGGGTTTTGAGAGAGAAGCGAATGAAACGCCTCCGGTATCTGCTAGGCCTAGGGTTGGTAAATCGGTGAGATCCAGGTACGGGGACGGTTCGATAAGAAAGAGCAATTCTGGAGATTCTGATGCGAATAGTAATTTGTCAGGCAGATCGGACGGAGTTGTGAGAAAGGCTCCGTTGACGGAGATCGGTTTGGACGGCCATGGGAAGTCTCCGTCGGCCAGCTCGGTTCGACAAGGGTTTAGGCAGTCAGCTCTCGGAGGAGGAGAGTTCGATGAGGAGAGATCCATGGGAAGTGAATTTGTGGACAGTTATGAGGAAATGGAGTCAAGGCAGAAAGTGGGAGCATGGTTTGACCATGTGAATGAGGAGACTGGATATGCTAATAGAGTGGTGGCTCAGGATTATGAGGCCAGTGTTGATGAGTCTGAGCTCAATAGATCTAGAGTGGCTCCGAGGAGTCGAAGAGCTGAGCAATTTGTTGGACATATAGAGCCTGAGTATGGTGATTCATATGTTAGGAGGCGTATGGAAGTACCTCGCGATGATTGGGTTCATGGAGATATGAGAGTTCGGGATGAATATGTTGGTAGTGTTCGAGGAAGTAGTACAGCGAGTAGTGTTCGACAAAGAATTCCGGTTTATCCTGATGAAGTGCCATTGAATTACCCTCCTTATTATGGCTATGACCATCCGAGAGGCTATCAAGAAAGTTATGTTGGATCTTCCAGTGTTCAAAACTTAGGGATGGACCGAGCTGAGCTTTTTGACTTGTATAATGATTTGAAGGAAAAGCTTAGTATAACGGGTGATCTTCCAGAAAACCGAATCAGAGGAGGTCATCACCGTATTTCTTCAGCAGATTATTATGGTGGACCTAATGAGTATGTGCTTGATGAGCCTTTAAGGCTGAGGAGACCGGCAGCATCAGTTGATCTAGATGAACGTGCTGGGATGAGACCTCATTATGTGAACCGGAACAGATTGCCTGTTCCTCCACCAAGATTTGTGCAAAGGCCGCATCCATTTCATGACGAAGATCCTTCTTGGCCCCAGATTCCAGAGAGGAGAAATTTTCCTCCTCAACGGTCTCCAGGGCATAGTGTGGATTCCACTTATGACTCTTTTGGTCATAGGAGAAGGTATCCCGATTACCAAAATAATGCAGCCGCTGATTTTCCTGATCAATATGGTGTGCAGCATCCATCTGGTCCTCGGCTTCCTTATAATCATCATCATGGCCCTTCATCTCACTCAAGAAGCTCAGTTGGAAGTAAATCAGATGGGGGTAGTTCAGCTAAGGAAGTGAACAAGAGAATAGTGGCAGTGGACAAGAATCAGGTGGTTTGCCATCCAGTTATTGGAGCTGCTCCATTTGTCATATGCTACAATTGCTCTCAATTGTTGAGACTGCCTAGGAAACTCATCGCCTTAAAGAAGACCCAACATACATTGCAATGTGGAGCTTGTCATACCACTCTTTCCTTTACTTTCAAGAAGAAGTCTCAGGACTCCACACTATTGCAACCAAAACTTAACTCCAATTACATGAATGATGGGCCTAGCAGCATATCTGTAAATGATTATAGAAAATCACATGTCGGTTCTGTTGGTAATCGTGAGTCATTTGATTTTGATGCAACTGGCTACACCTTCCCGTCCACCGATTCGGAACGAAGTATGCAGTTAGAAGATAAGATGCGAAATTCTTTTGAAGCTCAAAAACAGCAAGGACTTGGACCTTCGTCTTCTAATGCCTCTAAGTGTGATCTGGATTTGAACAATACAGTTGGTAAGACCAACAAGCCTCCTCGTCCACCTCCTGGTTCACCACTTCAGGAGCACCTCAAATACTCTGCCATTTTTTCGTTGAAAATATCTGATAGCATAGAAACAGATGTTCAAGGCTATGATGAGGGAATCACTGGTACAAATCGCTCCTCGCTCAATTATGTGCAAAATGCAGATGAACAGGCACTAGGCAATAATGTTCCAAATTCGGATTTGTCTCCTAGCTTAGGAGAGGCATCTACTAATAATGACGAAGGTGGGAATAAGAAAGGGGAATCCTTCGTATCTGGTATTGCTGGAAGCCGAAGGAGCTCCAGAGCATTGTCTCCACCCCACAGTGCATCAAGTACAAAAGATGAATCCTTCTTACCTGGTATTGCTGGAAGCCGAAGGAGCTCCAAAGCGTTGTCTCCACCCCACAGTGCATCGAGTACAAAAGACGAATCCTTCTTTTCTAGTATAACTGGAAGCCGAAGGAGCTCCAAAGACATGTCTCCACACCACAGTGCATCAAGTACAAAAGACGAGACGTTCTTTTCCGGTATTACTGGAAGCCGAAGGAGCTCCAAAGATTTGTCTCCACCCCACAATGGATTGAGTAAAAAAGACGGCGTTTTTGTCAATGGCAAGCCCTTATCTCATCGTGAACTGAAAAGGGCTGAGAAAATGGCAGGTCCAATTTTTTCTGGAAATTACTGGTACGTATTACCAAACAGCAAGACGGTGTCATGTATATATATGTCTGCTCTTTATACCCTGCAAATACTACAGCTTTACAAACTCTAAGGACTTTTAACAATCTGATGAATAACCAATTCTAAAATTTCAGAGCTCATGTACTGATAAACCCATGTTTCAAGCTAAATTTCTTGCTGCACTATTATGATATTTACTGATGTTTCTGCTCTTGCTGAACAGGTATGATTCCCGAGCTGGATTTTGGGGCATAGTGGGAAACTGTTGCCTTGGGATAATTCCAGTAAGATAAACTTCTTCTAACAGCATCTTTAGAAATCTGACTACTAAAAACTTAAAAGTATGCCTGCATATTCAAGCTCTGTCATTTTATCCATGCAGCCGTTTATCGAAGAATTTGGTTCCCCTATGCCAGTAGACTGTGCTGGTGGAAACACTGGCATTTGTGTAAACGGAAGAGAGCTCCATGAAAATGATTTGGAGCTGCTTTCTAGTCGAGGCTTCCCTCGTACTAGTAACAAGTCATACGTTATTGATATATCTGGAAAGGTTGAGGACGAAGAAACCGGTGATGTCGTAGCTAGGCTTGGAAAACTTGCTCCAACGTGAGTGAACACTGACCCCTTTCAGTTCATTGGATTAAAATTTCCTGTTATGAGATATTGTCTAGCATTTCTGGAAGCCTTTCTAACTGAACCAGGGAAAAACTTATATCAGAAATTCCAAACTCATGTTGCTAGTTGTATGTGCTCTAATTAGAATGTTTTTTCCCTTTTAAACAGAGTGGAGAAAACAGGGCGTGGATTTGGAATGCAGCCCCCAGAAATGCAGGAGGATTGAGAAACATAGATCCTGTAATTATTTTCATATTTCTGTAACACGACAACAATTTTGAGTTCAGTGGGTACCTGACCTGTAATCTATATACTCCATTTGATGCATTAGTTTGTAGAGTGTCGTACATATTCCATGTTACATTATTTATTTGTTGCATCCAAGTTTCTGACACACTTTATTTTTCCTTCTTAATGATGTACAGATCTGTGATTTTTCCCTACTTCGTTTGCAATTTACTTTTCTTAGGCCTGCATAACAATTCTGGTGTTGGGTTGGGTTGATTTTTTTGCACATCAGGTTGCACGTGTTAAACTGAAATAATTGAAGACAGATAAAAGAGAGGCTTGCAAGCATTCAGCCTATTTTGACTTTGCTGTTATACAAATAACTTGCAAATCAGAAGATCATATAGTATAATGTATAAGTTTAAAATGCGTACAAATGCTAAGTTCTCAATCCAAAGAAGTGAACAATTACCTTTCTTAAGTTTCACACTTTTTACTTACAAATGATTATTTACAAAGTTAAATTTGATGTAAGAATCCTGCTAACCCTTTTAATTTTGGCCTAAATATACCTTTCGGCGGCCCCTAAAGAAATACACACTTGGGTCCATAACCTCTAAACTATAATTTGATCTTTCAACCAAAAAAAAAAAACTATAATTTGATCTTCGCAAAATGGTACGTGGGTAACTTTTATCCATCAAGTAGAATCTCGTAGATTAAAAGAAAAAGTTAAGATGAAGTTCATAAGTATGAAATGAACATCTTTGATCGAATGGAAGCTTATACTTGTCATAGTTGGCGTGTCCTATTACCTATATATGCTGAATGAGGTCGATAATGTATAGTTGAGTTGTTGTTGCAAGGTGCAAAATGAGCCACCGATGTCATTTTTATCTCATAATTAGAGAAGTAATAGATGGGATTTGTTTCGTGAGGTTCTTTGTAGTTTCTTAATCTGTTTATACTTCTGGACTCATGACATACTGATGATAAACTTTGTATACTTGGCCAAGACGATCAGTTGATGTTAAAACTGCACATCAGACGTTATAACTTAAAGACTTTATTTACTTTGAGACCAAAAAGGTTTACTTTGTTCCATAACAATGATAGAAAACAAAGGAAATACTAATGTAAACTTGTAGCTTAAAATCTATCACCTTTTTTCGATACTTATGACATAATTAGTTTAATTGGTTAAGTGTTGGTTACGGTCTATTAAAATCCTTTGTTTACAAGAATCAACGTGATTTGCCGGTAGATTTGACATAACCCACTGGTAATATAATGATAACAATTTTTTAATTAATTTATCCCGTGATGGGATATGAAGTATATTGCTTTGGAAAAAATCTCTAAATTTATTCTTTCAGTATTACTTAAAAATATTTTTTAAAAATCAAGGTAATAATTCAAATTTAGAATCAATCAATATATATTATAAAAGCCGACCGTTTTCGAGCCACCACGTTGATTCTGGCCCCACTGAGTATTCGATAAAAAAAATAGTTTTTAAATTTCTTTTAATTAAGTATCAATAATGATCTACGCTCATATCTATCTTATTAGTTATTAATCTATCATATCTACTTCCATTCAAATTATATAACGGGATATAATTATGGTTAAGTTATCTATGCTCATATCTATCTTATTAACCTATCTTCATATCTATCTTATTTGCAAAATCTATTACATGACGGAATATAAAACTTACATTGCACTTAACCTTAATCATTCTACTTCCATTGTTTTTTTTAGGTTATTAAAGTGTTAAAATTTTCTAATATCCCTCACATGATCACGCATATATCACATAATCATCTAATTTGTATACGCTTTTTTTCATGTGTCTTATGGAACTTATATGCTATGTAAAAAAGATTTAGATATAATAGTTAATAACTTAACTATAAGATAAACTTTAATTTTAAGTATAATGAATTGCATGGAATTTTATTTGTCAAAAACACAACTAACAATCTAACACATTGATTATTTTTGCCCAAAATGATATTGAATAAAAGAAATTGAAAGTCATAAAAATAACACTCATTTAATTATCTTTGGAATTCATAAAATTTTAAAAGTTATATATGAAAAACCAACTTTTATTATGTTATTTTAATTAATTCATTATTATGTATGTGTGTAAAAACTAAAAAGAGATAATCAAGTTTTTGAATTTTAGTAAGATATTTTTTCCTTTTTAATATATCACTTATCTCTTTAATGTTGATCCCGACTTCCCGTATCATAAAGTTATATCACATACAAGAATAAAAAAAACAATATCACGTGAACTCCTCTAATATCTAATTATAGTATTATTATTATATATATATTATGTTATTCCATATCTAATATCTAATTGTAAGATATGATATTATGCTAGGTGCAGCCGTAACTTTTGTAAGATATTTATTAACTTTTGCTTAAATTATATACTATCATTTTTCTAATAATTTAATTTTTTATCTCTTCTAATTAAATAATTAAAATTTTTTCATGTTATTTTAATTAATCTTATTACATTCTTTATTGTCAACTTATGTAAAAGATATTTTTTGAGTTTTGATAACATATTCTATCTTTTTTTATATATTAGTTTTATATTTACTATCTTTTATATATTATCATTTTCATAATAACTTCGCTTAAATATTTCATAATAAAATAATTTTCGATTAATATGTTTCATTTAATTAATTGTATAAATTCATTAGATAATCAATTAAAATATCTCATTTTATATTAACCATTAGAGACAAATTTGTAATGTCTCAAAATTGTGATAATAACGACAATGATATATATTAACCATTAGAGACAAATTTTGAAGGATGAAAAATTAAGTAAATTTTATTTACTAAATTGATCTATAATTATAATATGTTTCATATTTTTATAATCTCATACATGCGGTATTGTAAATCTGAAAAATAATTTTTCATCAAGAAAAAAATAACATTTGCATATGCTAAAATTTTTATTATATGTTTTCACTTATTAATATCCTATTTATAATAAAAATAATTATTAAATGTGAAACGTGAGTCATTGTCGTGCATGGCACGACAGGTACAACTAGTTTGTATTCTAGCTCTTGATCGAAAAGACCATTTAGATTATTACTGTGTTTTGTTTGGATATTTTAACACATAAGATATATAATACTTACCAAAATACCTATATACATGGTTTTAACATCACCCACTGATTAATACATTAATTAGTGACTGATGTAGAGTTGTACTCCCTCTGTCCCGATTAACTTGTCCATAAAGTGAATTAGCACACTAATTAAGAAACTACCATATTTGTGTAAGAGGAGGAGGTAGAAATTCAATTCTACTGCGCGTGTACACCAATGCACCGATGTAAACCACACATTCAATTCACACCGTGTACAACACGCACAGTTCAATTTTTTTTGTAAATATACTTCTAGTGGGCCATTAATGGAAGATTAAGGTCCAAATTTGGGATTAATTTTTTTTTTAGTCCAAGACTGATTTAGTTTTGTAGAGAAAAAAAAATTAAAAATATCCGTGCATTAAGTTTAGTCAAATTTTAATTTAGCTAGACTTTACACATTTTTTTAAGATTGAATTAATGTATTTTTAGGATTTGAGGGGAGAGGAATGAGGAATGAGAAGGGTGAAATTGTGTGTATTTGTAAGGATAAAAATGGAAAGAATGTATGATATAAATGGAAAGAAATAGAAGATGGACAAACTTTTAGGGACGCCCAAAAAGGACAGTCGGACAAGTTTTCGAGGACGGAGGGAGTAGTACATCATTTGAACTCTGTCTTTGCTTTGTCCAATTGAAACGGTAAGAATGACGCATCAAGGTTTGTTGTAAAGAATTCGATGTGTTTAAAGGGAAATTTTGAAATCATTGTCCAACACACAGGAAGTACCACCCGTATATATGTTGTATGTACATTGTCAATGCTTTGGACTCAACTCACCGAAGACCCCTATTAAACGTATGTAATTTATACTTTATAGTAATAAATTTTATGCATTAATTTCACTACTAACATTAATAGGCCGGATTGTAATAATGCTACAATGAATTGGTATAGTAGAGATGCTTTATTGTAGTTGGGACGTCTATATAAAGACTAATTGCGTGCACCTCTCCCACTTAAAATCTCCATTGTTGTAATAATTTAACCCATGGGAAAAGGCGGAGAAACCAATAATCTCCAGCATGACTACTCCGGCGCCGGCGTTCCGACCAAGCCCGCCGACGCTGGAGCCCAGTTCGTCCTCCAATCCAAAGGTGCGCCCTACGTATAATACGACTGATTTTAATTAATTTTGCATACAATTATTAGTTTGCCCTAAGTTCGTGTAACGTCGTACGTACATATGTGTACGTACGTAACGTTGTACAGGAGAGTGGTGGCACGCAGGGTACCACCTGACGACGGCGATAGTGGGGCCCACGATACTGTCGTTGCCGTTCGCGCTGAGGGGGATGGGCTGGACCGTCGGCCTGCTCTCGCTCACGGCCATGGGCGCCGTCACCTTCTACTCATATTCACTCATGTCTCTCGTCCTCGACCACTGCGAGAAGAACGGTCACCGCCACATCCGCTTCCGAGATCTCGCCTCCGATGTTCTAGGTATGTAGTCTCTAAGTTATTCGTAGTTATAAGGAAGCGAATTGTGTCGTCTACTCTTTCATTACGCTACTTTTTTTCCTTTTTGTTGGACGATGTTAGAGGAAGAGTTAGCTTTGTTGAACAGAAAATCTGAAGTAGGTTTGTACTGTACCGGATTTTTTTGACATAGTTTTGTACGTGATTGGTTCTTGTTGAGCTAGTTGATTATAATGATCAATTGATCGTAGCTCGTGAGCCATGTTAGCTTAGTTGGTGCGGGTGAAAGTTGTAATTTAGTGGGCACGTTTTAATGGTTTAACTGGGTCTTATTTATAATCAAAGTTATGCTTATGGACTTCGACTGTGACTAGAGTAGGTTGGAATATAAAGAACGTAACGATCTCCTAGATTATTCCCCAACAAATCGTTGTTTCCTTTTTTTGTTGATTGGACGTCTACTAACTCTTTTGTAGTGCGTCCTCACTTATCTTTTGCATTGTATTCTTGCGTTAACTTGTAATTATGTATCTTTTGACTCTTAATTTTGGTCGAAAATGTCGGAATGTCGAAATGTCGAAATGTTTTGTCTAACTTTCTAATATCGCACCTTAGAATGAAAAGTCTGAAAATGAGATACTTAAAGTGTATATATTGATTAAATGGTGTCCAATGGACATGAAGGAAAGTTAGGAAAGCTAACCTTATTTTAAAACTATTATATCAATATATTGTTCTTATTCTCATAGATCATAACCTCACTATATAAATGAAAGCTCCTCCCTTTTCTAAAGGTTGACCCTCATGAATTTATAACTTATTGTAGGGTTGCCTACTTGCCGTAGATCTAACTTTTAGCCTGTTTTGAATTTTTCTTCAATAATTTTGATCTTCTCAACTTTTAGACTCGCAAAGGTAATCCAAAAATGCTCTTTCCATGAAGCCGGATTTTTGTACGGCAAAGCCACCCATCAGCACTAAAATGTGTGGGCCTTATTTGGGCCGTAATGAATTTGGGCTGCTGATCTTTTTAATTGGACAGATTGATTTTTTGGTCATTAGATCTTATAATTGGATAAATAAGCGTTTGTTATTAACGTTTTAGTATTGTCTTAGCTTTTGTTTTTTTTGTTCGAAGTATTGTCTTAGATCTACTATTTGCTTGCAATGCATGTATGTACATAGGGCTCAAAATTGTACAATCAATATATGTTTGGACGTTAAAGTCATCCATTTTTGCATGGGCATGCATTAAAGTCAAATTTTCTATAAAAATAAATGATCGTGCTATGACAAATTAAATCAATAGGATATGGATGGACGTTCTATTTGGTGATATGCATTCAAACAGCCATCAATACCGGAGTAGGAATTGCTGCCATTCTGCTCTCCGGACAGTGCATTGAGGTAACGATTATGTATGTTCTTACTCTAATATTATAAATGTAACCAAGTGATGATATATAATTTGATTTGATTTTGTTTTGGAATGAAGATATTGTATTCTAGCATCTCCTCAAACGGGTCGTTGAAGCTGTTCGACTTCATAGCCATGGTGACTGCGGTGATGATCGTGTTGGCCCAAATGCCATCGTTCCACTCGCTTCGACACTTAAGCTTGGCGTCTCTTCTTCTAAGTTTGGCCTACTCCTCCCTTCTTGTCGCGACTTGTATCTACGCAGGTTAGTTAATTTACCACGAATATGCTATATGTAATAATGTAATATGTTGATTCTCAACACATATAACATGATTTTAATAGCCATGTTGTGCATGTATTTATATATGTATGCTTCAAATTAATCCTCAGGAACTTCAAAACATCTCCCTCCAAGGGAATATACTTTGGAGTCATCAAACACCGCAAAGCTTTTCAGTGCATTCACCTCCATCTCCATCATAGCTGCCATTTTCGGGAATGGTATCTTGCCCGAGATACAAGTAACTAAGCTTACTCAATCATCTCCATCGAATCTCCATAAATGCACCTCTTAATTTGTTGATCTTGCTAGCTATGTTGTGATTCAGGCCACACTGGCTCCTCCGGCCACAGGGAAGATGTTCAAGGGGCTAATCCTTTGCTATAGCGTGATCTTTGTCACATTTTATTCGGTTTCGGTGACCGGATACTATGTTTTCGGAAACAAAGCCAGCTCTAACATCCTAGAGACCCTAATGCCAAAAAAAGGCCCTTCCCTTGCCCCTACATGGGTCTTGTGTCTTACCGTTCTCTTCGTGCTCCTCCAACTCTTCGCAATCGGCTTGGTACGCGCGCACACACATATCACATGACTTTATCCTTGCATTCTAATTGAAGATCTGTTTGGGTTACACTTGACAATGCATTATCCTTACGCTACTAACATACTTACGCACGTGCATGCATGCATGCAATATGAACGAATCATTGATCAAAGCCGTAGTTTTGCTAATCATGCACGTACATCTACATAGGTGTACTCGCAAGTCGCATTTGAGATTTTGGAGAAGAAAACAGCGGACGCCTCACAAGGCACGTTCTCGAAGAGAAACCTAATCCCGAGACTCATCATGAGGACAATGTATGTCGCGATGTGCGGGTTCTTTGCAGCTATGCTACCATTCTTTGGCGACATCAATAGTGTGGTGGGAGCCATTGGGTTCATCCCACTCGACTTCGTCCTGCCCATGCTACTCTACAACATGGCCTTCAAGCCTGCGAAGACGAGCTTCACTTATTGGATCAACGTATCCATCATGATCATCTTCTCGGGTGTGGGCGCTATGGGCGCGTTTTCGTCGGTGCAAAAGTTGGTGGCCGATGCTCATCGGTTCAAGCTCTTCAGTAGTGAAGTTGTGGGATGATTAGATAGTATCACATGCCGACAATTTACTGTTCTAGTTCTAATGCATGGTCGATGATGACAAAACAATACCAAATGTCTTGCAAGATAGAGATGTACGTACGCCTTATTGAAATGAATATATAAAATGTATGGCTTGCATCCCTTGAAAAATGCAGTTGAGAATGTGACTAGCTATGAGGAAAAGTCATTGGCTTTAAATGTATAGTTAGCAATAATGTATAAAGCGGTTGTTATGGACCGGGTTTTATACATGTTTGCAATTAATTAAGCAAAATGATATGTTCCAAAGTCTTTTATTATATTTATGTTTGGGATTGAGGATGAGGTTATTTATTTATACTTGATTTCTAATGCGTACTACGTGTTAGTAACATTACATATAATTAATTATGAGGATTTAGGAGAATGGAAAATATGTGACACGACTATAATTTAAATTGATTGATACCTAATATACTTAATTGTATAAGGGATTTTGGGGTCCATAATTGATGTAGACCATATCCCATGATTAATATTAGTCATAAAAACAATTCAATCCACTAGCTCCTTCAACAAACTTTGTCTCAATCCACCACAAACAGATGGAATTGCACAATAGACCGACCCACTTTTTTACTTTTTTTTGTTTTTAGAAAAGTTTCAAAAACAATACCATCCTCAATGTCATGCACTTTGGATCGAGTGAAAATCGAGGGTTCTCATATATGGACGAAAATCTTCAGCCCCCCGCACGTTCCACCCGTACGTCCACTCCTTCCTATTGGTCGATATTAATTATTTCGGTAGAATTAAAAGGAAAATATAGGGGAGGACCCATAGTTTGGACCAATAGGAAAGGAGGGACACGGGAACGAGACGTGCTAAGGGGACAAAATATTTGAATCTCTCATATATGGTTATGACTTTAATTTGTAGTAAATCAGGAGTATGGGCATCTACAGGCTGGTTGTAACATGCAGGTGATGCAGCAATAACTTGTATTGATATGGAGTTTACGTAAATTTTGTATAAGAATTGGAGATGTTATTGTTAATCAATTACTCCTATATTATTTCGTTTGACTTTGACCGATCGGATTAATAGTCATCATGCATGTTGGCTGCATGAATAATGAATCGATGGAACTTTCACAAGCAAACCAACTATGCCTTTTTGCCTTGATTTTGTTAGCTGTTACGGAGATTATAGTTATTAATTAGTCAATGGTAACATTTATATTGATCGCCAACAAATCATGCATGCATAATTACGTTCCTATCCCATCTCTCCTCATACAGCAATCACAATTCAATCAAACGCTCACAAATCATGCACGTCGTCCACCATGAAGAAGAAACGTCAATTATCTCGACCAAAATCATTCATTCTACTTAAATTAACCGGCCGGAGTACATATATGTTTTTTTTATATATGTCTTAATAGCATGCTAAGAAACCAATCCTAAAAATAATATGTGAATATTTGCTAGGTATTTTCAATTTGTTTTTAAATATATTACTATACTGTATAACTTAGGATATCTAAATTGAGTTTTTTTATCATATATGTGCGCATAGACTTATCAAAACGGATCAGATCAATCAAGTTCAAATGCGGTCATTTCGGATCTCGGATCATGACAAATTATTGTGGTAAGAGTTCAGGTCGAGTTGAGTCAAGTTTTAACATCCCTCTGTGCACTATGGAAAAACTAATTTATCTAAAGAATTTTTACTAACACAATCATGTTCCACATATATGATGAATTAATAATTTGTTTTGGTAGAAGTTTTTTTTTGGTAAAAATATGATGATTTATTAATTAGCCGCCTCCCCTTAATACTTTTGTATATACTATATCTCAGACTTCTAACATAGATTAAATTACATCTTATTATAATCAAGTGGTAATAATAGTAGTAACTCGTTCTGCTATGTAGTAGTTTGTTATCTCCCAATGTTATTTATTGTATGACACGAATTTGGATGGAAAGAAAGCCAAGTTATATGAAAGGTGATGGTGCATCGAACGTGGGAGTATAAGTTGCTTCCACATTTTCCCGTTATCCACCAGTTATATCAAATTTAATTCCGTAGCTTTCATATGTCAAAATGTAAATGTTTCAAAATTGTCTTCCATAAATACGCTCCATTGATAAGAAGGAACCTTTTCTTTCATTTTTCCGTTTAGATGATAAACTAATTGATCAACTAGACACAACTAGATGTCCTCACCAGTGTTCTAAAAATCGGTCTAGGCGCCCGCCTAGGCGCTAGGCGGTGCCCCACCGTCCCGACTAGGCCCTAGGCGGTCAGCTAGGCGGCTAAGTGGGCTAAGCGAGCACCTAGGTGGTCTAGACGGGCGCCTAGATGGTGTAGGCAGGCGCCTAGGCGGCTGGGCTAGTTGGTTAGGCGGTCTAGGCGAGCCCCTAGGCGGTTGGGCTAGTTGGTTAAGCGGTCTAGGCGGATCCCTAGGCGGCTGGGCTAGTTGGTTAGGTGGTCTAGGCGGGCCCATAGGCGGCTTAGACAACCTCCTAGGCGGGCTGGGCGGGTCTAAATTGAGGCTAGATGGGGCTCTAGGTGCCAATTTATACATAAATATTAAAATGAGATTGTTCTTTTATTTATATTCTCACCAAATAAGAATAATAATCCTATATTTCCAATAATATACAAATCCGTCTAGGCTCCGCCTAGGCCCCCGCCTAGCCGCCTAGGCGCTAGGCCCCATCCCACCGCCCAGCTTCCGCCTAGCGTTTTTTAGAACACTGGTCCTCACGTTATATAATCTTTATATCACACGAGACTAATTTTATAAAGTTTATCCTCAACCCATTTTTTTTTTTATAAAGCTTATCATTTTATAGAAACTAAAAGAATCAAGATCTATAATGGTCTCCATTGTAAACTCGAACTCAGCCAAATGTAGTTAGTAATCCGTAACATGTATGATGTCCGCCCTTACGTACATTTATTGATTGATCAAGACTTATAGGCCATACTTCTCATTAAATGATCTTATACTTCCCTTTTAATGTATTACAGTATTATATGTTCATCAATAATTCTGCGTGGTGTCATTAAAAAATACCATAAGCCTGTATTAATTAATTTTGAGAGCTTTCATGTACGTACACCAAGTCTCAAACACCTTCAAAGTATAATATTTTTGTTTGAGCAAACAGAGTAGAATATTTAATTGATTCAATTGTATTTGTTGAACTTTATTATATCGATTTTTATCATATAGAAAAACTGTAATTAAAATGACTTATCTAACTTTATAATATATACACTATATTATGTGAATCATGTACCATTAGGTTAATTCATTCTTAGATAGTGCCTTGACAATCTTGTAAGGAAACTTGTCTAAAAGTCAAATGCGACTTAGAAAACTCATTAGTAAGGTGAACCAAATTGCTAAATTATTATTTATTAGTTAAAAAAATGTTAGACTAACATCAACAACAACAACATATACTAAGGAACATCCCGCAAACATAGGATGAGAGCATTTCAAACTGAGATGGAATGAGCTTAATACAGCTTAAAAAAACAAACAACCCAACAAAAAAACTGAAAAATCTAAAAACATAATAAGGAACACTATTAAAGGTAAAAGAAAAAAGGTAAAAGCGAAGTTAATGGGCAAATTAAAGTCTCGGAACTAAGGATTATAGTAAGATCACATCATTTGAACTTCCACAAAATTATTGATCACTATGGCTCAAAGTAAGCGAAAATAGTTAAAATAATATATCAACTAGTTGAATTAGATGATCTGTAGCCGAGTTATAAGAGGCACGAGAGTGCTAGCACGTTTTTTTTTTTGGGTTAAAAGAGTGCTAGGACGTTTCATGTTTCATGTTTCATGTCTGATTCTTATTTATTTCTTCTCATTTAAGCGGGATATTCTATTGATACTGAGTTAAACCGGTCAGCACAACCCGAATTATATGATTCAAAAATATTGATCATACGTCGAGAATTTACTGTCAAACTTGGATTACACGCTATAAGAAAATGCATATGATAGGGCAAACTAAACTCGAATAATCCATTATATATACTCGATAAGAAACAATGAGGCACATGGAAT
Organism: Polygonum aviculare; assembly: GCA_934048045.1. Classification (NCBI taxonomy): domain Eukaryota; kingdom Viridiplantae; phylum Streptophyta; class Magnoliopsida; order Caryophyllales; family Polygonaceae; genus Polygonum; species Polygonum aviculare. Next base: position 25,259,938 of record OW204032.1, read on the forward strand.
ATCTTCAATATGGAGAAGATAAATATTAAAAAAAACAATAAATCAATTATCAACTATATTATCAAGAAATAGAATAGAATAGATTTCCCACTAGGAAGATCGAGGGAATAAAACGAAACTTTGATAAACTGACTTGTTGACTTTTAATATAAATAGAAAATAAACACAAACAAACCCTGAAACTCCGCTACCGCCTTTCCGAATCCTCCCCAAAACCCACTTTTTCACTCACAAAACCCAACGCACGAAAAACGAAATCCAAACACCCAAAACCGTCTCCAATGGAGAAAAAGTCCCAAATCCCTAGACACCGACCTCCCCAATCGAAGCCGATTCCCAAGCCCTCCCCGTCGCCGGACCCCAAATCCTCCCGGCCGGCCGTCTGGGACTGCGGAAGCTCCCTCTACGACTCCTTCGAGCGCACCTCCTTCCAACGCCACCTCGACTCCGCCATAACCGCCACCTCCGCCCGATCCCTCTCCATGCCCCACCTCACCGACCGCCGCCTCGATCTACCTCCCTCCGCTCCTCCGACCACGCATAAATCGAAGCTCTCGAGATCCTTCCAGAAGCTTCTGCGATCCGTCTTCTCTCACAAGAAATCGAGGCCGCCGAGCGGTGCTAGGCCTGATTCCGGTAAGGAGAAGGCGAGATTTAGAGATCTGGACGCGGATTTGGCTGAGAAGGAGACGGCGAGGTGGTTTGTGGTCTACGAGGACGACGGCGGCGGCGTCGGTTTCGAGAAGGATCGGAAGGAGAAAGGCGTTGCGCTGACGACGATTGCGGAGGCGCCGGAGGCCGAGACGAAGGCCGGATTGATGTCGCCGGAGATCGGAGCCGCCGTCAGGAAGACTATGTCGGAGAGATTCTCGCCGGCTTCTGTTAGTAATCGTATTCATTTGATTTCTTCTTGCGCTTGAACTCCGATCTCTTTCGCTTCCTTTCTCTGGAAACTTCTGTGCTGCTTTTTCCCTGGCTACTTTTTGATATAGTATAGTTTTGGAATGAAACTGTTATGGTTTGTTACGTTGATGTGGAATAACTGAATATGGATTTGTAGTGATCGATCTGTACTTACGGTTACGGATATTGTATACATCGTAGAAATATAATATAGATGTACGTATTGCTGATGTATTGAGCTTATGGCTTCTTGCTGTTGGGGATCTTGTATCTTATGAATATGCAGATTAATTGATCTTCTTCTGTGGAAATTATATTAGTTTACGTAATTTCATGGAATTTTGAATAAATTTCTCTGTTAAAATGTAACAAGTTATTTTATGATTGATATATTTATCTATAAAGATCGAAGGATGCATATATTAGGTGTCGTGTGATCATATATGTTAAGTTGTTAATTCAATCAACTATACAATTTAAGTATGTTATTAATAACGCGTAATGCATGTGAACTTTTGTTAGTTTAATATGGAGTATTTAACGTACATTTTTTTTATGTGATCACGATTTGCTACGCCACTTCTAAAATAAAAGTCTTTGATTAATTGTTAATTAATGCGATCGTGATCACATCAATATTAATAAACTTGGCTTGCAATGGAGTTTATATGGAGTAGATTTGAGGTTGATCACCATATATTTTCTTTGTCATATTCACATGCGTAGCAATTAAGCGTAAATACAAAAAGTAGTTGAATTGTTCACAAGATTTGTTTGGGGGCACAGCTTTAATGTTGAAGAGATCGAATAAGGGTAGTTGGGAAGTCGGTATGGAAGACATGGATGAATTGACCAAAGAAAATATGAATAAACATAGATTTCGCCACAATTAGCATATATATACCAGAACATGAAAAGGGTTATTTGTGGACAATAAGCTTGACATTTGGTAAATCCCTTTTTTTTTTTCCCTTAAAAGCTTAATTCGATTATGAAAAAGTGAACATGAAAATGCCTCAAATGTCAAGGTAACCCTCCCAAACGGTTATCTTACCCCTTTGAGTCCCTTGTGTTGGTTCAACGTGAGAAATAAAATTTTGGAAACGAAAATAACAACAATAATATGATATGGTTAGCAAAATGGTAAAGTATAGCAAAGGCGAGAAGAACACACAAGATTGGTGACCTGGTTCAAATCTCGCAATCCTACGTCTGAGGAGTCTCAGTGGAGACTCAAGCCCAAATTTCACTAAGTTTTTGAATGGTTTAAAAGACGGCTACCGAAATCAATCAAGGAGGCAAACAAGGAGAATGCAAGAGAAATCATAAAGAACATCTCTTTCGTGAGCTATATATATTTTGTGTAAGTGATAAAGGATTGGAAATTTTTTGATAAACCGAAAATCATGTTTGATTATCATTCAAACACGCATGATTATTTAGAAGTGTAATTCTTGTAATTTGTAAAAATGGAACTCGTAGTTCATGCCAAAATAAGTATCCATAATTTTTTATGAATCAAATTCAAGAAGTGAAAATATTTTCTAAAAAAGTTGTACTAATATATATACATGATGAACAATTGTGTTACTTGAAAATTTTCGGCATTGTTTTTAGTTTTTACCTTCCCTTGATCAAAAAGTTTCATTATGCTGTTATATATATGTTTACGAGGTAAAAATAAAATGAAATCTTGGTATCTTACACCTTACATATTATAAGTATGTGCTCTTATATCCATAGAAAGTGAGATGAGATGAAGATTGTCTATATTTTTGCCTTAGAAATATAATAGCGAGAAAAAACCACTTCAACTTTTTTTTTCATTTATATTGAGCATATCTGATAGGAGATGGATCGCAATCTACATGAAAGAATTGTGACCATCCTCATTACATGGAGTATAGAAGTGAATGAAGAGACATTGTTTCGACAATTCGCCCACCGAAACAAAATAAGTTAACTCATTTAGAATTAGAGCCTATAATAGATATATCACGTAAGGAAATTAGGCGATGTACAAGCATATAAATACATCTGAATCATCAGGTACTTAAATATAGTACTAGTAGACTAGTTTTTTTTTTTAATTAATCTCAAGTTTCAGTATGGACCTCCATATTCCAACTTATAGACTCCAAACTGGCCTCATCTGATGGGCCTAGAAATGCTTACTGGGCCATTGTTTGTACCGACTGGATTTAGGATCTGGCCCAATGAGTAAAGCTGTAGGAGTTTGGAACAAGAAAGAACCCGTTACTTTCTAAATTTGTCGCCCCTATTTCCTGGCGTCTTCGTTTGACCAATCATCGATCTCTATTTCTCTATACTACCTTTCTTGCGCTCTCTAATCCATCTGTTCAATCCTTGGAGTTGCATTTTGTTTGAGCAGGTCTCGCTGGAAATCCATGCATTTATGGTATGCCGATTTATGAATGCTTTGATTATTGTTTAAGTTGCTAAGTGCTTCCTGTTTTCTTCAAATTGTTCTCTATTCAAGTTCAACTCTTTAATTGATTGACTTTCTATTTTAATTCTAGAATTTTCAATTTTTTTTTGGATATATTGTTCATTTGGATCTGTGGTTATTGGCATATGACTGCTTCTTTCTCAGTTCTAGGATCTTCAGCAATACATAAATACATTATCACAGAATGAATTGAGATACAAATTTTAGGGGCTAGTTAGACCCCTGATGTCATTCCTAGAACAAGATTATAAAAACAACAAAGGAAATTAGAGTGGAAAATATTCTTCTTACATACATCTATGATGTAACTAGACCTTATTCGTTTTCCTCACTTCTCTTTCCTTAGGACTAGGAAAACAAATTTAAAAAACTGTGCCTTTTGCACCTAACCAAAAACCTATAAAATGGAACTATTTCAAGTTCCATCTTCTCATGTATGTTACACTAGCAGAAGCTTACCTAGCAAACACATGAACTGAATGAATGGTCACTCTCTTTAGTTCAAAAAGATCCCTTCTGTTCAGAGAAAAATGCCGGATCGTCGAAAGAGAAATCCGGGGTAAAGCTCCATTGAGCTAGCGAGAAATCCGGGTCAATGGCTGGTGAATTGGTAGATGAGGTGGAAGCTAAGATCATATCAGCAAGATCAGCTCCCATGTTGTTGTGTTGTTGGTGCTGAACATTTGCAATGTTGTCCACATTGCAAGGTGACATTGAGAAGTAATTAGAGCCTGATGCGGTGGATGGTGGTGATACAAGAGACGTCGAGATAATTCCATATAAGTTGTTGTTGACAGTAGACGTCGAGATAGTTGGGCTTTCGCTCTTTATGCAGGAAAGTTCCACCCCATTGTTTGGTAGTGGCACATTCTGAAAGTTGAAAACCATTGCAGAATCCTGTTGGTATTCTGCAATAAGGTCCTCCTGATTGTGCTCTTGGTTTCCTGGCGATGCTGGTGCAGACTTGGATCGACGGATCTTGTTGCACGTGTGGTTTCCTTTGTATGTGACGTCGAAAACTGTTGGGTCGTTTTCTGATCTTTGCACTTGCCTTGTGGCAATGCAACTTTGAGCGTTTCTGTATGTGCATCTGTAATAGCTCCTGCAGAAATTGGAAAAAAAATCATACAGTTAAATAACATTTTGGTACTTCTGTTCTTATCTGTTGGTTAAATTTCCAATCACTTTCAATGCAAAAACTTCTCACCTTGGATTTTTGGCTCCAAGAATGTCTTTCTGCCCATACTTTCTCCAGCTATGGCCATCATCAGGAGGCCCATCAAGGCCATGTTCAGGGTTCAGTTTAAATTGCTTTGTCCAGGTAGATGCTGATTTCCTGCAAAAATTATGAACTCTTAGTAAGATCATGGGAAAAAGAGTTGCTAAATGTTACAGAACAATTGTCAGTGGAAAAATATGCATTACCTCTTCAGTGAGCATTCTTTGCCTTTCTGGTTAACATTGGATCTCATGCTCAGAGCATTGCCGTTGGGGCTTTCGACGATGGAACTTGGAGTGCTCGGCATAACAGGCGATTGCGAGAGCAAAAGCTGATGTGGCTGCTCAGCCCCTGGCGCGCTACATCCTAGGATGGAGAGCGCGTTGTCGTACGAGGATACGATCTGTTGCAAGAGGATCTCTTTGGTTTCAGCTGAATACTGAGGACCCATTTGGTCCCTTAATTGAATAGCCAGCTCCATTCCCTGAGTCAGTTCATGGATCAGGTAGGATTGCTCAAAGTGGTTATAGCGGTTGACCTCCATTTATTTTTTGTTAACTGAGCTGAAACTAATAAATTTGAGGGTTTTTTTATTTATTTTGAGGGGAAAGTAAAAATGGAGGATTGTTCTTAGAAGTTGAGGAGAGCTTTTTGTTAGATCATGTTGGTTTGGATGGAGAACTGAGGACTTTACTTATATATATAAGGGCCCTTTCCATTTATGTTTGGATTTTTTTTTTAATTCAATTGAGACAAGTCAAAATTTTGACTGAAAATACAAGTGGTTTTCATCCAGAAGAGTTGAATAGTCAATGGTCATAGAGGCATTGATACAAAGGGGGTAAAATGGGGAATTATGAGGTTACTGTTTGCTGACCAAGTCAAACGGATCAAGGATTTGCATTATTGTTAATTGTGGTGGAGCTGGAAGAAGAACATAATGAAACAGAGGAAGAGTCGGCTCCTCCCTCCCACTTCATTGTCTTGTTGTGATTGGTGAACTGTGATGAATAATGATTGGTTAAGGTTTCAACAAAAGGGTAAAAGCGGAAGTTGAAAAGTCAAAAGTTTGACTTGGTCAACAGTCCAAGGATTTCCGCGTTGGCTTTGATGGGTCACTAAGCATTTGATTAACATGAATAATTAACATGGGATTTTTCTGATTCCTTCGTTATTGCCTTATTGGTTTATTGTAAGTTAAGTTTTACACCTGAATTTAGTTTAGAATGATTAGTCGGTTTCAATGAAAGGTCAATCGTTCTCATGTGTGTACACAATTGCCCCTTTTGAACCAATAATTAGAGGTTAACGATAATGTGTGTACACCTATTATGTCGGTTAGTCAGTCCAATTATACTTGTATTACTATATCTCTGATCCTTTACAGTAAAGATAATTTGATGGAGCAGTTGTTTTTCGTTCAAAATGCAGTAAGGACTTAGGAATTACAGTAGGATAATTATTAACTTACACAAACCATATTTTTTTTGGTTCTGGAAGTCGGACAAAAGACAAATTTGAAATTATGAAGTCTTTCATTTTGATCAACACCATAGCACCACAAAAGCCAAAAATACCGTACATGGCATTTTCTACTTTTATAATTTGTTTTTTTTTTGCCGCAAATGTGGAAATAAGAGGAAAATCATGAGTCTAAATTTCCTACTAGACTAGTCATGTTTCTACGACACAATCATTTTATATACGTGTTACGAGTAGAACATTCCACGAGAATGATAAAACGTCCACAATAGTAGAATGATTCTAGATGAGCATGAATGATGCATTTAGTGTGTAGGATCCTGTCTACTCGTGCAATTAGCTTATTTTTTTATTTTTTTGTAATGAGAGAAATTACACTAAACAATACTCCGTATCATTTAGAGAATTTCACTTCATTTGTAAAGGTACAACAAGATTAAACCAAATAATAAAGGTCTTGAGAAAGAGATACTAGCTTAACAGAGGTGTGCATTAAGACGAATGAGAAGGCATAAATGTAAAACTGCTTCTCATTACATTATAAGTTTATAACTGCACAGATCAACAGAGGGACATAATCTTATACCTTACTAGTTGCAACTTGCTAGTGCTACTTACTAGAATTACTAAGTCACATCTAGGCATTAGAGTGCGCAAAATTAGGCTAAAGTTACTAATCACAAAATAAGGCGAAGCAGATTCACCACACAAAACTAGAAGACATCAAACACAAACAACAGACCTTTTTCATCGCCTTTCACTTTTCAGATAGAGATTTGCCCACAAATGCAGAAATGGCCTTGAGAGCAGAGCCTTCTGCCTCTTCTTGGGTTGTGCCTTCAGCAAGCAAATGTTTCTTTCCAACCTTCAAGGAATGATCACCTCCTTCCACCGCATACAGCTCATTCAAGGGCTTTATCTTTTTCTGAACAGATTTGAGTCTATCCAGAGGGCAAAGCCCGTCTTTGCTACCCTATAATCACAAAAAGAATGATGAGAAAAGCATAAACAAGAAACTAGGCATCACTTGTTTAAGTGGGATCAGAAGGTCATGAACAACTCAACATTTAAGAAAGAAGAAAGCATTGAAACAGCAGAAAAGATTGAACACATCCATATATTTAGATATGAGAGAAACATTAATGTGTTTTCCGTTTTCAGAAACATGAACTCATGTAGCATCAAGAAGCATGAAGCAATGATTATATTTTGTTACCTGAACAAACAAGATTGGAACAGTGAGCTGCACCAATATCTCATCTCTAATAGCACCTTTCATTCCCTGAAAAATTGGAAAGATGAGCAAAATGTTCTCCTCAGGGGAAAATGCTGTAGCAGAGAATGACAGGTACAAATTGAACTGCAATTGACCCTTGTTTTCAATCACAATGTGTACAAATGAGCGGGATAATCATTATCATCTTCTAAAATTATTAGGCAATGAGTTTGGTAATTGCTGGTAAACCTTCAGTGGATAACCCAAGCATACTATTGCAGATACACTAACATCTTCGCGAGCAGCAACCATACAGCTGACTCTGAAAGGAGAAGATCACCACAGAACACAAGAACTATATTATAACAGTAATCTATAACTGTTCATATGTTGTTGATAAAACTGAGCACGAAGCGATATGAAAAAAAGAATGAAGACATTTGTCAATTCCGATATTATATGGGATAAAACACATCATTCAAAAGTAATGGTCATAAATTTCATAATACCTTGAGCCCATTGATTTCCCAACCAAAATGAGAGGATGCCCAGGATGTTTGGCCACAGCCTTGTTGACAACATCAGCGTGAAAATCCACCAATTTTTCTGCCTTGGGAGGAGCCCTCTTCCCGGCAGCCATATCTGATACCAATACTTATTAAATCAACTAGAAACAAGTAACCAACGACAAGGAATTGCTGAAAAACCACATGTCTTAAAATATTTTGCAAGAGCCCAGGCGTAAAACCAACAACCTTTTGCTATGTTCTGCTACCTGATACCTATTCCAAAAGACCTAAAATGAAAAAATATAAAAAACTAGCATAAGACCTGTGTACTCCCTTACAATATACAACCTGCTTTCCCAATTTACCAAATGACACCAAAATCAATTTAAAAACTCACTCAAAATCTCTTCTGAGCATCAACACACACAGCATTCAGGAAGAAACTGATTGGAGAAAACACATAGCAAGTAGCAACAATAACCTAATCCACTCACATGGATAATCAAAGGTCACAACCTCCACAGCGTGTAACGCCGTTCCTAGCATATCCTTCCACCTACGGATACACAATCAAATCAGAAACGGACCTTGTTCAGGCGCCTTTGCGCTCAAAATCAGTTCGATTGAGGGATAAAAATCAAGCACGATTAAGCAATTGTACAAGGCTAGTAAATATGGTATGAAGATCAGATGAAAAAGCAATGTTGAAATTGGGGGAAAAAAGAAAACCTAATCATCCATTCAGATGTGGACGGAGCTCCGGCGCCGTGAGCGAAGACCACCACCGGCGACAGCTTCTCGAGAATCGAAAGTTCAGGCTCAGATTCGCCGGTTTGCTCATCGTTTGTACCTCGACGGCGTCGTTTCGACGGAGGAGGCGAACTTCTACCAGCCATCGTCGTTTGGTGTTTTTCGGAGAAACTCGGTGCCCTAGAAATGCTGGGAAGTGGAAACTGAAAGTCCCCGCTCCCGATCCCCAACGCATATATTGAGTTCCCGCCAAATGTAGTGTTGGAGATGAATTGGGCCTCTTTACTGGGCCTTAGATTCATGGACCGGCCCAATATTCAACAGGCTGGCTCGTTGACAAGGTAACGAAACTAATTTGATGCATATTTACTGTGACTCCTACTTACCAAAAAGTTGGTACATTATTTTGTCATGGTCGATGCTTATGTTAAAGGCTGCGATCGAACAAGCTATTCAATTCGGTGCCTACCAACCTACATTTGTGGGCAAATTAAGGTGAAGAGCTAAATGTTTGCATGTGGAGATAGTAATTTTACATGACCCACTTCATCAGTAGACTTTTCTGCTGTCTTTAAATTGTGGCTCAACCGTTCAAGTAAAAGTTGAAAGAAAATTGAAGTCCAAACTCTTGCATATTTTATTGTCACTCCTACACAGAAAAATTACTGTCACTAATTTTAACCTGTTTTCTTTCGACCAAGGGATATAAATGAAGTTCTAACTTGCAACTATATATGTATAGGTCAATGTTAAGTGTAGATCAAGATATATATTAAGTTACATCTTAGGCGTGGTTAGTTGAAAAAGAGCGGGTCAATTTTTCAAAGCAACTACTTATACAATGTCGCTATGTAACCATACCATGCATGTAATTAAAAAATAAAACATTATTACACGGCAGTTTCAAATAAGAAAAGCAAATTAAAACAATGCATTCATTGGATCGAATTGGTAGAACTGCCTTTAATTTGACCCCTAGTTCTTATGCAATTTAATTGATGTGGTAATTTCAGAATGATGGATCATGGCAACTCTTGATTCTTCTCCACCAATCTGACTTCTTCTGCAAATCTCAGCAAACTGGCCTGGAAAAACCGTACATTTTTTTTGAGTAAATGAAAAACCGTACATTTTACCATGAACCAATAGAAGTCACAATTATGAAACGTATGAAAGAAGCTTAATTAAACACTTAAGTAATGTTACACTACATTACCTGTTCATCAGTGATTTCAACAGCAAAAGCATCAACAATCACAAGAGAAAAGGCCTTGTTGTAGCTTCCGGGCTCCAAGCTTCTAGCAAGCAACTCGTCATGCTTTCTGCTCACGTACACATCAACCTCGCTTGCGCCTTTCGTTGTCCTCGTCTTTTCGCTTACGAAACACACATAGATGTAACACATTTTGGTCACTAAGCGAGCGCTAGAGATTGAGGAAACCAATCTATATAATTGATCCAACCCAAATGACAATGAAAGAAGAGATACCTTTGAGCTGCCCTAAGGCGCTCGTACTCGGGATCGAAGTTCATGAAAACAAAGTACAACTCTGTTTGCTTCTTAGACACCATTTCCGATCTCACTAGCTTTGAGTTAAGCTCCCTCCAACTTTAAAGAGAAGAGATACAGTTTTTAGTTTTGAGAGAGAGGCTCACATGGAAGTCATTAAGTCTTGCAGCCTATAAGCCTATTTATAATTTATAGAAATGGTAACAAGGCTATCTATCTAGCTAGCAAACTAATCTATACATTGTCCTTGACTAATACCTCGACCATTAAATTTAAGCTAATCTATACATCGTCCTTAACTAATTCAATCTCCTCCTCATATTCAATATAGTATGCAAATAACATTAAGGACTCGTTTGGTATTTGATAAGGAAAGGAAAGGGTTAAGCTTATGTACCTAGTCAAGTTTTTAGTTGTGATTCATTGATCACAATGGTAACCATTATCCCTCCTTCCTCATTTTTTATGTAAAACTTAAGATAATTATCCACGCTCCTCTAGCATGAGATAACCGTATCACTCATTCTCCTTTAATCATTATCCCCTTCTCTCACTTTTCATCTAAAAAGGAGAGGATCACTACCATTTTACATATAAATTTGTTTCCTTTACTTTTCTTTTCCTAGTTTTTATACCAAATGGGGGGTTAATAATATAAATTAAAATTTATTCGATATGATTCCAATACTACACCATGTAATTATAAACTTGACCTTTAACACACGTATTTTGTACACAATTTTTCCACTTTAACCTTTAAATTTTGAAAAACAAATAAGTTTAGATTTAGACATATATAGAGAGTATATATTAGATATGGTAATTAGTCATTGAGCTCCACTTGACTTGATCAAGGTCAAACTCCGTAATAAAGATGTAATTTTTAGCTTAGGTCGGCCAACACACCTTATATTTCCGATAATTAATGAATTGCTACTAATTTTGTAATTAAGTAGTGGCACACTTGCTTAAGAAATCACCACGATTGTGCATGCATGTAGCAGCTCAGTGTCAGCCACACCACACGCTTGCACTGACAACGTACAATGCCAACTGTACACGTCCAAAGTCAAATAGGTACGAACACACATAAATTGTCAAACGAGTACTTAATGCGTAATTAAGGGGATTAAGACTCCATAAATTAAGTTATGAGCCCTTGGCAAAAGAAAGTGGTGCTTGGTAAATTAATATTCGCGCGCCATTACCGTGAGTAGTCAGTCAATGGCAAAAAATAATTATTTGGACGTCGGTGTTAGATTAGGAAGATAATGCGATCTTAAGAATGTTACTAGTTTATAGGATAATCTTATGCATTCTCGAGTAATTCGTTGACTTACTCTATTACGTTTTTTTTAAGCATATATGACGTTATTTCAGTATTCAAATATTTGGTACATACATGTTAGAACTTGAAAGCATATATTACCCAAAATCATCGAAATATAGTCGAAGTACTACACGGATTGGCCTAGAGCATCGTAAATGGATAAGGGAAAAACTGTCGCCCCGAAAACTCGAATCTATGACACGAGGCCTCAGATGCGCCCTGCACAATCATCAAGATATATATGGTTGTGAATTGTGATGACATAATTCTTCTATAGATTTTTGTTACCTTCAATGAGATCAAGTCCACTCTAAATTCTCAATAAAGTTCTTAATAACTATTGGGCCTGTACATTGGGCACCGTATAGGCCCATGTTTAATGTGGTTTACGCGTGTAGCCTAACCATTTGGGCCCAAAACACATCATTATCTTTTGTAAGTACTACTAGACTCGGGTCTTTTTAAAAGGCCATCTGTTTTTTTGTTACCGTAAGCTATCCCTTGTCATTGTTGTTTTTAACACATTAAATTCGCTTGCACATGTACGTGTTCTTTTCATATCTTTGCCTCGTTGTTTATTAATTGATGATGGTCATCTAAAAAAATGGAAGAACAATACGTCACAATCGCTGAGAATAGAAGTAGCACACATAGCACGTATAAGTAGTTAGATTGTTGACGGTTGGAACGTGTCAATATGTGCACATACGGGTCTTTTTTTTTGTCGAAGGAGAGGCGGCACTCTCCGGCTCCTCAAGGGAGCGTTCTATTAACATTTTAAAAAAGAGGGCTAAGTAGTCATATGAGTCTAGCACATAAGTCTATGCGGTTTCATCTGAAACTAATTACCAATAGAAAGAGTAGTTCATATGGTAGAAGTATTGATAAAGGCATGTAACACTTCAGATGTTAAATTAATATCAATAACGACCCGATTACAAATTAATTACTCCGTACATTATATCGAGCTAATGATGAACCAATAATTAACCGACCATAACTTTTAGACACTCTATATAAGCATATAGTCTTATCATACACGGACACGAGGACACAAGAAACCGTGGAAGGCTTCTAATCATGTCGGAATTAATGTGCAATGCCAGGCTACGTACGTACAAATAATAGTTGGAGACTGAATTGCCAGAGTAACACGAGCTCTCACATGTTGGAATGTGAATAATTCAGAGGAAATCCAAATTAGCAAGCTTCTGGATTTTCATATGAATGATAAAACATAGTACCCTTTTTACGTCTTTTGAGGTTTGTGTGTTGTGGTGAGAATCTGGGAAAGTTTTAAAATTAATGCACGTTATTGAATTCTGTGTTTGATTGATTATAAGCTATGAGGATATGATTTGGCGACTTCGAGTTGTCATTTTCGTTATAAATTGCTTGGCATCTTTCATAGACTTATATCCTAGCTAGCATGGGCTCTTTTTAAAAGTGTTATGTACAATTAAGATGTAATGTTTTGTTTCTATTGTATAAACTAACACCTAGCTAATTAGTTTTTGTAAATACTAACATCGATTTGGTATTCATTTTTCACAAATTTTGGGTTAGTAGGCTTTGTTGGAGTTGTTTCCTATATATATCGGAAGCGAGGATCAAACAACCACTGACATATAAGGCAGGTGAAACTCTGTAAATTGATTTAAAATCTCCGATTAGAAGGTGGATTCCGACCATATATACAAAATTGTTAAATTTACTTGATACATCACGCATTTCTCTTGATCCACTTTAATAACATGATATCATAGTAGATTTTGTTCATGTTCGTTTCTTCTTGGTTGTTTGGGGATTGGATTTAACGATATAAGCTACGTACTCGCACATTCCTTGGAATTGAGTTGGCTATAAGAAATCGATATGCTATCACCCGTCCTGCAAGAATCATGTGAAGAGGGGCGTGTATTAGAGTTGCTTCCCCATTTGAAGTGAGAGCGGTCAAAATACAACTAACATATATAAAAAGGTGAAACTCTACTTAGTACTTTACCTTTTGAGTTAGAAGATAAATCCCGAATTTATATCTAAAATGGTTAATTTCACCCGAGATATCGACAATGAAAGGAATTTGCCTGAGTAAAAAATGAATACTTGTTATTCTTTCATTCGACCATATATATAAATTCACAAAGCAGTATATTTTGTCCAAGAGGTTTTGGTTCAAATAAGGATCACTCTTATGGTAAGGGCTACCCCTTGTGGTAAGGAGTAATCTCATTCATTAGATTTACCTTTTTATTATGTAATGTATATTCCAGATTTTTTGGAAAAAAAAATTCAAGAAAAAGTTTTTCGTTTTGAAACAAAAAAAAAAAATTGATTTTTTGAAAAATAAAAAAATTTATTTTTTTTGATATAAAAAATTTATTTGATTTTTTGAAAAACAAAAAAAAATTATCGGATTTTTTGAAAAAACAAATTTTGATTTTTTGAAAATTAAAAAAATTAATTGTTTTTTGAAAAATAAAAATTTTTTTTTTTCGGATTTTTTGAAAAATAAAAAAATAGTTTCTTTTCGGATTTTTTGAAAAATAAAAAAATAACTTTTTTTAAAAATAATATGAACTATGTAGTGGATGATCTAGATTTTTTTTTAAAATAAATTATTTTCAAGAAAAAAGTTTTTCTTTTTTTTTACGAAAAATGATATTATGTTATTTTTTAAAAAATACCGTTAGATTATTTAACTATGACAGTTCAATTTTATACACTAAAAAGTTCAAATTAATATACTAAAAGTTCAATTTATAAATACTACGAGTTCAATATTATACGGGTTCAATTTTTTTTAACTATTAGTTCAATTTTTTGTTCTATGAGTTCAACTTTTATATCTTTTGAGTTCATTTTTTATATCATTTTATTTTCACAAAAATAAATTTATTTTAGTTTAATATTTTATTAATTCGAAAATATTTTTTCCTACAATACATAAATAAACACTAAAAATATAAAAAACATTTTTCTTCACAAAAGCAATGATTATAACCTTGAAATATGGTAGTTCAATTTTTACAACTGAAGTTTTCAATATATTATGTTAAAAGTTCAATTACGTGTATTAGAAGTTCAATATTGTTGTACAATAAGTTCACTTTTTTCTTAGTGTTAGTTCAATTTCTATTACTGTAAGTTCAATTTTTTTTATTATTCGATTTTCTCGAAAATGAAAATAAGTCAAAGTTGATTTAACCCTGAAATATGGTAGTTCAATTTTTACAATTGAAGTATTCAATATATTATGTTAAAAGTTCAATTACGTGTATTAGAAGTTCAATTTTTGTAATTTGTACGGGTTCAATTTTGTTGTACAATAAGTTCAATTTTTTCTTAGTGTTAGTTCAATTTTTATTACCGTAAGTTCAATTTTTATTACCGTAAGTTCAATTTTTTTATTATTCGATTTTCTCGAAAATGAAAATAAATTAAAATTGATTTTTCGAAAATTTATTTTTTTCCCCAAAAAAAGTGTTTTTTTTATATTTTTTGGAAAACAAAAAATAATTTTTTTTGATTTTTGGAAAACAAAAAATAATTTTTTTTGATTTTTGGAAAACAAAAAATATTTTTTTTTGATTTTTGGAAAACAAAAAATAATTTTTTTTGATTTTTTGAAAACAAAAAATAATTTTTTTGATTTTTTGAAAAAAAAAATAATTTTTTTTGATTTTTTGAAAAAAAAAGTTTTTAATTTTTTTTTAAAATTAAAAATTAAAATAATATGGATCATCCATTATAAGGTAAGGTGGTAAATCCAATGGATGGGATTACTCCTTACCGTAAGGGATTGTCCTTACCGTAAGAGTAGTTCTCTCTCTCTCTCTCTCTCTATATATATATATATATAGGTTTTGGTTTCGGTAGGGACTAACCTTATGGTAAGGAGAAGTGCTTATAGTAGGGACTAATCTCATCTCTTAATTTTAAAAAATCAACGATCCAAAATTTATGTGACAGCTCACCCCAAAAAAAGATGCGTCTCTCCCCTGTGTGTTTTTTGTGCCGCACGAGATATGCTTCTCCTCCACTCCCGATTGATTTTTTCTGCCCTACTCCCCTCTTGAATGATCACAATCCCCTCCCATCTTGATCTTTTCCTGATCGATCCTCTTGATCGATTTTTTTTTTCTGATCACAATCCTCTTGATCCGTTTTTTTTCTACTCCATCCAAGTGCCTGCAATCCTGATCGATCGATTTTTTCTTTCTGCCCCATTCCGTCCACGAAATCAATGAAATTCAGAGGGTTGGTTGAAAGTTAGTGAATTCCACGAAATTCCTTCGATTGTGCTGATTTTTCAAGTGATTTGCACTGAACTTGATTAAGTTTGTTGACTTTCGAACTTGATCTTGTTGATTTTGAATTTGACAGCAAATTGTGTGTAGAATTTCTCTTGACAGCAGATTAAGTGTGTTGTTGATGTGTTGTTGACGTGTTTGCTGATTTTTCACTTGATTTTGTGATTTTTATGTGCTGAAATTCACTTGACAACAAATTGCTTGTTAAATTTCTCTCTTGATAATAGATTAAGTGTGATGTTGATTTGTTGTTGATGTGTTTGCTGATTTTCACTTGATTTGTGATTTTTGTGTGGTAAATTTCTCTTGAGAGCACATTGCTTGTTGAATTTCTCTTGACAGTAGATTAAGTGTGTGAATTGTTGATGTTCAATTGTGATTCTTTTGCTTTACTGATTTTGTTGATCTTCTTCTTTCATGTAACCTACCAACTGTTTGATGAAATGCTTGATCTAAGTCATGAACAACATGTTGTGTGACATTTCAATGCCAATTTGTAATTGCTATGATTCCGATTTTGTGCTCAACTTTGCTTCATATGATGTGATTATGTGATCAAATTGGACATGTTAGATTTAGATTTGGTGAACTGATTTTTTGTTTGGTCTAAGTCATGAACAATACATGTTTTGTGCCATTTCAATAATAATTTGTAATTGCCATGATTCAGACAAAAAATCAACTTATACATGCTTGCTATGGCAGTTTTCTATATGTTGTCAAGTGTGATTTTATTTAGGTTCATATGACATGCTCTGCTTTTATTTAATTTTTTTTGAACTCATGTTCACTAGTTTTTGAACTTATATCACTATTTTCTAAACTATGTGTTTGTCTTTTATAAACCACTTTTATAGATATTAATGGGGGTCCATCAAGGGTCAATGACGATGATTCAAAAATAAATCAATTGTCTAGTGCACCAAACAAAGAGGATTTAGTTGAGAGCTTTGTTGGGATAAGGGCTCCAAGTCAAGTTACCATGTTGCCACCAGAACAGGCCAAAAACAAGGGTAGTGGGAAGCGGATCAAAGGAGGTAAAGAGAAACCGATTGAAAAAAAGAACCGTCCCAAAAGGAAGTGCAACAGGTGTAATCAATATGATGATCATGACAACAGGAATTGTGAAAAAAATGCAGAGGAAAAAGAAGAAGAAGACTTCTAAATGAAAGTGATTGTCCTAAAATTGGAAGTCATCTTTATAAATAATTGAACTGTTTTCAGTAGAATATTGAACTTCTCTTCAGAAATTTTTGTCATAATGTTTAGGTCGTATTATGTGATCTTTTATATGAACAACTCACCACATATTCGAGAAGTATTGAATTCTTATCATTGTTTTCCCTTTTTTAGTTTATATGGTGACACACAATGTAATTAGTTCTTTTATTTCAATAATTCATCCATTGACATCCTTTAGTAATTTCTTTTTTAGTTATTCTCAACTACTTGAGCTCTAACTATATTTTTTAGATACACAAGATACACAAAGTATTTCCAAATAAAAAATTTATGTAGAAAATAAAGCGAGTAGAAAATTATGAACTACTAATGTTAAGTATTTGAACTCATAACGTAAAAATTTGAACTAATCGATAAAACAATTTTTGGGTTCATCATCATCTGAGCTGCTTTTATCACCCTCATGAAAGTTGGAACCTTCTTCATCATCTAAGCTGCTTTCATCATCCTTTTCTTCAGGTTCATCATCATCATCTTTTTCTTCAGTTTCATCATCAACATCGTTAGATTCAGTTTCATCATCATTAGCATCGTCAGCATCATTATCTTCAGGCTCCTCAAGGACATCCCCATATGAACTAGAATCTGCATCATTATTTACAGAACTACAACATAATGCAAAAAATTGAACTACTTGTACAAAAATGTGAACTACCGGTACAAAAATTTG
Organism: Polygonum aviculare; assembly: GCA_934048045.1. Lineage (NCBI taxonomy): Eukaryota > Viridiplantae > Streptophyta > Magnoliopsida > Caryophyllales > Polygonaceae > Polygonum > Polygonum aviculare. Next base: position 25,277,552 of record OW204032.1, read on the forward strand.
AACTGGAGACTAGAACGCATCACATTTTAAAACACTGGGACACAACAAACATTCAGCATATTTAAAAACATCACATCATAGTTTTTAAGTGCAAAACTGGAGATTATATAAGACGCTCAGCCTCATGACATAATTTTATTTGATTAATTACTAATGTGGCATATGCATATGTTATTAAGATGTGCATAGTCTAGCATATTGTTAGTTAATGTAGCAAGTTAATTAGTCTCACTGATGTGGCCAGATTAGTAGTCAATTAGGTTGTGAGTATTGGTCTTTAGGCATGTTCCTCTAGTATAATCACTAAACAGTTGTATAAATAACTCTCTTACCCTTCAGCCTAACAACTAACTGATATGATTTTAATTGCAGTTTGTGTTCGCACAGAGAAGAGAACCTCTCACTTCTCCGACTCTTTCTCCTAGTTCCTAGCCTCTTCCAAATTTCTACAGCCGAGGCACATACATGACAGCATATATTCCTATGTAGTCATAAAATTCTGAAAATGAATCTCTAAGACAAAATTTTCTATTATCTCAACACAAAAGAATTCACAATGTAGTCTAGTTTGAAAGAACCTAAACTTCCAAAAACCTAATTGGCTTCAACATCTCTCACAGAAATCAATAGCAAATTTTGAACTTCAATCCATAACCAATTGAACTACTCACATAAAAGTTTGAACTAGTCATATAACGGGAAACAATAAGAAATGCGGGAATCAAACATGCTCCAATCCATCCTTACTTCTCCACCAAACTCCAATAAAACAGAGCAGTACAAGAATTCGATTTTTAAGGTCTTCACAAATCAAAGTTTTCGTACAAACCCTAGGACTTCACAATTTTGCACAAATCAGTAGTATAACATCAAATAGAAGCGAACTCGAGTTCTTTAAACGCAAAATCAGCAACTAAAGTCAACAAAGGGGAGAAATCGCAACAACAAACGAAGAAGTTGATGAACGAATCAAAGACCTAAATAATTGAAGAAATCGAAGCAAAAAACGAGCAGTATGCCGGATCAAAAAACGACATCAGCATGAGCATCTACTTGTTCAAATCAGCAAAGAAATTGATATTAGAGGGCGAATCGAAGCTGGTTGTTGTGGAGTGTGGTAGAGTGAATGGAAGAACGGAGGAAGAAGTCTGAGAGGGTCGAGAACTTCTGAGAGAGTTGAGAAGGGCTTGAGGCATGGGATAGAAGGTGATGGCCATATTTACAATTTTGCCACTAAAAAAATTTTATTTGATTACCAGCACGCAGCATCTCTTCTAATCTCGTCCGTCAATTTCTTTGTATCAACGGTGATTATTAGTCCATATTATAAGCCTTCTCCTTACTATATGGTAGTACCTATGTGAACTCGACTCTTGTCCAAGATCGTAAATATACACCACAAACTGTGTTTCCTCGTTGATCTTAAGAACAATTATTCATAGTGTACGAATACAATATGATAAGGGCATGGCGGTCCATAATTATATCGGATGGAACCGTGCACATACCATCCATGAACAGGTGGCTCAAAATAAAGAGACGTGGCAACCACCCATTGGATGTAAACGAAGTTTTCTCTCGAAAAAAAGTTGTGCGCTTGATATATGTTGTCGTGTGCGTAGAAGAGAGGCGATCATGTGCATGCGGGCCCACCGAGGCTGCCATACGCCTCCAGCGCTCGCGTACACGCCTTCCTTGTTCTAAATAAGCCACCAAAGAGTAGAGTTAAGCCTATACCCTAATACATTGGCACGACTTAGGAAATTAATTAGTTGCGTATCTTAGGACTCTTCATCGCCAACATGCTGGAACAATTGTCTTTACAGGGCTAATTAATTGTCAAAACAATTGTCGATTACTTGAAAGTGTAATTAACGTGAGGAAGGATATCAATATATAAGCCTAATTGCTTCACTTAACAGCACAATTAGTTGGTCATGCATGCATGCATATAAAGTATCCAAATGCGACCGTTTTCATGAATTATATATGTCACCCCAAATACATAGGGTACGGTACTGGTTATGCTACGTGGCTTTTCCTTACATCTTTGTTGTACGACTAAAAATTAAGTCACAGTTTCGTAATACTGGAAAGTTTGATACAGTGAAGAATCTCAACTTTATTATATCTTGTTACTAGACCTGGTAATTCGGGTTGTTCGGGTCAGTTTGGATCGGGTTGTTTGGTTCGGGTCAGTTCGGATCAAACAGTATTTCGAGTCTTGTTTGGTTCGGTTCGGTTCGGGTTCGGATGTTGTTCGGGTTCGGGTCTAGTTCGGGTTCTGGTCGTTTCGGATCGTAATACTTCAAATTAGTTCGGATCGGATGTTGTTCTGTTTTGGGTCTAGTTCGGTTCGGGTCCTTTTAGGATTGCTTCGAATCGGATCATTTCGGGCCGGGTTAATTCGGATTCCGGTGTTATTTGGATTCAATTTTTTTAAAATTAAAAGATCACCCGCAACGGTGAGTTTTTAACGTAGAAGGTTTGGACCCTTTAATGAGTACTTTAATGTGTCTTGTAATAAAACATAGTTACTACATATTATTGACAAAGATTTCAATGTAATTTCTACTTAGTTAATTAAAAAAAATTAATTACTATTTATATTATATACATACACATACGTACGAGAAGAACAAATTACAACTCTAAAATGGGCCTAACAAGTTTAGTTCGGGTTAGTTCGGTTCGGGTGCAGTTCAGTTCAGGTGAAGTTCGGTTCGGGTCAGTTCGGTTCAGGTTTAGTTCGGGTCAGTTCGGTTTGGGTGTTGTTCGGTTCGGTTCGGATTCAGTTCGGGTCTGGATCGTGTTCGGATTGTTCATTTTTCCCTGTTCGGGTTTCGGATTCGGGTCACTTTCTGCCGGGTCTACTTGTTACGAAGCATATATATAATATCTTCAATAAAACCTCGAATAGTTTATAATTTACATTTTAATTAAGGTCTCTTAAGATTATAGATGATAGTTAAGTTATCGCTTTTAACAACGATTTTTTTTATTCCTAATCTAAATGCCTTTATGGCCCTAAACCAAAGAGTTGACTCCTCCGTTTAGTGAATGGAGGCGTTTGCCATACCATTGTAATGCAACAAAACTAAGGACGTCATCAACAAAATTAGAAATGGGCTTTAAGTACCTTCCTAGCTAGCAATGTGTTATCATTTGATCGAGTATTTGGCAAAGAGAATCGAAACACGTTTAGTAATACAACAAGTAATTAACCTCCTATTTATGGATTGCTGGTTCTTTAAGCATGGCTTAAGCCAAACAAGTAATGTTTTTCAAGTTTCAGGGCTTTTTTATTATTTCAAATCAAATCATTCTAGCTTATGAACAACTTCCTTTTTATCTTTTTCCGACCAAAAAAAAAAACTTCCTTTTTTTCTGTTTGAAATTTATAAATAATTTTTTTTAACAATACTCCGTACTGTATATCTACTATAATACAGTATAAAGCGGAACCCAAGTCTTTGTTAAAATTTGCGCCACGTCATCAACCATGAATAAAATAATGATTTTATTTTTTGCGTTGATTTTCAAAAAATAACTTATATATCTTCTTGATATCTTATCCAATTTCCTTATGTATACTTAATATCTTACTCAATTATAGATCCTTATACGAATAAGGAAATTGAAGTGATTTTCTTATTAATATAAATTTGAATAGAACTATTTTAGAATTAAAATTGTATGAATAAAAGTACATATATAGGTCAATAGGTTCGGACTTTGGTCTATCAGATTTGGATTATAAGTTCCCGAGTTAAAAGCGTATTCGTATCAAAATTCGATCTCAAATCGATTAATTCGATTTTATATTTATATTACCCGTACATGGTACGGGGTTTGTACTAGTTAGATAGATATAGCAAGGCCATAGCCATATTAAAGTACTTTCTACCAAAAACTATAGCAAGGCCATAGCCATATTAAAGCACAAACATCATCATGATAATGAGCATGGGCTTAATGCATATACAGGCCCTCGAACTTGCACGTTTTTGTCACTCAGGCCCCTGTACTATGAAATGTTCAATTAGACACCTGTACTTAGCATTTTTTGTTCTATCAAGCCCTCCTCACACGCCATGTGCCACGTGGATGCCACATCAACGCCACGTGGATGCCACGTCAGCGCCACAAGCCACACCAATGCCACGTTAGCTCCACATAAATGTCACGTCAACATTGATGTGGCATGGTTAAAAAAATAAGATTTTTTTAAATAAAATTTATATGAATTTTTTTAAAAAAATATTTTACAATTTTCTAAAAGTTTTTTAACAAAATCATAAAATATTTTTTTAAATAAATTGTACAATACTTTTTTAAAATATTTTTTTAACAAAATCATAAAATATTTTTTTAACAAATTCATAAAAATTCATAAAATATTTTATGATTTTGCTAAAAATTCATAAAATTTCATAAATTATACAATGCTGACGTGGCATTTATGTGAAGCTAACGTGTCATTGGTTTGGCTTGTGGCGCTGACGTGGCATCCACGTGGCGTTGATGTGGCATCCACGTGGTACATGACGCGTGAGGAGGGGCTTGATAGAACAAAAAATGCTAAGTACAGGTGCCTAATTGAACATTTTATAGTATAGGGACCTGAGTGATAAAAACGTGCAAGTTCGAGGGCCTGTATATGCATTAAGCCTAATGAGCATGCTAAACAAACATAAATATTTTGAATCAAAACAAAGGTCCATACGGACCATACCCCAATTTCTGATTTCTACAAAATTTCCAAAATTATAACCATCATGATCGTTGTAGACTTGTAGTATATGGTGCCATCACAAATTATATGACTGAAATTAAATGCATACAAAGTAGATCACCACAGAGTACAGAGTCGGCAAATTATTGAATATTGGCAATTGAAAATATGGGCGGGACCTGTGTATTGTCGTCAATTATGACATAAAAATCCTTTATGATTATAATTGTATGATAAACTAGTGGTGATGCCCGTGCATACGCACGGGATAAATTTTTCGAATGGTCGTAATATTTCTAAAATTTTGGATTAAACCAATGATATAATTGTACCTCAATAGTATATGTTTATAATGTATCATTGGTTTAAAAAAGTTCATATTAATATATTAGAATGATATTAAAAAGGTTCATGGTAAAATGTGTAATTGCATTTTAATAAATAGTGTTAGTATTAAGAATAAAAATATATCAGCACATGAAGAACTAAATTTATCATTAAAATGTAAACCAGAAATCTAATTAAAGCTATTAAAATAAATATACACATATCTATATTAGCACATAAATAAAATACAAATTTAGCATTACATGTTTTTTAGAAATCTAATTAACATTAATGTGAGTCTAAAGACTCTAAACTCCATTACATACATTCTGAGCAATATGCTCTAGAAGTTATATTATATTGGAATATTTATCAACACACATGCATCTTGTAAATCAAGCTTGCATTTGTCTTCTCTTCAGCCTTGATCTCTATATTGGTGCTATAGATACGGGAGCTGCATCACTACAAAATAGGAAAAAAAACAGCTTGAAAATTGAAGTTCAACTTGAAAATTGAAGTTTAGTTAAATAAAATGAGTGGCATCACAAAAAAGTTTCAAACGATTTACAAATTCATCAAGAGAAATCAGAGATTTATCAAACAATCAGTCAAAGAAAAAACAAAGTATAATCACGAAACAGAACTTACGGAACTAACCTAACCACAACAATCGTTACAAATTGCGTTCGTTTTCTTCGAATTGGCATAACCTTCGATCGCTATCGTCTTCCACATCCTGAAAACAAAACAACTTTTGGAGACGGAATCAAAAGATGCAAAATCAACCAACAAATCATTCGATCAAAAGATTATAAAATCAAACAATAAATCAACCACGTGAATTTTAGTGATTTGGTGCTTTTTTCTTCGCTCAACCTCAAAAAGAAAGGGATTGAAATGACGGAATTAGGGGGCAAGGTATGGAATTTGAGAGGAGAAAACGGATGATAATGGTGGTGGTGAGTGCATGAATTATTGTATTTATATAAAACAAAATGTGAAAGGCAATTAAGTTTCACTAACTAAATTTTTGTATCCCGTTACTATCATTCAACATGGCACTAATGGCAGTAATTATTGTATTGTATCCCGTTACTTTCCCGTTACTATCACGTTACTTCCCTCAACATGAATTATATATTTATAGCAGTAACTAATGTGGCACTAATGGCCTTAATTACTAATTAGGGTGCTAAAAAGATGTATTGTATTGGGCCATAGAATTCACGTAACGTGAATGAAAATGGGCAAATAATTAACCTGCAGTAATTAACCTAAAAAATGGGCAAGCATTACTCAAAAAAAAAATGTTTTTTAGTTGGTGGATCCGTAATGTGAATGTTGCACTAATTAACTTGTAGTGCTAAAAAAATAAAATTTTAACCTATAGATATACTTCTATCCTAATTCTGAATTCTATTTTGAATTTGTGATTTAAAATGTACTTAGTATTAAATAAATTTGAGTCATGATTAGTTGTAGGAGTGTTATAAAAATTTGTAATTTTAAAATTTGAATTTGTGATCACCTTTTTGTATTTACTTTTTAGTTTTTTATAGGACACAAAATACTAATTTTATGTACTTCTAATATAATAGTTTATTCCTTTAAATAATTACTCTTTATACTCATTTAACTTTTTTCCAGTATAGATATAGATATAGATATAGATATACTTCTATCCTAATTTTATGTATCTATATCTATATCTAGTATAGATATAGATATAGATTATTACTCCGTTTAACTTTTTTCCATAGCATAGCATGCACTATCACCGGCCTCAAACAAAACACTTTTTGATATGTACTAAATGTTCGTCCTATACTATAATTTTTTACTGTTATTAAAGAAATGATAAAGTAGTATTATGAGCAGAGAAAGGTGAATGCTGTAAGTAAATGTTACCATTAAAATTGAGATAGTTTTATAATTTAATAGAGATCGAAGTGTTCAAAGAAATAGAACAAGGAAAAATTAGATAATGAGAATAAAAATGAGATTTTTTTGGTAGAAAGAATAAAAATGAGATTGAACAGGGATAATATTGTAATAAATTGTTGATATAAAAGAAAAAGGGACAAACATTTTTTTGACTACGGAAATATAGAGAGGATAAATTATAAGAGGAATTAGTAGCTCATGCCCCTATTTGATAAGCACTTTGCAAATATATCCTTGTTTTTTTTCGATTTGTAAACATGTTCAAAAATATTGTAAAAATGTATAAAAATAGTGCATAAATGCCCAAAATGACTAAATTTTGTCATATAAAAGAAAAAATTACATTCTAATCAAAAAACTCAAAAAAATATTAATATTTTTACTGAAAAAATAATATATTTTAATAGAATAACTTTTTCTCTCAATTTGAAAATATATATAGATGAGATTATATATATTTGAATAGTAAAACATTATCTTCAAAAGATTATGGAGATTGATAACGAGATTTTTAGAAGATTCTATCCATTTTGAAAATTGAAGAGAATAAAAATTATAAAAATCAATGAGAGAGGGTTGTTGTATCATGCCATAATTTCCCCAAAAAAATAAAATAAAAACCGAGAGTGTTTTTAGCTGCCCATTTCGATTTGAATGATAGATGACAGGATTTCGGGTCAGGGTGACAACATCTGAACTGTGGATGACAAGATTCCAAGTCAAGGGATGCATGATTATCGGAACAATAACAAGTACCTAACGATGTTCTTATTTTTTCAACATCTGAACTACCAAATAGCATAATATCTTAATTATTCACGATATCTTGTTTTTTTTGTACTTTTCAATTCTATATTTAGAAATAGTTTTTAGAATTTATACTTGAATTTTTTTAGCATAATTATAATATTTTTTAATAAATTAGTATGTGAAAATAATATAAAATTTATTGCAAAAATATTCAAAAGAATATATTATGCTATTTGGTAGTTTTAAGAACGTTTTTGTAAACTTTTTTATTGGGAGGGGCATGATCACAAATTTGCCTAAATATAAAGGGATGGAGGAATTACTTCAAAAAGATGGGTCTTAAACGGATTTTTAAACAATATTTATAGTTGGTTGGTTAGATATGGCAAATCGAAAAAGTTTGGAAGGGTTCGTCACTTCGTCCTACACTTAAAAGACAAAAAAGAGGAAGACAAAAGGGATAAATTGGGCCCCGTGGAAATCAATTTTCAGTTAATGGCAGTCCATCGTTAGGTACTTGCTATTGTTCCCATGATGAAATGACGACGGTCGTTTCTTTTCATCATTTTGTTTAATTTGTGCTATTTTTTGGGTCAAGTGAACCGATAACTTTTAGGTGTTATTTTCGGAGGTTTAACCGTTAAATACTGCAGATGTAAAGTCTTTATTTGTACTATTTGTTGTGTGATGCTATATTTGGAATGCATTTTTATTCCCCACAATAACTAATTTTTTTTGCATTCATATATTTTGAGACTTATTGACAAATAAATCCTGTGCGTATAAAAAATCAAAAATTTCGGCCTAAACATGCATGATCTCTGATCTGGATAACTTATAAATAGTAGATAGGTAAAAAAAATAGAGGTAAAATTAACACTTAAATCTAAGCACTGTTTATCTATGCTGATTGGGGAAAAATGCCTCCGACATTTAGTATAAAGGTTAACTCAAATTAGAAGATGGTTTGTATCTGAATCAAACCCATACAACACCTGACACGAGGAAGGAATCTAAGGCAAGATTTAGTTCGTCTATAACGGTCAACTATCATGTCAATTCTATATCTTTTTATCCAAAAAATTTAGGGTGAGGGGATGGTGTTTCATTCCAACGACAGGGAAGACTCCCAAAAACTCAGAGAGCTCTTACAATAGAATTTACATATGACTCACCTCAAGTAGACTATTGGAGGATCGAGTCTGCAACCTGTCAGACTGATATTCTGTCTTGCTCTACTAGACCTTCCCCTTGAGGTTACGTCAATTCCGTATCTGCGGGGGAAATAAATTCTCACATTGAAAATTGAAAAATGAATTGTTCGTAAGTATATAAGGTACTCTCCTTATTACCAATTAATTTTAGGATAGAACGCCTGGAACTTATATGCTGGTTCTATCGTGTATATGCGCACAGACCAACATGGCGACTGATGTCCGCGTTTTTAGGTAGATTTTTAGGGTTTAGATAAGTTAGTTTAAGTTGTTTTTCGTGGTTGAGTCATGTGTTTTTGAGTCTTTTTGCATGAGTTTTCGTATTTCCTTGAGATTCGGAAACTACGCATATTTGTGTCGTTTTGTAGGTGTTTTGAAGCTTGAAGAAGAGTTTGGAGCAATACTAAGAGAGGATGGACAAGCTAGGAGGAAGATCTCAAGTGGAAGAGCTAAGGAGAAGAGCTAAAAGAAGCAAAATCAAGAGGAAAAGTGAAGAAATCGACCCCGGGATCGAGCTAGGAAGGGTCGAGCACGAACCAAGTGAAGAAGTAGAAGATGCTGAAAAAAGTGCTCTCAAGATCGACCCTGAGGGGGGTCGATATCGACCCCTAGGGGGTCGATTCTAGGCACCGCCTTCCCTTATTCCGGATTTGCTTGTTGAAGTTTCCTAGTTTGTATTTTAGGAAGGTGTTTTGTTTGTGTTTCCTAGTTAGATTAGGACTCCTTTTTGTCTATAAAAGGAGGTTGAACCTATAGTTTTTATTCATGCTATGCTATGCTATGCTTTGGATTCAATAATCAATCAATTGATAATCCAAGACTTGGAGTTGGGAAGAAGACTTGGAGAGCAAGTTTGAGGTTTGTAAGATTGACCTTTGGTTTTTAGTTGAATTAAAGTTTGGTTTGATTATGTCTTCTTCTTCTTCTTCCTTGTTCTTCTTTGCTATGTGTGAGTAGTCTTCTAAAGTTCTAGGGTTGGGCAAAAACCCAACACAATCATGCATGTTTAAAACTTGAATTCATGACTTGAATGCTTGATGATCATATCTAACCTATCTTATGCTTAATCCTTGGTGAAAATTGAGACATGTCTTGTAATTAACCCTAGCGAAAGTGAAAAGTTAGTTGCTTGATTATATCTAATAGGATTATTTGCGAAAGTTGATATTCCTAGGTTGAAGGATAGGTAGAAAGTTGTTTGATTTGCGAAGGTTGATTGAATAACTTGAATTGTTTGCGAAAGTTAACTTTTCTATGATCTAGATTGCATGATAGTTGTGAGTTCTTGTCAAAAGCATGTATGGTTGTTGTTGTGGTAGCCTTAGCCCTAGGATTTGCCTTTTATATTGATTAAAGCTCGTATCTTGTGCCTTGATCCCGACTCCCTAAGTCGAGTTCGAGTTAGTTGCTTGTGAATTGTGTTGTTCGTGTGACTCCGTCCTCAGGATCGACCTCCCTAGGGTCGAGATCGACCCTCTTTGGGTCGAGCCTGAAGTTGTTTGCCCTTTGTTCCCTTTGCTTTTCGTAGTTTATCGATTAAACTTAGCATTACTCTCACTCCCGTGAACGATCCTGACTTCGCTGTACTCAGCGGGGTCTTGAATATAAATTTATTTGTTCAAGAAAACCCTTCAACAGCGACATATGAACCCCACGTCAGATAACACGTCCTACCGATTATAACAATGTCATATCAATATGGACATTTGATGTTTTTAGATTGGATATATAACTTCATTTGCAATGAAGAACATGCTTAGCATATATCTTTTGTACAATTTATAATCAAGCGCCTTTGTGATCCTAATGAAAAGTGTCGATTAACCTTATCTTACAAACCAACTCTTACGATCTTACAAGAAGTCTTACACTACATGTACCTACATGTTTGTCACTTTTTTTTGTTATCTCTGCCACCGGTAATGATCAAATAATACGCTCCAAACATACACTAAATTAACTATAACTAGTTGGAGACCCATACCATGTACGGGGAATGACCATTTTTTTCATACTCATATACATTATATGAGAATTATCTTAATAAATAAAATAAATAAATTATATGAGATGTGTGTAAAAGATAGTTTTTCATCCTCATACTTCTAACTTGTACATTAAAAGATATAAATTATGTGAGATTTGTGCAAAAGATAATATTCCATGATATTTTAATTGGATAAAATCTTAATTGGTTAATAATTTTTCATCCTTGGAAGTTAATCTCTTGATACCGAAAAGTATATAGAGAGATTCTAGCTAACATAATCTGTCATTTTCCATTTTGATATGTAATCCAATTATAGTGCAGAATCCTCTTAATTTTGGTTCATAATTTGATCTTATTAATACTTGCTAAAATAAAAGCATTATTTTACTCAACCTCGATTACATGGCGTAAATAGTATTTTTTATTCAACATCGATGAGGTGGCGCAATTTTTAACAAAGACATAGGCTCCGCTTTATACTGTATTATAGTAGATTGTATAACTTGAGATACTAGGTTATTTATTCGACCAAAAAAAAAAAAGATACTAGGTTACTTATTATAATTTCCCTTTTATCTAGAACATTGCCTTATGTGAGGTGAAGTATTATTTTTAAGGGTTTAGCCCTTCTACTAGATGACTCAAATCTTAAGTTATCTACTAGTATAAAGCGGAACCTATGTCTTTGTTAAAAATTGCGCCACCTCATCAATGTTGAATAAAAAATTCTATTTATGCCATGTAATCTAAGTTGAATAAAATAATACTTTTATTTTAGCAAGTATTAATAAAATCAAATTATTAACCAAAAATTAATAGGATTTTGCACTATAATTGGATCGCATATCAAAATGGAAAATGGAAAATTATGTTATAATCTCTTTGTATAATTTTCGGTATCAAGAGATCAACTTCTTACCAAGAATGATTTTTTTTAACCAATTAAGATCTTATCAAATTAAAATATCATGGAAATTATCTTTTGCACAAGTTTCATTACAAATATATATTTTAATGTACACGTTAGAAATATAAGGATGAAAAATTATCTTTTACACACATCTCATATAATTTATTTGTTTTAGTTATTAAATAATCCAAATATAATTTATATGACTATGAAAAAAATGGTCATTACCCGTACATGGTACGGGTCTTCGACTAGTTGTGATTGAAGGGGGATTTTAATATTTTATCCCTAAAATTACAATATCCACCGGACACTATAGCTGATTAATATGGAGTTGTCACATCCTCACCTAGTTGCAATCCAGGGGCATAAAAGAATTAGTTATTGAACGATCAATAAACGAAAACAAATTAAACTAACAATACAAAAGAGAGGGTGAGGCTTTATAAATTTATTAAATTATACAGGTTATGTAATTAAGTTGGATTCTCAACAACATTCATCCATACTGTATAATATAATTGAAGAAGTTCTATGTTTTTTTTTTTAACTTACGTATTAGCCTATAATTGAAGAAAATGTAAGGTATGCTGATTGATTTACTTCAAATAATCGGTAAAGAATAGATGTCTATAATACAGTTTTTTTTTAAATTTAGATTTTATAATATATAGTTTTATATTACAAATCTAATTTGTATACAATAATTCTGTTTTGTATATAGTTTACCTACTTATTAATAAATTTTGTCATCATATGATTAGCAAGTAGCCTAGTTCATATATTATGTCCTTGTTGTTTATAAAAACTTATCACTTAATTAGAGTTACTTCCAATAATCCTACGTGTTTTTTTTAATGATTTAAGGATTCAATTAGAAATCTTTTTAATGTTTTGGAATAGCCACTAGAGAAGAGTGATTTGCGGTCGAGAAATTAGCTATGCAGAACAAGAAACTGAAGAAAGCGACATCAAATCTAATTACAAATCGATAATACTCCGTATACAACTTAACCACCCCAATTATATATTGCATTGGACAAAAAGAAAATTATCGGAATATTAGTTAAGTACGTGGTTATTTCATGCCCTCATTCCCTAAATCTTGTGAGCCTACTTCACTAGAATTAAGCTTCAAAATTAGTCAAGTTGTACACTTCAAACTAGTGCTGGATATTAAATATATATATATATATAATTAGCTTTTTAAAAGTTAATAATGCACAACGAAATTATTTGATGTTTGTCGGTTGAGTGAAATAATCTAATTCAATTGGGGGTTTGGACTTTGGATACATAACTAATTATTTTGCTAGTGATAGCTTATTAGAGTATCCACAACGAAGACTAGTTACATTTCTTAAGTATTAAAAATAAATAAAACGTCAGAAAAAAATCAGACTTTTATTAAAATTGCATTTCTCATTTAGGTGAGAAATTGCTTGCAGAATAAATGAAACCTGACACATTTCTCTGTCAAAAAGGTATTTTATCTAATGGAGAAGAGAGAGGAGACTAAAAGATAATTTAAGAAATTTGTTTCATATTCTCAATTGTTGATGCTCTTACTATCGAGAAAATAAAGATTTCTTATCGATAAATAAATAAAATAAAATAAAAATATAATCAGCTTTGTCAGATTTGTGCAGAGAAATTTACAAAAAAGATTTCTCCTACACAATTGAGTAGAAATTTCTTATTTCTCTACAAAAAATCTAACATATCCCTCATTTTTTTTAAAAGAAATATGAAGTGCATTTCTCCATTGTTGACCATAGAGAATAAGAAGGAAGATTTTTTAACAATTTTAAAAAAGATTAAAGGGAATTTATCAGACTTTTTTATTTTCTTATTTTCTTTATTAGTCAAGAAATCCCTATAATTTCTCAATTGTGGATGTTTGTAAGTACTCACCAAGCTAGGTAGTGATAGAGGTTGATGATTGGGGTTTAAATTTAGGTATAGATACATGATTTATGATCCATTTGGATTGCTCATTAATATAAGTTATCTTACTTTATAATGTTAGATTATGATTGAATATGAGTCGACAGAAAAGACATTAAAAATGTGATGTAGGAAATGCTCAACTCGAACTTAAGCTGAAAAAAGTGTCACTTTTAACTTGAGCACAACACAATTGTAGCTAACTAAATGATTAACATCTAACCCGCTCTCTTTACTACCAAATCTGTTCATATTTATGGAAGAGTACGTGGATTCTTATGATCTAATATGCAATGCATGCTTATACCTGCCTCTAGCTAATTAATTTTCTCTCTAGCTAGTTAAGATTTATGTATGTATGCATTCTAATCTCAGTTATTGTTTTTTAATTTGTAATCTTTAAGAGTTATAGTACTTACAAATTATTATATATATACAATAGAAGAATAGGCACTATCAACTTTTTTATGTGTAAGGACCAACCGTAATCTATTTCAACCGATGAATTTTTTTGAGTGAAAGTTGATTCAGTTATTAATCAGTGAAAATTTTATAGTTCATGATGTGTGTGCGTGTAGTTGACATTGCAACTTTTATGGTCCTTATATTTGGATAGTGGAGTTATTTTTGAAAGTTATATATGTGTATATATATATGCAAAATTTATTACCGAGTTTTTTAAAATGTAATCCAACTGACTATATATTTTTTGTACATTTTCTCTATCTCTAAATATTTATTCCTAATTTTGTAAATTATAAAAAAAAAACGGATGATGACTGAACCCCAAAGCATTCAAATAATGTCACCGGAAGAGAAATGATTAAGATCTGAAAATTAAAAGATTTAACCACAAACTGAAGAATTAGCGTCTAAACAAAAGCTTAGCTTTTTTCAAAATACTTCGTTTTTTTATAATTTTGGGGTTGAATCAAAATATACTACACACAACTTGGTAGAGCATCGGGCACCACCACACCAATATGATCAAAGGATATTTCAAGATAATGGAGAACTTGAACATAAGGACTAATACTTCGAACATATACAAAAACGCAAAAAACAACAACAATACAAACAAATTAAAACATCAAATGAAATCGACTAAGATCCAAGTTCTTTAAAATAAATTTTGACGGAGCTAGGGCGAAAAATGGTCAGCTTTTTTCTTCGGTTAGTTTGATTACGATAAATGTAGGCATCATCGGCATGAGAACAAACAGTTTGTGTAAGTTGCATTTGGGACCCAAATCGATCATACACTCTCTCGTCTGCTATAAACTTAATAGATGCGAGTATGTATTTGCTTTATGCATCTACTATACACGTACTATAATACACTGTGTTTTATTGGGCTAAGCCATAATTAATTAACAAGCCGGATCTAAAGTGGATACGTCCGCTCCACAATCAAGCAACGTACCCTACCAAGTACCAACCAATAATATTAGACTATTAGGCACCTAACTTTATTTAATTTTGCTGTTGTTGCATTGCATTTCATTACTATATACATGCCATGGTGCACGTAGTTCGCAGAGTAATGCAAAATTTGAAACAATCAGGCGGTCTAATGTATAGCTAGCTAGCCTCATATTAATTTATGCAATAAAATAGCCAAAAAAACGTTTCCTATCGAGATTAGTAATAACTAGTTTAACCCCCGTACCATGTACGGGTAATGTAATTTTAACCCAATTTAATATAGATATGTAATGTCAATAATCAAGTTAAAATTATAGAATCATATATATTTATCTTCGTATTGTGATTAATGTTTTTTACCAACAGTAAATCAACTCATGATACAAATAAGTTGGATTTGTTCAAAAATTACTTTACGATAAATATTACATTTTATTAAATAATACTCCGATATTTATGAGAATATTACAACTAATTCTTGGTAAGAGATAATTCATAATTTTCGGGATAAATCATAACTTCCAGTAACTTTTACGTAATTTTTACGGGATAAGATTATATGAGATTCTAACTACCTAATTTGTATAAAGGAGGACCCAACTGATTATTCTATTATCGAAATGACATGTGGCGCAATTTTTTGTAAAGATATTGTCTCCGCTTTATACTATAGGTAGTATAGATCAGGCCTAGTTTTTAAAAATTAGGCGGGTCTAATGTATAGCCAAACCCCTAGCTCGGTTGAGCATGCGAAATTAAAATTCTCACTACTAGTTCTGGTTTGGTTCAAATTTTCAAGTATTATTTGGTATGAGAAAAACAATATTGAAAAAAGCACTAAACTAACAATCAAGTTAAAAGCACTTCAATAATCGAGCCACTTGGGGTGCATTACGATCACGACCCCTAAACTTATATCATTGCAGTATTTTAGAAGAATATTAAATTTCATAGGGGTTATCATATATTTATATATTCATCGATGGAAGTCTCTAGCTTGGCAGGTCAAATGGAATGCCGAGACTTCGGATCCAATTAATCCGCGTTGACCCTTGATTAGGCATTGGAGTATTAAACTATAATTAAGATAAATTGATTACCATGCTCAACCAAAAAAAATAAGATAGATTACCATGATGATCGATCAATTGTTGCATGTGTTTACATGTACATAACCATTAAACTTACTCGGTTGAGATTGACAGAGAGATATATTGAGACTTCCTATGAATCTACCTGAAATTAATGTGGCATATATCTTACGGTGTATGTAGCTATTTCAACTCATCTACAGCGCATCAAAACTTAATTGTTATCTGACTTAACTTAAAATTGAAGCAGTTTACATAGAAACTTCATCAAGTCGAAACTCTTATGAGCCTTCATGCAAAACGGCATACACCATATATGATATGGTTGATCCAAAATCCATACAACTTTAGAGCAATACGATGATCTAAGGTGCCTAACTCGTCTCAAATCTCACACCTTTTATGCTTAATAGGAAAGTTTTTTGAACGGTAATACATATTTATTTTGTTATTTTGACCTTGTATCTTTGTCTCATTTTTTTTTAGTCTTTTTATCACTTACTTTCCATGCACTTATCATATAACTAATCACTCGATTAATTGTTGACCCACAGCATAATAGCTAGGGGATCTTAATAATGCATTTTCAAAGTGTAAATTTCGAATCATGTTACATGTTTTGCAAAATAGTGTAAATAGGAAGCTTCAAAAAGTGTTGGAAAATGAAGTTTTAGAAAGTACAGAGGTGGGGGTTGAAAATCTGTTTTTTAACGGCGGAGGGCGTTGATTGCGGTTGAGACAAGGAATAAGGCAAAGGCTCTCACAACCACGCAGGCCCCGCCACTCCCCCGCCCCGTTTCCGTCTTTTTGGCATCATTCTGCACTTGACGGTTTTACCCTTGTTGTCTTCATTCGTATTACGAAGCTGCCATTTGTTTTGCACGTATTTGGTTAAAAGTTTATTACTCCATTATTCCTATCGTTTTAATTAATTTTACTAGCGATACTCGTCGTGTCATGCACGACTATGACTCATGTTTTACATTTTAAAAATATTTTTTATTATAAATAGGATATTAATGAGTGAAAACATATTAAATGTAAATTTTAACATATAAATTTGTTATTTTTTCTAGATAAAAAAGAGATTGTCTTTCAGTTTTATACTACCACTTTTATCAAATTATAAACATAAAATCATATTCTAATTATAGAATAATTCGGTAAATAAAATCCACTTAATTTTTCATCCTCTAAAATTTGTCTCTAGTGATTAATATAAATCATTATCTATATTATCACAATTTTGACACATTATTAGTCAATATGATATAAAATAAGATGTTTTAATTGATTTTGTTTTGTTTGATCTTGTATATTGAAATAACTAAAATATATATTAATTAACAGTTGTCTTGTTTTTAGACCTGTCAATCGGGTCGGGTCGGACGGGTTCGGGTCGGGTCGTTCCAAGTTTGGGTCGAGTTCAGGTTCGGGTCAATCGGGTTACGGGTCAAACTGGGTCGAGTCGCTTCGGGTTTCGGGTCGGGTCGGGTCAACCCAACGGGTCAAGAGTATGGATTTTTTGACCAAAATTTAAATAAAATATTATTTAAATAATAAAATATAATAACAAAATATTATTTTTAAATATTTTAATAATAAAATATATCATAATTTTCCAAAATAACTTTATATATTGTAATACAATTAAAACCTTTGGGTGCACAATTACCCATCAATCTGTCATTTCATTATATTAGAGTGTATTCTAAAATAAGTTTTCCGCCTTATAGATTTCTTGGCCCAGCGGGTTGACCCTAACCCTAACCCAGAAACTTTCGGGTTACCGGGTTCGGGTTCCAACTGGGTTTCGGGTTCAAAATTTCGGGTTGAAACCCAGAAATTTCGGGTCGGGTCGGGTCGGGTTTTCGGGTCGGGTCAGCTTTTGACAAGTCTACTTGTTTTGAAAGATAAAAGCTCAGTTATTATGAACATGATAAAGACATTATTAGAAAAAAGGGATTCTATTTTTAACTTAGAATTTTTGAATTACCTTATGCATAAAGAGATTAAAAAGACAATTAAAATACATACTAATAAATCAAAAAGGATGAAATATCTTTTCAAGATTCAAAATTTTCAAAATATCTTTTACATAATTTGATAATAAAGAAGGTAATTAGATTAATTAAAATAGCATGAACAAAATTTAATTGTTTAAATATGAGATTTCTTGACCCAGCGGGTTGACCCTGACCCTAACCTAGAAACTTTCGGGTTTACCGGGTTCGGGTTCCAACTGGGTTTCGGGTTCAAAATTTCGGGTTGAAACCAAGAAATTTCGGGTCGGGTCGGGTCGGGTTTTCGGGTCGGGTCAGCTTTTGACAGGTCTACTTGTTTTGAAAGATAAAAGCTCAGTTATTATGAACATGATAAAGACATTTTTAGAAAAAAGGGCTTCTATTTTTAACTTAGAATTTTTAAATTACCTTATGCATAAAGAGATTAAAAAGACAATTAAAATCAGTACTAATAAATCAAAAAGGATGAAATATCTTTTCAAGATTCAAAATTTTCAAAATATCTTTTACATAATTTGATAATAAAGAAGGTAATTAGATTAATTAAAATAGCATGAACAAAATTTAATTGTTTAAATATGAGAGATATAATCTAAGTTATTATTAACATGAAAATATATATAAGTTAACTAAACATTAGTAAATATACAATTGACTTAATATCAGGGATAAAAATGTTTATTTTGAAAAAAAGGGTTTCCAATTTAAAATTTGAAACTTATATTACTTCTTACATAAATAGATTAAAAAGGCAATTAAAAAAATAAATAATATATCAAAAAGGATACAATATCTTACCAAAATCCAAAAAATTTAACATATCGTTTACATAAATAGATAAGAATGAGTTTGATAAAAATTATTTTGAAGGTAGATAGTATGACTTCAAAAATAGAGATTAGATGATTAAGAAAATAAAATAAAATTAAAGATTAGATAATTAAGGAAAATAAATGATATAAAGGTTGCTAATATCTATATGAGTTGAATAAGAAAATATTAAAATCAATATATAAAATGGGACCAGAATCAACTTGGTAGCTCAAAAACGGTCGGCTTTTATAATATATATTGATATTAATTAGATATTTTAAGATCTAATATTGATATACAAAAATATAATATAAGTTTTAATGTATGAACATGTTTAGAAAAAAAGAATGACGTTATTTTTGAAATTCGTATAACTCAAAAAAATAAATAAAAGATATAATAATTATACTTGAATACATATTTTTTTAAACCTTATTATACATGTAAATTGATATAGATTATATTTAAAAACTTTATTTTTTTAAACCTTATTATACATGTAAATCAAAGAAGATCGGATTATATATTTGTAATATCTTTGTAGTAAGATTTGATAATATCATATTAAATAAAAAAAATATAGTTGATCTTGTAAATATAGAAAATAAAATAGGTATAAAAAGATAAATTCATTTAAGTAAATCAAAATAATAAAGTGACAAAATCAATTATTATATGATGTGGGGTCAGAATCAATGTTAAAAATATAAGTAATACATTGAACAATGATAGAATATTTCACCGAAATTAAAACGTTTGATTATATCTTTTACATAAATAGATAATAATAAACTTTATACAGATTAATTGAAATAACATAAATTAAAAAAACATTTTTAATCGAATATGCGATGGGGTGAGAATTAAATTAGTTGATTGATTGATTAAAGGGTGAAAATAATAAATATTTACCATAATTGTTTTTTTATTGCTGGGAAAATAAATTATTTTGTTAGAATATCAAAATGGAGATTTTATTCGAATCAACCTTAAAATTATACTATTGTTTAACTACGTATGGAAAATTTGAGATTTGCCGTAGCTAATTTTTATTTTCTATTATTAAATTAGCACATTGAGAATGCAAACAACCACCGTAAGAATGCAACTTATCACGATAGGTTTTATAGTTTAGGTATATTTCTTATTATCTTGTGTAAATTAAAGATAAAATTATTCAATGAAAATAAAATTAAAGATAGTTAGTATGTCTTTAAAGATAAAACTGATGATTAGATAATTAAGGAAACTAAAAGATATAAAGTTGTTATTATCTATTTGAGTTGAAAAAAAAATTAAAATCAAGCGGGGCCAGAATCAACGTGGTGGCTCGAAAACGGTCGGCTTTTATAGTATATATTGATTATATAATAAATATAGTTTGTTTTATAAATTAAAATAAATATACTGATTTTTATTTTTTGGGTCATCGATGAAGAATTCTAATTTTGTATATATATGAAATTTTTCTAATTTGTTATTATACTTGTATTATTAAATTAGTCTTACTTTATTATTAGTAAATTACTTTACTATATAGATTTGAACTCCACACCTTTGGATTTTTAAAAGAAAGAATTATCACTATGCTAATAGTGAATTTTTTTCCAAACTAGGCAGTTTTAGGATTTTATTTCTCAAAATAGGCATTGTTTAAATTTAATTCCCAATCTAGGCAATTTTACCTCTAAAACGCTGGTTGATGCAGTCTGTCTTGGGGGCAGAATAGAGAAGCTGGCCCGGCCAGCGTCTCTACCTTTTTTTTTTGCAATTCCGTATTTGGATTTGTTACTGGTATAATAAATTACTAATAAAAATTTTAATATCAAGTTTTATAAAATTAAAATGAATTAATTCAAAATTTGCCTAGAGGATTTTATTAAATCATTTAGGCATATAATTTGAATGATTTCATTTTAATTTTATAAATTTGATATTAAATTTTTTATTGGTAATTATTATACCAGTAAAAAGTCTAAATACGAAATTGCAAAATAAAATAAAAGGTAAAGACGTTGGTTGTACCAGCGTCTCTCTAGCTTCTCTATTTTGCCCCCGAAGACACGCTGCATCAACCAGCGTTTTAGAGGTGAAAGTGCCTAGATTGGGAGTTAAATTTAAACAGTGCCTATTTTGAGAAATAACATCCTAAAACTGCCTAGTTTGGAAAAAAGTTCGCTAATAGTGTCATTTTGATTTGATTACATATTATTTATTTGTATAAGAAAGATTGCAATAAAAGTTAATTCAACGTTGAATGTGGACACTTCATAAGTTTACGTTATATATAGATTGTACATGACCTTATAATGGATTGTATACGATATAACTGATTGTATATGATATAATAGAGTGCCTGAAGGTTTTTATAAGGAAAAATGACTCAAAATAATCTCAAGTATCAACTTTCAACCAATAATAATCGCAAGTTTGTAAATCATCACCAATAATACGAACTATCACGAAATCAACCAAAAATGATCCGGAAGCTTTTTTCGATAAGTTTTCCGGTAAAATTGATGATGCGGGAATCCAAAATCTGACACAACAACTTCAAATTTTACACTTGATTGAAATGTTTTCGATCGTCATATTATCAATTCCACTAGAAAACTTGTCGAAAAAGGCTTCCGAATCGTTTTTGGTTCATTTCACAATAGTTCGTATTATTGTTGATGATTTCCAAATTTGAGATTATTATTGGTTGAAAGTTGATACTTGGGATTATTTTGAGTCATTTTTCCTTTTTATAACGAAATAGCATGACCTTTTATGTGAGATGTCGACTATATAATTGGGGGCTTGTTTGGTAACCAGTATGGGATACGGGGTTAAGGAATAAAAGCTCGTAACCTTGCTCTATTTAGGAGTTTTATAGGTCTCATATCAAAGAATATTGATACCCCAAGAGCATCCATTGAAGAAAATTAAGGTGAGAAAATTAGAAGTAAAAACACTACATGTCTCCCTAAGTATTCTCTAACTATAAGGTAATGGTACGTACCTCATCCCAAGAGTTTGCATTATCTTATAACTAAGAGTTCACGACGCCGTAGCCGAGTGCATTTGTATGACCTTATGATTTAGTCCGCATGCTCATATAACAAAATGTGCATAAATTCATAATTTAGTGTACATGATCATATAATTATAAGGTCATGCATACTCACCTATAAGATCGTGTATGCTTAGTTATATAATTATATACACTCATTTATCATATAACTTGTGCACACTTAATTATATGAATTAAATAAATAGTTAGATTAGGTTATGCACACTAACTCACCGCCTAGATGTTCTAACAAACTTGATACTATATTGCATGGACCTATGAAAGGGGAGAATTATGGAGCGAGAGCCTTGATATATTCTCATCCCTATATATATGGGTATAGTTTATCGATTTTTTTATAATGTGCTCTTAGGTTACACTATAAGCAACTATTAACGGAAATGTTTGGTAAATCTTGAATTTTGGATTTTAATTTTTTTTTTTGTAACGGGTTCACTACTCCATTGTAGGGTTTTAGGTTTTATATTTAGTACGCTTAGAGTAATAGAAAAACCGATAATTTATTTGTTTTTTCCCAAACAATTTTATTTTTGGTTGAAATTTCCTAAACAGTTTTGTTAGTCTTCTTTTGAGTTCCTTTGTTCTTGGATTGTTTTTTACACACCATCTCGAGCTCAGATCAAGTGAGGATGGGTACATATTGGTTGTCCCAATCCTACCCGAGACAAGTTCACACTAATTTATTGTTGCATTAATAGTCGTAATGTAGCATTGTAATGTAAATAGGCACTTGGTCAAAAGAGTAATAGGCAAAACATTAACTTTTTTTTAGTCATAATAGGTAGAGCATTAATTTTGTTTTGGGTCATAATAGGCAGAACATTAATTAATGAGCACAATATTTGCTAGAACGGCCATAGTAAATGAAACATCCAACTGTAAAACCAATTAAAGTGTCCAGCTTTCCCATGCCGTTGCCTACCCCAAGTCCCCAACTGCCAACCTTCGCGGCTGGCTCTAGGTTCACACCACATGGATCTTTACCTTTTGTTTTCAACCGTATTCCCCAACTATTTTTTTTTCTAAAAAATAATTTAAATAAAAAAACCATTATAAAAAATGTATATATCCATTTGATATAAGGCACCGGATCAAATGAAAACGGTATTTAACGTGAAAACTGCGAATGGATCATGTCCGTTCGATATATTATATCAACGGTTGAGATTCAACGCGCGTTTTGTGTTATATTTTTAATTTGAGGGGTAATTTAGTCTTTTTACGCATTATTCTTCTTCCCCAATTCGCACTTCTCGAACGCTAGTGCCGGTGCGAAGCAGATTCTCGACCGGATTCCTGGAACCACCGATACTCATGTCTCGTATTCACAAGATCGCTTCGTTTTCCATGTCAAGCGATTCGATAGCCTTATTGTTCTCTGTATGGTCGAGGTCAACGCTGGCCGTAATTCGCCTTTCCCTCTTTCTCCCGATTAATCAATTGCCGTTTCGAATACCTAATTTTTTCCATTGATTTGTGTATTGCGATTTTTCAATTGATCGATTATTCTGGTTGATTGATCGATCAATCGATCTCTTTGTTGGTTCGAGTGTTGATTGAATTGAAGAATTCTGCAATTTAATTTTAGTCGATCAAGCGATTTGTTTTGTTGGAATCGATAGGGATTTTGATTGCTCGAAGTAGTGTACCTCGGAAGGTCACCTTTGTAAATGAAGGGTTTTTGAATTTGGGAACTTCGAGGCTCCAAGCTATGGAAGCTATGGTGAGCTCTTTTCATCTCCGAAAAGCGGGTGTTTAGGGCTTTATTGCCCCCTTGTTTTGAATTGCTTCACATGCCTTGAAATTGAGCTTATGAGCATGCTTGAGTGTGGTTAAGCTGATCTGTATGTCAATATTTAAAGTTAAATTGAGTGTTGCTATGAGTTTGTGAGTGTTCTTTGATGATGTGAACAGGCAACAGGGGATAAGCCGGCCACCAAGTCGTCGAGCTTAATCTGCTCTGATTGTGAAGGAAATGGTGAGGAAATAACAAGTTTCATAAAGCTTATCCATTTCAGTAAACCAGCTCTACTCTCTTTCATATATCTTAGTTTTCAACATCAGCTTTTTCTTTGTTATATCCTCACCATAGATTACTCTTTTATGAGTAATCATAAACTATTACCTGCCGGATTATATTAAGTAATTAAGATGAAAGCACACACTTAAAGCTGGTGCATTATGTTGGCTCTGCAGGTAACCCATCCATATGTCATTTGTTCAACTTCTTTATTTTTAGCTTTGTTGGCATTCAACTAATCCTGCATCACTCTTATCTCTGATTGCCCCCGATTACTGCAAAGTATTAAGGTTATATTTTATGTAACTTGACCTCCCTACTCTTACACACAACATTTAAATGCGCGTGTTGTTGCAGGGGAAGAAAGGAAATCATATGTGGGAATTGCAACGGAGCTGGATTTGTTGGTGGGTTCATGAGTAGGATGCTCTCGTAAAATTGATGCCCTTGTTCAGTGGTGTTGAACATACAAAGTTGATGCCTAGTTTGTTATCTATTTGTTGAAATAATTGTAGATTTTTTTTCCATGTAGTTAATGTATTAGTTTGTTATCTTTTTATTCAGGCACGGAACTAAGTTTTCAAATATATGTACTATCTTTACTGATAAATTGTTTCTTTGTTCATATAGCATCTTTACTAATATGTGAACCAAGATATAATATATGTGAACACATTCATCAAATATGTGAACACCCAAAGAAAATACGTGAACATGAAAACAGACATAATAAATTGTTTCACCCATTGAAACTTATTTATACTTATTTATGCGTCATATAATGCATGAACTTGAATGTATGAGAAATTTAGCCATCAACCTTTTTCTCTATCTCTACTTGCTATCTCTATATCGAATTATCTTACAAATGCAGTGCATTTGTTTGCACTATAGCCTAACTTGTCATTTTATAAAATTTTATATAGAGAGATCATGCTTTATAATTGTGCAAATTCGAAAGCTTTACATATATGTGTACGAGAATTTAAAAGCATTAATCCGAACATACATCTAAAATACGTGAACATTAGTCTCAAATATGTGAACGCACATCTAAAATACGTGAATATTATACTCAAATACGTGAACATTATACTCAAATATGTGAACGCACATCTAAAATACGTGAACATGATACTCAAATACGTGAACACAACTATTTTATTTGTGAACGCACATCTAAAATACGTGAACATTATACTAAAATATGTGAACGCACGTCTAAAATACGTGAACATGATACTCAAATACGTGAACACAACTATTTTATATGTGAATGCACATCTAAAATACGTGAACATGATACTCAAATACGTGAACGTACATCTAAAATGCGTGAATATGATACTCAAATACGTGAACACAACTATTTTATATGTGAACGCACGTCTAAATATGTGAACATGATACTCAAATACGTGAACATGATACTCAAATATGTGAACGCACATCTAAAATACGTGAATATGATACTCAAATACGTGAACACAACTATTTTATGTTTGAACGCACATCTAAAATACGCGAACATGATGCTCAAATACGTGAACATTATACTCAAATATGTGAACATACTAAAATGTGTTAAAGACGGTATTTTATACTCAAATATGTGAACATGATAGACAAATATGTGGACATGAAAACGAACATAATAAATTGTTTATTCGAAGCACATAATACATTGTTTATTCGAAGCACAATTATAATAGTAAAAGTTTGATATGATATACATTGGTAGACCGCATCTATCCGACTAATTACTAACAAGAATTGTTCCTTTGTATATTCACATAGAGGCTTAATTTGTCTACTGATGAGGAGATTCTTCAGCTTCACTCTTGTTCCCTTTTCAAGTCTATTTTATCAACAGTATAGTTGTCAATGTAATCCTAAAGGGAGTAAGCTTTTGTTCGTCCTTTCCCAAAAAGCATTCCCATCCCTCAGAGAGTAACTTGCTACAAGTCACATTGCAATGCTGACTGTTTGAAAGTCTGATCCTTGCATCATGTAAATAAAGAAACTCGAGTCATCGATTGGGAAGGAGAACAGAATCTAGTCCATCCACTTGGATCAAGCATTGAGCATATCAAGACGTCTTCCGAGAGCTCCGAAGCACTCCGCAACGTCTGCGCCCCACGCCACTCCACTAGCAAGTACGAAGCCGTTCTTGGCTCGACACATTCGGTCACACATTCAGCATTCTGTGCACATTCCAAAGGTAAAATTGAAGATTATTACATTATGCATGTGAGCATACATGTGAAAATAGTAAAATCAGATAGAAGGTTTGACCTCTGTGTTGTACATACTGTGACTTTAGTGGATTGTGTTATTACCTCTTTGCTATACATGAGCATGTTTGATGTTGTGTGGAAAGATACCTTGTCTCCAACCACCCTCATCATGGCTGGAGGAAAAAGGGAAATACAACACATTTTTCAATGTTGGGTTAACTGTTTACAATGAGAGGAATCGGTGAATTGCAGGAGCCAAGAGAGATGGATAAATCAATACCATGATCATATCTGTGAGCGCAAGTTGAGAGTACTTCTCGAAAGCATTCTGGTGCCAGAGTTATTGAGACACGGTGTACCATAAGCCAATTGATGTCTATACCACCATCAGATTCCTATCTCCATTATCAAATTATGATCATCATGCAGATTTCATTGAGCATAGAATAACTTAACATCAACTATGTATAATATGGCTGCCTAGTGGCAAAGAGAGGAAGCTTCAGAGATCCACTGTTATATCAAATTCATTTGTGAGATTGAGCTTTGTACAACACGTGTTGGCAAATGCACATGGCTTGAGTGAGTAAGAAAAGGTATGGCACAAAGGCTAACTTTCAAAGCTGAAATTGGAGAGGTGTAAATCATAGTGAGAAGCTGCATCTTTATCAAGAGGGGGATTACGGCCTTCCTTATTGCACTGATCAAACACAAGCTTGATCGTTTCGTCCACACTCGTTCCCAATTTCACCATGGTTCGAACCGGCCTTGTGCTTCCTTCCACGGTTACAGTGACCACCACTTTGTTCTCATCCTGATATACCTAAATACGAATCCACAATCACACCAGACAAATCGATTTTCCTCAAATTGCACATCAATTGATCTCATCCAAAACAGTTGCACATCTAATTGATTGATCGAAGTTGAAATCGACAATTAAACCTAACATCAGTCAACAAAGTTCGTTAGTACCTTGTCGGAGGAATGGAGACGGTTCGGCGAAAGCAAGGACGGGGAAAAGAAATCGGTACAGGTCATCGGACGGTAAAGCCATCCGCCGGAGACTGAAATCAGGCCGCTATCTCCGGCGCCGCTGGTGGTTCCACGGAGAAGAGGCTTTCCGATGAAATGAAAACGTGCGAGAGTAAGCAGGAATTTGCGATTTGAGTGCAGGCAGGCAAAGGTCGATTTTGCCACAACTTTTGCTATATTTACAAAAATACCACCGTCCCAATTTAAACCTTAATTTTCACATCTATCTCCCAATTCAATCTCAACCGTTAGATTCTTCGATCTAACGGTTATTATATATTTGCAGTTTATATCTTAAGAGATATTTGTATGTGAATCACCCTCTTGATATAATCCTGACATTATATAGTATACATATGTATACATATTTCATAGGAAATTTAGTTTATCTGACTATGACTATTGTTTATGATTTAAAAATAAATAAATTTTCTTGTTAGAAATGTGAAAAAAATAGAGTTTATTCAAAAGAAATTACCTTTTTGGCAATTCTAATATACTTCATCCCAATATGCATTCGTCCATTTTGTCCCAGTCGATATCAAAAGTAAAAACATTTAATTTGGTTGCTAAACTCAATTTCTACCTTAAAAAAATGTAGAATTAGATTAAAAAAACGTATGAAATAGAAGATCTAAATTGCTGTTTAATGTACCTAAACAAAATAAGATCTTATTTTTTTGGTTGAAAAAATAAATAGCAATATTTTATTGGTCAAAAAATAAATAGCAATATTAGCAATACATTAAATAATCCCTGCCCATTTACAGTGTTCTCTGTCCCTGCCCATTTTCAGTGTTCTCTGCTCTTTGGCTGCTGCCAATGCTATATAGACCCCCTCGCCCTCCCCCCTATTCGCTCATCTCATCTCTCCCTCTCCCTCTCTTCTTCCCCAATTCTCGGTGGATTCGATTTATCAACAATTTTTGGATGATAAACCTGATCACCAATACTGCAATTAACAGATCTATCTCGTTCTGAAACCAATTCGGAGGTGAGATCTCACTCAATTTTGCTGTTTCACAATGAATCCAATTCCAATGGCTTCCGCCGTTCTCTTCGTCCTCCTCCTGTGCGCTCCGTCCAGCCTCAGATTCGCCGTCGCCGGCCACGACTACGGCCAAGCTCTGTCGAAGAGCATTCTCTTCTACGAAGCTCAGAGATCCGGTTACCTTCCGCGCAACCAGAGGATGAATTGGCGATCTCATTCCGGTCTCAACGACGGCAAATCCAGCGGCGTTAGTCCTCAATCTCTCTCTGTAACCGAATTCCGTTACGAAAGTAAATTCAGTTCATCTGAAACGGATTTTTTTGAATTTTGAATTTTTTGGTTACAGGTGGATTTGGTCGGAGGATACTACGACGCCGGCGACAATGTGAAGTTCGGGCTTCCGATGGCGTTCACCGTCACGATGATGTCATGGAGCGTCATCGAGTACAGGAGGCAACTCGCTTCGGAGGGGGAGCTCGGCCATGCTCTTTCCGCTATCAAATGGGGGACTGATTATCTCATTAAAGCCCATCCTCAGCCCAATGTTCTCTATGGAGAGGTTTCTTCTTGTTCTCTTCATCTAAATTCCGGATTAATGCATGCAATTAATGTGATTGGACCGCGTCTTAATCAAATAATTTTCTGTTTCAAGTCCTTGATTTGATTACAAAATTCCTAGATCCGTAGATGATGTGATAGTTGTAGTAGGAGTATTGTTTTAAAATTCTAGCTTGTATTCCACGGGATTTGTACATTTATGGTCTTGGAATTCTGATTTTGCCGAGTTATGACCATATTGCTCTGTTCTCACTTTAACTTGAATCCATGCTCAAGAACAGAGTGTAATAGTGAGATTCGCCAATAATAGTAATAATAATATATATTTTATTTGAGCGGTGGAGATTTAAGATTGGGCGATCTGGTATTCTGTAATTATTGAAGGTGGGAGATGGGAACACAGACCACTACTGTTGGCAGAGGCCCGAGGACATGACAACGGATCGGACGGCGTACAAGATTGACCCGAGCAGGCCCGGGTCGGATCTCGCCGGAGAAACCGCCGCCGCCATGGCCGCCGCCTCCATCGTCTTCCGCCGCTACGACCCGGCATATTCGGCCACCCTGCTGACACACGCCCGCCAGGTCAGCACTTACTCTGCAGTTATTAGTTTATTTATTTATTTATGAGGCGCGCATGTTAGCGTGGAGTTAATGGAGGCAGTTACGGTGTGGGTTCCGGGGTTTTGTCAGGGCGTTTAGCGCGCGTGTTTCTAGTCAACACTTGGCCCGCCCACCATCGATACATAGATTTAACGGTTTTTATATCGCGGGGTATATTCTAATCATACTAAAAACAAAATCCCTAAAAATAAATAGTGAATTCGTCATAAAAATAAAATTCAAAATTTAAGATTTATTATTGACCTCTTTTATAGTGTAGAGAAAAATGTTAGATTAATACTAATCTTCCGAAGCCATACTGCCCGTAATTTTGGGTTAATTACGTACACCACCCTTAAATGATTACTATATTAACGTTCTCTCTTCTGCATGTAAGAGTAAGCGTAAGCGTAAGACCATACGAATACACAAAAGAAAATGCAAATTGGGCTTCGATGGCATTT
This sequence comes from Polygonum aviculare, assembly GCA_934048045.1. Lineage (NCBI taxonomy): Eukaryota > Viridiplantae > Streptophyta > Magnoliopsida > Caryophyllales > Polygonaceae > Polygonum > Polygonum aviculare. Next base: position 25,307,709 of record OW204032.1, read on the forward strand.
AACTATATGGTGCGTAGATTTGGGATCGTTGGTTTTTTCTGTGCATCTAGTTTACTACTAGTCCATAAGCCACGTGTCGTGTCTTCAAGCCGTACCAACTGTCTCTCAGATCAGATCTGAGCCGTGCATTTCACGATCCGTGGAAGACCTAGTTGGCAGTCACGTGACTTCTAATGTCGGTGGGGGTGGCCCCACTTGAAAACGCCCCTTTATCATTCAATCCTGTTTTATCCTGTTTTGCCAAACTCCACCAAATTGCATTGAAACAGAGCCAACAAACAACCGTTTCTTTTATCTATTATGTGATAGAAAGGACATGTAAACTATCATCAGTCACAGGCCATGGACTAATGAAATCAATGGAACTTGTATAAGATTGAATTACTATATATAACAGCAAATTGATGTTGGTAAGTCATTGTTTTTTTGGGTGCAGTTGTTTACATTTGCCAACAAGTACAGGGGTAAGTATGATAGCAGCATTGCTGTGGCCAGCAAGTACTACCAATCTGTCAGTGGCTATTATGTAAGTAATAATTTCACAATCATCTGTGAACAACTCCTTTTTGAAACATGCCATTGAAGAAGATTGCAAGACATGCTTATGAATTCGGTTGTATAATCCTTGCAGGATGAGCTACTCTGGGCAGCTGCTTGGATGTACAAGGCGACAAACCAGCGATACTATTTGAACTACCTTGCTGTCAATGCTGACTCGATGGGCGGGACTGGTTGGGCCATGACCGAGTTCGGTTGGGATGTCAAATATGCTGGTGTTCAAGTTCTTGTCTCCAAGGTATGTATGCCGCATTTATTCGATATGAAGGCAGCCCATTGGCAGGTTGTATAAGTTGATTTAATTGCTTTGTGCTTCTCTTTCTCTTTGTGCAGATCCTGATGGAAGGAAAGGCTGGTCACTACGCCCCGGTATTCGCAAGGTACCAACAAAAGGCAGAGTACTTCATGTGTAACTGTCTTGGAAAAGGTTCTAGAAACGTCCGGAAGACTCCGGCTGGTTTGATCTTCAGACAGAGATGGAACAACATGCAGTTTGTGACTAGTGCTTCTTTCCTCATGACTGTCTACGGCGACTATCTCACTTCTGCCCGCAAGGGGATGAGTTGCGCCCCTACATCTGATCTTTACAAGATGGCCAAGTCTCAAGTAAATTCCAAATTCCTTCAGCTTATCATAGTGCTACCAAATTAAGTTATAGTCTTGCATAGATTTTAATCTGTTTAAAATTTTGTATGTGCGACTAGATTGACTACATTCTCGGAGATAATCCTAGAGGGACGAGTTACATGGTTGGGTACGGGAACAACTACCCTCGACAGGTTCACCACAGGGCTGCCTCTATTGTGTCAATCAAGTCTGATCCAAAGTTTGTGACGTGTCGGGGCGGCTATGCAACATGGTTCAGTAGGAAAGCTAGTGACCCTAATGTTCTTATGGGCGCTATCGTCGGTGGGCCTGATGGATACGATAACTTCGTGGATCGTAGGGATAATTACGAGCAAACTGAGCCTGCTACTTACAATAATGCTCCTCTTATTGGTGTTCTTGCAAGGTTGAGTGGCGGTCACAGTGGATACAACCAACTTCTAGGTATAATCAATGAACCGAAATTTGCAGTTTACAGTTGATCAGCTTGAAATCAATGACTCATAACTTGAGGTTTTTCATTTCAGAGGATTCGATAATTGAGGTTGCACCGGCTACTCCAAAACCGACCCCAGCACCACAACGCAAGTCTACTCCAGCTCCCAAGCAGAAAGCCCATTCAGGTACTAATTGTTAAGAAGCCTGATTCTCAACCTACGCAGTTTCTAAGCTATGCTGTAACTTTTTATTGGTGTAAAGTTTTTGAGTATTATTATCTGATATATATGTGATATGTTCAGCTACAGCCACTTCTCCGGTTTCCATTCAACAGAAGGTAACGAGTTCTTGGAGCGACAAGGGAAAGACCTACTATAGGTATTCCGCCACAGTGACAAACAAGTCAACCAAAGCCTTGAAGGATCTTAAGATTGTAATCAAGAACTTGTACGGACCGGTTTGGGGTGTTACGGAGTCCGGTGGGTCATACACTTTTCCTAGCTGGCTGAAATCCTTGGCTGCCGGTGAGAGTTTCGAGATCGTCTACATTCATGCCTCCTCTGCTGCTGATGTATCAGCCTCGAGCTACACATTGGCTTAAACAGAACAGAGATTTGGATTGAAATTGTGGGTGTGTTTGAAGGTGTAAGAAAGTGTAAGAAAGTGTGCAGGTTGGAGCTTTTGCTGTTATTTTCTCATAGGAGTAGGTTTTTCTAGGAGGGGTGGAAAGAAAGAAAGGCATGGAGCTGAGGAGGGATGAAAGGAGTGAAGAGACAGGTTTTTAAAAAAAATGTGCTCATCCTCTTTCACCTTGATCTGCTCCATTGCTTATATATACACAAAGGAAAGTTTCAAATGTCATTTATGTTGAACAAGATTGAAATAAGCAAAAAGAGTGGTTTTTCCTTCATCAAATGCTTGAAAGCCTATGGAATGAGTCCTCTTTCTTTTTTCCTTTGTAATGCTTGAAAAAAAGAAATGATCTGAATATCTTCTTTGCGTCGACATTTGCCCTTTATGTTCTCCTCTCATGCTGTAAGCTCTACAAACTACACCTTCATAATCACGAATAAAAAGTGAAAGCTAAGAGTAACGACACTAGTACACACTTAAATCCAATATAAGCATAGTCATACAAAGGCAAGAAGAAGAAGAACAAGTCAAAATCCAAACGCAGTGCAGAAAACATAAAAACAACTTTAAGTTATATGGCCTTAGTTCAGCTATTTCTAGCCTCTCATTCTCTCAACTCTCATGTTCACTTTGACTTGTTAGCATAGCATAACCACTATAACACTAATATTGTCCTTGCTTCCACGAGATATGGCCATTTCAGCAAGCATTGTAGCCAAATGGTCTGCATAAGCATAACCATCACCACAATTACCTTCTGAAAACATCTCTCTCTTTTTCTCACGTTGATCGTAGAGTACGCATTTCTTAACAAGGTCACACGCCATATCATTCGACACGACATCCCATAAACCGTCGCTGGCTAATATGAGGAACTCGTCTGACTCGGTTCGTGGCCATACAGTTACCTCTGGGACCGAGATCACGTATGGTCTCATGCAATGATCACCTAAATTGAACAAAAGGGAATGCTCATCAAATCAAAAGCTAATGGGCTGGAGCTGATTATAATGGTCTGTGGGCTTGCACAAGTTGTACTCTAATCATTGGACCGGGCCGTCCCATATTCTAGCCTTGTGTCAAAGCGAAAAGGAATAGTAGGATATATTTGGGGGAACTTGTAGAGCATACATACACAAACACATATTTGGGATAGTTGTCGTCTTAAGATGAAGTTTGAAAGTTGGGAAAATAGCTCAAATTTTGCCAACTTTCAAACTTCATCTTTATAATTAATAATATAAAATTTTGTACCCGGAGATGTTTGACTTGTTGATTACAATCACAACGTAATTAGGGATATTTCTGCCAATTCAAAACTTAAGCTATATTGTACAACTACTACCAATTAAACAACAACGGTGAGGGTATATTGTGCAATTTTGAGCATATTTTTAGACATACCTATTGATCTAGAGGTAGCGAGGACGCCGAGAACGCGAGGACCGCCATACCAGTTGACAATGCTTCCACCTGCAGCTTCTACTCTCTTGCGTTCGTCGGGTCTCTCGGGCTGGGAATGCAAAGATTTGTAGAGTGCCTCAAACCAAGAAAAATATAAAACTTTTTTTGTTTTGTTTTGATATAGCACGGATAAATAAAATATACATGGTTTGTCATTGAGGGCACGGGTTCGAAGTGTAATCTTCCGTCGTAACAGTCAAGGCTCCTTCATGTCGAGAAATAAGAATAACAATTTATATACTTTGTCTGCCAATGATAACAGTTTATATACTTGTTCACACAAGTGTGCATGCTAACTCATATTTCACTTTCATTGTGTACACATACGTATTGAAATAGTCGAACGTGGAAATTAATTTAATTGTATGTAAAATGCAGGGAAATTCAATTCAAGCACGACAAACAACAGAAGCTTAAATAATAGTAGTCAAAATCTCATTGGAGTATTTATTTTGGCCAAGGGATGATCACCATCTGGGGTTAGAAAGAGATACGTCTCCCTGAATATTTTGACCAAACTAATTGTATGACTAGTATAATTTCAAAATACTAGATAATTAAATCTCACAAAAATCAAACAAGAAAAACCAAGGGACCAAAAAATAAGATGACACCTAAGTTTGGCTATACGTTGAATTTGAAAGGAATGTGAGGAGTTAAACTTCGATTTATACGATTTTTTTATCACCCTGATCTTTTCGTACCAATCAATAATAGTGAATGAATCTATCAGGATTCGGTGGGCCACTACTTCTACTACTACTACGTATATTCAGCAACGTAGATTATTCTTAAAAAAAAAAGCAACGTAGCTTAAAACGTAAAAATGTGGAGTTGAAAAGTTGGGTTTAGGGCTGAGTAAAAATCGGTCCAAACCGGATTTTTGGACCGGATTGGACTGGATCGGTACCGGACCGAGAGATTACCGGTCCGGTCCCTGATCCATGAAAATACGAATTTCGGTCCGCGGTCCGGTCTCGGTCCGAACCAGATATTTATAAAAATTATATTAATTTTGATGTTTTTATAGTTTATTTTTAATATTTAAGTTTAATATTTATATTATATTCTTCATAATATTATATTTTTATTTATCATAGATGATTTTTTAAATTATTTTACAATTTTTTATTTAAAAAAATCATTTATTTTAAAAAATAAAAATTCCGTCCAAAATCGAACTGGACCGGACCAGTCCGCTCCATAAATTTCAGACAATCCGGTCTTGTCCAATTTTGAACCGGTGTCACCCCTAGTTGGGTTGGATGCATATCATACAAAATTGTCAAAATACATCGTTTTGATTAATCACATTACAATAATGCATCTATCCGTATTTAGCATTTCAGCTCACCAGTCCCAAGGTTTCTACCGTTTTCCTCCAACTTTGATTACTACTTATGGTTTCTTCCCTATATCTCTGCCTTTTTATACACAAGCAGCACACAACCATATCTCCTTGGAAATCTCCACCATATATGTAATAAATTGAAAACAATATAAACAAGGAGTATATATATTTTCTATTAAAACATTAGCAATTCAGTTAGCTGAAAAAAATCAACTTATCTACCTGAAATTTTCTACTACCACCTTGAAAGATTTAACCGAGTACTAGCTGTTGGTCGAGAATACTAGCAGTAAGAGTTGGATCGGTTATAACATTTTTACTTGGAGTAATAATATGACTCACCTTGTGGTCACGTGACAAGGGCATGGCAACTCCGCCTCTACAGAGTACAGCCCTGGAGTCGCCGCAATTAGCCACCACGATCTCCTCCGCCCCGACCACCGCCACAACCGCCGTCGATCCCACCGTATTCCCCTTCACCTCCCGCCTTTCTCCGCCCTCCTCCTCACAAACCTCCCTGTCCATCCTAGCAAAGCTCATTCTCATAACTCCCTCCCAATCGGCGCCGCCGATCTTCTCCGCCAGCTCCTCCGCCACAAGGAGGTGTAGCCTCTCGCTACACTTCTCGGCCACGCCGAATCCGCCGTGGCCGTCGTAGACACCGAAGAAGCCGTAGCCGTAGCCGCCTAGGGTTTCGAGCAGCGCAGGGACGGCGGTGACGGCGTCCTCCATCTCCCTACGCCGTCCGATCAACGATATCACTCCGTGCGCGGCGGTGGCCGTCGACCGGCGGATCTCGTCTCCGGCGACGCAGACGGCTACGGCTGATTTCCCGGCCTCGGCCGACTTGTCTGCCAATTGCGAAATCAATTTAGCCACATCAAAACCTGCATTGCGCATCAGATGTTAAAAATTTCCAGCACAGGTCAGCTAGTACGACAGATCTCACCGTCTTCGGAGGTGGAATACGCCGCCGGCGACGAGATCGACAGTGAATTGCAGCTCAGCGTGGATCTACTCGAATCGTCCTCTGGAACAGGACGGAGCTCTTTTACCGTGGATCGGCTGCTCATGCCCTCCGGCGAGCGGTGGAACGTATCAGACGTGTCGCCGGCGCCGTCGACGGAGTGTCCAGAGAGCATCCGGCGGAGGAGCGTGTTCCGGCGAGCGACTCTAAGCTTTCGAAGGGAGCGGAGGCCGGAGTTGGATTTGCGGTGAAAGTTATCGCCGTGGATCATCGATCTCCGTTTCTGTATGGAGGCGTTGAAAGTGGTTGTTAATCGGTTTATAGTGGAAAAAAAGTGATGGGGGATTGAGAATCAGGAGGCGGTTGGGAATTGAGATGGGAAATCTGGACCGTTGGATTAGGGTGCTATGGGGACGACGTGGACGGCTGAGATTCGGTTTTGGCATGACACGTGGAGGTCGCTGAGGCGTACAACTTGCTTGATGGAGAGGGGCGCTGGGTCTCGGGGTTCGAATATATGTGCTCTTCTCCGGGCATCATTTTACAGTTTTTTACTACGTGGCCTTCCACGTAGTACGTACCATTTCCTCCAATCTTTATCAATCACTAAGATACCATTCGACCAAGGTCTTGCGTAATCAAATTCAGCAGTTAAGTATCCTCGAAGTATCCATGATCACCGTTTTGTACCATTTTAATTTCTACGTTCAACCAAACGAGCACTACTATATAATTCTATTCGACCATTTTATCTTTTTTACTACAGTTGTAATAGGAAAAGGGATGAAAGGGTTGTTCTGGTTAAACGAAGAGAGCAACCAGGATTTTGTACACGATTAGAGTTATGTCGGCTAAAATTTGTTTGTAGCGAAGTTGAGAATTAATTTTTTGACATCCCCGGTTTCTTGGTACCTTGCACAACATAACTGATACAAATTTAATTTTATATGTTGCAGCCTTGCAGGAGCTTCTGTAGGCTTCTCTGGGTTATCAAAAGCATTGCGGCTGGCCCTAAATCCACGTGAAACGGCGTTTTCTAGCTCTTCTTTGATAATCTTCTTCTTTTTTATTCTCTCTTTCAAAAATATCATCATGTAAGGAAAACAAAACAATAGTGTGGACGGTCAATGTCGACCTCATGTGAGCAATATATATTGCTTTGTGTCTATGTTTTAATTAGCATGTGCATATTGTCGTGATTTTTCCACAAATTTAGATCTTAGAAGTGTAAACCGGTTTAACAAATCTACAAAAGAAACTTGACTATTTAACCCTGTATCAGATATAAGTGACTGTTGTGCATAGTTTTCCAAAATGGTTATCTTTTAGCCTGAAATACAGTCCATGTTACCCGGTGGCTTAATGCACGAGTTTCCTAAAACAAAATTACATGCCTGATGTGCTGTTTTGGATAAAAACAAAAACAAGAGCAGAGACCAGGAGTCTTACGCAAATGCACGTAAGTGAACGTGCATGTGCCCATAATTTAAGCCGTATACATACAAGTGGGGTGTTACTTTTATAACCAATCAACAACAAGAAAAAAATATCTGGCCAATCTTATTACAGGTACAAGGTAGCATATAAATTCATCAAATCCGACTTATACAATCGAACTCAAGTTTGTGGGGCGATGAACAGGGAAGTCGTGAGCACATAAGCCCACTACATAATCCTAATGAAATCTACCTTATAACCAAGGAAACTCGTCACACTGTAAATAAACTCAACTTTCCATGTGAGAAATTTCATTCCAAAGGTCAGAATCCTTTTAGAATACTGTTCAACAAGTCCAATATAAATTTCGGCTCTTAAGTAACCAACTTAAATACTATAAAAATTGTTCAGTGATTAGCAAGATTTAATTTATCAAGCAACGAAATGTACAAAGAAGAAACACCACATTATCTCAGGGGGAAAATGTGTGAGAGAATTCAAACACAAGGTCATCAAACACCACAGCCTCCTCAGGCCTTGGGCTTGTTTTCAGCCTCGTACATATCGTCGATGGTTTTCTGCAACACCATTGTTCAAGTCAATAAACAGATCAGCATAAGTCGTTGAAAACTTCAACTAGTGGATTCTCAATTTGAAAGCACACAAACAAACGTACTAGTCTATGAAGCAAAAGAGTTTATGTAAGAGCAAGTTTCTTAAATCATTTAAAGCATTAATAGCAAAAGGAAAGTACCCGGTAGTATTTGAGCATTTGAGGGCGTTTGATTTTGTATGTCGGAGTGAGGAGGTCACGCTCCATATCAAATGGCTCAGGGTCAAGATGAACAGCTTTGATGAGTTCAAAGCCTTTCAACTGTCAAGAGCAATAGGGAATGTGTATTATTTATAAGAAACTCACATAAGCGATTTGGATATTAGCAGGTAGATAACAGCAGCAGTGAATATTCACCTTCTTTTCTTTGCCAATCTTGGTAAGCTCCTGAACAACATACTCCTTTGCTTTCGGGTTCTGACAGAGGGCTTTGAAGTCCCCGTTGACTCCGTTCTCATCAGCCCATCGCTCAAGTGCTTGCTTACTGGGATTTACAACCGCGACGAGGAAAGATTGGAAGCTGTTCCCGTAAACCCATATCTAAATATGAAAGAGAAACATTTCTCAGTGTCAATACAATTTAAAAAACTGCAGGAAAAAATAAAATTAAAAAGGAGAATAAAAAGCCCATCACCAATTGAATCACAGATGTGCACAGATGGTATAGACTATAGATAATATACCAGGCCAAATCATACGTTATCCCAATTAGAAAAACCGAATAGCAATTCGATGCAAGTTAGGCACAGAGACATACTGATTCAACGGCTGAGCAAAGGCGATAGATATTCTCCAAGTTTTCAACTGCTACATATTCACCTTGCGAGAGCTTAAATATGTTCTTCTTGCGGTCAATAATTTTAAGACTTCCATCAGGTTGCCACTCACCCACATCGCCTGTAAATATTTACTCATTAGAGCTGGTGCATGGAATGGTAAAAATACTTATACAAGGGGGAGAGAACATGGCCTAAAAAGTATTGAAACTAATGCTTTGGGAGATGATAACCTGTGTGGAACCATCTGTCAACCAGGACCTCCTTGGTTAAATCTTCACGCTTGTGATAACCTGCAAAAACAGTCTTTCCCCTCACACAGATTTCGCCTCTTGGGATTTCACCAAGGGCATCGTATTCCATTTCAGGGACAGATTCAAGGCGTACATCTACATTAGGCAATGGGGGGCCCACTGTTCCCAACATCTGAAGTTCATTCGGCAGGGATACAAATGTTCCAGCACAGGTTTCAGTCAGACCTATCAAAAATGTAAAAGAAAATCAACAATGCATATAAATATATTTGTGTTACTAGTTTACATCATAAGATTCATAGGAGTATAGGACAAGGTTATAAAAGTCAAAGCAAGGAATCTTTACCATATCCCTGCAGAACATAACAGCATGCAACAACTCGCAGAAATGTTTCTACATGGCTAGCAAGTGGAGCAGCTCCCGAAAGTATAAGCCTTACTCTTCCACCAAGGCCTTCCTTTACCTGAGGGAGGACAGAAATATGTTGTAAGATTACAGCAGAAGTGCTAAGAAATTTAAAAAATGTAAAAATAAAAATTACCTTATTAAATACAAATTTGTCAGACAATGGAGATGCGTCTTCATGTTTGAAACCTGTCTTCATGTTTCCAAATTTGCTATAGCAGCGAACATATTTAACACAAATGATTGATGTTAAACTGAGTAGTATTCTTTGAACATGAATGAAAGAAAGTTAGTACTATTAGTTTTCAGATAACCAATGCATGAGCTTAGGAAAAAGAACAGCAAGTGGAAGGGAATCTATGCAACATTCGAAGACAATAAATGAATGAAAGGCACATTAGCTGCTGCAAGGTATGAGAGGAAGCAGTACTTACTAGTTATAAGCAACATTAAAGATTGCATTCCTCAATGTACCACCAGCTTTAAGCTTTTGTTGCAAGCCTGCAGAATCTCACAAAATTTCCATTAAGAAGATGCGAACTTATGCTATTTGCATAATATTTCAGATTACTTTCTCCAAAGTAAAACACTAAGATATGATAATCACATACACTAGTCACATTTATGCATAATTGCATATGCAACACAAACAACTTCAAATAAATACCAAACTGAATTACCTGTATATATTCTATCTAGTACACGAGGAACAGCACAAAAAACTGTTGGCTTTAACTCTCCAAGATCCTCAATAAGTAGCTTGACATCCTGCAATAAAATTGAGTAAGCAATGAATTTCTCAGTATGTTTTTAGAAATGTATGAGCAAGCAGCAACTTACCCCTCTCCAGAATCCTATTTGAGCACCATGAGAAATAAAACACTCCTCAATAACACGATCAAATATGTGAGCCAGAGGGAGGTAGGACATGTATACATCCTTCACGGTCAACTGCAAAACAAAGAAGGATACAAATTGACAAAGTTGAATTTAACAGAAAAAGTTATTAATTCACATTGGCTTATAATATCACAATCCGAATCCTGATTTGTATCATTAGAAATAATACAATCCTCAATATTACGATAAAAATGCGAGCCACAAAGTGGAAGGACATGCAGGATACATCTTTTTTGACTAAAGTTCATTTCCTTAGCTTTTAATATCACAAGATGGACCTGAAAAAACAGCTAGCTTCCTGCAAGCATGGAAACAAGCCTGACAGTGCATATTGCATATAGATTCTCATGGTTCAAAATTTTGAATCCAAAACCCCAGACTTATCAAATCCTTTTCCATTTCTCATTCCCACTCAAACCTTCAAAATTTAAGGGGGTTTGGGGTTAGGGAATGGGTATCTATCAGAGAACATCCAAACAAACAGCTACGGGATAAGAATTCCCCAACCCATCTCAAACCCATACCTTCCCTGACCCTTAATTGCCATAAAGTCAGCTCAAATATCACAGTGACGTTTAGTGTGGTGCTCAGTTTACTACTTTCATATTTAAGTTGGCGCAGAATACAGAAAGGAATAAGCAAGAATAAACTACAAAAAAAGACGGATACATGATCCGGTAGCAAATTAATAATATTTTTCTCCAATCCTTATGTTTGTTACCGCACACTTTAAGTACCAGCTTGTGGCTACCGGTAATGTCTGAAGAGCCGAGCCAAACAGTAAAATCGGCAGAGTGGACCATGTTTTTGATATTCGGAAATGAAATAAGATAGCTAAAAGCAACTAGATTACCTTTTCATTTGCACTTTCAAGAAAAAGTTTGACTCCAGCTATTAGGGTAATAATGTTTTCATTGGTTATCTGTACGCCTTTTGGATCCCCGGTGGTGCCACTGGTATACATGATAGTGCAGATATCTGTTTTGCTCTTTGCTGGGAGTTCGTATACCTTTCCATCTCCCTAATGTTGAAAACATCAGAAATTGGTGATTGTAATTTTGAGAAGAGTATCAAACATTTGAATGAAAAAGAATATGAAACAATCTGATAAAGGTTATACTGAGAAGCGATCCAACAGCAGTTCATTACAAGACTATAAAAACACAAATACTCCAGTATACAAGTAAACAACGTACAACGAAAAAGAGCATGGGGTGAACCATAGTTAGCATGTACATGAGGAAGGAACTAAAGTACAAGGTACACCCGCTAGATTAGAATGGGTACTACAGGACATAGGCTTCTAGGTTTTCCAACTTGGACTACCTATAGGTTTCTGAGATAAATTAATGGATGACAGCACTTATGTCCTTGTGTGCGAGTAGGTGCATCTGTCTTTGTAAGTAGAACAGAGAACTTTTACATTTAATGAGCTTCCAAATAATTGGTGTTTTGAAGAAAGAGATCATATCTTATATCATTTGACCCTACCCCGATAAACAGCAATAACGAGTAAAGATATATCAATTCCAACCAAACAATATGTATCCCCATTACCTATACTAGCAAATTGGAATAATTCCAGCACACTCTAATAGGAAAATGAACATAGAACTAGAAGATGCAATAACGTTCCTGGTTCACAGGAATATGGAAAAGATATATATGCAAAAGACAGTTTTAAGATATAGAAAATGTAGAATACAATAGCAGGAAATATATAAGAAAGATCCAACCTACCAGATTTAGAAATTCCTCCCAAGCATGCATTGTGATACCATACTTGCTCACTTCATCCCTCTGTTCAGTAGTAACCTTCCCAAAGCTCACAATAGCTGCAGAGTTATTCACATGTTACTCCATAACCGTAATATACAAAACAGGATCAGTAGAATGAAGTCAAAAGTTACATCAATAAGTAAACTTACTTTTTAAGCACTCCGCAGCTTTAGGTAAAGTTTTGAGCAACTGCAAGAACATATGATTATTTTAAACTCAAAAGACAAAATGAACATAGAAGTGATAATTAAGGCATGACTTCCATGATAAAGGAAGGCCAACAGAAAATACACAAACGAAGTATTCAACTGCACGATTGTATACATTAATTCAATGTTCGAGCGGAATATAATGAAGGTACCTCTGTGATCTTTTTCTCTTCAACAAATGCTAAAGAAACTTCAGCATGTGATATAATGAATTCCACCGCACCAGCGCCTATAATCAAAAAGGCCAAAATCATGTTCCAGTAGAAGTATGATGAAGTGCCACAAAATTTGTCTCGTAACAAAAGACTAGCTAATATACAAGCCAGAGACATAGAAGCAACAACAGCATCTACCCAGAAGATTCCACGTACAATCAGATCTGGGGGGTCAAGATTTGCGCACCCTTGGCCCAAATTAAATTGGAAGGGTGTCAGAAGATCAATATATATTCCAAGTAGATTAAGCAGCTTGTAAATTCTTTTGAAGCACCAAACCATCCAAATTAGAGAAACTATGGATCACTCCTTCATGGGATCATCAATTACAATCACCTTATCAAGGAAAAGAACATACCCAGTGTATCGTACAGAGGAACACAATAGATTCCATGTGCATTGCAGGCCTGTTGTACAATTATAGAACACCAAGACACGGAAGGAAAATCAGTGAATTAATAGAGTGAACAATTTTTTCTCCTACTTTCTTATTTCTGTTGACAGTTGAAAGCAATTTTTCACTGACTTAAAGTTAGTAGTGGACACTTTTTTAATCAAGAAAGCAATCAAACAGGAATTAAAGAGCCAAAAATATGAGACATTAAATAGGGCACGTGCAATTAAAGTCAGAAGATTGCTCCACCTCCATGCTCATAACCCACTCTGAGGAGTTTGCTCCATAGATGCCACAGCGGCTTCCCTGAAAATGAAATCAGATACGTGAACATACAGGATAATCTAAACAGATCATAACAAATACAAAATTGTCAAACAACAAGGCCATAGAAGATAACAGCTCAAAGGCACATATGTACATACATCTATTAAAGTGGAGTAGAAACATTGACTTCTTTAACAGCCAACACATTACTTCCTTATGATTGCAAAAATTCACATTGGTAAGAATGCTCAATCTCCAAACAAATTATTCAAAACACCCGTTTCATGTTCAAGAAATTGCACTATTCCCTAAAGATATCACCTGAATGAATTATCTCTACTGGTTATCCAGGCCTTTATGTTAATTCCATAATTAAATATAGCATGAGCTAGCTTTGAAACCCTTTGGTTTTAACTATAGTAAGTTTTTAATCTCCAAGTAACTAACCATTGTAGATTATAGTGATAAAAGAACTCACTTGACCAATATCACAACTACGGAGGGAATTCCCCAGCTTGATTACAGTGTCGTACACATCCTTGTAACTGCGCCACACATATGCACCAGCCTGCAAGAGATAACAATATTCATCAAGGTGCATACTTGTGCATGCCACTGAACATAGTCACAAAGCTAGATATATATACCTTTCCATTCAGAATCTTCCGCTCACCAAGCATGGGGTTAGCTGGATACTTTTCCACTGACATACTATCAAACAAATATATGAAAACTTAAAATGTTTCAACGATTTACAAACAGTATTCTTAGCTACATTTTACTCAATTAACAAAAAATGCAAAAATAGCACTAGATTGCATGATCATTTGAAAATGTAGCTGCATTATCAAAATTCACGCTACATTGATCTCCAAGTGCACTAATTGAATAGTGGCAGCACTGATCATGCACAGGAATAGTAGAACAGCATTTAACAACTGAGAAATTCCTCTCCTTTCAGCAAATTTTGCACGCCACAGCTTGTTTTCTAATATGACAAAACCTTAGCAAGTAAACAGAATTTCAACACACAATAGCCAAATTTCATGTTGCCAGTGGTTCGTTAACTAAATCATAAAAGTGAATATAAATACTGAGAAATCATCAATAGGATAACAATTCAGTGTTGGCAGTATCAGAATTCAAACGAAGTACTTTAACTTGAGAGACGGTGACGTTCATCTCAAATCCAATCTAGGTACATAATCATTAGGCGGATAAAATCCTCAAAGTTAACATAGCTTTGTTCTCGCTATGATTGTAAAATTCGACGTCAAATTATTACCAATTCAAGTAAAGTAGTTCTCAGAGAACGTGGCGACGAGAGACAAAATCTGAAAACAATTCAATGAGTGCCAAACAGTAACAGTCGTAAATTCTGGACAATAAAAGAGGTCCACGGATCAAAATCTCAAACCAGAGCCAAAACCAAGCAAAAACAAAAACAACTCATACGATCAACGGCATAAATCGATTAACCACTGAAAACTGCCAACTTGAGCCAAAATCGATCGAACAAATCAAACCGAATGTTGAAGGAAGCGAATCGGAAGAGGCGTGAACTCACCGGAAAATGTCCCAACAAGTCTCCATTCCTTCAGGAGGCACCGGAAAACCGTCCTTGGCGTAGATGCTCCTGTAAACCGGTCCCGTTGACGGCTTGCCTTCCGCCGCCGGCACGCCAGCCTCCACCTCGACGATGTATCTCTTCTCCGCCATGGATCAATCTTCGAATTCTTCTGAGCCTCAATCTGGTTCTCTCGCTATCTCTCTCTGTATATAATTAGATCGGAGGAATAACGCGAAAGAGTGAAGAAGGGTTTCTGGAAAAGAGGTTTGGGGGCCCCCCAGCCCCCCTGTTTTTTTTAGCGATTCTTGTTGATAGTTTTGTTTTTTTTTTTTAAAGTTTTTGGTAGAAATTCTTGTAAGGTGTAATCTTGTTGATAGTTTTAAGTTCCCACGTCCAATATTTTATTGAGCATAATCGCTCCTAAAGTCAATCTCTAAGCCATGTGTCTTTTAAGTCTGTCCAAGTGTCCAACGGCCTGTAAACCGGGTTGGTCCCTGTCCTACTTTTAATTATGTCCAATTAATGAAAATTTTGTACTTAATTTTGGTATAATCGTGTATAACAACCCCCCTTCTCATAGAAACCACTCAACTATCACGGTTTGGAGCCTCTCATTCGTTCATATCGCTATATTCTCAAATTATTGAACCTCTTTATGAAACACGATTTTGAATCCTGATTACTACTACTTATATCAGGAATGCAATTTCTGTGTACATAAGGTATTCTCATTGTTCACTTAGCTCCATTTTGATAATTTGTTTGCTCTTGCCTATGATTGCTACTGACTTTAGAATAAATTGCTAAACACAACCTATAAGTTCATGATCATAGATTATTATATAAAAATATATTATAAAGTACATCAACTTATCAAACAATAAATAAGATTATCATATAAAATGCCAATATATTATAAAGTATATCAACACATTAAAAAATAAATAATATATACATGTTTTATAAATTGCAATAGATTCAAGTGCACTCGAATGAGTTGTTTCGAAGATTTTGGTATAATTCAAGTGCACTCCAATGACGTCGGATCAACTTTTTGGATATAATCTGGTTTGAGTGATGGGTTGTTCATATCTACAAGTCAGATTCAGTTTGATCGGGTCAGGTTCGAATTTAAGTTTATAATTTTTTTCGGATGTCGTCGATTCTTAAGTTGGGCAATTCAATCGGTTGTTTCAAATCGGGTCAGATTATACCACCCCTACAGTTTTTGACCCAAGAATTTCTCCAATCATCAGGTTTCGGATTATGACCCGAACAATTTCGAACAGTTCCAGTCGATTTTTTGGTTCGGGTCATATTTTGCCAAAGTCTAGATTCAGGTGAAAAAATAGTCAGTCATCAAATACAAGTATAAAACCGGCCCTCAAAGAAAAAAATAAAATAAAACCGGCTCTCAAAGAATGATGCAATCATCCATGACAGTCTGACACCACTATAAAGGGAAAATTTACCCTGCAACAATAAATAAGAGTGAAGGGGAAGCGAAGAGGAACAATTGTTTCTGTGAATAACAAAGCTTATGGCATCAAAAACCTCCCTAAGTTTGAAATTGTGGTTTTTATTTTTGATATGCTAACAATAGTTATAGTCTTAACACAACCATCAAATACTCAAGTGAATAATGGCAACTACCAAAAACCGAGCCTCACCTCCTCTTCAATCTCTTCTTTTGTTTGACTTGCTTCTCGAGGTTTCTAAGCCGTTGACTTAGAGCAGCCGTCGTTGATGCTTTCTTATCTAGGGATTTTGACTTCTCGCCTGGACCAGAAATTGCAGGTTTGGCAGCAGCGGTGTTGGTCCTAGAGGCGGCGGCTTGTTTAAGAGTTTCCAAAAAGGAGAGGCTTGATTGAGCTTTCTGTGAGGGTGGCGGTACTGGAATGTCTGGGATGCCAAGTGCTTTCTTGACACCGGGAACTCTGAGGACTGCAAAATTGAAGCGTAACAATTGAAAAAAATGAGAATTTTGTCGTAACATTTAAGATTCAGTAAAACAAAAGGGCCCAGATTCAGCGCGTACCGGATCCATAACAGAAGGAGAACACGTTTGATGTAATCCAGTAGCAGAATATAGCCTGCATAGGATTTGATTTATAATTCAAGATAGTAATATTCAATTCAAAAGGTCTAGTTTCGGAAAAACAATACATAAATGTCACAAACTGTGAGGAATCAAAGTACCTGAGGGAAATTCATGGTAAATGGTACCGTAACCAGAGCAAGTCCCCTTGAAAACTTTTTCATTGTTCCAGCAATTGGATTTCCTTCAAGACCCTCTTGCATGTTAAACTGCAGAACTTGGTAGATCAGAAAATAAGCTGAAAAGTGAAGAAGACAAAGCACAGAGACAAAATAGACAGCACAACGCAGAACATAGGTATCGGACACTTGGGTTTTCTCTCTTTAGTTTGTTTTTACGATTTGGAAGAGGAAATAACTTGAACTTGGGGCATCTTGAAAACTCTTTAATGACGACATAATCAGATTTATGGGGAAACTTGGTTTTTGCTACCAATGAGAAAGAATGTGGGAGTTCTGTTATTACAAGGACTAGATAAAGGAGTTTACAGAAAGGTTCAAAAGTCACATATTGGCAGCTTCCGATGGTAATTTGTAGCTTAAATTATTAACTTGTTCTTTTATGCATTATAACATCCCACATTTTGACCAGCTAATTTTCCACCCATCCAAACACGCAGACATAATTTTAGCCACTTCAACTTCTTATCTATCTTGAAGTGAGCTACTGAGTTATCAATTAGTAAGGAGAAGGAACATTTATGAGCAGAGAAGTAAAGAAACAAAATAGCTAGCTGTTTTAAGAATGCCAACTTACATATACTACCTAGTTATAGGATCATGTCGCCTGGTAACTATAAATTTAATGCCTAAGTAGTGCCCAGGTTCTTTAAGGATTCAAAAAACAACTATCAGTAGCCCAAACTAGCCATATCTCCCTGAAGATGAAAAAAAATGAATAAAATCACACACTCCTACCAATGTGATCAAAATAAAATTTACCTCCACCGTTGCCAAAA
Organism: Polygonum aviculare; assembly: GCA_934048045.1. Taxonomy (NCBI): domain Eukaryota; kingdom Viridiplantae; phylum Streptophyta; class Magnoliopsida; order Caryophyllales; family Polygonaceae; genus Polygonum; species Polygonum aviculare. The sequence continues at coordinate 25,325,602 of OW204032.1, forward strand.
AAGTCAAGGCCGTCAATATAGGGAAGGCATACATAGCATCTGGAACTGTGAGATCTGTAAACCAGAATGCCCCTCCAGTTTTGAAAGATGGAACTTTTTCAGCCATGTTTGAGATCTAAAGGTATAAAAACATGAGCATGATATCAGTACCTGAGAAGAGAATTCTGAAATTTATCTGGACTTTAACAACATACACAACAGGTACAAAAAGGTAGATGAGAGAATTTGGTTCAACTTACGGCGAGGAAAAAACTGATGAAAACAGGTCCTTGAATAAGTAATCCCTTTAACGGAGTAAATGGAGTCACGCCATATCTACAGCACCAGGCATAGATCCATCAATTAAAAATATGGAGATAAGAACAGCTTACTCAAAAGGTGAAAGGCTTAGCCAAAATATTAACTTACTCTTTAAACAGCGCCTTCATCTTCTTTTGCCCTTCAGCAACAGCATCAGGTTCACCCTGTCAAATGTGAATAGACCATGTTAAAGCAAATAGACAACATTTTACAATTGAACCATGCTACAACCCATGTCAAAATGTTATATGCCATCACATTAGATAGCACATAATCCGCAATCTAGTGTCCCTAACCGTAACAAATACAAAAAATGATAAATGGATAAACACAGAAAATGACAAGTAAAATGGATGATGATTATCTGATTCTTGATTCTGATGGTGGGAAAGTATATACATTACCATCACTTCTTCCAACATAACAATTTTCCCATTCATTTCCACTCTTTTAGTGACAATTGCTATCCAAGATTACTGCATACCTCTTAATTCTTAACATACAATTTTAAGTATCGTCATACTCTTTTAGTAACTATTGCTACACAAGATTATTGCCATCTTTGACAAGTTGACATTGTCTGAAACTAGGGTACATTCCAATTTTAATGGACACTTGCAAGACACCCAGAAAAAATATAGCAGCTATGCATTGATCAAACATACAAGGGAAGACCAGTTTTTACCACACTAAGCTCCAGTTATAACTTGCACAAGACGAAGACTATAGGATCAAATAATTTAAAGAGCCATTTGCATTACCGAATTTTCGATTTGCTCCTTGATCTCCTCCATGCGTGGCCTCATCAACTGCACAACAATGTTAAGTTACACACAGAACATAGCTTAGTTTCAATCATGACAAACTTGTTTGACAACTAACTTTGACTGTTCCTAAAAAAAGCATTAAACTGCATCTAACTAGAACTCCAAACTTAGAAATGTATAACAGTTCCAAATGTTAGACAGCTACATGTACATCCAAATGAATATGGCATAGACAAGGATGCAGCATCAGAAAAGATATGAACATTATACCGAGAGCTTTGCAGTGGCCTTAAGCTGATTTATAAGGAAAGGGACAGTAGCTCCACGAATTAACAAAGTAGTAAGAGCAATACTAGCCCACCTACACATACCAACAAAAAGGAGTATTAATATAGTAAATCTGACTATCTGAGTCAGAAAGTTTTCAATAATAGCTTAACAGCCATGACATACCAATTGAACCCAGTAAATGAATGAACCCCATCAATAAAGTACTGCAGGGCGGCGACAGGGTATGCCGAATCAGCAGCTGCAATGGCAACCTCGCTCATAGCCGGGAGTTGCGAGGTTATAGCCTCAACGGGAGCATCAGTGAAAACAGCCTCAGCACCCATGGGAGCATCAGTGTAAACAGCTTCGGTATTTACAGGAGAATTGGCGAAAAGAGCCCCATCATCAGTCGGCCTGGACGACGTTGACATGTATCTATGCAGGCACAGCTCGCTCCCAAAAACTGTCGAACCTGTTCGATGAAATGCCCCACTGAATAGACCCGAATTAGTGTTCACATAACTGCCAAAAGACCTCCTTTGTTCTAAAAAAGTCTCAATCTTTGATCCAGACGGCTGCGACTCTTCCTGCTTACTTCGATCATTCTCGTGGGAAAGGTAACTAAACGAAGGGTTGAATCTACGAGCAAGCAGTGTGGATCGGATTGAGAGGCTACGTCTATAAGCCATCTTCGATACACCAAAACTATTAGCGCCAAAAAAGGAAGGAGCTTGAACCGATAGAACTAGAGGACGCTAATCACGAATACATTGAAGAGCCCTGGAGAGACGTTGAGAATCGAATTGAATGCATTACGAACACAGTGGAAGGCTCAATCCACAACCAAAAAACGAATAACAGAAATTGCATCTGAGACAATAGCAAAAGGGGTTTAGGGTTTAAGAGAAATCGAGTGGCTTACCTGTAAAGCTCCCAAATTCACGGCTAGAAGGAGAAATTAAAGGTAATCGGGTTTACAGATCCGAGTGTTGGGGAAGATGGAGCTCCCGGAAGTTATCGGATGACGGCTGAATCTGAGCTTCTGCCCTCGGGAGCTAGAACATACTTCTAGGTTTTATAGTCTGCTGTCCAATTGGAGTTTCTTTCTTCTAGTCTTTTCCAGTTTTCCTTTTCTTTATTATACTGTACAAGTTTTTTTTTTATGTTCATTGCATTACAAACACAGAAACTGGTATATTACGAGTTTTTTGGAGTTATTTTTATGAAAAATATATATAAAAAAAATCTCTTTTCTACTACTTAGTTTTTTTTGGTCGAAACTTTTCTACTACTTAGTTTTTTGGAGCTATTTTTTCCAACGATCAAAATGTATGATTTTTTGGTTTAAGAGATTTGTATGAATGTTTGTTGTATAATGTCTTCTTTGCATTGTTCTCGAAAGTCAAGATTTTGGGTTTGGTTAAATTACTTGTTTGAAGGCGAAGAACAAAAAAGAACTCATTTTCAACTACAAGTTAACCATTTCATTTCTTTAACCGTTTCACTCCTAAGCACCAGACTACATAACATAACATAACAGAACAACAATGCAACAATGCAACAGAGCATTGTATTTGATTTGAACTTAAAATGGAAATCACAAACTCCCTAGACACTAACAAATTAAAAACAAGCAACAAACACACTGGTACTCCTTGTAACACCCTGCCTAACATATAAAATCTTTCATTTGGGCGCCGGCTCATCATCACCAGTCTTAGCCTCAGCAGCTTTCTCATCGTCTTTCTCGACCCAATCCTCATCATCATTGTACTTGGGGATTGCCGGCCATGATGTTCTCGACATCCTCAACAAGATCGTCGTAGTATTTCTTCACATCGGCTGCAGTCTTGCCGCCTCCCACCAGCTCCGCAATCTTCTCCCAGCGCCCGGGATCGTCCTCTTCGTACACAGCAAACGCATTCTCCACGATCTTCACCTGCTCAAAAGTCCATGACCCCCCTGAGTTTCCTGCAGATCCAGACGCCATGGTTGATCTGTTTGTACAAAGCTCTGGAAGTTCAGGGAATGGTAATGTGGATTGTGAGGGATTGGGAAGGGACTAATGTGTATATATAGGAGGAAGAAAAGGCCACTTTGCTGGTCAAAGGAGCCATGGAATTTATATGAATGGGGGGGGATTGCAGTAATTAAACAGATTGTAGCAGGTGATATGGAATTTTGTGTGGAAACGGATTTTTTGTGCAGGAATTTTTCATGTTAGGGGATGCAGGGGATCCTTGGACATGTAGAAGCTATGAATGGATAAAAAGATGTAAACGGAAATTCTTCTGGGCTACCCAGAAAATGGGTAAATTACAGTAAGTATCTCGACTTTTGGGGTGGTTACTGAATCTACCCAAACTCCATCTTCTTCCCTGCCTTGTTTCATGCTGACATGGTCCTAACGTTACGTTTATGTACTTAACATTCAGTCTAGCATTATAGAACTATATTGAATGACACAAAGTTCAGTTTTGGACTTGTTTTATCAAGGAGGTTTGTCACTGTATATCCATGACTTGGCATAAGGTTTTGGACTACAATGAACTGACCAAAGAAAGTTGTACTCGTGTTAGGTAAGAAAATGATCCCGTATAGATAATTCTTTTGTTGATAGAGTAACTTGACTTTGGCATAAGGTTTTGGACTGCAAAGTATATGAGCTTTCTTATTGATAGAGTACCCTGTCCATTCAATGATCAAAATGTGTGCCAACAATTAACAACAGCCCCAAAAGCACAAAGTTTACAAATGAATCGAGACAGTGGTACACGAATTCCACGGAGTACAAAAGGCGCAATCTTAATGCATTTCATCTAACATAGTGTTCAATGCAAAAATCAATATTAAGTGTAAAGCTAAACATGTAACTTCTTTGCGTGGGAAAAAATGGTATAGCAATGCAAGATCTATCTATATACAAAACATATCTTCTGTATGCCAACGCCACATCAAAATCAAATCCTTCACACTCTACTTCGCGGGCGAGTTTCGACAAAGAGGGCAAGTTCCTTTTAGCCTTAGCCACTCGTCTATACATTGAGCATGAAAATAGTGGTTGCATTCGGGTATTGTCCTCAACGTCTCCTTGGCCTCGTACTCGGACAGACAGATTGCACAGAGAGCGTTGCTCGGGTTTGGAAGTCTCCCGCTCTCGCCCAGAAGCGTTTTCGGGTAGGACTCTATCGTTTGCCCGTCTAGGCCCACCATCAAGACAGCGGGTTGTGGGAAGATGGAGGGGGAGAACTCGGTGTGGTTTGTCAGCTGGCGCCGACGTTGGTTGTAGGTCCTGATCCTCCCGCTGAAGTAGAATGTTAGGCCAACCATGAATATGAATCCTGGTATGCCTAGGCCTAGGATTATGCCATATTTGACCATCTTTGATGCACCTGACATTTTGAGTTGAGGCGACGATTCAGACTCAGAGATCTCTATCACACGAAAAAGAGGTTCAAAATTTGAAGAACGATACAAACATTTGCACTTATCCCATGCCCATATTCACAACTGAATTAAATCCAACAGTAAGCAGTTTCAATAACAAACATGTCTTTTCTAAACGTTCACATCAACTGATGCCATGTTAAGAGACTTGTTCCAGCACGTAACTTCAGCACACAAACAAAATGCATCAGGTCAATGTACAAGTGTCCAAGTGCATACAAATCATCAACACCTCACACGTAATTTCGAGTTTTAAATAGAGACGAGGCAGATACTAATATAGAAATCAATCCAAACTTGGCTATTCGTATAGCTTAAATATAAATGTACTTGCAAACCCTAAAGTCATGTGTACACAACTACACATACTGATATACAACAACCCCGTAATATAATAAGCCTCAAATTTGCTATAAGCTAAACAGCAGACCATGTGGAATTTCAAATTTTCAACAAATCTGCGTCGTTAATGTAGAAAAAAACAAAAATGGATGATGCTATACTAGTTGCCGGCCTCTTAATCTAACAAGATGAGGTTATCATCTCTCTACCACGCATAACTAATCAATATATTCAAGTAGCTAATTAGATTGGGAATAAACTATATTTTAGTCATTATTTAGCCTCTACCCCATGTAGCAAATCAAGTCCAAATCAATCCTTGCTAACCCAAATTTCTAATGGTTAATTTTAAACAACCGATTGGGTTGACCCGAAAACACCCTGAAACCGCAATTACCCGCAATTTTAAACGACTCAAATCCGTGCTCAACCCGAACCAACCAAATAACCTGGTCTTGTATGTACTAAGTTTTAGTGGTTTAAAATTTCTTAATAGTTATAACAAGAACTTCAAACAAAGGCGCCACAAATGTTACGATCGATACGACATAACATGGGCAGTCTCTAAAACGGCACCGTTTTACACACTATGTTCTTTTCAGTTTCGATCATACGGAGTTGCGGATAGCAAAAGCAATGAGCGGTAGAGAGAAGAGGGACTTTTTTTTTTTACCGGAAATGGAAACGGAGCATCCGACATCAAGACCCGAATCCGCAACGAACCCGCAAACCCCACCCACGCGCTCGCATTCTCCACACAAAGGCGCGTCCCAGCTAAGCGGCATAAAAGCCGAGCCAAGATCCGAACCCGATTCGTCCCGGTTCACGGGCCACATAAGCGGCGCCCAAACCGACTTCAAAACCCGACACCGGCCCGATCCGGCCAACAGCTCCACCGTCGACTCCCGAGAGGCGACGTAGACCGTGGAATTCCCTCCGCTGAGACACGTCACCGCCACCGCCCTCCTCGCCGGAGTACTACCGGAGCCCGTACAGTTGAGGAAAGTGTAGTTCCGGCTATCGGCGGCGAAGAACGGCGAGTTCGTCAGGTCTAGGGTTAGGATCCGTTTCGGGAGGCATCTGCCCGGGTCGGAGATCCATATCAGCTGGTTCGAGTAGTCGATTACTTGGACGGAGAATTCGCCGGAGGAAGGGAGGGAGACGATCGGCTGCTGAGTTCGTTTGTTGCAGGTGAGGTGGAACCCCGGGTAGCCACACCGCCGGGAACGGTTGGCGCCGGCGACGGTGAAGGGGAACCGGATCGGCGGCGTTTGGGCCCCGTCGCCGTCGCAATAACGGGTCGGGCAGCTCTGGACGGACAGGGCTTTGTTTGGGAGTGTGAGGAGGAAGAGAAGGAAACAAGGGAGTTTGTTAAGAAGGGGAAGCATTTTTGGGATTTCCCCAAACACTACACAGTACACACCGTTGAGTTTGTTTAGTGTTTTTTTTTTCTTTCTTTCTTTTTTTGGTTGGTGCGTTTCTTTGGCCTGGAGGGAAGTAAAGGGGTTATATTAAGATTTTTTTTCCAAGTTCTTTTCGTGGCTTTTGGTTGCTTGATGCCGTGTCGTTTTCTAGTAGTGGTTGATTACTGGAAGTCATGTGTGACTTGGAATAAAAGGGATGTCATGTGTCACAGGTTTTGTTGTTTGTCAATGTTGTTAAGCTGTTAGTTTTGTTATTCTTATTTTTAACATATGTTAATAATACTACTCTGGTTGCCCATATACGTTATATGGGCAACAAGACTTGATAAGTGGGCTATCTTAGGCCGAATTGGTTATATAAGTCAAGCTTGACTATTCCAAGAGCACAAAAATATTGAACAAGAAGAATGATCGATGGTATGCGTTGCATTTTACCTAAGCATGGAAGATCCTAACCGAGTGTGAATAACTTCAAAATGATATTGTATCACTAGCAATTATGCAATATAAGCATATGTACAGTTAATGTTCCGTATAGACCATATATTAGTGATATCTACAGTTAATGTTACGTATTAACCATGATCATGTTAGTGATCGTAACATATTCATGTAGTTGAGATTACTTAAACAGTAGTATAACTACTTAAGCTTAGACTATTTAACTCGCCCATTTCTCCCTTTACCAAACTATGAACTACCCTATCTAATCACCGTTGACCAACTTCCTACAAAATTTTAGCAGCCTCTGACTTCTCCAAATCTAGACTATCCTAGCCAGCAAAAGAGCCGGGTCCAATACGATTTACGAAACGTCGACGTTTCGAACCGCTCAAAATTTCAGACACAGAATCAAAAAACGAGGGAAAGAGAAAGAGAAAGCTCACCATTCGTGCTGTTATCCACGGAGCATCCAACCTCCAGACCCGAATCACCGCTGAACCCGCACGAGCCGCCCCGGTGTTCGCACTCGCCGCAGTCAGGCACGTCCCAGCTAAGCGCCATAACCGCCCTATCGAGATCCGGAACGGATTCGTCGTTTTTATACACCGGCCACATGCTCGGAGCCCAGACCGATCTCATCACCATACACTCCCCGGACCCGAGCAACGTCTCCACGGTGGACTCCACAAAAGTCGCGTACACCGTTCGATTCCGGCTGCTGAGGCACGGGATCGGAGCCGTCATGACCGGCGTGCTCGAATTGTTGTCCGTGCAGTTGAGGAACGTGTAGTTTCTGCTCTCAGCACCCGAGAACTGCGACCCGGCGAGGTCCAGGTTCAGGATCCGCTTCGGGAGGCAGCTTTCCGGGTCGGATACGAGTACGACCTGGTTGACGTAGTCGATGACTTGGATGGAGAAGTTGCCGGAGGAAGGGAGGGTGAGGACTGGCTGTTGGTTTCGGCCGTCGCAGGTGAGACCGAATCCCGGGTAGCCACATCGGCGGGAGCGGTTGCTTCCGGCAGCGATGAACGGGAACCGGATTTCCGGGGGCTCGGGTCCGTCGCCTGAGACAACAACTGCGGTGGTTGGGCAGTAGTAGGTGGCGCAGGTTTCCTGTGAGAGGGTTTTGTGTGGGAGGGCGAAAATAATAAGGGCGAGCAAATGGTAAAGGAATCGGAACTGTGTTTTGTTGTTTCCGGTGTTTGGGGGAATCATTTTTTCTCTTCTTTTTTGGATTCCCCGGTACGTTTGTGGTTGGTGCTAGATTTCTGTCAGAAAATATAGGGTCTTGGGAGGTAAGGTGGGTATTTAAATTATAGTGTAAACGGTGTCGTTTTCCGGTGGTGGTTAATTGAGATGTCATGTATGACTTCACTAGACAACCAACTAATGAAAAAAAGCATTACATACTTGACTGTAACTTGGATTTTCATAGTGCTTGTCAGCTTGTGTGCATACAATTATTTATGCACCTAGTTGTCTGATTATCAAATGCAGATGCAAATGCCCTTGCAAAAAGGGCAGGATAAAACAAAAGGAATCAAACAGACATATAATTATTCATCCTGCAAAAATGGTTCAATGCTACACAAACAACAATTGGTGATCAACTAAGCTACTGTTACAGAAGAAGACACTCTCTTGTTGATGTAACCCTCCATAAGTTCAGGCAACTGATCTTTGAAAGGCAAAACATACTCATTCAAGAATCGATGCTCAGGCAAATACACGAAATGACAAAAACTGATCTTACTTGTAATCAGATCCTTGTCGATCAAGGCCTTCCAAATCGCTCTTCTGGGCAAAACTCTGTTCTCCAAGCTGAAATGCAACAGGCTCGGATAACGGGCAATGTAATTGGACTCGAAACTCATCTCCTTCATGAAGAAATTCAAACCCTTGATCATCTTTGCCTCTGACAACTTCAGGCAAATCGGCAAATTCCTTACTATGGTTTGTATGTCATTCTCCGTCCACCCATAGCTCCTGAAAACCTTAAACTTTGACTCAATTGTGTCTTTGCTAAGGGAAGAAAAGGCATACATTCCATATAAGAACATATGGGATTCACGAGGAATCCCCATTGTCGCCTCAACATCCTTCAATCTCTTCTCAAGGATCCCAGTTTCGCAGGTCAAGTGCCAAGGGTTATACAGAACGAGCTTTCTGAGTCTTTCTTCTGAAAGGCCATAACTTCTCAGCAAAGTTGCATTTAAGACCAATCTTTTCGGATTGTAATTGACTATCAAAGGACGGCGCTTAATGGCTTTGCACACATTCTCCTCGCTCCCCATAATCGATCTCAAGTATTTGATTAAGGGTTTGATGTGGGTTAAACTCCTTAGAAGGATCCAGGGGGAGGAAGAAAGCACATACCCAAGCTCGGAATCAGATAAGCCCAGGTCCTGAAAAACCCTAATTTTGGGAATTAGGGTTTTGTTGATGTCGCGGAACGAGAGCACACGGGCGTCGTGGGAGACGATGGTTTTGATCTGGGGCTGGCTCAGACCGATTTGCTTGAAGAAATCGAGCACGAAATTGAGTTTTTCCGGGGATTTCTTCCGACGCCTGACATTCTTTGATGCAGAAACTGCTTCTTCTCGAGAAAATCCGAGGGTGTCTACCAAGTAATCCACCATAAAAGTTGTAGGTTGTTTGGAAACTTTCGTGGCCGTTGAATATGAAAGAAGAGATCTGCGACTGAGGGTGTGTTTGATTTGACCGCCATTGATAATGAGTTTCAGCATAGCTGCTGCTCACTCACGAAAAGGAAGAGGAAAGGTTGAAGAAGGACGGGACAGAGGATTTGATGTCTTACTGTGTGTGTGATACAAGGGCCCAATGCAATTGGGCCTTTCATGTCAGGCCCACCTTGATCTTTGAAGAACCGAATAAGAGTGAGTAATACTTTTGAGCCGATATTATATTTAGGAAATTATTAATCAATTAAGATCTTATCCAAAAAATTATCATGGAAATTTATCTTTTCACAAATCTCATATAATTTATTTCTTTTAATTATTAAAATAATCCTCATATAATTTATATGAGCATTAAAAAAATGGTCATTACCCGTACATTATACGGGTCTTCAATTAGTTTCTCTAACAAACAAAACCAGTCATAAATTTGATTACTTTATTAGGGGGGAATTTGCGTTATCATCACTTTTGTAGGAACATAATTGTCCAGTTAATTGTACCACTAAAAAGCATTAAGAAAATGCATGACATAACTTTGATAAGATTTTGTTCAAAACTATGTATATTTTCTTCTACCAAAAAAAACTATGTATATTTTCTCTTCTTCCTTCTTTTTTTTTAAGAAAATGTGTTAGTATTTTGTATATTGCATGCCTTCTAATTGCAATAAATCCTTGAACAATCTAGAAACCTATAAAAAAAGGTTTTTAGCGTAATTAATTTCACGCATTTTATACAATTCCTTATAGTTTTCTAGTGTATGAATTCAAATCGGTGTACACAATTTTCTCGCAGTTGGTTGTGATACTATGGTGTTATTGCACTGTAACATCTGCCATGATGACATGGAGTTATTGTGATGTAAGTGTGTAACAACCGGATTGTCAAAGGGATGCTGCATATTTTAAGTCCCTATAATTCATCAACCAAAAAAAATCCCTAGCCTACTCCTCCTTGACATCCGTCTCTCACGCTCCTTTGCTATCCGTCGCCGCCGCCTCTTACCTTCTCCTCTCCGACGAGAAGAATAAAGCCGAATCCGGCCACTACAACGAGCAGTGGTGGAGCCTCATCCACTCATCCTACCACTAGGAATTTCTCAGCCAGTGAGCTCTTCTTGAGGATTGCATCTGGAGGAGGAGACCGTTTGGCTTCAAAACTTGATGATGATCAAGTGGACGAGGCCGAATCTACATTGAAAGGAAGTCTCAGTTTGAATTATGAGGTCAAGATTTATTTTCATTTTTTCTATGTGTTCCTTCTTCCCCAATTATGGTGGTTTTTAGGGTTGGTTTGATTTGAGTGTGTTTTTGAGTTTTGACAGGAGGCTAGGGCTTTACTGGGGAGGATGGAGTACCAGAAGGGGAATTTCAGTGATGCAATTCAGCTTTTCTAGAGGATTGATATTGGCAGGTTGATGCCAGAGATGATCAAGGCGATTCGTGAACATGGTAAATAGAAAGAGAACAAGTTAATTGTACATTATACGGGTCTTCAATTAGTTTCTCTAACAAACAAAACCAGTCATAAATTTGATTACTTTATTAGGGGGGAATTTGCGTTATCATCACTTTTGTAGGAACATAATTGTCCAGTTAATTGTACCACTAAAAAGCATTAAGAAAATGCATGACATAACTTTGATAAGATTTTGTTCAAAACTATGTATATTTTCTTCTACCAAAAAAAACTATGTATATTTTCTCTTCTTCCTTCTTTTTTTTTAAGAAAATGTGTTAGTATTTTGTATATTGCATGCCTTCTAATTGCAATAAATCCTTGAACAATCTAGAAACCTATAAAAAAAGGTTTTTAGCGTAATTAATTTCACGCATTTTATACAATTCCTTATAGTTTTCTAGTGTATGAATTCAAATCGGTGTACACAATTTTCTCGCAGTTGGTTGTGATACTATGGTGTTATTGCACTGTAACATCTGCCATGATGACATGGAGTTATTGTGATGTAAGTGTGTAACAACCGGATTGTCAAAGGGATGCTGCATATTTTAAGTCCCTATAATTCATCAACCAAAAAAAATCCCTAGCCTACTCCTCCTTGACATCCGTCTCTCACGCTCCTTTGCTATCCGTCGCCGCCGCCTCTTACCTTCTCCTCTCCGACGAGAAGAATAAAGCCGAATCCGGCCACTACAACGAGCAGTGGTGGAGCCTCATCCACTCATCCTACCACTAGGAATTTCTCAGCCAGTGAGCTCTTCTTGAGGATTGCATCTGGAGGAGGAGACCGTTTGGCTTCAAAACTTGATGATGATCAAGTGGACGAGGCCGAATCTACATTGAAAGGAAGTCTCAGTTTGAATTATGAGGTCAAGATTTATTTTCATTTTTTCTATGTGTTCCTTCTTCCCCAATTATGGTGGTTTTTAGGGTTGGTTTGATTTGAGTGTGTTTTTGAGTTTTGACAGGAGGCTAGGGCTTTACTGGGGAGGATGGAGTACCAGAAGGGGAATTTCAGTGATGCAATTCAGCTTTTCTAGAGGATTGATATTGGCAGGTTGATGCCAGAGATGATCAAGGCGATTCGTGAACATGGTAAATAGAAAGAGAACAAGTTGAAGGTGAACGGTGTGATGTCTGTGCCTTATGTTAGCCTGTTCCTTGAAGCAATCATGCTAAAGAGCAAAACTCTAAAGGAGCTTGGGAGAGGGATAGGTATTTCCACTTGGGCAATTATTACAAGTATAGGCTTTGTGTAGTTTGCATTTGGTTTCTTTTGACTTTGATTTTTGATTGTAGCGGCTGAAGAGGAGAGAAGCCGATCAGAGAAGGACCTGATCTCGGAGAGCGCGATGATGTCGAACGACACCGAGGCTCATGGTAGAGGCGGCGCTCCAAACCGATCGGAGAAAATGAAAACTTTTGACTTCCCGGAGGTAATTGGCTTGCTGATCGCTTGCATTTTGCACAGTTTTTCTTGGTCTGATTGTGAGTTTGGTTTTTGGTTGCATATTGTTCAATTTCTTGCTAGAAGTTTGGTCCCTGCGCCGTTTATTTCGGCGTTTTATTTCATCTTCCTTAGGCGCCATTGAAGACGGAGGGACGTCCATCTCAAAACTTCAATCGACTGGCCCTTCCTCCCATTCATTCATTCATCAGAAATCCAAGACCATCAAAGGTGAGCAACTTTTGCCCATTCGAACATTCATTTATCAAAATTACGGATTTAATTGGGGGTTTTGGTTGTTTTGATGCTTGGTTTGCAATCTAGGGTTTTGGTTTATACCCTTTGATCTGAATAAATTGGTTTGTGTAGTGGTCTCCTCATAAGAAATCTTTATTTGGAAGTGTTGTTGAAGATGGAGTTCGGAATCGCCGGCGAGTTCCCTCCGATGCTCCACCGCCACCACAGCTTTTCCGGGGAGAGAGGAGGAGCTCACGGTGTTGCCACGTCACACCAAAGTGGTTGTCACCGGAAACAACCGAACGAAGTCGGTTCTGGTTGGGCATGAAGGTGTGGTCAAGAAGGTTGTAGGCATTGGCGGATGGCATTGGGTGGTAAATTTCTTCCTCTTTGTAAATTACATAACCTAATTTGGGGGCTTCTATCTTCTTGATCTGTATTCAGACAATTCCTATTTGGTTTAAAAACATTATTTAATCTATGCTCACTGAATATATTTCGAAACATCAAAGATCGCAAGGGATGCTAATGAACTAAGGAAGAGATTGTTGAAATTTAGCAGGGGACCGAGCGAGCAGGGGAGCGTGAATTAAAGATCGCAAGGGATGCTAATGAACTGAGCAGGGCAGGGAAGCGTGGAGACCGAGCGAGCGGAAGGATGAAGGAAGAGCGTGATCGGAATTAACGATCGTGGGAGTGACCGACAATGGTCATTGGCTGGGAAAAGCAACGGATTTTTCCATGGTTACTAGGCCACAACAAAGCCGGATTTAGGATGAAGATGCCAACTGTGACTAGGCAAAGTCAAAGTGGCATGGAGGATTGTAGAGATTAAGATGATTAACATAATAAATTGAGGCCAATGCTGATTCCACCGGTTGTAGGCTGCTTGGGCACCGGATGGGACAACATGGTTCCGGCATGACAAACTGGATGTCTACATACAGAGGGAGCTCCGGCTTGGGAAGGCGGAAGTCTTGTGCATGTGATGATTGTAATGTGGAAATGTGAAATGGATGCCAGGAATAGGGCCAACGGTGGAGGAGTCTAGTGCGAGCGAGCGGAGAGAGGGAGAGAAAGGTCGTCGTTGGTGGCCGGCGAACGTGCCGTCGATGGTGACCGCCAAGCGGGGGCGGCTCGGTTCCAGATCTGCAGAAATGTGCAGTGGGGGTTGTTTGAGCTAGAAATCGACCAAGCAGAATTGGTGACCACTTAGCCTAAATCGGGCTAGAACAAAGCAAAAAGAACGAAAGAATTGAAGAAGAAAACGTGTAAATTTGTATTGGTGTATGTGAATCATAACGTGTACAATGCATGACCCCCCCCCCCCCTTGTATATATATGGGATGCCAAAAAGATAGATATTTACAAGATCTCATACAACTAGATAGATTCACCCAGCGGGAGCTACCCTTGAGATGACTAAGCCTTGGACAAGGTGTGTAACCCTCATAGGAGGTCTTCCGTAATGTATTTTTCGTAGTGTAAATCAGCTTGTGCCTTATGGTTAAAGCTTGTCGAGTAGTGTCATGGGTCTATGTTCTGACCACTTTCTTGTGAACTTTGAAGATTTGTGGATAATCAGTGCCTGGTGTTGGCACGAGCCTTTCTTAAATGATGTGTAAGGATTCCACCTATAATGCTTGGAAACCATATGAGCATTAGCATGGATTGCCCTTTAAGGCCTAACAGAGAACAATATAGACATGAGTATAGAAGTCAATCCTCAAAGTTATAAGAATTAGCAACTAGGTACTAGATAGGGAAAAGCTTAGTCAGTTTCAGAGTCTAGATGCCGAAACAGGGAAAGTTCTGGATGAGTTCTCAAACAGTGTCATGTGATAGTAGTGACTCTAGCATAATTCACCGAATTAATGGATGGAGAGTATATATGCTCCAGATCTGATCCATAAAATAAAAAGGAAGAAACTGATATGAGAGTCAGAAAAGTGTTGGTATGCTTCCCTGAGTACCGAAGATGTAGAACCCTTTCTAGGTCATCTGGGTATCGCATAACCTAAGGGCACGGGTCCTTTGCCGTCACAAAAGGTCGTAAACTTCCCTTTATGAGGTTCCTGTCTCTTGGGTATAAGAGTAATGCACAATGTTAGTAAGAGAGGAGTCTAGAATCTTCAAAAACATAGATCAATCAATCATGTTCCAATCAAGCGATTTATCGTCTAGGTTAATATGGTTTCTTAATGCGTCTAACTATTGAAACTAGTGAACTGTAAACATGCATGAGCGTAAAAGATGACGCTTTTAAGATGTATAATCATGAAAGAGAGATTATCCTCTAGCAAAAGATAGATGCGAAATGAATTTTAAGATAAAGGAACGAGG
Organism: Polygonum aviculare; assembly: GCA_934048045.1. NCBI lineage: Eukaryota > Viridiplantae > Streptophyta > Magnoliopsida > Caryophyllales > Polygonaceae > Polygonum > Polygonum aviculare. The sequence continues at coordinate 25,340,786 of OW204032.1, forward strand.
AAACCAGCATATGAAGGACTAGGAACGTGATCTTGACTCCAGAATGGTCGTCTAGGTCGATCTGTCATGGTTGTCTCCGGGTTGGCTTCATGTTGTATTTCTCCAGGATATGGCGTCGGAGCCGCTACGCCTCTTGATGTTTTTTCGCCACCCCCAAGGTCCGGCCTTGAGGATATCTGGATGGTTCCCAGGTTGCTCCTTCCTGAGGTATTCTCGTTGTCACGGAATTCTGGAGTGTATCTAGGAACTGCGGTCGCGTCTAGGAATTCCGGCTAGGAGCTCCGATTGCGTGTAAAAAACTTTGATCGCGGGTCAAAACCCCGATTGCATCTGGAAACTCTGATTTCGCCTAGGATCCTGATCATGTCTTGGATCCCTGAATGGTTGTCTCCGGTGTGGAAGCGTTCAATGTCTGTTCGATTTCTTCTGGAGAATCTCTGGACGGCGTCGATAGTTAGTCATCTCGTATGCCCCAAGCTTTCGCCTGTTGCTCCTTATGCTGGGTGTTTCCAGCGTCGTCTTGATGCTCAACGTTGTCTTCTACTCCTGACATGAATGCTAATTGGATCGAAAGTTGTTTGCTTTCGTTCTGAATTACTTCTATCAGTTCTCTCCGTCTGGTATGGATTGCTAGACTGGTTTCTGGATTCCCCGGGCTGATATCCGGCATATCCTCCCACCGTATAGTTGGTGATTGGCTTGGTTTGTTTTGCGATCTTTTTCCGGATGGCTGCTTCTAGATCCACCACACGGCGTCGCTCGTCATCTTCTTCGTCTGTTTCTTCGTCTTCTATCCCGGCGTCGTGCGATTTGGGCGGTTCGTCACTCCCGTAGGTCTCGCGACGCAACCCGGGATCGCTTTCCGGTTGTGGAGTCGTTTGATCGTGTGAAAACGAGTATATGATGTTGATTGTATCGAAAGTTGTTTGCTTTCGTTCGGAAGCACTTCGTTCTCAGCCCCACGGTGGGCGCCAAATTGTTTGAGCTAGAAATCGACCAAGCAAAATTGGTGACATCTTAGCCTAGATCGGGCTAGAACAAAGCAAAAAGAACGAAAGAATTGAAGAAGTAAACGTGTAAATTTGTATTGATGTATGTGAATCATAACGTGTACAATGAATGACCCCCCTGTATACATAGGGGATGCCAAAAAGATAGATATTTGCAAGATCTCATACAACTAGATAAATATGATACAGTAGATAGAATATTTCCCTAGATAGGATAAGATTTTCTTCAATATGGTGAATTGTCCCATGTAACAGCCTGCGGATTCCCTTGGTATGATAGGATTTTCCTGTTTAACAGGTTCGGATCTCGTGGGCCTATCTGGATACGCGTATGGGCTCAACTAGGATTATGGGCCCCCAGCCTTCGGTCGAAAAGGGGTAATTGAAGAAGGAAGGGGTGTGGGACCCGTATAGATAGAAAGAAAGAGAAGATAGGAAAAGAGGTTCTGAGTGGGTGTGGGGACCGCAAGGGTAAAAGAAGTTTGGGGAACTCCGAAGTGGGTTATTCTAATTTAAAAGGGAGAATTGGAAGGATTTATAGTACTTCCTCCGTCCCATAATGTTTGTCCACTTTCCTTTTCCGTCATCCTAAAATGTTTGTCCACTTTCCTTTTATATCAATAATTTTTTCCAATCTTACCCCTAATCAATCTCTACATTTACCCCCATTATCCAACTTTTCCACCTACTTTATCTTTTTTCAACTTTTATCCTTTATAAATTTCCAAAAGTACCATATTCAATCATATCTTTTAATCACTTTATTCTACTTTTTCACTTTCCAATACCACTTTACATCTCTCATTAAAAACCGTAAAAAACATCCTTTTGGACAAATATTATGAGACGGAGGGAGTAGTTGGTCTACAGAGAAATGGAGGATTGGGTTCGTGATCTTGGTGTCTTCAGTCAATATCCATTATCTCCGGCTTGGGAAGTCGGAGCTCCCTCCGTATGCTGACATCCGATCTACTGTCCCAGAGTCATGTTGTCCCATCGTGTGCCCAAGTAGCCTGCACCCGCACCCGGTGGATTCAACCGAGGCCTAAATTGATAAGGGAGAGTTGGTGTTGAGCGTGAATTATATATATAGAGTAGAGTTTGGGCGTTGATTTGACTAGGATACACTTTTTTTGCAAATTCTAATTGGATGTGGAGCAAGAACGGGATAATTGTAAATCATCATTTCCATTAAATTGTGATGAATCCAAGTGTAAATCATCATTTTCATTAAACTATGAGAATATTTTTCCATTGACAACGAGTTGCAAAAAATCATGCACCAAGTAAAGTCAACTACTATTAGAATGAATCATTGTGAATCAGTAAAATTATATTCGGTTTGATTATACAATAACTTTGATTACTACTAACTACTACTAATATACCAGATCATACGAGCTAATAGGAGCATACTTTTGGGTTAATACAAAACTATAAATAATGATATTATACAAGGTGGGTATGATGCTAATACACCATATCAAATTTAACTTTACCGACTGAAAGTGGACCATGATTTGATTCTCAAATTTGGGTTTGGTGGAGAAGAGAAGAACATAAATTATCTATGGTGTGAAAATTTTGAATATTCCATTTATATGGACCTCATTGATAGATTATTTTGTATAGCTTTTTAAAAATTAATTTTGTACAGCTATATATTAGTAAGCCACTAATTGTCAACATATTTACCTTGGACGTACTATTTTCTATACTATTACAAAAATATTCCGTCTAAACTTTTCGGATACTAAAAAACATCATCATTATCTTAACAAGACCGAGAAAATGTACGCTCTGCAGAAAATAGAGCAAGTAAAAAAAACCTAAAAACCCTTATGCATGGATCATTTAGAAAAAAGGAGAATAATTTTAAAAAAAATGAGAATAGTTACTTAGCAATAACAATCTTTTTTGGTTAAATATGATAGAGAAAAGTTCTCCTCTTTTTAAATAAGATAAAAACTAGCTTCAACATTTGTTATGATTGATCTCTTAAAATTTGTTACAATAGAATGATCTTAATTAAAATGAGAACAAGTGAACAAGTGAACAATTGTGGACCTTTGGATGATAATCAAATGGATGGCTCAGATTATCCTTACAAATTTGACACAATTTCAAATTTAAACCAATCCCTTAATTATAGGAAGTGATGATTGATTATAGGAATTTTGGAATTTCAAAATTAAACCACTTAATTATAGGAATTTTGGAAAAACCACTCTCTCTCACCCTCTCCTCTACCTCTCGTTCCAGATCTGTAACCTGGAGACCGTCGGCCACCAAGACCCCGACGACAACCCGCCACTCAATTTCGTATATACATTCCTCAGATTGTCATATACAATATAATATACATATATACATCTTATTCTGTAGGAATAGGTCACATAAACAATTCAGCCACAACAAATTTCGTATATACATTCCTTAGGTTGTTATATACAATATTACTGTACAGATATACATATTGATCTGTATAAATAGGTCACATAATTAAACAATCCAACCTCAACAAATTTCGTATATACATGCCTTAGGTTGTCATATACAATATTATTGTACATAGATACATCTTGATCTGAAGAAATAGGTCACATAAATAATCGAAGCACAACAAATTCCGTATATACATTCCTCTGGTTGTCATATACACGATTACTGTACATATATTAGGGTTGTCCAACGGTCCGGGTCGCCCGTAACCCGGACCGACCCGACCCATAAATTACGGGTCGGGTCACGGGTCAATATTTTTGCCTTTTACGGGTTACGGGTCAGGTACGGGGCGACCCGGCGGGTTACGGGTCGACCCGTAAACCCGTAATGTATTTTTTTAATACTTGAGTAGGTATTATTAAATTACTTAGAAGTAGCAATTTTCAACCTGTAAACACGCAACCCTCCTAATTAATAAAACCAGTAAACAACACCTTTTTCCAAATCAACCGAACAACCCTAGATCTAGAAGCCAAACCGGCGCCGCACTCCTTCGGCCCTGCTCGGTGTCGGCGTCCCTGACGGCGGCGAATTGACCCCGAGCCTCCAACGCCCCTACTCTCTAGAAGTCGATCGGTTGCGTCGAGTGAAGACCAGTTGTGGCTGTTGCGCCCTTCTCTTTTCAGCGGTGCCGCCTTCACTCGTCGGAGTCCCCTAACTTGCTACAGGTTCGCTCGCCTTCTTCAGCCCCTAATTAATTTTGCTCGACCTTCGTTCGAAGTCCCCTGACTTGCATTCTTCAGCAACTTGTAGATTCGGCTCGCGTTGCCTTCGCTCGGCGCCCTCCTCACTCGCCAGCGACCTTGCTCGGCGCCCCCCTCGCTCTCCGGCGACCTTGCTCGGTGCAGTTTTGCTCGGGTCAAACGGGTTTGACCCGTTTTGATGCGTTTGACCAGGTCAAACGGGTCGACCCGTGACCCGACCCGTAAAACCCGTAAACCGGGTTACGGGTCGGGTCTCGGGTCAGAATTTTCCAAGTTACGGGCCAACGGGTCGGGTCGGGTCGACCCGTTGGACAGCCCTAACATATATACAATGATTGACAACGTGGTGGTTCGTGGTGTCTTTGGCGACGTGGTGGTTCTGACGGGGCCTTCCAACGAATTGGTGGTTCCGACGGCCGGCGCAATGGTGGTTCGATGTTGTCAGCGCAATGGTGGTGGCCGGGGAAGTGGTTACACCGGCGAAGTGGTTATATACAATATTACTGTACATATATACAATAATGCAGTTAGTATCTAGCCGGAACAAATTTCGTATATACATCTCTCAGGTTGTCATATACAATGTTACCTTACATATATAAATCCGTAGAAATAGGTCACGGAAGCAATCCAGCAACAACAAATTTTGTATATACATTCCTCAGGTTGCCATATACAATATTACTATATATATATATATATACACATCTTGATCGGTTGAAATAGGTCACATAAACAATTTACACATAAATTCACGACATATACTAAATCAAATCAATCATATACATAATGAAAAAATTATATACAAAATTACCCGATGTCATATTTATACGATTAATAATTGGCAACGTGGTGGGGGGCGAAACTCCGACGCGGTTCGACTGGGGGCTACGAGAGGCCGGCGGGAGGGGACCCGAACCTACGGACGAGCACCGGCGACGGGCGGAATCGGGAAGCGACCAACGTCGGACACCAGATCTGGGGCGCAATCCGGGGGACGGGCGAAACGACGAATCTGGAGGGGGGGGGATCCGGTCGGGCGGAGTGCAAGGCGGGTGACGACGGGTGGTTGCCGGAAAACTCCCTGGAGTGGTGGCACTAGGGCGAGAGGTTGAGCGGCGATGGAGTGGACGTCTGCAATGGCGGAAATGCTGCGATTTTGGTGTTTGCAATTTCGTTTATGCGTGTTTTGATGAGGATGAATTTTGATTTGGGTGGTTACAAAATCATGGGAGAGAATCTCTCTAATTTTGGTTTTTTATTTCTATTTTCTTATTAATGAATATTGAAGACACTCATCCAGCCATCCATTTGTAGGATGAGATTTGTTCACTTGTTCTCTATAGGAGGTTGTTCACTATAGAACCTACCTCTATATATATATATATATACAAATTCTATTTAGACAATTATTTCGAAACGGGGGCATGTATATATATTAAAAAAATTATAAAATCCCAGCGGGGGCAAGTGCCCCCACTGGGCCTTAGTTAAGTCCGCCTGTGCTAATAGGAGCATACTTTTTTTTTTGGTTGAGGGCACTGCCCATGAGAGTCGAACTGGTAACCTCTGGGTACTAACCCTTGGAGGCTTAACCGTTTTGACTAAATACCCGAAGGCAATAGGAGCATACTTTTGGGCTAATACAAAAGTATAAATAATGATATTATACAAGGTGGGTATGATGCTAATATACCAGATCAAATTTAACTTTACAGACTGAAAGTGGACCATGACTTGATTCTCAAATTTGGGTTTGGTGGAGAAGAGAAGAACATAAATTATCTATGGTGTGAAATTTTTGAATATTCCATTTATATGGACCTCATTGATAGATTATTTTGTATAGCTTTTTAGAAATTAATTTTGTACAGCTATATATTAGTAAGCCACTAATTGTCAACATATTTACCTTGGACGTACTATTTTCTATACTATTACAAAAATATTTTGTCTAAACATTTCGGATACTAAAAAACATCATTATTATCTTAACAAGACCGAGAAAATGTACGCTCTGCAGAAAATAGAGCAAGCAAAAAAAACCTAAAAACCCTTATGCATGGATCATTTAGAAAAAAGGAGAATACTTAAAAAAAAAGAAGAGAGAGCAGTTACTTAGCAATAACAATCTTTTTTGGGTAAATATGATAAAGAAAATTTCTCCTCTTTTCAAATAAGATAAAAACTAGCTTCAAAATTTGTTAGGATTGATCTCTTAAAATTTGTTACAATAGAATGATCTTAATTAAAATGAGTAGGGATTGCACAATTCGTTATGATGCACCGTAACGAAGAAGTCTTACAACGCATTACAATGCCACCACATATGTTGCTACATTTAAATCAAGTTATACCACATTTAAATCAAGTTATACCAAATCCATGTACAACGTAGGCTGCCCGGAAACCTAGTAACATATAAATTAGACCTTCATATGCATATTTTTCCAATCTAGTAGCATGTTATCAACTGTGTACCTTTAGTTCCTGTAGACGTCAGCTACCATTATTGATCAGATCTTTGTAATCACTGAGACGACCAAAAACAAGTGCATGTCATGTTATACCAGCTAGAGCCAAACTTTCTACTTGAATGCCTACATCAGAACTCAATCTGAAGCTTGAGTTAGCTAACTCATCTACCAAAAGGAATCAAACAGACATATAATTATTCATCCTGCAAAAATGGTTCAATGCTACACAAACAACAATTGGTGATCAACTAAGCTACTGTTACAGAAGAAGACACTCTCTTGTTAATGTAACCCTCAATAAGTTCAGGCAACTGATCTTTGAAAGGCAAAGCATACTCCTTCAGGAATCGATGCTCAGGCAAATACACGAAATGACAAAAACCGACCTTACGTGTAATCAGATCCTTCTCGATCAAGGCTTTCCAAATCGCTCTTCTGGGCAAAACTCTGTTCTCCAAGCTGAAATTCAGCAGGCTCGGAAAACGGGCAATGTAATCGGACTCGAAACTCATCTCCTTCATGAAGAAATCCAAACCCTTGATCATCTTTGCCTCTGACAACTTCAGGCAAATCGGCAAATTCCTTACTATTGTTTGTATGTCATTCTCCGTCCACCCATAGCTCCTGAACACCTTAAACTTCGACTCAATTGTGTCTTTGCTAAGAGAAGAGAAGGCATACATTCCATACAAGAACATATGGGATTCACGAGGAATCCCCATTGTCGCCTCAACATCCTTCAATCTCTTCTCAAGGATCCCAATTTCGCAGGTCAAGTGCCAAGGGTTATACAGAACGAGCTTTCTGAGTCTTTCTTCTGAAAGGCCATAACTTTTCAGCAAAGTTGCATTTAAGACCAATCTTTTAGGGTTGTAATTGGCTATCGTAGGATGGCGCTTAATGGCTTTGACCACATTCTCCTTGCTCCCCAGAATCGATCTCAGGCATTCGATTAAGGGTTTGATGTGGGTTTCTAAACTCTTTAGAAAGATCCAGGGGGCGGAAGAAAGCACATGCCCAAGCTCGGAATCAGATAAGCCCAGCTCCTGAAAAACCCTAATTTTAGGAATTAGGGTTTTGTTGATGTCGCGGAACGAGAGCAAACGGGCGTCGTGGGAGACCATGGTTTTGATCTGAGACTGGATCAGACCGATTTGCTTGAAGTAATCGAGCACGGAATTGAGTTTCTCCGGGGATTTCTTCTGACGGCTGACATTCTTTGATGCAGAAACTGCTTCTTCTCGAGAAAATCCTAGGGTGTCTACTAAGTATTCCACCATAGAAGTTGTAGGCTGTTTGGAAACTTTCGTGGCCGTTGAATATGAAAGAAGAGATCTGCGACAGAGGGGGTGTTTGATTTGAGCGCCATTGATAATGAGTTTCAGCATAGCTGCTGCTCACTCACGAAAAGGAAGAGGAAAAGAGGAAAGGTTGAAGGAGGACGGGACAGAGGATTTGATGTCTTACTGTGATACAAGGGCCCAATGCAATTGGGCCTTTCATGCCAGGCCCACCTTGATCTTTGAAGAACCGAACAAAAATACTTTTGATTTAGGAAAATAAGTTTAGTTTATTTTTCGAACAAACAAAAACAGTCAAAAACTTGATTACTTTATTAGGGGAAAATCTGCGTTATCAACACTTGTGTATGAACATAAATGTCCAATACAGATAATTGTGCCACTAAAAAGCATTAAGAAAATGCATGATATAACTATAACAAGATTTGTTCAAAACTAAGTATATTTTCTCTTCTTTTTTTTTTTTTTATATATAGACAATGTGTTAGTATTTGTATATTACATGCCTTATAATTGCAATAAATCATTGAACAATAACATATAAATTGGACCTTCATATGCATATTTTTCCAATCTAGTAACATGTTATGACCAAAAACTGTGTACCTTTAGTTCCTGTAGACGTCAGCTACCATTATTGATCAGATCTTTGTAATCACTGAGGGCATCCAAATTCTTGAATTATGTGCATTTGGAGATTTTGGACTCATTTTATGCTCCAAGAGTTTCTCCATTGCATTCTCCATTTTGGAGAAAATCTCCAAAAGTATTTGTCATTTCTCTATATTTAGGGAATTCCCTAAATTTTTTTGGGGAATGCATTAAATGTTTAGCTAATCATGTCATCATCCTATTGGTCAAATTAGTTTTTATAATATTATATATAAAAAAACATAATAATAATACAAACATAATTCATTAAAATGGGGAATTTGTTGGAGTGAGAGTATAATTTTTATGGAGAATATTAGATTTTGTTTTCCATTTTGGAGAAACTTATAGAGTATTTGTTGGAGATGCTCTGAGACGACCAAAAACAAGTGCATGTTATGCTATACCAGCTAGAGTCAAACTTTCTACTTAAATGCCTACATCAGAACTCAATCTGAAGCTTGAGTTAGCTAACTCATCTACCAAAAGAAATAAGTAAGAGGCAACAATTTCAAATGGTCTAGACTTCACAAGAGTTTATACAGAATTCTGGCCGTGCCTGCAAAACAAACATGTACAACATTTATACCAACATGAACATAGGGATCCTCTACTCAGCAATCCCTTTAGAAGAAGAAGACGATTTCATCTTGATATAAGCCTCGTATAGTTCTTCCGGTAACTCGTTCTTGAAACGCTTGACATAGTTGTTAAGGAAAAGCACATCAGAGCATCCCATGATTGAATAAATACGAACATTTTCCTTTACAAGCTTCTTCTCCATTAAAGCCTCCCATATCAGCATTCTGGGCAAGACTCGGTTCTTAAAGCTGTATTTCAAAAGACTAGGCACCTTGCACAGGTAATCAGGCTTATAATTCAGCTTCTTCATGAAGAAATCCAATCCATTCTTGATCTTTTCCTCTGACATATTCAAGCAAGTAGGCATCTTTCTCACCAGTGTCATGATCTCACTCTCTGTCCATCCATAGCTCTTGAACACCCGAAACTTCGACTCAATGATATCACTCGTAATCGAAGAGCACACATGAATTCCGTATACGAACATCTTCGATTCCCGCGGAATCCCCAACTTCGTCTCGATATTTCTCAGATGTTCCTCAAGAACCTCCTTCTGGCGAAAAAAGTGCCATGGATTATACAGAAAGAGTTTCCTAATCGTCTCTTCTGAGAGCCCATAGCTCCTATACAGAGATAGATTTGAGATTATTGTTGCTGTCTTTTGATTGACCAGAAAGGAGTTGCGTTTAATGGCTTTGACCACATCCTCATCGCTACCCAGAATCGATCGCAGGCATTCAATTAAGGATTCGATACTGGGTTGTGCAGTCTTCAGCAGAATCCAAGGGTTAGAAGAGATCACAGTGCTGATCTCAGAGTTAGATAAGCCAATTTCCTGAAAAACCCTAGCTCTTGGAATTAGGGTTTTGTCAATGTCGCGAACGGCGAGCAAACGGGGGTCGTAGGAAACGATTGCTTTGATCTGAGATTGGCTCAGCCCGATTTGCTTCAAGAAATTGATCACCAATTTGGGTTTTTCAGAGGGTTTCAAGCTACTAACCTTCTTCGATGCAGAGACCGCTTCTTCTCGGGAGAAGCCTAATGAATTCACCAAGTAGTCTACGATGAAATGTGGAGGCTGTTCTGAGGAATTTGTAGCGGTTGAATATAAAAGAAGAGGTCTTTGACGGAGGAAGGTATTGGTCTGAACGCCATTGAAGATGAGTTTAAGCATACTTGCTCACTCGGACTGATGGAACTCTTGAAAACGGACAAAGTAGAAGGCGAGGAAGGAGATGGGAATGGAATCCATATACTGATTAAATATATTTACGTTTATTTCTCTAAAACCTCCCATTCTTTTTACATTTTCAAATTTGTGGACAAAAGTATATCCGAAAGTGATTCACATGACCACATGGGTCATGAAGTAGAATAGCATGATTCATGAAACACTGGCTAAAAATCCTCCATCTATTCATCCTAATCCTACCATCAAAAAGTTGCACTGTATTTAGGTAATAGGTGCTCATTTTCATTTTGGAATATGCAGCCTGAGCCAACAACAAAAAATTGTACGAAGTTAGACCTTCAATCCGACATTGTTGTTTTTATACAACTTTTAGCCTTTGCAAATAACCATCAGTAGCCAATAGTAATGATCTACTCCTAACCCTGAAGAAAGAGAAGTATAAGATTATGGTAATGAAACCACAGTTTTCAATGACTTAAGACTTGGAAAGACTTCACACATTCCTGATGATGCTGCTACCAACACAAACTTGCTTCATAATCCCCAAATTCCATTTTTAAGTCATGTCTTTAACAAACAAGATTGAGAGAAACAAGATACAGGTTGCTTGGGCGCAAAACTGCATATATTTGCTCCACTGGAGACTATGGAGTTAATGGAAAGAGAGAAATCTTTGTACTCAAAAGAGATGAATACTTTCTGTGTTATTACAGATGGGACACCCAAAGATCAAATCCCCCATCCTTACATCAAAAATATGTATACTGCTTGTTCTCACTTCTGAAGCATGAAACTAACAACAACAAAATGTCCAAAAGACACATTATGAGGACAGACAAAAAAAATCAATTGCTTATACTCAAGAGAGTTTTACAGACATCTGATTATGCTACAAAATAAATGGGTCATCTTTTAGGCAAATCACCTTAGAATCACATGTCTTCCTGATGTAAGCCTCACATAGTTCTGGCACCTCATTCTTGAAAGGCACAACATAGTTCTTCAAGAAAAGTTCATTCGAGATGCACAATATCGAGTAAAGACTACGGTTTGCCTTAATAAGCTCCTTCTTCATTAACACCTCCCAGAACGCCATTCTCGGCAAGACTCGCTTCTCCATGCTGTACATCAACAACTTAGGGTGACAAGCAATATAGCCAGGCAAATAACCAAGCTCCTTCATAAAGAGATCCAATCCGCTCCTGATTTTTTTCTCAGACGCTTTCAAGCAATGCGGTAAACATCTCGCCATTGTCATTATATCCTCCTGAGTCCATCCATAGCTCTTAAAAACCCTAAACTTAGACTCCATAGTCTGCTTTTTAGAAGACGACATCGCATCAATTCCGTGTATGAACATCTGCGATCCGCGAGGTATCCCGATCGTTTCCTCAACAACCCTCAAACTCTTCTCCAGACTCTCAGGATGACAGATCAAGTTCCTAGGGTTAGTCAGAACAAGCTTCCTAATTCTCTCATCTGAGAGACCATAACTCTTAAGCAGCGCTAGGTTTCGGAGAATTCTCTTGGGGACATTGGAAGAAACCAACAGGAACGAGCGCTTAATGGCCTTGACCACATTCTCATCACTACCTAGAATCAATCTCAAGCTTTTCACTAAAGGATTGATATGAGCTTCCAATCTCCTTGTCAGAATCGACGGATTTGAGGCGAGCATGGTACCAAGCTCAGATCCGGAGAAGCCAAGGTCCTGAAAAACCCTAATTTTGGGAGCTAGGGTTTTGTCGCTTATGGATAGCAGATAAGTGTTGACGGAAAAGATGGTTTTCATTTGAGATTTGTTTATACCAAGCTGCCTGAAGAGATTAACCACGGAATTAGGTTTTTCCAGGGATTTCAAGCGACTAACCTTCTTTGATGCTGTGACAGCTTCTTCACGGGAAAACCCTAGGGAGTCCTCCAAATAATCCACCATGAAATGCGGAGGCTTCTCGTCTGAGGGTTTGGTAACCGTTGAGTACAAAATGAGAGTTCTGTGGCGGAGGGAGAAATTTCTCCGGACGCCATTGAACACGAGCTTCAGCATTTCGGCAGAGTGAGACACTGGGAATGAGAGGGAGGGAAAGCTGAGGAAGGCGGAAGGTAGAACTGGAAATTGTAAATGAGGATATCAACGGCCCAATTGTAAATAAGGCTGTTCGGCCCATTACTATTTCAGCCCAAATACAGAAATGATAAGGTAGTTATAGTGTGAGCTTCGTTTATCAGACAAGTGAAACAACATTAATAAAAGGATACCAAAAACGTTTATCCTTTCACCAATTTGCCTAGTATCAACTTGATTATTCATCGATTATATATTTCCTAAGTCGTTGCATCATCAGCAGGAAGTTTCCAGGTAAAGAGATAGTTCAATCAGTGTGCATTGAACAAGTCAAATATGGGCATGCCAAAGTTGATTGATTTTTTTTGCTCGAAGCCAAAGTTGATTGATTAACTATAATAACTTATGCCCGCTTGCTCATGTATTCTTCATGCATAATCCTCAAGCAAGCCAAAGCAAGAAAATCTTCTCCAGAAAAAAAAAACCAAACCGCTCTTCTTAACCCAACTTTGTACTACTTTAAGGCAACATAGCATGGCTCATGTGGTTTTAGGCGCTGTTTTAAGCACAGTCCTAAAGCAGTTGGCCTCTCCTGCACTAAAAGAGGTCCTCCTCCTCAATAACTGTACAAACGAACTCAAGAAGCTCAATGTTACCGTTGGAGCAATCCGCGACGTCATCCGAGACGCCGAGGAGAGGCAAGCCAGGGAGCATCTTGTGCAAGGATGGCTGCTTAGGCTGAAGGCAGCCATGTACGACGCCGACGACTTGCTCGATGAAGTCATGGTCAGAGCCTTACGAAAAAGGGGCATGGCGGGTACTTCGTTCGCGAAAGAGGTATGGCTTTTCTTAACCAAGTCAAACCACTGGGCTTTCGTGTTCCGAACCGCTCATGGAGTCAAGGACATTAGGAAGTTACTAGATAATATAGCAAAAGATATGAGTCAGTTTAACTTCATACCACATCGAAATGAAGATCAAAGAAACGTAAGAGTCCGAGGAGACGAAACCCACTCTCTTGTGACAAAAGAGGATGTATTTGGAAGAGAAGAAGAAAGGGTGCTCATAACTAATATGTTGAAACCTAAAGTTGATGGAGGGAGTAGTTCTTCAAAGGAAAAAGACATTACTGTTATTGCTATAGTAGGGTTTGGCGGAATAGGCAAGACCACGTTAGCTCAACTTGTTTACAATGATAGAGTGGTGGGAGTAGACTCAAAACACTTTGAGTTGTATCTATGGGTTTGTATCAATTACTTCTCGGATCTGAATATAGTCTTGAAGGCGATCATAGCGTCCTCTGGCCAAGAACCAACGAGCCTTGGTTTAGATCAGTTGCAAAAGCAGTTAAGAGGGATTATTGGTAACAGGAAATTGCTGTTGGTTTTTGATAATGTTTGGGATGAGGATAGGTCCAACTGGCAAAAGTTACAACCTATTCTCAGTTGTGTTAGAAGTGAAAGTCGAGTTTTGGTAACAACACGCTCAAGAGCCGTTGCCCAATGTTTAGATGCTTTGGAGCCTTACATTGAATTGCAGGTTTTGTCCGAAGAGAGTGCATGGTCTTTGTTTGTGAAAACGGCCTTTAAAGAAGAGGATCTTGTTGAGGACTCGGAGTTGGAGCGGTTGGGGCGACAGGTTGTACGAAACTGTGGATTCGTCCCGCTTGCTCTAATTACTATAGGTAGCCTCCTATATAAAAAAGGCAATCAGAAGAAGAGATGGTTGCTTTTAGTACACGAGAAACAACTTTCAAGATTTGTTTCACTTGGTGAGAACAAAATGATGCAAGCTTTAAAGATTAGCTATGATGATCTGCCTACAAATTTGAAGCTTTGTTTTGCTTATTGTTCACTCTTCCCTAAGGACTACATATTTGAAAAAGATGAGCTCATGCGATTATGGCATGCTCAAGGCTTTCTTGGGGAAGAGGGAGAAGATTCATTTTTCGACTTAGTAGAGAGATGCTTCTTCGAAGAGTTGAAAGTGGTTGACAAACATGGATTCCTTCGACACTCGTGTAAGATGCATGATCTGCTCCATGATCTAGCAACAGAAGTGGCTGGAACAGAGTATTCAGTCGTTGATAGAAGAGTTACCGGCCAATTGGAGGGACATGCTTTTCGTCATATCAGGCTTGATTGTGAGTTAGTTGACTACACTAGTATCTTTGCTAATTCAAAGGCGCTGAGAACTCTCCTATGTTCTTCAAAGGTTGTTTGTGCAAACTTTTCTCTAAGCACACTATTGTCAAGTTTTAGAATGTTGAGAGCATTGGACCTATCGTGTTTACAGCTTGTCAAAATACCAAGATCCATTGGAGACCTGATTCATATGAGATATCTTAACCTCTCAGAAAACAGGAATCTGAAATCGCTCCCGAATTCAATCTGCAAGTTGCTTCATTTGCAAACTCTTAATCTCTCTTGGTGCCATTCTCTCAAAGAATTGCCCTCTGATATAGGAAAATTGGCAAGATTGAGGTACCTCATGCTAAATGGATGCGAAAGCTTGACAATTTTGCACCCAGGAGTTTCGGCTTTGACTTTGCTAGTCTCTCTGGATCGGCTTATTGTGCATCCGCTTTATGGAGGTTTAAGATACTTGGGTCGCCTTGACAACTTGTGTGGGAACCTGACAGTTAAGTTTCCAGCGACTCAATGGCCGGATGCTATAGAAGATGCAAGGAAATCAAATATGCTCAACAAGCGTAAACTCAACGGGCTTGTACTATCATGGGAAACTGGAGAGATTAACACTGATCAGACATTGTCGAAAGGCGAAGTAGAAGAAATATTAGAGGCAATTTGTCCACACCCCAATCTTCAATATTTGAAGATCACGGAGTGCGGTGCAGGCAAACTTCCAACATGGGTTTCTTCTCACCAAAACATCAAGGAATTGAATCTTGAGTGCTGGCCCCAGATGGAGTACTTGGCGGATTCTATAACAGCCGGTCCTAGCTTCCCAGCTACCGAGATTCTTACAATCGACAACATGGACAGCCTCAAAGGGTGGTGGAATTTTATAGGAGCTAATGACACACCATGCCTCCCTTGTGTTTCAAAGGTTTCTATAAGTAGGTGTCCAAGGCTTCTGGAAAGAATGCCTGAGTTCAGTCAAATCAGTGAGCTGACACTAGCCTGGGTGGATTCTGAGGCAGTAAGACAATTGTTGCTTGGGAGCGTAAATAGGTCAAACGGATTGAAAAAGTTGAAACTTGAACAGATTAGCAGTTTGGTATACATTCCTCATTTTTGGATAGAACACTTAACATCTCTTGAGAGTTTGGTGGTTGTTAGTTGCAAGGAGTTGGAAGGGGTGTCTGGCGGCGGCTTGGAAAATCTAGCCGCTCTTGAAGAATTGAGGTTTGAGGAATGTGGAAAGGTCAAGCTCGTTAATGATTCTTCCGGTTACCAAGGTCTATGGAGAGCCTTGCAAAGACTTCGCGTATTAGAGCTTCCGATTAAGAACATCCATTTTTCTGAAGGGGTTCAGTATCTTACTGTACTTAAAGATTTAGTAATCCACAGCTGGCAACAAGAAGAAGCAGAATATGATTATTTGTGGCATTGGAGATGCATGAAAAGAGTTGGGAAACTTACAGTCGGGTTTGATCAGAAGCCGTGTCACTTCCCTAAGGAGATTCCATGCCTCCGTTTCTTGAAACATTTGGTGATATCAGATTGCAGTGAGCTGCGTAAATTCTGGACTGCCCTTGCTGAGCTGAAGCGGCTTCAGTCATTGACATTTTGCCGAGTAGAGGACGTCAACCATGGTGATTTCGATGGGAGGCCGCATAACATGGCATTGCTGAAGTTTGAAGAGTGCCATGGGGAGTTAGAATGGATGAATCAGTTTCCATGGCGTATTTTCCCCTCTCTCCGTTCCTTGGCGTTCATGTCCATGCCGTATTTGGAGTGTTTACCTGAAGGCATCCAAGATCTTAACTCTCTGCAACAGCTGGACATTGTAAGCTGTCAGAACTTGACATCATTGCCAGATTGGATGGTGAGGCTCAACTCTCTTCAGTCACTTGTAGTTGCAACCTGCTCAGATGAACTCAAGGAGAGATGTGATGAAGAAACTGGAGAAGACCGGCCTCTTATTAGACACATCAAATATGTTCATATTTGGTGATCCAAAAAGTTCAGCAACTCAATCAAGCTGTGATCTGAAAACATGAATGCAATTCTTTTACACATTGGCGTTTACTCTAGTTTGTAATAGACCATCAAAATTGTCAGTTGTGTTTGCTGTTATGCATATGATGGCACTCTTTTGTGACCTCACCCCTCATCCCCTGTCACACATATTTTAGCAACATTGGGTAAGTTTTGTTGCATGAGTGAACATTAATAAAACTAAGCTAAAAGGTATACTATAAAAAGTTTATATAGTCATGTGGCCCGTGGCCGGGACCTTGTAGCTTGGTGAGATAATCATTATTAGGGGGCAATTTAAAGAGAATCTTAAGACTTTAGTTGAACCAGTAATAATTGATTTATATGCAGAGGGGTAATATGGTAAATAAAGACAACTCTGCGACAAAACTATGCTTCCTTCCATCTCTACGAACAGCGCTTTACACAACGCTCTGGTTCGGATCCGACGAGACGCCGTCATTGCACCGCCTTTCCGCCTTTTTCAAGAGAAAACCACCATTAGAAAATCCATATAAGGTACGACGGGAACCATATGATCCTTGTTTTTGTCTTTGTCAACTTCGAAAGATTTGTTCTTTTCGTCTCCTATTTCTTCTAGATAGTTTTTCCCACACGTACGCACTTACAAGAAGATTTTACCTGTGATTTTTGGGTAATATGTAGCCTAAGGATAGATATTTTTTTACCGAGAGTTGTTGATCTGAGTTTGAGTCATTTGGTAAAGTTTGGAGATTGATTGATTGTTGCGAGTAACGTGTATGGTGAAAAGAGCATCTTCTAATTCACTATTGATCGTTTTTCACCCTTTGTTGCCTTTGAGATTTGCGTTCTATCTGGAATGGTTGCCTTCTCCTTCTTTATTGTTTGATGGTGCTGATAGGGAAAACTGTGGAAATCAATTTTTAGGGATTTGGACATCATGGTTCATTTTAGGGAAAAATGTCAAACCTTGGAAATCAATGGAGAAAGTAGTTCATTATAAGCTGCTTTGATTATCTGATAGGTCTAGCTTAGCAAACAAGTGTGTAACTGATTAATGAAGTAAATGACTAAATGCTACTAGTATTTACTAATGCTGGAGATGAAACTAATGACTGTTTTTATGGGTTAAGAGAATCTGCATATTTGATGGTTTTGCTAAAATTTGGTTGTATTTGTTGATGCTAAATGCCCTTTACAAAAGTATGGTCGCAGTTGTCAATTCAACAAGCATCAGTTAATGAGGGAAGATATATATTAAGCTTTCTCTTCTTAGCAATTCCACCACTAGACACAACATAATTGTACAGAATGAAGAGAACTTAGTTGGTTAATGGGTTTCTACTGATTGCTTGATACTTCTCTGCTTACGCTATAACTCTGAATTGAATAGTTTCTTTACTCAAATTCTTATCCCTATGTGCTTGTTTAGAATCTCCAGCTGCTGTCCTCAAGAGAGAAATTTCTTCATGGGTGATGGTCTTAGAAAGGTAGAGATTATACCCGATTATTTCAATGCCTCTACACCCGGTCTGAATCCTCTTCAACCTGGAGAGCCATCCACGCCGACCTCTGCTGTGGAATCTCGGCTCTCAGAAGACTCAACTGCATCAACTTCTGGTGTAGGTACTCCTTGTGATTCCAGGTCACGGCTAAATACCGAGAGCTCTTCCAGGTACCATGTTGTTTTAGGATAAACGAAAGATTTCAATAATATGCATTCCTGTTCTTTAGTGTTGAATTAAACTTATGTAAAATTCTTCTACTTTAGCTTAGGTGGTAGTTATCTCTCGACTCCAAGTAAGTTGAGAAGATCTAGATTCATGTCGAGGTTATTTAGTCTACGGCGTCTTCCATTCACTGGCTCGGATGGGGAGGAGACAGTTGAGATTTCTTCTGTAGAATTGGAGTCTCTTCGATCTGAACTTGCTTCTTTAGAAGAAAAGGAAGCTTATTTGAAAGCTCAGTAAGGGATTCGCACTTTATTTCCTCTTTTCTTACTCGTGTAAATCATTCTCAAATCTCAATCTATGATATATGGCTACTTACTATTTTCAGGTTGGAGCATCTTGATCAGATTTTGCTTAGGGCTCGTCTTTCAGGCTACTTGCATATCCGTACGGTATGGACAACTCGTTCATTTTTTCCCCCCAACTTAATCTGCATTTTCTATGGACTCACCTGATTTCGCTGTCTCAGAGATGGCAAGCAATGCCAGGTGAACCACCTGTGATTGATGATTGTGAAGTTAATGATTGGATTCCGCGCTTTGTCGTACTACAAGGCCAATGCCTCTTCTTCTTTTTGTCGTCTATTGGTAAGCAATCTAGGCATTGTCAATACTACGACAACTAGTCCTGCCCATTGATGTATGATGTTTGATCTTTTTTGTGAAATGTTAACTGTATGTACAGATTTGAGTCCCCAAGACACGACTCTCCTCTGCGATATTACTGAATTAGGCTCTCTTCCTGATATTGAACGAGATGACGAAGATAGGCGCTATTGTTTTTACATCGCGACGCGGTATGGATTGCGGATGGAGTGCTCCAGCATTTCCAAGATACAGGTAAAGTGAATCAATTTTCTCCCTTTGCAACTGACTTGTGTTACAACATTGACTAGAAACAACACAACTAACTGTACTGGAGCAATCTTTACTTTCTTCACTTACAGGCTGACTCTTGGTTGACAGTGCTGCAACCAGAATGCAAGCCGGAATGTGATAGGATTGCTCCTGCTGATCAAAAGTGTATTGACAAGTCACAAAATTGTACGTAAACCTTTTCATGTAGAAGGTCTTGTTGACGCCATTGTAAGAACTCATCTTGATTGACATATTCAGTTGTGGAGTCTAATGTTAGGCCGGTCCAGGAAAATTCTGAAATCTTGTTCTTCCCTAACAAAAGGGATTCTCTATGACACAACTTTGAGTTGCTGAAATATAGTTGGTAATTTAAAGAACATGTACAAAAAATTAGCGAACTCGTATGATGTGGGTAAGAACAAGGTCAGATAATGGATCAATCCAAAAAAGCTGGTGACAAGCAGTGGTGGAACCAAGTGGTGCTCACTGGGATTTTATAATTTTTTAAAATAAAATTATTAATATAGTAATATATATTATTTCCTCCGTATTAAAATAATTGTCCAAATAATATTTGTACGTATATTAAGAAAGAGTTGTTTTTCTCATACTCCCTCCGTCCCCGAAAGTTTGTCCGCCTTTCCTTTTCGGGCGTCCCGGAAAGTTTGTCCATCTCTATTTTATTTCCATTTATATCACTATACTTTTACAATCTTACCCTCATACAATTTCATATATTACCCCCATTATCAAACTTTCCTCTCAACTTTATCATTTTTTCCTATAAAATTAAACAATTATTCCCAACCAATCTTATAAATTACTCTTTTTTATACATTTTTCATCAACTTTAATACATCTTCCCATCACTAATCAAACTTTTTCACTTTTCATTAATCCGTGTGCAAATGTGCTTTATGGACAAACTTTCGGGGACGGAGGGAGTATTACCTATATTATTATAGAGTTAATTATTAGTATAACGAAAAAAGGAAAAATGTATATGATTATGATATAGTTAATTATTAAGGGTATAAATAGAAATTGGTAGAAAAAATGTGAAATTGACAAGTATTGTAAAACATTAAAAGGTGGTTATATAGACAACTATCTCGAAACGGATGGAGTATTAAAAACACATATATAAACAAACACCACCATACATTATAATTGAAATGAAGTTAGGTCGTAAAAAAAAAGATAGCGAAACATATGTTTAGTGGAAAATATTAAATATTAGCTAATGTTAAAAAAGGAGATGGATTATTGTGTATAATAATGGAAGAAAGTGTATACAAAATGTCCCTTAATTTATTTTCACTCGGGGTCTCTAATTAAGGACCAGCCTTGTCTGCCTCGGATCACTCCGCCTCCATCCTCCAACCGCTTCACTTTCGGGCGGAAATGTCGCTTGATCAAATTTCTAACGATTATACTCAAATTAAGTCGTTTAGCCCCCTCTAGGCTGAAATCCTGGTTCTGCCACTGGTGACAAGTGACAACATATTCATTATACTTTGTATCTATTTAATTTAACAATCTTTCTAATCTATGTTTTAAAAAATTCTGTTTATGCCTTCGGGCATTTAGTCTAAACGGTTAAGCCTCCAAGGGTAGTACCCAGAGGTCACCGGTTCGACTCTCCTCAACCAAAAAAAAAGAATTCTGTTTATGGAAACTTCAGGAAATCATAAACTCGTCTAAAACTGATTCCAACACAAACTTTCTTATTTTGGCGCAATGGTTAGAGAAAACTCTTAATTTAATACTAGTTCTATCTTAATTAGGTAATAACTCAATTATAATATTTAGATGAAAAATGACTTAAAATAATCTAAAGTATCGATTTTTCAACCAAAAATAATATAAAGTTTAAAAATCACCACCAACAATATTGGTTATCGCAATATTAATAAAAGTCGATTTGTGATCATTTTGCGACGAGTTTTCGGGTAGAATTGGTCATCCTTTTTAAAATATTTCTGATTACCAATTCAGCGATTTTGTCAAAAAATGAGTACGGATCATTTTTAGTAAATACTCGTAGTTTTTTTTTTATCAAGGAAATTTATGGTGAGGGGATGGTACCCCAATCCAAGGTCAGGGAAGACCCAAGGGCTCATAGATCTCTTTTTATGGTGAGGGGATGGTGCCCCAATCCAAGGTCAGGGAAGACCCAAGGGCTCATAGATCTCTTACAAGAGGATTTACATATACCTCACCTCAAGGAGACTAGTGGAGGATCGAACCTGTGACCTATCAGACCGATACCCTATCATGCTCCACTAGACCAACCCCTCGAGGTTTCCGTATTACAATAGTTAGTATAGTTGATAAGGATCTTAAAACTATTTTCAATAATTTTTCCTGGTTTTATTATTAAAAAAAGACAATTCATTCCTCCAACTCCAACCGCTCATTCTCAATGCTGATGACCCTCTCGCGTAGTAGTAGTAGTAGCAACAGAGCGAGAACAGCAACAAGAAACAAGTGCCAATGGCTCTGAATTTGGGATCGCCATGGCTCTCTCGTCTCTCGAATCCTCCTCTCCCGCGCCTCCTCTCCGCCTCCCACAACACCAAAACCGCTTTCTTGTTTCTTCTTCTCGGCAGCAGCAGCACCAGAAGCGCTTCTTCTTCTTCTCCGTTGCTCTCGAGGTGCTCCGGAGCCCAAGCAAGGAGCGGAAACGACGTCGTTGCAGAGGATCTGGAGGAGGAACCTCTTCTGGACGACGGCTTGGTGGCCCGAGTATCGAGCGCGAGCGAGGCGAGTCAAGTGCTGGAGATTATCGCCGCTGAGAAGTCCGCAAGGAACGGCGGCGTTTTGAGCAGCTCCGATTGTTGTAGGATCATCGCCGCTGCCATCGAGCGGAGCAATTCCGAGTTGGCGATGTCGATTTTCCAAGCAATGCGTTCAAGCTTCGACCTAGGTCTGTTGTCTATGGCGTTTTGCAATTACTGTTTTCTTTCAATTTGAATTTTGGTTCGCGTCAAGTTGTTGGTTGGGAGCTGGAATTGGAAAAGAAAGTTAGGTTTGAAGTATATACTGTGATTTTCCATGTCCAGGTGCTCTCAAGCATTCTATCTCCATTATGTAGGGCCAATTTTGAGTTAGGATGGATAGATTGCAGAACTAGTGTGTTAGCTTGTAGGATTCTCCATTGTGAGCATATATATCATTCTTTCCTTGTTTTTGCAGATAAAGGCTCATATCTTGAGAGATGGAAGTGGTCTAGGCCGGATGTGAATACCTTCACCACACTAATTTTGCGCCTTGCAGCTGCACTTCGAGTGTCCGAGTCTCTCAAAGTCCTCGGTGAAATATGTCGTGTTAGAGTTTCTCCTGGTGAGGAGGTAGGACTATTTCTGCTGCTAGTCATAAACTAAAATCCAAGCTGAATTTTAGAATTTATATACTAATAGACTTAATAAGCTTGTTGCTGTAAATTTGTTTTTCAAGGTAATTTTGCATGTTTCCTCATAGATGGTGTCATTGAATAATAGAATGGATTAGTGGAAGGGCTCTGACCTGATAAAAACAGCTTGACATACATAAACTTCACATGTTATATTAATCAACATTTTTTGGATGCTTATGCAAAATTTTGTCCTCAAGCTGCTTCATCATTTATAATTATTTGCAGGTCCCTTTTGGTAAAGTTGTAAGATGCCCAACTTGTATGATAGCTGTTGCTGTTGCACAACCACAGCATGGCACTCAAGTATGCATTATCAAGACTATAAGCTTATTGTCCTTCCTAGTAAGAAATTCGTGGTATAAATTGGACAATAGGCAGTGTATAGTAACTTTTACTCATAATGACATCTAGTTAACCACAAGAAATTGCTTAGTAAAGATTCAACATTGATTTGTCCAAAGTAAAAAGTATCATACTTTGTCTATGAAAGGTCAGTTTATAATCGGTCAAGGTTTCCTTTATGGCTACATCTGCGTAATATGATATCATCAGTGAGGCCTATCCAGATAACATAATGTCTGTATTAGTTTTGCATCTTCTGAGTTAACTGTTTTTGTATCATGCAGATTGTGTCTTGTTCAAAATGCCGTTATCAATATGAGCTTGTTTCAGGAGACATAACTAATATCGAGTCTGAAGAAATCAGGTTTGCTACTCTAATCATGTTTCAAAGTCAGTTAGCAGAGTACAGTTCTTTTTCAGTCTTCTAGTCAATCATTTATGTGTAAAAGTCCCATGCAAATGCTAGATAGATTTACTCTCTAGTTTTAAAGTAAGAAATTATAAAAAGGAATTGCAGTTTCACTGTAATGGTAGATATAGATAGAGCTTAAGGATCTCTTCTTCTTTTTCTTCTTCCACATACTAAACATGGATTTGAAGTTACAAATATGTTAATGCCGCCCTAAAGTATTCAGGAAAATCTCAGCATGTAAGGAATATGTTCAGTATTAGAATGAAAGTGCTGGAAGTTATGCTAAGGTTTACTTCCATAACAATTTCAAAATATTGATCTTGGTTTTGATACTGGTACAGTGGTACCTTCACCTTATCTAAGGATCTCATCCTGCCGAACGCAGCGTGGATGTTCCAGCATGGAAAAGAGGGCTGAAATTCCTGCAATTAATTAAGCAACCCATACCAGCGGCTGTTCATTCCATTGTGGTACTCTTTTCTGTGCTGATTCTTATGAACATAAATTGTATTAGCCTAGTTGTGTTTCTCTTCCATTGATCTTGTTATCCATGTTACATTTCAGATTCAAACCCCATCTGGATCAGCTCGTACACATAGATTTGCCACAGAAACCACCGATCTCCCTGCACAAGAAGGTGAAAGAGTGACTATTGCTCTTGCAACTCCATCAAATGTTTATAGAGAGGTTGGCCCCTTCAAGTTTAGTCCTAAAGCTAAGAATAATTACCCAGAAGAGCCTCTTTGCCTTACAAACCACAGAGATGGGAGGGAATCGTCTCTGTTAAGAGCTCCAACAACAAGCAATAATGTGTCTTTGACAAATCCTTCCATTGTCGTTCCACTTCTCGCTGTGCTGGCAACTGGTGATGCTGCATCGGGGCTTATCAATCCGAATTTGCCTCAAATTTTGTCTGTTGCAACATTAGGATCGCTTGCTATAGGAGCTACACTGGATACAGTGGTTTTCCCTCAGCTAAGTCAAGTAAGGCTTTAAAGATTTGATAGAATATATCTAGAGATCTTAACTGAAAGGCGTATAATGGTTCTTTCTTTGATGGCAGCTTCCTCAAAGATCTGTTGATGCGATTGCTATCAAGCAGAAACTTCTAGCTCAGTATGATGTTCTACAAACCCGTATCAATGAACTAAAAGTGGCTGCAGAAAATGAGGTAAGATTAGCTAGAAGGAAGTAGAGCTTTATTTGTGATTGGAAAGACACATATGATGATGGTTTAATATCTGAAACCAAATAATTAACAGCCTAGTGCTAATAAATTAGGTTTGGATGCTAGCTCGGATGTATCAGTTGGAAAACAAAATTGTGGCCATAGGAGAACCTTCTTATCGGTGACCACAACTTCCTTATTTATCAATCTTTTTGGCATTTATTTACATTTTGCACACATCTTAGATAATTTTGTTTGCTAAAGTATGTATTCTTCTCAGACAATCTGATCAGCTTATATATACATTTTTTAATTTGATGAACTGACCATAAGGCTGTAATCATTTGTCTTAGTGTTCGAAGAGGTAGGATCAGAAGGGTGCGTGAAGGCTTGGAGAATTCGCTCAAAGGGCGCATTGAATTGATTGATAGCTTTGCTAGAGTATGTCTTTTTTACTCTATGGCAAGTTTAAGCTCCTTGTGTCCTGTGATGAACAGTAACAAGTTCTTGACTATCTTTGTTAGATCTCTTCAATGATTGAAATTGAGGTAGAGATGGACTCTGATGTACCAGCAGCTGAATCTGCTAGCAATGCAGTGAGTCTCACATTGTCATTATCTTTGTTTTCCTGAACAACATCTTCTATATATGAAGGTCTTGTATGCTTACTTTTACTTTTATACAGGAAAATATAGCCAGTCAAATAGAGCAAATTATGGAGTTGGAAAACCTGGAGGAGGTAAGATTCAGTCTGACAATTCCTTGCTTAAGTTATCTATCCAAATACACAAATGACAAACCATCTCTCCATTCCACTTGAGCTTCTGGAGCCAAAACTTCATGTCAGGTCCTTTTAATCCCATAGTGGCTTCCATTTTTTGGCTCAAATCAAAAGTGAACTACTAATATCAGGGTGGGCCAAATCAGAGGTCAGAGAATGCCAAATAGACTCAATAGTACTCTGAAATCACAATTGTACAGAGCCACAAGTGAGATAGGAATGAACATATATCAAATTCCATGCCTCTGGAGATCTTATTTTACTAGGTTACATACTTGTGTGATTTTCAACTCAGATTGCTCCATTAAACTCCTCTTTCTATATACAGAGATGGAGGCAACAAGCTGAGGCTAATGATGAAGTCGAAAGGCTCCTCAGCACCGAACCGCTATCCATTGAACAAACATAAAACACGAAAATCATCTGGTGAGTGGTGAACATAATTACCACCTACGTAGATAAGTTCCGGGCTTCATGATTCCTACTTTGCAAGAAGGAGATATTTGATTGTACAGCAAGTTCAATCTCATATACTTGGTTCAACGAAAAGGAGCTCTCGCCAATCGACATTAGAGTTCGAATCTAAAAGTGGTTTCATCAGCTGGTTAGTGCTCTTGCCAATGCATAGATTATTTGTAATGACCATATAATACAAGTGAAAATGACTATTGTAATTATGCATGTTGCCTAATAGTTTTTTGTTTATTCCATATTACAATTGCCATTCAATTTCTGCTAAGTAATGGCATGTTGCATAGACTGATAGCTTATAGTTTCTTCTTGTCTCACTTTACTTGTATCTAAAGAAAGTGAGCTGAATTGTGGGTATGAAAAAACAATTGCAAGCTGAATTGTGGGTATTAAAAGCTGAGGCTTTTTTCTAATAGTATTAGAGATGAAGCAAGGGGAAAAAAGGTTGTGTATAATGCAGAAAGAGGGAAATGAAGGTCAACGATTGAAGTTGACAAAATCTGGCTCTTTGGAGAAGCCCCTAAAACAGCCTACTTCTTCGGTCAGAGATTGAAGAGGCCATTAATGGTTGGTTTTACGTCATGGCAATCAAAGTCAGCGCAGAGCTTTTTAGTTAATTTTCCACGGAAAATCAATATTATAATCAAATCTTTCCTTGTTTGCAAAGATACCACTAAACCAGATTTATAGAGAAACAAACATGCATGATCCTGTAATGAATGTGCAAAACTACCAACTTGGTAAACATTATACAGAAGATGTGCGACTATCGAATTTACTATTGCAGATATTGATGTATTAGGCACTTACCCATTATGATGGAATCCTAGTCCTAGAGTGCAATTTCATACTACTATCATCTTTCTATTATATAGCTCGTATCTTCACCTATAGCATCCTATATAAGTGCAATCAATAAATTAGTTGACTCAATTCAATTTATAACTATGTATATCATTTGCTAAAGAGCTCTTTTCCACTTTTAATTAGATTTGTTAGTTAGTACACTAAATAGAAATTATAAATTCGATTAAAACAATAAGACAGGGTCTTGTATGCCATCACAAATGTCATTACCAACGAGTTGAGCTAGTTAGGCTTGACTTGATTTCATTTCATTGCTTGCCATTTTCATGGTTTGAGTTTTGGAATTGTGTATTACTATGCCCTGGCAGAAACCGAAAAACATGGCTTGGTTTTGTTCATGTTACAAAAAAAAGTGGGAAAGAAAGGGGCCAATAGACAGGTTAATTTGATTGAAAGAATTTGAAATATACTCCGTAATATATTAAGGGTTAAGTGGTCTTTCCCTAGATATAATGGATTAATAACAGACACTGTTACATGGCCTTGTAGAAGATTGAGTAGTTGTAAAAATGGAGTACATAACTATATAAGGTCTTGTTTTTTTATATAAAGATTGAGGTAAGAACATGTTTTTTTTTTAAGAAAATGATCTCATGTATTAAATATCTAAGATTTGCAAAGACAAAACATCCCTGGTACATTGAATCGAACAAAACCAATTTCAGAATATATTCCATCTACATCATGAACAACAGTGTTACTCGAGCAATTTAGAAAATAAGAAGCATAAGAGGAGTAATAAAATGTAAAAAGTTGAAAAAATTCAGTTAATTGCCAAAAACCTAAAAGTTGGGGAATTTTAGTCAAATTTGGACAGTGAAAACCCTCATGGTAAAAGCAGGAGGCAACAGCCACCACCGCCGGAGATCCAGCAAACTATGAAGGTAGAGAAATCATCGCCCTCCACGTGGCTGATCTGTTCCTTCCCCTTTTCCCTGCTTCCCCATTTTACAATTCTTTATAAAAAAAACTTACTTTAGTCTCATTTTATTCCTTTTAAATAATCAAAAAAGTAATTTACACGGAAATAAAATACTAAAAGTAAAACACAATTCCAAGCAAAAAAACAAAAATAAAATAAAAAATAAAGTCGGGCGAGTTTCAACTTTCAACTCCCCTCTTCGTCCGTTCTAAACCAGTCCAGCTCGAATCAACCCACGCGAATGTTCCCCCTATAAATTCCCCTTCCCCTCTTCTCCCTCCTTTGAACCTTCCAATTGCATCAGGCTTTTCACATTTTAGGGCGCGATTTCTTCCCCCCGGTTTCCCTCTCTCTCGCTCCGTGGTTCCGAGATCTCCGGATCTTTCTCGAAGCTTCAGCTCTCTGCAACAATGGCGAGGAAGATTATGGTGACCGGTGGAGCCGGATACATCGGGAGCCACACTACATTGCAGCTCTTGCTAGAAGGATTCCATGTCGTCGTTGTCGACAGCCTTGACAACGCCTCTCAAGTCGCCGTTTACCGTGTCAAAGAGCTCGCCGGAAAGTTCGGCGATAATCTCGCATTTTATCAGGTTTGCAATTAGCTTGCTATTGGTAGTAATTGTTCTAGCTCTGAGCGTTTCCGAGCTTCGATCAGTCGGATTTTTCAAATTTGCGGTTTGTTTGCGAGTCCTTTTTTTTGGTGTACAGATTTGGTTTTTGCTATTGACTTGCTAGATTTGCTGAATTTCCGGGAGGTTTTGGCGGAAGTGGAGATCTGGTTTCTTGCGATTTGATTTCGCGATTTCCGCGTGGAATTGAGTTTAGTTGCTTTCTGTGAAAGATTTCGTTGTCAAGCTGCGATGTGAAACTGTTGAAGGAGACGTTTGAGAAAATAATAATTTGCCAATTCTAAATCAGATGAATCAAACTATCAAAGACAATTGCGAGACTCTGTGGTGGGGCCTTTTGCCTAATTCTGGAACTATTTCATGTTGTTCTCGTCGTCTCTTTCACCTAATCGCATTTTACCAGACTAATTAATTGAATCTCTTTGTCTTATATGAATGAAAATTGTCGATATTAGGGGCAGAATTAAATTGGCTTTTTACATGGTTTGTGGAATCTACTGGTTCAAATTGCATCATTTTGTCTCAAATGCAGCCAAGGAACGTTTAATGTGTTTGGCCATTTGAGATGTTGGAATTTGTATTCATCACTGTTACTCGGCAAGTTGACTAATGAACCTTGTTCTTGCCTGCAGATGGATCTCCGGGATAGGCCTGCACTTGACAGACTCTTTTCCTCAACAAAGTAATGCTGCAGTTACCATTTTTTACTCTCTTTTGAATCTAGTTATGTGTACTTCAAACTCAAATTAGCTGTTTAAAGGTCTTTACTTGCTTCACATTGCAATTTTTACAGCCATGTGTATTAGGCTTAGCATGTTATATATTTGTTTGCGGATATTTCTCCAATGATCACTAAAACAGGATGTGGTTTGCCCTCCAGTTTTGATGCTGTGGTTCACTTTGCTGGACTGAAAGCAGTTGGTGAGAGTGTTCAGAAACCACTTCTATACTACGATAACAACATTGTTGGTACAATCACTTTACTAGAAGTCATGGCTGCCTATGGATGCAAGACGGTAGGTCTATATTTCTTTCTCTTGTAAATCCCTCTTATATCATGTACGTGTATGGAAACCGTTCCCTCTGTTGCATTGCAATAATGTCCTACTGATCTATGTTGCAATTGTTTGCAGCTTGTGTTTTCTTCATCTGCTACAGTATATGGTTGGCCAAAGGAAGTTCCTTGCACTGAAGATTTTCCCTTATCTGCAGCAAGTCCATATGGGCGCACTAAGGTACTTGTTTAGTGATAGGAGGTTACTTGGATTGTGTTATTTCTTTATTTAGAATGTTAGATAAGAAGACTGAAAATTGATTTCTGCAGCTTTTCATTGAGGAAATATGCCGTGATGTATATCGGTCTGATCCTAATTGGAAGATGATTCTGCTGAGATACTTCAATCCGGTTGGTGCACACCCTAGTGGCCATATTGGTGAGGATCCTCATGGAACACCAAACAATCTTATGCCTTATGTGCAACAAGTTGCTGTTGGAAGACGTCCTGCTTTGACCATATTTGGGACTGATTACAAAACAAAAGATGGCACTGGGGTAGCTTTGCTTTTACTATGATTCCTACATGATGATGTTTCATGTCGGCCGTTGTAGGCCCTCACTTTTTTCTTTTCAACACTAATGACGATTGTTTTACAGGTTAGGGACTACATTCATGTGGTCGACTTAGCTCATGGACACATTGCAGCATTAAACAAACTTTTTGACTCAAAATTAGGTTGGTGTTCTTCATATGCCATCATATGCTAGTAACCCTTATAACCCTACATATTTTTGTTTGTTTTTGGAATATTTTCTGATTCATACCTCAGCTATAATGACTCAAAACCATTATTTTGTATTAGGTTGTGAAGTGTACAACTTGGGAACAGGCAAAGGCACCTCGGTCTTGGAAATGATTACAGCATTTGAGAAGGCTTCAGGAGAGGTAAAAACAATTAACTCCATCGTGTTAAACAACCCTCTTCTCCACTCGTTGATTTGCTTGCACTGATTGTTGAAACTAACTTTTCTACCCTTGCCTTCTCCTTTACCTAATGACCACAGAAAATCCCAGTAGTAACTGCTGAACGCCGACCTGGCGATGCAGAGACTGTCTATGCATCAACAGAAAAGGCCGAGCGGGACCTGAACTGGAAGTAAGTCCACCTAACCAGCATGCATTTGATTATTTGCCTGTGACAATCAATTAATGCGTGAATTATTGTGCAACTTATAGTCTCTGACACTTGGACCATTTGACACAATTGTGTACATTATCTTATGATCTGGTTTCTGGAGCTTTTTGATTGTCTGGGTGGTGATCAAGGTCACTCACCCCTTTGCTCTCACTGGAAAGTTAACGACCAACAACAACATATGAATTAATCAAAACTTATGATTTTTCAATCATCTCCAAGCCAGCATTACACACCATCCTGAAATTCTTGGTATGAATCTTTCCATATGCAGGGCCAAATATGGAATTGAAGAGATGTGCAGGGATCAATGGAACTGGGCCAGCCGGAACCCATATGGCTATGGCCCCCCAGATACTACTTCAGACTGACAACCAAATCAAGGTGGAAACTGGAGGAGGCTGCCTGTAAAGATTCAAGATTCAATGATTAACCTAAGCGTCTCTCACTTATATTGTTGTTCTCCTTATAAAATTATTCTGGGTATTGGTTTTAGGCTTATATATATAGTTCTATTATTATTTATTTATTTGTTACAGTAGTATTTAAATAAAAATGGGAAGAAACAAGTGGCATCGTAGTCCTCCTCAGGGATCAGCTATATTCTCATAGTTGTAAATGGGTCTGCAGATGTTAATACAAGGTACAAAATCATATGATTATACACACATGGGTAGAGAGCCACATAGGTTTGTAATTTTTTTTCATACAGAAATTGATTCTTTCTTTTACTAGCTCGTTTATTTTATTTGCTGGTGATTAGAATATAGTGTCGGCTGGGGGTACACACATGTGATTGTATGCATGTTGTGGGTGTCACAGCAAGGCCATGTTCTCTTTCTTTCTCTGTATTTTGCTCTGTCCTTGTTAAAGAAAGACGTGGCATAACTGACGGTGGTTAAGGAAAGTTCTTCTGCAACAAAGCTTTAAATGGATTGTTTTGTTCAGCACCATCACCAGTAAGAGCCTGTGTAATTAGTTTGGCTTGTGCTGCATAGTTAAGAAAACCAATAATGTTGTGATGATTTGTTGTAGCATATAATGCAATGTGGGCTACGAAAATGACAGAGCTATTGGGCTAGTTGCAAGGGCTAAGGCGCTACGCAAGGCTCTTTTGGGCTCATTTTTTAAAGAAAATATTTTCCAAAACTAAAAACATTTTAGAAGCAGTTTCTTACTTTTACCAGTTCTCTACATTAATATGTCTTCTACAGTATAATATAATTTTTTATTTTTTTTTGCACTAAGTATACAAAAAATAAAGGAGAATTAGCATTCATGCCCTAAAAAAGGTTAGTAATTTAGAAAATGTCCTTATTTAGACTAAATGGCAGAGAGTGCCCTTTTAAATATTTTTTATACTAAATTTCCATTTACTTTAAATTTCAAAATAATAACTCAATTTAATCTTTTATTCCTTGTAAAAAATTACTATCAAAACATAAGAAGATTAAAATGATTTATGAATCTCTATCTCTATTTAGCTATCTTTACAAAAAATAATCTTATCAGAACAAACAAACAAAATACTGTTATGAACACACATATGCTCTATCTAGATTATGTGTTATGAACACATTTATGATCATCTAGAAGAACCATGAAAAACACATGTGAATGGTTAATTACCCTAGGTAGAAAAGTGTGAATTATTCACCTCCTAATCTTGACTTTGTGGTAACTCTTGCCTAACTTTGGTCCTATAAATAGAGGGATCACCCATTGTAAAACTTGCACCAACAAAGAGTAAGAATACAACCTATAAGGTGCTTACTCTTTCTCCCTCTCTTCTAATGTCATTATCATATTCTAAAGTGGCTTTCTTAAGTAAAAGTTCTTAAGTAAAGTTCCAATAATCTCCTTCTAATTCTTTATTATATAACACGTTATCAACACGAGTCTCTAATCACCAACTGATCTTCCTTTTAATCCTTAATTATATATAAAGCTTTGATCGTAGCTTTTGTGAAAGAAATTTTATTTCCAACTAAACTAAAGGTCTAAAATTTTCTTAACTAAAGATCTTGTACGTAACTTTTATATCTATAAGAATATAATCTTGATTTGAGTTTTATGTATAAGTTCGTAGGTTTTACTAAAGGAATTTGGTAAATTCTTACTCATTATACTTAATCACTCCTACCTCTTTAAACCTACGAATTTACTTCTTAACTAAATTCTTGCAAAGTGTTTATAAAATTGTTTTGAGGAGTATGCTCTGTAGTCGCCTAATTAAGGATCTTCTACATTAGAAACTCATTTTCAAAATTCTAGATCTAAAATGCTATAAACTAATAATGGAAGCATGTTTATTTAGATCTACTAAGATAAAAACAAAATACAAAGATTTACTTACCTTATTTGGCGTTTGTACTCTAATCCTCTTTCGGAAATGTTTGATTTCACCAAGTGGATTGTGAGAAATTTCTTACCCAAATGATTATAAGTGCAATATAGACAATCACGATAAGAACAAGACAAATGAAAAGCTCGGTTAAAAACCGATCATTACCGGCCTTAATACGACGCAAAATATCGCCGTCGGCCATGGACATGAAAATGGAAATTGGAGAGGAGGAAGACGAGATGGAGGAGATAAGGTGGAAGTGGTAAAAGTGAAAATGGATGGATGAGGATAAAAGGATTAAAAGGAAACCGGATTTACAACTGTTCCCGCTAATTTTACGTTTCAGTATACTTTCGTATTTATCTTATATATCTCATGCATACGTTATTTATTTACCGCTTTGATGCTTATTCTATTTGTTTAAGTTCCTTAATCTTTATCATTTATTTAATTCTTTAATTCTTGTTATTTATTTACATCCTATAAGCATTCTTCATATAAAGTTATCATTCATATGGTATACACATACTATTTACATGCTTATATATGTTTACATAATAATAACATTCATCATGACTAAATTATTTAATCTCATCATACCATATATGTTTACAAGTTATATATGCATTCCTAATTGCCTTTTGTTTTGTTAAATTATAATTTCCTTGTAGTAACTAAAATGGCAAGTATCACTAAAAGGGAGTTTGAAATCCTTGACTTATCGGGCCAAAAATACCTCGAATGGAGGGTTGATGCTTTGACTAGCCTAAAGGCAAATGGCCTTGAAAGAACAATTGAGGCGGGAAATAATACCACCCCGCAAGAAAAGGCAAAAGCCATTGTGTTCCTACGTCACCACATTCATGAGAGTCTAAAGACTGAATACATGTTTGTGGATGACCCAGTTGAATTGTGGGAAAGCTTGAATGAGCGTTATGGCCATCAAAATGAAATCTTGTACCCACAAGCACGCCATGAATGGAACCATATAAGGTTCCAAGACTTCAAGTCTATCACTGAATACAATAGTGCTATTCATAGAATCACCTCTCAATTGAGACTATGCGGGCACATGGTTACCCAGCAAGAAATGTTGGAGAAAACTTTCTCCACAATGCATGCCTCTAATGTGTTGTTACAACAACAGTATAGAGAAAGAGGCTTTGAGAGGTATTCTGACTTGTTTAAAGTGTTGTTGATTGCCGAAAAGAACAATGAGCTATTGATGAAAAACCACAACCTTAGGTCTACTGGCTCAACAATAGTTCCAGAAGCAAACGCTATTGAAAAGGCGTTTTATGATGGAAATACCCATCAACGTGGGCAACAATCACGATTCTATAATGGTCGTGGGCGTAACCGCGGACGTGGTCGCGGTCGTGGCCGTAACAGCTTTGTTCGTGGTCGTGGTCAAGGTTACAACAAACCTTATGACCGCGTGAACAATGGCTACAAGGGGAATGGCAAGCAAAAGGTCCAGACGGGTCCATCAGGATCGTCCCAAAAGCCCAAATCTATATGCTATAGATGTGGCATGGCTGATCACTGGTCAAAGGTATGCCGTACAGCTCCGCATCTTGTGAAGCTGTACCAAGCTGATAAAAATAAAGAAAAGGCTACCGAGACCAATTACATCGAAAATGGAGATGTGAATAAATCTCCCGTGACCAGTCTAGACGTTAATGATTTTCTCAATCTTGACAATAATGATGAATTTGCCTAAGGGGTTTAAGCAAAAATACTAGCCCCCTAATTATCTTTACTACTCACATGTTGTTTGTCATGTCCTTTATTTTCGCATATCGTATAATATCTTAATTATCATTTCCAAAATTTAATGTAATAGACTTTGTGTAATATGAATATCGTTATGTAATCAATCCGCATCTTTATTATTAATGCATTAATGTTTCTTTTTATTTCCATAGAAAACATGGAATCATCTAATGTGAAACTCGATGGGAAGGAGCAATGTCTTCTAGACAGTGGAACAACACACACCATCTTGAGGAACAAAGAATTCTTCACAGAATTAAGACCTCTTGAAGGAAATGTCAATACGATATCTGGTGTGTCGAAACTAATCGAAGGCTCTGGAAGAGCACTTGTTCTACTCCCAAGAGGAACAAAGCTAATAATAAATGAAGCACTCTACTCAAGTAAATCACGAAGGAATTTACTGAGTTTTAAACATGTGCGCCACAATGGGTTTCACATGGAAACCTTGAATGAAAATGGCAATGAATATCTGTGCATCATAAAATATGAATCTGGTCATAGACAGATTCTTGAGAAGATGCCCACGCAAGCCTTCGGACTATATCATACATACATTTGTCCATTTGAGGCCAATGCGACATCTAATAAAGGGTCAATTGACCGAACTGCATACACATTGTGGCATGATCGCTTGGGTCACCCAGGATCAATAATGATGTACAAAATCATAAAGAACTCACTTGGACATTCATTGAAGAACGTTAAGGTTCTCCCGTCCAGTGATCTCCATTGCACTGCATGTTCACTTGGAAAGCTAATTATTAGGCCTTCTAAGAATAAAATTGCAAGTGAAAATCCTACATTCCTAGAAAGGATACAAGGAGATATATGCGGACCAATTGCTCCACCATGTGGACCATTTCGATATTTTATGGTCCTAATTGATGCATCTACACGTTAGTCACATGTAAGTTTACTGTCGACCAGGAATGCAGCCTTTGCCAAACTTCTTGCTCAAATAATAAGGCTAAGAGCTCAATTCCCGGATTATGCAATCAAGAAAATCCGACTTGATAATGCCGGAGAATTTACATCCCAAACCTTCAATGATTATTGCATGTCATTAGGGATTGATATAGAGCATCCAGTGCCTCATGTTCACACACAAAATGGTCTTGATGAATCATTAATAAAGCGATTACAATTAATCGCTAGACCATTGTTGATGAACTCAAAGTTGCCATCATCTGCATGGGGACATGCTATATTACAAGCTGCAGTTTTGATTCGATTGAGGCCAAGTGCAAACAATGAGCATTCTCCAATGCAATTAGTATCTGGCAAGGAGCCAAATATCTCACATCTAAAAATATTTGGATGTGCAGTTTATGTACCCATTGCTCCGCTACAACGTACAAAGATGGGTCCACAAAGGAGAATGAGAATCTATGTTGGTTTCGAATCCCCTACAATCATTAGATATCTCGAACCAACAACGGGTGACTTATTCACAACAAGATTTGCTGATTGTCACTTTGATGAAAATACATTCCCAAACTTAGGGGGAGATAAGAAAAAGATGGACCCACATGTAAAAGAGATTACATGGAATGCAATATCATTATCTCATCTTGATCCGAAAACAAAAATGTGTGAACAAGAAGTTCAACGGATCATACATTTGCAAAATGTTGCAAATCAGTCACCCTGATGCATTCACTGATACAAAGAAGGTAACAAAGTCACATATTCTTGCAGCGAATGCTCCTGCTAGGATTGATATACCCATTGGACAACCTAATACGTCCATTGCAAATGAGTCTACAACACGTCGAAAACGTGGTAGGCCTCCGGGTTCAAAAGACTTGAAACTAAGGAAACCAAAGAACCAAAAGGGTATGACAAAAGAAGCCAAACTGAGTCATGAGAATAATGACCAAGGCAATGAGATGGAAAATGAAAATATCCTAAGAGAAGTTGATACACTCAATGATAATGAGAATATTGATAATCTTGAGGTATCAATAAGTTATGTATGCACAGGCATACAATGGAATAGAAAGGATATCATTACCGATGATATATTTGCCTACTCAGTGGCTATTGATATTGTGACTGAAGATGATGATTTTGAGCCATAATCCGTGGACGAATGTCGTCAAAGAAAGGATTGGCCAAAATGGAGAGATGTCATTCAAACAGAATTACAATCGCTTGAAAAGCGAGAGGTCTTTGGGCCTGTTGTTCGTACACCAAAGAATGTAAGGCCAGTTGGCTTCAAATGGGTGTTTGTACGAAAACGAAATGAGAAAAATGAAATCGTTAGATATAAGGCAAGGCTAGTAGCCCAAGGTTTCTCTCAAATTCAAGGAATTGATTATGATGAGACATACTCTCCTGTAGTCGATGCAACTACACTGAGATTCCTAATTGGCATGACAGTATTTGAAAAACTGCAAATGCGCCTTATGGATGTCGTGACCGCATAATTATATGGGTCACTAGACACAGACATATATATGAAAGTTCCAAAAGGACTAAAATTGCCTAAGGCTGAAAACAACGGACCTCGAGAAATGTTCTCAATAAAATTGAGAAGGTCGTTGTATGGGTTAAAACAATCAGGACGGATGTGGTATAACCGTCTGAGTGAATACCTTATGAAAAGAGGATATAAAAACGACACTGTTTGCCCATGTGTTTTTATCAAAAGGTCCAATGAGGGATTTGCTATTATCGCAGTCTATGTTGATGATTTAAACATAGTTGGAACTCCCAATGAGGTGGAAGATACTGCGAAATACTTGATGAAGAATTTGAGATGAAAGATTTGGGGAAAACAAAGCTTTGTCTTGGCTTACAAATTGAGCATTTAAAGGATGGAATATTTATCCATCAGTCCAACTATACTGAGAAAGTTTTAAAGAGATTTTATATGGACAAAGCTCATCCCCTGACTTCTCCTATGGAAGTTCGTTCTCTCAATATTGAAAAGGATCAATTTCGCCCTCGAGAAGAGGACGAAGAGGTTCTAGGACCTGATATTCCATATTTAAGTGCAATCGGTGCACTAATGTACTTGACTAAGAATACAAGACCAGATATTGCTTTTGCAGTAAACTTGTTATCCAGGTACAACACTGATCCTACAAGGAGGCATTGGAATGGGATCAAACATGTATTTCGCTACCTCCGAGGAACGCATGATTTGGGGTTGTTCTACCGCAACCAAAGCAATGCAACTCTAATCGGATATGCAGATGCAGGATACTTGTCCGACCCACACAAAGCCAAATCACAAAATGGCTATGTATTTAAATATGGAGGCACAACCATTTCATGGAGATTAACAAAGCAGACTATAACAACCACATCATCAGATCAAGTTGAATTAATTGCTTTGTATGAAGCTGGAAGAGAATGTATGTCTCTACGATCAATTATTCAGTTCATCCAAAAGGAGAGTGGAATGAAGCCGATCATTGACAATCCAACGATACTATATGAAGACAACTCAACATGTGTTGCTCAGATGAAGAAAGGCTACATCAGAGGAGACCGCACAAAGCACATATCTCCAAAGTTCTTTTCTACTCGAGATCTCGAAGAAACAGGTGAAGCGGATATCCAACAAATTCGGTCAAATGACAACTTGGCCGACCTGTTCACGAAGTCCTTGATTCCTAAGAAATTTGGAGAACTAGTGCACAGGATTGGAATGTGTAAACTCCGGAAGCTACGTTGAAGTCAGGGGGAGCATCATACGCGTTGCACTCTTTTTCCCTTCGACCAGGTTTTTATCCCACTGGGTTTTTCCTGGCAAGGTTTTTAATGAGGCAGCATCAAAGCGTATAATGGGTTCAACAAGGCAACATACATTTGCGTCCCAAAGCAAGAACGAAGGTGAATATTCAAGGGGGAGTGTTATGAATACACATATGCTCTATCTAGATTATGTGTTATGAACACATTTATGATCATCTAGAAGAACCATGAAAAACACATGTGAATGGTTAATTACCCTAGGTAGAAAAGTGTGAATTATTCACCTCCTAATCTTGACTTTGTGGTAACTCTTGCCTAACTTTGGTCCTATAAATAGAGGGATCACCCATTGTAAAACTTGCACCAACAAAGAGTAAGAATACAACCTATAAGGTGCTTACTCTTTCTCCCTCTCTTCTAATGTCATTATCATATTCTAAAGTGGCTTTCTTAAGTAAAAGTTCTTAAGTAAAGTTCCAATAATCTCCTTCTAATTCTTTATTATATAACAAATACAATCTTATAGATATTTTTATCTTTCCTTAAACAAAAATCACGTTGGTCCCTTGAAGAGTTGAAGATCATCCATGATCTTTTGTTTTTGGTCGAAGATCATCTATGATCTTTCTACTACTATCATGATTGTCTCTCTCTCTCTTGATAAAGAAAATATGGAAGAGCAAGATGAGTTCTTCCACAAAATCTTCTTCTTCCTCATGTTCTCGAGCCCCTTAATCCTCCGACCACCCCCGGGAATCCTCCCTCCAGATCACCCCTCCCTTTCGACCTTGGTTCCGCCATCGCTCTTTTAAGGCCCCATTCCGGGAACAATCTCACCGGCGGGCTTCCCCCTTGCCTTAGTCAGCTCTCGTCGTTGGAAACCCTAAATTTGGGGTACAACGCGTTTGAAGGTCCGATTCCGCCGGAGATCGGGAACCTCAACAAATTGAAGCATCTTGATCTTGTCGTCGGGATCTTGAGCGGTGGGATTCCGATCGAGTTCACCAATTTGAGGAATCTCATAATGGTGTATCTTTACAAGAACGAATTCAGCGGCCAAATTTCGGGGGAGATTGGGAATGTTTCATCGTTGGTTTATCTGGATCAATCTAATACCGAAGGAATTGGAGGGATTGAAAAATCTTCAATTGATTAATCTGATGTGTAATCAGCTTACAGGTTCAGTTCCAATTGAGATTGGTGATCTGCCCAATTTGGAAGTTCTTGAGTTGTGGAAGAATTCACTCGTGGGCTCATTGCCATTTGATTTGGGGAAGAACTCTAAGTTAAAACGGAATAAAGATAAAGAATTTCAGGATTTATCTTTTTTTAATTAAATGGCCTAATCTTAAGAATTTGGGCATCTCTACAATTAAATTGGGTATTTTATTGGCAATCATGCAAATTTACTAAAATGAGGGCATTTTTACCATTGCAGATTTTTTTTAGGGGTTAAAACATGTGTAGACCCCCGAACTTACGCAAATTTGCCACTTAGACACCTCACCTTTGATTTGGACCTATTGGATACCTGAGCTTATATTTTTTGACCTATTGAACACCTGTTTGCTGACTTGTGCAAACAACCTGCCACCGTGGCGCCACGTGTATATGTCATCTCATTATTTTTAAATAAAAAAAGGAAAACAATAAAAACAATTAAAAGTATATTCATCAAATTAAAAATTGTTTTATAATTGAAATCTGAGGGCTTCCACGCTGTTCGGTGTCCGACTAGGACCGGGCCGTCGGCCACCTCGCTCTCCTTCGCGTTCTCGCTCACGCCTTTCCCGACTCCCTTCTCACTCTCTCTCGCTTCCGCTCGATCGCCATTTCCCTGCTTCTCATCTTCTTCCTCTGCTTATTCGATTCCGAAATTCCATATTTGCAGCTTCACGTTTCGCCGGCCATTCCCGATGGCTGGCCTGCTCGCTCGACTTCACCGACCGACTCATCTACTTCCGACGACGAACCCCAAGGCCAAACCCACGCTTTCCGGCCCTTCCCGATGCCTCCACACTTGCCTCCGCCCGACCCGACCGGTGACCCGTTATTCTACCCACCATCGCCAGCGATTCCCGACGTTCGCCCACGACCCTGTTCAGAGCCGGCAGCCCACGCCATCGAGAGACCGGCTCCGCCGAACCCTCACCCGATCCCGACTCCGCTCTCGATCTGCAAACCCCGACCCTCACAACCCCCGACCACCGAGCCCGATCTCGCTTCCCCCTGCTGCGGCCCGTCAACACCGACAACAAACGACAACCCCAATCACCTTGTCCACCTCGTCCTCGTTAGCCGGGAGTGTGGTTGCCGGGGGGAATTGGGGCTAGGGTTAGTTTTTTTGGAGTATTTGGATTTTTTGCCGGGGAGAAGGGGAGGACGAGGTAGCAGACGGCCGGGTCCTAGTCGGACACTGAACAACGGTGGAAGCCCTCAGATTTCAATTATAAAACAATTTTTAATTTGATAAATATACTTTTAATTGTTTTTTTCTTTTTTAATTAAAAGTAATGAGGTGACATACACACTTGACAGATTGTTTTGCAGAAGTCAGCACACAGGTGTTCAATAGGTCAAAAAATATAAGTTCAGGTACCCAATAGGTCCGAATCAAAGGTGAGGTGTCTAAGTGGCAAATTTGCGTAAGTTCGAGAGGCTAGATATGTTTTATGCCTTTTTTTAGGGTATGGGCTGCTATAAGCACAAAAATAAAACTAGTTTAAAAAACTACACAACTTGTAGAATATAACACCTTCATGTATGTTCGCTATTAATCAACTTGAATTTTCAAAGTTGAGGCAAATAACAATACTTATAAGGGGGGTTGAGATTACTGGCCTAAACATCATTGAGTATCAGATTTTTTATTTTATTGACTCGTGTAATATTGTCATTTATAGCTTGCTAAACTAAACTGTCAGTACTTTCCATGTTAACTATAATATTTGTGAATGTTAATAATAATTAAAAATACCATGTGCCAATAATACTTTTTTCTGAAGTTAGTATCAATCTCTATATTATATATCTAGTTCCACCAAGTTTATAATGTCCTGGAGAATATTAGTAAAGTGCAATTATATATTATCCGACTCGAACCACAAATGAGCTAAGTAAAGTGCAACAAATCTATGGCTAATAGTACTTGGGCTGAGGCCTGAGGGTCATAATCTAACTCGTATTTGGGTAGTTTGCCATACTAAAAATTAAAACATGAATACCAAACTATAATCATTTTCTTTAAAACGTAAAGCATGAATACCAGATTAAAATTATATTGTACAATTACTCACAAAAATGAGTTATTTTCTTTAACTTTACCTTAAAACGTAAAACATGAATACCAAATTCCTTGTAAGTTGAAACCAAGTAGTTGTATTTGATACTTTATACACCTAAACTCATTTTCTTATGTAAATTATAATCTCTCATTTTGTATACATACACAAATAAATATACGACCCTTCCACCAAATAAATAAAGTAAACATACACGAGTTTCTTCTTTTGGTCCATAGGAAAAGGAGAGAACCTACGCCATATTGCAACGAGTTATATACTTACATACGTCACCATCTATGTTCACCCGCATAATTGAATATTCTCTCTCGAGTTCGAGTTTACCTACTGACCTTTCTTCCAAAGTGGGAAGCCAACACCCGAAGAAATTATAACCCTCCACCCACCAATTTCATAACCGGATTAGGGCAAATGCAAAGGGCTCAATCCTAGATTCTCAGATCTGCCTTTCTTCAAGGTACATTTCCATCCCCTTCTACACTACATTCCGGATTTACCCTTTTTCATTTCTTGGGGTTCAATCCTCTGATACCATTTGAATCATTTGATCGATGAGGAGAAAGTTGAGTTCTTTTTGAATGAAAGCGCCGAAAATAACGCACTTTTTTTGCGTGTCATTCGATTCTATCTAATTCAAAATTTTCCTTCTTCTGGTTTTCGTACTAAGATGAGATCTCTGTCTGTATTGGGTGTGAGAAAACGAATATGTTCGCTCTATTTGGGTTGTGCAAATGAGGGTTTTTTCACCATCTGCATCTTCATTCACTGCTACGCAGATTACCCAAAAGAGATCGGTTGTCTTGAGGGTATTTTATTAGGTAAATGGTAAATCAGGAAACCTTAAAACCCAACTTAGCTTCAGCAAATCCTAAGCTTTCAATTAATTATAGAATCTTCTGTTTGGCAGCTTCCTCGTGTTGATTTGTCCTACTGTCTGTTACCTAGTGCAGGAATATTTTGTCAATTGGAATAATACTTTTAGGTTTTACCAATTGATTAATGTGCATAATGTCCAAGACTTGATCTTTTGCTCCTAAAGATGCTTGTTAAAAGTCCTAGTTGTTGGTAGGTTACTATACACATTGTAGACTATATAATACATTTCCCGGTGTTGCTGTCCTCTTTACTGCATCCAGGGACTATAGCCTTTGAAGATCAATTTGGAGTGCAATAGTTTAAGATGTCTTTTATTTGAGTCTGACCAAGAAACTCCTGTCTGTGCTTCGTTATATACATCTTTCGCGTCGCATTTTCTAAACAAACAGTCCTTAGTAAGTCATAGCATGATCATGGATTCATAAAATGACAGAACTCTTCCTTTTTCGTGTATTTTTATCCCTGCTTATTATATCCACTGAGCTCTGCTGTCCTTGTTTGAGCATATTTCATTTTGCTGCTGTTACATGGTATTCTAAGAAAACCTTCAGCAAAGGAATATGAATCCCTGAATTTCTTCCATTTGTATATATATTCTCTTTAGAAACAGAGCTCCAAGCTTGTCAAGGCACAACATAAGGGAAATTTGAGATATCATGGCTGCTGAAAAGGAGGATTTTAATGCTATAGGACCCACTCACCTTACAGTTGTTGACTGGTGAGTTTCTTCACCTTGCATAGCATGACCTTCCATCATTTCATTGATACTCAATGCTCATCATAATATATATCCATACCAATATTGTGGCAAAACTCCTTATTTTGAACTACTAGTAAAAATTGTTACATGTACTATGTGAAGAAAAAGGAAGCTACTCTTCCAAAAGGCCAACAGAGATATAGGGAGCTTTTTAGTAGAATGGTTTCGTGTTGATTTTACTGAGTTGAAATGTTTCTCAACTATTTTTAGGGATAATGACCATCACAGAAGATCTGTAGCTGCTGCACTAGTGGGAGGCGTCTACATCCTCGAGCGAGACCGACAAGAAAGACGTCGTGGTTCAGAAGCCCTCGCCCCTGAATGGTGGGAGTTTTTCCACTTCCGGCTAGTCCGCCCCCTTCTCGACGACGTAGACAGCTCAATCTTCGGCGCCATCTTTGAGTACGAACTTAAGGACTCCCCAGGAATCAACAACAGTTCGAAAAAAGGAATCCCACATTATGTAGTCGCCTTCAGAGGAACCATAACAAAACGTGACTCCCTCACACGTGACCTTCATCTTGACCTCGAAGTAATTCGAAACGGGCTCCACAAAACATCCCGTGTGGAGATAGCTCTCCGGGCAGTCAGAGACACCGTTGCTGGTGCACACAATATGGATGTGTGGCTGGCTGGGCATTCTTTAGGAGCAGCCCTGGCACTTAATGCTGGGAAGAGCATGGCCTTATCAGGAACTTTTCTCGAATCCTTTCTTTTTAACCCACCTTTTCTGTCTGCTCCATTGGAGAAGATTAAGGATCAGAGGGTTAAACATGGGCTTAGAATAGCTGGAAGTGTTGTGACAGCTGGGCTTGCATTCGCCCTGAGTGCAAAACAGAAGGGGGCAAAATCTGGGTCGTCTGCGTCTGATGGTTTTACGGCATTGGCTACCTGGGTACCGAATCTGTTTGTGCACCCATGTGATCATATTTGTTCAGAGTATATTGGATACTTTGCTAACAGGAAGAAGATGGAAGATTTGGGGGTTGGAGGGATTGAGAGGTTGGCTTCACAGCATTCGCTCGGTGGGTTGGTGATGAGTGCCTTTGGGAAGGAGGCTGAGCCGGCAGCACACCTGATTCCTTCTGCAAGGCTTACTGTGAACAAGAACCGGGTTCCGGACTTGAAGAAGGCTCATTCTCTAAAGCAATGGTGGGGGTTGGACCTCCAGTTGCACACTGATGTTCATCTTTACTCTTGACTTGGCATTTGATCGGTTTGCTTTATTCTCTGGCATATCTTAATCTTATCGATCCCGTTTCTAGTACACAACGGATGAAGAAACCAGGAAAGTCTAGGA
Organism: Polygonum aviculare; assembly: GCA_934048045.1. Taxonomy (NCBI): domain Eukaryota; kingdom Viridiplantae; phylum Streptophyta; class Magnoliopsida; order Caryophyllales; family Polygonaceae; genus Polygonum; species Polygonum aviculare. The sequence continues at coordinate 25,385,280 of OW204032.1, forward strand.
GTAGAGGGTTTTGATGGTATATGTATTTGTTGTGGTATGCTGAACCATGTATTTTTTAACAGACAAGGCTTCTAGTTTCTCTCTTTTTGACAGAAGACTCACAATTTTCTGCCATAAAGGGAAGGTTATTGTGTCTGAAGTGTAATGTTGCTTGCCTATAGAGTATATACTTTGTGGAAACTTTGTAGCATATGTGCTCAGAATGATTTGAACTTATTGTTGGTTAGATGCTAAGCTTGTAAGTGTAATGTTGCTTGCCTATAGAGCGCAGTATGATTACTGGATAGAAAGCTATACTTGCAAGCAAATAAAGACAAGATCCAAGGCTGATATGTTGACAGTGGACACATAAGTTTTACTGTTGATGTTTGACTTTTACATACAGAACACCACAAAAACATGGAGCCTGAAATAGCAGACTCTAAAGGCAATTTTCTGTTAGCTTGATCTATCTTGTACGAGGGCAGTAAAAAAACACGATGTTAGGATCTTCAGCTTTGCTCGCATGAATTCCTGCAAACACAAAGGAAAAGTAGTCAGCTCAAAGTCATCTCCTACTTCCCAGACAAAGGACTCGCCAAGTTATTACCTTAGTGTATAGTCAAGTATGAATTCTTCACCAATCTTCTAATATTTCCTGGAGATGGTATCACAAGGAAACTTGCATTTTGCCTGTAACTCTTTGAACCTCTTAATATCAAACTTATGCTTCTTAAACAGCTTTGTTTGTCTAGATAGGAAGAGTCTCTCCATAAAATCTTGGTAAGAAGGATCTCTCGAAGTAATAAGGAAGTAGGCATAACTAACAATTATCCCAGTTGCTGTAGCAAAGAACGCAATCGGCTCCATTACATCCCACGAATACTCCCAGAACGTGAGGCGGAAAAAGAATCCAACATGCATTATTGCAATCCCCAGTCCTGACCAAAGGATACGGCGAACTTGTTTATGTGCCAACATATCAAGCTTTTCCTTCTCTTCCTGCAGTTTAGTGAGCTCTTCCTTTCTAGGATCATCTTCAGAAGTTAAGGCAAGGGGTACTGACTTTCTTATCAGATCAACAACCTGAGTGCCACAACAAGTCAGTAACAGGAAAAAGCCGAAAAACCCTGAAATCTATTGGAATGAAATATAGAATATTTAAGGGTCTGTCTGGATTATTGTATTATAATGAAGGAGTTTACATTATCTGCATAAGCTAACCGCACCCTGGGACATATAAATGTCTAGGACAAAAGTAGATGAACAAAAAACATGCAAGTCAATCACTAGCCTAGAAAGATTCCTTTCAATAGACCATGACACAGAAATATCAACGTTGCCCTCAGGAGACCCCCTTTAATTAGATAAATCAAAGGCACTTCAGCAAGTAAACTAAACTATGCCCTGCAATGTTAATTCCTCATAGCTCCAGATGCTGAAAATTTCTGCTTAGTTTTTGAGCTTATATCAAACATCAACCTCTTGTTCCTTAGCTATTCCGACATATATCAGCATATTTTGCCCTTTTAAAGGTCCACACTGAGATAGGCGATAGTTTTCTTCCTTTACTAAATCCCAAATGCATTGCAACACTGGTTATATAGAAAAGTATTAAGTAGCAGCCAAGAATGAACAAAAGGAAAAGTGATTGAGACACAGAATGATTAACAACAATGAGCAGCAACCAGATTAGGCGAATACAGACTTATACATAATTATATAAAGGAGTACCTTTTGTGGGTGAAGGTAGACCTTGTCTCTGAAAAGAAGAACAACACCTGCGTCATCTAGTGTACGAGCAAAAGATGCTGCTTCATCATGAGATTTAGCCACACCCAGGCTTTGACAAGCTTTCAACAGCTCCGGATAGGCAATTACCTCTTTATCTTCCACTCCCAAGTTTGCCTTTAGTGCCTCCACATTAGCTAACCTCATTAGCTTCATGGCCTCTGAATGCGATATGTTGTCACCTTTCTCGGCAGCAAAGTCATCGCCTTTCAAATTACTCTTTTCACTAACAGTAGGTGCTGGTTCAATTATCAAGGATGACTTGTAGCGTGGGAATGCAATAGACTTAGCCATTGGACTGGCCAAGCTCAAATGCTTCAAAGCATCTGTTCTAACATTTCTTCCATGCATCAAACATGACCTCAGTGCCCCTATCATTTGTTCTGCACAAGGCACAATCAGAGTTAACACATCCAAAACTAACTCAACTTAAGATTTGATATCAATGATGCATTACAAGACATCCTACAACAGAAATGGCCTTAAACTGATGGAAAGGGCCACTGAAATCTTGATCATAATGAGCATACCAGCATTACTCTGCTTCTAATTTTCAGAATTGAGAAAACTTGCCCAAACAAGTAAGCAATAGTGAGAAAACAAACACTGCTAGATGCTTGCTTGAGGAAACATGATATTAATAGAATCAAGCCAGGACAGACAGCATTACTGTTTCACAATATTCTTGTTATGTTTTGTATAAGAGAATTTTTTTCACTCATAATCGACAATTATACGATGCTTCTAAAGTATATCAATTACTTACAAGGAAATCAACGAACCTCGATCAGTGATTCCACTATTTCCTAGTCAAAACTCTAGGAAATACCAAACTCAAATTCAAATTCAAATTCCTACCATTTCAAGGTTCCAACTTTATCATCAATCATCAAACAAGCAAGTCCAATAATTACAGAGGGAACCGTTGGAGTGAATACCTAGTCAAAACAACACCTCGCTCGTCTGAATCCCAGCTTGCAAGGAGGAGCAGGAATATTTGCCAGCCGAACTAACCTTTAAAACTTCTCAGCAGATCTAGGGATGATGCTCAACACAACACATATCTAAATCAGAAGACAATATCATCAAGAACAGATAACCGAGGGAACAGATCGAATTTCAAATCTTCACCAAAAGCAGAATGAAAACGAACTCTTATTACTACAGAAAAGGGCACAAAATCTTCACCAAAATCTTCACCTCGTTCATTCTGAGATCGAGATAAAAGCCTGTTTGCTCGGCTCGCCGAGTCTCACCAAGCACTTAATCTGGACGACTCTCTACAGCCCATTTCCTTCATGTTTTTTCCACCGTCCATTGAATCTGCTTTTCCTCCAATTTACGTGTGCTTTTTCAAGCAATTTTGTCCCTTACTAGTAACTAGCTCTGGTAATAACTTCTCAAAATTGCCTGTTTTAGAGAAACCCTTCATCATTAGGACTCATGGCATGGGTAAATTTAGTTAAAAGCCCATTTACAGTGGCCCAACACAATTCACAAAAAGATTGATTCTTTCGGAAAGATGACAGAGAGATACTACCACCTATTTGAAACCTTTTTCTGTGATGTACCAACTATTTCAAACTTTAGAAATGATTATGAGTTCTGGTTCACAATCACATTATTGTCATTTTTAAGTATAATCAGTAGCCAGTAGGTTGAATTGTTGACTATCCTTCAGTTCACACTGGCTCATAAATCTCTGAAGATGGTTAAAGATCAGAAGAGAAACAAACAAGAAATTTTAATGTAAAATAAGAGACCACGTTTTTTATTTATTTCTTTCATGATATTACATTTCTGCCTGTTCTTCATTGCACACTGAGTGAAGGCACTGAATTGAATATCAGTAGCACTAAACCCCACAACATATGAAGAGAAGCTGCAACTTTCATCTTCAAAACATTAAACCCAGCAGAAGAAGTCCACCAATACTTGGACTCACCGCCATCGGCTTAACCTCGTACTATACATACATACAAACACAATACATATATATAGCTATGCATAAACTCTCCACCATACAAATTTACTTGGCAGCCATCTTGTTTAGCTCATGGTCCATGACATTTGAAACGGCTTCAAGAAAAGCAGCTTCACTCATGGTCCATGAGCAGAGGGTTTTGATGGTCTATGTATTTGTTGTGGTATGCTGAACCATGTATTTTTTAACAGGGGAGGCTTCTAGTTTTTCTCTTTTTAACAGAAGACTTGCAATTTTCTGTCAAAAAGGGGAACTTATTGTGTCTGAAGTGTAATGTTTCTTGCCTATAGAGTATGCACTTTGTGGAAACTTTGTAGCATATGTGCGCAGAACTATTTCAACTTATTTTTGGTTGGTCACTACTTGGTCCTAAGTTTGTAAACATAACTCCAGAAAGCTCAGTAGGATTACTGGATAGAAATCTAGACTTGCAAGTAAATAAACACAAGATCCAAGGCTGATATGTTGACACACAAGTTCTTACTGTTGCTGTTTGCCTTTTACATACAGAACACCAGAAAAACATTGAGCCTGAAAAAGCAGACTCTAAAGGCAGTTTTCTGTTAGCTTGATCTATCTTGTACGAGGGCTCTAAGAAAACATGATGTTAGGATCTTCAGCTTTGCTCACATTACTTCCTGCAAACACAAGGCAAATTAGTCAGCTCAACACTCTCTCCTACTTCCCAGACAAAGCACTCGCCAAGTTATTACCTTAGTGTATAGTCAAATATGAATTCTTCACCAATCAAACTTGCATTTTGCCTGTAACTCTTTGAACCTCTTAATATCGAACTTATGCTTCTTAAACAGCTTTCTTTGTCTAGATAGGAAGAGTCTCTCCATAAGGCCTTGGTAAGAAGGATCTCTCGAAGTAATAAGGAAGTAGGCATAACTAACAACTAACCCAGCTCCTGCAGCAAAATACGCAATCGGCCCCATTACATCCCACGAATACTCCCAAAACGTGAGGCGGAAAAAGATTTCAACCTGCATTATAGCAATCCCCAGTCCTAACCAAAGGATGCGGCGAACTTGTTTATTTGCCAAGATATCAAGCTTTTCCTTTTCTTCCTGCAGTTTCTTGAGCTCTTCCTTTCTAGGGTCATCTTCAGAAGATAAGGCAAGGGGTACTGACCTTCTTATCAGATCAGCAACCTGAGTGCCACAACAAGTCAGTAACAGGAAAAGGCTGAAAAACCTTGACATCTATTGGAATGAAATATAGAATATTTAAGGGTCTGTCTGGATTGTTGTATTATAATGAAGGATCTTACATTATATGCATAAGCTAAACGCACCCTGGGACATATCAATGTCTAGGAAAAAAGTAGATGAACAAATAACATGCAAGTCAATCACTAGCCTAAAGGTAGACCATGACATGGAAACATCAACCTTGCCCCCAGTAGACCCCCTTTAATTAGATAAATCAAAGGCACTTCAGCAAGTAAACTAAACTATGTCCTGCAAAATGTTAATTTCTCATAGCTTCAGATGCTGAACATTTCTGCAGCAAACATCACCCTTCTCTTCCTTTTTTTCTTTTGTTTTTGAGGTTATTTCATACATCAACCTACTGTTCCTTAGCTGTTCCGGCATATTTTGCCCTTTTAAAGGGCCACACTGAGATAAACCATAATTTTCTTCCTTTACTAAATCCCAAATGCATTGCAAATCTAGTTATAACGAAATGTATTAAGTAGCAGTCAAGAATGAATAAAAGGTAAAGCGAAGAAGACACAGAATGATTAAAAACAATGAGCAGAAACCACATTAGGCGAGTAGAGACTTGAACATAATTATAGAAAGGAGTACCTTTTGTGGGTGAAGGTAGACCTTGTCTCTGAAAAGAAGAACAACACCTGCGGCATCTAGTATACGAGCAAAAGAAGCTGCTTCATCAAGAGAATTAGCCACACCCAGGCTTTCACAAGCTTTCAACAGCTCCGGATAAGCAATTACCTCTTTATCTTCCACTCCCAACTTTGCCTTTAGTGCCTCCACATTAACTAACATCAGTAGCTTCCTGGCCTCTGAATGTGATATGTTGTCACCTATCTCGGCAGCAAAGTCATCGGCTTTCAGATTACTCTTTTCACTATCAGTAGGCGCTGGTTCAATTATCAAGGATGACTTGTAGCGTGGGAATGCAATAGACTTAGCCATTGGACTGGCCAAGCTCAAATGCTTCAAAGCATCTATTCTGACATTTCTTCCATGCATCAAACATGCCCTCACTGCCCCTATCATTTGTTCTGCACAAGGCACAATCAGAGTTAACACATCTGAAACTAAGTCACCTTAAGATTTGATATCAATGATACATTTCAAGACATCCTACAATAGAAATGGCCTTAAACTGATGGAAAGGTCCACTCAAATCTTGATCATAATGAGCACTCCAACATCACTTTGCTTCTAGTTTTCAGAATTGAGATAATTCGCCCAAACAACAAGTAAGCAATAATGAGAACCAAACACTGCTAGATGCTTGCTTGAGGAAACATGCCATTAATAAAATTAAGCCAGGACCTGGCTTCACTGTGACAGCATTACTGTGTCACACTAATCTTGTTATGTCTTGTACAAGAGAATGTTTTCACTTTTCACCCATAACTCTGGGAAATACCAAATTCAAATTCCTACCATTTAAAGCTTTCAAGTTTATCATCAATCATCAAACAAGCAAGTCCAATATTTACAGAGGGAACAATATCTAGTCAAAACAACACCTCAGTCGTCTGAATCCCAGCTTGCAAGGGGGAGCAGGAATAGTTGCCAGCCGAACTAACTTTTAAAACTTCTCAGCAGATCTAGGGATGATGCTCAACACAACACAACACATACCAAAATCAGAAGACAATGTCATCAAGAACAAATAACCAAGGGAACAGATAGAATGTCAAATCTTCTCCAAAAGCAGAATAACAATGAACTCTTCTTACTACAGACTACAGTCTACAGAAAAAGGCACAAAATTGCTGTACCTCGTTCATTTGAGATCGAGATAAAAGGCGCTGAATTCTCCGAGTCTCACCAAGCATTTAATCTGCTCCTCTTTGCAGTCTGCTCTTTCTCCGATTAACGTGTGCTTTTTCCAAGTAATTTTGTCCCCTACTGGTAACTAGCTCTGGTAATAACGTCTTCTCTTTGTGCATGTTTTGGAAAAGCCCTTCATTTTTAGCACTCATGGGTAAATTTAGATAAAGCCCATTTACAATGGCCCAACATAATTCACAAAAAGATTGTTTCTTTCCGAAAAATGACAGAGATAGTACCAACTGTTTCAAAATTTGGAAAGAATGATGAGTTATGTTGGGCCATATCATTGTCATTTTTCAAGTATAATAACTAGTAGGTTGAATTGTTGTTGACTACCCTTCAGAGAACATTGGCTCATAAATAAATCTCAGTAGGTTGAAGATGGATGAAGAGAAACACAAAAATCTTAATGTAAAATAACGACCACATTTTTATTTATTTCTTTCATGATATTACATTTCTGCCTGTTCTTCATTGCACACTGAGTGAAGGCACTGAATTGAACATCAGTAGCACTTTAAAAGAAGAAGACAAAAGCTCAAACCCCACAACATATGAAGAGAAGCTGCAACTTCCATCTTCAAAACATTAAACCCAGCAGAAGAAGTCCGCCAATACTTGGACTCATCGCCATCGGCTTAACCTCGTACTATACATACATACAAACACAATACATATATATAGCTATGCATAAACTCTCCACCATACAAATTTACTTCGCAGCCATCTTGTTCAGCTCATGGTCCATGACATTTGAAACAGCTTCAAGAAAAGCGGCTTCACTCATACCAGGGAGCAGCGATTCTTGAGCTTGATGGACAATCTGCTCAATCATGGACTCCTCGTTTATGTTTTCCCTGCACATGATGTTGCCGATTGCAAAAGGTGTGAAACCTCTTTCTGCGCCTTTCTTCAAGAGCATGGTGGAGATGCGTAGTGTTCTTGCACATTCGATGGGGATGTCCCATCCGTGGAAGTTGAGGAGAGCAATGTCTTGTTCGGCGTCTAGTGATTTTATGTACTCAATTGTTTCTGGGGAGTATGGCTGATGGGCTTGGGGCCAGTATAGCCAATCAAATGTACAATCTTCAAACTGAATAAAGAGGAGTAAACCTGAGTTTTGAAAAAGGTCTGAAAGAACAAAATCCACTCACAGACAGCAAGCAATAGACTAAGGCACAAGCTTATCCATACATTACAATTTCCTAAGATAAGATCCAAATTCAACAATTCATGCTTATATCAAAAGCTGAAAGCGTTTAGAGAGCAAACTTATAAAATAGACTCTCAGCTATAGCATTTCCCCCTACTAACAGAGTTCATGAAACAGCAAGATGCAAACACTAGCTTCTCTACCATCCATATAATCTATTGATGATTAAGTTTCAGCTGCAACAGAGGACACTGATATGAAAATAATATTACCTTCTCGGGAAGGCAATAGCCGTGATCAATTGGAATGAGTGTCGTCTGGCCACCGTTACTCCCTTTCTTCATCAGAATATTCCCGGCATGCCTATCTGCATTTGCCAACCTTAAATCAAGAACACTGATCCTATGGATCTCTTCCACAGGGAAAGCTTGAGGACCCATATCCTCACAGCTTCCATCGTTCTCCATGAACATTTGCAGCGACCCAAACTTGATATTCTTTTCTGCACTCTCAAATCCTTGTGGGTGATGAAACCCTTTGTGCAAACACTCAACCATTGTAGTGGGTGGCACCCCAGAAAATCCCATTACTTCACCGGTTAAGGAACGGGGCCCACTCTTAGGATGATCTAAAATATAAGCTGCAACTTCTCTGAGTGCGCCTTCTCCAACCCTTGTCCCTTTCTTCAATCCTTCACCATCTAAAGATACAGGCAGTCCCCTTGGATTATTGACAGCCATGGGCTCCTCATCAATGGGCTTGAACATGGCGACATACTTCTCGCCTGTGCTATCGCTCATAAAGTAAGCTCCTCCCGTGCCTTCAGAGGATTGGATCGGTTCTCTACCATTGGCTAAACCACCAAATGTGGAATCAATCATATCCCATATAACTGAAGGCAACTTCACCTTTGGATTGACAATAATCGGAGTCACACCAAACTCTCTAGCAGGTGTATCCTTTGACACAACCTGAAGCTGACTTCCATTACCACTCTCACACTCACTCTCATTAAAAGCAACAACCGAAAGCTCCACATCTTTCTCAAGAGGCTTAGATCTAACCTTGGCTGATCTCCTCACCACAAGATGAACCACGGCATCACAGTTCCTGCATATATCATCAATCAGTCTCCGATCCTCAAGCTTCTCACCATTGAAGAAGAGCTCCTGCTCCTCCTGATCAAGATCAACGAAACCCTTTCCCTCCTTGAAGATTCTTCGCTTTAGGTAACCGACGTTCCGGTACCTATCAATCTGGACCTCTAATTCCTCGCCACAAACAGTCTTTACATTGATAGCAAGAAGATCAGAGAGTCTCAGGACTAGATGGAGACACTCCCCACAAGTTATCCCATAGTCCTTTACAAGGCAATTATTACGAGCTAGCTCTCTACCTCCAAACACAAGCTTCTGTTTCTTCACAACAAATCCATTACATTTCTGGATCCTTAGCTTCACAGAGGCAATGGAGTCAGACTCCAAAACCCTCAAGGGAACCACAGATCCACCGACAGTGAGGTACACTAAAATGGATTCGTTTGATCGCATGTCCAACCGGCCATCACAACAACCAGATGGGACATGCACTGAGTTTTCGAGAATGGGGGTCAAGACAACACCAGCAGAAGCAGACATTGTCCCTTAAAAGATCAAAAACCCACGAAAAGGAAGTTTGTTCTCTACCCCTTTTGCGGGTTTGTGTGGAAAATGTTTGGTTTTTTCTGACCAAATATACAAAGATCAATGGAAGAAATTTGGGGGAAACGTTCAAAACAGGATACTGATTTTGTATATCGTGCAAGAAACAAGGAAAGAAGAACCTCCAGTATTGATTAACGATGATGCTCGATTCAAGGAGATTGAGGATTCCTGGTAACGGATTCAACCTGTTCGACAAAGTGACGAGATCAGATGTTAGTAGTAAATAATGGGCCAAGTCGAATCCACACAAGATCTCTCCAATACTAACAAATCAGACATTATTACCATCAACAAGTTAACACAAAAGTAGTGAAACTGAGAATGTTAAACCGAGTGTTGTAAAAACTGGGTAAAATTAGAAAGAAAAGGGCATGGAGTATTACCTATTAAGGGAAGAACCAATAGACAAAAGTGGGAAAATGGAAAGCTTAAATGGGGGAAAAGGGAGGTAAATGGAGCCAGGTGGGTTGTCTACGAGCTGGAAAATCTCACTTGGAAGAAGAGTGTGGGTCGTATGACGTCTTTTTAGGGTTAATCTTGCCCAAATTAGGCTTTCTTCTTGATTGTGAGCATCTTTGCTGATGAAAGAGGCGACGAATTGGTCGCTGAGCTTTCTAAAACCAGCAAATTGTTCGAGAGAGAGTGAACCAGAGAGACGGAGAAGAGTGGAAAATGGAAAGAATAAAGGAAGGGAAGAGCGTAATTGGGGGTAACCGTTGGCTTTTATACAAAAAAGTCATTAATTCTGAAGGCATCTATACGACGTCGTTTGATGTGGCTTGATAAAAACGGAAATTGTTACACCTCTCCTTAAAGCGACGGAAAAAGAAAAAAGGTTTCTCAAAATTAAACTTCCCGTTGATGATGGATTGATAATATTGGATTATTTGCGCAAAAAAAAAAGATAATATTAGATTATTGTTCAATTGATTAAAAATGGTTTTACGAAATTTATATTACATCTTCTTAATCATGGATCGAATTTTAACCCATTTCACCGTTTTGAATTAAGGCCGTTTGTTTTGATTTAAAAAATATCATAATACATGCGTTAAGAGGATTAATGATAAACATCAAATTAAATATGCATATATGAGTTTAGATCATAAACTATGCTGGAAAAAAATAGTACCGTCCTAAATTTTATTTGTTTTATTTCGTGACAATTACATGTGCTAGAGGATCATGAATGTCACTACTAGAGAAAATTGAAAATTTCACATAAAATGATTATAAAATTAATATTCACAATGATTTGTTTTTTTTAGAGGAATATATACCCATTTGAGATATGGCTACACAACTATACATTATGAAATCTAAACATATAAGTTTGATATTTGTGCACATATAATTACACATTTGTATCAGATCCATGTGACATAAGAATTGTCACTGGTCCATATGCGATACATGAGCGAAAGTTCTTGGAAGGATATATGTGCACACATCAACAGATGGGCAAATGCAACGCATGGAAAGCAATGACACTCTTAACCATTAAGTTGTTGTTGGTATTAATAATGAAAATGTATATAATGCTAGTAAATATGGAGTACAAAATAACATCTCCTTATCTCTTCATCATTCTCAACGCATAAATAGCGTCAATGTATGAAAGTTGGCAGACAATCTAGGTCAAGAAAGTGAAATTTGGACTTAGAATAAACTCAATAATGAGCAAGTAGTACATCCATTGATGCCATTGCTCTACTTTAACCAAAGAAATAAATAAAATTGACCCCCTTGTGTACTTACTTGTATCTTAACTTCCCTTTAAGTAGGGGAAGTTTCTCCCTTGGAGTTTCAAAACTGTGGAAAGTAGCTTCAACAATGGAGTTACTAGTCCCCAAGCACCATTGGAATTTATATTTTCTTTTTTCAATAACCATCGCATAAATATCACATTTAATAATGTTAACCATGATAAAAGTCACGTTATATATGTTGAGGCTATATTTTTGCTAAAAACTTGAACATTCATTCGATGACATGAGAAGTGGCATTGCTACAGGGGACACGTGTCCTTTGGAATCTGGGACGGATTTCTCCCTTTGTTTATAAAACTAGCAGACAGAAGAAGAGGAGAGGTTGCCGTCGATCGAATCAGAACCGTACACGTGGAGGGTGCAGGCCACCCGTGTCGTCAGTCGTGGGATTCTGTCAAATCAAGACGGTGGGAAGCCGTTGTGAAGAAAGCTCCTCCACCTAATACTGAATCTCTCACTCCAGTCAACCCAAAGCTTAACGAAAAGGGGAAGCCTTTGTTACTTTGTCACTCACTTTCACACTTTTGTCTTCACTTTATTGGGCTGGGCCGTCCATTATTCACCTTAGGCCTCTGTGCAACTTCCACGGCCCAAAGACCTAGTTTTACGCATTCTGTTACAACGTGTTTTCAAACTCTCCTAAGATGGTGGAGATGATTTCTACATATGATCTGTATATATGCACTCGCACTTCTATTCACTCTCTCAATCAAACCACACGAAAGCTTCTATAATGTGACTGATTCCTTCGTATTTGAGCTTTCCCACCTGAATAAGATCATACATTCAAACACAAACTGCCAATGTATGACTCGAGTTGTTATCTCTTGACTCAACACCGTGCGAACCATGACTGACGACGAGTGTCAAGAAGTGATTGGTGGGCACCATCATTTCTTGACGGGCAACCATATCTGTCTGCCACCACTCATAGTTAGGCATTGTTCGCATGGTGTTGAGCCCGGAGGTACCAATTCGAGTCATACTATGGTCGTTCATTTTGATTAATTGTGTGGTCCTTGTTCAGATGGAAACGCCCAAACATGGCCAAGACGTTCAAACACAATATGTACGCAACACTGAATGGGCTCTTTGTCTCGGTAAAAAAATCTTCAGCACTTAGAAAAAAAAAAACCTGTTACCTAACCAATACACATCCGACTGCTCATAAATAGGTCTTTCATTCTAAACACTACTGTAAAAGACCGAATTTTGTACAACATCAGAACTCTAACCACATTCGGTAGTGATCTGAAGTGGACCTGGTTGCTGATTATCCAAACTGTTCAATTGAATAATCTGGTTCTATGAACTCATCCTAGGGATTTTTGAGTGTATTTTGCTACTGACAATCTGTGGCTTGTGATCGTCTAGGGCACTGCCAAGACACGTTTCTTTCATCCCATGAGAGCTTTTGCTAGGCACCACACGATGACTGTTTAACCGTACATGAGCGTTTTCTACAGCTTCAAGATCTGAATCTTGGACTTGGGAGCTCATCATAAAGCTTGGAAATGTAGTGGTCACCTCCCTATAAACATATATAGTACCAAGACATTAGACACACCAAAAAATTTCAAGTACTTCAGAACCTTTTTTCCCTATGTATGACAAGAGAGTATATAGAACTCACTCTAGACATTCAAGTGTCATGATCTTCATGAGGTACGGATTCCTCGTTACAAACTCTTTCCACTCTTCCGGGTCAATCTTTCCGTCTTCTTTCGTATCCACTTCCATGAAGGTCTTTAAGGTCATGCATAAGTTGAAATATCAGTACATTTTCACATAGTTTTGTAGGCTCAGTTATTGGATTGGTATGAGGTAGATATATAGGACTACCTTGTCTAGCATTGCCTCAACGAACTCATTAGAAAGAACCAGATTCAGCTCTTCAAGTATTGCTAACACCATCTCCTTCAGCTTTTGAGAGATTAATGTCAAATAAGAAAACATAAACACCTGTTAGCTCTGTATGATCACATCAGTTCCATTCATTTAATGTCTCCAAACCAAGTGGGTAGTCAAGGAAGGTGGAATTTCTTTTTAGTACCTCTTCGCGTTCAATATAACCCGTGTGTCGTAAGTCGTACAAGCTGAAGGCAACTGCATGAACATCTTTATGAAGTCAGTGATCATATACTTGTTTTTATGACATATGTTACTCTTTAATTAATCTGTATAGAACTTCATACATACACTCTACTTTGGCAGCTTGAGAGGCCTTGGGATGGAAAACGCTGATCGAGCGAACAAAGTCTCCAAACTCTATCACTCCATCTTGATTGATATCAAACTGTGCAAACACCTGTGAAAGTGGTAAACATGAGACCTAGAAGCACTTGAAATTATACATGTGCATACAATCATAGCATACATGGTAAATTCTTGTCTAAATCTACTTGTTTGCTGGTGCAAAATTTGTGCAATCTTATCCTAGATGGACAGCTCCTTTTTTTCCCTTTCTTTCTTTCATTTCTTCATTTCTTATTCGAAAGCAATTTAATTGCTACTTAAACCTTGAAATGAAGATCAAAGAACACTTACCCTGTCCAAGAAAAGATTTTTCTTCTTGTTGTTGCCAAGAAGTGCAAGCTGAAGCTCCCCCTATTAGCCACAACGGTAATTTCCAGGTTCATGGTTACACACTTATGCATACATGGATTCAAACCGAATTAACCAAATAACCAAATTAGAAAAATCACCTTTTGGATTAGACCATCATCAACTATAGAACTGCTTAGCTCGCTGTAAAGTACATACAAGGCCTCCACTTCATTCATGGTAACTATAGCAACACAACACCAACAGAACAAACAAGAAACAACAATCCTAGTTCATCAGATTAAACCACCCTTTCAAAAGATGCTATTGCAAATAGCAATTTGCCTTAAACTACGCGTATAATTGAAAGTATGTAATGCACACTTACAAGGTGTCTCTGAAGCAAGAGTAGCAGTCTCCAAGTATTGTAGAACATTATTATTTTTGCTCCTCTTTGAAGATGTACACCCCATTGAAGATTTTTGATATGCTTTACTAGTGGTATAACCCATTGAGCTCTTGGAAATATATATATATATATATATATAGAATTATAGATCAGGTTTTTCAGTGCTTTACTAGTGGAGTGCAAAACACATCTACATTTGAGATAATACCTTGATTAGTATGCTATTTTTGCAACTTGTCATAGGTTTTACCCTCGTTTTTTATTCTTCTTGTAGGCCGAGCAGTCCATGTTTGCATTAAGGGCTGCACATTAGTTTAAAATTAAGCTGTGACGACTTTCTTGAATTGTATTTGTCAAACTATGTGACCCCCCTTTTTTTTAGAAACAAAACTATGGTGACCCATGAAGGATTTGGAAAGATATGCGTCTCTTTTTATGCATACTGTGCAATTAAGATTGGTTAATTATTGAGGATAAGATGATACCAAGAGTTGTAGATTTTAAAATATAGTCTACTTTTATATGATCTGACTATTGCTTAATCATAGCGAAAACGTGACGGTCCAAATAGTGATTTGATAGAAGTAAACTGTTTGGGCAAAATTAAGGAATGCTTGGCTGAAAAAATAAGGGTGTTAATAGAACCTTGGGCTGAACAGTTTTAAAAATTCAGCTTGACTATGGGTAGAATTAATGGTGAAACAAGTAGGCCAGGGTTGAAATCGTCAAGAATTAGCTGCTAGAATGATGAGTATTGTAGAGGTTGGGTAGCACTGAGGAACTTTCTGATAGTACAATTGCACAATCAATTAATATTTTTAAATTCCTTCAAAACTCGTGCTTTAATCCTATTTTGTACTCCGTATTAAGAAAATAGTATTGTATAGAAAAGTAATGAATAAGAATAAGAATGCGACATAACTCAACATGCATGTGTTTTGAAAGTTGTTATTATCAATAATGGATCACTTGTTTAGAGAAAATAAAGTTGGTATGTAACGCATAGGGTGTGACTTGTGAGGCAGGTTACAAATTTCAATCAAAGCTTAACCGAACAAATTACCTCATCTCCTTTCTAAAATATTCACTTAACCAAATACTCCTAACACTTGATTAAGGTTTTAAGTGAAGACTTCTGAAGGTTAGTGCAAGATCAAAGCCTAAAAAAAACCAAACAAATTGCAAATGAACTCAAACTATGCCAAATTCGCCGCTAGCTCAGTATGAATGCCTGGCTTCACGGTCACCAGATTCATTCCCACAACTAAAGACCAGAATAAAAAGACCCCATTTACCTTCATTAACATGAAACTAGTTTAACCCCCGTACCATGTACGGGTAATGTGATTATAAATCCAATTTAATATAGATATGTAATAACAATGATCATGTTAAAAGTATAGGGTCATATATATTTTTCTTCGTATTGTGATTAGTGTTTTTTTACCAATAGTAAATCAAATCATAATATAAATCAGTTGGATTTATTTAAAAATTACTTTACAATAAATATCATGTTCTATTAAATAATAATACTTATCAGAAGATTATAACTAATTCTTAGTAAGTGATAATTCATAATTTTCGGAATAATTCATAATTTTTGGAATAATTCATAATTTACGTTGCAAAATTATATGATTTTGGAACATAAAATCTAACCACCAATGTACGAAACCACTTTGATAAAAGATCATGAGCAACTTTATATTATAGGCGTTATATCCTCGGTAAAGACCCATTCCACAAATATTATGTTATCAACCAATGTACGAATTACAATAATATAATCTTAGGTGTATATATTAGATAAAGGTGTATTAAATTGTGTACGTGTATACAAATTGTGATCAATCCTTCTTGTGTAGATATGGAAATTTTTGTATGAAAATTATATCTTTCTATATGTTTTTTAAAATTATCAAATCATACATTTTTATCTCTCTATTGTGATTATTGGTTTTTATATACGCAAGGGCCCGGTTAAATATTTTATTGAAGATATGACACGTGGCGCAATTTTTTGTGAAGACTTTGTCTCCGCTTTATACTATAGACAGTATAGATTAAGGAGCCAATATAAAAGGCATAATTTAAGATTTAGAAAATAACATATTTCTTCTCGTGTGTACGTAATCAACAAAGGTTCCATGGTCTAGTGGTCAGGACATTGGACTCTGAATCCAGTAACCCGAGTTCAAGTCTCGGTGGAACCTGTTTCTTACACTTTTTTTTTAACCAAAAAAGAATCTTTATTTTTTTATTTTTTTACTGTGGGGTGAATTGCCCCGGATTCTCACCCGGTCATTAAAGAAAAGTTATTTTCCTGGTCTGAAGAACGTGATTGTAATTTCTCGATTTGGGGCGACAAGAAGACTCACAAAACGCCATTCCTCTGCCGATTTTCCCAGACCAGAAATCCAAACACTCAAAACACCTACTTCGAGCGAGGAGCACCAGTGGTAGAAAGATGGAGGGAGAGAAGGAGTTGCGGAGCAGAATCAAGGAAACGGTGTTGGGAATCCTGGAAGGCGCAGACATGGAGGAGATGACGGAGTTCAAGGTGCGAAAGCTCGCCTCCGATAAGCTCTCTGTTGACCTCTCGGTCCCTGAGCGCAAGCTCTTCGTTCGCGAGGTGGTTCAGTCCTTTCTCAACGACAAGCGAGCCAAGAGCAAACCGGAGGAGAAGGAGGAGGCGGAGGTAGAAGAAGAAGAAGAAGAGCTGGAGGAGGACGGTAATCGCCGATCGGATGGAAAGGAGTACGACGACGACGGCGATCTCATCATTTGCCGTGTTAGTTGCTTCAATTTCAGTTTTCATGTCTCTTCTTTTGTTTGGTGTGTTAGAATTGGGGGTTTTTGCTATAAACCCTAATTGCTTGAATTTTCAGTGTTTGGTGAAGGCGTGTATAGTGCTGAATTGATTGTTTCTTATAATGCTTACGTGAGTTTTGCATTTAGGATGGACTCATCTTTCGTAGAGAAGTAGAGTTAGTGCTTTTTCAGTTAATCTAGTAGCAGTCTAAATTCATACTTCAGAAGGAAAATCTGGCTCCGTTAGGGTAGTGAGGATGCTTGCATCTATGACATTTGTAATCAAGTTAGTGCTTTTTGTTCAGTTTTCAGACATCAGAGTCTGAGCTTTTGGTTTAATCTGTAGCTGAATCTGGTGTGTCATATTTCATCCGTTATGACATTCTGGTCTCACATGCAAGAACTTTTTATCATCAAACTAGCAAGGACTGGGTTTTTAGTTATGCTAGTGTCATCACTCTGATGTCATTCTAAGTAAGAGATTGTACATTGTGCAGCTATCTAGCAAGAGGAGAGTGACAATTACAGATTTCAGAGGAAGGACACTGGTGTCCATCAGAGAATACTATTACAAAGATGGCAAAGAGATGCCAACCTCCAAAGGTATGGGTTAACAACAGCTACAGCTGGTGATCAGTTTTAGTCCTTGTAACATTAGATTTGTGCTGTAAGAAGTAAGGGTTTCTAAATCAGGCATAATTATCTTTTGTGTGGAGGAAAGCTTCTTGCACATAGATGCTTAAAAAAACATTAAATGCAAGTGCTAGTGAATACAACTGTGGCTGTGAGAGTTAGGTAGAAACTATTACCAGGACCAGCAGTTAATTACTGACATCATTTTGTTTGACCAATTGAAGAAATAGTGAAGCTGGGTGAAATGTAAATATGCATATACTTGGTGTCATTACATTTAGGTGTGGATCACAATGATGAGATTGTGATTTAGGATTGTATTCTGAATTTCTAGGTTTGCTAAAATTTAATTTCATAGTATGCACAGAGGCTTTTATTTTCTTTGTTCCTTCTGCCTGGTTAGCTATTACATGAACATGTTATGCAACTAATATTGTCTATAGCTGGGCTAGATGCTTATTTCTGCTATTTGATTTATACCTTGCATAACTATATGTTTGCTTAGGGTCTGTCATGAAATGAGGATGATCATCAACAAGTGATTTCTTTCAGTTTGAATCTGAAGTTACTGATGATAATTGTCTGAATCTTGCCTTCTATTGTTTGCAGGAATCAGCATGACTGCTGAGCAGTGGGCGACATTCAGCAAGAACGTGCCTGCAATAGAGAGAGCTATCGAGAAGATGGAATCATGATTGGATAGCATACACGATCCTCTTTGTAGCAATAGTAAGAGTCCATCCTTGACTGCTGATCAGCTACGGCTTGTCGGGCATGTTTTCTTCTTCATTTAATCTCTTTCTGTATCTTATAGTAAACCCTTTATCTGCAAATTGTCTTACATGTAATGTAAGGAAGATGGGTTTTATTATTGTAATGTTATGCCTAGTTTTGAAACTCGATATAGGTTTTACTCTGCCTCAATCTAATCTTCTTTCCAATTACCATTGGTTGCATGAATTGGGTAACCATGTCGTAATAGAGTATAGAAAGAAGAGTGCCTATCAAAGTCCAATTGTTGAGAGGAGTAGTTTGCTTTATGAACTTAGATTTGCTAACTAATTTTGATTACCCAACAAACATAGTACAGTAAAAAAAAAAGTACCAGAAACCTTTCAAACGGTCTGATAAAGTAAACCCGCCTCCCTAGATTTGAAAAATAAAACAAATAACCACAATTCACCTGCCCCTGTTCCCTCTCCTCCTCTCTTCCTCCATAAATTCCGTGAGATTCTTCCCAATATATATATTCAACACCCACTAGTAAACATCATCACTCCTTTCCAATCAGATCCCAAATCCCAAACCAAACCACTTCAATTCAGTTATCCTCCCACAGACACAAAAATGGGGAATTGCTCACAGAAATGCTCTGCAACCTTCAACCCACAAACCCGGATCCAGATCCTAACCGAAACGGGCCGAATAATAGAGCTCCAGACCCCGAAGCTTGCACACGAGGTGCTCGATGATTTCCCCGGCTATGGGATTTTCCGGCGAGGCCAGGCGGCGCTTCCCTTGTTCGACGACGAGCAGCTCCTCGGCGGCCAGCTCTACTTCCTCCTACCCTTTGGCGTCTCCGCGTCGACGGCGGTTACAATTCCGGCGGCTGAAGTGGCGCCGGCGACGGAGAAGGTAGGCGCCGGCGGCGTGTGGAGGGTGAAGGTGGCGATCAGTGCAGAGGAGCTGAAGGGGATGATGTCGGAAGGGGCGAATGTGGAGGCGCTGATCGGGAGAATGAGAGTGGCGGCCGGAGGGGCAAAGGACGGCCGGATCTGGAAACCGGCGGTGAAGAGTTATTGGGTGTTCGGTCACCGGAGATCGGCGGTTCCGGCGAGTGTTCTGGTAGGATGAGATTGGTTTTAATTGGTCATTTTTTGGTCTTTTTCAGTCTCCTGTTAACTTTGTTGTAATTTTGCTTACGTGCTACAAACATGCATCATAATGCTTACTATGATGTAAATTTGTAGAGTGCTTGCATTTTATTGAGCAACAACAAAAACAAATGTTGAGCTTTTTGCATTGTTTATGTTCATCAATCATCATCGGTGCGAATTGCGAACGCAACATTTCTTGTCTATGCATTCTTTTTGAACAGTCCCATACATTCTCATATGGAACAATAAATCAATGACATTGACATTCAAAAGATTAATCATCGCTGTATATTTGGCTAATGCACATTATATTCGAATTAATACCATGAGATTATGAAGAGAATTATTTTAATTTTTTGCTCTTTACTATGAAAAATTGTTTATTTTTATTAGCTAGTAGCTATGTATATATGGCTATAATTTGGCTAAAAAAAGAGTTTAAATGGAGAACTATTTTGCTATTTTGTTACACTTTGAATAATTTTATTTTTATGTTTCTCTTCCTTTTAGCTTTATCATTTTGTCCTTTTTTTTTAAAAAAATGTTTGCTTATTTTGTCCTTTTTAAACGTTTGGTAGTAAATGTCCAAAATGGAGAATTCGAAGCTTTTTAGGCCAACATGGCCAGGCAACAAGTACAGATACTTTACAAAAATCTATATATATATATAAAAGTTAGGTGGTGTCCTCATTTATTGCTCCATTTAGTTATGGTTGCAATCTTCCCTATATAATAAACACAATGCAATAATAATCAAAATAACTACAATGACATAATGGTAAAGTCTTCCTATAATTATCCAATGGTTGGGGGTTCAATTCTCTATAGTAGCATTTTTGTTCAAATATTTTTTAAAACCTACGTCATAGTTATCAATTCGAGAGTAATTTTTACTTTCTTACTACGAACGGGATTTACATTAATTCAAATTAGATCCCACAAAAAACTTATGTTAAAAGTTTACCTATACATAATATTACGTAATTTTTGCGTACATGAGATTCGTCAACTTTGTCAATGATAATTCACCATTATAACAATCATTTACATATATATTTTTTTTTCCAAAGCTAACTAGAATTCATTTATGATATTCAATTATGTTAAAAAACTTATGTTAAAAGCTAACTAAAATATATTTTTTTTCAAAATAATTTTTGTCATAAATGGATTACATCAACAAAGATTGTACCTATTCAATTAGTATGGAGTGAATTAAAAATATTTCTGATATTTTTCCACCGAGTCCAACCATTCCAACAAGCTTCATCTTTCCATATAATTAGCACGGGTCATGAATTCCAACAAGCTAAGTATATCAAACTAGAATATGTTTTTTTTAACAAGCCGAGGGGATATTTTTTTTAACGTAAATCAAAAAATATGTTTAAACCCTAAATCATAAAATATGTGAATTTTTTAAACTTTCATATGTTTTTTTTATAGTTTTCTATATCTTTCATATGTGCGTAATTGGCTTTTAGATGCAAATAATGAGTGTTTGTCTTGCAAGTGAATTATATTTTCAATTGATTTATTCTTATTTTATACTTAATATAGTCTATTATATTTCATATTATCATACCTTCGTCCATTTTTCACATTAATGCAATTTTTCAATTAAAGTTGATTAATAAAGCGTCAAAATAGTTCTTAAACCCGTGCGTAGCACGGGTCATAAATTCTAGTTTAAATAAAACACCTAACTTTACAAAAGCATACATTTATATGTTTTCATAACGCAATTAATAATCTCTCCTAATAATATAAGTTTGTCTTACTAAACCAAGAAACTTTATGGTAATTATAAATTCGGTTAAAAAAACACATTGATGCCAAATCCTCTAGCCTAATGCTGCCAAAGACAAACATTATGATTTGTAGCAAGCTGAGCAAGTCCCACTAGTGAACCCGGAAAAGATTACAGGCAGTTTGAATTCACGGTCTCACAAAGACCTCCAATTCAAACCAGATTAATGATATATTAATCTCAATGTTAAATAAGCAATTGGCATTATAATTGGAAGGGCAAAAGATGCCAATTTCATTACCACGAAACTCTCCACTAGACCAGGCCAGACCAGATTTCACATGTTGGTGAAATTACATTATCTGCGAAAAAAAGTGGTCCCTTTTTTGCAATTTTGTTTAATAATCCTCCCCACATGTGAATATTTGGATTTCTTGGATTGTTTGGTAACTTTTTTTTGACGATGTCAGATCAAGCACTCGTACCAAGTACCAACATGGCCGGATGGTCGTGAATTCTAGTGGGTAGTAATTCTAGTGGGTAGTATGGTAATGATTAAGTTTCGGTAATTTTTTGAAGGTAAATTCTGGTTTAGGGTATCCACAATCGAGAAAGTGTGAAAATTTCTTAACATAAAAAGAAAAAAATAAATTAGATATAATCAGAGTTTTGGCAGAAAAAATTTCTTAAATGTCAGACCACATTTCTTGCCGGAGAGTAGTATGAGGAAAGAGAAAACAAATTTCTCTGTTAAAAGCTGAATTTTTGTCAGATTTTTTTATCTAACCTTTTCTTTCCAAGTTAAGAAATCATCCACAATTTCTCCATTGTGGATGCTCTTAGTGCTCATGTAATTAAGTTAAGGTAATTTATTGTTTTTCCCTTAGTATCCTGAAGTTTTTTTAAATATTTGATCGGAAAAAAAAAACGTAAAAATATCTAGATCAAGTATAAACGCTTTAAAACAAGGGCCCTCATTTACCCCCGCCCTAATCCTTAGGCCAAATTAATGGAGGGTATAAATCGTAAGTATACAAAGGCAATGACAGGAGTAAAAACGTAAAAAACATCCTTTTCTTTATAAATTATAAATGGTCTTATATTATAAAAGGATGGATTATATGCAAAGAATGTCTCTAATCATTGTGTCATGTGTTCTAACAACGCACCCCAAAATATAGGTCGATGTCTTTGCAATTTATTAATTTAGTCTCAGTGTTATTGTAATGAATATTAGTTCAATCGTAAGCACATAATCAATTAAAATGACAAATAATAAAATGAATGGAAAACCATACCAATAGTTTTTTCAAACCATGTCACAAAATCGATCCTATTAACGTTTTTTTATTGTTACTTTCCAAAACCCGTTTTCAAGAACTCGCGGTGTATGTATAACTAACTATACCGGAATTTGTAATTCAGTTTGTAACAGGAAAAAATTGCATGTTATGTTCAAACTTGAGAGACCAAATTCAATCTCTCAATCTTACAATCTCATGCCCATCTGGACCCAAATTAATAAGCAAAACGGGTTCTCCATCTCTCCCCCCTCGCTGACGTGGCTGCTGGGTTGCAGGCGTGATGACATGGCACCTGCAAAGGGGACACGTGGCATTCTTCTGTAGCCAGTCTCTTATGCAATCCGGGTGGAACACGTGTTTACAGTATGGGACTTGTTCAAGCTCCTGCTCCAGCTCAAACTCTCCCAAACACACACAACACCTGCAATCACAATTTAACAATCCCAATCATTATTACTTCAATTAGCTTTGCCAAATTTCCTTTACAATTCAACTCAATAACCTTTGTATAATGGCTTAATGCTTAAAATCCTCAAGAATTGCCCAAGAACATTCCTACTATCTAGGAATCTTGGATCAAGAATCAGCTTGAAGAAGTAAATGTTACCCGGAAACTCTAATAGGACAACGTTTTCGAGTTGGACACCCGAAAACCGGACAGACTTCCGAATATCGTTTAGTAGCCTAATATTATGGCAACCATATCTGTTTTCCGTGTCTGTGTAAGATAGGATTAAAAAAGGAATCTTAAGCACTCTGAGTGAGATGATCAACTTACTGAGAATCCTTGGCTCTAAGCTCTTCATCAAAAGGAACAACTTGGAGCTTATCTTTCGGATCCCCTTTTATGCCCTCATGTGAAGCCTGCAAAGATCATAACACAAGTCAAAATGTATTATTGTTTGGTGGTGGAAGAGGAATCAAGAAGAGGTAAGGTTCTTACTGTTGCATGAAATGTGGAAGCTTGATTAGAAGTTAATGTGATTGGTAGTTCAGTTGGTGATAGATCAGCAGAAGCCCTTCTCTTGAGATAGAACAGGTAAAAAAGAAGAAACAGCATTATGGAGAAGAGGATTGGGATTGAGAATATGAAGGCCTGATACAGCTTAACTTGGAACTCCTGAGGATACAAATGGTTGTTGTTGTAAGAAGGATTTGACGCTTGATCTCTCCCCATGATGTTAGTTTTCAGACCCAGAGAGAAATTTGAGTGATTCAGAGCCAAAAGAAGGCAAACTAACCTACATTTTGCAGTAAGATTTGCATAGCAGTATAATTATGTGTGTGTGTGTGTGTGTGTGTGTGTGTGGTGTTTAACTTTAAAGAGAGAGGGGAAAAGTTGATCAAGGAATCTAGAATAGGTTTAGATTTGAAAGGGCATGAAACTATACTACTCCTGTATCTGTGCAATTTAAAAATGGAGGACTGTAAATAAAGAGTTTAACTTTTGATCAACCACACAAGAATCATGATGATACATTCATACATATTCTCTTTTTACCATTCTCTTTTCTACTTTCAACAGTACAATCCCATGAAACTGCACTGAAACATCATACATGGGTCCCTCTCTATTCACACCAAATTTGAAGGCATATGCCTACTTGCTAAAGCATTTAGTAGGGCCAAGCACAATGCCATGTTAACTGTTTTTTAGCTTTTTTTTCCTCTTTAATGGACTGAGCTAGATCTGCTGAAAAATGCAGTGTTAGTTTCAGCATGGTATGAACAAATCCCTATACAAAAAGTCTATAAAATACAGTATCAATAAGAGACTCTTTTATCATCTTCTGTGTGGATGATATGAAACTAGAAGTAGTATTGAAGAGTACATTTTAACTAGATTTATAGTTCTTGACTCCAAATCATGATGGGTCACTTTTCTGACCAAGAAGTTCCTCATTCTAAGTTTTCTGTGAGCTTTCAATCAAGTTAGGCAGACTATTCCTTCAGAAAAAGTATTTCAAGATTGAATAACTGCACTCTATTTGTCTTGTTTCCTTATCTCTTTGCTTAAGAAAGTTCTTCACACAGTTGGCCAGTCAATTAGCTTCACCAAATACCAACTTTCTTCGGAGTAATGCAGTACAAAAATCAGACAGCATGGTAGGTTTACCCTCAACTTCAATCACATTGTAGCTCCCTTTCTTATAGGTCAAATCCTCCATCTCACACTTTGAATTTAAAGCAACCATTTTTTTCTCTCTCTCGGTTCCTATTATACCAAGCAATGTGTAAGAACAAAAAAATTCCCTGTATTTATTCTAATTAGACTAATTTCTTTATGAGAAAAGAGAACCAGTTTTCTTTTAATCAGCAATCAATAATGGCAGATAAACGTGAGAGAATTGCTTTAGAAATTTAGTAATACCAACAATAAGAAGTGGTTAGCAGAGAATAATGTTTCCTCCTGCTTGTACTATTGCATGTGCAGACTGCCGAGCATATTCTTCTGCACTAAAGTTGGGTTTAACGGCCTTCAAATATAACTTATGGCAAGATCCATTGTACATCTTTCATGATCCATTTTCATTTCTCAGCATATAACAGGCATTTTATAAGAATATAAATACATGCAGCTGATGCTGTCTTTTTGCCAAGAGGAAGGTTGTGTTTAACTTGTTCTTCCTATGTGCAGTTGGATTTCTAATCTGAGAATCCAACAAGAACCAACAGCATATAAATAACATTATACCAGATTGCACTACTTTCAATTAACAAGCTGAAGATCACTTATCATGTACCAAGAAGACCTATCCATTTGTTGTCTGAAGCTCTCAAGAATCAGCTAATAGTTTACACAAGGATGGTTAAAAATCGAGTAACAGACAGGAAAAATAGAAATGTGAACATACAGTAACTGATAAAAATCTCTCCTTTTTTTCGTCGTTTCCTGGCGTGTTCATGTGACAAGCTGTAAAGAATGATCAATCTCAGTATCTCCTCTTCCTAATCTGGAAGCTGGATGATCTGATGACGTCGTCGTCCGTCTTCATCATGTCATCGAGAACGCCCATGGATTCGGGTTTCGTGAAATAAGTGAAGAGTAGATAGATTCCATCCAAGTAAGTGTTGGTCTCTCCTGCTTTGTTCTTCTTTTTGATGCTATAGGCTAGAGGAATGACGCCTCTGTTGAAGGCTTCAACGTACATGCCACCTCCAGCAATAAGCAGCTGCATTACAGAAACATCCCAATTCAAGATGGAATTCAGCAACACTTTAAAACATTGCTGTATAATGACTTCAGAAGGTTTGAACTCTACTTTCAGGTAATTTGTAAGTTCTTTCAGTGACTTCAGAAGGTTTGAACTCTACTTTCAGGTAATTTGTAAGTTCTTTCAGTGACTTCAAATGGCTTACTGAGCCAAGTTTAAAGAAACAATCTTTGGCACCTCAGAATCTGGCAGCTAAATCAATCAGATTGCATGGTTACCTTACTCCATGGAAGGTGCTATATCGAGTTCAGCCGACTAAATTTAACCGTAAGGCTTGAATAAGCCGAGACTAGTGATGTCCTAAATGAATGAACCAACTTTCCAGAACAACAGTCATCTGCCCTCCTTAATAGATAAGCACTTCAAACATTCTCTCTGAACAAAGAGCTTTAAAATCTCAGTAGATTTCTGTTCTAATTTGCCCTGATATAGAAATTTCAAGCACAAAAAAGGAACCTTTTTTTTGGAGCACATATTCATTTCCAGTATGAACATCGATTGTTCTAAAAAAAGAAAGTTGCCCCCATGCAGGATCGAACTACAGACCTTCAGTTTACAAGACTGACGCTCTACCACTGAGCTATAGGGGCTTGCCTGTCCAGATTCCCCAGTGTAAAAACACACCAAAAATCAAACGCATTGCATCCTAATCGAATCCCTACGAACCCTAAACCTAATTGCAATTGAGTTGAGCTAGCAATTCCAATCAAACAAAGCCACCAAGTCCGAAAGCAGCAAGTTTCAGAAGACCAAATTAAACCAAAATCTTCCAAATCGAGCGTTGCAAGCAAGTTTTGTTACCTCTTCGTACTTCTGAGTAAGAGCAAGGCGCTCGTCTTCAGTCATATCGGGCCTGAGAACGGCCATACTCTCGTACTTGCGAAGCCCCGGAGGACACTCAATCTCCGGTGTTTCTTCCTCTTCCGCCACCGCCAATCCACCAGAGCCACGGAGAGAGTTGGAGTCTTCGTCTTCCTCTAGGCCAGCGAATCTGCCTTCGAAGAAGGATTCCGAGAAATCGAAGGTCTGAGCTCTCACGGAGAGGCGTTGGCGACCGGGTGAAGGCGATTGAGCATTGGCTGGAGGAGAGAGAAGGCGAGCATCGAATTGGCGGTGGAAGCAGGAAGAAGGGGATGGGAGGGTGGAGGAGAGAGAGACGGAAGCCATGGGAGTGAAGAATTTAGGCTCAGTTGATGAGGATTGAGGAAGAAGAAGCGGGGAAGTAGTAGATGGATAAGGGAAAGAGGAAAGTGGCCCCACCGCTTCGCCTTTTTATCAACTGAACTCTGAGCCTTTGAGCTTAATGGGCCTGCTCTGCCTTGTAACTGGGTCTAAGCCCAATAAACAAGAGTATAACAACAATAACTTGGGTCTGCTACTTTTTTCAACCAAAAAAAGGGTCGGCTACTTTTGACATAAAAGGTATATTTTTTTTGTCTTGAAATTGATGAAAATCAACTATATTTTATTAACTTCAAGAGAAGAAAATGTACTTTTTAGAAGAAAATATACTTTCACACCAAAGTGTAGCAAGTTCTGAACCTGTTTTGGTCATGGTCTTGAAAGTCCGGGTGTATTTATCTTTGCAAGAGTGTGTGAAAAAAGGTCCTACTCTAAAGTAAAAAAGAAAACTAAATCAATCCCCATAGGTAAAACAAAGAAAGATGGTTGAAAGGGAAGACTGTGGCTCTCCTTCCCTAACAATAGATTGGTTTTCGCCAGTGCTCTCTGCATAATTATGACGGCTTTTCTTGATCGAAAAAAATTATGACAGCTTTCCTATCCTATATTAAAGTCTTGGTGTATCAATATTAGACGCGTGGATAAGTAGAGATATAAGATTTTTGAGGTTTCATCCTAAACCAACTAACAATAGGAAGAGCGATGAATCGCCTTATATACTAAGCATGTTTTGTGCTGAACTGTACATGTAAGATGTGTTTTGCTTTATTTCCCAACATCGTATTTCCTAAGGGCACAATATGTTACCGTTACAGTAAACATAGGAGATTGAAAAGTTTCTGCTCAATCATATGTTACCGTTACAATGGAAAGAAAGAGGTAATAGCATGCATCTAGTGGCAACAAAAGGTATTACTAGCATGTCACTTAAGAAACAACTATACGTAATGAACAAGTTGCTCCATTATAATTATACATTTGAATATAGCACCAAATAACTCGTGCACATGGAATTCTGAGTTGGACCATAGTGTATGCAGAAAAAACTTTCCGCTAAAGTTGCATGTGTCAACGTTGACTTGATCTACAATATAACTTCAATTATTAGTTTATTACCGATATAGAAATAACGACTAATATATATACTTTCCGTTATTTAATATTTTGTCTTTGTCAATGTTTACGAACTTGTAAGATTAGTATTTAGAAATGTCCAATACGATATTTATAGATTATACTTACATTAAAGAATATCATTTTAAAACTTTCGAGTATATAAACCATAACACATCATTCATGAAATCCAATCCGAGAAGGCGAGAATCTCTCTCTTAGAGAGATACAAGCCTAACTTCAGATGTGGGATAATTTTTGTATTGTTTTCCCAATAGTTCTTCGATAGCCTACAAGAAAACTATTAACTAAATCCGAAATTATATTATAAATATATAAAATAATTGACATTAAGTGACCCGGCGGCCCGTCCCTAATATTAGTCATTATATTTGTTGCAACCCCCATTTAATTTTATATGTGGTGAACCACTCAGTTTAAAGCTAGTTTTCACTTTCATGTAGTGTTGCATAGCTTTTGATTTCCCATTGGAGCAATAATTATTATTGCATTCTACATGAAATTTCTAAATTGTATGTTGTCCAAGTGAAAGATGCCGATGGATTCCAGTAAGTTAATTTAACCCCACTTTAAATGTGAGCTCGAGCTAAAGTCAAACAAATAAATTAACAAAAACACAATATATTATACATATTGTATGCAACTTAATTATAGAGATATTATAATTCAGGACCCCCTTCTTAGAGGATACGCTAATGTAAAAGTCGTTCAACGATACTATATAATACAATCGGGTACGTATTGCATGTTAACATTTTTTTTTGGTTGAAAAAAGAATTGACTTATCACGTATATATATTGCATGTTAACATGCAACACGTACGAGCTTCAGAAAAACATGAAATTCACTGTTTTCATCGAAAAATGATCAGTAACAACTAACAATTAAGCAAGACAAATAGCGACTTCAAAATTTTCGTTATCTGAAAGGAATATGCTTGGAACATAAAAAGAGGATATTTTTGGAGTACAAAACTCATCACACATGCTTACAGGGAATTGAAAGGGGCCACATACAAATACGAAGAAAAGTAAAAAAGAGAAAATTTTGAGGTTCATATTTCATTTCATAAGAGAAAAAATGGTTCCAATATATGCCATAGACAATGGGTCCATCAAATCCTGTAAGTATCCTTTTATAAGAGCATCTTCCACCGTAAGGTATATTTGAAATGCTATATTTTAAATTGGAAATTTCGCCTGATAACTCTGTGGTTAAGGCAATTTCACATGGTACCCACTCATTTACAATATTTCACGTGGTAACCCTGTAGTTTTGACAAATTTTGCCAAATAACCTTGTCATTACTTTATAGTCTAAAATGTTAATTTTTTAATGATATATATATATATATAATGAATTTACAAAAAGTTGGATATTAAGTTGATGATATATATTTTTTATGATATTTTTTTGACAATTTTTTTGATGATATTTTTTATATATTCTAAAATGTTAAATTGATTTTTTTTTTCTTGAGAACAAATTGTATTTAAAAAATCATTTAAAATTTTCATATTTGCAAGACTTAGTAGATAAATTAATTTTCTTCTTACTAGGTAGTGTTATTATGACTAGAATATATGACAATATATATAATCCATGTATGTATATTATGATTTTTTTCATTTTATATTCAATTGGTATAATTATGACTTACTACCTTATTACATGTACAATAACTTTTTCTACATTGTCTTATTTGTATAGAAAAGTTTAATAACAAGTTAATGAGTGATGAAATAAGATTTTCAAATCCGAAATGTATATTTACTTTCATTATATGTGATATAGAGCTTCTTCTAACTTAAACTTGTTCAACTTGATAAATAAACTTCCAAAAATTATTCATTAGCTTGATTCAAAATTAGTTTTAATATATTCTAAATGTTTATTTTTATCTTGACTCAAACTAGGTTTTCAAACATTGACAACATATGATCCTACATAAAAAAATCTATATTTAAAAATAATTACAATAATTAATTAAAACAAATCCACAATTATAAAAATAAACAAGAAATTAAAATTGCTAATTTGTAATAAAATTTAAAACTTTAATAATAGAATAACAATAGGGTTATTTGGCAAAATTTGTCAAAACTACAAGGTTACCACGTGAAATATAGTAAATGAGTGGGTACCACGTGAAATTGCCTTAACCACAGGGTTACCAGGTGAAATTTCCGTATTTTAAATTTAAGCAAATGAAGTTGCTAGAGGACGAAAAACCATATGTGCTATATTTTTCTTCCTCCCACCATAAGGTATAAATACATAAGGTATATATTAAAATATAACTATAATTGGCTTTAATTTCAAATGTGTGCACTTCACGCTTGTGTTTTTCACCCACCATGCCCTATAAGGTATACATTAAAATATGAATATAATTGGCTTTAATTTGAAATGTGTGCAATGCACGATTTGTGTTTATACATAAAATTAAAAATTAATCAAACTACATTCAATATTAGGCTCAAATTAACAAGCTTGTTATGAATTTTATAATGGTTAATTTTTATCATTAGCAAAATTTATTAACGTCAAATTGAATGACAAATTAAAATTGTGTCTAAAAGTAAAAAGGGTATATATGGAATAGATTTTTTGTTTAATTGTTTATAAAAGGGTATGAAAGGAATTAAATAAAAAGGTAAAAAATTATAGCAAATGGATGAGAATTGGTATATATGACATACCACTGTTCACAATCTGTAAAAAAAATGGGGAGTTGTGTTATAGCATACGGTGGAAGAACAAATATGCTATATTTGCCATTATAGCTTATGGTGGAAGATGGTCTAAAGATACCGTTGCCACTGGCCGTTGAGATTTTCTTTCTTTCTTTTTTTTTCCAGTGTTTTTAGTTAAGGTTTTTTTGAGGTTCTTAGTTAAGGTAGTGCGAATTTCCGGCTATGAATTGTGACATTTTATATGTTTTGGTTTTTACATAGTGAAACCCTACCAAGTACCAAGGAAGTTAAAATTCAAAATCACTAGATAACTATCCAACAACTTTATGATAATTGTAGATTCATGTAAGCATACGTACCCTCTTTAATACTCCCTCTATTTATTTATATATGATGTTTTAGTTTTTTTTTTGGTCAGCATATATGATGTTTTAGTTTATTGTACTTGTTTGAGAATATTTAATGTTTTATCATTTTATATAAGAAAAATGAATTAAAATAATCTCAATATCAACGTTCAACCAAAAATAATTTTAAAAATCATCACCAAAAATACGAACTATTACAATATTAACCAAAGACGATTCAGAAGCCTTTTCTGACGAGTTTTTCGGTGGGGTATATACATATGACATGTATAAATATAAATGATTTGGGTTAATAAAAAAATTAAATAATATGTGACATGAAACAACGATAGACTGACATGTCAAAATCCTAGCTAGGTGGCGAAGTATAAGAATAACACGTGAAAAAATCCCACGTGACGTAATATGGTGGCTCTAAACCTTATGACTTATATATACTAGATTATTGCAAGTACGTACCTTGTACCGGACACGAAAGATAATAATTTTTTGATGTATTATTCAATTAATAAAAGAATGCATGATAATATTATTATAAATTAGATATCGATATTGTCTTTTTTTATCCAAAATCGTTACACTATTTTGCTAATCCAAGATCGTGATTTGATGTTAAGAATAAACTTCAATTTAAAATTTACATAATATGAATTAAATAAAAAGTATAGATAAAACACAGTATAATTTCAAAATTTATTTGATTGATTTAAAAAATCATATGTGATACGATATGAAATCTCAAGTGAAATATTTTATCAACATATATACTTTTATAATTAATAAGATTTTATACGATGATAGAAATAAAAAATTAAGTTAATTATGACTTATTTAATAATAGTAGATTTGTAGATCAATATAACTTATAAATGGATATTATAACATAAATTTAGTTTATATATTTTAATTTTTTTTAGATATCAATAGGTTAAATTATAATTATATATGGGACAAAAAAGATTGACAGAGAAATATAGCGAATGTATATGATTATAACAATATAATAAAAACGAAATTCAAAGTTACTAATAAGTTTAAAAAAAAATTATAATTTTGATCTACAAAAAAGAATGTCTAAGCAAATAGTTGAAAAAGATAGACATTAGGTGAAAAAAGATACAAATTAGAAAAGGAAAGAGATAGGTGATAGATAATTAATACAGATAAAAAATACTTTAAAATTATTTTTCTTAAATTGAGTGGGACCAGAATTAACATGGAGTCTCAAAATTCCTCGACTTTAACGTACAAAATATTGAGTAGGGACTTATGTTGATCGATGCTTACTTTTTACATTGAAAATGAAAACGGGAGAAATTTAGTTTTTTCCCATTAAATGTAAGGGTTATATACATTGCGTTCAAAATATATAAAAACACAAGTTGTTATAAATAAAATTTTGAGCTAGAAGTGAACTGAAGAAGTAATATTTTAATTACATTCAACTATTATAGCTTTAATAAATTTTCCATTAAATACGCCTATAAGCTCGCTGAACAAACGTTTTTCTTCAACGTAACCTTCAATAAGTTTTACTAAGCAACTTCAAGGGATTGGTCTAGTGAAGTTCAGGGCATCGTTCTGACAGGCTGCAGGTTCAATCCCGTATGTGTAAAGAATCCTTAAATTTTTCCTGATCTTGGAGTGGGGTATCATCCATCACCTTACATTTTTTTGACAAAAAAGAAAAAAGAAAAAAACTTTACTAAGCCCAATTTATACTCTTATCGAAATGAACCAAATGGAATCTAAAATTTACAGCTAACAATACAGTTCTATTGTCTTAAAAAATTGTAAAACCATGCTAAATGCTTTACAATAAAATATTGGAAAATAATATTTTAATACCCGCCATCCCAATATGGAATCACAAGAAATTCGTTTTTATAAGTACATTTTTTTTTTTTGTTGCTCAACAAAATATAACAGTACTTCTGTTTTTCCCCCTCTCTCCCTGCTTCCTCAGCCATACAAGAGAAGACACCTCAGATCGAGAAAGTTGCCGGATCCGGATGATTGTTTCCAACTCCGACGAACAAAACCGGGTTTTCATACCCGGCCCGATTTCTAAGCACCTCCCGCTCAACAATCCCATGCCGTTTCAACCCGACCCGAACTCCATCATGGACCTCGATTTCGCCGACTCTGGCTGGTTCTTCGATCAGATCTCCGCCACTCCCAACTTCTTACCCTCCGCCGATCAGTTTTTCTCCCCAT
This sequence comes from Polygonum aviculare, assembly GCA_934048045.1. Classification (NCBI taxonomy): domain Eukaryota; kingdom Viridiplantae; phylum Streptophyta; class Magnoliopsida; order Caryophyllales; family Polygonaceae; genus Polygonum; species Polygonum aviculare. The sequence goes on from OW204032.1 coordinate 25,418,847, forward strand.
TCGCCGATTTCTCCGACGACAAATCCGCCGGAAACGGCGCCATCCGAATCTCGCCGGACTGCCGTTTTATGGATTGTATGCTCCGACTCTCCATTCTACATTTGACTGTTTTTGAATTCTGGAGGCTTTTGTGCTTCTGGATCGAGATTGGTTGTGATAAGAGGACGTTAATGCTTATTTTACTGTTTCTTCATTTCTTGCTTAGTTGCTATTTTGAGATTTTGGCTTGGTTGTGTGAGCTCACTATGTTCTTCTCCTTCTTCAGTTTTGGATTGTTTGCTCACCGCAAATTTGTTTTATTTGCATTTTAGATGAGGATAAAATTGAGAATCCACCAGATTCTTGCCTTTTTCTGCGTGAACAAAGCCAAACTGATTTGGAATTCTCATTTGTCATTCCCATTGATACCAAAACATAAAACAAACTGGGGATTTTGTTAGCCCGTGCTTTTTGATACTTTCGATATAAATTTTATCTGATTTGAAATCTTGTTTATTTTGTTGTTGATTGCTGTCTATGAGTTCTGAATCTCTGATTCAATTGGTCAAACTCTACTTTCGGTAGGAAAAGTTCTTTTTTCGGTCAAATTTCTTTCCAAAAACAACTTTAACCGGTGGAAAGAGAAGTCTAAGTGCTAATCCAATGAGCTAAATTGATTTACAATGTGGAAGCAATGTCATGTCTGCAAAATGGAATTTTTGTTAATCATGAGGACTTGAAATCGGACATAGTAGCCTTGTAAGTTTATTATGAGCAAGAGATTAGGTGGCCTGTGTATAATTTGTAGCATATCCTGTTATAAATACCATTGAATGACAAAGTTTCTATCAATTAGGTAAGCCTTCAGCAGCCAAGGATAACCATCAAGACGATGACGACAGTGATAAGAGGAAGCTTCGAAACCCTGTCAATGGACAGGCTCATTTGGAAGTACCAGATATGTTTGTAATCAAGGAGAGGATGACACAGGCACTTAGATACTTCAAGGACTCCACAGAAAATCAGATTCTAGCTCAGGTTTGGGCACCTATAAAGAGTGGGAATAAATATGTTCTTTCGACTTCAGGGCAGCCGTTTGCTCTTAGTCCAAATAGCAATGGGCTTCATCAATACAGGACGGCTTCTCTGATGTATAGTTTTTCTGTGGATGGGGAGAATGAGGGGAGTCTGGGGCTCCCTGGTCGCGTTTTCAGGCAAAAGTTGCCAGAATGGACGCCTGATGTGCAGTATTACTCTAGCAAGGAGTATTCAAGGATTGATCATGCTAAGAACTATAATGTTCGTGGGACTCTGGCTCTACCTGTGTTTGAGCCTAGTGGGTATTCATGTGTTGGTGTGCTTGAGCTCATAATGACTTCAAAGAAGATTAACTATGCTCCTGAGGTTGACAAAGTTTGCAAAGCTCTTGAGGTTGGTTTTGTTTTGTACTAAATACATTGCTGATTTCTCTGTTTCCTTGCTCCATACTTCCATCATTCTTCTTTGTGTGGAAAAAATGATCAAAACTTTTATTAATGACTATAAACATTTATAACTTGAGTCAATGAGTTCAAGTTTACAAAACCAGTGAATTATTAGTAGGTTTTCTGAGCAGTTCACTAGTTTCAGATAACTGTGCATACTTTTCATAGTAATGAAGTGGTTACATTCATTATGTGAATACAGTGAACATCTGGGCTTTGAAATGTTATGCATGTATTCCATAATACTCTGCATAATCATGTTGCTTTGACTACTTGATGGTTAATATGTGGAAGAGAATGAGCTATCATTATCTTCTGGTGGAGGGAGTAATTTTTTTCCTGGATGGCATCTTCATATGATTGTTCTGTGCCTAGGTAATAGTAATTTGGTGGGCCAGAGAAGTAACTGCTTGACAATTCATCCCTTCATGTGTACTAAACTTCATCCATGCTATGGAATGAGGTAGCCATACACCCCTCAAAGTCATGTGAATTCAATAACTTCTGGAATGCTCAATGGTTTTCATGTGCCTAGTGGAGCTTTTAGCTTGTTAACATCATATGATGTCTCAGCTCACCACGTCTATTTTTTATGCAGGCTGTGAATCTGAGAAGCTCTGAAATATTGGATCATCCAAATAATCAGGTATATAACAAGCTATAGGCTAATATTGTGATAACACTAATTATCATTCTTTAGCTAATGTGGCAAATCCTTCATTGGTACTCATTCAGATTTGTAACGAAGGTCGCCAAAATGCGCTTTCTGAAATCTTGGAAGTGTTGACAGAGACATGCGAAACTTACAAATTACCCCTGGCTCAGACATGGGTTCCTTGTAAGCACAGAAGTGTCCTTGCATATGGTGGTGGTCTGAGGAAGAGTTGCTCAAGCTTTGATGGAAGTTGTATGGACAAAGTGTGCATGTCAACCACTGATGTAGCGTTCTATGTTGTAGATGCTCATATGTGGGGATTTCGCGAGGCATGTGCAGAACATCATCTTCAGAAAGGGCAAGGAGTTGCAGGACGAGCTTTCTCATCTCACGGTGTATGTTTTTGTGAAGCTATAAGCCGATTCAGTAAAAACGAGTATCCTTTGGTGCATTATGCCAAAATGTTTGGATTATTGAGCTCCTTTGCTATATGTTTGAGGAGCAAGTATACTGGTGATGATGAGTATGTGCTCGAGTTCTTCCTGCCCACTAGCTTAACTGATAGTGCGGCACAGCGCACCTTGTTGGACTCCATTTTGGCAACCATGAAGCATTATTTTAGAAGCTTGGTGGTTGCCTCTGGAAGGGCACTTGAAGAAGAAAGTAAACTTGTGGAAATGGTTGATTTACTCATGGATGAAAGTCTTGATTTGGATACTAAACCTGGTATTTCTCCATCCCCTTCTAAACCTCCTTCCATTAGAGAAACTAACGGTGGCTGTGTGCCTCCTTTAGAAACTTGTAACAAGCTGGTGGAGGAAAATGACACGAACAAGAGAAAGAATGCTGCCAATGATGGTGAAAGATACAATGGTGTTTCTTCTTCTAAAGTTAAGGATCCCAAAAAGGCTTCAGAAAGAAAACGTGGGAAAGCTGAAAAGCAAATAAGCTTGGAAGTTCTTCAACAGTATTTTGCTGGCAGTCTAAAGGATGCTGCAAAAAGCCTTGGTGGTAAGCTCTTCTTTAAACTTGTTTCTAAAACAGCCATTTGTAGTACTATTGGTTTTCTTGTAATTTGACGTTTTTTTTTTCCATCTATACTACTATCTAATCATGAATTTTCTATCCTCTTGGCTCTTTTACAGTATGTCCAACAACAATGAAGCGAATCTGCAGACAACACGGCATACCTCGCTGGCCATCACGCAAGATCAACAAGGTGAACCGCTCTCTTTGCAAACTCAAACGTGTCATTGAATCTGTGCAAGGTGCTGATGGATCATTCAGCTTGACCTTGAGTCCCACTTCAATCCCTGTTGGAGTCGGTTCCATTTCATGGCCTGCCGGTTTAAATGGAGCCAGTCAACTACCATCCCCCACCTCTAAACCCACTGAGCTCACTGATGAGAGAGATGAACCTACAAATCATGACTTCCAAAGCCAGTCATCAAGCCATGAAGACCGAAATGGCTTTGCGAGTGCCTTCGAAACGAGTGGGTCCCACGAGGCTAGTACCGGGACTTCAGCTTCACATGGATCATGTCGAGGTAGCCCGGTCACCGAAAGCACCATCCCAAATGGTAATTTGAGTTTCATCCAGTCTCTTCAGGAACAAGCGGTTTTACAACCCAATGGAGACATGTCCTTCTCAGCAGCTGCATTTCTCAAACCTTTTGGTTCTACACTTGCTGAGGATGCAAGTAGCTCCAAAGACCTGAGGAATCTTTGTTCTTCAGCAACTGATGCCAATGTAGAAGTGGGTATGGCTGATCCTGGCTCAGCAAACCCTCCCTTTTCTTTCAACTCTAAAATGTTATCAAGAGTTGGTTCAGGACAAGAGATGACAAGTGTGACAATGAAGGCCAATTTCAGGGAAGACATTATACGGTTCAGGTTTGGTCTCAGCTCTAACATTGTGGATTTGAGAGATGAGGTCGCAAAGCGGTTCAAGATAGACGTTGGGACGTTTGAGATAAAGTATTTGGATGACGATAATGAATGGGTTTTGATTGCATGCAACTCGGACCTTCAAGAGTGCATGGACATTATGAGATCGTCCGGAAACAGTATGATTAGGCTATGGATTTATGATATGTCGGGAAACCCTGGCAGTTCGTGCGAGAGCTCAGGTGGATGAGGAGTGAAGGAGAAGATGAAGATTTATGCTTTTCATCTACATTGTATGGTGGTTAGGCTAAGATTGGATTTTACAATGAGTTTTGTAGTATCAGTTTGATAAGCAATTGGTAAGCTGTAGATTTTAACTGTCTACCCTTAAAACTAATGGTGTTTGATTGTTGGTGTATATAATTTTGAGTCTGTTAGGATAAAACTCATTCAATTGTTGTGTACCTTGTACTGGATATTTTTCATGAAAACTGATGTTGAATGTGTAATCTTTGTCACTATGATGTAGCCATGCAGATTCGTGCATCAAACTTGAGAATTGAGATGTAGAAATATTGCACAATATAAGGAGGTGATTAGGTGTGTACCGATCCAGTTTCTTCAATAATCATCCTCTTCATTCCGTTTTAGCTGACATAACTTTAGAACTACATAAGGATCTCAACAGAGCACTGTTGACATCAGGGGACATTAACGAAAAGATTTAGGGACTCTGAAAAATTTTGTTCATAATAAATGAAATCTCGACAATTGTTGTAATTTTCATCTCGATAGTTGTTGGGTAGAAAGAAGGATAACTTTGGGTAAACTTTTCTATGTGAGAATTCATTGAATATTGTACAGCTTGAGGTCCTGGCATTGGCAATACATGAATACGTATAATATATCCCGATATAGTCGTGAAGATGAACTAGAGACCGCCTTGCTACCTAGCTCCTTATAGGCGTTCTATTGGTATCAAATAGCTTATTGCTAAGTAGATCCGTCAATCGGGTCGGGTGGATCGGGTTCGGGTCAATATTAGGTCGGGTCATTTCGGGTAACAAATTTACCAGGTTCAAATAGTTCAGGTCACTATAGGTTTGTTGCGGGTCCATATCAACCCAATAGTTAAAACAACTTGAGTTTTTCCAGTTTATTTTTTTATTTTTTGATTAATATTTTTTCATTACTCACTTATTTAAATTATAAACTTATAGTATATTTTAATTTGAACCTAAATATATCAGCTTGGATTTCCAATACAAAAATCAGACTCAAACTTTGTACTCACTAAAAACATAAATGAATCTCCGTTAACAAATATAACATAATCATGGCCGTTAATTTTTTTTGGGTGGCAATCATGGCCGTTAATCAATACAATTGGACACTTTCTCCCCTCTTTTCATTAAGGTCTCGTTTACTATTCTCTGGGAACGAGGAATGAGAATCATGAATGACTGATTCTAGTATTCTGTCTAGCAGAGAAATATCTGAAATCGATTTCATTTCCAAGAATACCTCATTCCAAGTGTGCAAGCTAATTTGATTCCGGCAGAAATTGTAGCGTATCGTCCATTCCAAACGTTGTAATTCATCTTGAATCCTAAAGTTTATAAGCCTTATTTTATAAATTCTAAAAACTATAAACCTTTAAAATCATAAGTAAGAACTTTAAATCTTATGGATTTCAAACCCTAATCATCTGGAATTGTTCGTTCCGGTAGTATACCAAACAACATGTCTGAGGAGTAGTTCATTTTGATTCTTGATTTCATTCTGATTCATGATTCCAATCCGATTCCAACGTCATACCAAACGGGGTGTAAAGTGTCGGAGGGATTCACTTAGTCCCTCTAAGCAAGATTAATCTTTTCAGCCCTATCGGCCCCACTCTCACTTGCATTCAATCATCCACCCTACGTAAATTGAACACATTTGTGAGATAATTAAATGTATCTAAATTGTTTTATCAAATGATGTTCTATTTTTCTACAAGTAAATATGACAATACGAGATAATTTTATGTAAATTTGGTCATTGAATTTTATAAAATTATAAAATTATCCCTATTCAATCTCATTTTTTATATAAATTATTCAACTTATATCAACTTTATGCTATTTTTCTCAATCCACAAAAAATCCGTTCTTTGGGACGATCTTTTGGGGACGGAAGGAGTAGTATAAACTTGTAGGTCCAATCTCATTAGGGATTGTATGATTTGAATTGCTTGCCCTACAAAACTGTCATTGGCATGCCCTTTGCCTTGGGCTCAAAACATATAAAGACACTTGAAGTTGTTAATTTTGGTCATATAGACACCTGACCTTTGAAACGGAACTATTAAACACCCCAACTTATAAAATCACACCTATTAAACACCTCAACCAATATTACGTTGGTCGCCACCACTTTTATCATTTTTCTTTCGTCCACTTCGTCCCATACTCTCCCTTTTTTTTCGTGATACTCACTTACGTATTAATCAACCCCTAAAATCCACCATTTCACTTTCTCACTTCCAACACTTATTTATTTAGTTATACACAGTTATAATTATACTCTTGATTAATTGTCTGACAATGTTTCTTTATGTAATAAACATAATTAGTTACTTCTAAATATTTCTTTAACTAAATAAACATCAATAATTAATTGTAAATATTTCTTTAGCTAACTAAACATTGATAATATAATTAATTCTATATAGTTATTTTGACAATTATGTTTGTTTAACTAAATACATCCTAATAACTTAAAAAAACAAAAAAATATACAAGATTGAGATCTATGGATAGATTAAAAGAATTAAGAATTGTGGTATAATAAAAATATTTTCAATTTTAATTATAACTTAACCAAAAAAATACAAACATAACTTAATCTTCGTTAACAAATATGAGTTAATCATAGCCGTTAAATTTTTTTGGTAGCGATCATGGCCGTTGATTTTTTTTTTGGGGTGACGATCATGGCCGTGGATGAATACGAGTGAACACTTTCTCCCCTGTTTTCATTAACAGAGAATTCGCGTAATTGATTTAAAAAAACAGAGAATTTGTCTAGTATTTTTCCCTCTATGGGTCTCTTCGGTAAAATTAGATGAAGTTGAATTAAGATTTAAGAGTTAGATTCAACTTACTTCAACTTTTTTATCTCCATTAAGCTTCTTCTACCCTTCCATCATCCACACCCGCACTTGCTTTCCCTCGCTTGCTTTCCCCCACTTGCTTTCCCATGCTTTCGCATTCCCTCTTCCACCCTACGTAAATACATCATACAACCCCCTTTTCTTCGACTTACACTAAAGTTTTGAACTCTTGCCCAATTTTAGTTTTTGTTTTTTGATCAGACCCAACTTTGTACCCTCTGTCGACAAAAAAAAAAAAAACTTTAGTACTTTGTACATAAAGTCAAATGCATATTATGCATCACACAAATTGGCCCCACTTCACAGCCTATATATATCACTAGACCCGCTATTGGATCATCTCCCTTGTTAACGACATGACCACGTACACATTCTAGCGTTTCATCAAATGCATCACACATTTGACCAAAAAAAAAAAAATCAAATGCATCACACATTCGACCAAAAAAAAAAAATCAAATGCATCACACAAATTGGCCTCACTTCACATTCACAGTCTATATATATCACTAGACCCGATCAGGACGCTACCCAAAATTACCTCTATATACATTTAAACCTTGGTACGCTCATCTCAATTGCTCTCAAAATAATCTCCATTGATCAATTAGTGGGTAAGCTCGATCAGTTGCAATTATGTCGGAGGCGTCAGTACATGCACAGAAGGTGATGGAGAAAGAGCTGTCAGAAACAGACACCAGATGCAGGCTCGCCTTTCCAACCGCCCAAATCCATCACGTCCTGTTAAACAACCACAACGACAACAACAATCATCCCGACGCCGTGGACTTCGAGGCTGTGGACACGGCTGGGAAGTCGTACCCTCTGCACTTCACTGTCAGGAAAGAAGGCTACAAAAAGCCCGAGATTACGCGGGGCTGGCTCCATTTCATCCGCTCCAAGAAGCTCAAACCCCATGATAAGGTCCTCTTCTACAAGCACCACGCCAACGGTGCTCCTGCTACGGGCCAGAGCAGGCTCTGTTTCACCATTACCTCAAAGAGGGCGGTTCGTGTGTTCGGTGTTGTTCTGGGCTATAACGCCGAAGAGTGAACCTCAGAGCTCCATATATTAATAATGGCTGGTAAGAAGGTGAGTTTTTCATTTGTTAATTCCTCTCCAGAAGTATAGGTAACAATATTCATGCACGAACGGGAAAGATCGTAAAGCCGAATATCCTTAACTTTTGCTCTGCTAGTACAAATTTTAATACTCTGTTTTGTCTTTGTACTCTTTTCTGTGATGGTATCTTGACAGGTTAATGTAAGGCCTCTATGCGTGTGAGCGTGTGTGTGTGTAGTATGCTGCCTCCTCGGTGAAGTCTATGGATGCAAGTTTTATTCAGAAGCTGAAAATCGTCCTCCGTTGTGTCAGTTGTATGTGTGTGTTTGCTTAATACCACTACTTGGCTCAGTTGTGTGTGTGTGTTTGCGTTTATTTGTGTCAGTTGTATGTGCGTGTTTGCTTAATACCAATACTTCGGACAGTTGTGTGTGTGTGTTTGCGTTTATGATGGGTTAAAAAAAATTCGGAGGGCCCATGTTAATCTTGTCTGTATGGTTCCAATTTTATCGGGTGTCTCTTCAGCTTACCCTGTTCGGCTTGGCTATATAAAGTATAAACTGATTTTACAGGCTTCTCCTTTTGGATGTGGAAATGGAAATACGATGATTTCTAGTGAGAGAAGTGTGTAAAAATACTCCGACCAAAAAAAAAAAAAAAGTGTGTAAAATATTGGGCTGCACACATTATTGAATAGTTACATGGATTGATAAATCGGTATTTAGGCAAAGGCCCAATAATATTCTCTACAAACCCGACCGAACACCTCACTTGTCCAACCTACCATTCAATTAGCTTTTTTGATGAACACCATTCAACTAGTTATTTTATCATTTTGGTGCAAAATTGGAAATTAAGGAACCTTCTTTTTTTTATCCTGATCTTAGTGGACCGGTCAAAACCTACTGCAATTGGAAATCCCACTTGTTAGAAGAACAGAAGTAAATCCCACCAGAAGCCTATTATTATTCATTCGATCCCTTCTCCAAGCTCCAACTGCTCCTAGGTACAGATCCTCTGTTGTGCAATACGAGTGCGCCTTGCAAGCATCCGAAATATTGCAAATAACGTTTCTCAATACAAATGATTAATAAAGAGATCATTCGCAGCTGCCTACTTGCACATTTTCATCTGCCTTAAGAAACAGGCTCAGCTAACAGAGGACATCATCTCGTAAAAATGAAAGCAGCTCCGATATGTACAATATATCGAATTACATGTAAGATAATTAGATGCAACAGATTAGTCCAACAAAATGAAAACCAACTGGAGCATAAGTTTACATTCTACTTGGCTCTTCTATACTACTATCAATTTATCAAACCATGGATCAACAAGGTGAACCGCTCTCTTTCCAAACTGAAACGTGGCATTGAGTTTGTGCTGATGGATCATTCAGCTTGACCTTGAGTCCCACTTCAATCTCTGATGAGAGGGATGAACCTACAAATCATGACTTCCAAAGCCAGGCATCAAGCCATGAAGACCGAAATGGCTTTGCCAGGGGCTTCGAAACGAGTGGGTCCCACGATGCCAGTACCGGAACTTCAGCTTCACATGGATCATGTCAAGGTAGCCCAGTCACCAAAAGCACCATCCCAAATGGTAATTTGAGTTTCATCCAGTGTCTTCAGAAACAAGCAGCTTTACAACCCAATGGAGAAATGTCCTTATCAGCAACTTCATTTCTCAAACCTTTTGGTTCTACACTATATTGCAGGGTAACTACTAACTAGTATCTAGGAACTAGAGCTGTGATCAAGGCAGACCATAGCATCTTCTTATAACAAAAGATTCACACCAATCTCTACAAACCCTCAGTACTACAGATTAGAATGAATGTTTTCCCTACTCTCGATCTATGGCAAATTTATTTACTACAAATCACATCTTGTGGCTTCCATCCTATTTACAACCTCAAAAACAAAGACTCAATTAAAGTCTTCATATTCTCATAAATTCTCAACCATGTCAATCTTCTCAGGATCCACACATGTCTTCATATCATTCAAGCTGGTCGTTCTCCTCAGACATGAGTAGAAATCATCAGCAAAATTTGAATCCTTAAAGTTGGTAACCATAGACACGGTGATAAAGCACTACGTAATCATAGACGGGCAAGTGAAAACTTAATGCATAGCTTGCGAGCTTCTTGGCTTAGCTTTGTTTTTTTAGTATGCACTACCAATTCTCGGGCCTTTTGTAATGCCATAAAACTATTACTATAGGCCAGTAGTTTGTTACAATAGGTTTAGTGTAACATTTTGTTTGAAATTTTGGACCGTCACTTCTGCGGCCGTTACCATAGAGCTAAGGTGACGGATTTGTTTACCTATGGTAACGGTTCCATATTTGAAAAACAGAACCGTTACAGCTGAGTTTTAATCCGTTACAGTTGATACAACCGTTACATTTAACTATCAACTGTTACCTTTTCTTCAACTGTTACATGAGCTAGTTGTCCATTACCTTTGGACAACTGTTACTTTTTCAAGTACATCCATTACCATACCATACCCGTTTTATATATCCTATTGATCATTTAATATATGTATGTATACGTACACTTGCAACACAAATAAATATGAGAACATATAATAAATACATTCAATGGGATTTATATATAGTAAACTTTATATTAATGATTTTTGAAAGTATCTACAAAAGCTAGCATTCCATTACATGGTGCTACGTACTAATCAACCATAAGCAATTAGTTACATGATGCAATACCAAAAACTTCAATCGATCGTCAACCATAAGCATTCAATTACATGATGCAATACCAAAAACTTCAATCGATCGTCAACCATAAGCATTCAATTACATGATGCAATACCAAAAACTTCAATCGATCATCAATAACCAGTAGATTACTCAGCACTAGCCTCTTCTTGTTCACCATCTTCCTGTCATTGAAGTAAAGAGCATACACATGAAACAATGTGTACAGAAATGGTTTCCAGGATGCAACAAATAGAAACTTAATGCTCTTAATTACCATAAAGATGCAGCAAATAGAAACTTAACATGAAAACAATATCATAACATCATAGCAGAATGCACAGAAATGCCCAAATCATGCAACATGCGCAAAAATCGAACAAACTCAGCTTGCAATTGGTTTCTATTCATGAACTGAGCCATGACCCTAAGTTATCCACAGTGTGTTCATGCTCATATTAATAGACATAAGAACATGCCAACCTAACGGTGAGATCTCAAAAACTCCAACATGGTACATCTCATAAACTAAAACAGATGTATTTTCAACCCAAAAACAAAATCCAAAATCGCTTCTTCGAGATGATCATAAACAAAGCTACACCAAAGTCAACAAAGTTCACCAAAATAATAATACTCAACAGATTTCCTAACAATCACAATAGCCACAGTCACAACAGCCACAACAGTCACAACAACAACTAATAAATAGCATATGTGATGAAGGAAATACCTGTGATATGGGATGCAAGTCACCATCATTAGGTAAATTCTCTTCCCCGGATACTTGATCAGCTGCGTGTTCTGATGTAGTTGTTAAATTTGGGATGACCAAATTCAGTTGAGGATTAGCAGCTTGCAACTGAGACAGAATTTTCGATACCAAACTTGTAGCTATTTCTTCAGCCCATTCAGCTTTCATATTGTCAAAAAATGCTTGGTCAATTATGCAACCGCCTCTTTTATCCTTTCCTTTAGATTTCATTATCTTTGCTCCTCGTCCTTGAAGAAATGTTGGCATGCTGTGTTGTTTGACCACTTCACAATAAGGATCGACATTGTTGCTTGCATCTCCTTTTTCAATTTCCAATTGTATTTTATTCATTTTTTCCTACATGAACAAAGTATTAGTACCTTAATATACATTTTAAAATTTGCTTATCTTAGTTTTCTTTTTGAACTCTACTTCATAATAACCAAAATCAAATAGCTAAGAAGCTAGCAAACGAATGTTGTGTATTAAGCATATTCCTGATTTCCTATACTTGCATTTACATACCTATATAGGTTATTTCCCATGAGGCTTCAAATTGCCTTTATTTTAGAGACCATTTTTCAGTATTTATATGCAACATTTTGTCATCTCAGTTCCCACAAAATATCCCATATCATCATAGATCAGAATCAGCATTCTTCAACCAATAATGCAATCTTAGTTAACAAAAATGCAGTCCACAAGAAATTTTCACAAGAAATTTCCACAGTAGTAAATCCAAGGCATGAGTTCTTCTCACAATCTATCATTAGACAACACAGGGTAAGTTTATAATTTCCTAAGCATTAGACAATCTTTTGGTAATTTAGCCATTTTTAAGACTTCACAGAATCTGCGTTTTTCACTCGCTGACATCCAAAACCTTGACTTTGGCATTTCAATTTTTCCATCTTCATTTTCCTTCAGATGAAGCTGAGGCATAACATTCATTTATTTCAAATCTCGGCGTGCTTTCAAGTGGTCTTTTGTCTTTCCAGCCATGTCTAGCAAAGTTCCGAGTATATTGTCACAGACATTTTTCTCAATGTGCATCACATCAAGATAATGGCCACATGGAATAATCTTCCAATAAGACAATTGAAATAATATTGGCAATTTTCTCCATGGATTTTCATCATCTGCACTTCTCTTATTCTTCTTCTTTGTACCTTCTGACTTACCAAATTCATGTTGGTAATCAGCCAGCAATGCTAAAGTTTCATGACCTTTCAAACGATCTGGTGCAACTCTCATATCTGTCCTTTGAGGATCATCAATACCCAAAAACCTTTGGTGATCCATGTAGCAATTCTTTTTGCTGTTATGTAAAAACTCTGAGCTTGTTTCATAATGACAATCTGGACATGCTCTCTTACCTTTTGTGCTCCAGCCCGACAACATTGAGTACGCCGGAAAGTCACTGACAGTGAATAATAACGCTGCACGCATCTTGAACATCTCTTTACTTGAAGCGTCATACGTTTCTAACCCAAATTCCCATAGTTCATTAAGCTCCTTGATTAATGGTTGTAAGTAGACATCAATGTCATTTCCAGGCGATTTTGGTCCTGGAATGAGCAATGCGAGCATAAAGAATTCAGGTTTCATAAACAGCCATGAAGGTAAGTTATAATTCATTAGTATAACTGGCCATGTGCTATGGGAAATACTCATGGTATTAAACGGATTAAACCCATCAGTTGCCAACCCCAGTCTCACATTACGAGGTTCTGCAGCAAAGTCAGGAAAGGCCAAATCAAAATCCTTCCATGATTTTCCATCAGCTGGATGCCTCAAGAGATTATCCTTAGGTCGACCATTGATATGCCATGTCATATCTACTGCAGTCTTTGTGCACATGAACAATCTTTGCAGCCTCTTCTTTATGGGAAAATACCTCAAAATCTTGTACGGAATTTGTCGAGGTTTACTACTTATCTCAGTCCTCTCATCTGGTTTCCATCGAGGACATTTGCAAACACGACAATGCATAGCCTCAGCTTCATCTTCCCAATAGAGCATACAATCATTGCGGCATGCATCAATCTTTATGTAATTCAAGCCTAGTCCCTTCAAGACACTCTTTGCTTCATTAAATGAAGATGGCAACTTTGCATCAGGTTGCATAGCTTTTAAAAGCTTTAACAAATCATTGAAGCCGTTATTACTCAACTTGTTTTCACACTTAAATAGGAACAATCTAAGCGTAAGCGAAAGCTTTGAAAAGTTCCTGCAGCCCGGATATAGCTCTTGTCGGCCCTCTTCCATTAACTTGTAAAATTTAGTTGTTTCTTCAACTGGATCATTTCTAAAAGTGTCGTACAACAATTCATCTATGTCATCATTTCTGAATAGTTCATCAGTGAGTTCAGCCGTCTCTTCAATATTCGAGCAATCTTGTGAGCGTTTCTCTACTATAGGAACAAAATGATTTGCGTAAACATGGTCTTTCACTGTGTTCTTTTCACGAAACCAGATGAGAGGACTGAGATAAGTAGTAAACCTCGACAAATTCCGTACAAGATTTTGAGGTATTTTCCCATAAAGAAGAGGCTGCAAAGATTGTTCATGTGCACAAAGATTTAATATATCTTTAGCATGTTAATTTTGACGATAAGGACGGCTACGTTAATTTTATATATTATTCTAATGAAGCATGTTAATGTAATCATTGTAAAGATATATTTGGTAAAAATCCAGTTAATTTTATTTACGTTGTAAGGACATAATATATTATGTTAACAAATTTTAAGTTATGTAGCATATGTTATATATTTTATATTTTATATCTATATCTATATCTGCCAATAATTATATTTTTATTAAATCTATTAATGTTTAAATTTATCATAATATATAATCTTAATCTTATATATTTAATTAAAATATTAGGCCTATCTTATATTTTGAGTTGGATAATTAATAATTTTATCCTAATATGTAAATCACGATCTTATCATTATACCCATTTAGTTGATAAATAAATCCATTCAGCAAAAACTTATTTACAAAAAGAAATGTTTATTTAAATCATATTGTATAGATTTATTTTTACCCATTTAATTAAATAATATGTCAATCATGAGTTATTTTTCATAAATTTATCATAAGGTTTATTAAAACTCATTAATGGTAGTTGATTCTATTACTATATTTAGATAGATCTTCCTTTTGTTAAATAATATATTAAATATATTTTTACAATCATATCATATTGAAATCGCTATAAATATACTAATAAAAAAATATCAAAAGATACATTCACCCTAATATATCCATAACATTACATATCGATTATATTTTAAATAAAAGATAGATTTCTTATTAAGGTAACGATGCGCTAATATTTTTATTTGATAACTATATACATCTTATTCGATTACTTTTTTACAAAATAATAACATATATACAAGATAACTTGGTTTTATTCTCATTAAATATTCTCTATATATGAAAATATAATACTATATTAATCCAAAATTTTATTTTAAATTATTGATTTATTTATATAATTTATGCTATGCAATTGAATTTAAATTTTAAAAGTTTTTTTAATCAATTTTTTATAAAATTTAATATTCATCTAATCTTATTGCATTATTCCTCGATATATATATATATATTCATGTATATATAAAACACTTTTATATAAACACAATATTTTTATATAAATATTTGATGTTATAAATTATGTTATTTTTTAATCTGAAAGATATGCGCCCTTATAAAAGAAATTAGACATATGATAATATTTGTAATTATTATAGTGAGTTTTTATACAAGATAATAAAAACAAAAAAAAACCCGTACAAGGTACGGGTCATTCGCTAGTATATATATTTCTAAACCTGAAGCAGTTAAGGGTAGTTTTGTCATTAGGGTTTTATAAACCATCTATCCTATTTTTGATAACTAATTTTTATACCAATTTCCTATCCATTTATATTTAAAAAATTTAATAGATTACAAGTAGATATTTAAATGGTAGTTTCAATCTTGATTTTCTAAATAAGTTAATCTATCCTACTTTCTATCCAGTTAAGGGTAGTTTCTATCTTAATTAAAATCTACCCTAAATACGAATTGACGTATGCCAACTAATTAATGTGTGTACAATTAGATGCCAATTACGACATATATATATCCTAATAAAAATCTAATTAATTGATCTAGCTATTTTATCGTTCGTTTTTAGTTGTTTAATTAAGTATTATTCTACCCTAATTTATACATTTTAATCTTATTATTACAACCGACTAATTAAGAAATAAATTTATCCAAAAATTTTTTAATTATTAAAAAATAAACCTATCGATCGATGGGATTTGTCTGAAGGGTTAATCAATTTGAATTTGGATTAAGTCCATGTAGAGGTGTCAAACAGGTCAGGTCGGATGGATTCGGGTTCGGTCTTTTTGGGTTCGGGTTGAGTGCGGGTTCGGGTCAATCGGGTTCCAGGTCAAGTCGGGTAGGGTCTTGACAAATTATTGTGCGGGTTCGGGTCGACCTAACAAGTTAAGAATTTGAATTTTAAATGATTATTGAAATAATATTATGATTAAATATTAATAAATTATTGTTTTTAATTAATTTTTATAGTAATACTTTATGTATAATAGGTTTTATAATTAAATATATTATAATATTGAAACGAAAATATATTTTTTCTACATATATATAAAAAATCGGGTTAGTCGGGTCGGTCTCGGGTTTCAACCCAATCGGGTTCGGTTTTTTTCTTTGCTCGCTACTATTCGGGTCGGATTTCAACCCAAAAATTTCCGGTCGATTCAGGTCGATTTTTCGGGTCGGGTCAAGTTTTGACAACTCTAAGTCATGTCTAAGATTTTATATGTAGAGAACGTATCTATTAATAAGGTCGATTAAGTAGGTAGTTCATTTGAATTAGGATTAAAACAAGTTAGGGATGCATAAATTTACAGGTCGATTGGGCAGGGTCATTACAAGTCTGGTTCAGTTGGGTTCAGATGAACTATTTTTGTGTTGAGGCACGTTGTTAATTTTATATGTTGGTTACTTAGGCCAAGCCACTATGATTTTCTTACAAGTTTGAGTTAACCAATTGGTGAAGAGATTCAATTACTTTATACTTCTGTTTAACACCAATAGTTTTGGACCAGCTTGAGGCGAAGAAAAGTTATTTTTATTTATTTATTTTAATAATAGATGTATATTTATATTTAAATAATTTTATATATGCAATTTTAAAGTTATAAATATGACATTAATTAAGTTATTGAATTCATAGATCATATGTAAATTAATATATTATGTTTTTAGATCGGGTCATTAAATAGGTTCACACCATCAAATTCGAGTTTGTTCTACATAGGTTCGCGTCACTAAGATTAACAAATTAATCGATTTTAAATATTGCAGTTTTCATAATACTTATCGAATTCAAATAAATTCTGTATTTAATTAATAATATCTATATCATATTTAAGTTAATACATTTAATTAATTTTATTCAAAAAAGCCCTGGGTTATAACTAGTAATAAATAAAGCCAACATTAATAACGTATCATATTAATTGGTCCGGTCAAACCATAGTCACTGATTGCTAATTGTAAGCAATTCTGTTTGGATTGACATAGAAGGTAAGGATGCGGAGTTAAGGAAAAAAACAGAGTTACAAAATCATATTGTAAACATATAATTCTCTTGAAAAGTAAGCATTATTCAATCAACATTAGTATGATCACCAGCCTGTAGTAAGTTTGGATGTCTTCACGACTTCTAGTATAGAAAAAGTGAGTTAGTTGTCTGATTTATATTTACATCTTACCTTCTTAAGCATTAGTTTTGTTTAAAACCCTCTGCACGATGTCTGGAAAACAAACATATTGATTCAAAACGGTTAGGTCACACCTGCTACACAAACAAATGGGCAAAAGAGAAGATAGATTAATTTAGGGTAAACTATTTTCTTGTTTTTGATAAAAGAATTATAATAAGGTATTTATATTAAACCCTAACGGTTCAATAAATGCGTCTTGGGAAAAAACCGTAAAGAAAATTGATACGGACCCGGTGTGGGTTCGTATCGATCCCTTGTTGGTCAAGGGTGCGAGCCGCGTTCGATGTGGACACACAACTCAAAAAACGATAAACAAAGAAAGCAAATTAAGTGTATTTCTGAATGACCTCCTCTTTAGCTTACAAAGAGTATTTATAGGTTATGCCCTACTGGTTCAATAAAAACGATCAAAGAAAGAACCGGATAGAAAACTTGGAAAGAGAATTATTAAACTCTAACATGAAAAATTGTTCTCAAAATTAAAAAATAAAACATTCAAATAAATACAAAATATTATTGATAGCGTTTTAGAAGACGCCAATCTGGCACGGGTCGCGTCTTGATATTGTCGTTGTTGCTATGTGCCGTATCAAAAACCCGATAAGAGAATTATAAAATACTAAACTAAAAATTACAATAATAATAATACTAAAGAAATACTTGAGAATAATAATCTCGAAATCGAGTCGGCGGCTTGCGTTCCCGAGTAGGTCACGGGTTCGGGTCCATTTGCCCACTTGGTTGCTTATCATGTTACAAAGCTCAAAATGCACCTACAATATGAATTGATGCAACTCATAGAACAAGGGTAAAAAAAATTCTTACTTGTTCAACTGCATCATGTACGTCAAATATGGCTTGGTTGGCTGGTGTTCGCAAATCCAGAGCTCTATTGTTTAGTCGTGCATGTGTCTTGTTTAACCCGGGCAGGTTTTTTATCGTTAGCCTGTAGCATCAAATAGTATAACATATATTAGCACATCAAATAATATGTAATGATCATAATGTAATATAGCAGATATTGTTAAAAGTACAAAACCCCCAAAAAAATTTAGAAAGGATTAGGCGAAATTGTTAAAAAGTCCAACATCCGAAAAAGTCAAGGTATCAAACTAAATTTCGCATTAGTTATTTTTTGGCATTATCTGTCTGAAATATATGGTTTGATGGAATGCATCCATGACGCCATTACGCAAAACCCCGCCTGGAGGAAGCTTCTCCCGAACCCCGCTTAAAAAATTGATGGGAGTCTATAATCCTTACATAGTTACCTCCACACCAATTAATGACAACCAACACCGAAAATGAAGGTATAAAAATGGGGACTTACCCCTCCCTCTATATATACTCGACCCTCGTTTGCTCTGTTTAAACCAATCAAGCACCTCTCAAAATCATCTTCATTGATCAATTAGTGGCTAATTAAGCTCGATCAATTGCAATTATGGCGACAGGTCAACATATGGAGAAGGTGATGGAGAAAGAGCTGTCAGAAACAGACACCAGATGCAGGCTCGCCTTTCCAACCGCCCAAATCCATCACGTCCTGTTAAACGGCCACGACAGCAACAATCATCCCGACGCCGTGGACTTCGAGGCTGTGGACACGGCTGGGAACTCGTACCCTCTGCGCCTCACACTCAGAAAGCAAGGCTATAAAAAGCCCGAGATTACGCGGGGCTGGCTCCATTTCGTCCACTCCAAGAACCTCAAACCACATGATAAGGTCCTCTTCTACGAGCGCCACGCCAACGGTGCTCCTCCTCCGGACCAGAGCAGGCCTCGTTTCACCGTTACTTATAAGAGGGCGGTTCGTGTGTTCGGTGTTGTTCTGGGCTATACCGCCGAAGAGTGAACCTCAGAGCTCCATATATTAATAATGGCTGGTAAGAAGGTGAGTTTTTCATTTTTAAATTTTAGTGTAGTGGTGATTTTTAAATCCCTCTATATATACTCAACCCTCGGTAGCTCTGTTTTCACTGATGCTCTGCTAGTACAAATTTTAATACTCCTATTCTGTTTTGTCTTTGTACTCTTTTTCTGTGATGGCTCCTGACAGGTTTATGTAAGGCCTACATGTGTGTCAGCGTGTGTGTAAGTGTTTTTTTTCTTTTTTGGTCGAATGTGTGTGTGTAGTGTCCTGCCTCGGTTGTGTGTAACAAGTACTGAATCTGTGTGTGTAGTGTCCATTTGTGTGTGTGTGTAGTACTTGTCTCAGATGTGTGTAACAAGTACTGTATCTGTGTGTGTAGTGTCCATTTGTGTGTGTGTGTAGTACTTGTCTCAGCTGTGTGTAACAAGTACTGTATCTGTGTGTGTAGTGTCCTGTAATCATATCTGGATCTTTCCAGTCGAGTAGTGTATCTGGATTGGAGCCACCACGTTGCGACACATCAGATTTTTTCACATGTCGTCTTGAGGATATGCCATGTAGTATTTCACCACATGTCATTCTATCGTTGATCCATATCATGTATTATTTATGTTTTAACACCCACATAATATCCATGTCATATATCTTTTTCATGATCTATTTAGTAATTAGCTTTGATATTCTAACTATATAATTGATATCCACCTCGATATTTTTCATAAGCAGTTAAGATACTTTAGAGTTTATTTGAATTGAATATTTACTTTGATATTCATGTAAATTAATTTCTATTTTCATACAAAGTTGTTGTTATAATATTAATTAATAATTATCTTAAGGATTTCATTATATTTCTATTCTCATAGGGGTGAAAATATTTTATTTGCATTTTGTTATATTTTATATCTAAGGGATTAATTAGTAGGTGTAACGTGACCGGAATTTGGGTGAAATGAGATTAATGTTTATCCTTTTCAATTTAGTATGATTTTACATCTTAGTAAAATATTTTATTTCCAATTTAATAGGTGTAACACCTTATTGCGTCACGTCGGATTTTTCCACATGGCGAATCCACGTGTCATTTTCTCCTTAATTCTTCAAATTTACAAATCACTAATTTGATTCCATGCCATATGCCACATATTATTTTTTTTGTACAATTTTCACATTTGATTAACATACAATTCTAACCTCTTCTTTCGACCATTTTACTTAACAAAATATTCTTTGCTAAATCTTTTGCTATCAATTAAGTTTGGTAAAAATCTTTGTCTCAAACGAAAAATACTGAATACAAATCAAGATATATTGAAATGATTGTCCGGCTTGTGTAATTCTCCACCTCTATGTCACTTTGTGAATTTAACACGTGACCTATGGTCGAAGGCAGAGAAGAATGTAGACCTAGCTATGTCACCAATACAACTTTTTGGTGTTAATATTTAGAAACCCACCTGCCTAAGAGAACTCCAAGTTCAACTTGTATGGGTTTTAGAAGGTTTTATTGGCAAGTGATAAGTACAAAAACCTAAATGTGGGATGTGCGACATTGACGAGGTCAACTTTGTGAATTATGGAGTATTAAATTTCAGATAATTTATGGTACCGTTAGTCCTTTGATGTTTCTTATTGATGTTGGGTATCCACTAAGGGATAGGGTCCCGAGTCAACTTTTTTTAAGTTTTTGGGTCGCGGGTTGGGTCGGGTTAAACCCGTGGGTTTGCGGGTCGATCCGCGACCCGCTACATTTAAAATATAGATATGTTTTTGTTGTTTTATTAGTATTAATATTTATTTTTAAGAAACAAATATATATTTTAATAATTTTATTAGTAATAAAACATATACAAAAATTCACCGTATTTAGGATTGATCGACAATTTAATTCGCATTTCATATAAAATATTGGGTTGACTAAGTCAAACGGACCAACGGATCGACCCACGACCCAACCCGCAAACCCCTAGTATCCACTATGTGAACGCAGAGGTAGAATGAACTGAATCCACCACGCTATCGCTGTCGGGATCCTCTTGTTGATACTCTTAAATTTTGCGGCATCAAATATAACATTAGCGCATCAAATCATGTGTAACGATCATAATATAATATAGCTGATACTGTTAAAAGTACAACCCCCTCCCCCCCCCCAAAAAAAACAGAAATTTAGAAAGGATTAGGCGAAATTGTTATATAGTCCAACATCCGAAAAAGTCAAAAGGTATCAATGAAGGTGTAATAAAAACGAATGACGCAATCCCCGTGTACTATCAAAATAGTCCAACTTTCTTTTCAGGTCGACTTATGACGTACGCAAACATGAAGCAATCCCCGTCTATAATCCTTACCTCCACGTACACCAACGAGGCAATGACACCCAACACCGAAAACGAGGGAATAAAAATGGGGACTTACCCCTCTACATGTACTCAACCCTCGGTAGCTCTGTTTAAACCAATCAAGTGTTAAAAAACTCGAACCCCAAATTCCATTAACATAATTCCATTGCTCGGTTTTTCACTTACAACATACAAACTACATTTATGTGTGTTTATATAGGCATTATATTCGCTTATAACTACCCGGGAGACATTACATTCGCCCCCGTTACAATTCCGGAACAATACATTCGTTCCGATCACTCGGGGCAACCCTTTGCCCTCCTCTCGGGACGACACCTTCGCCCGATCACTCGGGGCAATACCCTCTGCCCTACAGTATTACAAACTCACCACACGTATATATAGTAGATAGAAGTAACTGCGCTTTAACTTCTATCAACTGCACAACTTCTATTAACTGCACAACTTCTATCAACTGCACTACTTTCAGTTTGTTCCATGTATCACACGACTAATGACATAATTAACTAGGAAAACACATATGTTAATTATAACCCATTAAACCAAGATTATATTCTAACATCAAGCACCTCTCAAAATCATCTTCGTTGATCAATTAGTGACTAACTAGCGGTACCCGTCGTCTTGCCAGCATCCGAAAATTAAAATTGCAAGTTGTCAAATAACTTTTTCTCAATACAAATAAAGAGATCATTCACAGCTGCCTACTTGCACATTTTCAAATGCCTTGAAACACAGGCTCAACTAACAGAGGACATCATCTCGTAAAAACGAAAGCAGCTCCGATATGTACAAAATATATCGAATTACATGTAAGATAATTAGATGCAACACATATTAGTCCAACAAAATGAAAACCAACTGGAGCATAAGTTTACCTTCTACTCGGCTCTGTTTTTCAAATACTAACATACTACTAACACACATCACATGATTAATTAAAGCTTCTGACAACAAGATCACTAGATCACTCCATGGAGGACACGCCGATGGGGGAGCAGCAGCAGGCCCGGGTGGCCCCGCAGAAGCCGCCGGACAAGGGAGTCACTACGATCTCGTTTAGGGACAAGCTGGCGGAGGGACTTGGACCGCAGGTGGGAAACACTCTGAGCAACAAGCAGATTGATGAGAAAATCCAGATCAACTATCCATTTGGGGAGAAGGGAATGCCGGTGATAACGGTAGAGAGGGAGATAATAGATGTGTTGGCGAGGGCATGGAGCCACGCAGTCATCATCAAACTGTTGGGCAGACCACTTGCCTTTCAAGTGTTGGAGAGGAAGCTGAAGGACATGTGGATGCCTACGGGGAAGATGGTGATTATGGATCAAAACAATGGGTTCTTCATCGTGAGATTCGACCTTGAGCAGGACTTTTGGATGGCATTAGCGGGGGGACCATGGAGCATTTTTGGCCAATGCTTGATGGTTAAGCGATGGACCCCAGACTTCAACCCGAAGAAGGACGTGATCGACTCGGTGTGCGCTTGGGTGCGACTGTCAAACCTGCCAGCGGTGCTATATGAGGATAGGGTGATTTGCAAAGTTGCTTCGAGTGTGGGTCGCCCGGTGAGAATCGATCGGAACACAAATCAGGCTACGAGGGGAAAGTTCGCCAGGGTTTGTGTGGAGTTGGATCTCCGAAAGCCATTACAGGGGGCTGTGTTGCTTAATGGCGAGATGGTGTTGGTGGAATACGAGGGGTTGACGGAAATCTGCATAGGATGTGGGAGGTATGGCCATGTGGTGGGTGACTGTGAGCTGTCCAAGGATAAGGAGACGGCAGTCTGTGGTGGCGCGACGGTGGAGGGGGATAAGAAGGGTTCGAGACCACACTTGGAGAATGAAGAGGCGAAAGGGAGTGGACGGCAGATGGGAAGCTCCGCCGGAGATGAGGGCCGGGAGACGGAGAGGACAACGGAGATGGAGAATTGTGTCGGGCCATGGATGGTGGTGCAACGGGTCCCGAGGAAGCCCAAAAGTAGGAAAGGAGAAGACTCTAACGGGCAGAAAGGTGTGTCAGAAGCTAGCATAGAGAACAAGTTCTCAGCGTTGACCTGCGAAGAGAAGGAAGGTAATGAGGAAGGAGACAAAAAGGGGAAAGGGGATGGAGACAAATTTGTAGCACCAACTAAGGTTGTAGGAGGCCAGGCAAAAGGGTATGCTGTAGCACAGGTTGCTCTTGGAAAGGGGCAGACAAGTACCAGGTTTGATGTGGGGAAAAAGACGGGACAAGAAGACGGCCAGAACAGGGGGCAGATGTCAGAGGGAAAGAAAGGGGGACGTACGAGGAAGGTTATGGGGCAGAGAAGGGTTTCATCTGATGGGCCAAAAACAAAGGAAATAAAAGAATTGGGCCTTACCAATGGGCCCATAAAGAGACAAAGGCAGGAAAGTGAGGGTGAGCGGGGAGAAAGAGTAGCTAAGGAAGAAAGGCCCACTTGGAGAATTGTGGAGGGGGAAAAGACGGGTATTTTTCCAAGAATTGAGATGGTGGGGGAACCGCAATCAGATGATGGCGGCACCGAGGTGAGAAGTCGGGTGAATGAGTGCGGGGAGCCATCAGATGGCGTCTCCATGATAGAGGAGGGCTGGAAGGCGGAACCACCGGATGATGTGGCGTCGGAGGGTGGGGAAGGATCGGTGGTGGCTTGTGGGGGTGAGAAAGGAGGCGATCTAGAGATGCTAGAAGCGGCAGCGGCCCCGGAGGGAGGGGTGGCCAGCCGGAGTCTATAGGATTTTGCCCGGAGTGGAACCCTTTCTTTGCTCGTTCCTCATGAATTGCTTGATTTGGAATGTGCAAGGGGCGGGGAGTAGAGGCTTTAGAAGGGCCTCCCGTTATCTTTTGAAGTATAATAAAGTAGATGTGATGGGCCTTCTCGAACCGAAAATTTCGGGGGAGCGGGCGGACGAAGTTTGTAGGAGATTGCCGTTTTCTAGATGTGTGAGATCGGAGGCGGAGGGGTTTAGAGGTGGAGTGTGGCTGTTGTGGAATGCTAGCACGGTGAAGCTGAGCGTGCAGGGGCAGGGTCCGAATCATATCCATGCGCGATGCGTGGTGCGAGGTCGGGTGGTCCACATGGTGGTTGTTTATGCGCCACCTGCTATGAGTAGTAGGCGGGAATGGTGGCCAAGAATTAAACGGGTGGTCGAGAGTATCCAAGAACCACTCTTTATTGGTGGGGATTTCAATTGCATTCTCTCGAGCGAGGAGAGGTTAGGCGGTTCAGGGGGGCTCTCTGAGGACTCGGGAGTGTTTGGTGATTGGGTGAATGAGCTGGGATTGATTGACGTGGGGTTCATAGGTCCCCGCTACACTTGGAGGAGGGGAAATTCCATGGGTACGCGGGTCGAGAAGCGCCTGGACAGGGTCTTCACAAATTGTTTGGGCAAGATGGGGTGGTGTGAAGCCAAGGTCCGACACTTGCCAGCGCTGTCGTCGGACCACAACCCATTGTACCTTATGCTGGAGGGCTTGGGGAAGGGCGATAGGAGCAGGCGCTCGTTTCGCTTTGAGGCGGCTTGGACCCTCCATCCGGGCTTCTTGGAGTATGTAAGAGGGGAGTGGAGGGGTACGGAGGAGCTGGGGAGAGCTTTGACAGCTTTGAAAGATAGCTTGCTAAGGTGGAATAGAGAGGTGTTTGGTAATATACACATTCGAAAGAGGAAGGTGATCGAACAAATTATGAGTGTGCAGAGGCGAATGGAAAGAGGGGTGACGGCAGGGCTGTTGGAGGAGGAAAGAGAGCTCAAGAACAACCTGGAGCAGATCCTTGATGAGGAGGAGGCCTTGTGGTACCAGAAATCGAGGGAAGACTGGATTGTTATGGGGGATCGGAACACGAGTTTCTTCCACTTGAGCACCCTTATACGTAGG
This sequence comes from Polygonum aviculare, assembly GCA_934048045.1. Classification (NCBI taxonomy): domain Eukaryota; kingdom Viridiplantae; phylum Streptophyta; class Magnoliopsida; order Caryophyllales; family Polygonaceae; genus Polygonum; species Polygonum aviculare. The sequence goes on from OW204032.1 coordinate 25,444,486, forward strand.
AGTAGGGGCCGAATCCTTGCGCTCAAAGATGGCTCAGGGGAATGGGTGAACGAGGCAGAGGAGTTGGAGAGACTAGCGGTTGAGTACTTTAGGGCGCTATATTCGCTCCAGGAGGAGGAGAGAGCACCGGTTTGCATGGATACGAGAGGCTTTCCGGGGTTGGAGCACACGGAGAGGTCATCTTTGAATTGTATGGTTAAGGTGGAGGAGGTGCGGGTTGCTCTTAGCCAGATGAAGCCGTACAAGGCCCCGGGGGTGGATGGTTTCCAACAGGGTTTCTATAAATCATGCTGGGGAATCGTTGGAGATTCGGTGATGAGTGTGGTGAAGAGCTTCTTTGCTACAGGGCGTCTACCTCAGGGGATGAATGCGACCTTAATCTCGCTGATTGGGAAGGTGGACAGCCCGGAGACGATTGGCCAATTTAGACCGATTAGTCTCTGTAATGTGAGCTACAAGCTAATTACTAAGGTTCTTGCCAACAGATTACAGCCGGTGATGTCGAAGTTGGTGGGCCCACACCAAAGCAGTTTCATACCTGGCCGATTAATAACGGATAATGTCGTACTTCTCCAGGAGGTGATTCATTCGATGTAGAGAAAGCAGGGAGGTAAGAAGTGGATGTTGCTGAAGCTTGACCTTGAGAAGGCGTACGACAGGATTCGGTGGGATTTTCTGTTGAATACTATAAAGGCGGCGGGATTGGGGCCAAATTGGGTAGAGTGGGTTCGGGAGTGTGTGTCGACGACGACGATGAGGGTCATTTGGAATGGGGAGATGACGGAGGAGTTTAGGCCGGAGAGGGGCTTACGACAAGGGGACCCGCTCTCGCCATACTTGTTTGTGTTGTGTTTAGAGCGGCTTAGCCACATGATTGAGCGAGAGGTGGAGGCGAAGAGGTGGAAGCCGGTGGTTCTTTGCAGAGGAGCACCGCCACTCTCACATCTATTCTTCGCGGATGATATTGTCATATTGGCGGAGGCATCGATGCAGCAGATGCGGGTGGTCATGGAGTGCCTAAAGGAATTTTGTTATGGCTCGGGGCAGAGAATTAGTATGGCAAAATCGAAGATTTTTGTTTCGAAGAACGTGTCTCGTGATCTGGCGAGCGGGCTGGAGGAGATTAGTGGGATTGATGTGACGAGAGACCTGGGTAATTACTTAGGGATGCCCGTCCTGCATGGGCCTGTCTCGAAGCAGCTTTTTAAAGGGGTGGTGCAGAAGATGAGAAACAAGATGGCAGGATGGAAGAGTCGGACTCTAAGCTTTGCAGGGAGAGCCACTTTGGCGAAGGCGGTGTTGGCGACAATGCCGTACTATACGATGAGTTCAATCCGACTCCCAAACGCGACCTGCGCGGAGCTGGATAAAATCACCCGTGGGTTCTTGTGGAGGGAAACGGAAGGTAAGAGGAGGCTTCACCTCGTGGCCTGGGAAGAGGTGTGTAGGGACAAACGAGAAGGGGGTTTGGGATTGAGGATGGCCAGAGAGATGAACATGGCTATCGTGGGGAAATTGGGTTGGAGGCTTTTGAACAACCAAGCGGGGACTTGGGGGCAGGTTATGAAGGCAAAGTATGGGCTAACGATCCAAGGAGGCGAAGTTAGACGACAGAGGAAAGGTCCGCCTTCCCCGACTTGGAGGAGTATTGAGTGGAGTCTAAGTGGGGTGGTCTCGAAAGGGGTGAGATGGATAATTGGGAATGGGTGAGAGGCGAAGTTCTGGAGAGATGCGTGGTTGTCGGAGTGCCCTTTGATTGATCTGGCGGGTGGGAGCGTCGAGGGGGAGGTGCTGGACAGAGTGGTCAGCGACTACTGGCAGCCAGGAGTAGGATGGAGTTGGAGGGAGATTACCGGGGTCCTTCCGAGCTCCTGGATGCTTAGATTGGCGGCCGCGACGGTGGTGGAAAGCCCGGGAACGCGGGATGCTCTCAGCTGGGCGGGGTCCCAAACAGGGGATTATACGGTGGCGTCGGCATATAGGATGGCTAGAGGTATGAGCGGGGTTGATGGGGACCAAGGAAGGTTATGGGGGTTGATATGGAGGCTTGAGGTTCCAGAGAGGGTCAAGTTCTTTCTCTGGAAAGTGGGGAAAGGGAGGATCTTGACTAATAAGGAGAGGGTCCGGCGGAACTTGGGCAATGACCCGATGTGTGTAAGCTGCAATGGGGCGGAGGAGACGATTATCCATATTTTGAGGGATTGCCCAAGAGCGGATGAAGTGTGGCGAGCCTTGGTCGAGCCAAGCAGGTGGGGGGAGTTCCGGAGCGGGGATCCCATGCACTGGGCAGAGGATAATTTGAGAGGAAAGGGGGCGCTGAGGTACCAAGGCAAGAAAGAGACGCTCTTCGCCGCTACGGTGTGGTGGCTCTGGAAGTGGAGGAACCAAAGAGTGTTTGGCGGGGCGGCGCCGCCGGAGAACCGTCCAAGCTTTCTCATCGGGATGGCTAAACAATTTGAAGAGGCTTGGAAACGGCATGGGAGGGGTGTCCTAAAGGGACCGAGAGAGGAGAGGATGATCAGTTGGGAAAAGCCGGGTGAGGGGTGGTGGAAGATAAATACAGATGGCTCGGTGGGGAGAGAGTCCGGTGGTGCGGCCGCTGGCGGGGTCGTGCGCGACGAGGATGGGCGGTGGATTGGCGGCTTTACCTGCAATCTGGGCGTTTGCACGGTGCCTGCGTCGGAATTATGGGGAGCGATTCATGGGCTGCAGATGGCTTGGGACCACGGGGGAAGAAGGGTCGTCCTTGAGCTTGACTCGCAGCTGGTTGTGAATTGGATCAGAGCAGGGGTTCACCAATCGCACCCCTTAGCCAGCCTTGTCAACAAGTGTCGTGGCTTCTTATGTAGGGAGTGGATCGTCCGCACCCGCCATGTTCTTCGTGAGGCCAACAGAGCAGCGGATCGACTAGCTGCTCACGGGCATAATGTTCCCATTGGTGTCCATAGGTTTGCGGAAATTCCATCTTGTATTGCTGAAATTATCCGGGAGGATGCAAGGGGAGTGGCATCCGTCCGAATGTGTCCTGTAATCTCCCCAGAACCTCTGAGCATTATGAATAACAATTGAGAGTTCGGCTCTCGTTTATGACCAAAAAAACCTTCTACTTGGCTCTCCTATACTACTATCAAACCATGAATTTTCTATCCTTTTGGCTCTTCTATAGTCTGTCCAACAACAATGAAGCGAATCTGCAGACAACACGGCATACCTCGCTGCAAGATCAACAAGGTGAACCGCTCTCTGTCCAAACTCAAACGCGGCATTGAGTCTGTGCAATGTGCTGAGGTTGCGACGTTTGGGATAAAGTATTTGGATGATGATAATGAATGGGTTTTGATTGCGTGCGACTCGGACCTTCAACAGTGCATGGACATTTTGAGATCATCCGGAAACAGTATGATTCGGCTATCTATCCATGATATGTCCGGAAACCCTGGCAAAAGTGCGAGAGATCAGGTCGATGAGGAGTGCGGGAGAAGATGATCATGAAGATATATGTTTTTCATCTACATTGTTTGGTGGTTATGCTAAGATTGGATTTTACAATGAGTTTTGTAGTACCAGTTTGATGGGAAGCTGTAGATTTTAACTGTTGAGCCTTACTAGTGGTTTTTGATTGTTGGTGTATATAATTTTGAGTCCATTAGGATAAAACTCTTTCAATTGCTGTACCTTGTACTGTTAGTGCATAGTATTAAACGTAATATTAGACTCCTCATATGTACCTTACTTATTGCTGTGTACATCAGGAACTCTTCACTTTTCATGTACATGTGTATATATTGCCTTTGTTAGGCTATTCAATCCAAGGGAAAAATCTTTCCTGATTTGTGTTTCTACATGGTATCGGAGCAAACCTCCTTTGACCTAATTTTCTTCCGCCCTCCCCACCCTACCTTTGGCTACCGTTTTTTTCCCTGATCACTTCCATATCAGTCTCGGCCTCTCTAGCTAAGTCATGTCTGATGTGGAATCTGATCACGTAAATCCTACCGCTCTAAACGCTCCCACACCAAAACGAGCCGCCCTTGATCCCACAAGTCCATTCTATCTTCATCCCTCCGATCATCCCGGGCACAAGATCTGTCATGTCTCTTTGACCGGTGATAATTTTCAGGAATGGCTCACCGCCATGAAGAACGCCTTCCGAGCCAAATGCAAGATGGGTTTTCTTGATGGGCGTATTCAAAAACCGACTGATGCCTCTGATGATCTTGACGATTGGTGGAGCGTCAATGCTATGATGATTGGCTGGATTTTTCAATCCATCGACTCCACTCTTCGATCATCCATCACCGTTCCTGAGACAGTCTCTGACTTATGGGATGAACTTCATCAACGCTTTCATGTGGGCAATGCTCCACGTGTTCTTCAACTGAGGGCTGAGATTGCAAATTGCTCTCAAAAGGGTCAATCTGTTATCTCATATTATGGTCTTCTCAAGCAATTATGGGATGAGCTCTCGCATTACGACCCGCCTCGTACTTGTACGTGTGGCAAATGCTCGTGTGATCTCTCGGCTTACTTAATAGCGAAGCGGGAAGAAGATCGCATACATCAGTTTTTAATTGGTCTGGATGACTCCATCTACAGCACTTTTCGGTCCAATGTCATGTCCAAAGATCCGCTCCCTTCGTTTGGGCGTGTCTATGCTCTTGCCATTCAAGAAGAGCGTCAACACAATATTGTCAAGGACCGAGAATCAAAGTCTGTCGACTCTCTTGCTCTTTCTGCTCAGTCTCGTCGCCAGCCCAACGAGTCAAAATCGACCAATCGCCCTACATGTTCTCACTGTGGCATTCTTGACCATGAAGTGTCGAAGTGTTATCGCCTTCATGGTTATCCTGAAGGCTTTACTTTTCGCAACGGTGATATCATACGCAATGGTGAACGAGTGTCTTCGTCGTCTTCCTCTAACACCAAAACTTCACATCAGTTCCGTGGCAGAGGAAAATCCACCGTTGGTGCTGCTCATGCTATGCAACAGCCAATGGCAAACTCGGCTCAGAATCAGCCCTTAAACTCTGATGATCGGGTTGCGCTCGGATCCACCATCACTCCCGATCAGTGGAACACGGTGCTCTCAGTCTTTAACTCTTTGCAAACGTCTCCCTCGTCCGGTACGTTCTCTTGGATCTAGGACACCGGGGCTTCTCTTCATATGACCGGTGACAAATCTCTATTACATGATCTTGTCTTAATCAGTCCGGTTTCTATTAAATTGCCCGATGATCGCTATGTCCATGCTACCATTGAAGGCTCTCTTTCCTTCTCTCCTCTCTTGACTTTGCATCATGTTCTGTATATCCCTTCTTTAGGGTGCAATCTGATTTCAATCGGCAAATTGGCTATTGAGGCTAATTGTGTTATCACATTTACTGACAAGCTATGTCTCATACAGGAACGCACTTCGAGGACAATGATTGGTCGGTGAGAAAAAGGGTGGGGTGTACTGGCTGCGCATGTTCGGGTCCACTGCATCAGTTTCAAACATCTCAACAACTCCGGCTTTGTGGCATTCTCGTATGGGACATCCGTCTTCGACAGTGCTGTCCAAGATGTCTGTTTTTGATAACTGCTCTTTTTCAGATCATGTTTCAAGTCCTTGTGATATTTGTTTCCGAGCAAAACAGACTCGTAGTACTTTTCCTCTAAGCTCTAATAAAGCAGTTGTTGTCTTTGAGTTAATTCACTGTGATATTTGGGGACCGTATAGCGTTCCATCTTCATGTGGTGCCTCATATTTTTTGACCATTGTTGACGACTTCTCTCGAGCCACTTGGGTTTTTCTCATGAAAGCCAAATGTGAGGTTGCAACTCTGCTGAAAATTTTTTGTGCCATGGCTCAAAATCAGTTCCATAGATCTGTGCAACGGGTTCGGTCGGATAATGGGGCTGAATTTCTTTCGTTGAAATCTTTCTTCTCGTCACAAGGGATATTGTTTGAATCATCATGCACATATATGCCTCAACAAAATAGACGCGTGGAGCGCAAGCATCGACATATTCTTAATGTTGCTCGGGCTTTGAGGTTTCAAGCTTGCTTGCCCATCCAATTCTGGGGTGAGTGTGTTGTTACCGCATGTTACCTTATCAATCGTACGCCATCCGCTTTGCTGAATTTCAAGACACCATATGAACTCTTACACGGCCATGCTCCCACCTATAATCACATAAAGGTTTTCGGTTGTCTGTGTTATGCCTCTTCTATACCGAAACCTAGGGACAAGTTTGCTTCTCGAAGTCTCAAGTGTGTGTTTCTCGGGTATCCACCAGGGAAACGAGGCTGGCGTGTATATGATCTCGAGGCTCGGCGCATATTTATTTCTCGAGATGTCGTATTTTTTGAGACAATTTTTCCCTATTTGTCTCCATCTACGACAGCTCCTTCTCATGACGATGTGGAATCATCAAGGCCTCCAACGATTTTTGAGGAACCTTCTCTGTCTGTACACGACAGGGGGAGTTTATTGCCCGACTTTGATGGCACGTCCTCACCGCCTAAGGTCTCCACGCCCTCATCTGACTCTCATGCTGCTTATCCAGGACTTGAAAATCCTCCTGCTGATGTTCAACATGCTGATGTTGTACCTGCTGTTGATCAACAAGATGCTAATGTTCAGTTTGTTCCCCGACGCGGCACATGTCAGCGCCAGAAATCATTCCGGTTGCATGACTTTATTTGTCGAGTAGCCAGCAGTTCTTACACCCCTCCTTCTGCATCGCATTCGCCCACGACCACTCCGTCCTCAGGTTCGCTCTACCCATTAGCCTCCTATGTGTCTTTGGCTAATTTTTCAGCGCAACATGCGCAATTTCTTGCCTCTGTTACTGCAGGACATGAACCTTTCTCATATCGTGAAGCTCATTCTCACTCTCATTGGCAAGAAGCGATGCAATCGGAACTAGATGCCTTGGCACGAAATAGAACTTGGGATGTCACTGCTCTTCCTCCGGGCAAGAAACCCATAGGGTGCAAATGGGTCTACCGTATCAAGTACCGTTCCGATGGTGAAATCGAGCGTTACAAAGCTCGCCTTGTTGTCTTGGGTAATCGTCAAGTCGAAAGGATCGATTTCCACGAGACTTTTGCCCCGGTTGCCAAGATGGTTACCGTGAGGGTCTTTCTTTCGGTAGCGGTTGTCCAAAACTGGACCTTACACCAAATGGACGTTCACAACGCCTTTTTACATGGCGACTTGAACGAAGATGTCTATATGCTTCCTCCACCGGGGTTCCACGGTGTGCTGTCCGGACAAGTGTGCAAGCTACGTAAGTCTCTCTATGGTTTACGTCAAGCTCCTCGTCAATGGTTCTCCAAGCTTGCCGCCGCTCTTCGGGCTTTCGGGTTCTCTCAAAGCAGGGCTGACTACTCTTTATTTTCGTTATCTCGCAATGGCAATGTCTTACATGTTCTCGTCTACGTCGATGATCTCATTATTGCCGGTAACAACGACTCAGTTATAGCGTCCTTCAAATCTTATCTTAGTGGCTGTTTTTATATGAAGGATCTTGGGGCTCTAAAGTACTTCTTGGGCATTGAAATTGCTAGAAACTCAGATGGGATTTTTCTATCTCAGCGTAAGTATGCTCTGGAAGTCCTTGCGGATTCCGGTTTGTTAGGCACTAAACCCTGTGATTCGCCATGGACACCAATCACCGTCTTGCTGAGGCTTTCGGTGAAATGTTCAATGATCCCGAGTGGTATCGTCGGCTTGTTGGTCGGTTGATCTATCTCACCATTACAAGACCGGACTTGTGCTACTCTGTTCATATGTTGTCTCAATTCATGTCCTGCCCCAAGGTTGCCCATTGGCATGCTGCATTACGAGTCCTTCGTTTTCTCAAAAATCACCTAGGCCAAGGTTTACATCTCTCTAAGGATAGCTCCCTGCAGCTATCTGCCTGGTGTGACTCCGATTGGGCGGCTTGCCCAGTAACCCGTCGCTCTCTCTCAGGTTTTTTCATCATGCTAGGTGTCTCTCCTATCTCATGGAAGACCAAAAAGCAGCACACGGTTTCTAGGTCGTCTGCGGAGGCCGAATATCGATCGATGGCTTCGGCATGTTGTGAGCTTGTTTGGTTGAAATCTTTGTTATGCTCTCTTGGGGTCTCACACTCATCTCCCATCCGGCTCTACTGTGACAGCCAAGCGGCGCTTCACATCTCTTCAAACCCGGTGTTTCACGAGCGAACCAAGCATATCGAGATCGATTGCCATTTCATTCGAGATCTCGTTGTCAACGGTACCATTCGGTTGTCTTATATCTCCACATTGCACCAACCTGCAGACATCTTCACCAAGGCTCTTCCTCGTACAAAGTTCTCGTTCTTGTCGTCCAAGTTGGGCATTGTTAACCCTCATGCTCCAACTTGAGGGGGAGTGTTAGTGCATAGTATTAAACGTAATATTAGACTCCTCATATGTACCTTACTTATTGCTGTGTACATCAGGAACTCTTCACTTTCCATGTACATGTGTATATATTGCCTTTGTTAGGCTATTCAATCCAAGGGAAAAATCTTTCCTGATTTGTGTTTCTACATGTACTGGATATTTTTCAAGAAAACTGATGGTGAAAATGTAGTCTTTGTCCATATAATGTAGCCTGCAGACAGGTACATCAAACTTGAGATGAGAAATATTGTACAATATAAAGAGCTTTATTTTTTTATCAAATAAGGGCAAGGCCCTAGCGGGGGGACGGACTAGTCTCTCGAACGACGAGAGAAAGTCCGACCCTCAGAGTTCTCCAACAAAAAAGGTAAAGAATCCGGAGGAGGCTCAACAATGAAATGACAACCAAGCGGGAAATCAAAAGCTAAGCGAGCGAGGGAGTCGGCGACGGCGTTCGCTTCCCTAAAGACATGAGTAACGCGGACGATCCAATCCCGCGAAAGGAAGCCTTGACACTCCTTGGCCAGGCTGAAAAGGGGGTGAGACGAATTAGGAACTTTGAGGGCGAGGTGCACCGCAAGGGTGGAGTCGGATTCAATCCAAACGTTCTTGAAGCCCTTCTCCCATGCTAAGGCAAGACCATTCCGAATGCCCCAAAGTTCGGCCATCGGAACCGAACAAATACCAATATTGTGCACAAAGTCACCGAGCCAAGCGCCGGAACAATCCCGAATGACTCCAGCCGTCGTGGCCCTGCCATTTCCGTCCATAGCACCATCCGTATTGAACTTGATCTGATCGACTGCCGGCCTGCACCACTCGACCTCCGCAGGCGCCCTATGCCCCCTGCCTTGGCCCGCTCCTCTGGCCTCCCACGCAAGCTTGTACTCCTTGGTCTTGTTCAGCACAAACCCGACAGGATCAAGAACCTCCTTGGCTTCTCCGAACACCGCTTCGTTCCTCCAACGCCACGTCCAACACAGCGCCGTGCAAAACGCAGCCGACCATTCCACTCCTCCTGCAACCGTATGCTTGGAGACGATGTTAGCCCAAACCCAAACTGCAAAAGAACATTAAAAAAAATCAGGAACATTCATAGTAGTTGCAAATTAAGCCAAACACATTTCACTTTAGGACAATCTCTAAAGAGATGAGTAAGGGATTCAACTTCCCTTTCACAAAGCTGACACGTATTACCCTCCGTAAGGTGTCGGCGCCTTCTCTCCGAGTTCGTCAACACGCCACCGTTGAGGGCAAGCCACAAGAACAGGCGTGCCCTTTCCTGAGCCTTAATCCTCCACACCATCTTGTACACATCCTTGTCAACCCAAGCAACCGAGTGCGTATCGTGCAAGAAATCATAGGCCGACGAGACCGAATAATCTCCATCGGCCGTATGACTCCACACCACTGTGTCCTTGTAACACCTCCTTTTTCTGTAGGGATATTACCGCCAGTGACCCCGGGTTAAAACTCCCAACGTCACCCTAGGCTTTACAGTTATCACAGAAGACGACAAAACTTTAATGCGGAATTAAAATGAGTAAATAACTAAGGTCTTAATTCGTCGAATACATATGAAGTCGGAAGTAAAACTGGTATTGGATCTCACACCTCGAGAATCTCAATACGTAAACTAAGTTCAAAGATACTTAAGTGCGGAATTAAAACAAAAGTCGCTAGAAGAAGCTTGAGCCCTCATCGCCTCCTTCGACTAGTCTTTGATTACGAGCCCTCCTCCTGATGTGCCGCGACGGAAATTCGGTGGACACCAGCCGACTGTAACACCCCGTCTTTCTGACAAGGCGTTACTCGGTAGTAGACCTCACGAGGCACTACCAAGCTGGTTCGACAACAGACATTCGAATCTTGCAACACGGGCACGGCGAGAAAACATAGAAAACATCCAACTCGTATTTTATAAAAACAATAATTCAAATGAAATATCATGAACCCAACCCATACAACGACTTAACAATAGCACAATTCCCACAACTCAATAATCGTTCATCAATAAAACATTATATCAACGCATTATCACTTTAGAACATGAGATAAGACAGATAAAGAAAATACAGACAACATCCAACACCCGACTATCTATGACACGCGCGTCCCTACTCTGCACCACCATTCCGTCGAGGCTTGATCACGGCATCCTAATTACCTGAACTGAAAAAAATAGTTCCCCGAAGGGTCAGATCCTATCCTATCAAGTCAGAGTCGGCATGACTGTTACAAGACGTTTCAAAACAGTTTTTCTAAGGTCAGCAAACAAGTCCGCAATCACATACATATCTCTAGTCCAGTCCTAGGTCCAGTTAGTCACTCAATCAATTCCACACAAAAACACGCAATCAGAGGCTCTACCTATAGTATGGGCACTGCATCAACACCACATACCTTACTCTACCTATGCTCCAGCTCTGCATCAACACTGCAAGCGACAACCGTCCAACCCATCACAACCATCCACAATAACCATCCATCCTCATTCCAACCGTTCATCCGATCACAACCATCCACAATCAGCCTCCACTGGAGCGCTGCCCAACATAGAGAAAACAACGACGAAAATATGCGTATATAGATAACAACTTTCAAAAACAGGTTTCCAAAATCATTTACACATAGCACACATATCAAAATATTTTAAAAGATGGATCGGGACTAGTTCCCAAAACCAATCCTATAACCACCACGCAACCCTAACAGGCTAGAACAGGACTGAGCAAGTCGAAAATCGACTTACCTCATGATCATTAATAAATTTCCGAAACTTTAACTGATATGAGGACGTTGGTTCCCTGGAAGATTTAATAACAATAGTCAATAGCATATATACAGGAGACACGAGCGACCCGAACTCAACTCATTGAGATAATTCCAATCCACCCACTTAATTATATTAATCACAAGACAATGGACCCCTTAATTCATCCTTATACTCGACACAACTCCGCAATTAATTAAGCTTAGCTAAACCGATCACGAACACCCAAAATATGCCAACTAGCTAGACAATTGCCTCTAGTTAATCGAACCTCTACCGCTCATCTAAGCCGACTTACCTATTAAATCACCACTAACTTGCCTATTAGGATATATAACTCACCTTTTTCGATTTCCTTTCCACTGCAGTCATGCCATCCTAACACCACTGCAACTCAAATAGCTTATGCTTTGCCCCCTACTCCAAGTTAACTTGCTTTCTTAATTATCTTATCAAACTTAGGTACCATTAGCCATGAAATCAAGACAAAGGGATTGTGCTAACGTACCCCACCGTGTTGATTTTGACCAAACTTCCCTTTACCTAACATGGATTAATCAACACTTCATAATACTTAATTAAGCCCTACAATTTACCAACACCACCACCGAACGATGTCTACCTAAATATTTTCTACGAGGAACCTACGACTCCAACCCCAGCCGAACGTTTTTACCAGCCCCTAGCCCGACCACCACCTCGGAAACTACCGTGCTTCGCCGGACAAAGAAACGAAGGTGATGGCTTACCGGAAAGAAAAACGGACGCACGATGGACGATGATGACCGGGTCGACAGGGTCCTTGGCTTCCGGCGTCGGCAACGAGATCGATTAGCGATGGCGCAACGTGGTGGTGTTGACGAGACTTCACGGCAATTGAAAGAATCCGAACGAGGCTCTAACCGGAAAGAACGGCGGTGGAACTCAGCGAACAATGCACACGACGTCACTGTGAGGGCGACAAGGACGACGGCGACAGCAGCGCGGCCACGGACGCCGGCGACTCTGCCGGTTGCGGCGAAGACTGACAACGACGAAGGCGAAACAGGGCTCCGCTGGCAGCCCGAGTGATGACGCCGAAGGGAAACGAGAGGATGGGGATCGTGGCGGCGGTAGTTGCTTTATGATCAAAGACGTAACCTAATGATCGGCTTTATATATATAGCTTGGCTAGGATAACTAATTATTATTCGTAGGTTTTAGCTTCACTTGATTATTATTAGCTTGCTAGATAGATAGTTACTACTAGCAGATGACCCGTACCCTGTACGGGGGTGTTATTTATTTATTTATTGCTTTGTGTATGAATTTACTATTTATTTATTTATTGCTTTGTGTATGAATTTACTATGATAATAATATTATCATATTTATTTATTGCTTTGTGTATGAATTTGTGTATGAATTTACTACTAGCAGATGACCCATACCCTGTACGGGGGTGTTATTTATTTATTTATTGCTTTGTGTATGAATTTACTATGATAATAATATTATCATATTTATATAATATTATCAAATTTCACCAAAACAAATATAGTGTTATTTAAACTTATAATTATGTTAGTTAGTTTACTATGATAATAACATATAAAATACCATATATTTTCGTGTTATTTATTTAGTTATTTTTATTATGTAATCTTTTGATACAAATATTTATGTTATATTTTTTTGGATTAATATATTATAATATTAAATATATAGATAATATTTAATAGTTAAATAGAAAACCAAATTATCTCGTATATATGTTATTGTTTTTTGAAAAATTTATTAGATAATAAATATATAAAAATGTAATGAAAATGTGAACGAATTATTATCTTAATTAAGAAATCTATTTTTTTTTTGTTTCTAAAGTGTAATCAATATGCCATATTAGTGATATATATGTTAAATATAACATATACTTTTTTGTTGATATTTTAATATGATATGATATTAAAAATGTATTTAATATATTATTTTAATAGAATGAATATTTGTCTTAAATATAGTGGTAGAATTTGCTATCATTGATGATTTAAAAAATACCACAATAAAATTACGAAAAATAATTTAAATTTAATATGATATATAATTAAATGGGTAAAATATTATGATTATGATTTTTAGATTGTCACGAAAATTTACTTTTTTAAATAAAATTTTTATGATATATCTATGTATTAATTAAATGTGTATAATGATAAGATAGAGGTTATATATTTGGATAGAATTATTAATTAAACAACAAAAATTCTAATATAGAACTAATATTTTAATTAAGTATCTATAAGATTATGATAAAATCAAGATTTAATAAGATAGATTTTTTTAAAAGGGGGTGATGTGGCACAATATGGTGGCGGAATTTGCTTCCGCTTTAGTATATAGTAATAGATTATTTTTTTTTTAATATATTTATTTATTTTTACTTAATTTATTTTTACTTAAGGAAAAATACATTATTAAATGAAGGCATCTTCGCTTATAGATTAATTAATTAATTATAAACTCTTATGATCGATTTACTTGAGTAGCAAGACTCAAAGTAACTTGCGGGTCAAGAAAACGGGATTGGATGGAACCAAATATTACACCGACCATGCAAGGAAAAAGGGTGGTCGGTTAGTCTTGTGACAGACTAAACAAATGGGTTTTTTGAAGGTGGTTCGATTAGTGGGAGTGTGTAATAACTGACGTCGAACTCCGGATGAAAGCCGGGCGACGATCTAGCTACTACACACTTCCACGGGAAAACGAGAATGACTTTGAAAAGGTTAGGATATCACGAGAGGTGATATCCCCGTTAAAACTTCGATGCAAGATTGTTGGGAACGTATTATCACACAGAGATTTTTAGTTTAATTATCTTCCTTGAATACAAAGATAAGTTGATTTAAATTGCGCAACGCGCTTATCTTGATTACTTCCTTAACCACACAGAGGATTACACTTGGACTTATTAAGGTGCGTTAATCGCGGATATAAGTGGCTTTACGCCTTAAAGGGATAAAATCCTTAAACGACCCCTCAGCGGTTGAGGAGGCCATGGTCATGACCTTACACCAGGGAGTACTCCCTCCGCACTGGTGATGAGATTAACAATTAAATAAATCTACACACAACTACCAACCAACGTGGCACTTACGTCCACACACACATCGAGACCTAGTTCGACTAGCGTATCCTATGCAGTACTAGGAATGACGGTCGTTAAATCTAACAAATAAATCCTATGTTCATTTTAACACACTGTTAGTTCCCAACAATCAAAAACACAACATGATTTAAATATAAATCATGCTATTAAACCATATGCATAAAATTGAACCAATTCCACTTGCCTTGAGTTTCGATAAAGTCGGCTAAACGATCGGAAGGTATGTCTCAACGACGAATCCTTGTACCTTCGATAAATTGACACCGGAAAGAAAACATTTCAAAATAAATTTAGTAATTTATTTTGGGGAAAGAATTCGCCAAGGTCCATCTCCTTCATGGACCTAATTCGATAATAACCCTTTTTAATATTTATAACCTTATATTATCTTATTTTATTGTTACTACTTCTAAGGTACAAATTATACTTATATTAACATAATGAGTATAAATAGATAGTTGATGAGTTTATAAAATAACCTTTGACAATCATTTTCTTGAAATTCTTATACGAACTTATAATTGAATATTAATTGATCTTTTAATATGTATATATAATTAATGTGGTAATTTGATAAAATCCTATTTATTTCATTTAAATCCACAATATTGAAAAGTTGTACTATATTTACCATGCACATGGTGCTAATGTCTTTATAAAACAACTCATTGTTTTATAACTTATAGTATACAACCATTATAATACAATGTATATATATATATAAACATATTTGATTATAAATTCCATTCAAAGGATTATATATAAAAGTTTCACTTACTTATGATTTGCTTCCAAATAAATTATCATGTGAATTCATTAATTATACTTAATTATTGTACCTAGGTCATAACAATATATATATATATGTATATATAACTATGGTCAGAATATTAATTATATATTTTTGTATGACAAAATATGGAATAGATAACATAACTTTGTAATATATGGTCAAAACCACTAGTAAAATATCAACATAATTTATACTTTAGAATTTTCATAGAACCCATTTTATTTTTAGTATACATAACCAAATTTTCTCTCAGGTAAAGTTGTAGATGCATATATTTTGATCTTCATCATCCTTCTTCATTTGTAATATACTAACCCATACCCATTACACTAATCACAAGTTATTAATTAATTTAATAGAGTTTAGAAGCAAAGCAATGTAAGCCAATTTGAACGAACACAATTCGTTCCCAGAACTTACAGTTAAGAGGAAAGAAACAGAGGACGGCGGGGAGAAAGTCGGGCGACGGTACGGCGGATTCCGACAACGGTTCGAGAAGGCGATCGCAGATCCGGGAAGAACAGGAAGTTTCGAGTCGCTTGGCCTTCGTGGCTCCTATTCCTATGGACTAACGACGATGAACGAGCGGTCCGATTCCGACGTCATCAAAACAGAGCACCGGCGTGTCTTCGGTTTTATCCGGCGAATTCGAACCAATTCGAGAGCTTTTTGAGATGGACTGTTGAGAAGGAGAAGTGTATACTATTGTGGCTTCTACTTTGAGGCTCTTTCTGAATTTATAGTTGAGGATTCGGCCTTGAATTCATCGGTTTTAACCCGAAACCCTCGAGCCCAAACGACGCCATTCCACTCTTCAATTTGATCCTTAATTCATAGGTTATTAACTCCCTTAAATGGATCGAACGAAGCCTTATTTGACAGACATCACTAAGGAACCAAGAGTCGCACTTATCTACTTCTCATTAACTCGGATTTGATCGGATTACCCATGAAGAACCCTAACCCGAGCTGACCACTTCCAGCCCGATTTCGACCTTGAAGATGAAAAGAATACACAAAATTGAATGAGGGCTTTAATAAAGGATGGAAAGAGGATTCCATATCATCTTTTCATTTCGATTTTCATGGAGAAACGACGACGAATTGATCGAACGAACACAACCCCATTTTTCAATCGGGTGGTACATGAACGAATTTTTTAATAAGCCTTAATGATATATACAATAACTTTATTGTATATCACTTACAAATTAATTATATATGTTAGCCTAAATTAATCATTAATCATGTATGATATATTAAAGTCCAAACAGTTTATTTTATAATAATTTTCTTTAAAGTTAAAATCATAATATCAAACTATTATAATATATGATGTTTTAAAAGGGCTATTATTTCATAAATGACAAATTAAAAATATTTCATTATTACTATCATATATAATAATAACATTTGGAAGGGTTATTATTTTATAAAGAATAAATTACGATTTTGCCCTTATGGAAAATGGAGGGTTATTACAATAGTACCCCCTTAAAATTAGTTTCGTCCTCGAAACTGAACTAAGTCCAAACTCGAGTGTCATATAACAAAACTGAGGGTCGTTACAATAGTACCCCCTTAAGGAAAAGGTTTCGTCCTCGAAACTAGGATAAACTTTTCATGAAAATCTTGACGTGGTTATAATAGTACCCACTTAAAGGAGTTTCGTCCTCGAAACTATAGGAGGTTAGGGTGGCATAACCTGGACGAGAACAAAATTTATTTTGTCCCTTTATTTAAGAGAGGTAACACCTCAGTACCTCCTTACGAACTTCTTGGGTAACCCCGATAACTTTTAGGAAATACCCTTATAAATCTTCACTTGTTTCCTCGATGAATGGCCTCATGGCTGGAGATGGAAACACATAACGAATATTTTGCTCCTAGAGGATATCCTACTACTCTTTGCCTTAAGCTCTTGCACCGCCTATGTGGACTTTATCTCGTCACCCACTCACCCATTGATACTTGGTTAAAATAAAACTCAATTGTAGCTATCTTTACTAGCATACATTCGTTAATGGAATCTCCTAGTCCAACGATGAAGGAAATACAAATCCATAGTTTTATCCGTAAGAATTATACGATTGCTCATGAATCTTATGGATATGATTGGGACAAGAATAATTATCGATCTGTGGGGAGGGACCCACGATACTTAGCTAGAAGACATGAACATGTCTATATAAAGAGTAGAGTCTTATGAAATGGGGTCTCTGCCTAGTAACAAGTTGGTGCTTTTAAAAATGAAAAAGAAAATGATCTTGACAAGTCAAATATTTTATCCTCTAATGTTCAAATGAAACTGTTGGTAGCTGAAAGAATAACCTTCATAAGTATTGAAATTAATGAAATTGAACAACAATGAATCGTTAGAAGGTTGTAGCCAAAAATGATTTCAAAGTCGAAAGAAAGTACATCACCCTTAGAACTCGTTGGTAAAAGAACATTTAAGAATTTACTTACTTCCACGTTACGTAGAATGCGTATCAAGATATTTAGAGCTTATAACTTGCATATATTTTTTTCAATTCCAAAATTCCAATGTAGACAAAAAGAACACAAGGAGTTATAATTAGTGATACTATCATTAGATCAAGAGAAAAAGCGATTAAAGGTCAAGCAAAATTTCCTTGTATAAGCTTCGCTATAACCAAGCAAACATGTTTTTCTTTTCACAACACGAAACTCAATCAATGCTAGTAAAATTGTTTTTTTTTAGAAACCCTTGGTGGAATCATCACCTATGTTGTGTTAAAAATATCAAACAATCAAAACGAAAATTAACTTAAGGAATGTTGATTGCAGGGTATCGTAATTTTAACACTTAAAAGCGTTTTCACATAGTAGCTCACTGACGATATATATATTAAAATAAGATTCACTTTTTAAAAAAAAAACTGTAATACTTTAAACTTGAATCAAAATACCGACCGGTTTGTGATTATCATTCCTAAATCAAAATAATTTATAAAATAAGGGGCTAGGAATCGTAACAACAAAATTCTTATATTTAGAACTTATGTAAAGTTTCTCAGTGAAATATTTTCCTCCATAAAATTCAATTTATGTTCCAACCAAAGCAACCTATATGATGAACTGTCATACCACATGAAAAAATACATTGCTTTTGAAAACTTCTATTCAAACTTACTTTACCTTAAAAACTGTGATTACTTCTACTTGTTGTCAAACCTTTCACTTACGAAAATTTTAAATCTAGATTACAACACAAGAGTTAAAACTTCTTTGAAAGTTCTTATTTCAAATTCCCATAAGGAATTATGTGATTTTGTTCCACCATGTGATCAAGATGGGGAACTAGATCGACATAAACCTTTACTGCATTTCCATGGGAATAAGACATGTGAAATTGTCTTACCATGTGATCAGGATGGAAGACAAAATACATTCTTACTCTCCACCATGAAAACCGTAGAGGACATCACAAAAACCTCTAAGATAACTTTTACAAACATCCAAAAATTACTTTCTACGATGAAAATCAAAAGAATCTTATACGCTTTTAAAAGCACCTCAATTGACACATAAGTGTCTTATAAAATTCACAACAATTTATAAAACAATCAGTGATGTAGCGTCTTAGTATCCAAAAGGAGAGTTTTTCCTTTACTGTGTGAAATTATATAAGTTGACATAGTCACAGACATTGTAAAATCAAAATACCTTTTTATAAATTTACAACGGTGGTCAAAGAGTTACAACTTACAGGACAATATTAATTTAGTGGCAATTTTTTTAAATATATATTTTTTTCAGAACGATGCTTAGATATATTAAACTTGAAAGAAGTTGATTGATACGTTACTAAACATATATGTTAAATGGCAAAATACTGAACAAGCTTGCCTACCAAAATTCGTGAAGATATATACAAAGATATATATGTAAAGTTTGGTGCATCAGAAAAAGATTTTCAATGAATTTGACTTATATACGATAATATGGTTATGAAAATTATTCAACAAAAACAAATCACCTTTACCAATGTTTATGAAAGTAGTCAACTCGTAACGAGTCGAACTTCTTGTAAACTACTAGGGTCAACGTTTAAATTATTTTGAACTCAAAAGAAAACTATCATGATTACCAAACATATTCACTTTAATCATGAAAATAATAATCCATGGTGATTAAATTTTACTAAAGTAACAATTCTTTCTCATGAACATAGCACAAAATATTTTCAAACATGTTTAAGTTCACACAAATTTACTGTTAAAAAGTTTACCATTCAAATATAAACTTTTATAGATTTGATCTTCTAATTAAACATCCAAAGATAACTATATCGAGGTTAAAATGTTATTGCTTGTATAAAAAGAATAACCCACTGTAAATTCTACCAGAACGATTAAATGGATTACAAAATCTTGTCCCCCAATAAGGAGTATTAAAATCACAAAAGGTGTTGAAATTCCAAAGTATGGATTTCTTTTTGAAAAGCATATAAGTAATTAAACAATTTTAACAATACATATTAACTCCTAATTTATGAAAACTTAAGCCACGACAAAATCGAACTTTAGAAACCAAAATATTATGAATACCAAGATTCTACTGACATGAAACTCATAAAATAGATTGACATTTAACGAGAAGAGAAATTTCAAATGAAGCAAATTTTTTTTCTTCGCCTTATAATGCTTGACACATTTTCTTATATACTAGTTGAAGTATATTTAAGTTAATGCTTAAATTGTATAAAGCTTGCGTAAAAAAAAATAGTATTTATGTTGCTTTACAGACGCTTTATAATCATAAAACTGCAAAATAGGACATAAGGCTTAATAGTGCTACAATCAATTAAGCAATCAAAACTCATCATAAGTTGGTGTTTAGGAGCTATGTTAACTACGAAGACTTATAATTTACCGAAATGTTATTTTAGTACAAAGTATTAAGTTATTTGGGACATATAATGGAGACTCTTTGACAAGGAGTGTCAAAATTTTCAAAAGACATAAACTTTCCAAAGTACAAAATTTTGAAGACTTACACTTTGATTAAAGTCTTATATACTTAGTTTTAAAGTATTGCGGTCTTATACAATTGCCATGTCAAAATTTTGAACCCCAGGACAATAAGAAAATACTTTGGAGCAAATCATAACATTAACGTTTTTTTTTTCTCCTTTCTCTTAACATACTATAATATTTATCAAATGGAAAAAAAATATATAATAGAAAAACTCAAAAGCAACATTCTTATTGTAAAATTAATCATACAAAGCTAAAGAAAAATCATCTCAAATTTTTATTTTTAATAAATAATACTTTTGGACTTTCAAATTCACCTAGAATTTAAATTAAGTTTATTTTGATAACTTCTTAGCCCTTAAGAAATTTGTTACGATATTCGAAATTAGTAAGACTCAAGTTTACATTAAACTTGAAAAAACTCATTGTGAGTTTTTTTTTTTTTTTAAAGTACACATGGTATTCATATGATTATGACATTAAAAAAATTCACTTTGTTTGGAGAATGATAAGAATCCATCGCAACTCGTATTGAAAATTTTAAGAGTTACTAAAACTCGAGCGAAGAAATTTCGAAGACTTATAATTCGTCAAACTTGTTTAAATATTAGATATTAAGTTATCGAGTACATATGTCTAGATATATGTCAAAATAATTATAAAACAAGAATTTAAAACTCATTGCGTACTTTAAATTCTGATTTAAGAAAAATCTCAACTTTCATGAGAAACCCTCTTGGCATAAACAGTTCTTAAAATATGATTACATTTATATTTAAATATTCAAGAGGAACACTCTTTGTAAAAATTTAAACCCATAGAAGTTTTAACAACAAATAATTCTTGCTTCAATCCTTTGTCTTTCATATTCTAAGAAATCAGTTGGATAAATCATTTGATAAGTTTGACTTGTTATAATAAATCATTGAATAACCTCTACATGTTAAGAAAATCTTAGCTTGAATTTAAAATCCACAGGAAGTTCGATTATTTCAAAAACAATATATACATAGGATGAGCATGGAAAGAGGACATGGCTATTGTTTTGTTTAGACACAAAGGGTTTGATGGAATAGCAAGATCTGAATGGTTCAAAACTTGAGAACCATTGCTTCTACTAAAGTTAAGGATATGCATGATAAAGAAGAACGGAAATTATCTAGCCAAATGTGGATAAGGTATGCCAATACCTAATATCACGCGGTTTATAACTTCGAGTGCTCATTGGTACTACTCTTCTCTTCAAAGAGTGACCTCTTATACTAATCATTTTCTGCAAATGATTAGCAAGAGCAAATTAGTATAGAACGTCGATTTTCTATACATGAGACTAAAGAATGACCTTTAATTAGGCTTTTGGAAACTCGAGTTTTGAAAACAATAAAGCGTTTTCGGCTCTGATACCATAATTGTAACACCCCCTTTTTCTGTAGGGATATTACCGCCAGTGACCCCGGGTTAAAACTCCCAAAGTCACCCTAGGCTTTACAGTTATCACAGAAGACGACAAAACTTTAATGCGGAATTAAAATGAGTAAATAACTAAGGTCTTAATTCGTCGAATACATATGAAGTCGGAAGTAAAACTGGTATTGGATCTCACACCTCGAGAATCCCAATACGTAAACTAAGTTCAAAGATACTTAAGTGCGGAATTAAAACAAAAGTCGCTAGAAGAAGCTTGAGCCCTCATCGCCTCCTTCGACTAGTCTTTGATTACGAGCCCTCTACCTGATGTGCCGCGACGGAAATTCGGTGGACACCAGCCGACCATGCAAGGAAAAAGGGTGGTCGGTTAGTCTTGTGACAGACTAAACAAATGGGTTTTTTGAAGGTGGTTCGATTAGTGGGAGTGTGTAATAACTGACGTCGAACTCCGGATGAAAGCCGGGCGACGATCTAGCTACTACACACTTCCACGGGAAAACGAGAATGACTTTGAAAAGGTTAGGATATCACGAGAGGTGATATCCCCGTTAAAACTTCGATGCAAGATTGTTGGGAACGTATTATCACACAGAGATTTTTAGTTTAATTATCTTCCTTGAATACAAAGATAAGTTGATTTAAATTGCGCAACGCGCTTATCTTGATTACTTCCTTAACCACACAGAGGATTACACTTGGACTTATTAAGGTGCGTTAATCGCGGATATAAGTGGCTTTACGCCTTAAAGGGATAAAATCCTTAAACGACCCCTCAGCGGTTGAGGAGGCCATGGTCATGACCTTACACCAGGGAGTACTCCCTCCGCACTGGTGATGAGATTAACAATTAAATAAATCTACACACAACTACCAACCAACGTGGCACTTACGTCCACACACACATCGAGACCTAGTTCGACTAGCGTATCCTATGCAGTACTAGGAATGACGGTCGTTAAATCTAACAAATAAATCCTATGTTCATTTTAACACACTGTTAGTTCCCAACAATCAAAAACACAACATGATTTAAATATAAATCATGCTATTAAACCATATGCATAAAATTGAACCAATTCCACTTGCCTTGAGTTTCGATAAAGTCGGCTAAACGATCGGAAGGTATGTCTCAACGACGAATCCGTGTACCTTCGATAAATTGACACCGGAAAGAAAACATTTCAAAATAAATTTAGTAATTTATTTTGGGGAAAGAATTCGCCAAGGTCCATCTCCTTCATGGACCTAATTCGATAATAACCCTTTTTAATATTTATAACCTTATATTATCTTATTTTATTGTTACTACTTCTAAGGTACAAATTATACTTATATTAACATAATGAGTATAAATAGATAGTTGATGAGTTTATAAAATAACCTTTGACAATCATTTTCTTGAAATTCTTATACGAACTTATAATTGAATATTAATTGATCTTTTAATATGTATATATAATTAATGTGGTAATTTGATAAAATCCTATTTATTTCATTTAAATCCACAATATTGAAAAGTTGTACTATATTTACCATGCACATGGTGCTAATGTCTTTATAAAACAACTCATTGTTTTATAACTTATAGTATACAACCATTATAATACAATGTATATATATATATAAACATATTTGATTATAAATTCCATTCAAAGGATTATATATAAAAGTTTCACTTACTTATGATTTGCTTCCAAATAAATTATCATGTGAATTCATTAATTATACTTAATTATTGTACCTAGGTCATAACAATATATATATATATGTATATATAACTATGGTCAGAATATTAATTATATATTTTTGTATGACAAAATATGGAATAGATAACATAACTTTGTAATATATGGTCAAAACCACTAGTAAAATATCAACATAATTTATACTTTAGAATTTTCATAGAACCCATTTTATTTTTAGTATACATAACCAAATTTTCTCTCAGGTAAAGTTGTAGATGCATATATTTTGATCTTCATCATCCTTCTTCATTTGTAATATACTAACCCATACCCATTACACTAATCACAAGTTATTAATTAATTTAATAGAGTTTAGAAGCAAAGCAATGTAAGCCAATTTGAACGAACACAATTCGTTCCCAGAACTTACAGTTAAGAGGAAAGAAACAGAGGACGGCGGGGAGAAAGTCGGGCGACGGTACGGCGGATTCCGACAACGGTTCGAGAAGGCGATCGCAGATCCGGGAAGAACAGGAAGTTTCGAGTCGCTTGGCCTTCGTGGCTCCTATTCCTATGGACTAACGACGATGAACGAGCGGTCCGATTCCGACGTCATCAAAACAGAGCACCGGCGTGTCTTCGGTTTTATCCGGCGAATTCGAACCAATTCGAGAGCTTTTTGAGATGGACTGTTGAGAAGGAGAAGTGTATACTATTGTGGCTTCTACTTTGAGGCTCTTTCTGAATTTATAGTTGAGGATTCGGCCTTGAATTCATCGGTTTTAACCCGAAACCCTCGAGCCCAAACGACGCCATTCCACTCTTCAATTTGATCCTTAATTCATAGGTTATTAACTCCCTTAAATGGATCGAACGAAGCCTTATTTGACAGACATCACTAAGGAACCAAGAGTCGCACTTATCTACTTCTCATTAACTCGGATTTGATCGGATTACCCATGAAGAACCCTAACCCGAGCTGACCACTTCCAGCCCGATTTCGACCTTGAAGATGAAAAGAATACACAAAATTGAATGAGGGCTTTAATAAAGGATGGAAAGAGGATTCCATATCATCTTTTCATTTCGATTTTCATGGAGAAACGACGACGAATTGATCGAACGAACACAACCCCATTTTTCAATCGGGTGGTACATGAACGAATTTTTTAATAAGCCTTAATGATATATACAATAACTTTATTGTATATCACTTACAAATTAATTATATATGTTAGCCTAAATTAATCATTAATCATGTATGATATATTAATGTCCAAACAGTTTATTTTATAATAATTTTCTTTAAAGTTAAAATCATAATATCAAACTATTATAATATATGATGTTTTAAAAGGGCTATTATTTCATAAATGACAAATTAAAAATATTTCATTATTACTATCATATATAATAATAACATTTGGAAGGGTTATTATTTTATAAAGAATAAATTACGATTTTGCCCTTATGGAAAATGGAGGGTTATTACAGTCCTCCGCATCATCGACCAGACCAATAGCCGCCAAGCGCAGAACCATACCCATCGGAAGGCGGTCAGCAAGCACGGGCCAATTCCAGCCATCCTCCGGTCGCTAGTAATCACGAACCGTACGGCACAACTCCAAGTCACTGACCGCACCAACCGCAACATCAGCCAGCTTCGAATCC
This sequence comes from Polygonum aviculare, assembly GCA_934048045.1. Classification (NCBI taxonomy): domain Eukaryota; kingdom Viridiplantae; phylum Streptophyta; class Magnoliopsida; order Caryophyllales; family Polygonaceae; genus Polygonum; species Polygonum aviculare. The sequence continues at coordinate 25,469,388 of OW204032.1, forward strand.
CCGATCCAGATGTCGGTCCAAAAACTGACCGAACGCCCATCACGAACGATCCATCTCGTACCCTTATTCAACACCTGTTTGAAACCCTTTTTCATGCTTTGCCAAACGTACGACGAGCCCCCCGGGCTCGACCCATCATTGCGCACATACTTGGCCTTCAAGGCCCTACTCCAAAGGCTCTCCTCATCCTGAAGAAAGCGCCAACACAGTTTCCCTATAACCGCAAGGTTCATCGTCTTCATCGGCCTAATCCCAAGGCCGCCGATCTTCTTAGGCTTACTAATCAACTCCCAAGCGACCGTGTGAATTTTACGAGATCCCGAATCATGACCCCAAACAAAGTTTCGGACCACCAAATCAATCTTCTCACACAACTCATGCGGGATGATCACCGTACCCATAGTAAAGATCGGTATAGAGTTCAGCACCGACCGAGCAAGCGTAACCCGTCCCGCCATGCTTAGATACCTACTCTTCCAAGACGCCAGCCGCCCGTTAACCTTATCCAAGAGCGAGCCAAACGTCTCCTTAGTAACTCTAGAGTGGAGGATCGGCATTCCTAGATAGCTACCTAAGTCCGCCGTCACCTCAAAGCCCGCCTCGCGTTTCAGCCCATCCACAGTCCTCCCGTCCACATTCGGAGAAACATAGAGTTTTGACTTAGCGACGTTAACTTTCTGCCCCGAAGCACTACAAAACTCACCAAGCAGCTTGTTAATCACCCTAATCTGCCTAACCGAGGCTTCCGCCACAAGCACCACATCATCCGCAAAGAAGACATGGGACACTTCCGGGCCATTCCTAGTGAGCTTCGCTGGCTTCCAATCCCCAGCATGCACCGCATCCATGATCATATGGCTTAATCTTTCCATACATAAGATAAAAAGATAAGGCGAAATCGGATCGCCTTGTCTTATACCTCTTGTTGGTTTGAAACTCTCCGTAGCCTCCCCGTTCCAGAGAAGTCTAGTAGACGCCGTGGATATGCATTCGAAGATCCACTCAGCCCAACACGTCGGAAAACCCGCATCTTGAACCGACTCAACCACGAACTTCCAATCAATCCGATCGTAAGCATTTTCAAGGTCGATTTTTAAAATCATCCAACCTTTCCGACCTTGCTTACGTCTCATCGAATGGACCACCTCCTGAACGAGAACAATATTGTCCGAAATCAATCTTCCCGGAAGGAAGCTTCCTTATGTCGGCCCAATGAGCGAACAAAGAACCGGCCTCATCCGATTCACAAGCACTTTCGTAATCACTTTGTAAATAACGTTGCACAAGCTAATAGGTCGAAACTGGTTGATTCTTTCGGGCTTCGCCACCTTAGCAAGCAGTACGATCAACGTCTCATTCACTCCCTCCAAGAGCTTCCCGGTCCTGAAGAAGTCTTTCACAAAACTGCGCACCGACGAGCCAACCGAAGTCCAGCACTTTTGGAAGAACAAGGGCTGGAAACCATCCAATCCTGGCGCCTTCAAACTGCCCATCTGCCGAATCGCAACCTCAATCTCCTCGTCGGTAATGGCACCCGCAAGGCTGTTCCACTGACCCGGCTCCATAGTCGGAAAACTGCCCATACCAATCCTCGGAACCCTTCCCCTATCTTCCGACCACGAGAAAAGTTCCTTGAAATAGTCCATAGCAATCCGCTCCACATCAGCCTTCGCTGTAATGAGTTGCCCAGCGTCGTTTTGATGTCCGCGTTTTAGGTAGATTTTTAGGGTCTAGATAGGTTAGTTTAAATTGGATTTTCGTAGTTGAGTCTTGTGTTTTTGAGTCTTTTTGCATGAGTTTTCGTATTTCCTTGAGATTCGGAGACTACGCGCTTTTGTGTCGTTTTATAGGTGTTTTGGAGCTTGAAGACGAGTTTGGAGCAAGACTTGGAGAGGATGGATGAGCTAGGAGGAAGATTCAAGTGGAAGAGCCAAGGAGAAGAGCTTAAGAGAAGCAAAATCAAGGAAGGAAGTGAAGAAATCGACTCCAAGATCGAGCCCAAGGAGGTCGACCTCGAGCCACTTGACCAAACTTGGAATGCAAGGAATTAAAGCCCTCAGGATCGACCCTGAAGGGGTCGATATCGACCCTATTGAGGGTCGATTGCGCGTGACTGACTTCCTTCTATCCGGATTGCAAGCTGAAATTTCCAAATCTGTATTTTAGGAAGGTGTTTTGTTTGTGTTTCCTAGTTAGATTAGGACTCCTTTTTGTCTATAAAAGGAGGTTGAACCTATAGTTTTATTCAGAATTCAATTTTCGATCAAGACTTGGAGAATTTGGGAGAAGACTTGGAGAGCAAGTTTGAGGTTTGTAAGATTGATCTTTGGTTTTTAGTTGAATTTGAGTTTGGTTTGATCATGTCTTCTTATTCTTCTTCCTTGTTCTTCTTTGCCATGTGTGAGTAGTCTTCTTAAGTTCTAGGGTTGGGCAAAAACCCAACACAATCATGCATGTTTAAAACTTGATTTCATGATTTGAATGCTTAATGATCATATCTAACCTATCTTGTGCTTAATCCTTGGTGAAAATTGAGGCATGTCTTGTAATTAACCCTAGCGAAAGTGAAAAGTTAGTTGCTTGACTATATCTAATAGGATTATTTGCGAAAGTTGATATTCCTAGGTTGAAAGATAGGTAGAAAGATGTTTGATTTGCGAAAGTTGATTGAATAACTTGAATTGTTTGCGAAAGTTAACTTTTCTATGATCTAGATTGCATGATAGTTGTGAGTTCTTGTCAAAAGCATGTATGGTTGTTGTTGTGGTAGCCTTAGCCCTAGGATTTGCCTTTTATATTGATTAAAAATCGTATCTTTTGCCTTGACCCCGACTCCCTAAGTCGAGTTCGAGTTAGTTGCTTGTGAATTGTGTGATTCGTGTGTCTTAGCTCTCAGGATCGACCCCCCTAGGGTGGAGATCGACCCTCTTTGGGTCGAGCCTGAAGTCGTTTTTCCCCTTGTTTTCTTGCTTTTCGTAGTTATCGACTAAACTTAGCATTAATCTCACTCCCGTGGACGATCCTGACTTCCCTATACTCAGCGGGGTCTTGAATACAAATTTATATGTTCAAGAAACCCTTCAACAGTCCACAAGCCCGTCAATCTTGTTCCTTCTCCTCCGAATAATAGTCGATATGTGAAAGAACGACGTATTGCGGTCCCCCGCGACAAGCCAATTCTCCCTCGACTTTTGCCACCAAAGGATTTCCTCTTGCTCCAAGATACTGCTCAGCTCAAGCTTCAACTTACAGTCAAGATCTATGAGGTACTGATTCGGCCCATTACCACACGCTTTCTGAATTCCCGCTAATCACTTGAGAATATTACGCTTCCTGATGTGTATATTCCCAAAGGTCTCGGTGTTCCACTTGAGCAGGACATCCCGAAGGGACAGCAAAGCCTCGGGCGTAGGCTTCATAACATCCCACTGACTCTCAATCAAAGAATTGAATGAAGCATGAGTAGTCCAAGCTGCTTCAAACCGAAACGGCCTCCTTTTCCTTCCACCACTCGTCTCCGGGTTAACTGAAAGCATAAGCAGAGCATGGTCCGAGCAGTAGACCGGCAAGTGTCTAACCTCAGCATTTGGCCAAGCAAGACGAGCCCTCACATTCAATAACACACGGTCCAACCGACGAGCCTTGTACGTCCTCGGAGTCTTTCCGGTCGTCCACGTAAACGTAGATCCCGAGAACCCCATATCAATCAGCCCATCCGTCTCAATCCATTTACTGAAAACACTGGTATCCGGCAAGAGAGGTTCCACCGTTCCTGAGCTTTCCCAAGAATGCAAGACGCAATTAAAGTCCCCTCCCACGATCATAGGCCCAAGAATACTCCTAGAACAATCTTGCAGTTCCTGCCAAAACATTTCACGATTAGCTTCGTTAGGAGGTGCATAAACGAGAATTAGATCGAAAACCTTACCGTCAAGCCGAACCCGGGTATGCATGAAACGATCGTATAAACGAATCACCTGGATATCATTTACACTTTCATTCCAAAACAACCAAATACCTCCCGCGTACCCCACTGCTTCAATCCTGACCGAATTGGTGAAGTCTAACCTCCTGCAGACCGCATCCGCCCTTTCTCCCGAAATTTTCGGTTCAAGGAGAACGAGAACATTCACTCCATGTTGTCTGAGGAGATACCTAATGGCTCTTCGAAACCCTTTGTTACCGGCTCCCCTACAATTGTTTTCTCTTTACCTTTCATATTGTGTTTTCTTATGGAGTGCAAAATTTGGAATTGTAGGGGTACAATATAAAAAGCTGATTGGGTGTGTAATTCCGTTTTAGCTGACATGATTTCAGAACTACATAAAGATCTCAACAAAACACTTCAATAATCATCCTCTGTAATTCCGTTGACATGTTTAATTTTACTGTTTTAGTACCCAAGTTCATACTTCTATATCCAAGATTTAGGGACTCTGCTATGTTTTGTCCATAATTATTGAAATCCCGAAAGTTGTTTGAATCTTCATGAACTGTAAAATATAGAAAGCAAAAGACTTTGGGAAAACTTTTCAATGTGAGAGTTCATTGTATATTGTACAACTTGAGGTCCAACACGTCCAAGCTATACATATTAATATATACTGATATACTACTTGTGACGACGAACCCGAGACAGTTTGCCACCTAACCTAACCTCCTTATTTAATGCTAATGTGGGAAGGCTTAGTTTAATGCTAATGTGGTATCAAATAGTTTATACCCACCTTACCCGTATATACTATCCATTTGTGTTGGTTTGGTTTTATTCAGAACTCGTAAGATCGATCCATCATGTCTTTTTAGTTCAGTTTTATTCACGCACATACACTTTTAAGTTGCTTGCATCAAAGCAACAAATTTTTTTGGTTAACAATTAAAGCAACCGATTTAGAATATTTCACTCGATGATTTGCTTACGTTCGTGTATTTTATTCGAAATGAGATCTTAGTTTTACATTTGGAGATTAGTCCAGTCCTGACCCACAATCAATTAAACAACATTGACTTTGATTAGTATTTTCAAGGCGGCCGGTTGTCCACGTAATGAAGCATCTGATCGTCAGAGTATGCACGTTTGTTCATAGAAGTGAATGGTAGGTTTTCAATGCCATCGCCAACTATGAACTCGAAAAATGAATTCTTAACTCCCTCGTATTATTTGTCTCACTTGTCTATCTGATTTCATAACTCATTTCTACTTTATCCTCACAATTAATATTCTCACTTCATTTTGTTGGAAATAGGAATTGAATCCCACATCGGAAAAAGCATAAGAAAACCCACTAGTATATAAATAAGGTGAAACCCCTACCCATTAGCTTAAGCTTTTGGGTAGAAAGGTAGATCCCGACTTTATATACGAACTGGTTAAATTTACCCCGACACGCGTCACCCAGTTCTCTCATGGAAGATGAACCTAGGAGAAGCAAATAACCACTCACAGACCTTCTGGTGACATGACAGGCTGTCCAATCAGAGTCGGAGTAAGCTGTCAATTTTTTAAAACTCATAATCTTCATATTACTTTTATCTTTATTTATTTAACTAGTACAAATCTCATTTGATGTATGGGTAATGTCATTATATAAATCCGACTTAAATGATTTGAGATCCAATTTTAACTCGAACATGTTTTTTCTTATATAATGTATATATAACCAAAAATCCGACGGGCCAAATATTAACCTATTGAACTATATAGGTGTTTTATTTTTTATAATTTATAGAATCTATTATTTTAATTAATTATTCCGTAGTTAGATTATTAATAAAAGATTAAAAAAAATTCTTTTACCAAAAATGAAAAAACCTTTAATAATTTAAATGAGAATTATATTTTCTTCAGATACCAAAAATAGATAAGATATTAAAGATACTGAAAATCGGATAAGATTATCAAATTCCCAACACTTATTTATTTACTTATACACAATTACAATTATACTCTTGAGTAATTAAATTATATTGATTTTTTATGTAATTAAACTTCATTAATTACTTCTAAATATTTCTTTAACTAATCAAACATCAATAATTAATTCGAAATAGTTATTTTGACAATTATGTGTGTTTAATTAAATATATCCCAATTTGGAAAAACAAAAAAAATATACAAAATTGAAATCTATGGATAAATTGGAAAGAAATTAAGAAATGTGGTATAACCAAAAAATACAAACATAGCTTAATACGGAGTATTCATTAACAACTACAGTATAACTTAATCATGGCCATTCATTTTTTTTGGGTGGCGATCATGACCGTTAATTGTTTTTGGCGGCGATGCTGATGCGGACACTTTCTCCCCTCTTTTCAATTAGTTTTCATTAAACAGAGGATTCGCATTACGAGTACTTTTCCGACCAAGCAAGATTGTCGTCAGCCCTTCACGTGGGGATTGGCCCCACGGCCACCACTCTCACTTGCATTCCATCGCCCACAATACTCAACTCCATAATTTTGACCATAAAAAAATACTCAAATACGGAGTACATAATTTCACCATCTATAGCCTCTTGTTGGACACTTTCTTTGTATGTTTTCGGTGTTGGCCCCACTTTTCAACTTTTGATTCCCTCTCAGTTCACACTTCACACCAGACCGCCCAGACGTACGTAAGCCTCTTGTTGGTGCTCTTAAATTTTGCGACTTAATTACCTCTATATATATATTCAAACCTTGTTAGCTCTTGATAAAACCAATTAAGCACACGGTACGTTCTTCTTAATTGCTCTCACAATAATCTCCATTGACCAATTAGTGGCTAAGCTCGATCAATTGCAATTATGGCGGCGACGTCAATTCATGCACCCCCTCCTCAACATATGGAGAAGGTGATGGAGAAAGAGCTGTCAGAAACTGACACCAAATGCAGGCTCGCCTTTCCAACTGCTCAAATCCATCACGTCCAGTTAAACGACCACGACAACGACAACGACAACAACAACGATCTTGGTGCCGTGGACTTTGAGGCCGTGGACACGGCTGGGAAGTCGTACCCTCTGCGCCTCACACTCAGGAAACAAGACTACAGAAAGCCCGAGATTACGCGGGGCTGGCTCCATTTCATCCGCTCCAAGAACCTCAAACGCCATGATAAGGTCCTCTTCTACAAGCACCACACCAACGGTGCTTCTACTACGGGCCAGAGCAGGCTCTGTTTCACCGTTACTTCAAAGAGGGCGGTTCGTGTGTTCGGTGTTGTTCTGGGCTATAACGCCGAAGAGTGAATTGAACCACAGAGCTCTATATGTGTGTCTTTGTACTCTTTTCTGTGATGGTACCTTGACAGCTTGATGTAAGGCCACTATGTGTGTCAGCTTGTGTGTGTGTAGTGTGCTGCCTCCTCGGTGAAGTCTATGGATGAGAGTTTTATTCAGAAGCTGAAAATGGTCCTCCGGCGATCATTACCAAATAACAATACTTGTGTCAGTTGTATGTGTGTGTTTGCTTAATACCAATACTTGGCTCAGTTGTGTGTGTGTGTGTTTGCGTTTACGATTTGTTAAAAACAAATTTATTTGGACTATTGCCGATGTTAAGCTCAAGTGTGTGAGCTTTGATGCAACAGTAAATAGATTGAAGAGAAAGAACGTTGTTTTGTGAAGCCAATAAAGGCAGCAACTTTCATGTAAATCAATCTACATTGAGAGTAGCAAAACGGCAACTTTCATTCAGGTTGTTTTCGAGTAGGGTTTGCATTACACTTATATACTAGAGACAAAGTTGAGATATGTAATAGAAAAGAGTGAGCAAACAGCCCATTACAGCTGCAGTCCATTAACATCATATGGGCCCAAATTTACGGTTCAACACCCCCCCTCAAGCTGGAGGGTGGATCGGAGACAACCCCAGCTTGGAGAGAAGTGAGTTTTGCTGACCAGAGGGAAGGGTTTTTGTGAACACATCTGCCAGTTGAGATGAAGAGGGAACAAATTTGAGTTGTAGAAGGCCTTCAATGACTTTGTCTCTTGTGAAGTGGATGTCAATTTCAATATGCTTTGTCCGCTCATGGAAGACGGGATTTTGGGCAATCTGGATGGCTGACCGGTTGTCACAACAGAGTTCAACTGGCTTGATAGTATCAATATTCAGCTCTTGCAGCAAACGAACTAACCAAGTGATCTCAGATGCAGCTTGAGCGAGTGCCATGTATTCAGCTTCAGAGGAACTGCGGCTGACTGTCGATTGTTTCTTTGATTTCCAACTGATCGGGGAGGATCCAAGCAGAATGATGTAGCCACCGACGGATCGCCGAGTAACTTGGCATGAAGCCCAATCGGAATCAGAATAGGCAGTGAGTTTGGGAGCCTGAAAACCATTGAGAATAATACCTTGTCCAACAGTTCCTGCCAGGTATTTGAGAGTATGATGGAGGGCAAACAAGTGAGGTGATCTGGGGGCTTGCATGAACTGACTGAGTGTCTGAACCGCAAAATTCAAGTCAGGCCGAGTGTGAGTGAGAAAATTAAGTTTCCCAATCAGTTGTCTGTAGTGAGATGGATTGTTTAGTGGAATTCCATCAACATTATTCAGCTTCAGATTGTATGGAAGAGGAGAGCTCACTGGAGCTGCATTAGAAAAACCAACGTCCTGAAGCAATTCTCTTGAAAATTTGTGCTGAGTTAGAGCGATGCCACTTAATAAATAGGTGACTTCCATACCGAGAAAGAAATGTAGGACACCTAGATCTTTGATGCTGAATTGATTATCGAGATATTGTTTCAGCTGCTGAATTGTGGTCGGATCAGACCCAGTAACAAGAAGATCATCAACGTAAGCGGCCACCAAGGTGATCTGACCTTTGTCTTTCTTTAGAAACAGACTATAATCATTCTTTGATTGTGTGAAGCCAAGGAGAAGGAGAGAACTGGTCAGTTTGGAGAACCACTGACGAGAAGCTTGTTTCAATCCGTATAAGGATTTTTGCAACTTGCACACCAAATTATGAGGATTCGGTGTTCCAGGAGGAACTGTCATGTAGACCTCTTCGTTTAAATCGCCATGAAGAAAGGCGTTGTTAACGTCCATTTGGAAAATTGGCCAATGTCTGGCGGCTGCAATTGAGATTATTGTCCGGATTGTGGTCATTTTGACGACAGGGGAGAATGTGTCGTGGAAGTCTACCCCTTCTTCTTGGGTGAATCCCTTGGCCACCAAACGAGCCTTGTATCTCTCTAGCGTGCCATCGGCTTTTAACTTGACACGGTATACCCATTTGCATCCAACGGGTCTTTTTCCTGTAGGTAAAGGAACTAAACACCAAGTGTTGTTAACTTGTAAAGCTTCCAATTCTTTTCTCATGGCATTTATCCAATTGGGATCAGTGGAGGCTTGAGAGTAGGTTGTGGGTTCAGAATAGGACAAGACATGGCTAACAAAGGCATGATGGTTTGAGGATAAAAGGGAGGAAGGTAAAATTCCAGAATTCTTGGACTGGTTGTTGTAGGGACACACATAGTCTTGTAGGTGGGCTGGTGGTTTGGATATCCTGTTGGATCTGCGAAGAGGAGGGATGGGTGGGTTTGAATGTGGAGGTGAATAATGAAAAAAATCAGTAGGTTGTGGGGATGACTCATCTGAATATGAAATCTCAGAGATGGGTTCGGTTTCATGGCAAATGGGGTCAAGAGGAGCCTCAGAGGTAGGTGGGTTTGTGTGAGTGGGTAGAAATATTGAAGTGGGAAAATCAGATTGTAATGTTGGTAAAGGTGAGGATGTACTGTTTGTAACAGTAGAGTGTAATGGAAAATTTTGTTCATGAAATGTCACATCCCTGGAGAAAAATATTTTTTGTGATTCTAAGGCTAAAACTTTGTAACCCTTTTTGCCATAAATATAACCAATGAAGATACAAGGGATGGCTCTAGGAGTGAATTTATCTCTGTCCTTTTTAAGGGTATTAGCATAGCACAAGCAACCAAAAACCCTTAATTGTGTGTAATCGGGTGTTTTGTGGAAGAGGAGCTCATAGGGTGATTTGTTGTTCAAAGAGGGTAAGGGACTTCTATTAATGAGGAATGTGGCGGTTAAAAGACAATACCCCCAAAATTTAAGTGGTAGATTAGATTGGAAGAATAAGGATCGGGCCACTTCTAAGAGATGCTTATGCTTGCGCTCGACAATACCATTTTGTTGAGGCGTATCAACACATGAGGTTTGATGGAGAATCCCATTTGAGGAATAGAAGGTGGTGGCTGAAAGACCACAAAACTCGGGTGCATTGTCAGACCGAATGGTTTGGATTTTGCACTGAAATTGGGTTTGGACCATGGTGAGGAAGTTTTTGAGGAGCTGGAGGGCATCACTTTTATGGGTCATAAGATAAGTCCAAGTGCATTTAGTGTGTCCATCAACAATGGTTAGAAAGTACCTGAATCCATTATATGTTGGTTCTTTATAGGGTCCCCAAGTGTCAATATGGATGATTTCAAAGGGTTTGGAAGCTGCTGTCATGCTAGACTTAAAAGGAAGTCTATGTTGTTTTGCCTTTGGGCATATTTGACAAAGTAATTTGGATCGTTTTGTGAAAATGGATGGCACCACATGATTTAATTGATCAAAAGATATATGTCCCAAACGACAATGTAACAACTCTGGACTAATGTTTGAGGAAGACAAATTACAACTGATCATCAAAGGATCAGATTTCTTGGAAGCAGAAAATGAAGGAAAAAGTGTGGTCTTCAATGTGGTGGAAGGAAATTTGTTTGTGATGTAGAGCCCATTAGCTTCATGGCCAATCGCCATAGGCTTGTTCATCGAAGGGGCCTGAAGAAGACAGAAATGAGGTGTGAAAATTATGTTAGATGAGAGAATCTTGGCCAATTTACTAACGGACAGCAAGTTGAAAGAGAACTCGGGGACATGTAGCACATTGTGCAAGACTAAATGAGAATTTAATTGAACAGAACCAACATGATGGATTTTTGCATTTTTCCCATTAGGCAGGACAATAAAAGAAGGTTTGGAAATAGGTGTATAGGAATGGAAGAGGTTGAGGCAAGGTGTCATGTGGTCCGAGGCACCACTATCAAGTATCCAATTGGAATTGTTACCATAAGAAAATAAAGAGAAGCTTGTACCTGCTAAAAACGTTGCATGGTGATTGGAACCTTCGCTTGAAGTTGAGAGATTCTGGTGCTGCTGCAACAAATTGATGAGCTGCTCATACTGCTGACTTGTTAGGGAACCTGAGTTTGATGATGAGGCAAAGACTTGTGCGGCCATCTTAGGTCCTTTCCCGGGGGGATAACCATGGAGTCTCCAGCAACGCTCCTTCGTATGCCCATTAACCTTACAGTGATCGCAAAATCTCACGTCTGGCTGAGTTTTCTGATTGTTGTTGTCTGTTTTACCAACCTTGTAACACTTCTCTGTGCTATGTCCTGGAATCTTGCAATGTTGGCAAAATAAATACCCCTCAGGGTTTGGCTTTTGTGGGTACCCATGGATCTTCCAACACTTGTCCATGGAGTGACCTCCCACCTTGCAATGATCACAATACCTCGGATTAGGTTTCTGCATATCCCTGTTTCTCTGAGCAACCATAGCCATTGTTTCTCCCTCTGGTTTTTGATTATCACTGAGGCCCTTTTGATCTTCTTCTTGCAAGATCATATTGTACACATCATTCAAGCCAGGAGGAGGGTTAATCATCAAGACATTCCCTCGGGCTATGGAAAAATTTTCGTTTAATCCCATCAGGAACTGAACGACCTGTTGATCCTCGACCATCTTGTTCATCACGACAGTTGATCCACACTCACATACACCATCCTGAATCAGTAGTGAATGTTCGTCCCACAATTTTTTCATCTTTGTGTAATAACTACTAACAGATGTGCTTCCTTGAGCCATATTGTTGAGCTCCCTTTGAATATGAAAGAGGCGAGTTCTGTTAGACTTACCAAAGCGAGATTGAAGCTCTTTCCAAATTTGAGTGGCTGTCCTGCAGTAAAGTATAGACTCAGCGATGTCCTTCTCCACTGAATGGAGAAGCCAAGAGATCACCATGTTGTTGACGCGTTCCCACTGTGCTGGGTTTCCTGAGGTCGATTTTTTTGCAATCCCCGGTTACAAAACCGAGTTTGTTCTTCGCCATCAAAGACACTTCCACAGAGCGCTTCCAATGGCTGAAGTTTTTCTCATTAAGGAGACTAGTTGAGAGGACGTAGTTGGGGTGGTTTGAGTGATGGAGAAAAAGTTCTCCAAAGTCAGCTTCAGTTGCCATACGAGAAGGAGACGGAGGAAATATGGGAGGAATGAATTCTTCACTGTCTGAGGAGCTGGACTGTGAGATCGTTGCCTGGGAAGATGACTCACTGTCTGTCATCCTTGCTCTGATACCATGTTAAGCTCAAGTGTGTGAGCTTTTATGCAACATTAAATAGATTGAAGAGAAAGAACGTTGTTTTGTGAAGCCAATAAAGGCAGCAACTTTCATGTAAATCAATCTACATTGAGAGTAGCAAAACGGCAACTTTCATTCAGGTTGTTTTCGAGTAGGGTTTGCATTACACTTATATACTAGAGACAAAGTTGAGATATGTAATAGAAAAGAGTGAGCAAACAGCCCATTACAGCTGCAGTCCATTAACATCATATGGGCCCAAATTTACGGTTCAACAGCCGATTTGTGTTTCATCCGAGAGCCCCAATGCTAATCTAGTCGATTTGTGTCAAAATTTCGGAGGGCCCATGTTAATCTTGCCTGTATCCTTCCAACTTTATCGGGTGTTCGGCTTGGCTATATAAAGTACAAACTAATTTTACAGGCTTCTCCTTTTGGATGTGGAAATGGAAATACGATATATTTTTTTTCGGTCAGGGGAGACGAGCTCCCAATTTATTCATTAGAAGTAGGGGCTCTAGTTTGACGAGGGTGGCCCAACCCAATTACATCATCCGAAAGGACAGAAACTACATCAGAAGGAGGTGAATGTAATACATGAAGGCCTAACGGCATACAGTGAGCGAGGGAGGCAAGCTTATCGGCGACGCGGTTCGCCTCCCGGTAGGTGTGTCGGAATTGAATGGACCAATTCCTACTCGCTAAGCCTTGACAGCGACTCGTCAGGCTGGAAAGGGGATGCTTGACGGACAGTTTGGATTGGAGGAGCTTGGTGGCTAGAAGAGAGTCGGTTTCGACAATGACTTGACGGCAGCCACGATCCCAAGCCAGTTAAAGACCCTGTATGATGGCCCACAGTTCAGCAGCCGGAACGGTGGTGGTACCCAAGTTACCTGCGAATCCGGCGACCCACTGGCCATTCTCATCCCTGATCACGCCCCCTGAGGTTGAAGACTCGTTCACCTTGGAACCATCTGTGTTCAATTTTGTTGGATTATAATTCATATTCCAAATATGAAGGCTTAATGGATTGGATTTGAAGGCCCAAACAATTTGGGTAAATGCTATAGTGATGATGGATCAAAAGGCCCATGAGTTGGAAATGTAGAAATTATTGTAGAATTTACTAGAATAAGTGAGAGTATTTGGCAATTAGTAGAAAGTTAAGGAAAATTCTAGAGAATAGGAGATAGGAGAAAGTTAGGACTAGAATTTTCTAAGAAAATATCTACTTTGAAAGTTGTAATGTTTAGTTCTAGAATATTCCTACAACATGTATAAATAGGAGTAAGTGTGATCATTTTAGGACATCACTCAACTTAGAGTGATCATGTGTGAGGTGAGTGAAGTATCCCACGTTATAAAGAGTCCCGAGTCACCCGTATAAATTAGCCTTGTACATTTCCACTGTATAATACAAAGTCACTTTTGTAAAATTGTGTCTTTGTCTCGGTTGGGTTTGGGTGGGTGTACAAGAGTCCTGGGAGGGGTTGATTTCCCAACAAATTTTAACCAGCCACTTGGAGGTTTGGACCAAGCCACATTGATTTCGATCTAGGGCTGCACAGTTGGGGAGGCTCCCTGCTGAACGCCAGTCGCTGAGACGACCTCGGCCACGTACTGCCGAATGAAAGCCGCCTTATCCATGGGCGGAGGTTTGGAGTTGAACACACGATCATTGCGCCAACGCCATAACCACCACACTATGGATCCAAAAGCAATGTCGCAGGGGAGGTCGTCGCGGAGGCCTAATCCCTTTTTTGAAGCATCGGGTGGCCCACGGGATTGGATCAAGGCTGAAGAAGTCCGACGTAGGGCTGTGCAGTGGGATTTCACGCCAAACGTACGACGCCAAAGGGCAGTCCCGGAGGATGTGAATGTCCGTTTCCAACTGGTCACCACAGTGGCTACAATTGGGGGATCTAGCCATGCGCCGACGATGACGTTCTGCGTTGGTCAAGATACGACCTCTCGAAACGAGCCACATGAAGGTCCTGATGCGCTCTGGAACCGGGGATTTCCAAATGAGCTTGTAAAGTGCTTGAAGGTTCGGTGGCGTCCGCTGGCCTTTTGATTGGATCCGGTACGCACTGGAGATGGAGTACTCGCCGTCAGCTGATGGGCCCCAAGACAATCGGTCCGGTTCCCCTGCATCATCAAAAATGGCAAAATTAGCAAGTTTAAGCTTGAGGTCTCTTGGAATAAAGTTACCTAATTGAAACCAGTCCCATCCCGACGACGAAGACCACAAGTCGCTGACCATCCTGTTGTGGAGAGAGGGGGCAGCATCGTAGGGAAGGATGTTCGATAAAGGTTCATCGACGAGCCAAGCGTCCTCCAAGAATCTAATGTCTCTTCCGTTTCCTAGGATCCACTTTGTCCCCTTGTAGACAACCTTGTTAAGGCTCCACTTTATGCCTCTCCAAAGGGCTGAGGGCTGACAGCTCTTGGTGGAATTGAGTCTTCCTCTATCCAATACCAACCCATATTTAGACCCTGTTTGGTATAGGTTTTTTAAGGTTTTTGAAGGTTTCTATTATTTAAAACCTACTCAAATAGGTGTTCGGTACAATAAGGTTTTCTAGGAGGTTGAGGTTTTAGAAGGTTTCTGAGGAGGTTTGAAAGCAAAAAAATAGAAACCTTGGTAGAGATAGGTTTTAGGAGGTTTGTGAAAAATTTTAACACAACTTTTCTTACTAATTATTTTAATTAATATTATTTTTGGCAGTTTAAAGTAAAACCTATCTAAAAACCTTCCAATACCGAACACCTTATAAGGTTTTAAGAGGTTTTAAATAAGAAAACTTCCCCCTATTAAAAAAACTCCACCTACCAAAAAACCTTCTTAAAAACTTTCACCTTCCCGAAAACCTTGTTTTACCGAACACAGCCTTAGCTTTGAGAACTGCCCCCTAAATCCCAGCAGTCCCGTTGATTAGGCGCCATCCCATCTTCCCGAGCACCGCGGCGTTCATGGCTTTTGTTGTGCGGATACCCAGACCCCCTTCGGCTTTGGGTCGACAAACCTCGTCCCAAGAAACCAGGTGTAACTTGCCTTCCCCCCAAATGAAGGTTCTATTTATTTCATCACACTCAACCCAAAACTTGGAAGGGAGCTTGACCGTATTCATCGAGTAGTACGACAATGACGAGAGGACAGATTTTGTGAGGGTTATTCGTCCCGCTAGGCTGAGCGTGCGGGCCTTCCATCCCGAGAGCCTAGCGCGCAATCTGTTGGAAATACGATAGATTTCTAGTGAGAGAAGTGTGTAAAATATTGGGCTGGACACATTATTGAATAGCTACATGGATTGATAAATCGGTATTTAGGCCCAGGCCCAATAATATTCTCTTCAAACCCAATGAATCACTAAACCTTTGTAATTGTAGAAACAAAGGACATCGTCTCGTAAAAACAAAGCAGCTCCGATATGTACTACTGTATCGAATTACATGTAAAGATAATAAGATGCAACACAGATTAGTACTCCAACATAATGAAAACCAACTAGAACATAAATTTACACTCTACGTGGCTCTTCCATACTACTACCAAACCATGAATTTTCTATCTTCTTGGCTAGTCTGGCCAACAACAATGAAGCGAATCTGCAGACAACACGGCATACCTCGCCGGCCATCACGCAAGATGCCAAGATGGTGTTCGTGACTCTCGGATTCGACGGCGGTGTCCAGTATTTCCGTCGAACTCTTGGATTCAATCCCTCTGCTTTCCTTCGGTACGAAATACAAATCGTAAATTTTTTCTGCTTGTCGTTGTGTTTGTGGACACTGGACATGGATGGATTTGTTGATTGCAAAATGCAGATATGCAATCTAGGTGCTGATTATTGAATGTTCTCGATTATTCGATCCCTCATTGCTTTGTATATGATGATTTGTTTCTCCCATGCGATTGGTAGTGACACTGTGGGGCTGTATAGTTCCAACGAGGATCCTCTGGTCCAGCAGCCTGGTCCCCTTTACTGGTCTCTTTCTTTTTATTGGTCCACGTCATTGTTACGTGAAGATTTCCTTCTTAAAATTCTTCTTCAAACGGTTCAGCTTCCTTCAATGGAATATCAAGCATCTCATCCTTCTTCCACAACCTTCTGATTTTCATCTCGTCCTTGTGATTCTCAGGTCGACTAAAACTCCAAATTCCATGTGAGTATAGGTTCAAATTTTCGTTCATAACTTTAAAATCAATTTCTTAAACCCTAGATTATAATGAGAAGGGTTATCAATTTGTATGAATAGGTTGATGCATATATTTCAATTTATCTTTAGTTCATAATCTTTGAAATCATTGCTTTTAATCGATTTTTGTTGATGTATTATGCATCAGGATGTGGACCATTATTGTAATCATGCCATAGAGTGAGTTTGTTTTGATAGTTCTAGCTTTCCTGAGGCTTTGCTTACAGTCTAAGTTTTTTACAAGTCACTTTTTTTTAACAGATCATGGATACTAATACATCAAAACGGAGATTGCAATTTGAGCAAGATGAGGATCTTCTTCCTAAGGTTGGAATGGAATTTGAAACAGAAGAAGAAGCCTATAATATGTATAATACTTATGCTTTCAAGGCTGGTTTTTCTATTCGGAAAAGTAAGGTCCACAAAGACGATAATGGAATATTGTTGGACAGGAGATTTGTGTGTTCATGTGAGGGTCAACGAGGTCCTGATAAACGAGATGATGTCTACAAATCCCACCGGCCAGAGACAAGGTATGGATGCTTGGCAATGCTAAAAATAAGTTGTCGTCAAAGTTCCAAGTTTCGGGTTGTCGAATTCATACAAGAGCACAATCACAACTTGGCAAGTCCGAACAAATCTCACTTATGCAGATCGCATCGAAGGATGACAGCTTCTCAAACATCAGAAGTAGATATGGCTGAAAATTCGGGAATTGCTCCGAAACGTGTCTTTGAGTATATGGCTAACCAAGCAGGGGGGCGTGAAAACCTTGGGTTTGTTCATGAGGATTTGAAGAATTACTTGCGAACTAAGCGTAATTTGCTAATGAAATCAGGTGAAACAGGAGGTGTCTTAGAGTACTTACAACGGAAGCAAATAGAAGATCCTGGCTTCTTCTATGCTCTTCAATTAGATAAAGATGATTTGATCACAAATATCTTTTGGGCGGATGCAAAGATGAGGGCTGATTATGATGATTTTGGTGATGTTGTTAGCTTTGATACTACATATAGGAAGCATAAGGATGCCCGACCAATTGCCTTATTTGTTGGGGTAAATCATCACAAGCAAACCAGTATTTTTGGAGCTGCTTTATTGTTTGATGAATCGGCAGACTCGTTTATATGGTTATTTGATACTTTTTCAAAGGCGATGTGTGGGAAATTACCGAAGACAATAATCATTGATCAAGATTCCGCAATGTCCAAAGCACTTGCTTTCCAATGGCCCGAATCGTATCACCGACTATGCATATGGCATATCTTTCAAAATGCAGCCGTCCATTTATCTAGTGTCTTTAGTAAGTTTAAGGACTTTGCAACAGATTTTAGGAGTTGTGTGTATGATCATGATTATGAAGAAGATTTTTTAGATGCTTGGAATGCAATGCTTCAGAAGTATGGCTTGCAAGAAGATGATTGGTTAAAACGGTTGTTCGACATCAAAGAAAAATGGGCATTAGTGTATGGGCGTGATACCTTTTGTGCAGACATGTTGAGTACTCAGCGAAGTGAGAGCATGAACAATGTTCTAAAACGTTATATAAGTTACAAGCACAATTTGCGAGCATTCTTTGAGAACTTTCAAAGGTTGGTGAATGATCGTCGCTATAGTGAGATGGTGGCTGATTTTAAAGCAAGTCAAAGTAAGCTTTCATTGGCATATCCAGCTGAAATTTTGAAACATGCTGCAAGTGTTTATACACCAAAGATTTTTAAAATATTTCAAGCAGAGTCATGTAAATGCTATGATTGTCGTATTGTAAGTTGTTGACTCGGGCAAAGTCGTTGTTCCCTTATCAAAAATAAATCTCAAACATGCAAACAAAAGTATAGTAGGCAAGCAAGGGGTCGAACCCAAAGGAATCAGTTTTTGTTTAGATTTTAGTGATTTTCATGCAAGTAATCAAAAAGGGGGTTTTGAAAGTTAGTTTCAATCAAAGTTATCAAGCAGAGTTTATCCAATCAATTCCACTTTATTAATTCGTTGATCATGAATTCATCCACCTCTTTATATGCCTAGGTCAATTCCAATCCCAATCATTAGAAATCACAAGTCCACGGTCCAAGCAATTCTATAACCCTAGGCAAGGACGCTTAACCTAGAATTAGCATAGAGCACAGAGATAATAGGAAATCAAATCATGCAATCAAGCTACGAGTCTCATGCACAACTTAATCATTGAATACTCTTCCCTAAACTAGTCCACGGTCCTAGAATAGAGTTGTTTCGAGAATAGGAAAGATGCATAGACAACAACCAATCCTAATTCAACAATAGATCTAAGTCAATCAAACAAGTTGATCAGGCTCATAAAATCAAACATAGATCATGGGATGAAGCACAAGAGTATCAATAAAGACCTAGGGATAAAGAGATTACCAGAATTTCACAACTTCATAATAAAGCTTCCTTGATGGAATAAACTCCAGAGGAGAGTTAGTTCTCCATTACAAAGAAAACTCTAATCTTTATTGAAATACAATTGATTGACAAATTGGATGATCTCTAGAAACCTAGAAAAGGTCCCCTTTATATAGCCCCAAAGATCAACCTTTTCGGACTAAATAAGGTAGGTGACCGAAATATAAGAAAGGAAACAAGATAAAAACGGTGAAATCTCGTCAACTTGGAAGTCGGTCGCACCCGCGACCGCGGCACCACAACCGCGCCCGCGGCGGCCTTCAAATCGTCAAATCTTGAGTCGGCTACTACCGCGACCGCGCCCTGGGCAGCGCGACCGCGGCCTTCATGGTCTTGGTAGGCTCGCTCCTCCACGCCACCGCGCCCGCGTCATAGACAACGCGACCGCGGTATCCATGCAGTGGCGAATCTTCGTCTTTAAGCTCTTTAACTCTTGATTCTTCATACTTTGTGTCTTCGGTCTTGATATTACAATAACGCTCAAAACTAACCTAAACACTCTCAATATAGCTCTAAAATACAAGAGTTATCCTATACAAAATAGGCCGAATCAGTTGTCATGAGGTAGGAGAACAAACTATGTATTTTGTCAGACCTCATAAGAAGCAACACGACTACATGGTATCTTACGATGTAACTGAAGAAGAAGAAGAAGTGGTATCTTGTAGCTGTCGGAAATTTAAGTTTGTTGGAATAGTGTGCTGTCATATATTGAAGGTGTTCACTGAAAGAGGTATTGTGAAAATTCCTGACAAGTACTTTTTGAAACGGTGGACAAAAAATGCCAAGAAAGGGAGTCGTGGAGTTATGAGTGAAGCTTCATCTAATGTTAATCCCGAGGGAGTGATAGGAAGGCGTTATAGAGACTTGTGTCGTGTAACTACTCGTTTGGTTACGAGAGCGGCTGATTTTGAAGACTCTTACAACTTGGTGCTAACTGGTCTTATGAATTTGTTAAAGGAGCTTGATATGAGCCAGGTTGAAAAGCCTGCAGAATGCAGCGATCAGAGCTCACCAGTCATAATAACGCAACAAGAGAACCTACAAAATCCCATTTCCATGGATGATGTAGTGAAAACAGCAAAAGGCATAAAAGTGAAGCCGAAAGCTGGGAATAAGTCAAACAAAAGACCCAAAGGTGCTCTTGACAGGGCCACAAGGCCAAAAACAAAGAAGAAGAAAGCATTGCAGAAGAATCATGTACCCAATCCTAAGGTGAATCATATATGTTACTGTCTTTTGTAAATTTCATTATATAGTGAAATGATATATAACATTGTAATTTCATGGACAACCTCCGTCCCCTCAAACTTCAATGATTCATCAAGACCAACTCCAAGTGCCAATGGAATCCCAGCCAGAGTTTTCTCAGGCTATTTCAAACAATTTTTTGCCGGTATTGTCATTTTAATGAATTGATATGACTTCTGGGTATAATTTTTATTACTTATGTCATAAAGTTCTATTTTATATTTAGACTTCATGTATTTCAAGATAGCAATATGGATACCCTTCCTCAACAAAAGTCTCTCCTTCCTTTGTTGCAACAGGTTTTGACATTTTATATATTGTTCAAATTTTGCTCTGGATTGATAAATAGTATTTCTGACATGAATTCTAAATTTTACCTATTCTAGTGTGATGATCTTGATGCCTATGTGAAGCTCCTTCAAGATACTGAGTTCTAAACTGCCCAAGTTGGTGTTGTTGCTGAGTTCTAAGCTATCCAAACTGATGTGGCTGCTCTTGTTGTTTATTATAAGCTGTCTTACACGCTGTTAAAGTTGATGTTGCTACCCTTGCTTTTTTGTGACTGAATTACAAGCTGTCCACGTTAAAGTTTTTGCCCTTGTTGCTTATTTTATAACTGAATTGTAGACTGTTTAAATCCACAACTCAGCTGAATGTTTACTCCTTTTGTCTATCATGTCTTAGATTTCAAATTTCAATTTGTTTCTAATTAGCCTTTGTGGGATTCGAACCCACATCTTTATAACAATGCTCTACCATTTGAGCTAAAAGGCTTTGCAATTAAAATAAATGGTAGCATAGGAATACATATTCGAACCCACATCAGGATTACTGAACTGCCTAGCTGCATCCAGATATGTGACTGGAGTGCATTCTATTGTTGATGACAAGATACAGGTTTCTCAAATCCCTGAACTTTAGAGAAAGTAAATGGAATCTAATTTGTGTTGCTCATGTCAGATTATACCAAGCCATATAAGAAAATTTGATCGAATTATGTTGGTTGAAACATGTGACTCATTGAAATCTGTAGAGATTATATTGTATCCAAACCAAAACTTTCACCTACTTAGATTGTCCAAATTCAAACAAAGCTTCAATTTCAAAAATGAAACACAAATTACCAGCAGGGATTGCTTGCAACATCAATGTATGCATTAACACAAACACATTAAACATGTGTTTGTCCTAGTATATATGTTTCAACCCACATCAGAGTATGTTTCAACCCACATCAGCATGTTAATTTCAACCCACATCAGCAAATTAATTTCAACCCACATCAGCTAGAAAATCTTCAATTAATCGAATTCCAGACGCAATGCACAAACATTCCCCGTACAACTAGCTAGTCGGAGAGTTGATCGAGCTGAAATACAAGCCTAATTTAGAATAG
Source organism: Polygonum aviculare (assembly GCA_934048045.1). Lineage (NCBI taxonomy): Eukaryota > Viridiplantae > Streptophyta > Magnoliopsida > Caryophyllales > Polygonaceae > Polygonum > Polygonum aviculare. Next base: position 25,491,017 of record OW204032.1, read on the forward strand.
GGAACCTCAAGTGTTAGAGATGGATTGGAGCCCTAACCTTCAGATCGACGACCAGGCGAATTCCAGGCGATTCCGGCCACTTGCGCGGAGGAGGAGAATCGGACTTCCAGGCCACCGAATCCAATCGAATTCCAGGCGATTCCCCCGACCTTCTGATCTGCTTCCTCGGCTTCGAAACGACTCCACACTTGCGCGATGAATTGGAGCCCTAACCTTCAGATCTGCTTCAAGGCTGCCGGACCAGAGGCAAGAGAGGTGAACGGGGGCGGACCTTCAATCGAAGAGAGGGGACTAGGGCAGAGGCGAGAGAGGTGAACGGTGACCGAGAGAGGCGAGAGAACGACGGAGGCGAGAGATCGAGAGAGGCAAGAGAAGTCAGAGAACGACGGGATTGGAGAAGGAAAGAAGGAGATTAAAGTGGTTTTAATTTTTTTTTGTTAATTAAGGTGATGATATGGCAAATTTTTGACGTGGACCAATAAAAGGAAAGGGACCAGTAAAGGGGATCAGGCAGCCGGACCAGAGGATCCTCGTTGGTATAGTTCACGTTTATTCGATTATTCGGATCCACTTCGGTTTTATTTGGATCGGTCTATTTCGATCCAAAAACGGTTCGGTGCACGTTTGGATTGGATCGGATCGGACTTCGGTTTTTTTTTCTTTATTTGGATCACAAAAGAAAATCAAATTTATACAGTTCGGTCCATTCAGGCAGAACCGAATCCAAACCGAAAAACCGAAAAACCGAACCGAACCGATTCAGTCTAGTTTGGGTCGGTTTTCGGTTCTTGTTTTTGCCGGGTTTGGTTCGGTTTCCTCGGTTCGGTTTGGTTTTTGTCTAATGAACAACCCTTAGATGGAATGCATTTTCTGTATGAATGCCTTGTTTTTGTTCTGGTGTGAAAAACATATAAATACAGTAAAGAGGCTTGTGAACGTGGTTAAAGCAGTTCAAAATAGGGGACCATGTCTCTAGGAAATGGAAATGTTGAGATCTGACATAATAGTATCCCTGCAAAACTTCGAAATAGCTAAAATTTCTCATGGGTAGATATTGTAATATTGTGGCCGACCTGATTGCAAAAATGGGTCATAGTCTCTCAAGCTCTACCATTTCATTTATGTCAGAACTTTTAATTCTTATCCAAAAGGATACTCTAAGGCGCTCTCTATAAGGAGTGGCCCCCTAATCATTACCTTATCAACAAAAAAAAAGAAATCAGAGCATTATCTTCTTTTTTGCTCTACTTCTTCTAACTTAGTCTTTGTCTATACTATGTAGCCAGCAGACTCGTACATCAAACTTGAGATGTAGAAATACGGTACAATATAAAGAGGTGAGTGGTGACATGATTTTAGAACTACATAAAGATCTTCAGAGCACTGTTGACATCAGGGGACATTGTAAAAAGAGTACCCAAGTTCATATTTCTTTATGAAAGATTTAGGGGCTCTGAACAATTTTGTCCATAATAAATGAAATCTCGATAATTGTTGGAATTTTCATCTCAATGGTTGTTGGGCAGAAAGAAGGATAACTTTGGGTAAGCTTTTCTATGTGAGAATTCATTGTATAATGTACAACACGTGAGGTCCAAGCAATACATGAATACATATAATATATTCCGATATACTCGCGACGATGAACTGGAGACAGCCTTGCCACCTAGCGCCTTATAGGTGTTCTCTTGGTATCAAATAGGTTAATGCTAATGTGGGGAGGCTTAGCTTTAATGCTAATGTGATATCAAATACGGAGTATAGTTTATACCGACCTTATCAGTATATAGTATAAGATTTGGGCTGGTTTAATTTCATTCAGAACTTACAATATAGTAAGATTTACTCACGTACATATACTTTTAAGTTGCTTGCATCAAAGCAACAAAATTTTTTGGTTAACAATTAAAGCAACCGATTTAGAATATCTATTACTATATACTAAAGCGGAAGCAAATTCTGCCACCATATTGCGCCACATCACCCCCTTTTTTAAAAAATCTATCTTATTAAATCTTAATTTTATCATAATCTTATAGATACTTAATTAAAATATGAGTTCTATATTAGAATTTGTGTTTTTTAATTAATAATTCTATCTATGTTTATAAATCTCTATCTTATCATTATACACATTTAATTAATACATAAATCTATCATAAACCTTTTATTCAAAAAAGTATTTTTTGGTCACAATCTATAAATCATAATCATAATACTTTACCCATTGAATTAAAAATCATATTAAATTTAAATTATTTTTCGTAATTTTATTATGGTAATTTTTTAAATCATCAATGATAGCAAATTCTACCACTATATTTAGGACAAATATTCATTCTATTAAAATAATATATTAAATACATTTTTACTATCATATCATATTAAAATATCAATAAAAAAGCATATGTTATATTTAACATTTGATTACAATTTAGAAAAAAGATAGATTTCTTAATTAAGATATTAATTCGATCACATTTTCATTACATTTTTATATATTTATTATTTAATTATTTTTTCAGAAAACAATAACATATATACGAGATAATTTGGTTTTTTATTTAAATTATGAAATATTATCTATATATTTAATATTATATTATATTAATCCTTATTTAAACTTATTGATTTTATTATATAAGTTAGTTTATGTAATTTAATTTAAACGGCAAAAGAATTGTATCAATTGTTAATATAATGTAATAATGCATCTTATCTTATTTTCTTCCTAAATTATTTAAATATATGTTTATTTATATATATGATGATATACAAGAATTATGTCATTTTATAATAAAAAAATACATTTTAAACAAATTATACATATGATAATATTTATAATTGTTATAGTAAATTCATACACAAAGCAATAAATAAATAAACAACACCTCCGTACATGGTACGGGTCATCAGCTAGTTAAGTATACTAAAGACGTAGATCACTTTAAATATGAGATCTAAGTTTTTACATTTGTAGATTCGTCACAACTCCAGTCCTGACACACAATCAATTCAACAACATTGACTTTGATTAGTTTTTACAAGGCGGCCGGTTGTCCACGTAACTAAGCATGTGAAAGTTAGGTTTTCTTTACGTAGTTAAACATCAGTAATTAATTATAAATTTTTCTCTAACGAATTAAACATCAACAATTAATTCTAAATAAATATTTTGACAATTATGTGTGTTTAATTAAATACATCCCAATCATTAAAAAAAACAAAAAAATTGATATCTATAGATAGGTAAAAATAAGTAAAAATTGTGGTATAATTAAAATATTTTTCCAGTTTAATTAAAACTTAACAAAAAAATACAAACATAACTTAATCTTCATCAACAAATATAACTTAATCATGACCGTTAACTTATTTTTTTTGGCAGCGATCATTGCCGTTAATTGTTTTTTTGGCGGCGAACACGTTATCTACTGTTTTCATTAACAGAGGATTCGAACTTGGATTCCATCGCCCCACGGCCCCCTCCATCGCTTGCATTCCATGTCCCCTATTTTCCCGTCCAAGCAAGATTGTCTTATGCCCTTCACGTGGGGATTGGCCCCACATAATCCTAATTCAGTTCTCAACATATGTAGCCTCTGGTTGGACACTTTTTCTTTTTGTCTTTTTGGTGTCGGCCCCATGCCCCCCACTTTTCCAGTTTTCATTCCATCTCAGATCAAAAAAAAATGTCTACGGCTCCCTTCGGTAACACCGAACTGGAACAGAGCTGGAGCTTTTTGTGATAGCAGGATACGAACTGGAACTTGATTAACTAGTTGGGATTGGAATTTCATTTACGAGTTGGAATCGGTAAGTGTTCGGAATAACGAGCTGATTGTAACTAGAAAAAAATGTAAAATTACGAAAAAGGGTATAAAAGTATAATGATATATATTATTTGATTGATATTTGTGAGATTAAAAAAAAAATGAATTGTTGCATCATCGTCTTTGTTTTTGGATCAATAACCCCATTTGGTTTCCACCGCCGACACCCATTTCACCGGCCGGCACATGTTCCACCACCACCGCAACCGGATTTGTTATCTAGAACTCCATCGACGCAGTCACCAAGAGCCAGGCCATCGTCGAACTCCACCGACACCGCTTCCGCCAATGTCCCATCCAGATCTAGATCTCGCAAACCCCCTTCGACTCTGTCGTCACCTCTTCCGCAACCGAATCTGGTCGTTGCGAGCGGCCGGTGACTCTACGACACCTCCCCAAACCGCCATCACTTGTCTAGATCTGGTCTGTCGGCACCTTCTCTGCCACCATTGTGAGCTCTCAACCCTCCCTCCATTGACGACGACAGCAGAAGGTCGACGAAGACATCAGCAAAGTCGGAGAAATTGGATTGGAGACAGAGGTAAAAGTGAACCAAAATAAATTTAAGAGCTGGTTTGCCAAGAAGCTCTTCTGAGGAGCTCGTGAAATTGGAGCTGGATTCCCAAATTTCCAGGCGCGGCCAGCTACTCCAAGCTCCGTCACCGAACGCTCTTCGGAAGCTTGAAAAACGCCCACAAGCCACGGTCAGCTCCCAAAAGGCGCAAACGAACGGAGCCTACGTATACACTTTTCCAGTTTTTAACTTGTGAAAAGCTGATCTTTTAAATGGGACCCCGTATACACGTCAGCGAGGTGTTGGTAGCAAATTCCTCGGTCAGCAATTTCACCAACCCTTTTTCTTTTTTTTTTTTGGTTGCGGTGGTGGTAGGTATCACCTTCATCCATAACTACCTCTACATATGCCAATTCGAAAAAAAACCACCTCTATATATTCAAACCATCGGCAGCTCTTGATCAAGCCAATTTAGCTCACTAAGTTCTTCATAATTGCTCTCAATAATAATCTCCGTTGATCAAGTAGTGGCTAAGCTCAATCAACTGCACGTATGGCGCCCTCGTCAATTCATGCACCCCCTCCTCAACACATGGAGAAGGTGATGGAGAAAGAGCTGTCGGAGACAGACACCAAATGCAGGCTTGCCTTTCCAAGCGCCCAAATCCATCACGTCTTGTTAAACGACCACGACAGCAACAATGATCTCGATGCCGTGGACTTTGACGTTGTCGACACGGCTGGGAACTCGTACCCTATGCATCTCAGAGTCAGGAAACAAGGGTATAAAAAGCCCGAGATTACGCGGGGCTGGCTTCATTTTGTCCGCTACAAGAAGCTCAAACGCCATGATAAGATCGTCTTCTACAAGCGCCACGCCAATGGTGCTCCTCCTACGGACCAGAGCAGGCCTCGTTTCACCGTTACTTATAAGAGGGTGGTTCGTGTGTTCGGTGCTGTTCTAGGCTATACCGCCGAAGAGTGAACCTCAGAACTCGATATATCCACCGCTAGTAAGAGGTGAGTTTGACCCCGTACGGATAGCTATATTCATGCAAGAAAGGGAAACATCATGAAGTCCAAAATACTTAAATTTTGCTCTGCTAATACAAATTTTAATACTCTTTTTGTCTTTGTACTCTCATCTGTGATGGTACCTGACAGATTGATATTTAGCCTACATGTGTGTCAGTGTGTGTAGTGTTAGTGTGCTGCCTCGGTGAAGTCCACATGAGTTCTATTCAGAAGCGGAAAGTCTTCCTCCCGCGATCAATACCTATACTTGTGTCAGCTGTGTGTACGTGTTTCCGTTTATTGTGGGTATACTATACTGAATTTGTGTGTCAAAAGAATGGCAAATTTTTATTTTGACCATTTCTAGACTTGTGCTTGTGCATGCCAACCTTGGGTAGGAGCCCTGCTAATCCTACTTGCATCTTTCCAATTGTATCATATGTCACCGAAGAGATAATTTGTCATTATGGATAACATTGGGCTAGACACATTTTTTAATGATCAGATAGATTAAGAAAATGGTATTAGGCCCAGGCCCAATAACATTCTCTACAAACCTGACCCACCAGAAGCCTATTATTATGCATTCGATCTCTTCTCTAATCTCCAACTGCTCCAACTGCCTTGCGAGCATCCGAAATATTGCAACTTGTCAAATAACGTTTCTCAGTACAAATAAAGAGATCATTCGCAGCTGCCTACTTGCACATTTTCATCTGCCTTGAAACACAGGCTCAACTAACAGAGGACATCATCTCGTAAAAACAAAGCAGCTCCGATATGTACAAAATATATCGAATTACATGTAAGATAATTAGATGCAACAGATCAGTCCAAGAAAATGAAAACCAACTGGAACATAAATTTACACTCTACTTTGCTGCCAATGCGACTAATGTTGCAAATGCTGCAGCTGTGGCTTGTTCTCAACAGCGTCGTACTGAAGGACGAAATTTTCCTGAAGACAAACGAGGTAGTGTCGTTCATCATAACATGTTGAAAGAACTTAAAATAAAAAGAGAACTTAGAGAGTGGCTCCCGTGGTATATTACCTTGACAACAGTTTCCCACGCATTGGGGTCAAAGCAGATGAAGGAACCTCGTTCGTACGTTGGGTGAGTTGCAAGAATTTCTAATCTTCTCAACCACACCCTCTGATCTCTGTGATATAACCAGCCCCTATTCATTCTGCACAAAGTGAATGTGGTGACCTCTTAACAATACTCGAGAAATAAACCTAAAAGGAACATAACTGTCCAAATTTCAGTTTTATCAAATTTTTTCCACTGCTTTCTTGGTTGGCTAGCCACAATAAGTGCTCATTGTAGTTTCTTCAGTCCATAGCCTCATATTAACTTTGCTATAGTGTTATTTGTTTTGAATATTCCATATTCTATATTGCAGTATGAAACAGCATTAAACAAGCATGGAGAGATTTGAAAGCAAGTTTCTGGGTAGGAAAGAACATACAGTTCATCTGCTGCACAGAGCTGAGCCTCATCCTTTGGCATGCTGCCAAAAAAAAAATGTACATCAAACCCATCAAATTTCAGACCAAATCAAAGTCGTAAAAAGAGCCGGAGATATAAATACCTGTAAAAAATGTAAAACAAGGTTTCGGTTCGAAACTTGGAAAAAAACCGTTGCTGCAAAGAAAACCAAAATAGCAGTCATCAGTGAGGCCAGAACATTACTTAGAACTTGAAGGCTAAGACAGTGACTCACATGAAGTGATGGAGGTGCTTTTGAATAGAAACACTGAGGCACTACAAATTCAGGCTCGCCCTTTGCTGGTTCCTCGGACCAGGGTGACCCAAAAGTTTTGTAGAGATTGTCTGAAGAGTTGAGGTTCAAGCCTAGTGTTGTTAGGTCAATTCCGAGTGCAAGGGAGGTTAAATCAGGATCACTCATTCTTATAACACTTAATAACCCAAGTAACCCATAAGGATCAGCAGAGGCAGCAAGTGATGCCTGCATAGACTTCATGCCTTGATCCCTGAATTGCTGGTTTGGAGCTGACATTTGCTGCTGTAGACGGAACTGGGAAGGGCTTTGGTGTTGCTGATACTGCTGCATAAGTTGGTCATAGGAGTTCATGCTGGAAACAGAGTTTGGAGAATTCATGGGTCTAAGGCCAATTCCTGGGGCACCACTCTGAACAAAAGAGATAATAGAAATTAGCAAATGCAAAGGCAAAGGCAAGAACGATCCATTTTCCATTCTTCAGCGTTAGAAGTGAGAACGAAGGAAATTGTTAACCCAAATACTAAAATTATAGCGACACTCTCATTTAATTTCCAATTCGATAATATAAAAATCATGACAAGGAAAAGGTCATGAAGGCAAGGGTCTCATCTCACTAGAGGTCTCGGATCCTAACACAAAGCACCTTTAAAACCTGTGAGGGGGACCTTATTGGGCCTTGCCTGCACCAAATGGGCCACCAGTCATTCACTTCCAAAAAAGATTTAAAAGGAAGTGAAACTTATTTCTGTGAGTTATAACTGATCAAACCAAGTTTCCCAATCAAATAATTTCTAGGATTAAGCTCCTGAATTCCAGTCCTCATTCATGTCATTCTATGAGCACAATTAGACAAACATGATTGAAAAAAAGCACCAAAGAGGCAGGGATTCAATTCGATATAACCAAAGAAGAAGTGACATTATATACCAGCACCAAATACCCACTTCAAGTTGCAGCTAGTTCCCTATTATGGATCAAAAGTATAGCATACACTGAGAGCCTTGAAATCATGTAAATAAATTGTCATACATGATCCCACCCCTGATCAGTGATGCCAACAGACCATCAAGGTATGAAAACAACAGTTCTTCCGAACAAAACACAGACGAAAAATTGTTTATTCACGGGCTGGAGAGAACATTTACCAATTTTGAAGAGAAGACAAGAGATGACAAAAGAAGGCTTACTAGATGACAGAAACCAAATACCCAATTTTGAACAGAAAGTCGAGAGGAGATCAACAATCTTGAGTCATTGCCAATACTCATGAGAGAGAAAACATGAAACAAGAGGGAGAGAAGTATGTCAATGCATGCTAGGGTTAGTACATCGAGGAAAGGTGGCAGATATGAAAGTCAGAGAGGATCCTTTTCTGTTAAAATTGGAACCAACACCCCAACTGTACAATAGAGAAAGACAGAAAACCAAGCTAAAGAGCGCACACTTCCCTAAAGAGGTAAATAAAGAAAGAAAACTGCCAAGCGATGATTCAGATTTGTGCAACAGTTACTAAACTGGCTTAGTCAGACGAATGCCAAAACTAAGGATCTCCAGCACATTTGCCAGCTTTTAAACAGCTCATGTCTGAGTATGTTAAGGTGATAACATTCAACATATGCATTGTACCAACAGAACATAATGTAAAGAAAAAGGAAACTGGTGTTAGGTGAGTTCTTGAAGAACAACAAGAAAACTAAAGACTGCTTGAGTTTGATTGCCCATTAAAAATTAAAAGCTAGCCAAATTGCTTCAGTGCCACCTATGCTTAAGAACGTGAGCCTTGGTGTATATAAATCACTAGAAGGAAAATTTATTACACTACATTCTATAATCCTTGAATTATCAATACTTCTATTTCCAGTTCCATTAGAACTTCATTAGGAGCTAAAGCATCAAACATCTAGAATCCCTTTCAACTAATCCCATTTAAACCCATTTATACATTAATATATAGGTTTAATTTCTACATCCTTGTGCAGTGCCAAAACTAAAATAATTGAAAGTAAAGACCAGATGTCCCTATCTTCAACATAAAAAGATAACCCCCATTTCTTTGACACCCAACACTTCACTTGTTACTACCCTTTCCAGAAGTCAAGCTCTACTTTAGGAAAACAAGAGTTTAGGAATGACGATCGATCTCATAGCAACATTCATATTATCTCAGTTTTCTTACCAAGCCAATAATTCTAATAGCATGACCTTAAGAACAGGAGAAACATATCTTTTAAGGAAGAAATAATTTAGATTGCAGCATTTCACAAAAATGAACAAGCTAACGCATATTATAAAGTCAAAGTAACATATATTTTCTATAGACGTGACAAAAAAATATGAGATTTTCATTTTGCATCCAAGAAATAGAAGCAATTAAGTCACGGATTTTAAATGCCACCTAGAACATGTGTATTCAAACAAAGTTATATAATTACCCATGTTTCCACTTTCTTTTGCATGCTTGAGAAATTTTCTTTGAAATCATTGTAGAAACTTACAAATCCGCCATCACCTTACCTGCATGTGATATGATTGTGAAGGTGGGAACATATCAGATCCGTGCATGTGCGAAAGTTCCTGATTGTTTGCAGGCGAGAAAGAGACCCCACTACCACTAACTGAAGGGGTATGCTGCTGCTGCTGCTGCTGCAGCAAACGATTTGATGAGTATCCACCACTTAAATTGAATCCAGCAGACCTTCCCACCTGCATTGTTTGTAAAAAGGGCTAAGCACACTGATGCATAAAAAAGTAGCAGTAAGAATGAAATGGAGAGGTCATATAATACTATCCCTAATAACTCACAGAGAAATGCTGAGATTGCCCAGACATGTTGTCATGAAGTTGCTCCTTATTATGCAAATCCATAGAAAATTCAGAACCTCCACCTGCTAAAAAAGATAGCAGAAATTGGAAAATATTAAGATCTTGAAGACTTGAAGCTAAACTATACATGCCTACAGGATATAACATATTGCAAGTAGATATAGTTATTAATATTCCATAAGTATCATATGACAAATGTATCCTTTCAAACCAGAGAAGATATGATACTAAATTCTTGAAGTAGTTTATCAGAGGATTTGTGGTCAATGGGCAATATGATTTATTTCCCATTCAGTTTGCACAGCTACACATTAAAATTCTCAACACTAGAGCATTAGAAATCAATTACATGCATCCAGCCTTCTTAATGCATTACAACAAATGACCAATTTTGGATAGACAAGATAAAAGGTAATATTCTGATCATCATCGTGCTATTCTTGATAAACTACAAAACCCTACTGCACACATCCAAATAGAATGCCCCAGAAACCTTAACCAACAATTTTGAAGAGCCTTGATCGAAAAAAAACAATTTTTAAGAGAAATTTGCAGGCCCTAACCATAACATAAACCCCAGAACAACCTTTTCATCATTTTGAACGAATGTGGAACAGAATCATAATCACCCAACATAAATAATAGGGGAACGCTGAATTTACAATATGGCATTTGAACCCTGACCTTTGAAGGGTAAAGCAGGAAAATCTTCATTCTGGATGCTAAATTCTTGATTTTGCTGAACAATTGAACTAACCCCAAGACCTTGCTTCCTCAATGAACCTGTCATTCTCTATTATGTCAATTCAAATCTAAAAGCGACCAGCAGAAAATATAGCCATGCAAGAAGAAAGTAACATTTCTTCACTACCTAACTGTCCTTGAGGCCCTCCTGCAGAATTAGGGCGACTGGTTAACTGAGGGAAATCATTTATGTCAAAAGGAGCATTGTCATTGGAGTTCACATCATTCAACATTCCCATTGAGTTCATATTATTAACAGCTTGGACATTATTCTGTAACAATTTCCCTCCACCACCAGAAGGATAGGAGTTCCCAAACATAGACATCACCTGTGGAGAAGCTGGAAACAGAAAGAGTTAAGTTCTCTCTTAGTATTCATGCATTATGTTGAAACATTGCATCTAAAATTAGCTTATAAGGTACCAAGACTGAACAAACAAAGTGTTAAAACTGAAACTTCACAAACTTTTGCGACAGCACACAGTAAAAATGCTCTAACATCATAATATATGTGCAAACTTTAAAAAATAGGATGCCATTTCCTGATACATTCAACCTGTTTAATGAAATCCATGCCAAGCATATGGTTGGGATTGAATTTGTGCATATATAAATTCCCTACATGTATGTAACAATTATACCAACTAGTTAATATGGTAATTTGGTGATTTTCTTTCCACATTTTACTTTGAAATAAACCATTTAAGTACTATTCTATATCACACAGCACTCCACAAAAATATACCAACTACACTTACGGCTGTTTTGTCGATGTATGATAGCACATTGTAAACAAGGAAATAATGTTGTAAATTGAAAAAAAAAAAAAATTACAAACATGAAGAAGCAATGAACCTTGCTGAAGCATACTGTTCATCAATCTATTTTGCCCTTGCACACCTAAACTTCCTGATCCACTATTGCCTGTTAAGTTCAAACGAGAACCAATGCCTATGCCTCCACCGGATCCTATATTCCTACCAATATTTCCACTTCCGACCATGCTTCCCATGGAGCTTGTAATTCGTGGACCTGCACTGCCCATAATAGGGGATACCCCAAATCCTGGAACAGCATTACGATTACCAAGTGCTGCAGAGGTAGGAAGAATCCCAGGAATAGAACCCCCTACACCATTTGTGCTACTATTATATCCAGGGCTTCCTACAACATTCATACCTCCTCTGTTTGTAACTCCTGAATGGCCATGAGAGCTCCCATGAGATATCTGAAAACCAAAATGAGTACCATGAACAGGAAGGGATTAATTTCAGGACTGACATTGTCAATATCAGTAACTTCATTCAGACGTACATCCATATAATACCACAATGCATTTTAGATGTCATAAATTGTCCTTAACACTAATAATACAATTACCTGGGAAAGAGCAACAGGGATATTGCTTGACGTAAACCGACCACTTGAAAGATTCCCAGTAGGTTGTTGAATCCCACCAGAAGGGCCAATATTGATTGATGAATTCCTTGATGTCAGTGAGGTAGGCATGTTTTGCATATTAAAGTTTCCATGGATGTTGTGAAGACCTTGAATAGAGCCTAAGAATACAAGTATTGCAGAATTATTACAAAAAAAATATTAAGTGCAGAATTCCAGATAGTTCCACTCACCACTGTGATGAAAAACAGGAGAGGCGGCACCAGATTGAGCAGAAAATGATGAAGGAAAAGCTCGCCCAGAGTTATCTTGTAGATTTGAAGCTGATCCGTTTATAGATGACTAGAGAAGCAGAATAAAATTCATAAGAAAGATGAAAGTCATTAAACAGAAATCTATACCAGTGTTATTGAGCATAAAGGAAGTAGACACACACAAAAAAAAAAAAAAAGCACATCATTTTAGCACAAATGAAACATACATCTCCACCAGTGTTATTGCAGTGAATTCTAAGCCTAGATTGGAAAACAGAAACTCGAGCCTATGCCTGATTAATACAGCATTCCCTTAATAGTGCCTACCATCAATATACACAACAAAGAAGCGCATCATATTATCACAAATGGAGACACACAAAGGAATCATTATCATACTCGATTAATGAAGCAAGATATACTCCCGCCACATTAAAACCCAATTCTAATCAAAATCATTTTCCACATGCATCCTTTGACCAGATACGTCTCAAGGTCATCAGAAGCTTTTAGCAAACTCATCACATCAGTCATAAGGAACACATACAGTCAACACCTATGTACCATAATTCCAATATCAAAAAGAGCGTTTACGAGAAGAATATCATACATTAAGTAACCCTGACATTGTAAAGTATCAAAATATCATGCGAGAATGTTTCACTGGCTAGCAACAGATCCTCCTCAATGTAGTCAACTGGTACTAGTAGAGATTACTTGCTTGAAAAGCTGTTCTTGCCTTCTTGAATGAGACTGAACAACAACCAGAAAAGTGGCAACATAACTGAGTAAGTAATAATCTAAAGTTATCAATGCAGAAAAGTTTCCGAGCTAAATAAGATTGCTGTGATAAAAGGATGTGCAAAGTCGCTGAAAGCTAATACTGATTACTTCAAGGCATGTACGTAGATTAATTCAGTAATTCACTAGAATAAACCAAGAAAGTTCATTTCAGTCAAGAAGCTTAACAAGCAGCCAGTTAAGAACATCAGGCAAACAACAAAAGTTTAGCTCTAAATCGTGGATGAAATTACTAGCGGAGGTCCGGTGGCCGCCCCCGCCGGAGAAATCGGCCGCCGGGAGCTCTCAGAGGCGACGGCCAGCGGCACAAAGCAAGTGAAATTTTGGAATCTCTCGATTGAGAAATAAGAGCCATGAATTCCACATCCAATTGAAAGCGACAAGTTCAAACCGATCAAATTTGGATCTGTAAGAATTACAAACTGAGATGAACAAGAGGAAAACCTAGGGATACATACACGATTGTAGACTTCGACGAGGCAGAGAAGTTATGCCGGCTGTAACGAATTGAGTTCTTTCTTCCTCGTTCCGAGTTCTGGTTCTCGATCCCTCTCGTTCCTTGGGTTTATAGTTGAATGAACTAAAGACAGGCCCGTGACCTTGACCGGCCCGGCTCAACGGGCTCGTTAGTTGCTGAACTTCTAGTTTTGGTCATTACTCATTAGTTGTGCAACGCACCTAGGGTTTAATTTTTTAAAGGGATTTTCACATATTCATCATTTTTATACTGTATATATGTTCCTTGTGATATTTCTTGATAAAGTAATAAATATTTGTTTAAAATTGTTATTGTTTAGTCCAATTAATATTTATTGAGATATCAACGACCATATGAATTGAGATTTTGCCAAGAATATGTCATTCTCCAACTATTAAATTTTTAAGGGGGTCTATAATAGATTGAGTATAGCTAGAAAGTGGTCATAGACAAATCATGGTAGAGAAATACTCTCAATCCATTTTGGAGATTACTCGTCAGTGAGATTTTGCTGAGAAACATATGGCTTCATATAACAAGTTTGGACGAACAGATTAGGCTCACCCTTATGTATAAATAGGCCAACCCGGGTAGCAGATGGCCTTGCCTTCAGTTATGACGATGTACCGAAATTTACTAAGGCTTCCTTTTTGCGCAACAAGCTGCATTTCTTGTCAAGAATCATATAGGAGACTAAACAACATTAACCGCAAGTTCATGGAAAAACTGGAACTAACAGAGTTCTATTACATTCAATTAACGAGCCAACTAAAACATGGTTCGAAGGATGACAAGAGCACAACACTTATTTGAGCAAATCATGGGTCATAACCTTACATTTTCACCACATCCATGACCCACATTTCAAAAAGAGAGCAAACAATCATCCATGTATAGATGACAAAATTTTCAAGTGAAAATTCTTCTCAGGAAAAGCAATAAGTTACTTGGATTTCGGATCATAGCCTGCCTAACGGTTAATTGGAGTGTGCATTCGTTCTACGATGCGATTAACTGCATCACGGGACATGACCAATGTATCATGTTGCAAAATGCTATACACATTCAAGCCCTGCAACGATGAAACCGAAGCAACGTCTATTAGATAGGGATTGTAGCATCAGAAGCAAACAAAGAATCTAAATGCAGAAATCCAGGGTTTTCATTTGCATATCATACTAACGCCGGAAAAAAAAACAGTGAAAATGGAACTTACAATTGAAGGAAGCACGTTGACATAGTGCAAGTTCTGGGTAGCCAGTTTCAGGTTCTCCTTTATGGGACCACCATCAACCACTAAGATTTTCTTTGACCCCTCCATCTGTTGTGCCCAGTTGACAAGGTTCTTCGTCTTGTGGGTCATGACTTCCAAATCATCCAGCACAACAAGCTACGCAAAGAGGCACTTTTTATTCAGTTTTTAAATACCCACATATACAGAGAAAGTATCCTCCATCCTCAATACTTGTCCATTGAGTACTTAATACATTGCAAAATACAGAACTTTCTACTTTTATCCATAATCAAAATCTATAGTATTTTCATTTGCAATGTTGGAATTTAATCATTCAATTAGGGGGTATTGGTAGAAATTAAACTTACTTATAACTATCCAACTCTATAAAGGACATCTATTGCAGAGCATATGGAGTACATGCTAATAAATACACACTTATAATACGTATGCTAAGCCTAAAACAATACCTTCCCTTCTGCTGCACGTGCAGATAATGCAACCTTCAGCCCCATTCGACGCACTTTCTTGTTCAGTTTATATTCATAGCTCTTGGGTTTTGGACCATGCATCACACAACCTCCCCTGAACTGTCATTTATCCAATAAAATTACTACCAGGACAAAGCAGCACCTTCATGGTGAACTATAGATATTTGAATAGTAATCAATTGGAACATGGAAGAACGATGAGGATTACCTGAGGACCTCGTAACGTTCCATGCCTTGCCCTACCTGTGCCCTTCTGCTGGTATGGCTTTTTTCCAGTTCCGCTAACCTCGCTGATAGTTTTAGTGGAATGAGTACCCTGAATAACATTTCAAGGATTATTGATCTTCATTTGAATCTATTGCCCACCATGAACTAAAGTCACAAAAGAACTAATATCACACAATACATTGTCCATTAAGTGCATTTCCAGTGGCCCTAGTTCTGTAATATAAGGTCCCATCCAGGAAGCATTTCTTATACCTCAAAACCCTTTCAATTTTGTGATTCGTGTTCACTGGAATTGCCTATTGCATAAACCTGATGTATCTATGTACTGATATATTATGATGTCCAACAAGCAGAAAAGTTTAAAAGTAACAATAACCTGTCGTCGTTTTGCAAGCTGCCACCGGACTACACGGTGTACAATATCCTTCCGGATTGGAATATCAAAAACATCTCCAGCTAGAACCATGAGGCCTTTGTCTTCAAAATGGAAATTTGTCACCGGCATTGTCAGATCCTGGTATAGTCCTACACGAGAAAAAAGCAAGTAGTGTTAGAGAAGAGGGGGAGAGACGAAGAGTTATTTACATTCAGACAGAAAGTAGAGTATCAACAAATGAATGTTGTATCCTTCCTACAGACTCTATGGAGATTTCATTAGAGAATAAATAAGTATACAAGTCAGAGAAGACACAAAGCAGGTAGTAAATAAATCTATTCTCATCTATACAGCATATTCCAGAGTCCCAATGATGTCAACAAAAAAACGTACTTGAGGAAGCTTAAAGAGAGCAAAGAAGAGGGAGTAGTCAACCAAATGTTCAAAACAATCAAATTTTAGATTTCTGGAAAAAAAAAAGTTCAGATTTATCACCAGAAATTGTATTTTCATTAACCCAAGCTTAAAGAGAACAGAAGTAAAAAAAATACTAGAATTATGAAGCATGTATGATCAATTCAAATACCCAGACCCAAGATAATAGCATTTTTATGAGTGTCTTAAGGAAACAACTGAATAAATAATACCTTGGACATGCTCCTCATCTGTCATCGATCTTTTGGGCATAAGTAAATCTGAAGGAAATCCACCATCACTAGAATCAGGAGTCAAAATCGTTGTAGACATCATTCGACTGCCCTGAATAAATGATATATCCTAGAAATGCACAAGTGCATGAGTTAGTACGATCAAGCCATGATAGTAGAACCTTAGTAATACACAACAAAGACCTTCTGCAACCCCACAATTCACCCTATTATCCCTTCAATTAAATCCCCCAATACCAATATGAAAACTAAACATGAGTGTACAAATATAATGCCAAATTGCACCAAAAAAAAAGTATTTTATTGCAATCGAAAGCTTCACGACATTTGCAGCTAGAAAGATGGCTAGCTCAGGCAGCTACATAAAGGTAGAATGCCAAAAAGAATCCTTCATGTACTCATAAGATTATAATCAGCCTAACAATCTGCACTGATTATCAACTTCAGTAGCCATATGCTAAATCTACATCCAACTATTCCGTTTCCTATGAACTTTCAGATCAATGCTTCTATCAAATCTCTTCCACTAGATACATTAAATTTCCATGAAAACCAGAAACTAAATTGGCCCCCAAGTACCTTGTAAGCAACTGGCAAGACCAATTCGGGCCGAAGGGGAGCAGAAGAAGACGAAACATGGTGGTAGCCTCGGCTTCCTAGCGCCTGAAAAGCTTCGGAGGCAGGTGGAGGCACGGGATGGCGGCCGAGAGCTCTCAGGGGCGAGTGCCAGGCGCCGGCGGTAGAAAACGAGTGAGCATTTGGATACTTTTTGAGAAGGGAGAACAACGAATTCCTCATTCAATTTGAGATCGACAAGTTCAGAATTGTAGGGTTCGACGGGAAAGAGAGGATATGCCGACGGTGAAAAATTATTTCGATTGTGTTCCTAGGGTTTATCAGTCGGATGAGCTTGGACCGGCTCGGCTCATTAGTTGCACAAGGAACCTAGGGCTTGCGGTTCGTTTGGCTCAACCTAAATTGACCTTTTAACAAAAATTACGCAAATAAATACTACTCCACTACATTCTAATTTCTAACTCACGTGATGGAAGTTAATTGAAGCTTAATAGAATGGAAGATAAATAGATAATTGAGATTTGTCCAAAGCAAAATCTATATGTTTTATACCAATATAAAGTCATGGAAAGTTTCTCTATATTTTGTTTTAAAAAATTTATTTAACTCATTTTATTATCGGTATTTTGTAATTTTTGCTCCGCTTATTTAAGAATCAACTTCAATCATCCTTAAATCATACACTTGAAATATTTAGCCACCACTTTATTTTAAATTTCGGCATAAAATTCATATACTATGTATGTTTTAACTTCCTATTGGTTCGAAAAATTCAAAAAAATCGAACATATACTCTTATTGCTTTCAAGTTCACTTTAAAGTGAATTTATATCTATTGAAAGTTTTTGTTCACTTAGACTAGTGGAATATATCTTTCGAAAATAACTCTTTTTTGCCAAATTGAATGATTATTGTGCTACCCAATAATCACGAGCTAGATTGGGAAGATAAATAGACTTATTGTATTATTCATTCTATCTTTTCCTTCATCAATCTCATAACAAGGGTTTTGAGGTACTAATCAGTTTCAATTTTGTTGTTACACGACATTGTCGGGGAATGAGGTTGAGAGTGTTTCTCATACGAACAATTTAGTCATAAGTTGTCTAGCAGTATATAATTTTACGAGTCACTTTACTCATTATCATGTAATTTTTGTTGGATCCAAAAATAATTCAAACAGGAGGCAACCCATTACCAGAGAAAGTCCAATACCTTGTGGCTACAAGATACTGTTGGAGCTAGGTTTTAAGCAAAGAAGCGTCAACCCATAGTCAAAGAAGTATCAATACCTAGCCAATGGGCAGTGGAAGATCTTCGGAATTGGCTAAGTCGGTGGAAGAAGGGAAAGTCCGAGATATGATTATTTCAAGATAGAATCTTTCCAAGATATCATCTGATATATGATATATTCGTTGTCAAGATAAAGAATATCCAAGATATAAGATAGATTTACCGGGAGATTTGGTAGTTAAGATAGAATTATATCTTGTATAAGATAGAATTTCTATTTATTGTCTATATTTACGTACCCATGTAACCCACGAAATTGTAGAACATCATAGGAGGATCATAGCATATCACATCAGATCAGACATCATAGCCCTCGCCAGAAGCATACACTCTAAACCCTAGAACGGGGTACCGTATTTTTACACATTCATACGCTTTTCTCATCAATACAAACACAAATTTCGTCATTCTCTTTGATTTATTTCGATCTAGGCCCGATTTAGGTCAAAGTTTCCTCTGACTCAAACAATTTTCATTAAAAAATACTGGCTTGTATGGTAGATCCATTATAATCATATGAGTTTGCATTGGTTGTTGATCGGGCCGGGACATGTCTTATGAGTTATAATAATAAGCTTGTAAATTTAGGTGCGATGCTTTGCATTAGCGAGTCACAAAAGACAACTTCATAAGGTACCTTGATTCCTTGAAAACTGTATACCTTCAAATGAAACAAATGTAGAGAGCATGGGCGGAGCTAGGGGGGGTCCTGAGGGGTCCGGTGACCCCTCTCCCCCCAGCTCGGTTTATGTATATAATCACATAAAATCTTAATAAATGTATGTATATATTTACAATTGGGGGATAATTAAACATATGCATTACTTAGCCCAGCTGGTAACATGGGAGTTGGGCTTTTGATACACCCGTGTTCGATTCCCAGTAGTGGAGGGCAACATATTTTTATGCCATTCTCCCACATTTTTCTTTTTTTACGGGTAAGCTAGCTATGTTGTATTTTTTATAGACAACTAGCCATATGTTGTTAATTAAGTTACTCTAAACTTCTATTTCTTTTGACCCCCTAAAAAAAGCCTCTTTCTTTCCTAATTCATCATTTTCATTTAATGTTGAGCTTAAACTAATTTATGTCGGGAAGAAATGGTATATTATATCCATATTTAAATACTTTTATTTTTTATCTAATTTTTATACCATATACTGTATTTGAAATGTGACCCCCCGTCATAAAAGCTCTGGCTCCGCCACTGGTAGAGAGTATTATACGTGCATGCAACCAAATTTACTTGTTCTAAGGTAGGCAGGATGTTGGCAAGTTGATTATGCATCACCCGATTACTAACAAAAAAAACATAATCATGCAACACTCGATCATCAAACAACTTTGTAAGCAACAACTATTATTCATAGTTCATGGCATCACCCGGAGCAAACAATAAGAAAAAAAGAGGAGGGCTTTGCTTTAGGCTTGACATCCATGCATGGGATCTCAAATGCAAACACAAATTGCTCAATAAGATGGTGATCGTTCTCCTTATACTTAATGGGCCGCATTTGCAGGCCCATTTTGGGGTTTAGCCTTGTCGGACTCATGGTCCACTACGATCCCAGTCATTCCAATCTCAGCCTCCTTTGCCTTTCTTGCCGCCATCTGCTGTTTTGTAGACTTGTAAAACGCTGCGTATAGAATCAACTGGGCCAGCCCAAACAATGACCCCAGCCCATTAGGCGCCTACACCGAACAAAAGAAGCTCAGTTAATCATTTACCAAATACAGAGATTAACTTAGACAAATTTTGATCGAAAAAAAATTAACTTAGACAAATCATCTTAAACATTTCAGTCTTACGGCAATGTAGGGATCAAATGGGCGTATTGCATAAATGGTCCAAGCAATCCCGTTTGCAAAGGAGGCCAATGACAAGAAAAACGGCATGTACTCCACACTCTTGGTCGTTATCACCATTTTCTACATACCAAAAGCCAATAATCAATACACATGTATCAAACTAAGATCTCAAAATTTAACACTCAATTAGTTAGCTAGACTAAGCTAGTAATTAGTACTACTTACCATGACGGATAAAGGGGCGGCATACATCATGATGTTGAACACGATCGCGACCATCCCGACGACCTGAGTCCTCATATGGGTGGTATGAGCGAGGTTGAGGACAAGGGCAGCCAAGACTCCGACGGCGGCCACCTCAGCAAGAGCAATGCACCCCACCTTGAGCCTCTGCCTCTTGTCAACGGCGTAGGCTACAAAGAGGGAGAGGTAGACGATCTCGATGAGGACCCCGAAGCCGTTGATGGTGACGACGAGGGTGCTGTTCGGCTTGACGATGGGGAGGCCGTACAAGACCCACAGCATGCAGTTTATGAAGGTGGCTAGGTACGGGATTGGTGAGTATTGCCCCACTGTGCCCTTTTTGTAGATTGTGATGAATGTTGGGCTGTGAAAAGAAAGGGGTGAGATTCGTAATTATGAGAAGTTAAGGGTTACTCTTGGAATTATGTTTTGAGAATAAAAACAACACTGGTGGTCCGACTGTGAGACTGCAAAGTTCATACTTGTGGATAGGTCGATCACGATAAATTATTGGATTATACGAGAAGTAAAAACAAACAAGTATGTATATCCATGAATATATCAGTTAATGAACATTCTACATATGCATAGATTATATTTTATATTGTACAAGTATATCCATGAATAAATCTAGAAAAAAAGGAAGAAAAAGATCGATCGAGACAGAAGAATCTCGTGCCATCCGCACAGTTAAGCAAAAAATTATGCAAAAAATTAAGTACGTAGATACAGGATTGTATATGCTTACAGAGGAGATAAGAACAAGAAGAAGGCAATGACATTTCCTGCATGGAGATGACATAATATATCAGTAGTACGTGGTGATGAAGAAACGACGTCGTTTGTATATGTATAAATCACGTGGGACATGAAAGAGATCGGTTTAATGAAAACATGGAGCTAGATCAATCGATCGAGATCAAACAAATCAAAAAATGAAAGGAAGGCAAAAGACATACCGAGAACGCCAACCCCAAAACGCACAGCATCGGGTGAGACCATGACTTAATGTATAATTCGAGCCTCCAAAGTAGAACTAAAAGTGATTAATTAGAGGGTGTTAACAAGCTAAAAGGAATTAATTAGGAGCTTTTTTTGTTGATGGAATAAGGAAGAAGAAGAAGATTGAGTGAGTTGAGATGAAAGGTGTGTGATAGCTCAAAGGGAGCTTATATAGTGCTCTTTGGCAGGAAATGGTGTATGGGTGCACTCCCTCGAATATTCTTGGACCACATAATTTCAGGCCCGGCTAATTGGGTAGTCCGGGTAGGGCGGTCGCCATGGCCCCCGACATATAGAGGCCCCGTATAGAATATTAGTACCAGTAAAAATAGGCCCATTAGTATTTAAAAAGGCTGATGTAAAAAAAAAAGCCCATATAAATAGGCCCATTAGCAAAGAAAAGGCCCAATATTTGATTGAGAATGCCTTTAGAAGTCCACGTGTAATCCAACTTAGTGTCTCATAGCATATATCCGAAAAAGGAACAGAAGAATCTGTCAATCAGTTGCTAGACCCTAGCCTACCAGTTAGTCATCTCTTACCCAGGTAGTTTCAGAATGAAGAATGAACCTCTCTTCATTTGGTTCATGTGATTGGACTGTATCTTGCTCGCAAAATCCATCTCTCAACTGAAAAAAACATACGAAAAGCCCTCATTCGATCAGCATAGACTACTACCTGTACCTACGTGGCCTTTGTTCTGCAAATCCAGGCACACACACACAAGTTTCACAAATTCACGAAAGACATAGAGAGAGAGATCAGAGGAAGAATGAAGGAGTAATATATTACGGACTACAATACAAGAGAAGCCCCAATTTGGATGGGCGGGACTCAAATCCATTGCAGCACCAACACCACTCTTACCTTGGCTCTTCCAGTCCTTCGAGGTTCGGTCGATCGGTCGATATTCAAAATTTTTATACTGTAATGTTAAGAGGCCCCGTTTTTTAGTTCGCCCAAGGGCCTCCGAAATGTTTGAGCCGGCCCTGCATAATTTATTATGTAAGTTACTAGCTACGATTATACCTTAAACATTGTTTTATACAAATATCACTAATATTTTCCTATGATTAATGAATGTCGAAATAGAGGGGGTGATCCTACCGGACCTATAGACCATTGGGGATAGACCGTCGTACGTGTATGAGCAAATAAACATAGCACGATAATATATAACCCATATATTTCTTATAGTAAATTATCTTTTAAATACTAGCCGGGGTGATCTACCGGACCTACAATACCAATATATAGCATGCTAAATAATTTTCAAAATGACTGGACCAAAAAAATCAAAATGAAATCCGATCATGCTTCATAAAATATTACTTGATAGTATTTACTTCGATATGACACTTAATTAGGGCTAATGATACGGGACATGAGCCAGAGCAGCCCGGGTCAGCAGAGGACGAGGGTCCGTGGGAGACGCCTAAGCCGAGGAGAACGGCTCGCGTCAGGAGACTTCCTGCAAAGTTGCGGGATTGAATTATTTTTAATAAATATTTTATTGGCTAACTAGGAATTTTCATGTTACCGTTTAACGGAATAGCTGTTACGGTCTTCTCGGGTTTCTTTTAGGGTGATTCTTTCCCCGAGTCGCTTTTTATTGAATCATCCTTGGGCTGTATAAATACCCTGCCTTGCTTTCAGGGGAAATTATTCAGAAATACAAGTTTATTTTCAGCCCTAATCTAGTGTTCTCCTAGTTCAGCGTTAGGGTCCTGTAGCAGGTCCTTAACAACTGGTGCTTTCATCTACGAACACCATGTCCAACACCTCGGCGCCCGAGACGTCGACCGTCACACCGGCGGCGCACGCCTCTCTAGCCGACACGGTCGCGAAGTTGCACGATATGGTCTTGCAATTGACGGACGACAGGCAACGGGACAACTCGCGGTTGACGAACCGCCTTGACGACCTCACGGCGACTGTCCATCACAACTCCCAACCGTCCGCCCCCGGGGGACCGCCGGCCGCCGGCCCGTTCATCGCACCGCCAGCCCTAGGGTCGTTCGCGTCCGCGAACCCTAGTGGCGGGTTCAGCGCGCCGCTGCCATCCGTTGCAAACCCGCTCGTCCTCCAGGCGAGCGCCCCGCTCCCGTCCACCGCCTTCTCGGTTCCACCGACCTGTGCCCAATCCGCCGGTTTCGTGGCTGGCGGCGGGTTCTCACCGCACGCAGGGCTTCCCGCGTTCCTCACGTCCTCTGCCGGATTCGGGGGGCCCTCACCGTCGTTTCCAGTCGGCCCGCACACCGGTGATGGCTACGGGCCGCCGAGTGCGACCCCCTCCCCGTACACCGGCCCGCTGACCACCTTGGGCGGCTTCCTGCCTCCGCCTCAGTCCGGCCTGGGCGCGTACCCCGGACAATTCGGCTTTGGTTGTCCTCAGCCCACCGACGGACATTATGGCGCACACTTTCGCGCACCGCAAGGCCATGACTCCCAGCTTCGTATCCGCGTTGACGCGCCTCGCTTCAACGGATCCGACGCTCAAGGTTGGATCTTTCGCATTCAGTCTTTCTTTGATTATTATAATACTGCCGACTATGATCGTCTTCGTCTTGTTGGCATGTTTATTGATCACCCGGCTTCGGATTGGTATCGCTATCAACGCTTAAATCGGATGGGAGAGACGTGGCAATCCTTCTTACAAGCGGTTCTACAGCGTTTTGATCCCACATACTATGAGGACTACTTCGGTCTCCTTTCCAAGCTTCAGCAGCGTACATCTATTCATGAGTACCAATCTGAGTTCGAGGCGCTGCTCCACAAGGTTCGGAATGTTCCCGAACACATGTTGATATCTATGTTCACATCCGGATTGAAGCAACCGGTGCAACGTGATTTGCGGTTACGGAACCCGACGTCCCTACCGCAAGCGTTCGCCCTAGCCAAGGAGTTGGCGGCGTCCTTCGCCGAGACAGCAGCGGCGTCCACCGGCTCCCGGCGACCATGGCAGCCGACCGCCTACAGGGCCACCCCGCCCCTGGCCCCGTCGACGTCCTCAGCACCGGCACACACGGCATCGCCTTCACCGGGAGTGCACACTCCCGCCAACCCTCCCGGTAATTACTCTAATCTCCCAATTCGCCGTCTTTCTAGAGCTGAGCGTGACGAACGTACTAAGAAAGGTTTATGTTTTAATTGTGACGAGAAATACACCCGGGGACACCGCTGCACTCCGCGCTTCCTGGCTGTGCTCAGTTGTGATGAGGATGATGAGGGCGACTGTCAGGAGGAGGCGCCAGATGAGACAGTAGTGGCTGCTGATATCTCCTACATTCATTCGATGGAAGGCTTGCCGAACCCGCGTGCGCTTCGCATGCCTGGCACTATCAGAGACACACAGGTTCAGGTTCTGATTGATGGGGGCAGTACCCATAATTTCATTCATCCTAGCATTGCAGAGAAGCTACAGCTGCCACTTACAGCAGTAACGCCATTTCGAGTATTTGTGGGCAATGGTGCATATCTTCTTTGCGGACATCAGTGTGCCGCTACAGTTCTTGAGTTGCAGGGCTATTCATTCTCTGTGGATCTCTTTGTTTTGGCTGTACATGGTCCTCAGGTGGTGCTGGGTGTTCAGTGGATACAGACCTTGGGAGTTATTGCCCAGGACTATGCTAAGTTGACCATGCGTTTCTCCTGGGAAGGTCAAGAGGTTTTCTTGCAGGGTTCCAGACCGGCTCCGAAACAGATTTCAGGGCATGAGCTTCATCTACTTTGGGCGGCAGATTCAGTTTCTGAATTCTATGAGATCGTGCGTGTGCCAGAGTCACCACCCGCGGGCCCTGTAGACATTCCAGCTGACGTTCCTGAGCCCATACGCGTCGTGCTTCAGCGGCATCAGACCGTCTTCGACATTCCGGGTGATTTACCGCCGCCTAGAGTATGGGACCACCGCATCCATGTTCAGCCAGGGTCCAAACCAGTTAATGTCAGGCCTTACCGGTATCCGTACTTTCAGAAAACAGAAATTGAGCGTCAGGTTCAGGGGATGCTAGATCAGGGTATCATTCGGCCTAGCACGAGTCCGTTCTCTTCACCGGCTCTTTTGGTCAAGAAGAAGGACGGCACCTTCCGGTTCTGCATCGATTATAGGGCACTGAATGGTATTACAGTAGCAGATAAGTTCCCTATTCCCATAGCAGATGAATTGTTTGATGAGCTGGGGCGTGCCGTGATTTTCACTAAGCTAGATCTTCGTTCAGGCTACCACCAGATCCGGATGCATGAGTCTGATATTTATAAGACGGCCTTTCGTACTCACGACGGTCATTTCGAGTTCTTGGTCATGCCCTTCGGTCTGACAAACGCACCGTCCACCTTCCAGGCGGCGATGAACAGCATTTTTGCTCGCTTCAGGCGTGCGTTTGTGATCGTATTTTTTGATGATATCCTTGTTTACAGCTCTTCTTTGACAGACCATGCGCATCACCTGGACGTGGTCCTCCGTACCTTGCACGACAATAATTTTTACGTCAAGGGGTCCAAATGCGCATTTGCTACATCTCGGGTGGAGTACTTAGGCCATATTTGACACAGGGCACCTTGGTAGCAGATCCGACCAAACTAGCTGCGATGGCTGAGTGGCCGGTTCCAAAGTCAGTGAAGCAGCTCCGAGGCTTTCTGGGGTTGACAGGTTATTACAGGAAGTTCATCAGGCATTATTCTATGTTGGCAGCCCCACTAACGGATTTGCTCAAGAAGGAGAAATTTGTGTGGTCTCCTGAGGCTCAGTCGGCTTTTGAGAAGCTGAAGGCTACAATGATGTCTCCTCCTGTCCTCCAACTACCAGACTTTGACAAGGAGTTTATTTTGGAGACGGATGCGTCAGATGAGGGCGTGGGGGCGGTGTTGATGCAGGAGGACCGCCCGCTTGCCTTCTTCAGTCAGAAGTTGGGCATCCGGCGCAAGGGTTCTTCAGCATATCATCGGGAGTTGTTCGCCATCGTCTCAGCTGTGCAGAAATGGCGGCAATACTTGCTGGGTCGAGAGTTCCTGATTCGGAGTGATCAGAAGAGTCTCAAGGAACTTCTTACACAGGTCATTCAAACGCCGGATCAGCAATTTTTCATGCGGAAGTTGATGGGCTATAAATTTCGCATTGAATACAAATCTGGCGCAAGCAACCGAGTGGCGGATGCTCTTTCTAGATGCATGATTGATGACACCAGCTCCTTGCATCAGTTTATGTCCATGGCAGCACCGCTTCCGGCACTTCTGCAGCGTGTGCGCAGTGAGAATACGCAGCTTGAAGACTTAAAGTCGTGGCACCAGGCCGCGGCTACAGGGACGCTTCCTGCGCCGTTTCAGGTACATGACGGTATTTTATACTACGGCACTCGCTTAGTGATCGGGTCGGCTTCTCCTCTGAAAGCTGACATTTTGACCGAGTTTCATTCCACACCGTCGGCAGGCCATCCGGGCATTGACCGCACTTTTCGTAGAGTTGCCACTGTTTTCTACTGGACAGGGATGCGTAAGGATGTCAAGCGTTTTGTAGATGCTTGTGTGATTTGTCAGTCCACCAAATACAGCACTCAGAAACCTGCAGGTCTTCTACAGCCCCTACCGGTACCCAAGCAGGCTTGGGACGAGGTGTCCATGGACTTCATTACGGGGCTACCTCCTTCTCGGGGCTATACTACTATACTGGTGGTAGTAGATCGCCTGTCCAAGTACTGTCACTTCGGCGCGCTCGGGCCTGCCTATGACGCGCCCAAAGTCGCCTCGGTGTTTGTTGAGATCGTCGTGAAACACCATGGTATTCCGGCAGTCATTCTTTCAGACAGGGACCCGGTCTTTCGTTCAGCGTTTTGGGCCGATTTGCACCGTCTCAGTGGTACTAGATTGCATTACACTTCTGCTTATCATCCACAATCAGATGGCCAGACTGAAGTCAAGAATAGGGGGCTGGAGCAGTATTTGCGTGCTATCACGCAGGATCGACCCAGGCGTTGGGTTGATTATTTGCCCTGGGCGGAACTTGCACTGAATTCCATGTTTCATGAGGGTCTCGGGATGTCGCCTTTCCGGGCGTTGTATGGGCGCGAGGCGCCGCCATTGGTTCGTGTCACGCTCCCGACCGGACCACCTTCGCCCGCCTCCATGGCTATACAGGACCGCGAGCAGATGTTAGAGTTGATTCGGTCCAATCTAGCTAGGATGCAGCAGCGCATGGTGTCTCAAGCTAATCGCCACCGTCGGGAAGTTGAATTCAAAGTAGGGGATGAGGTTCTTCTTAAGCTTCAGCCTTACAGGCAGCACTCTGTAGCACGCCCTTTGTCAGCAAAGTTAGCTCGCCGCTTTTATGGACCCTTTCGAGTCATTGAGCGAGTAGGGCCAGTGGCGTATCGCCTGCAGCTACCCGAGTCGGCCCGAATCCATAACGTGTTTCATGTCTCTTTGCTTCGTCCTTTCGTCACGGATGGATCCAAGATTGTGCCAACGACATTGCCTTCCGAGTTCTTGCAGGGCCGACCGGTGTCCCACCCGTTGCGCGCCATTGCGTCACGTGATGTTTTGGTGGCTGGTACTGCTCGCACCGAGTGGCTCATCGAGTGGGCCGATGGGGCCGCACCTTCCTGGGAGCCGCGGGACCAGCTTCGCCTTTCATTTCCGGACTTACGGCTTGAGGACAAGCCTGATTTGATCGGGGGGGAGATTGATACGGGACATGAGCCAGAGCAGCCCGGGTCAGCAGAGGACGAGGGTCCGTGGGAGACGCCTAAGCCGAGGAGAACGGCTCGCGTCAGGAGACTTCCTGCAAAGTTGCGGGATTGAATTATTTTTAATAAATATTTTATTGGCTAACTAGGAATTTTCATGTTACCGTTTAACGGAATAGCTGTTACGGTCTTCTCGGGTTTCTTTTAGGGTGATTCTTTCCCCGAGTCGCTTTTTATTGAATCATCCTTGGGCTGTATAAATACCCTGCCTTGCTTTCAGGGGAAATTATTCAGAAATACAAGTTTATTTTCAGCCCTAATCTAGTGTTCTCCTAGTTCAGCGTTAGGGTCCTGTAGCAGGTCCTTAACAGCTAAGTAATTGAGTTGTAAAACATCTTACACTAGATCAATAACAACTTAACAAGTCGACGTCTTTCAACATTTGATTCAAAGGTTAAGAGATTACCGTTTTGAACCCACAAACATATCTATTATCTAATAACAAAAATAATGTGAATGCCGAAAAAATTGGCGTATATTCCAATTAATCAATGTGGCGGCAACATTCGTCCAATTAATTGAAGTAATACCCTATCATCTCGAAGTTTGTATCATATATTTCCAATTATTGTAAAGTTTGTGTGCACATATGTTTGTCCTAAACTTCGTATCGTTTTCAAACACTCCCAAACTAATATATACATATCGTTAAGCTAGGGTTTGTTTCCCTATTGACATTTTTATATTTTGAAGTAGCTACTAAACTCAATCGGTAAACCAGCCACCTAGTTGTGATCAAACAAATCGAAACACATGCAGAGGGTCCATAAAACATGCGCTTTATGGATCCCCAAACGCTCAGCTTTCACCAAAACAACAAATATTTGTGGTACAAAGAATATCACGATTCACGATCCCTATCATTCATACTTATCCAAGAAAGAATTAGACAAGAACTATAGGATGAACTATTCTAAAATATCTTTACGGATGAGGTCAATCTTTAAGCATTGGATTAGAAGCAACAAGGATCCTCTGGGTGTGTGAGAAGAGGCGGTATGAAACGAAGCAACAACGTAAACCGCGATACATGCATGCGCAAGACTCCAACTCTAAAAGTGGCGAAACAGACACTAAATAAGTAAATATCGATTTGAAGTAATTAACTCAACCTCTCACGAACAATTCTAGTCATTTTGCATGGTTTTAATTAACATGTTGTAGCTTGTCATCCTTAATACGGATGTACGTGATAAATAGTAATGTTACATCGAATGACCTCTAAAGTCCTTACTCTCAAAGACACCAAAATATCATACTTCAACACGGATCGATATCCAAAATAACTGCAGAAGGATAATATATGGCATACATGGACCAAGGCTTATCTTCTCCGATCAACCTCAGTTTGGGATTGTGGCAAAAGAGCAAATGACAGCTGGTGCTGGAGTTCAATCTTGGCCGTCAGAGATGACCTTTGCACCAGATTTTCCCAGGGGGAGCTCCTTGAAGCCATGTGCAATAACTCGGGTAAGTACTCTACCAAACAGGTCTATCTCATTCTCAAGGAACCAGCAGAACCTCTAAGCTGGACAAGCTGTATTTGGGGTGGTCTGAATCCGCCGCGTTGTAGCTTCATAGCATGGCTGGCTATTTTGAAGCGTCTTCCAACTCTCACAAAGCTTGAACGATGGGGTCTTATCCAAGAAGCGACATGCAAGCTCTGTAATCTAGAAGCAGAGTCAGAAGAACACTTGTGGAACCACTGTTCTTATACCAATTCGGTCCTCCAATCTGTCCATCATTGGTTGGGAGTCACCACCAACTTCCCTGATCTGAATTCATGGCTCGAATGGCTCCTTGATGGGAGGCGAAGGAACTCATTTGTCTACCAACTACGCTGCAGCACCATCACTCAATTTGTCTACTACACCTGGCAAGCACGCAACAGCCTCATCTATCAACATCATGCAATTTCAGCAAGTGAGTGCAGCCAGCTGATTATCAAGGCCATGAAGCATCAAGCCCATACGAATTGGACGAAGAACAGTCGTGATCTTGACTCTTGGCGTAGTATTCTTGTGTTGTAATGCCCCTTTTGATCTTGCTTTCCTTTTGAAACTCTACTTCTGCTGAAGTTTTTGAGCTGTAAATTCTCCCTTCTAATCTATCACAGTACCAATTCCAAAAAAAAAGATATCCAAAATAACTTCCATCCACATGTAAAAATGTGCACCAACAATCTCCGACAAAAAAACCAAGGCAGAAATGCTTACTATTTCCAATGAAATACCCACTGGCGTATTAACAACAAAATTACATTAAGGACGCGATTCTACTTGTAAGGTCAAATGGTCCATTTGACAGACCCACTTTACAACGTGGGACCCACAACCTTCCAAAACGAGACTAAAACTACCATGTGAAGCTGTGAACGGCTCACTGCGCAACCTAATCCTCACGTACCCAAAAATGGAACGCCAATTATCAACAAATTTGATCATCTTGTTTTTGTTCTTATAACTTTAATCCAATTTCAGAAATTTATTCAGAACCAATTTCCCTAAGAGAGAACACGAGGAACATGCAATCTGCAGTTTTACAAACCCTAGATGGCATGTACGCATGTGATGGGCTATTTCATAAACACCACAAAACTTCTGACCAAAAAATAAATGAACACCACAAAACGTTACAAACACCATACTTTCAAGAACATATCATCAAAATTAGAAAGAATCCTGCCCGAAATATTTCCTTAAATTGATAGAAAAAGTGGCATGTTGCACAACGATAAAGGAAGTTGATTGGTATTATAACACTTATGTCATGTGTAAGTTGTGTCTTAGGCAAACTTTTGACCATAAGAAATGGGAAGGCTAATTGCTAGTGGTATTGGTATTGGATCAAGTGGCTCTAAAAGTTTCAGGTACATTTATTTCCAAGTCGTGCAATTTCTCTGTGGAGATAGGTTTGGGGACAAACATTCAATTTCGTGTGAAATAATAAATGAAAAGATTCTTCTTAGTACGAACGTGTGTAAATATATCCTCCCATGCCCAAGTAAACATCACAAATCCAACGTTCTTGTTTTTTGCAAAATTTTTAACCAAACCCTCGCATCAAGGGTAAACCACCGTGAATGAGATTTGAAACGATAACATCGAGATATTACTCCAAGCATTTAAATTTTAAACCATACGCCTGGAGACATATACTATGAGAAGGGGGCAAATCGACACCCTAAAGTCTCGGATACACCATGAATAATCAACCATTGAGATGATGCGTCACACCATTGGAGCAATAGCTATACTTGTTACCTTGTTAATTAGGGACATATAAAATAAAATAAATAAGCGCCCACACACACAAAGGACCGATTGCAGAAATGCAAACACAATGAAGGTCAAACTGCATTGAAGTAAACAAGTCAGAGCAAGTGGAGTGGTGCAAGTTGAAGTACAAGTGCTATGTAAATGGATATAAAGATTGCATAGTACTAATTAAATTGAGGATCGAGTTGAAAAATATTGGATTGCGTGCTTTTGAATTTTAATTCTATTTTTTTTATACGGCTCTCAAAGACTCAGAGCCTTTACCCAACTCTTACCTATGAGAGTGTTGTGAATTTATGACGTGCATGAGTTCATAGTATTATTTCGTACAATATAGTATTATTATTCATAGCTGTTCTATAAATATGAGTTCATAGTTTTTATATTAAAAAACAAAAACCTATTCTAAAAAGTATTGAAGTGTATGTTTTGGTTGAAATGCTCAATTTTTTTTAGCATCACTTAAATTCCAATCGACATATATAAAGAATAGTATTGAATAAATACATACTAGACGCCTTTGAACATCTAGATTTAAGGCCCATATCAGTACTCAACTTTTGTGTTTCGAATCTCATGGATGGTGGTGTCCTCTTAGCTCAATCATAATGATGGTGGTGACCTCATGTCCAATTTCTGAATTCTTAGAAATTATGTAATCTGTTGATGCTAGAAAATACATAAAATCAAGAACTCTAGAGGGGCATATGATTATTATTGATTTTCTAGTAGGAGCTACTCCCTGAGTCTCCGAAAGTTTGTCCGCATTTCATTTTTTGACGTTTCAGTAAGATTGTCCATCTTTCAATCTTTCCATTTACTTTTCTACTTTTTCTTAAAAACAACAAAATTTTGCTTTATGGACAATCAATTGGAGATGGAGGGAGTATAATTTTACAAAACTTAACCTATGTTTGCCACACACACACACAAAAAAAAAACAAATACAGCAAACAATATTATAGATTATTGGGCCCACTTGAGCTCTTGGGCCTTATCAGTATTAACCATCCCAAAATCAACCATGTGGAGTAGTATCACAAAAGCCCAATCCTTGTTTTCCACACCGAAACCGGACACACACGACTACAGGATCGAGCAATATATAAGGCGAAAGTTGGCGAGAAAGAGCACGGCCTTATGAAGAATTCCAAATTGAGATCAAGAAAGTAACGAGCGGAAGCAATTTGATTATTGTCGAACGAGAAACCTCTCGATCACAAATTGGGGAAAATTTGTTTTCAGCTATTGAGAGAGAGAGAAAAATATCTGTAACTGAATTACTAGAGCTAGAAGAAGCTAGAAGAAAAACTATTTATACAAAGGCACTACGCTAGTTTATTACAGAGGATAATTGAGCTACTTCTTCCTCAAGTGACACATCAGCTTCATACCCCACGCCTTTGACTCTGGAGGCTCCGGTTGACTCTGAATGCCAGCTTGAATGAGTGAGTAACTCAACATCCCCCCCTCAAGCTGGAGAAGATTGCAACCCCAGCTTGAAGAGAAGAAATTGGTGCTGATTTTCTCCCAAGGCTTTAGTCATTAAATCTGCAAGCTGAATCCTAGAAGGAATATATGCAGTTTGAAGAAACCCTTCTTGAATCTTGTCCCGAGTAAAATGACAATCAATTTCAAGATGTTTTGTAGTTTGTACGCTCATTGAAAGCATGGGTTAGCAGCAATGTGTTGAGCAGCGCGATTATCACAAAACATAGTCACTGGCAATTGCGCGGGAATCTTCAAATCTCGTAGCACAAAACTTACCCAAAGTAACTCTGCTGTAGTGGCTGCCATGCTGCGATACTCCGCTTCAGCTGAAGAACGAGAAACGGTGTTTTGTTTCTTCGTTTTCCAAGAGACCAAGGCATGCCCAAGGAAAACACAGTAACCGGTTAAGGAGCGTCGACTCATAAGACATGAGCCCCAATCCGCATCGGAGAAGCCTGTAATTTTGAGCGAAGGTTGAACAGGATAGAAAAGACCCAAACTTGGTGAACCTTTCAAATACCGCAAAACATGCAAGGCAGCTTGAAGATGTGGTGTACGAGGCTGCGCAACAAACTGACTCAAGTGTTGCACACTGTAAGACAGATCAGGACGTGTTAAAGACAAGTAGAGCAACCGCCCCACCAAACGTCTATATCGTTCAGCATCCTGTAATAAGTCTCCATCTTCTGTACTGAGTTTTATGCCAGTAGGAAAAGGAAAAGAAACCTCTTTTGCATTTTCCAGACCTGCATCTTTAACAATATCTGTAATATATTTGCGTTGACTAAGATAAATGCCAGTAGAATCTCTGAACAATTCCATTCCCAAGAAATAACGAGCTGGGCCAAGATCTTTTATTGTGAACTGATTATCCAAAGCCTGCTTAACTGCTTGTATCTCTACTGTGTCATTGCCTGTAATCGAAATGTCATCAACATAGACCAAAACCGCAGTAAAAGAATCACCTTCAGCTTTAGTAAACAAAGAATAATCATGCTTCGACTGAAGATATCCCAATGCCATCAAAAATTGAGTTAACTCCAAATTCCATTGCCGGCTAGCTTGTTTCAAACCATATAAAGAACGTTTGAGCTTACAAACTTGCCCAGCCTTTGCCTGTCCATAACCCTCCGGAGGCACCATGTAAATTTCTTCATCAAGAAAACCATGCAAAAAAGCATTGTTTATATCCAATTGAAACAAAGGCCACTGTTTTGAAGCAGCCAACGCAACCACAATCCTTACCGTCGGTAATTTGGCAACCGGTGAAAAAGTGTGTTTGTAATCCTTGCCAATTTTCTGACTAAACCCCTTTACTACTAACCTGGCTTTATACCTCTCAATAGAACCATCACTGCGATATTTAACTTTGTAAACCCATTTTGACTTAATCGCTTCTTTTCCCGGGGGCAACGAAGTGAGAACCCATGTGCCATTAGTCTCTAATGCCTCAAGCTCTTTTCCCATGGCCTCTTGCCATTTAGGATCAACAACCGCGTCCTTATAGTGTTGAGGTTCAAAGACTGCCATAACTGCAGCCAAAGAAACATGGAAATCAGAGCTGGCTGTATTGACGACATAGTCCTTCATCCAACTTGGAGCCTTTCTAACCCTAGTAGACTGTCGTGGCAAGGAAGCAATAGGTGAAGACTGATATGGACTAGGGAAAACAGAATTATTTGTGGGAACTATTGGAGCTGATGCTGGCAATTCCCTTGGAACATCACTCACAACATCAAACTCTTCATCAGGAAAAACATCAGTAGCATTTGAATTAGGCTTAGGAAAAATAGTGGTGGGATTTATTGTGGAGGAAGATTTAGCTTTGTCAAGGAACGGAAATATATCTTCATGGAAAGATACATCCCTGCTATGAAAAACGACCTTAGCATCCATGTCAAACAACTTATACCCTTTCTGATGTGACGGATATCCAAGCAAGACACACCTCCTTCCCTTGGGACTAAACTTGTCTGAAGAAGGTGCTGTAACAGCTGCATAACATAGACAACCCATCACTCTGAGATGATCATAAGAAGGAGGTTGACGAAACAAAATTTCATAAGGCGTTTTCCACTGTAACTTTGAAACCGGCATTCTATTAATCAAATATGTGGCAGTCAAAATACAATCTCCCCAAAACTGAGCTGACAAACCAGATTGCATCCTGAGTGCTCGAGCTGTATCTAGCAAATGTCTATGCTTACGCTCCACAATACCATTTTGTTGTGGAGTATACACCATAGACTTTTGATGCACTATTCCCAGGTCGGCAAATAACCTTTGACACCTACTATTCACAAATTCTGACCCGTTATCTGTTCTAACAGCCTTTGGAGTTGTCTCAAACTGTCTTCTAACATACTGAATAAAATCAGATATGATATCACTGACTTGGCTTTTGTTTGAATCAAGTAGGTCCAAGTCGCTCTACTACAATCATCAACCACTGTTAAGAAATAGTTGTAACCATTCAAAGAAGGGGTTTTATAGGGGCCCCAAAGATCAAAATGAACCAAATCAAAACATTTATTTGCATGACTGATGCTGTCTGTAAAGGGTAATCGGTGAGTTTTTGACATAGAGCAAACATCACAAACCATACTATGGTTATGAAAATGTTTTCCAACATTCATATGTGACAACTTGGAAGCAGAAACATGCCCCATTCTTTGATGAAACAAATTCAAATCAATTGTTTTTGACAAAGAAGAACAGAAACTATCTTCTGACTCTTGCAAGCATCCTTTGTCTTTATTCCTTACTTCAACTTTCACCTTATAGAGACCTCCTCGCTCAAAACCTACTGCAACATTTTTCCCACTAGAAAGGGCCTGCAGAACACAACAATCTTCATAAAAATGTGTGCTAACTCTGCTGTCCTTAATCATTTTTCCAACAGAAAGAAGATTGAACTTGAATTCTAGTATGTAAAGAACATGATCCAGAATCAGCTCATCACTTATTTGAACCTTTCCAACTAATTCCACCTTTTTCGAAGAACCATCAGGCAAAATAATTGAAACTGGAATTAACAAAGGTGTTTGCTCAAAAAGAAAGTGAAGTTGTGAAGTCATGTGGTCCGAAGCACCACTGTCAACAATCCACTCATCAGGAGCATATAACGAAGCATTGAAACCAAAAATGCGTGTACCTGAGAACTCCCAATTGCCTTGTCGCTTTTGCCTTGCGGTTTTGGAACACTCTGCCTTGGAAGAACTAGACCTCATAGCTTCAGCGTGCATAGCAATTCTCTCTGGCTGAAATGTCTTCATCATTGCCTAACAAGCACTTGACAAAGTACTAACAACACTCATCATTTGCTGATCCAAACCGGTCCTTTGTTCATTCACGTCCAGAGGTGAATTCATGACATTTTCATTGTCATTCTCAGCAAAAGCAGTGACTCTGTTCCCTCTTTTTGCTTTCTTTCCCTTATACCAGTCAGGATATCCAATTATATCAAAGCAATGATCATAATCATGTCCCTCTTCCTTGCAGTGAGTGCAAAAGAATTTTTTCTTATCACGCTTGGAATCTCTTTTCCCTGGATTACTAGCATAGCTATTTCCAGCATTATAGCCACCATTAAAACTATTTCCCCCATTCTGGTAAGGAGAATTGTAACCTCTTTGCTCAATACTAAAACTCCTGTTCTGATTAGCTAAGAAAGCAGTAGGATCAACTACTCCTCTTCCCCTAGAAACCTGTTTCTGCTTCTCTACTTGCAAAACAATCTGATAAGCTTTGTTTATAGGTGGAAGAGGATCCATAGACAGTATGTAGCTCTTAGTCGACTCAAAATCAGAGTTCAAACGCAGCAGAAATTGCATCAAACGAGTCTGATTTTCCAATTCTACTATCTTAGCAAACAGACCACAACCACAATTTTCAACAGCACCACACTCACATACAGGAATCCCATTCAAACTTTGTATCTCATCCCAAATTTTCTTCATATTAACGTAATATTGAGTAACAGAAAGGTTATTTTGACTAACCTGGCTCAG
The DNA here is from genome assembly GCA_934048045.1 of Polygonum aviculare. Lineage (NCBI taxonomy): Eukaryota > Viridiplantae > Streptophyta > Magnoliopsida > Caryophyllales > Polygonaceae > Polygonum > Polygonum aviculare. Next base: position 25,528,059 of record OW204032.1, read on the forward strand.
CTCCAGTTGCAATTGGTAAATCAAAGGTCCGTTGTTCTGGAAATACCTTTCTCTGATCTCCAACCACAAAGCACGAGCAGATCCGTTGTAGATGAAGGCACTTGCAAGATCTTTCTCCATAGAATTCAGTATCCAGCAAGCAACCATGGAGTCACACCTTTTCCAACGACCGTAATTCGCCGATCCTCTTTCCGGCGCCATCTCCGTGCCGTCAATGAAGCCGAGCTTCAATTTCGCTTCAAGAGCCAAGGTGATCTGGCGACTCCACATCAGGAAGTTTCCTCCATCAAACAACACCGTCGTCAATGACATCCCTGGATTGTCCGAGTTATTGAGCGACAGAGGATCGTTCTGGTACACGAGTTGATTTTCAAGGTTTCCTCCAACTCGATTTGCACGAACCTCACGATTTCCATCCCGCCTAACCTCTCGGTTTACTCCAGGCTGAATTTCTTCATCGTTGATAACTTGTTCTTCGTGAGCTTCCTCCATTGCTGAGATTAGAAACTAGGTTTTGAGCAGATCTGGACAATCGAAAAGAAGAACAGAAGATTTGATCTCAGGAATTCTTGTTTAGCTCTGATACCATGAAGAATTCGAAATTGAGATCAAGAAAGTAACAAGCGGAAGCAATTTGATTATTGTTGAACGAGAAACCTCTCGATCACAAATTGGGGAAAATTTGTTTTCAGCTATTGAGAGAGAGAGAGAAAAATATTTGTAACTGAATTACTAGAGCTAGAAGAAGCTAGAAGAAAAACTATTTATACAAAGGCACTACGCTAGTTTATTACAGAGGATAATTGAGCTACTTCTTCCTCAAGTGACACATCAGCTTCATACCCCACGCCTTTGACTCTGGAGGCTCCGGTTGACTCTGAATGCCAGCTTGAATGAGTGAGTAACTCAACACCTTACTCGAACAGGATTCCTTCTATAGGCTCGTACTTCCGAATCCTTGATTTATAAGGAGACACGAAAACCACGTCGTGATTAATGGGCATCCGAGGCCCGGTGTTTTGGAAGAGACTAAGAACTAAATACGTGACTATCTAGTAATAAAAGATCTCAAGGACTCCAATCGAGATCAAACGAATGCTTTGCTCCTTGTAATTCGAAGAGACTACGAAGAGCGAAAAATAGAGGAACTCATTGAGAAAACATCCGGCTAGATCCGCGACGAGTATCCAAGTGCGTAGTGTCCAGAGGTCCCGGCCATAATGTCATGCGCTTGAGAAATGCAAGAAGGTCAGAGAACGATCGAAGAGTTGTGTGAGGTATATATAACGGTCGATCGATTCTTACATATTTCGAGAAAAAATGTTGGCCTATGAACGTACGAAAACATAATACTACATGTATATGGCTAATAACTTAATATGGGTTAGTGGCATTTTAAATGTATTAATAATTAAGGACCAATAGTACAATACACTTCCATAGGATAAAAGTGGAGTGATATCCTACTGATATTACTTGCGAAATTATAAAGAGGATTCATTCCGTATGATCGAGCTAGTCAATGTTTATTTTAACATGGATTTCTGAATGCAAGGAACAAGAAAAAAAAACACACACTTACAATACCAGCCACACGTGTCCAATTATCCATGGACAATTGGACACGTGTCATAAATGAAGTGTACATACATATATACACATAAGTCTGGATAAACTTCAGCTAAATATATACGGAGTAATATATACTTAGAGGTGATGCTCGTACCGAGAAACCCGCCCGACCCGCCTGACACCGAACCCGACCCGACACCCGAAATAGAGGGGGAAATGCGTGAATCCGAGATTTTTTTGACCCGAACCGGTTTGACCCGAACCCGAAATCAACCCGAACCCGAAATTAACCCGTAACCGATTATATCCGAGTTTACTAACCCGATATTACCCGAAACCCCGAAGTAACCCGACCCGAAATCATCCGAAAACCCGAACTTACCCGACCCGATATCAACCGAAAATCCGATCTCTCCTAAATCAATAGCATTTCACCTAAAATAATGACCATATTTTCACAAACTATCTCATATATATAATTGTAAAGAAACATAATATCATTTAGTAAAATACTTTAGATACATTAAATATATGTTTACACTAAAATAAATATTTTATTTAAAAAATTAAAATTTAAATCTTTTATTATACTTATATTTTTGAATATAAGTGCTACATTTAGTATTTATTGTTAAAGGTAATGATATTAGGACAAAAATTATCATTCAGTATATGACAAAATCGAAACCCGACTAACCCGAAACCCGACTCAACCCGAAATTTAGATGAACCGAAACCCGAATGACCCACTCGAAATTGACCCGAAGATCAAACTTGACCCGACTAATTGTATATCCGACCCGCAATTGTTCAACCCGATCTGACCCGATTATTGAAAATATCCGAATTTAACCGGAATCCGAATTGACCTGAACCCGAAATGACCCGACCCGAACCCGGCCCGACCCACCCGATTGACACCGTCGTACTATACACGGAATAAAAATTACTGTATTATTTTAAATTAATTTAACATTTATCATCTAATATTTGATAATCATTTATATTGATGAAAAAAAGACTAACAAATAGAATTATAATCAAATCAAAGTATAAAATTTGAAAATAATTAAAAACAATTTTTTTTAAGGGAGATTAACAAAAGCATAATAATAAATAAATAATTTTGTATTAATTTAAAAATATAGTGTTCAACTTATTGATTCAATCCTTCAATTTTTTCAACGGTAGACTCAATCCTTTAGCTTGGTTCAAATAATTATACCTTGAACATGGAGAAATCAACTTATCAAAAATGTAATTGGGTTGCTCAAAAAATAATATGTGAAAATAATGGAAATTATCATAGCTCTTTGAATATATAGCACTCCATAATTGATTTGTTGCTACATCAATTAGCACAAAGAAGAAGTTCTTTTTTTTTTTTTTGGTGGAGACAAAGAAGAAGTTCTGAATGAAGAACATACACTTATATCGAAGATGGCTTAGCGCGCAATTAAACACATATATAGTATGTAAAACGTTTATGTGCATTAACTAATTAGTTTACTACAATATAGTACAAACTAGTTAACGCAATCTTTTTATTTGACTCGGTTACAAGCTCAGTCTTAGTACCAGGATTGGAAACACTTAACACGTACAATACGTACAACACAACACAATACAAAATCTCGATCATGCATCATAAATTCATAACGGATGATTATCATCTTAATTAGTACTCATTAGGCAATAGAAAACATGTGTTATTGTATACTTAGTAATTAATAACTAAAAATATAAGATTAAGAATGTTAATTAATTGAGTCCACCACCAATGGGCCTCCCTCGTCCACCTTCATGCTTAGGATTGGGGCCTGGCCTCTCATAATCCAGCATCACACCCACCTCCAAAATCTTCCTTGACCTCATCATACTATTTCCCTTCAATCAATATATTATGCACACAATCAGATCTAATAAACTTAATTATATTATTTCTAGAACCCAAATCATTATTTTGAAAAAATTAATAAAAATGGTCTTCAAATACATTAATCAAGTCTACCTTGTTTGTGAGGAAAGAATTGATTGGGTGGGTATAACCATCCGCTTGAACTCCACCTGGAACATTGACCAATTGAAGTACAAAAATAAAATGTTAATTACTTTGATCTATTCAAGTGGTCAAACCTCCAAAGTATTTTCATCATAAAATCATAAATACCGCCCTCAACCTAAAACAAATACTGCGATTTCCGAGCATTATATTAGATTTAATAAACATATATGAGCTTTGTTAATTAATTAAATAACTACGTACCTAGAAAGAAGGCAGAAGCAAGGAGCAAGATGAGGGCAAACGCCAAGCTTAAGGGAAGCCTAATTATGATGGCTTTTGACATGATTAGGCTAGCTTAGTTAACTTCTTGATCAGGTCGATGGAGTTGAGAGGAAGTAGATAGCAACTTCTTGTTGGACGGTGTTGATAAGAATTTGTGATAGTGTCCTATAATGCTGAGAAGCTCATGAGGTGGGTGCAGTCTTTATATAGTAAGGTGGTGGAAGGTTGTGATAGTTTTATATGTTATTTAAGATAATATTTTATACTCGATTATAAATGTAACATAAAAAGTGATCATTTTTGGTTTATTTGGTTGGTGCTCTTAGATATCTTAGGATATTGGGCTTGGGATGTTCTGATTAATATTTTTTTCTGGGTATATGTTGTTGATATGATCGAATAAACATAATTTTAATTACCATTCTATTTCTCGTCTTCATAGTAAAATTCAATTCATAAAATACCTAGTTTAGTATATATATGTATAGTTTCGAGTTGAATTTCTAAACAGTTTTCGATCACTAACATTTTTATGGATACTTGAAACTGTTTTTTGGATAGTCTTTTACCAAATTCCAAACCATCATCAATTATTTCCCTAACATTTTATACGAGCAAGACCACATCCAAATTGTACCCGTTTAGTGGATTAAAGTGCATAATTTTACTCGTAATCTTAACTTAATTATCATTTTTCAAATCAGTGATCATCTATATATGTTGTGTTACGTACTGACTATTTACCTTATCTAAGCCAGCTACTTATATGGCTCAAAGTCTATTAATATTTTTCTAGTGAAACAAAGTTTACTTATATAAGTAATACTTCGTCCCTTTTAAATAGTTGTATACTAGTAATAGTGCCCGTGCCCGGGAGGGCACGACTTATATATTAAAAATTTCCTATATTTCCTCAATTGTTACTATAGAGTATAATTATTTTATTATTAAGTAGTTTTGTGCAAATTCAATCTCAATTAGATAGGTCTAATAAAATAATTTTCATTTTAAAGGAATTAAAAGCCTTTGGTCATTATTTTAAGTACTATTAATCAAATTTAAACTAAAACTCAATGTAAGATTTGTTAGTTACTAAATCAATCATCTTTGGTATATTATTTTAATTATTTTAGTACATAGTAAGATGTTTATATAAATAGTTTAATAAATTGCAAAATTGATAAAGACAAAAAAATCGATCAAATTATCCATATGTAAAAGAAATATCCAAATCATGCATTGGTTGGTACTTGGTAGGTACATTTTTTTCATTTTTTTGGAGAGAATACTATTCTATGCATTAGATTTGGATAGATTTTTTTTAAGAAAATAATTAAAATGGAAATTAGTAGATAAGAAGAAATCTAATGTGGGGTCTATACTGAAATTTCAACCAATTAAACACCTTGAATTATTTTAATAAATATGGATGATGCGGTCCAATGAGGAGGTGACACGTGTCGGGCTAAGTATTATTTATAACCTCCGCTTTAGTATATAGTTATGATAAGACTACTTTTTCTTGTTTTATAACACTTATCGATTTTCACATTTTGTGTTCATTTATACCCTTAACAAGTAACAATAACTCTATCATAGTCTTATATACTTTTTCATGTTTATTTTACACTAATTTATGATCTAATTGATGGGAGTAATATATAAAAAATTATTTTATTAATATATGTACAATATTATTGGATAATTATTTTAAAACAGAGCCAATATTAAGAAATCTCCGTACATTTATTATATCGGAGATTGTGTATGTAATTATTTTGATATTTTTGCCCCAACTTTAAGTACGATAGTACAACATTAGTTATGGTGTACAGGCGACACAAGAGTCAAACAAGGTACTCAAAACTTGATGGAATTTCATACTAATGAATACTACTATGAACGTGGACATTTCTATACGCCATATTCATCGACTAGTAGTAGTAGACCACCACCACCACCATATAAAAGTCAACCGCATGGACGCACATAGATTTCAAGATAAGGGGTTGGAACGTGGCCGGGTAAATTTTGTCTAATTATTTTTTTAACTAATAAAATTGTTTGGGTTTGAATAGTTAATTAAACCTTAAGTACACCGGTAGTTGATCGCCTATTTCTAATTGTTCTAGTAGTGATTTGTACAAATATTAAGACAATCATATCTTTAATTATAAAATATCCTTATTAAATCATCACTAATGTATTAAATTCTCCTCACATATTATGGACTTTATAATTTTTAAGACTTCAATTAACAAATTAATTAAGGATAAATTTGGAAGTCAATGAACAAAATAGTCTAAAAGGACAATTAGAAATATATAAGGTTTTAGGGCTAAATAGACAATTAGAAGTAGACAAGGTTTTTGGACTAAATGCACAATTAAAAGTAGACGGAAGAAATATATTAAATCTGGTTATTTTTTCACTCATAAATTTCAAGTTGGTTTCAACCCAAACAAATTGCAAATCAAAGTAAAGTTTAAACACATCTTGTGATAATCCATCAATGATAATGGCCTCATTTTGGTAATATGACTTCAAAAGTGTAGGTAAGTTCATATTTGAACCACACTGAAAAGGACTTGATCGAGCACATGGAAATCATCATCATATCTACCACACCAATCTTGATGGTAAAGAAGAATTTGTATTTCTTGCTTTTCAAAGTCCAATTGTTACACACTTACACAACATAAAGTGTAACATAAATATTGATCCATGATGACGTATTGGTTCTGTTCATCTTGCACTCCGGCCAAATCCCAATATTGGATCTTCATGGTCTGTGATATAGATATATATACATATCACATATGCATGTATTCACCTTTGCATTCCAAATCTCCCACTATGGATTTGCATGGTACGTATTCATGCCATGTTTTTATCATTCCTATTCATTTGTGATGATCAGAGTTTAGCACCAAATCCAATATAAATCAAGATTTTGTTGACCGAAATAGCATCCACATATGTGCAGATATAATGTTGTATTCTTTATTGCATGTGTAGACCTAACATATGAATTCAATGCAGACCAACCTTTGTGGATGTCACAATTTCATGGAGGAAATTAAAGTATATGGGTTTCTTCTACTTTAATTAGATGCACAATTTATCCACCCAAATCTACCTGCCTGTAATTATCATTTTGGTCATAGTGATGCTACGTTTTCAATTGTGCTTTTTAAAGATGTTAACAGCTTTCTACCCAAAAAAAAGATGTTTACAGCTTAATTAGTATTGCCCAGAAATTACCTTTTTATATTGTGGAAAAGTTCAAGCTAATAAGAAAGTAGGTCAATCTTAATTAGGTCTATTCTCCCAACCTTAATCCACTAATTAATTAAAATCATAACACATAGAGTCAAAAAACATCAACACAATTTCGACCAAAAAAAAAAAACATCAACACAAAGTGATCCAATCATTCATTTGATGTATCAAAACAAAAAAAAAAAATCAGCTTACTATGTTTTTTCTTCCTATATCAAATAATTCCCTATGGAGAACAAATTAAAGCATTTTCAAATTTCAAATGCGTCCCAATTAGCCTTGTTTCTAGGGGTGTTCAACGGGTCGGATCGGGTCGGGTCGACCCACAAAAAATTTAAGAAGTGACCCGTGATCCGACCTGTGGGTTTGCGGGTCGGGTAGCGGGTCGACCCGCTTGACTTGGTCAAGCTCTTATTTTTTTTGCAAAACGAATATAAATTGTAGATCGACCTCAAATACGGTGAATTTTTCAAAAAATATATATCTTTTAATACTAGTAAAACTATTAAAAGACAAATTAATCCTAAAAAAATACATTTTAATACTACTAAAACAATAAAAATATATATACTTTTAAAACGTAACGGGTCGCGGGTCGACCGATAACCCGCGGGTTTAACCCGACCCGACCCGCGCCCCGCAAACTCAAAAAAAATCGACCCACGACCCGACCCGTTGAACACCCCTACTTGTTTGTGTGCAAAACAATGAAAGAGCATGAATACATTAGTTAACCATTTCATTTCCATCTTATATAAATTTGGTGTTGTTATTATTCTACTCCATATAGGTGAAAAAATCTGTTTTTTTTAATCAGCTACTTTTATAAAAAGATAAAATTTAAAGTAAAATAAATTATGATTTTATTTTGTAAGAAATCATGCAATGACTTTGTTTAATTGATTTTTTTTCATAAGTATAATTGTAGAGTTTTAACAGAAGTACGACACCGAAATTGTGGAGGAGATCCTCTATCCTCATACGGTGTCCTCTCTATGTGTCCCTTAGATTCCATTGGTTCTCATCCCCTCTAACTAATTTATTGATTTTGTTTTAATAAAATTATATGGATTAACCAATCAAATTGAAGGGGACACATGGAGGAGACACCATATGAGGATAGAGGATTTGGACCGACGAAATTGAGCCAAATCTTCCGTCCCCTAGCATGTCCCCAATTTGAGGTCCTCCACACTGCTTCGTATATTAATTAGTATTGCTCTATTAAATCAACATACAATTAGTGCTACACAAACTTTGAGGTAATTGTAAGTTGCTCATGTAAGTAGGGATTACCAAAAAAAAAAGGAAAGAAAAATAGCTTAACTACCAATTTAATTCATAACAAGTCAATTATTTTCCCTAACTAAAAGAGTCACTTGATTATGCCATGTTAATGGTCGTCTTAGCTTTCAACTCCGTTGCTTTAGCCTCTTCATTGGTTAACCCACAATATACTCCGTATAATGCAATTTGGGTTAGCCCAAGCAAAACTCCCAATGCACAAGAAATCTGCATCAAAAGCCCATAAAAGTTATGGCCTAAATCACAAATATCGGCTCAAAATTAAACAGATTCATGGAATTGAAGAAACAAGAATATACTACTTACAACGACGTATACATCAAAGGGTAAGAACCCATAGATAGTCCAAACAACCGCATTAATAAATGAGGCTAGTGTGAGATAAAACGGCATGTAATGTACACTTTTTGTGGTAATCACCATTTTCTGCAAGTTGTTCAAATTGATGACTCCAATTGGGACTATAAAACAAATAACATATATATATATACTTGGGATGAAATATAGCAAAGATCAAATACAAAGTAAGTAACATAATTACCATGACAAATAGCGGTGAAGCATACATTAGAATGCCGGTAATTGTCCCAAAAATCCCGACAATGAGAGTCCGAGACTCGGTATCATGGACCAAGCTAAGAACCAAAGATGCGAGCATCCCAACAACAAACATCTCAAGAAGGACAATTGAGATCAGTTGAATCCTTTTCTTCATGCCATTTGAATAGACTATGAAGAGCGACAAAAAGACAAACTCGATACAACAACCGGATAGATTCACGATGAAAATCCAAGTCGAGTGTGGGTGCACAAAAGGGAGCGCATAGAGCATCCATGTCATGCACTTCAACAACGTAAGAAGGTAAGGAAACGGAGAGTATTGAGCCACCGAGCCATTCTTGCATATCTCAAAGAATGTTGGCCTATGGATCAAGATAACACTTCATTTAGATGTCACGTTCATATGAGTTTGTGACATTTTTAACGTGTTCGTTACCAAAAGTATGTGTACTTACATAGGAGAAAAGAGGAGAAGGATATTAGTGACATTTCCTGCATATTTAAGTAAAGATATGATTCAATCTCAGTAAGTCTATATGTCAATGTTGATTGATTAAATTCCATACATACAAATGATACAATTAGAAATTGAACTTGGAGTTTTGAATCAAAACTTACCAACAATGCCAACCACGTTACGCACCGTATCAACCGATACCATACTTTCGAAGGTGTGAAGAAGAGATTTAAAGAGAAAGATGGCTTTTTGTGCTAACTTGGGAGGAATTAGAATGGATGAAAACTATGTTTTTGTGGGGAATGTACTTAGATGAGTTTTATAGTTGAATTGTTTGTGGTGCCTTTTTTTACAGCTATAATAGTTACACTTCCAGTTGTCTGGGTTATTGAGTTCAAATTGAAGTCTATAGGAATTTGGGTACCTTGCATGCCAAGCTCATACTATAGGAATTTGGATAACTTGCATGCCAAGCTCATACTTTTTTTTGAGCTCAAGAGTTGAATATACAGGTGTAATAATTAATACAGTTGATACCATATATGTGCAAATTTTGATTAACAGAGTCATGAGGTTGGGTTTTGCATAGTTATAAAAATATACTAATTACAGTATTTATGTACATTGCTTAGTTGGCTACTCTCATGTTCAATTTACCTCTTGATGGCATCCAGTTGTCAGGTGCACATATAAGCTGCATTCATCAGGACCATATCATTAATCTGTAATGTTTCAGCATAATGTTTTTATTTCCATTTAAATAAGGATGGATGTACCAACCTTATAGTGATCACTTATAGTACGAATCAAAGAGTCAACAACTACAAAGTTTGTCAAGGGAGATGATTTTCTCAACCGAACGAGCTTTCTCCTAGAGTATCAAACCCCCCTGTCTAAATTGTATCCATTAATCCAAACAACATGAAAAGAAACGTTCTTTTTTAAAACATATTCAAATGATTCTCTTACAAGTCAAATCCCAACGTAGTCAAAAGCATATTCAAATTTCAAATGAATACCAACCTTGTTTATGTACAAAACAAGGGAAGAGTAAGATTGCATTAGTCATCATTTTATTTCCATCGTATTATACTAATAATACTATTGCTCAAATGAATCAGCCAAATAGATACAATTAGTTGTTGATGAAGTTTGAGGTGATTTAAATACCAACATTAGGGTTGCCTGCTCCTGCTGAGGCAACGCCCATCCCACCTACATGATTCACGAAAACTCCCGAGTCGTTTCGGCTGTTCAAATCCGATAGACCGACTTTCGAATCCTCCAATTCGCTCACAAGATTGTCAATCTTTCTAAACTGATACGGCCATCTTGAGTTGTAGAGGAACTGCCTCAGATCAAACCGATTATCCTCGGGAGAATAACTCTGCACGGGATCAAATAAGTGTTCAGTATTTTCAAGAAACATTTCTACATTAAATTTCTGACCAGATGGATCTTCTGCACATTTTTGAAATTGTGAAGGGTGCTCTTACCTCTGCATGGTAGGAAGGAGTCAAAACAGTCATTTTATGACGGTTGATGGAGTAGTACTTGAAAAAGTACTTCACTTTCTCCGCAGTTTCAGATGGTGTCAATTTTGAACCCCATTTGAAGCACAGATTCTGCATCAAGAACAACCAACCATGAAATAAAAACTAATGATCCTCGGTAAATTGCTGTGGGGTGATTTTCTCTCCCAAACATAGCCAATACTAATACATATGAGGCTATTAGCCTTCGTAGGCTATAGTTTGTATCTATGTTTGATTCCTATTTCACCAGTACGTCAGTTGAATAGAAGATATCAAAGTATAAAAGAAGCATGCATACCTTAAACATGGATACTGGACCACAACGGAAGATCTTTCGTAATCTACCATAGACAGAGAGTTCCTCATATGTCATTCCCATGTCCACTTCATCAAGCTGATTCAACATAAGACATGTAGCATTTCAGAGCACTAAACTTATAATATCATATACAAACATCACGGTAAATCAGGATTTTTCCTTTCTTCCCTTGGCAATATGAGCATGTAATAGGGACAGGGGAAAATTCAATTAATTTCTAGAAACTACAAGACATCATCCATACAGATAAGCTATTATCTTATGTGGCATACCTGGGTGTAATCTGATCGAATTGGCTCCAGTTCAGCAGTCGGAGGCGCAGCTTCAACTTCTGCCAAGGACCTATAACCTAGATGCTTAGCAGCCCATCTCAAGAATGAACGAATATCTGTCTTGCTGATACTGCCTATAGGATTAATGTCGGCTGCACTGCAATCATACTGTGAATAGGATATGAAATGTGAGGTCCCTTGAAATGCAATGTTTCCTATTATAGTACAAGTTTTCTGTAGGGTTTTAGGTGTGTAGCTGGCCAATAATGGTGTCATGACATGAATGACTATATTAGTTTAAAGTCAGGTAAAGTAACAGGACGACAGTACATTTTTGAATTTTGGCTGAGCGAAAAAGAAATAAAACGATTTGGGTGACATATGATACCCTACCTTTGTTAAGTAACCACGCAATCCTTCGTCCACATTTGAGCTTCCAAGAACAAGATAAAACCCTGATCTACTGTGAACCCAAGGCATGAGTGATGCCAACATAAAAGCTATTACCATTCTAATTCGAGCTTGGATGTTCTGCAAGCCCAAATTTTCAGCATTTGATCCTCCATCCATCTAAGGCCACAAGAAGGAACGGTCAGAATTGAAAAGTACAGCGAGAACAATCTAGTTGTGGCAAGAAGAAGTTCTCAAAAAGTGCAGGTGAGCATTTACCTTATAACGAGGGCGCTTCCCCGTCAGTGTCTGGAATAATGAAAGTAGAGCCGATATGACACTGTCTATGCACACATCAAGATGCCATGATCCAATTTCATCAGCCAGAACTTTGGCACGAGATTTTGTGGCTGCAGAACTGCCAATCACAAGTCCCAACAATTATATCATAATTGCAAAGCAAGGAATTTAAGTTTACACTTGGAAGCTAGGATCTCAATAACCTGATTGAGAAGTTGAAAATTGTTTTTTATGGAGTATGATATGGTAAAAGGTGAATATGACGACTGAACAATTTCGAAGACATGAATGCTTACCTGTTTTCAGTTCCCATGAACACAGTATAAAATATCCTCTTTGCAAATTCCTTGCTGTCAGTTGGAAATTGTCCATCAGGATATTGGCCAATCCGTATAGCGTCAGCCTTCACTTGCTCATCTCCATCCTGAATATCTGGATGTCAACACGCGTATTTGGTTGATTGTTAATATCAGGCAAGAGATAAAAAAAATGCTATGTATTCAAGAACAGGTTTACAAGAAATATGTATAATTCAGTAGTTCAAAACATATTCGCAACTGACCTTTGACAACAAGCTGACACATGCAACCAACAATGGCAGCTACAGAAGAACTATCTGCACCACCAGAAAGGGGTAATAAGAAACCAGATGCTCCACTTCTTCTCAAGTAATCCCACATCCAGCAAGCAGGTCCAAATGCAATCTCTTCCTCAGGCTCATGATACTTGATCTAAATCAAGAGCACCTCTAGTAAGCAAATTTAATCAGCATAAATGATCAATGTTAGATACACATGAATACTTGCAGTTTGTCTTTGTTTGGTCATGTTATAGGGAAGAAACTCTAACCTTAAGTGGGGAAGAAAGTGGAGCTTGCAAATTAAAAGGTTGGCAGAGCTTGTAAGGTACTGGTACTGAAACAACTCTTGTCTTGTTACTAGCCTGCTCCTGAAAACTGCTTATGGAGCCTCTAAGACTAGCAACCTGGAAAATGAGAAACATAGCAATTTTATACAGTAGTCCGAGTGATCACCCATCAGAAGACATGCAATGGGAAAAGTATTATAATTTGCGCAGGTAGAATATTAGCGTGCATGATTAGTGATGTACACATTTTGAAAAGCCATGACAGCCAGATAGTGAATTGATACTCCTAACTTCTTACGTTTCTACACTAAACAATAATTGCATTGAAAGCATAACAGCAACAAATATGTCATTTTTGCTTCCCTCAAATATTGGAGTAGTAAAGTATTCAACAGCATAAGCAGATGTAACTGAAGCAAAATAGAATATTTTCCCACGTATAAAGGTATCAAATAAAAAAGGAATAACCTACCGCATCAAGGTCAACTAGAGCAACCATGACCTCGACATCCTTTAAAGAGAATTGTGATCCTTGAACAACCACATCTCCATTCACAACAACACAAGAGCATCCATCTGGGCAACCATAGTTTGATGAAAAGTAAAATCCATATTAATAAATCTATTGATATAATAAATTTGGGTTTCAAAACAATAGAATAAATGACAAGGCATAAAGATCTCTGAGTACCAAAAATCAAATAGAAAAAAAATGCAATCAACTAAGAAACTGTAACATACCATAGTACAAGCGACCACCATCACATCCTTGTTGATTGCTGTACATATAAACCCCTCCGCGGGTATGAGTAGCACTGATGAAAGCACGCATACGAAGGTCGAGCTTTCTTAGCTGGTGATGGCTTCCACTAGCATTCAGAAATACTTCAACACCATTTAGTGCAAGCTCCGCATGAGGAGGAATCGGAGTAAAAAGCTCTTCACAAACTTCAGCTGCCACCGCTCTGATGAGAAAACAAACGTTAAGAGTTCACAGTGGAACAATGATGTGTAGTGATTGCATGTGAAGATATCACAACCAGACTTCTATATAGCCACAGGTCATCAGGAAATCAAAAAGAAATCCACAAGAAAGAGACTATTTCATCATATGCTTCATTCAAAATTTGAACATGACGCAGCATAAAAGAGGTGGAAGCAGGCAAATTCATGTTTACAATCCACCATCAAATGCCTCATTGCATTCATGACAAAAAGAAGAAGTTTTGTCAGAAATATAAATAAAGTTGTAGTAAGAGGATAGTAGCAGCATACGTGTCTAAAAACTGGATAAATCCATAGCCAAAGGGCACGGTTTTCTGTGATAAAGCCTCAGCAACATCAAGTGGAAGTTGAAAGTCCACAATCTGGTCTTTTTGCTTCCATGAAGTGAACCAGCGAAGCTCCCTGTAGTTGCCATCATTAGCAAGCCACATTTTGGGGCGTATCATAATAATCTTCCTATTCATACAGAAGACTTGACAGTTGTAGCGCTCCGATCCATTAATAATTGGCATACCAATGCTGCATAAGATGTCATCAGTCAAGTCCCCCAGCAATATATCTTTTAGGCAATCCCACCTGCATAAGAACCAACCTTCTGATCTTAGCTCATAAAGAAAAAAAAAGGCAAAAATGCAGAATTCAAGAAAATGCGTCTACCAGTTCACCAACGGAATTTGAGCAAAAAGGCTTTTACATGCTACCAGTACCTCTCCAAACAACAATCATGCATGAGTTCTTACACAATGTAGAGGCATAAGCCACTTTCCAGCATTAAGAAAACAAAGAGCAACTCTGACTGTTCAAAATAAATGTCTACTGATCTACAAAACCAATATTCTCTTTGCCTTTTGCTTTAGAACTAGCACTTTTTACCATTTAGGATCTAGGATGTTGAATTGGATTGCCTAAAGAGAGAGAGTTGCACTGAGCCTTCGGCTACTAATAAATCTCACTATCCTGACAATCTGGGCATTACCTCTCCACAATCTTTGCACAATACACATCTTCCCAAAAAACGGTGTAATACTAATAAATAAGGTAGGGAAATCCCTAATTGAGTAACCTTAACCATGCTCTAATTTATCTCGCATTACCATAGCAAGAGAAGAACAACTTCTTCAGATTTACACACGGCAAACCAAAGTTTCCAGGTCTCCTTTTCACTTTTCATGCAAACAGATTTCTCTGTTGGCCTATATCATTATTCAAACTGAAATCACAAGCTCAACCTGAAAAGCTAGATTCCTCATTTCAACATAACAAGTTGCTTCCAATCAACCACACAGAAATGCACAAATTCTGACAAATACCGTTTTCATTCTCCCCTGATTAGTGATCTCTCTCTACTTTAGACTACTAACATTCAAACTAGATATGGAATTCCACATAAATAGAGCAAGAGTATGAATTTCTCACGCGTGGACAATGGTATCAAGTTCGAGGAAGTGGTCTTCGCATCCATAGCCTGTAATCTCGAGCTCAGGGCCGAGACGGATCACAGCTCCTTGTTGCTTAGCACTCGAAATCGAATCCTTGATATTCTTCAAATTGCAATCGAAATCCATCGCCCATTGGTTCAAATTGCAAGTTGCCACCTTCAACAACCTCATTTTTCACAGAGATAGAGAGAACTGGTTTCCCTCTGAAGAAGAATTTTGCAGAGCGGAGGTTCTTCCGTGGAAATTGAGCGATGGAAGAGGGCATGAGATTCTCAGGGATAGGGCACTTTGTAGGATTCGGGTCTCTGGTCGCACAAGTGACCGAGAAGAGTCAAAGGGTCGTACTCGTATCTGAGTGAGCGGGCGGAGATGACGTCGCCGACGGGTACAGATCCGACGCTGAGATTTTGGGCCTATTTGATTGGGCCGACTGAAGAAATCTGGAAATTGGGCCTTAATTGGGCCAATTGTGTAACCACCAATAGTTTCTGATACTTTGATGTGTAATTAACGACTTTATGGAAAGTGCACATTGGCGTACCTATGTTTTATAGGATTAAGCAATAAAACTCATTTAGGCTAAGCCCGGATTCTGTTTATATTCCCGCCTAGTCAAATAAGGATGTAAGTAATGAATGAATTTCATAGCTACTGTATATATGTAGGAGATTATCATAGTAATATTATTTGGGTAACTGGGTTTATCCAAAACAATTTGCTTAGACATTACCTTCTGCATTCAAATTGTTTATGCTATGCTAAACCCCTTTCTGAAGTAATAATGTAATATACTTGTTTAATGCATCAGTAATTCAGCATTAAAAATTTCACCTGTTGTGACTAAATGCAGCCAAAAGAAAGAAGTCCATTCCTTTTGTTCTTTTTCCTTTGATACTTAGCTTGCTCTACTAGGAGGACCCATGAGCTGAGAATAGAGCAAATGCAAAACTAGTGAGGACATGAAAATGCTGGATTTGCTCCAACATGGGGCCTGCTCAAGAAACAGTGAAGTTTTGAAGCTAGTTGCTTGCAACCTAATTTGATGTCAACATCCATCAGCTCAAATCTAGGTGCTGACATGTGTTGTAATCTGTGGATTGAGTATCCAAGATGCATTTTTCCATGGCTCATCACTTTTGATTAGTGGGTGGTAGACTGGTAGTGGTTGATTGGTGCTATATCCTAGATCTATAATAAGTTATTCTTAAGAGATAAAAAGGAGATATCATATCATACTTTACCTAAAAGCAAGATCTGTGATAGTAACATCACATTTATCATTTGTGTGTGTGTGTGTTTTCTGAGTTTGTAGCCAGATTAGGGAGAAACAAGTGATTATGCTTAATTGTTCTCTGGAATATGCTTGATTCCAAGTTATTAGCATAAAGAGCCTTAGATCATACAATGTTGCATATAATCAGTTGTTCATGAAGCAAAGCTTCAATTTCTGTTCCTGTCATATGAATTTTGAGTTCACCTCAGACCTCAACTATCTTCAATTCTTGATGTTCTGAAATCTGAATCATCTTCTTAGTAACTCACACATCCTTATTGCAAGATTTGAGATCCTTATAGGCAGAGTTGCTCAGTGCATGAAATAAAATCTATTTAAGAACAAAAGGTCAACTTTTTAGTTTAGCATTTGTAGTGAATTGATGGGTGCACCTTGTAATTTCTGAATGAATACAAAAATAAAACCTAAGTATCATCTTGAATTTTTTTTTCTTGATGTAAACTGGTCCTTGTAGTGAATTGAGTTTTTTCTTGTCAGTAGTAATTTAGTGAATGTCCTTTTAGCTTCTATTTTGTTGTCCATAACACCTTTAATTAGAGCACATTTGAAGTATTTTCCAACCGGAAATTTGTTACTTAATGATCAAATTTTACCAAGTTTGTAACCTGTCTTGAGCTAATATAGAAGTTTAAGCTCAAAAAAATAAAAATAAAAATAGAGCACTCTTAGTTTCACAAGGCTAATTCTTCACTACCTAACCTTAGCTATAGAATCATGTCTGATGGAGATTGATTACCTAAAGTATATTCTCACTATAAGAAAATATTTATGTTCCACATCAAACATAATTAAATAATCTGAAGATGTGGAAGGGAAGTCTTCTGGTTTTGCTCCAACAGAGCAGAGCACAAAGTTGTAGTGCTTCCAAGGTCAGTGGAGTTAGTTTATGGATCCTTCAATTATAATTTTAAAAAAGGCCTAATTTTACAAGTGCTGAATTTAAAATCCCATGAAGAAAGCTAGGAATATCCCTTAGCAAGAAACTTTGCATGTAAAGCCAAGAATGTTGAATTAGGGCTTAAACATTTGGTGGGTTAGTGGATTTTTGACATCACATTAGAGATTCACCTCTTGTAGTTTAAGAGATTATGTGGTTAGTGGGTAGTGTTTAATACTAGTTTGAAGAATAGATTATACAATGACGGAGGTGGTGCTAATATTTTGTGTCACGTTTGATCTTTTTTTTTTTTTTATATAAGTGCAACCAAACTTGTGACCATAATCTCAAAGAAAATTGTGCCAATCAATAAAAGTAATTGGGATATGGAAATCCAAGAGATTTGCAAATCTAATCAATATCTATATATATATATATATATATACTTCTAAACCTGAAGCAGTTAATGACAGTTTTGTCATTAAGATTTTTCTAAACAATTCACCCTATTTGTATTAACTGACTTCTATAATAATTTTCTATCCATTTATATTAAATAGATTTTGTGGAATACAAATTTACAAGTGGATATTTACTTGATAGTATTCATCTTGATTTTCTAGATAAAATATAATTATAAAGATCTCAATGGATTACGTACAAGTTGATATTTTACTTGATATCTAACTATCTATCTATCTATTGGTATATACTAAACTGGAATAAATTATAGGATTTGAATTCAAAATTAATAACGTAGTTACATCTATGTTATATGACCACAATATTTCAAATCACACTCTTTATTAAAGTAATAAATTACATTTCAACCAAAAAAAATAGATTACATCTATGCTTTTACCATATAAGATTGAACTTTTTTTATCTCCCCATATAATACATGGTATCTTTCAAATATATCTATTGAAATTATAACAAAGATATCGATCAAATGGATGTGTTGGTACAAACAGAATCCATGCTTCAACTATTTATTTCAGTTTACATAAAAGATACGTATATCATATTTGATTTACATACTAAAACTACCAAAATACGGAGCTTTTCTACATAGATAAAATAAGTTTATACCCAAGATTAAATCTTATACATTTTATTAGTGATATATGGGTTTATTCAAGTATTTATTGAAATTACTTTAAAAAATATATACATGACAAATAAGATAGATATGCACATCTCTATCTTCTTTATCGTAATATAATACATGATATATCAATAGGCCTTTTTTTAAAATAGAAAGTACATTGAATATATATATAAATTTTCATGTACATGTTCTATTATCTTGACTTTTTGAATAAAAACTTACATGGATAACATGTATATAATTTGTTAATTTTATCCATATACAAAATACCATAAAGATAGATCTTTGTCCCTATGTATTCACATGAGACTTAATTGAAGGTTGCATAGATATTTTTTTATTGGTACAATATTATTTTTTGTTATTCATCTTTTGGTGTTACCGATTGTTCACTTCATAATGTTTTGAGTTTCACAAACAAATTTATATAGTATAAGTAATTACAAAATATTGTTCTTATTAAATATTATAATTGACCTTCTTAACTCGCTAACTAATCGGAACTTGCTAATAACATGTCATGACTTGAACCGACTTGACCCATTCATTACTTGAACTCATACAATAACCTTTCGTTAGCCGATCCAAATTGACCTTTAATCCGATTGACCTGAATTTGCACTTAACTCCAAATGATCGAAACAAACCGAATCGAACCACTTGAAAAATCTAATATGAATAGTATTGATACATTAAGATTAATTACATATCGAGTTAATATATTTGACATGTAAAAATGTAATTGTACAAAATATTTTATAACTTCTTAATCCTAAATATGCACATTTGTTGTATATGTATGGAGATGATTTTATAATGGAAAATTTTATAAAAAAGTATCAATGCATCAAGAACAAACTATTATTTAAGTCGGTTTGATGAGTCGGTCATTTTGATTTCGATTTAAGTACAACGTTGGGAGATTTATATGGAGAATAAACCTACTGATGGGGTCGATTTGGTAGGTTGTTCATTTTAAGTTCAAATTGTGTACAAATTTCGACCGTTATGTCTGAAGAATAAACAATTAGTTGGGTCAGTTCTATAGGATTGAACATAAGTTTGGGTTGTCATAAGTGGAGAATAAACTTATTTATGGGTCGATTCTATATGTTGGTCATCTTGAGGTTAGATTGAGTATCAATTTAAGTTTTTATATGTGGAGAATAAACCTATTTATGGGTCGGTTCTGTATGGTAATCATTTTCAGTTCAGATTGAGTACAAGTTTGGGATATTACATATGGAGGATAAAGCTATTATTATGGTAGGTTCGGTATGTTGGCCATTTTAAGTTTGGATTGAGTACAAGTTTGAATTTTTATATATGGAAAATAAACCTATTGATAAGATTAGTTTGATGGGTTGATCATTTTGAGTTTGCATTGAATACACATTTGGAATGTTATATGTACTAATAAGGTTGGTTCAGTAGGTAGTTCATTTGAATTCGGATTATGTACAAGTTTGAGTCGTTGAAATTTACAGGTCGATTGGATAGGGTCATTGCAAGTTTGGTTCAGTTGGGTTTGGGTTAGTCGGTTTAGTTCGAGATTGGATATATATTCACGTCATCAATTTTTGAGCCAAGTCCAATTGGTGAAGGGAATTGACTATTTTACGCATCTGTTTGACACCAATATTTTGAACCAGCTTGATGACGAATGGAAGTTTTTATTATTATTTATTTTAATAATAAAATGTATATAACTTTATATATGCCATTTTAAAGTTAGATTTATGACAGTAAGTTATAGTATCATAGTTTATATGTAAATTAGTATATTATATTTTTTAATTAAAAAAGTTTTTGGACAAGCACTAAATCATTAACTATGTTCACACAATCAAATTTGAGTTTACTATACATAGATTCATGTCACTAAAATTAATCAATTGGTCAATTTTAAATGTTGAAGTTTTCACAACACTTATCGAATTTAATAAATTATGTATTTAATTTATAATACATATATCTTATATAAATTAAAATATTTTAAAATTTATCAAATAAGCCCCGGGCAAGGCCCGGGTAATAACTAGTTTATGCTAAGTATGAGATCATCAGCATTTGTTTTCATAAATCATCGGCTTTTCTGTATAGCGCACCCCCGAATTACTTTATAGCGCACCCCCTTTGTCCATTAAAAAGGGATGGACGGTTCAAACATGACCACAGAAAAGCCGTGGACAAGTTAACATTGTCCATACATTTTGAACGGCTGAGTGTTACAATCTTAGTTCAAGAACCTTGTCCAACATTTTTTAATGGACATTAGATTTTCGTCCATGACAAACATGTGGACCTTTAAACGTTGTCCATGGTATTTTTATGGACATATCGCGTTTCTCCATTTATTTATAATGGACGATTTGTCAGAACGTGGAGTTCGCCGTTCGCAGATCTGAAAATCAAATCGTACTTAGGGTTTATACTTGGAGGAGGTGGGCCGGCGGCTGGTTGGTGGCTAGTATCGGTGCACGCGGATCGGAGTTGGAGGAAGAGGCATCGGTGCTCTCTGGAGATGGCGGAGTTGGAGCTCGACGGCTGCTGGTTCGTCGCTCCCCTATCAACAAGGGGAGCTCGCCGAGGGCGGAGCCGCAAATCTGTTGCGGAGGAGTTTGGAGGGGAGCTCGCCGGGACGAGAGGGGAGTTCCGAGGAGTTGATGTCTTGTCCGACGGCGGCGATGGGGGCTGCTCTTAGAGTACGGCGATGCACAGATTGAAGAGGCCGGGGAGGGTGAGAGCACAGTCGAGGGTTTGGGAAGGCTCGGAAGATACAAAATGGCGATGGCATTATTGTAAATAATCAGATTTGGGTTTATATACATGCGTTAGAAAGCAAAATGATGGTGCGTTAAAAAGATTTACCCATCATGTAGGTATATTTCTGAGAATATGCATTACTTAGTGTGATTTCTTACGTGTGATGTACGTAATTATATTGTACGTGATCAAACTTTGGAAATTGACTCCCGCTTAGTCAAAAAGAAGGCAAATGGCATGGCCTATTATTCATCCAAAACCATTAATATCAGATATTTGAAGGCAAATTAATTAGTGTTGCAAATTAAAACATGCTAATCTCACCAGAGTATTTGGAGACAAATTTCTTAAAATGAGAAACCAAAACACGATGACAAAACCAACTACGGAGTATATCATTTATATGGCCATAATTTTTTTTGTTGCTGTTTCATTTTAAGGATATTCTGAACAAACCAGGTGATAGAAACCAACTATGCTTGATGCATCAACACACTGGTTGAGCACTCATGTGTTTATTATGAAATCTCGGATTGAAGAAGAAACCAGTACTACTCAAAATATTAATTGGAAGATGAAGAAAAAAACTAACACTAAAACAAATTGATAGCTTGTAGGGATGATTATCTTTCACAAATATTTCGTTTGGGAAAAACTCTTATGCAACTAAAAGTAATTGAAATAACACATTAATAAACTAACACTACTACAATTCAGGCCTATTGTGGCGGGTTTTGGTGGCGGTTGGGTTATGGTGGCGGTTTGTGGTAGCGGTTTGTCCTATAGGGGCGGTTTAGGGGGCGGTTTTTTAATTTCGATACTATAGGGGCGGTTCTTATAATCTATAGGGGCGGTTTATTTATTTGGATAAAAATAAAAAGAAATCTGGCGCATCTAATAATAGGGTGGGCGCGAAATTTTTACTCCCCAATTGAAAGCGCGTACTAAAATTTTGGGCAAAACCCTAGAGGGACAGAATTCCTCTCTCGCACGCTCATCCCCAACTCTCTCTTCCCTCTCGATACGTCGCCGGCAGTGAAGCGGTTCCGGCCGCCGGCTCCACCCCGCATTCGCTCTTCGCACTCCCTCCTCGGTCCGCCCTCGCCCACTTCTGGCTCCTAACTCGCCCGCTTCTGGGTCCGCCCTCGCCCAATCGTCGCTCCGCCCTCGCCCTCCCTCCTCGCGACGCCCTCACCCTCCCTCGTCGCTCCCTCGTCCGCACGCCCTCACACCGGTTTCCAGGGCGATCTCCACTCCCGTCGCCCCTCTCTTCCGATCTCGCCGAAACCCTAATTCCACCCCCTCAATCTCACCATCTCCCTTTCTCTCCCCGGCCTCCGCCTCCCGATTCCTCACCCTTCCATGTTCCGGCTTCCAGGTGCGGGCTTCCGCCGAGCAATTGAAGAACGCCGGCGAGCTCATCGACTCCGTTGAGACTTTCATCTTCGACTGCGACGGTAAACCTTTTCTGTTCCCTTGCCCCTCGATCTCCTCCCTCTGTCTTTCAATTTGTGGTGTTATTGAGTAGATAATGGAGCTGGTGGTAGGATCGATTGGTTGGTCTGGAAAATTGGAGAATTGAAGATTGGGAAATTTTGATGCTACCAGGTGTTATATGGAAAGGGGATAAGCTGATTGATGGGGTCCCGGCAACCCTAGACATGCTCCGTGAACTAAACGGCTGGCTGCTACCATTTGCATTGGCGAGGATGGCATCTTGAAGGAGCTCAAGCTCGCTGGATTTCAGTACCTTGGTGGCCCGGTATGGTACATCAAATTGTGGTTTGCTCAATTGCAATTATATAGCTGGTGTTTACTCACTATGTCTGCTTATCCTTATCATATTCACTGGAAAAAAAAATGCTAGTTGCGCACTTTAGAACCTTACGCATGACTCTTGAGCTTGGAACATCTAATCTACTATACAAATGCTGAGTTGTATGCATTAGTGTAAATAACATACATGTACTTCATAGCCATGTTACTGTCCTTTTGGATGTAAAGCTAATACCGGTCATCTTATCCAGACAGACGGAGATAACAAGATAGAGCTGAAACCTAGACTCATGATGGAGCAAGATAAGGATGTAAAATAGTTTCCGAAACTTCCAACTCTCTTTCATTTATTTGCTTTAACATAATTGCACTAAGAATTATTAAAAAGGAAAACAAAATCATAGAGCAGTTCTTATTCAATTATACATTGAATTATAGTGTCCTTGACAACTCTGGTTGATACTTGAACAATTTTGTCTTTAGGTTGGAGCTGTTCTGGTTGATCCTATAGTGAGTATTTCGACTTCCAATTCATTCTTCTTGTTGTCAATTTTCAATTCTTGAAGAACTGCAATCGAATTGGTAGATGCAAAAGGGGAAAGAAAACTCAAGCACATCGTGTTATTCAGGTTTAGTTTAAATTTTGAGAATTTTGAGAATGGAATTGAGTGTTTGGATTAAAGAATTGAAAACTTCGTACCAGAAAATTAACCTTCAACCTTCTTGCTTATGAACCACTTGTAAGTTTGTGTTTAGAAGCTCTCATTCCTGAATAGGCTAATTGAATAGCTGAAACTATCTGGCAAATAAAGTTTGTGGTTATTCATGCTACAGGTTAGGGTGTATTTCGCTTGTGTAATGTATATTCAAATCCTACCATAGTAGATTCCTTAGTCTGTTAATTGCCCTATTGCAGGACTGACAAGATCAATTCCAGTTGTAGAAGATTTTGTTCATATCTTATAATATTAAACTCATCTTATTATGTTTTAATTTTATCTCTCAAATTATTTGCGTGGTTATGTTATGATTCATTTATTCTAAACTTGTTTTCATTTTCTTTCATCTTACTATAATGTTGTAGTAGTTGTATCTTTGGCAGTGGACATACAGCTCATATGAAGAGCGCAGAGGAAACAATAAGACATGTAAAGTCATATAGGGATCTGATGTACATGCAATGTATTTGTCTACTGCTTGTTTCTGTTGATGTTTTAGTATTGTATTGTAGAATTACCAACCATGGAATGGTGCAGACTGCTTTGTCAGTGTGTATGCTATTTTGGCGGATTTTTGGGGTCTATTTGGCATGTCTGTGGTGGTTATTATGATTGAATTTGAATGTATAGCCATGGTGTCTTAGGGTAATGTTTAAGCTCATACTGTTGCACCTAGGCAGAGATTTGGTTAGTCAGAAAAGAAAAGGGGAAAAACATAAGAAAGAAAGGGAGGAGCTAAGTCCCACTTCTATGAGTTTTGTCTGTTATTCTTAACCTTTGATCATGATGCATAATTGTTCATGATGTTCAATTGTGAATATATGAGAAGATTATTAGTATAACCTATGCTTGAGACTTGAGACTACTGCACTCCCCATGTAACCAATTTTGTTGTTCGCTTAATATCTTTTTCATTTCAGTCATTTTTTTATCTGTTGAGACTTGAACGTGTCAGATATTGTAATCATCAAGGTTTGAATTCATAGCTCAAACAGGGGAATTTTGTTAATTTATCCTTAGTATTTATGTTGTAGGAGGCAATTAAATGTATGCGCCATTCAAAGCGAACTATTTTGACAGCAGATGATGTTGACAGTGCACTCAAGCTGAGAAATGTTGAGGTCAGATCTGCTTTCCAGTGTATTATTTGCATATTTTAAACTATTTCTGTTATCCAATGTTTAGTTTGTAGACTTTATTGCCTGTTTATTTACATATTTTAAATTCCATTTTTTCTTTTTTTTGCTCAGCCTTTATATGGCTTTGCCTCCAATGATCCTTTACGACTTATAAGAGCTGCTGGGCACAAAGATCTAACACTGCTCACTTCACCTTAACTGTATCTCCCGTCGGTTTAATAAAAAATTTAATGCATTACTTAGGTGTAATTATATGGACATATAATTATATATATGCATGCTTCTGAGTTTATTTTGAGGACAGGGTAACGTAATGAAAAAGTAGGATGGTGTTACTTTTGTATATGCATTTGGGGCGTTAAATTAGTAATTTCTGATATCCTATTTTCTGTATGCTGCTGATAGTACTCTAGAATTGAAGAAAACTTATCATGGTTAACACATTTCTCAAGTACGGTTTTATACTATAATCAAGAAGCTTGACAGTTCCTTGATCGTGCAGCACTTGCAGCTCAGCCCCCCTATGTGATCAGAATTTTGTGTATGGAGGCACTTGCAGCTCAGCCCCCTTATACTGGCTCTTGGCTTGTGACATGCACAACTTGAAATTGTTTGGTGTTTTGTGAACACTTAGCTTAAAAGCAAATTCAAGTTGCTAACATTCTTAATGTAATTGATGATGGTTTAATATTAATATAAATGACATTTTATCATTAATTTTGAAATTTTTGCTTTTGTATATATGTAAAAAAAATCATTTCACATGATATTATATTTAATTTGACAGGTATATATACAAAATAAGCAAATAATATTATATTAAAATGTTTATTATCAAAACCGCCACAATAGCTATAGGATGGTTTGTACTGACAGGCCAACGGAAACGCTACAATTGATCAGAGAAACCGCCGCAGTTGGCCAAAAAAACCGCCGCAATAAACTTTGAAACCGCTGGCATTGTCTAAAAACCGCCACCATAGGTCAAATTAAACGCTGCAAAAGGTGGGATAAAAACCGCCACCTTAGATGATACAGTGGCGGTTGTATACTATATTACGGCGGTTTTATTTTACATATAGAAACCGCCACCTTAGCTTTAAAAACCGCCACTATAGACCTATAGCAGCGGCAGCAGACGGGGCGGGTGCTCAACCGCCACCTTAGGCCTTTAGCGGCGCTTTTAAAGCATTTGGTAGCGGTTTTTGACCGCCCTTAAAAGCTTGATTTGTAGTAGTGTAAGTTTAATCATAACATTTTTTAGCATGAATAAACTATATGTGAGAAATAATAAATGAAAAGATAGACAAAAAGAAGAAGTTATTTAATCGTGAAAGATAGTCATTCCCATAAGCAAGCTATAAATCAACATCATCTGAACTAAAAAATCGAGGAAGACTCTCATGTGTGACATCAAATAGATCTTCCATATGATTTTCATAGATTATTTTTTAGAAAGTTGGAGGATTTGCTTTAGCCAAAATCTTGATTTGGCTAGAAGATTTTCCTTTTAACAAGTGCTAAAATAATGTTTTGTGCTCTTCTTCAAATGCAACCAAAAATGCCATTGTCACACAATCTTCTTGATAAAATTGCCCCGATATCACCCTAAGCCACTTGCTATTAAACTGAACAATACTTTGGTATATAAAAAGGAAAAATGACTTGACTATGGATTCCTTGGAATCTTCATGCAAGGTTCCAACTTGTGATACCATTCGGTGCTAGCTTTTAGATGAACGCAACTTTTACATGAAGCTTTATTTCTATTTTCCCTTCAAAAAAGGTAAAGCTTTTATCATGTTTATCTCTTATTGTGTTTTTTTATACCGATTTCCTTGACTAATATTCCTAATGAATCAATTTATCATGTTTATCTTGTGTATCGAACTTTGTTTTCATCAGCAAAATTAAGCGCCCACTAAATATTGTCGAAATTTCAAAACGAATATTTTGTTTATAAGGTTTTACATCAATTATAAGAACTCTTATTAGGAAAATAGTTTTCATCAAGGGCTTATCTTAGTTATTATTCCTTTTGTAAGTGTTTATATTGAGCAGTTTAAGCCTTCACCAATATCTATCTATATAATACATTAAAAAGTTGTGTACGGAGTGCATTTAATGCATAGATCAAACCTTATATTTTTATTACGATAGATATACAAATTGACTACAATAATAATATAGCGTAGTGGTTGAGGTCACTTCTTTTATCATTGAGGTCCATGGTTCGAATCCCACTAGATAAATTTGATTTTTGATTTTTTTTTGGGGAAATTTTTGGATGAAAATTAAGAGAGTAGGGAATTAAGTCAATAACAGTGGCCAATCAATTCTTACGATTAACGGGCGCATCAATGGCCGAAAACTTTTAATACTTTATCGGTTATTGTTTGGAATGGAAACGTTCATCAATATATTCAGCGTGATTAATGGTTTTAGAATGGAAACGTTCGAAACCAACGTTGGAGCGTGATCCATCTCAACATGACGATGAAAGTCTGCCAGGCAAAGACGTACGGAAACCGTGGCCTCAAGAAGAAGCTTGTCAGGAAAGGTAAAAGTCGGGAGACTCCTGATGAAGGCGACGAAGTGGAAGGTCTCACTCTCTTTCTCTACTTCTTCTCCCTTCTTCTTTCTTGCTCCTTCTTCGATCTATCAGAATTCAGTAGAGTACTCTTTGAATGTTTGTCATATGGGACATTTTGCATATATATTTCTCTTCCATTTTGCACAGCTATTTTTAGACTGGTTGCATTTATGGCTGCAGGAATGATGCAGAGAGATTTGGTTTCTTTTGCCATGCTGCACTAGAATTTTTTAAACAAAATGGATCACGTGCATCCGGTAAGTCATGCTATGTGATTCAAGTATTAAGTTTTGTCCAATGAATAATCTTTTATCTTGAATAATGGTTAAGGAGCATTCGTTTTCCACATTGTTTACTGAAGATCCTTGGTATGTGATAATGCAGAGAAGTTGTTTACTTGTTTTTCTTAACTTTAAACAATCTATTCTCTCTTTCCTGAGCAGGATATAAATCATTGTCATGATTGGTCAAGTGCACCTGTTGCATGGTCGTATAAGGACCAGTGGACCACTACCGACAGCAAGGTCTGAGTAAGGATCGTATAGTTTTCACCATTCAGAATCTTGAGTTTGGCGCTCAATCCATTGCAAAGGCCATGACATATGCAGACAAGGCTACAACTATAAGTAATATTATCCCTTGTATATATATAAAAGTTAGGTGGTGTCCTCATTTATTGCTCTATTTAGTTATGGTTGCAATCTTCCCTACATAATAAACACCATGCAATAATAATCAAAATAACTACAATAGCATAGTGGTAAAACCTTCCTATAATTATCCAATGGTTGAGGGTTCAATCCTCTATAGCAGCATTTTTGTTCAAATATTTAAAAAAAACCTACGGCATGATTATCAATTCGAGAGTAATTTTTACTTTCTTACTACAAACGGGTTTTACATTAATTCAAATTAGATCCCGTAAAAAACTTATATTAGTTACATAACCTAAACAAAATAAATAAATGTTAAAAGCTTACCTATACATAATATTACGTAATTTTTGCGTACATGAGATTTGCCAACTTTGTCAATGATAATTCACCATTATAACAAATCATTTACATATATATTTTTTGATAAATGGATTACATCAACAAAGATTGTACCTATTCAATTAGTATGGAGTGAATTAAAATTATACTTTTGTAAATTAGTTCAAACCTATAACTCCTAACAGATATCATTTCTGATATTTTTCCACCGAGTCCAACCATTCCAACAAGCTTCATCTTTCCATATAATTAGCACGGGTCATGAATTCCAACAAGCTAAGTATATCAAACTAGAATATGTTTTTTCTAACAAGCTTAGGGGATATTTTTTTAATGTAAATCACAAAATATGTTTATACCTTAAATATATGTGAATTTTTTAAACTTTCATATGTTTTTTATAGTTTTCTATATCTTTCATATGTACGTACGTAATTGGCTTTTATATGCAAATAATGAGTGTTTGTCTCGCAAGTGAATTATATTTTCAATTGATTTATTCCATATGGAATATTTATTTATTTTATACTTAACATAGTCTATTATATTTCATATTACCATACTTTAGTCCATTTTTCACATTCATGCAATTTTTCAATTAAATTTGATTAATAAAGCGTCAAAATAGTTCTTAAACCCGTGCGTAGCACGGGTCATGAATTCTAGTAATCATAAGGAACCACCCAATAATTCATGCCCATTAACGTCCAAAAATGAAAACGTTTAATAACTCACCACTAATCAGAAATCACGTTAGTGACTTGCTTATTGCTTGTTATTATAAAAATGCAGACATTATTGTATATTTGTATCTAAGAAAATAAATTTCACCCTCAAGTCACCGCTAATTGTCTCATGTTTTGAGACTGGCAACCTAACAAACATGTATTATTTCATTATTGTTTATGGTTCTTTCGAATCAAAACAGTATTAATTATGAGATGGAGTAATAATTCAGGGAGTGATTAGTTAGCAAACTTTATTTGACCAAAGCAATTACGAAGTATGTTCTTGTGAGTAGGGGAGGCTGAACAATGAGATTTTTCATGAATGGCCTATGGTTATATTAACTTCGAAATACAATTCATACTCTGTAATATCCATAATACAATTTCGCAATATCCCCCTCAAAGTAACAATGTCCATAATATATGGATGAGAATCAAAATAGTGGAGGGTGGGCAGAAAAAAAGACTACAATGAGTTTTTTTACAAAAAAAAAACACTTTTTAATCCTTTTTTAATTATCTTATTTAAATGAGTTTTTTTACAAAAAAAAACACTTTTTAAAAAATGATTTTTTTAGAAATCACATTTTATTTTAAAAGTAAAATCATTTTTTATATACAAACACTCAAGTTTAACCACCTTAAAATAATTTTTCACTCGACATTTATCCTTTAGGACCAAAATGTTCTTTTAAAGTAATTTTATTTTATTTATTTTAAATTATTCATTTATATAAATAGTAAAAACATTTTGACTATTTTTTAAAAAAATTAAGAGAAAGGAATAATTAAAATAATAAAATATTTTATAAGGGTACTTTGGTCCAAATAGGATAAATTTTCACAGAAAATTAGTGTAAGGTGGCTAAACTTAAGTTTTTGCATCATAAAAAATGGTTTTAGTTTAAAAGAAAAAGGTCATTTATTGAAAAAAATATATTATTTTAATTAACAGATGGTTTTTGGTATAAAAAAACTCTTTTTAAATACCTTGGAGTAATTAATTACAAGTACAATGAAAAGTGAAAACCAAGCCAGCATACTCATGCAAATTCGTTAAAACTGTGGACATGGACTTACATAAAATAAAAATTTTGAAAATTCTGCCCGGTAACCACGAGGTTTTGCAAATTTTGTGTGGTGTCCAAAGTTTTTCGGTATTCCGCATGATAACCACGAGGTTTTGCAAATTCCGCGTGGTGACCTTGCCTATTATAAAATGTTAAAATTATATGAATGCTTACCCATACCATCTAATTAATTACAAAAATACCCTATCTTTAGTTTTTTTTAAAAAAAAAACTATCTACTAATCTATTTTTATAAAACATCTAAATTTATAATTTAAGTACTATATATATTTTTTTTACTCTTTTCCAATGACACTATATATTATTATTTTATAAAATCTTTTATTTTTTATTATTATAAAAAGAACCACATTTTTCAAATTTGTATAAAAAAAAGTTCCTTTTTCAAATAAAAAAATCATACCTAAATTAAAAAAAAACTACCATTTCTTATTAACAAAATATAAATTTGAATTTAATTAATAGTTGAGCTTTTAAGGGGGTGTTTTTTAAAAGTGGGTGCACTAGTTCAAGTAATTTGTTTTTAAAATATAATAAAATTGTTTTTTTCTAAACATAATGTACATATATCATGACATTAATAATGTGTAAAAATTATAGGCTTTTTATGACATGTACAACTCTAAGAACTTTTTATTTATAACAAGTTAACATTTAAAATAATAAAGATTATATATTGAGTAATACTTTTCATTAGGTATTTTAAGAAAATAGATTTGATAGTTTTGTTGAAAAAATCTATTTAAATGATATTTCTAATTAGGTATAATAAATTATTTTGTTTATTTATTTTTTCAAGAAACCTACCAAATCTATTTTGATTTTTTAAAATAAATTGGAAAATTGTGATTCTTTTTTTTTTAATATTAATCAATGGAAGATTTTGTAAAATAATAATATATTGTCATGTAAAAAGAGTAAATAAATATATATATATATAATACTAAAATTATAAAGTTAGTTGTTTTATAAAAATAGATTGGATATTTAAAAAAAATAAGGATAGGGTGATTTATGTAATTAATTAGAAAGTATGGGTAAGTATTCATATAATTTTATTTTTATACTAAGTCAAGGTTACCACGCGGAATTTGCAAAACCTGGTGGTTACCATGCGGAATACCAAAAAACTTTAGGCACCACGCGGAATTTGCAAAATCTCGTGGTTACCGGGTAGAATTTCCCTAAAAATTTTAACACATTTATACACGGACATATTCAAATAAAAAACAAAGAGAGCATAAACTTAGAAGTATCGCGAAACAACTCGCAAAATTGTATACACGTTGACTTGTTTGTTTTTTCCCTAAGTTTCATACTTTCATATATAATCAATCAATTATATAGGCAGCTTCCACTCTTGCTCTAGTTGGGTGTGTACCTTGGTGTATAAAGGTAGGGCGAAACTACTTATAATTCTCGAATTGAAAATTGATCTCATAATCATTATATTGATAAATGACCTTTACATTCAAAGAGAGCAAGAAATATTAAGAGAAAAACTAATGAAAATTTTAAGGTCATAAATTAGTGTCTGGTGGCACAGGCCAACTTGACCATCATTATAAGTGGGATCGATATCACATACTTTTGTTAATCATGATCATTTGATCACCAATCTAGATTCGCTGATACGTCCTTCTTAGCATAAAAAGCATTAATTAGTTGTGGAAGTTGTATTTTTTTCTCTTATTTTTTTCTTTATCGTTATGTTAGACAAAACTGGTTCGGAGTTTAGACTAATTTAATTTCGCTAATACAAGAAACAATCCGAAGAGTTGAAAAATCGTCAATTGACATGAGCCATTTGGTACTTGGCAGTGAAAAAGAGATAGAAAACAAATTAAATCCTTAATTTATAAACTTGTATATGTTCTTTCTGTCATTTTTCCTATTGTTAACTTTCAATTTATCCTGATTATTTAAATCACAGTTATTTTTTTGTATATTCATATTGCTTAATCGATCACATTTTTTAAAGTTGCCAGTGAAAAAAAATTCTAATAACTCAGTATTCGTTCAACTTTAACGTTTTCGGTCGCATGTTCTGCTAACAAGGCAAAATTCTCAAAAAAATAGAGAACCGACTTTCCGCTAGTACGTTCCTTCTCCCGCTCTCCGCTGGTAGTGCAATCGAAGAGACCCCTTTTTTGTAATTTATAGCGGATAAAAGACTAATTAGTTATGTTATAAAGCCAAAGGGCATTTGGTCTAGCGGTAAGACGTTAAGGGGGAGAACCCGAGGTCCTCCGTTCGACTCTCACCGGCGACGAATCCCCAAATTTGAATTTTCAGAGCTTAACTCTCACCCGTTCACGGGTGCTCTAGGCTAGTCCCAGTAGTACTTGAGCTACCTTAATTCTTACCGGTTAAAAAAAATTAAAATGAATTAAACATGCATGAGAGCTAACATACACAACTTCGAGTTTGAAACACTGTAAATTAATATTAACACAAAATAACTTTATATTATAATGGGACCAGCTGTATTTATGCAAATATTCCATTATACACATTTGTTGACAGTTGGAGGTGAACGTTACTCCACAGTATCGAGCCCAGCTAACACGAAGACTAGGAAAGAGTCTGAACGTGGGAAGAATGATTGACCAATCCGAAAAGTTTTCACCTTTTTAATCCAAAGGCAAAGATTCTAGGCCGTAGATTTGACCCGATACACATTAAACCCCTCACGTGCAATCCCACTTTGACCTAAATCTTCTCGTCGGTTCGCGTGCCGGCCGTCCTCGCCGTCCCTCTTCATGATTTCATTATTCTCGCCGACCGGTTCGAGTTTTTTGGTGGTCAACCCGGTCCACTCCATCCAGTTCAAAATTGTTAGTATTGTTTAGTGCAAGTGCATTGTTTCCTTGTTTATAAAAGTACGTAACATTCAATGCACGAATGTAGTACTCAATACGAGTTCATCATTAATTCCGGCCAGCAATGGAAGATATGTTTAATCTAGGGGTTGCACGAAACTATAGTACTCAAAATGTTACTACATTTTTTTCTAAAGAATAAGATAGAAATTCAACAACTTAATTAGACATTTTTAATCAAGGTGTTGCATGAAACTATAAGCAAGATTGATATAAATTCAATAAATTACACATGTTTGTTCAAGATGTCACACTAAACTATAATCGAGATTGAAGTCGATCGCCCATATCAGCTGGCATAAAGGTTCACGTGTCAGTGCGTGATCATATGCGCAATAAACTTATCACATAAGCCCATCAAGTTCCATCATAACTAAAACCAATTGAGAATAGGGGGAATAACTTATATACTTATAGAATAGATTGGATTCAGATCGAACATGATCTGATACCATTTTAAAGTCAATAAACTGATCATCTGAGAGATCGTGTAGGTAATCGAGTCAACCATACAAACCTAATAACTTTCCAACACAAGACCATTTAACAATAGGGGAAGTAATTACCTGGATTGTATTGTATTATATTTCTACTATATTTAAGTGCGATTAAATTAAAAGAGAAGGACTAAAGCGAACTAACAATTGAATAAGAAGCATAGACAACCCTTTTTTTTTTTTTGATCGATCATAGACAACCCTACAGTAAGGCCTAAAAAACGACTAATGTGTATGTATTAATTCAAAACTTAGTTTTCTCTAGAAGACTAAGTTTCCGTTCTTGCCTAAAAGATAAATTTAACATTTTCATTATCCATTGAAAGATAATTTAATCTATCAAAAACATTCCGTGTCCATCTCAAGAACGTTATGTGCGCTAATTAACGTGCTTAATATAGAAGGTTAACTAAACACAAAAGTTATACGTATACTTCATTTGACCCATGTAATTAAGTAGGGAAAGTGAGATTAAGATAAATAAATAAAAAGAAGACGGGGAGGATCTTCATAAAATCTGAAAAAAAGTATTAAATATAGAATAATCGTTAAACAAAGGCAAAATGTGGGCCTTGATTTAATAAAACTTTTGATTATTTAACTCAAGTTGTACTTGAAAACTATTAAATGATTAAATGTATATTTGTACCGAAAAAATGATTAATCCTCTTGGAAGGTAGCAACTATACAGAAGTATAGAAAATTAAAAAATTAAGTATAATCAAAATCTTGTGCAGTAGTACAATAATTAATAGCAGCAGTACAGTAAACCCATTCCATAAACAAACAATTAAATCTCAATCATGCAAAATTTTATCTTCTTCCATCCATGCCAAAAAAATACAACTTTGATTCCCCCCTTATAAAAACCCACAAACCCACCACCCCACTTCCACAGTTTCTCTAATCCCTTTTCACTTAAAATTTTTGATTACTCCCCTAATCTCATTTCTCAGCTTCCCCTTTCCTGCAAATCTGACACCTCTGATCTTCCATTTCCCCCATAATTAAATTGTTAACCGTAAAACCAGAACACTAAGCAGAAGAAAGAAGAAGAAGCAAAATGCTGGAAGCCATAAAGTACCTGCTGGGCTCAGCCGGCTCAAGCGGCTTCGGCTCCAAGTCCACCGCCGAAGCCGTCACCGACTACTGCCACGATCTCCGCCACGTCACCGCCATCATCACCGGTAAACACCCTCCTCTGACCGAATAATGCCATACCACAACTAATAAAGCAGCCATTAGTTGAACTCGAGTTGTTAATTAATTATCGCCTAATCATGGTTCTAATCATTGATCCTTGAATCTCAAGTTGTTCTAATCTTTATTTTTATTTTTTGAATCTAAAAAAGGCGCCACGTCCGGGATCGGGGCGGAGACAGCGCGCGTGCTGGCCAAGCGCGGGGCACGGCTAGTGCTCCCGGCGCGTAGCTTCAAGGCTGCCGAGGAGGCGCGTGCGAGGATCTTGGCGGAGTTTCCGGCGGCTCAGGTGATCGTCATGGCCCTCGATCTGAGCTCCCTGGCTTCGGTCCGTAGGTTCGTCAGGGAGTTCGAGTCCATGGATCTGCCCCTCAACCTCCTCATGTAAGAACTCAGCTCGGAAAAAACTGATGATTAATTAATTCTTTCATCAAATATTTCGCAGTATCTTTTAGTTTAATTTTTATATTGATTTACGATGGGTAATCGGCTCCGCAGAAATAATGCTGGGAAATTCTCGCACCAGCACGCGATATCCGAGGACGGGATCGAGATGACGTTCGCGACGAACTACCTCGGGCATTTTCTGCTCACGAAGCTGCTGATGAGTAAGATGGCGGAAACCGCCAACGAGAGCGGCGTTCAAGGCAGGATCGTCAACGTCTCCTCCACCATCCACACCTGGTTCACCGGCGACATGTTTGAGTATCTCAAACTCATCACCAAAAGCAAAAGGTAGTTAAAAATATTAATTTCATTTGATTTCGGTTTAATTAAAAATAATCAAACAAATTGCCAGCTAAATTAGTTTCTGACTGATCAATTTTGTCCGATCCGCAGCGATTACGATGCCACACGTGCATACTCGCTGTCCAAGCTTGCCAACGTCTTGCACACAAAGGAGCTGGCTCGCAAGTTTAAGGTACTATTTTTTTTACTAATTAGTACGCGATATCCCTTTTTTCCAAATAATTACGTGCATAACTACAAATTAGTGGCGAAATTAATTATTGATGATGATGATTATGCAGGAAATGGGGGCCAATGTGACAGTGAACTGCGTTCACCCTGGAATTGTGAGAACCAGGCTCACCCGAGACAGAGAAGGCCTTATCACAGGTGATTATTTTTCTTCTTAGCTCACTGATTAAATTAATTAATTAATTACTTTCTTGAGGATTAATTGGTATTTTTCTTAGCAGATCTGGTGTTCTTCCTGGCATCCAAGCTTTTGAAGACTATTCCCCAGGTAATTATATATACACTATAAAGTTTAATTTGATTAAGAAAACCAATTATGTCTTCTTAATTATTATTATTAGTTAGTGTAACGCTAAATATGTTACATATATATATATATATATGTACAGGCAGCAGCGACTACATGCTATGTGGCAACTCATCCAAGGCTAGAACCGGTCACCGGAAAATACTTTGCCGATTGCAATGAGGCCTTGACGTCGAAAATGGGGGCCAACTTGAACGAAGCCGAGCGCCTTTGGTCTGTGTCCGAGGCTATGATCGACGAAAGGGACGGGTCCAAGATTGTTTCGGGACATTTCAAGTCGTGTTGATTAGATCGATTTACTTAGTTATGGGAATCAAATAGCTCGGTATAAAGAAGATGTATACACTTTAAAGGAGGTGGGTGATAAAAGGGAGGATTTAATTTATTAGTTATGGCATGAAGAGTGTGTGCTATAAAAGTTTATTATTTATATGTGTACATGAATCAATTTAGGCTTTGTTGGTGTATTTAATTAAGATAGTTTTGATTATCACAATACAAAGTTGCAGGACGGGAAAAGAGTTACAAATGTGGGATAGTATGTGGATAAGGAAATATATCATATGGGGACGTTAATTTTTAATTAATTATATTTTTCAAGTACTTTTTTTCCATACTAATATTATTTTGTTATGTATACAAGCATTAAAGTAACTTTTTTTGTTTTTGGTTATGGAAAAAAATTGATGGCAATATATATCAACAAAACCCTACGTATGTTTAATCAAATATATGTTGGGAAAATAATGATGTACTAATTAGTTAAAGCTGAAATTTGTGTATGATTAAAACAAGTGAAGTAGATTCTCTAAAGAAAACAAAGGGGAATACGGAACATGGGGTCTCCAATTTCATGTGGCCGGTTGTATTTTCGTTTCTTTCCAACTTCACATTATTTTTTTATTGGCCAAATAAAACTTCACAATAATTACATTTAGCATTGGACCTGATCAGATAAATGAAGCTGTTTCTATCTTCCCGAGCTCAGATCGAAATGACGGTGTTTTGTAATAGTGTAGTACATAGTTCAAACGGATATATTCCTCTGAGGAACAATTAAATTTAAATCTTTACTCCGTAGGACCGATCAACACATTAATTTTTTTCCGATTGAGATATTGAGCGTGTTGTTTGGGTCGATCCGATGACCTCTGGGTACTATTTTGAGGTATAATCGTTTGATTTAGATGAGACAAAAAGTCACGAATGAAACCGATATAACTCATTGATTGATTGGCTCGACTTATCGATCGGAACTAGCTAGCCATGGTTCAATGCTTCGGATTGAGCTGTGTGCATCGATCATCGTCAAACCTAGATTCGGCATGTATTTAATCAGGTTAATTATTCACATGTGTGGATCCATATATAACTAAAGTCATGAACGAATCTATATAGGTACGACAGTACGAGAGACTAGCTTGGTATATATACATATCATAATTAATAACTCAATTAAGTAAGTTAGATGGGTAACAAGTCAAACTAGCTAATGGTTTCATACTTAGGTATGAGTTTGGTATAAGTTCGAATTTGTCAATTTTGTTCAAACGCGTAGAACCCTAATCGATACTATTACTTAATCGTGGTGTCATGTTATAGAGCCAACAAATTAACCTCGAAGTACGTAACGTAGATCGATGTATGATACTAAAATCTTAATCTGACCTAGCTATACGTGTTTGGAAAAATGACTTGTGATTTGAAACCATGCATATGCATGTGCATGCAACTTCGTCGAGGCTCACGAAACCTATAAACATAGGGCAGCATGTTGATCATCTCAGTGTGTTGTCCATCATTAACACATAATTAAGCGCTCCATTAAAATTATAATTGTTTGACTGACTAATTAATTATTACTTACGTGTGTACAAATTATTTTCGACCGACGTACGTGTTATCGATCTACCAGAATAATAGAGTTGGTGATCGACACAACATGGATATATGAATGGAGTCATCAAGTTAGGCGTAGTTTATGAGCTACGTGTCGGATTCATCCAATTTAGATGATGGTCGATACTCAACATATACGATCGAGTGCATATGTGGTGTAAAATTTATGCGTAATATACATGAGATTGAGATACTATATTAGTTGTGGAGTACGTTTTATCTATGGCCTCAATAGTGTCATTTAGAAACATATTATTATTATTATTATTATTATTATTATTATATTCGACCAAAAAAAAGAAACATATTATTATATATATTTGATTTATGCGTAAGGCGAGGCCTAATTTTCACCGTTTCAAAAAAAAAGGAATACATTTTTACATATATTTGATTTTTAACGAATATTTGATTTTCAACGATTTATTTTACCTAACATAATATATTTGGAGAGAACATGAATTGCCCACAAGATATTTTTAAATTGCTACCATTATAAGCTAGAGAGTTTTGTTGAGAAAATACGTTTTTGATTCATATAGCAATTTCCTAATTAATACGTGGGGAGTGGAAAATCTTATGTTTTCCACCGACATATATAGGTCAAATAGGGGATGGAGAAGAGAGTTTGCAATTCAACTAGAGGGATTTAAAATTAACATTAATTACAAGAATTAGTCAAAACCGTGCATAATTGTCAAATGTAGATGCTTGAAAGCCTGGAACTAGGAATCCGAATCTTCAACCAAGTGTGCTTCATTGTCCTTTCCGATCGGATATCATTATTAATGTGTTGTACCCATCGCTAAAGTACTAATTAACTAAGTTGTTAAGTTGAACTATTATACTGATCATACCGTCAACATTATCAAATCTCGTTTTGGATCATATAGTGTTCCTGGAGTTTGATTCAACGTATCAGTCACATAAAACACAAGCTACAAAAAAATGGGTTGTGCTTATTACTAGCACACATGGGAAAAAAACCTGAATGTATACCCTTTTTTCGTAATATCTGTTAGACATGGAAAATTAGGCCCAAAGGATGGGATCGGCCCAAAAGAGACTGCTGGCCCAAACATGAATCCATCATCCGAGAGTCAACCCAAGAGAAGCCAAACGTGGTGGTTGCCAAGAGGAACGTGGATCCGTCAGTTAAAGCTGGTGGGAGAAGAGGCCTAAAATCAAGGGATATGAAATATAAAGGGGAGATTTTATTTTCTTTGTAAAAGGACTGAACAAAAGCTATTATCTCTTAAGCAAAAAGGCTCTCTTAGCTATCATCGATCATAGGAGAAAAGCTCTGTAATTGTAATCGTGCTCTTGAATCAAAGGCCCGATCTAGGCTAAATCTCGTCTTAATCTTGTGTACGAATTTTAGCTCCAACAGTTTGGCGCCCACCGTGGGGCCAATTGATCGAGAGTCACGCTTGTCGGTTCCAGAGTTCCCTTTTCCCTCCAACGACAGCCATGTCTGATCCAGAGAATCCGATCGCCAATCCTCCGGCTGCCGGCGACGGTGAGCACCGAGGAGAGCCGAGTAACCGTAGCCAAAAGGAAGAGATGGCCGAATTTTGGCGCCGCCTGACGAACTTTCAGAAGGAGATCAGCGATCAGAGAAGCTTCTTTGAAGCCCGCGTGGAGCGGCTCACAACCGACGGCCACCGCCTCTCCACCGAGAACATCCGCCTGAAGAATCAGATCCAAACTCTAACGACTGAGCGTCAGCCAGCCCGAGTCGCCAGAAGGGCTGATGGCTTAGCCGCAAGGCTCGACTTCGGTGGCGGAAGAGGCATGTCCTGGACATGTAGTGGCCGTGACGCCCGAGATAACTACGTGACCCTGTCAGCCACGATGTCGGGGGTTCTCCCGTCGAAACATACCGAAAGAGGCAATCCTCCCCCGCCGGTGGCCATCACATCTGCCCCGGAGCCCCGCCCAGTCAGGCCACCAGATCTATGGACCGCTGGAGAAGACGATGAAGATGAAGAAGGCGACAAGCATCGAAGACCGGTCGACCTAGACGCAGCTATCCGGCGCCGGGTCAGAGAGCAGGTCGGAGCCATAACGGATCAGGTGGCACGGGGTCGCCATCCGAACCGACCAGTCATCCCTGAAGCGCCAGACGGGTACGACGAATCTCCATTCGTCCCCCGTATTGCTCGCGTAGAGATGCCCCGAAAGTTTACCGTTCCGAGCATGGACGCTTATAACGGCACCACTGCTCCGGACGAGCACGTGGCCGTATACAAGCAGAAAATGATGACTGGCTTTGTCCCGTAGCACTCGAAAGAGGCGGTGATGTGCAAAGGCTTCGGGGCGACGCTAGCCGGCCCTGCTCTGACATGGTTCATCAACCTCCCCCGAGGAAGTGTCGGGTCGTTTGCGGAGCTCTCTAACCTCTTTCGATCCCAGTTCGCTAGCAGCCGGCGGTTCGAGAAGTAGTCTAGCGACCTCTACCGCATCACCCTAAGATCTAGAGAATCCACCAGAAAATATCTAGACAGGTTCAACAAAGAGATGATTGCCATCCCCAAGTGTGATATAGCTACAGCTATAGAAGCGTTCAGACAGGGGGTGGTACAAGACAGCGAGCTCTACGAGGAACTCACTAAGCATCCTATCAACACCTTCGAAGAAGTGCAGGTCAAGGCTCTGGCGCAAGTGCGGCTAGAAGAAGACCGGAAGCAGCGCCAGAGAGCTCCTGAGCCAAAGAGACCTGAGAGGCGAGGTCACACCGATCACCGCCGAGAAAGGAGAAGCCAGCCCTACTCGAGACGCCGCTGAGTGCGTCCAGAGATGTGAGGCCTAGTAACGCCACGCACACGAACTACACCAGCCGTCAAAAACCTTTCGCCCATCCTCCAAAAGTACTTTTTCTAAACTTGGTTCTTATTAGCTATTTGTTTTCAGTTTTCTGTTTCTTTTCGAAGTGACCTCTAGCATTAGTCATCGTGCATAGACTTGATATCGTTGTGTTTTGCATGCTTGTACAAATGCACTTGCTTTGCTCTGAATTCAATGAAACGCCGTGGGGCCTTAGCCGCCCCGGAACACGGTTGTATTATCATCCCATGCATGAACTGGTTCCGTTGCAAACGTTGGGATCAATCTCCCGGAAATCACTAAAGCATATGCCCAACAAGCTGCCCAGACAAAGTCTCGGTAGCGCCAAAGTCGCTAGATAAGGCTAGTATCGCTAGATAATATCGCTAGAAACGCTTAATAACGGTTGAACTGCGTAATAGCGTTCAAGTCGCTAGAGAATGCTAGTAACGCAAGATGATAACACTAGAAACGCATAACAACGCTAGAAACGCTCAAT
Organism: Polygonum aviculare; assembly: GCA_934048045.1. Lineage (NCBI taxonomy): Eukaryota > Viridiplantae > Streptophyta > Magnoliopsida > Caryophyllales > Polygonaceae > Polygonum > Polygonum aviculare. Next base: position 25,569,830 of record OW204032.1, read on the forward strand.
AGCGCTTGAACTGCTTAATAGCGCTCAAGTGGCTAGATAATGCTAGTATCGCAAGATAACAACGCTAGAAACGCTCAATAGCGCTTGAATTGCTTAATAGCGCTTAAGTGGCTAGATAATGCTAGTATCACAAGATAACAACGCTAGAAACGCTCAACAACGCTAGAAACGCTCAACAACACAAAAATCGCTTCTGAACACAAGTTTCGCTAGAAAACGCGAGTGTCTTTAGATAACACGAGTATTGCTACTAAACGCAAGTGTCGCTAGAAAAAGCTATATTAGCCAGATGTCGCAAGTCATCCGCCAGTTGCCGCATGTGATCCTCAAGATGTCGCAAGTTACGCACCAATTGCCACCCTTGGGTAGCTCCCATTGGGGTAGATCTTTCGCCAGCTGTCGCATGAAAATCTCCTATCGATAGGTACCTAACAGTTTATCGCTAGCTCAAGCTAATTACGATCGATTCGCCATGTGTCGCAAGTCATTCGCCGGATGTCGCAAGTTTTTCACCATTTGCGGCAAGATTGATCGCTAGTTCTAGCTAGCTACAACCGATTAGCCAGTTGTCGCGAGTTTACCGCTAGCTATGGCTAGCTACAACCGGATCCGCCAATTGTCATAAGCTTAAACGCTAGCTAATCTATCATTTGCTACAAAGCACGAAAACTCCAGCACGCATTAGTTAACAATCATTCTCTAGTCATCACAAGTCTAATGTCAACTCTGTCCGACTACAAGTCATTCACCCGTATTCACTAGCTGTCGCAAGTCACTTACTCGTCATCAATTTTCAAACGCTAACTCACGCACTGCATATGATAGACACCACGCGCTGGAAACAACAGAAGCAATATCTAGAGACGCAAGAGATTGCTAGCGCAGCCTAGCTTACGATCAGCAATCCAGCCAGTAGAGACCTCGACGACGACTCAGCTCCCGACAGATTCGTCATCCTAGACTCTATAGTCGGATGTAGTGACTCGATCACAGCAGGCTGGGATACTCGATCGGCCGAAGTGCTAGCGAATCAGATTCCGGCCAGCTAGCACAGCAGGTCCGAAACCTGATTCGGGGGTATTGTTGGACATGGAAAATTAGGCCCAAAGGATGGGATCGGCCCAAAAGAGACTGTTGGCCCAAACATGAATCCATCATCCGAGAGTCAACCCAAGAGAAGCCAAACGTGGTGGTTGCCAAGAGGAACGTGGATCCGTTAGTTAAAGCTAGTGGGAGAAGAGGCCTAAAATCAAGGGATATGAAATATAAAGGAGAGATTTTATTTTCTTTGTAAAAGGACTGAACAAAAGCTATTATCTCTTAAGCAAAAAGGCTCTCTTAGCTATCATCGATCATAGGAGAAAAGCTCTGTAATTGTAATCGTGCTCTTGAATCAAAGGCCTGATCTAGGCTAAATCTCGTCTTAATCTTGTGTACGAATTTTAGCTCCAACAATATCTCAACACTAATTATGCTCCATTGATACCGTAGAAAGGATTTATTACTAGATGGAATAAAACATTTCGTGGATCTGTATTCTAAAACTAGACAGGCCCAAGCACAATTAATATCTATGTGCCAAGAGCCCACATCAGAACAGTCCATCTCAATTTGTGCCTTGTCTTGTTTTCTTTGTTTTTTGAAAACTTTGTCTTGTTTTCTTTTGGTTTTTAAATTCCTTTTGTTCCGTTCGAGGGCAGTGGCCATGAGGGTCGAACCCGTGACCTAATTGCTTCGGGACAGTGCCCACGAGAGTCGAACCCATGATCTAATTGCTTCGGGACAGTGCTCACGAGAGTCGAACCCACAACCTAATTGCTTCGGATAATGTTGTAATAAGCTGGGGAAAGCACAAGAGTCAAACCGGTGACATAATTGCTTCGGATTATGCTGTAATAAGCTGAGGAAAGCGCAGCTAGGGAGTCACATCCTCAGTTTCTTACCTTTCTTTATCAAGCCAAGTATGTCTTTATTAGAGAAGGATGTTAATAAAAAAATGTGAGTAATCAACTAGTTTAACATTATTTATAACAAAACAGAACTGTATGAAACCAACTTAAGCAATTGCATTTGAACCGGATAAAAGCCTAACGCCCAGGCATTATTTTATACATCAGAATGTATATACAAACATGACATAAGAAACACCAATGAAACGCAAGCAGGAAAATATCCTCTACCCTGTCGATGAGCAGCAAGCAACGACGACATAATAAAGCTACAAAACAACCGAAACTAGATAACCAGATAACCAAACTGGGAATGCAATATAGAAGATGATACATTCACCCCATCATATACCTTTCATTCAGCTAAGCTTGTTACTTGTCAGACTGTTGGTGTTCGTTGTTGTCAGTAATCGTCAGCACCTCCTCGAAAGCAGTCAGCACATCAGCTTGTTTAGACGAATCACTACTGGCGGTCTGAGAACCCGTCATCTTAGCTAAGGTCACAAACGACATCCCGCCAAGAACGTTATTCATACACCTCAACACGACAACGACGGTCTTGAACACAACAGGAGGCAGACCCTGAGCCATCAGAAACTCGAGCCCATTAAGCGTCTGGTACCTGAAGTTACTACTCACACCCATATGAAGCGCCCATGTCGTGGCGTTCAAAAGGGTCGGTGGCGGCTTATTAGGAGTCTCGAAAGCCGGGTCCATCTTCTTCCTCACCATGATCAGCGTGTTCGAGATAGCGGTCCCCACTAACCCGGCTGCAAACCCCACTCCAGCAAACACAATGCCCTTGTACACGAACGTCCCGAACCGATCAAGAACGGTGAACGCACCCGGCTCGAACATGTGGCTTTTAGGACAAGTGGAGAAGAACGAAGGGAGACTCGAAGGGGAAGACGACAGACTCGGGGCGAGGAGATACATGAGGGTGAAGTTGAGGATGGAGCCGACGACTAGCGTTGAGAAGACGAAATCGAGCTCGTTTAAGCCGAAGTTAGGGCGGGACGCCATGTCGCCCAGAACGCAGGAGCTTACGCCGACGATCTCTTCCATGAGAACCTTGAAAGGGAACTGGGGATCGGCCGCAACCCTAGATTGCCATCCCTTGAGGAATAAACCGATAAACCCTAGCTTGTCGAGAGGCGATGATCCTGGGGAGGAAGACGAGTCATCGGAGTTCCCGTCACCGCCATGGCCGCCACCGGAGCTCCACCCACCTCCTCCGACACTTCCACCACCCCCATCACTAGTAGATTTCACAGCTATAGATTGAAATTTTTGAGGATTGCCATGGAGGGTAATATTGGAGTTGATAGGGGAAGGAGATAGGGCAAAATTAGGGTTTTGGGGAGGCAGATTGAAGGATTTCGGGGCAGAAAAGTAGAGCCGTTGATGGTGATGGTGGTGGGAGAGTGAAGAGTATCGGATCTGAGCCATAGATGTCATTTTTGGCCTGAAAAGGAATTCAGAAACGAGCTAAATTACTCATCAAAAGAAGACATTTAAGAACAGAGACAGCAAGATCAGAGAAAGCTAAGCAGCTATAGATGAATGTTCATGCATGTAAGTATGTAACAAGTAGGCAAAATCCAGTTTCAAGGAAGTAAACTCCATTACAAGGAACAGAGCTTACAAAGCTGCTCATCAGCGAAATTATGCATCAGCTTTCAATTTCAATTCAGAATGCAATGTGCTAAATGCACTAATCAAATGAAAGCTTGGATCTTTATCATGCAGATACTAGGAAGCAAAACAGAATTCAATTGAGAAGGAAAAGCTCAAACCCGATCGATTTCGGACACGAAATTGTAGGGTTTGACGAGGCAGAGATAATCCGCCGGTGAAGGTGAAGGGTTGTTTCTCCCGAGTCCGTCGTTCCCTCGTCCTGGTTCTTGCCTTTGGTTTCTGTTGCTAGGGTTGTTGTTTATGAGTTGAATGAATTTGGGCCGTTTTGTTTAAAGACAGGCCCAAGTTATTTTTTGGGTTCAGCTTTTGCCTTATTAGTTGTTGGACAATGCAATAAGGATTAATTATGGGTTTGGTCCGAACTTGTCCTATATGTTTCATTTTTGTAACTAATGGGGTAATTGGGTAAATATAAGTTTTTTTTTGTTCATTTAGTGGTAGACCACTTTGTACCGATAGGTCTATAAAAGGAGTAAATATTGGTGGTCGTGTACTCCCTCGTTAGCTTTGCTTTCAATTTTCCTTTTGATTGTCATTCTCTTGTTAAACCGCTCGAGTGCGTGCTTCCTTTGTTGTTGAACCATGTTTGGGGTAGGGCTCTCCCCCGACGGATTGTTTGTTAGCCCCTTTTGTTTTAATTAAAGGTTCGTCCTTTGTTCGACCAAAAAAGGGGTAAATACTACCTCACAAGTTTTAGGGCCGGTTTGGTATTCGCCGAAAGAAACGTAAACGGAATGAAAATGAATCTAATCAACGTTAGATCGAGACATTTTTTTCCTTATAATGAAACTCTAACCTCTTCTTGACACAAAGGAAGTTTGGATTATGGCTACTAACTACAACAAATAACCTCTCACACGATACATCGTTGTGGACTTGTGGGGCTTTTTACTGTTTTTAGCTATAAGGTTGGATGGAAATACAGAGAATGGGCCGGAGTAATATGAAAAGGATCGTATGGGCCCAACCCAGTTGCAAAGGCTCATTGGATTCCGTTGACTTTGTCCTCAACGGTTATCATGAAGCGTGTGTTCCCCAAAGGATACACACCTATTATAAGTTCATCCACTACTTTCAAGTTTTCATGTGTAACATTTTTGTTTAAAGACACATGGTAGAGTAAGTCTGTTCCATTTGATTCATGCTTAGCAAGTTTTTGTCCAATTTACACTCCCTTTCATTGGGCTGGCAAGTGCTCTTTTGGTACATGTAATTGGATACAGAACATTCGGACATCTAGTTAAATGTTATAGTTTTAATTGTGTTACACGGATTTGTGATTCAATACTCACAAGTAGTGCCCTTCGATATAGATTTTGTGGTTATAGTTTTATTAATTCTAAGATGAGCTGATTATATGTCATGAGGTTAATCAAATGATTTGATTTGGGTCTAAAATGACCTCTAATGGAGTACTTGCAATTTAACTATCGGTGAAGTTGATGAGTACGTTATGCACTTTTAAAATACAAATAAGGGTTACATTTTACCCATCATTGTTTTTCCAAGCTTAAGCCCATATTCATTTTTTTTGAATTTATCGGGGGCTACTAGCATCCGACTAATTTCATGTCTGCCGTACTTGCTGGGTCAGACGAGTGCATCTCTCAACTCACTCCCTATAGGTGGACCTTACGACCATGAGTGTTAGCTCACTATTACCTAAAGGAGGACCATAGGGAAGTGTGACCCCACAAGCATGCGTTGATTCGGTTACCTGGATACCCTGGGTGAGTATGCAGTATCCGTGCTCGATAGGAATCTAACCGACAACCCTATGAGTACTGTTCTCGAAGCATTTTTATCCGTTGGTCCAAGAGAAAATGGTTCCATATCATTTTACATCAACCGACTAACTTGAATTACTCATAATCATATGCATGGCTATTTCTGACAACTAAAAAGATAGGTTGAAAAGGACTGTTTATATGGTCTAATTATCTTAATGAAGATATAACCACAAATATTCATTAACAAGCAAACAAAAGAAATCCTTTTTGCCAATTCCATGTCCCTTTCTGTGCCCCTCCAATCATTTTAGACCAATAAGTATGCTTAATTTCTCATCAAATCAAAAAGCAAAACGGCTCAAATGTATCCAAGTCCTAATTATAGGGTTTATGTTAATTTAGTATCTCGAGGACGGCATATAAGATATATGCTAGTGCATGTTATGTACGTAAGCTGGTTTCAATTTGGTCATGATGTTGATCTCTTCCAACTAGCTTAATACTGTATCGCATGCTTTCAAAATTGTTAAAGTTTGTCATTAGCATTCTAATAAAAGACAAAAAAGTTAAAGAGTTGGTATCTAATTAATCATGGCATATATTCAGCTCTTTACAATTAACCCATACAGTAATTACATCGAGCACTAGTAAGTGGAGGTAATTACCATGCGTAGCTTTCATTTCACCGTCCTATTTTCGGGTTTATCTTAAATAGCTAGCTGCTTCAGAGTCAAATTACCGCCCAGTTTAATTTGTAGAACACAACTTACGTACCGTCCTTAACTATGATGATCGTCAAGTTGGCATACTTTTTTTTAAAATAAATTGTATTGTCGCAAGTCGTATTTTCAACCAAAAAAAGTTATGGTTTAGAATTCTCATTTGTTATGGTGCACATAAATCTCCAACTAGATAGATGATGATACTTATAATAGTATATATATATGAGTTATAAATTGCACTTTTTATAGTCAACATGGCATATATAAATTTTTTTATTTCAAGAGATTAAGAAAACAAAATTCAAGTCTCACTCATTTAATTGATAGACAATGATATCATATATTGGTCATAAGATCGTGAATATTTATTCTTTCTCTCTCGTTGTAATAACTTATGTGTTCTTTTAAATGAAAAATGTTTATAATCTCAAAGAAATTTTGAAAATGACACTTGTATGATATTCTTGTTGAATTTAAGAAGGAGATTGGTTTTGACCCTCTCCGAACGTTAGGTTTTCGACTCGAGCATAATAGATAAGTGAAGCGTAGTTTGTAGCTCTTGAATAAAGTGTTAGAAGACAACTACATAGGAGTGACAAACTTATTATCCTAGCTATAATTTGTGTAGCGATGATAACAAGGTTGTTACCACATCTTAATCAATTTTAAGTCTATTTTTTTGGATAGATTGACGACACAGAGTGTAAGGGTATGTTTGGTATAATAGTGGGAATCGTGTTGGTGTCAAATATAAGACCCAAATGAGAACAAAATAGGTATGACTTATACCAATTGAGATTCTCTGGTCCATTTTTATGGACCCTCCCCCTAGTCTACTCTTTTCTAAAAACAAGAATTGAAAAAAAGAAAATACAGAGTATGATTTGAAATTTTTGTGTTTTTAAAATTTAAGAAGATTGTTTGAACCAATAGAAATCAAGAGACCACCAACTTGGACTAGGCACGGGGACCAGAGGATCCTTGTTCGACTTATACCCACCTTCATATTAATGTATGAAAAGTAAGAGAAACTTGTAATATAAATGTTTGATTCTAATCCGAATATTTTAGCAACCTACCAAACAGACCAGACAAACTTTAAGTTTATCTTATTTTTAAATAAATAATTTGTCTTTTTTTTAGAGTGTATATAACGGTAGACCAACATCTTCGTTATACTAAAAAAATCCATGTTTAACTATAAAATAATATATAAAAGGTGATTTGGTCATCAATTTGGCCTTTATGATGATCAATTTTTTTTTATCTTTACATAAAAAGGTGACACGTATACATTTATACCACTCTTTTGTTTTTTTTATTTACCTTATAAAACAATAAGAAAAAAATACTACATCCGTTTCAAAAAACATGGAATTTAGGTTGTTTCAAAATACATGACTATTTCATATTTTTTTCCCTACTCTTTTCATCTATACCCCTAATAATTAACTTTATCATAGTCATTACACTTTTTCATATTTCTCTAAACAAGTAATTAACTCTGGGATAATATAGGAATAACATTTTTTTCTTAATATATGTGCAATGTCCAAATGGTCATGTATTTTGAAACAGACAAAGTATTATTTTATAAGATGTTAGTAGTATGAGAATCACACAAACTCTCAACCCACCACGATCACTTTTTTTATTTCCATTATTTTGAAGAAGAAAAGTCCTTCAAGTCTCTTGATACCAAGTCCGTAGATCCCAATTAATTCCTCAGATTTTATATGAGGGGTGCACAAAAATTTCTGAAACGAGGAAGCAGAGCAGAGAAAAGGACAAGAGGATAGAAGAATGGCAGAGAATGATTCCTTTAAACCCTACAAACTTCCCGCTTTCCCCCACACTTGCTCCTGCTCTTCCCAAGCACCCTCCTTCTTTTTTCCCATTTGTTTATGCATTTTATTTATTTTTAACATACTGATATACAGTATCAGACATCGATGCCTGATTAATGAATCTGTATGGGCGGTCTTTTCCTTGAATTGGTTTCAGTTTACCAAGATAATTAAATACAGTATGGTTGTATAATATTCTCCGGCGAGTTTTTATATAGTTAGCTATTGTCTTTAGCCTTGTAAATCCCGCCGCCGGTAACCTCGTCTGAGCCGCCCACTCCGGCCACCACCACCACCAGGCTTCGTAATCATCACATCACATGTTCCATTGTACTAATTAATTACTCACTTGCAAATCTTGATGGGTTTTTAAATGTATATATAATAGAGTTTTTAGTCTTTATAATGAAGTTGGGAGTTAGGAGTTAGGACCATATATATCTTAACCCCACACTTTTTTGTATAGTGTACCTATTACTTTTTGAGTGCGTTTAATTGATCTATAGAGACAAATTGCGGTTTCGGGCGGTATTTAAAAGAAAGAGGTCATTTATCTGCTATCATCTAGGCGGTCTATACGGCTTGTCTAGACCGTCTAACAAGTCTTAGATAAGAGAATTATCTTGTATTTAGAGGGTCTAAAAGAGATTTTTAGAACATTGTTTTTCGGTAATTAAACTGTTAGTGTCTGAACTTAAATGTTTGTCTTTTGTAAGTGTAAAACTACCGTGAACGTAAAACGTGCGTCTTAGCAATTGGATGTTGAATGGGCGAGATTTGGTGAACCCGGCCTTTAGCCCGAAACGGACCAATGAACCGTTTCACCCGATGTGTTGAACCGTCTTAGCTACATAGATCTGTACGTCAGTACGTGGACGTGCTGAGTTTGGACTCAAGGTCGAGACTTAATCAGGGTACGTTCAATTTTGGGTCCTACATTACATGTATGAGGTGTAGTTACGTCACATGTACGTAATGGTCAAACTTAATTGCTCGCCTAGCTCGTCAAAGCTAGGTTCACCACCTCTAGGGTTTAGCATGTTTGCAAAACAATTCAAGCTAAGCACCAGTAGCTACTAGCTAGTGCCCTTGATTATAACAAAAAAGGAATAATCCATGGGACGTTGTTCTGCACTGTAATTAAGCCGGGGGGTAAAAAGGTAAATAAGGGAGATGGAATTTGCTTGATTATATAGAAGGGGAAAACGAGGAGGAATTAGAGGATGGAGCTTATAAAAATGAAGACCTAAGGAATTAAGCTAGGTAGATACTCATATAGTAGTACTCGGTGATCTGAATGACTCGTGAAAAGGAGAAAGCTTTTTGACCGGGCTGTGTGCTCGATAATATTGGATAACTCTGTTGTTGGTGTTGTTGATTGTTGTTGTTGTTGTTCTTGGACTCCCAAATTAACCTCGACTCATGTTAATCATGGGCTGCACGTACTTGCTACGTTGGAGATCGATGTATATGCTGTCTTCACGTTTATTTGTCCTTTTAGTGGGAAGTACAATTAATACTACTGTAGTTCTTATTCTCCGTTGGTTTTACGATGAAACCACGTTGGTCTATATACTAGGCCGTTTGCCTATATGTGTCATTTTTAGTCAATTTTGTATTATTGACTATGGAAGTTTGATACGAGGGCGTTATAACTAACGTACACCTGTTAATTGGGTGAGTATAGCCAGATTTGAGTAGGGTTTTACATTTTCCGGATCCATTGAGTTATAATTTAACCTAAGTCGTTATCGAACCTCACGGCAATCTGTTGTTTAACCAACGAGTTTATACGATGCTTTTAAAAAACAAAATTTGCTGGCTGGGCTAGAAATTAAAAGTCCTCGTTCAATTTCGACTCGTCGAGAGACCAGATATCTATGAGGGGATTTCTTGCTCTTTTGTCGAAACACAAGTGGTGGAAGAAGGGGACATGAATTTCACTCTGCAAATGTAATCTGTATTTATCGCAAATAAATATGGAACAACAACAACAACAAGATCTAAACCCACAAACAGGGGATCTAGGGGGTCAAGATGGAAACATTTCAGACCTATATGAAATGCGCACAAAACAACCCAAGGGAAAACAGACCACTGAATATACTAAACCGAACAACCTAGACACAACAACGTAAACTAACACTAAAGCTAAAAGCAAAGTAAAAGAAAGAAAAAGAGAAGAGAAGAAAAAAGACTATAATAATCGGAATCACGCAAAGCTCCACCAACAAGTCACCTAGTTGTTCAAAACCGTGATCTTCTTCCTCCAACACTCTATGCACTGTGTCAACTTTATAGAAATCTCTAACAATCCGATCTCCTGCTTTATGATGTCATGCACAAACAAATGTGGAACTAATTTAATAATTATACTTCAAACACTTGCACTTGAAAATAGCACTCCGTATTACGATAGTCTAATTTGTACCACTTTACAAACTATGCATGTAAGTACATTATTTAGTGGTTGGCCAATTAAAATCAATCATCAAATTAAAAAATATTATCCTTTTCTTCTATATGGCATTGAAATATTATTTTGATTTTATTTACCACTTTAGTGTCATGTGATCAAAAACAATTTTAAGTATAGATATGACCGATCATCAACCAAAACAATCACTTTTTCCACTTTTATTATTTTTTATTGTATAGATTAACCAACTACTCTAAAAGGACAACCACCACTTCAAAATGAGAGTAGTTTTAAGGTAATTTGATCTGGTCAATAGTCGATCGTTTGAATTAAGATTACTTGGAGTACTTACAAAGCACATCATTGTCATTTGTCCCCAAAAACAGTCAATTTATAACATCTTAAAATCGACGTTTGCCCTTTTGTTTTGGACTGAATTTACAAAGGTTATTTTCAAACCGAGCTTAATCAATGACCCAACTAAATTAACCATTCCTAACTAAACATACCAAAGCTTTAACCAGAGAACACTTTCTTCACATATAACCAAACATAAAACTAAAAACTAGCTATCAAAATATACTTGAGATCAATTATAACTGTAATGTCGGCTAAGTGACTTGCCATCATAGACTTGATGTAGTATGGACTCACATCACATAGTACAGTACATAAACAAAGGACAAAATAAGAATTCCAATATTCCATTTTTTGTTTCCACATCAAATTATTTAATTCGCTTATACTTTCAGCTTGGTAGTTTTATAAAACCGCCCTTTGGGTCATTGTCCCTTTGCCTCTTCCCCCCATCTTTCTTCTTCACTCCCTTTGCCAAAAGCAGATCCCACTTTGCCACTCATACAAATCTTCACAGTAATTGCTTCGCCTTCTTCTGCTTAATCTGCCAACAAACTTATCTTCAAGTAATTATCCCTTCAGAAGCTCTGAAAATCAGGAGCTCTTGGGAAAAGGGGCTTTCTTTTCTTCTCTTTTCCCACACCATAGTTGCTGTTCATTTATGATTTGTGTTCCTAGCTGCCTTGCAGAGCTATCATTAATACAGGCTCTTTGAGTTCTTTCAACTGTGTTCCTGTGCTGAAGAAAACCTTCTATCCTCTTTTTGATTTTTGGCTCCCTAGCCTTCTAAAGAAAGCTTCTTCCTTTTCTGGGTTCTTTTCAAGATTCAAGATTGGTGGTTGTTTAATTCAAGAAGGGCTTGTCTGAGGAGTTTTGGGTTTGAAGGATTGGCTCTTATTAGGGATTTGATCAGCCAAAGTTCATGTTAGTACACTCCAAACTCAACTTTTCCTTGTTCTACTCTCAGATGTTACTCAAATATGAACTTCATCAATTTCTTGGCATGGAATTATGGATTTTGTTTCCATTGCTTGGTTTTTGGCAACAAATTGTATATGTAGTGCATTGTTTACATTGGAAGCTTCTTCTTAGTATTCTAAATTTCTTGTTAATTTACAAGGCTGGATCAAGATCCATTCTTTTTTGGTTATTTTTAGTTCCTCTTCCAAACGAGATTCTCTTGCCTGCTTTTTCCCATTTTCACCTGCAAATGCCATAGCTTGCTAATTTTGGGCCATGCCTAGCAGTATGGCAGTAGTTTGACTGCTTGTACACTTTTTGCAAGCATATTCTAGTTCAAATGTTCTTCCTCAATCAATTCTCTTGTAATTGGACAAGGAAAATGTTTAAACATCAGAACATCCATGCGATTTTTTTTTGGTTAATGAATAACATAGATTGCTCAGCTAACCTAGGTTTCCTGTTTCTTTTCTAGAATTGTTGGCAAAGCTCTGAAAATTGCAAATTGATGGCTTGCCGATGCGGATTCTCACAAGGTTCTTCATCTGAATTTTAGAGGTATTTAAGCTCTTTTAGTTGGACTTTCCAGGGGTTAAATCTGTTACTTGATTTTATTTTTCATTTTTAAATTTTTTTGAAGCTTGTTAAGACTCAAAACTGTTCTTGTATTTGGCAGGGCGGTTCTGAATTCCTTATAAAATTTCTCATAAATCAAGGTGCATACCATGAAACTTCTCTGGCAAATGGTTGTTATTATTGTTCAAAAAGATGTTTTCTTGAACTTTGGATTGTCATACTAACTATTTCCCCAATCTTCTTTACATGTTTCAGTGAGTACAAATCTGTGAATCAAGCAAACAGAAACAGTTCAAGGAGATGGATTTTTGTGATGGATTAGTCTCATCAGACAACATCTTGTCCTCCTTAAACCTTGGCGCCGACGATCTAAGCGGGCTCTTTCATTCCCAAATACCATCCTACAACTCCCCCTTTGACAACCAAGTTTGGTCTGATCCATTTACTCACCTAAGAGAATCAGAGTTAAACCAAAACTTTTTATCTTACAACAATGAAATCCCTTTTATCAGCAACTCAATTCCTAGCACCTCTTCGACTGGTAATGAATGGGATTTGTTGGGATACAACTCATTCTTATCAAGCAATCCACAGAGTTTAGAGAGTTTCAGCTCAGCTGATTTCCCCACGTATGATGACATTCTAAAGCTGGATAATGATGAGTTCCTGAAGTGTCTGGTGGCAGATCTTCCTGAGGTTTCTTCTCAAAGCTCTTTGACCAACTTCATTAGTGGAAATGGGAGTTCTTCAGATTCCCCTTCATATAACAAGCCATTGACCGAGCATCCCAGGATTCGTACGAAGGAAGAATCCTTGGAAGACATCTTCACAGCTCCACTGGTAGATAACCGGAATGTAACTTCAGTGCCTAAGAAGGGTTTGTTTTCTCAACTGGGTCTTGATGAGCTCTTGAGTAACAAGGCGGGTTCTAGCTCATCTGTTAGATGTAGTGACAAAGATCAAATCTTTCCTCCTAAGAGGCAAAGAATGGATTGTTATACTGCTGATGCCAAGAGCTGTATCATAGCTCAGCCAGAGAGGTCTGAGGAGTCATCTAAGGCCTCAAAAAAGAGAGCTAAGCCAGGGGAAAGCACAAGGCCGAGGCCTAAAGACCGCCAGATGATCCAAGACCGTATCAAGGAGTTGAGAGAGATCATTCCTAATGGTGCAAAGGTACTCATTCAGCTTTCAAAGTTATAACATTCAATAATGAAATTTGTTCTGTATGATTGACTTGGTTGGTGGTTAAACAGTGTAGCATTGATTCGTTGTTGGAGCGCACCATCAAGCACATGCTTTTCATGCAAGAAGTTACCAAGCATGGTGACAAATTGAAACAAGTTGAGCAGTTTAATGTAAAATGTCTTTATAACTAATATTTTTCTTCAATTTTTTTCTTGAGTTAAAGATGAATTTATTTTGATGTATTTCCTTAATTTGCTGGCCAGGCTCAAAGAGGCAATGACAATGGTGGGGTTAATAGTTCAGCTGCATGGGCAATTGACGCCGGAGGTCAAAATCCGATTGTAGTTGAAGATCTTGGCCAATCAGGGCAAATGCTTATTGAGGTAGGAGATAAGAATCCTTAAACATGTTCCAAAACCAAAACTGATTATTGCTTAATGCCCATGTTATTCTTATTAATATGGTTAATTTTTTTCCCCCTAGATGCTTTGTGAAGAGCAAGGATTCTTTCTTGAGATAGCTGACGTTATCAAAAGCTTCGGCTTAACAATCCTCAAAGGCATGGTGGAAGCTAGAGATGACAAAATATACGCCCATTTCATCGTCGAGGTAGATAAATGCCTTCAACAAAATCTCTCTTAATTTGGAATCAAGTAATATCTAACATTTCTGTGCATTGCTTATGCAGGCAAACAGAGATGTAACAAGAATGCAAGTCTTGATGTCCCTTCTTCAGCTCTTACAGGACACGGCCACCGGCCCATTGAAGACGAAAACAATAGGAGACAAGAACAAAGTTGTTGGCAACAACAACAATACTTCCTCTTTGTTGAACAATTACCATCACCAGTCCATGATGTCACTTCTTAGTTAGTATTGGTGTAGCTAGATTGATGTTCATTCCCAATTTCCCACCTATGTTTGTTAATATCATGTTTTAGGTAATCTAACAATTGCTAACATATAGTTATCCTATTTCTAGTGTTGTGTCCTTCTTTAGGCTCAATTATGGGTCTCCTTTATATCAACTGAGGGCAGATTGGGTAGTAGCTATCTTTGCCTATATGTGTAGGGGGGACAATGGTGGAATTTTGGATCATGCTCATGAAGGGTCAATGAGTATGATAGGTTTTATGGCTTGAAATTGAAGGCTTCCTTGTTTGGAGATTTCTTTGGGGTCCAGGTTGCAAGCACATGTATATGATGATGTTTCCTTTGCGTACATACCTTGAGATGATTGTTTGTTTTCATGGGACAATTGGCATTTCCCCTTTTCAATATGGGCCAACCACATTCTCATGATCGATTTCAATCGCATACGAGTCTTGCCATACCGACGTCCATAAGAATTAGACAGCTTTGTGGACGAAAAAAATACTTAACGAATCATCGTCTAATGAAGTCTAATTTGGACCGTTCGTTGGCTCGATTTAGACCGTCTGATAAAATACATGTAATCTCTTTACTTCTTACGTATTTGAGTCAAACAAAACTATTTTTTTTATCCAAAACACAATTTTTCTTAAACAAATTAACAAGGCTCATGGGAAGAGTAGGAATTTTGTCTAATGTGAATGGCATTCATTTGGTTGGTAGTTGGTGTTTTGGACGAAAAATGCACAAAGCACTCAAACGTCCTTTGGAGGAGGTCAATAGCCAAAGGTTTACGATCGGTTTCGGTTGTCGGGAGATCGAGTAGAAAATAGCAATAGAAAGCGATAGAAACTTAATATAAAGCGAATGAAAGAACTATGCAAATAAGGAAAATTGCTTATCTCCTTTTTATTATAATAGATCTACAAATTACAATCGATGACTTTAGATTTTGGATCCGGAAGCCTTCGGGCTGATGTTCAGAAAGCTGTCGGACGGCGGCGGTCGGTGGCGGCCGGCGGCGGCGCTCTTCACCACAAGGGCTATAAAGTACAAATGATAAAGAGTAATGCAATTACAAGTCGTGGCTATTGAGATCTTGTGTGTTCCCTTCGTTTCTATGGCCTAAGGACTCTATTTATATGGTTACAAGATAGAGAAAGTGGGTATAACCACCCTAGAAAATAGGCACGATAGCAGCTGACCATTTGAATATGACTTTTGCCTTATTCTCCCTTGAAAATAGCTCTTGAAGGTTGAGAAAAACGTGGTCAAAGTTGTGGTTTCCGGAGATCTAGGGATCTCGTCTGACCTGCTGGAGGCGTCAGCCGTTGGTTTCTGCAGGAGCTTTCTGCTGGCACTTTCTGGCAGAGCTTTCTGGGACTAAAGTCTGTAGCGATAGCCTTAGAAACCTTGTCATCCCACCAAGATTCTCATGAGATAGGCTAGAATCAAGGGGTAAATTTAGGGTCCAACAATACCCCAAATTCATCTTGGTCGTCGAGGCAAGGAGACGGGCGAGATGAATTTCATTCTTTTCGCCGGATGCTTCATCATTTGCAAGAGTACCCCGTTGATGGAGTTTCTGGTCAACTAGCGCCTTTATGAAGGAAGTCGTTAGCCAAGGGCATGGACTCGATCGGAGTCGTCAACTAAAGGCACGACCCTGACCGAAGTTGTTTGCCGGTAGCGTTGGTTTTATCGAAGTCGTGTAGCCTCGGGCGTTTAACTTGACGAAAACCGTTAGCGTCGGGCGTTAACTTGACCAAAGTCGCTAGCTTATAGCTAAGACTCGACCGAAGCCGCTAGCCAAGGGCTTAGACTTGCCGTCATATGAAGGTGGTGCCTCGGAAACTGAGGTTTCGTCTCGGAAACTGAGGTTTCGTCTCGGAAACTGAGGTTTCGTCTCGGAAACTGAGAGTCTTTGTCTCGGAACTGAGGGTCTATGCCTCGAAACTGAGGGTCTATGCCTCGAAACTGAGGGTCTATGCCTCGAAACTGAGGGTCTATGCCTCGAAACTGAGGGTCTTGGACACGAAACCCCTGCAGAAAGTGCTTGCGATGGTTTCTAGTAAGGAATGTCTTTTGATCGTGATCAGACCGTGATCGTAACTGGCGGTTAGCGCCTCATGTGCTTTCTACAAGACAAGACAAGTAGCTAGAAGGGTTGGTCGTGGGTTTCTCCAATGACCCTTCGATGCTCAAGTTAGTAATGTATGCTTTAGAAATCATAAAGAAAATGCATAGTGCAAAATAATGTAAGATCCTTAGTGACGATACGGATGAAACCTGTGTTCCTTGCGATCACGAGCGATTGGGCCATGACCGTGACTTTCTTGGTCGTCCTCGCTATCATCGGCAGAGCTTTCTTGGACAGATTCGCTATCTTCCGCGGTTTGGTCACTAGATTCAGGTTTCTGGAAGTCATGTTCCGGAATCCTCCGACTAGCCTTATCTTCTTCGAGGCGGATTTGGGTCATTGCTTTCGCTTGGACATCCTCGAAAGTTGTACACGGGTTCATGGTCAATTCATCGTAAAGTTCGTTGCTCATTTGAAGGCCTTGGCGGAAGGCTTCGATGGACGTCAAAACATTGCAATCGGGGATCTTGACTTTCTCGTGAACGAAACGGTTCAAGTAATCTCTAAGAGCTTCATCATACCCCTGCGTAATTCGATATAAATCATTAGAATACTTCTCAAGACGTCGACTACTTATGAATTGAACTTTAAATAAATCAATGAGATTCGCGAATGATTCCACGGATCCCCGTGGCAAACCAAGGAACCATCTTAGGGCTGGGCCCTCAAGAGTAGCCCCAAAACACTTGCACATTATGGCTTCACGGTCCTTTCTAGGGATGGAAACCGTCATCATCTTTTGCTTGAAGATCGAGACATGATCGTTGGGATCATCGACGCCATCATAGCTTGAAATATCGGGAATGGTGAACCCCTTAGGAAACTCGACCCCAGCTATGGTTTCCACAAAGGGAGAAGCCTCATAGCCGTTGTTGGGTTCTTTCTCCATGGGACGCGGAATCCCGGGGATCGTTGCAATCTGCTCGTAAAGAGCCTTAAGTTGCTTTTGGACCTCTCGCTTGACGACGTCTTTGATGTCGAGAAGAGTATGAGCGACCCCAACATCTTTTGTGGGTTGATGCCTAGGAAAGACAGCTGCAGCAGTATCCTGACCGGTGACACTTTCCAGCAGGAAAACTCCTGCGGTGGTCGTAGAAACTTCTCGGAAAGCTACTGCCGGTGGCATGGTCCTGTCCGTCGGTACCTGCGATCTCACAAACTCATTTTCAACTATTAGTTGCGCCAATTCGGCGTTGGTTCTAGAGGTTTCGGCTTTGAATTCATCAAAGTCTTTTTGGAAGGCATCTAGACGAGCAAAAAGTGCGTCCATGGAAAATCAATCGGTGTTTGATGAAAGAATGATCGTTTTTCTTTAGCTATCGGCCCCACGGTGGGCGCCAAATTGTTTTGGACGAAAAATGCACAAAGCACTCAAACGTCCTTTGGAGGAGGTCAATAACCAAAGGTTTACGATCGGTTTCGGTTGTCGGGAGATCGAGTAGAAAATAGCAATAGAAAGCGATAGAAACTTAATATAAAGCGAATGAAAGAACTATGCAAATAAGGAAAATTGCTTATTTCCTTTTTATTATAATAGATCGACAAATTACAATCGATGGCTTTAGATTTCGGATCCGGAAGCCTTCGGGCTGATGTTCAGAAAGCTGTCGGACGGCGGCGGTCGGTGGCGGCCGGCGGTGGCGCTCTTCACCACAAGGGCTATAAAGTACAAATGATAAAGAGTAATGCAATTACAAGTCGTGGCTATTGAGATCTTGTGTGTTCCCTTCGTTTCTATGGCCTAAGGACTCTATTTATATGGTTACAAGATAGAGAAAGTGGGTATAACCACCCTAGAAAATAGGCACGATAGCAGCTGACCATTTGAATATGACTTTTGCCTTATTCTCCCTTGAAAATAGCTCTTGAAGGTTGAGAAAAACGTGGTCAAAGTTGTGGTTTCCGGAGATCTAGGGATCTCGTCTGACCTGCTGGAGGCGTCAGCCGTTGGTTTCTGCAGGAGCTTTCTGCTGGCACTTTCTGGCAGAGCTTTCGGGAGCTTTCTGGGACTAAAGTCTGCAGCGATAGCCTTAGAAACCTTGTCATCCCACCAAGATTCTCATGAGATAGGCTAGAATCAAGGGGTAAATTTAGGGTCCAACAGTTGGTACACTATAACAAATACTCCCTCCGTTTCAAAATAAGTGTCGTTTTAGCACTTAAAATTTGTTTCATAATATGTGTCGTTTTAGGTTTTCAAAGTGGTTTATTAGGGGTAATAATGATAATTTTTATTGGAATGTGTATTTGTTGACTAAAGTTGTTCATTTATTGGCCAAAAAATGTAATGAGTGGTAAGATTAAGAAAAAGTTGTAAGTTTTAAAGTGAATGATTGCTTTTCTTAAAAACTGTGTTGAAAGCTAAAACGACACTTATTGTGAAACGGAGGGAGTATTTTCGTAAGAAAATTTCTTGCATAAAAAAGATCAGATTTTTAATAATCGGTGAAATGGCCCAATACCATACAACTACTCGACCCTTGAGAGTTGAACTTGCAAGTTGAAAGGTCCACACCGTCCTCATCGTCTCTCTCTTCATTCAAAATCTCATCAAAACCCCCTTTCTCTCGAAACCTTCGCGATCAGAGAGGCTTACACAGTGTGGGAGATTTGTCGGCAGCTTCGGATTCCCGTCGAAACCTAGCATCTCTAATCAATTTGGCCATTACTGCCTACATAGATCGTCGGCGACAAGCAGATGGGTGATTCCGGAGAAAAGGTGGCGTATTTCCAAGCCGTTACAGGCGTAGGCGACGCTGATTTGTGCACAGAAATCCTCGCCGCCCATGGATGGGATCTGGAGCTCGCGATCTCCGCTTTCACCGGTGGAAATCCGTTTTCCCCGGAGCCCTCGGCCCCAATCTATAACGCTGTTGACACTGGAGTCGGTGGAAGTGGTAATCATGTAGATAGTAGCATCAGCGGTCAGTCCATGTCCAATTTTGACCAAAATCGCGCAATTCAGAGGTCTGAAACGAGGTCTCTTGTGTCCATGGCCCCCAATTTGGCCTGGAGAGTCGTTACCTTGCCAGTTACGGTGATTTCCGGCGGTCTAGGGTTAGTATCGGGGGCTATAGGGCTTGGTCTATGGGCTGCTGGTGGAGTTCTGTCGTATACGTTTGGTATGCTAGGGTTAGGGGCTGTGCAATCCGGTGATTCTGCGGCTAGTCCGCTGGTGTCGGCTTCGCCGGCCTCGTCGGAGGCTATGGAGTTCGTTGCGTTGTTTGAGAGGGAGTTCGGTGGGAGGACGAGGCCGGAGTTTGTTTCGGAGGGGTTTATGGAGGCTTTGCAAAGGTCGAGGCGTGCTTACAAGCTGTTGTTTGTTTACCTGCACTCTCCGGATCATCCGGATACGTCGGTTTTCTGCGAGACGACGCTCTGCAATGAGGTTTTGGCTGCATTTGTGAATGAGAACTTTGTGTCTTGGGGTGGGAACATCCGGTCTAGTGAGGGGTTCAAGATGAGTAATAGTTTGAAGGCTTCAAGGTTCCCCTTTTGTGCTGTGGTCATGGCTGCAACAAACCAGCGGATTGCTTTGCTTCAGCAGGTAGGGGTTCTTATGAGCTGGTTTCTCTTATCTTATGTTGATGATGCTGAATTAGCTGTCTAAAAGTATAATCATCATCAAGTTTCTAATTGACTGGGTATGATGGGAATGGCAATTGGCACTAGATGTGATACCAAGCTTTACTCTCCATAATGTAATTGGATTAGCTGTGATAAGCCTATAAGGAATATATCCAATATGAACTCCTAATCCTTGTTTTGGTGGAGTAGTAATTTGGAGTGGAGGCAGGAGTTTAGAAATTGATTAAATCGTTTGCTCTTATTGTTCCATTTCATGCTTGAAGTAGCTTCTCTTGTTGTCTATCTTTTGACTTGTTGAACCTAACAAAGTTCAAGTAGCTAGTGATTATCGGATTATGGTTTTTAATGTTCTTGTGTAGTTTGTTCATAACTGTTCCGCACAAGGGGAGTGAATACTAAACTCTATTCATCACTGTTCTCTCTAAGGCTGACTAATTGCTTAACTCTATTCATAACTGTTTCGTATAAGGTCGATTGAAGACTAAAATCTATAGTCATATTTATGAGATTGTCTTGAGAGTGGGTCACATATTTGCTATCTACCAGTGCATGCTAATGCATCATGAATATGGATTTGTAAAGCCACCCGAAGGTTGGTGAACAATTCATGGGATTAGGGAACTGAACTGTAATACCTTCTCATTATGATGCAGTATTACTTTGATACCTCCTGCTCTCCTCTCCATTGCAGAGCAATTTAAAACAATCACATCCACAGGATGATGCTTTCTATATGATGTCATTGCTGTCATGCTCCAGTCTGAACTGTTTGAACTATAGAGGAAGTGCCATGTATAGGCTTTCAGATGAGTTTTTTACTCTTAACTTCATCTGTGATCTTACCTTCACAAAGTGTGGATAGCAAAGTTAAAACTCCTGCCAATTTATATAGATTAACTCCTGTAGCAAGTTTGCAAGTGTCATTTGGATTTGGATGTTTGTGTCAGCACTAAATGTCATGTTTCCATGTATAAAAGTCACTCAAGGAACTGGGGCCTTTTTAACAACTGTATCACCTATGGATAATTAGAAAAATCTAGTACTGGTGCTTTGTGCTTACTTTGAGGTGGCTGTTGTTTCCGTGGTGTAACCTATTCCTTTGTCAATGCATTGCAGATCGAAGGTCCTAGAACTCCTGATGAGATGCTTACTATGCTACAGAGAGTGCTGGAGGAAACTGGACCTGTCCTTGTTTCAGCTAGGCTTGAAGCAGAGGAAAGAAACATCAACATTCGTTTGAGGGAGGAGCAAGATGCTGCTTACAGGGCTGCACTTGAAGCTGATCAGGTATGAGTTGCTTTCTTTGTAGGGCGATTTGGGTGAAATATGCCAAGTGCTGGAGACAGCCCTTCATGTTCTTATAATTTACTAGGAACAATTTCTATCAGTGTTTACACACTTTTTTTTTGTTGGAAGCCCTTCTAATTTTAAGTACTTTATATATTCATTTTTTTTTTCTTTCCATACCTGATGTTAGGCAAGGGAGCGCCAGAGGAAAGAAGAGCGGGAAAGATTGGAAAGGGAAGCTGCTGAAGAAGAGAGAAAACGCAAAGAGGAAGAAGAGGCTCGTGAAAGAGAAGCTCGTGAAGCTGCGGAGAGAGAAGCTGCTTTGGCTAGACGGAGGCAGGAAAAAGCACTTTCATTGGGTGCTGAACCTGAAAAGGCACCAGATGTCACTCAAGTAAGTCCCTACCAAAACCCTAGCTTATTTGTAAGATATCAATCAGATAACTATATTTGCGGTAGAGGTATGGATCTGCAGAAGTACATAGTATACTGAGTTACTGAAAAGCCATCCTCATTGGTTTTAGTTTTTGTTGATTAGTCCTAAAACCATCCTAATTAGGGTTCTTTTAATGTTTAGTCAAGTGACATCATATAAGAGGTGGGTTGAGAAGAAGTAAGGGAGAGGGTATTGAAGATGATTTGATATTGGTTTTTGGATGTGGGATATACACTGTATTGCGTCTGTAAATGACAAATGGTCAAACTCCCTTTCCCCATTAACACACCATCTTAGCTAACATATGTCCTATTTGACCATCGAAAAACAGGTTTTGGTACGGTTTCCAGGAGGGGAACGAAAAGGAAGAAGGTTCCACAGCACGGCAACTATACAATCCATATACGACTACGTGGATTCTCTAGATTGCTTGAGTGCAGAGGATTACAGTCTCGTCTCCAACTTCCCTCGTACAGTCTACGGCCCCGACAAACAATCCCTAACCCTAAAGGAAGCTGGTCTGCATCCCCAGGCCAGTCTGTTCATTGAGTTCAATTCTTAACTTTACTACAAAACTCCAATGTAGTCAGCAACAGTGAAGCTCTCTCATATTCATCACTTCCTCCATGGATTCCTACAGACCTTTTGTTCACCATTATATCATATAGAGGCTTGTGTGAAATGGATGAATTTCTGGTTAGAATAATACAGTGATTTGTTCATTGTGCCTTTGTTAGTTTAGACTTTAGACGATCTTTCAGCCTATAGTCGACCAGAAATGCAGCTATGGAATTTGGTACTTTAGTGACTGCTATGGTGTTCACGGTTCGAAATATTATCAGCTCCCCCTACTTTCTGTAGATGGAAACTTGTTCAGTGCTTTTATCTAGTGGCTTTGATGGATCTTCTTAACTCTCAAATCCTTTGCACTTGCGAATCATGTTAGCTCTTTATCAAATCCTTTGTAAGATACGGGATTTTTTTTTATATTTCTTGGCGTGGGCCGCATTGTTTTTTATCTTCTTATACAGTTATACAAGTGTGTTAATTAGGATTTTTTAACATCTATTATGATTTTGCTAGAAAGTTCTGTCATCATATCTCGTCATATCTTTTGATAAAAAAAAAAAAAAAATCTCGTCATATCTATCTCTTTATTACAAAACTAATTTAAATAAATGTTAATTCTATGTAATAATATATAAATTGTAATTTTATAATTATGTTTATTTAATTCAATATTAACTATATCTTAAATTTTGAGTTAATTACTTAAGTAATAAATCTATCATAATGTATAAAAAAGTTTAATATGATTATTTTATCCATGTAATTAAATAATAGATAACTTATCCAAAAATTTTACTTTTGAAAAATCTATTATTATTTACCAAAATCCTAATGCGTAAATCTTAATCTTACTATTTCTATCAATTCAATCTACCCTTATACTGTATTCAAGAATTGTTTAAATAAATATTCATTTTAATTAAATATTTAAATATTGTCATCTTAGTATATCTATTTGGCCAATAATTATCTTTATCCTAATTTTGTTTAGGAAAATTCTTTTTATTGAAAATATATCCTTAGAAATCTTTTTTTACCTACATAACTATGCAGTAAGGATATAGGATACGATTTTTTGAGATCAAAAAAGGATAGAGGTTAAGATTCACGAAAATATACTTGTGATTTGTATTTATTATCCGGTTAACAAGAAATAAAAATAACAATAAAGCGGTTTAAGATAGATTAAAAAGATCCGGCTATAAAAGAAAGTAAAAAACGCCCTTAGAATTTTATCTGGTTTCTGTTTCTCCAATCCAAGTTGATCTCGAACGCAAGCAAGCCCTAATTCCGATCACGCCAAACCGCTAGACCTTCTTCCACATCTCTCCCACAAAGCTTCGAATTGCGGATTGTTTTCGCGTTCTTCAATCTTTCTCTCTTCTGGTTGACTTTGATGGCGTGGTATTCTGGTGTATAGTCGCAAGAAGAAAGAAAGAAAGCGAAAGAGCGATCGGAAGGCCGACGAACAACAAGGATTTGGTTACGAGACTGATGGATGTACGTGTTTCGGGATTTCGAATTCGTTCGAAATCAGAGAAGATGGGGCTGACAGGCTGCCGCTTAAGGTTTCAGTCGGCATTCGATTCGTATTCGATCGCCTGCGAAGCGTTCTCGGAACACCTGTTGACTTCGCTTGTGTTTGCTTCTGTTTGGGATCTGCTCTGATCTCTGCCGGATTTTCATCGGCCTTTTCTGCCAGGAACTTGCTTTCTTTCTGGCGGATTCTTCTTCGTTCATAGTCATGAATTCGTGTAAAAGTTCGAGTTTTACATCCTTCAAGCCGATGGATTCCGATGATTTTGATGTTGCTGAGAGAGATCCTTCTGGTCGATACATTAGGGTGAGGATCCCTATCCTTCTTTATTATGTCAATTAGTTTCTTAGATTCTGAATTTCTGTATAAGATTGTTTCATGTTTGTTTTGCTGGTTCATATAGTCAATTGGTCGTCGGATTGTTAAAATTTGCCCTATCCTTCATACAAGGATCGGAATTACTTATTGTCTCTAAATTTCGTTATAATTTGGAAATTAACGTTTCAGGGAGTGCACTTTGCACACCAATTTTTTTTAACAAAAATTTGCTCCTTTCTCATTATGGATTCCATTTGGCTTTTAAGTTTAACCTCTACTGTAAATAAAGATTTGTTTGTTGTTGTCCTGTATCTAATTTCTATCTGCTGGTGTTTGCCTTTCTGGTGGCCTCAGTTCAATGAAATCTTGGGGAAAGGAGCATCCAAGACTGTGTATGTTAACGTATTCTAGCTGTAGTTACTTTTTGTTTTTCTCTTTCAATAGTTGGTTTAACTTTTTCTAATTACCTTCACCCCCTTCCTGCTCTGAGTTTTGGTTTTTGACTTGGTAATTGTCTGTAGTTACAAGGCATTTGATGAGGTAGATGGCATAGAGGTTGCTTGGAATCAGGTGGAGATTGATGAGGTGTTACAGTCACCTGAGCAAATGAAAAGGTTGAATTTGGAGGTACATTTGCTCAAATCACTGAAGCATGAACACATCATCAAGTGCTTCTACTCTTGGGTTGATGATGTCAATCAGACTGTCAACATGATTACTGAGTTCTTCACTTCTGGAAGTCTGAGGCAGTGAGTTTATTTTTTTAGTTTATGATGTTTAAATTCCTTGGTTTTGTGCTTTCCAGTTTTGTACTCAATTTGCTTTCTTGCATTTTGAGCTTAGGTATCGCAGAAAGCATAGGAAGGTTGATTTGAAGGCTATCAAATATTGGGCAATGCAAGTTCTCAGAGGCTTAGTCCATCTACACAGTCATAGTCCACCTATCATTCACAGAGACTTGAAATGTGACAATATATTTGTCAATGGGAATGCTGGACAAATTAAAATTGGTGACCTTGGCCTGGCAGCTGTTATGGACCAATCTACTGCCCACAGCGTCATTGGTATGTTTTGAACTTCTTGTACATTTGTTATTTTTTACTTTAAGTGCAAGTAGTTTTTTAAAGTTTTATAATGGTCTATATCCAGGAACTCCTGAATTCATGGCACCAGAGCTGTATGATGAAGAATATGATGAACTTGTGGATATATATTCCTTTGGAATGTGCATGCTGGAGATGGTTACATGTGAATTGCCATATGGTGAATGTAGAAATCCAGCCCAAATATTCAAGAAAGTTACATCAGTAAGTGCCCTTTTTTTTTTCCTATCAGGTTTATGCTTGTTCTCTAGTAAGATATGATTATGATTATAGTTCCTGACTTTTTGTCCTCAATAGGGCATAAAACCAGCTTGCCTTGGCAAAGTGTCTCACCCAGAAGTGAAGCAGTTCATTGAGAAGTGTCTTGCTCCGGCATCTATGAGACCTTCAGCTGCTGAACTTATAAAGGACCCTTTCTTTTCCCCTGCTAAATCAGAAGCTACAGGGATATCACCTACTAGGCTTCCCTCATATAACATTCCTGAACCAGAAGATTCGCCGAAGCTGGAATCTCACTTGATGGATATTGACAGTGTTGGCAAGATTTCTGCTGCATTTTCTGAAATCAGTTATGAATCACCCCCTACTACTATACAACTGTCAGAGTCCAATAACATCAATCGATTCAATCTAACTGGGAAGAAGAAGGATGACATTTCTGTTTCTATGACCTTGCGGATTGCTGACAAGTGTGGTAAATTTTCTTACACAATGTCTCCTGTTCTTTTTTACAATGATCCAGTAGAAATGGCTTATGTTTAAATGGTATGTACAATCTGTAACAGGTAATTCATCTAAGGTGGATTTCATATTCTATCTTTTAACTGATACCACTCTTTCAATCGCTGCTGAGATGGTGGTTGAGCTCGAGTTGCCAAACGAGGATGTGGTTCTGATAGCTGAGTTGATGGATGAATTGATAACTAAGCTTGGAAAAACTTGCAAATGCTCTTCTGATTCCAGTATGGGTGAAGCCATAGCCCTTAATCCGTCTCACCTTAATACTCAAGAATCACTTGCTTCTGAGACTCCATCAAGCCTTGATTGGTCCTATGGTGCTGAATCCTGCAAAATCTCAAGCAGGTATACACTCTTAATGGAATTTTCGTACATTAGATTTGTGATTGGGTTGCCTTTTTACATTGTATAAACCTCTGTTATGTTTTCTAGCTCTTGCAGTGCCATATCTGATGCCTTTAGCCTGTTGAGCACTTCTCAGACTTCAACATCTCCTGACGATCAAAAGTCTGATGAGCTGAAGATGGAGCTGGCTTCTATTGATTTTCACTACCAGCAACGTATGGCTGAGCTCATGAGGATGAAGGCGGATGCTATTGAAAATGCTAAAAGGAAGTGGGTTTCACGCAAGATCCCAGTCTCATGATGAGCTTAGGCAATTTGGGCGATGTTAGTTGTTTTTTGCCCTCCTGTTTATTCCTAGGTGGCTTGTATTACTGTATTTTGCTCTGCCATTTCGATTGGCTATAGACTGATGCCTCAAGTGTAAATCCTTTTGCATCCTTTGTCCATGATTATTGAATGATGAATAAGCTAGCTGATTTTGCTAGTTTTTTGTTTACTCTGAAGTCTTTTTTTTCTTTACTATTGACTGATGCCTCAAGTTTCCTAGTGCCTTGCCGTTCATCAACTGCGTGTCAACTCTTGCATTTTTCCTCATATTTGTTCCTTCTCTGACTCAGTACAAACTTAAAGGCGCCAATCTGTACGAATAAGGAGGCGTCGTACATCCTTTGACTAGGTTCCTCTCCCACTTTCTTCTCTACATTGATTTCACCAATTACTTCAGTTTCCAGAACTTCGGTAAGTCTCAATTAAATGATCCTACTCATTGTTGACTTCACTCTCACCTCTTCCATTCACAAACAAAAACCTCCCACTATATATGCCATAGTTGGCATTGGAGTTGGACTATGAATCCACTCTTGGTTGCTCTTCCTCTTTAATCATAATGTTCTCTCAAAAACTTCTGGTTTTCATCCTTGTGCTCTCCATTCTTGGCAATGGATCAAGCTACCACATTCGCCGCTTCATCCCGGAAACCCACAAGATTACCCACAAGATTCCCGACCCGGGTTACATTCAGCAACCAGATCAGGTTAAAGGTGGTGGTCGAAGCTCACGGTTCTTGTCTATGGCGTTCGGCTTTCTTCCTAAAGGCAGGCGAATCCCTCCCTCTGGGCCATCCAAGAAGCACTACACCTGTATAGACAATACTCTCCATGGCCGCAAGCTCTTCCCTTGAGAACTTATGCAAATCAACCCATTAAACCTTTTTCAGTTGGATCCTGTTATAAAACCAGCTTTCAAGAGTATAAGCTTTCATATTTTGCTTTCTATCTCTCAAGTTTATGTACTGCGTTTGAAATCCAGAGCACCCTAGTTGTTTTAGTCTGAACTTGTGATTCTAGTGCATCTAAATGATCAATTAGCTGTTCAATTGCATAATGACGTTTAGATCAACAAATTTAAGAAGAAAGCAATCAATCTTAAGCAAGGATTATCAAAGACTAATGGAAGCGGACAAATTTACAGCATGCAAAGAAGACAGAGTTCATCTCCAAACTCTAGCCATTACTTAGTGTCTGCCAGTCTGCCACCTACTTTCCCTTAATTAACTATGTCATCACCATATTGACCTTTTTCACAAGCCGTTACAACAGAAAGTTTATGATTCAAGGTGGGGCCATAATTGTATTCTGCTGAATTTCCTGCTCTAATCTACAATCCATCCATTCAATTCAAAGCTTAAGCCTTATCAAAGTGCAGTTTTAGGGTTAGTCATCACAAGAAAATCAGAAAAATGATACAGCTTCAGCCATAAACACCAAACACAACCTATGCACAAATAGGTAAACATTCCTTATCATCCACATTTATAGTTTTACTCACAAGTTGATGGACATTTGAAGGACAATGACCGAAGATTTACGTATATAATTGCGACTCCATGAGCATCAATACGAAGTTACATGTACAGATTCATACCAATCATCCTCACTGAAGCTCAAGGAATGTCCACCAGGATTACCAATTATCTTTTGCAATCTTTGCCTTCTCTAGTATGAACTTTCCTTCTTTGTATTTTTGTGATGCTTCGTATGCTCGTTCGTATTTCCAACCCAGCACCTCGCGACAATCGTTGCAGGAAATATCAGCCACTGTGTGGAGACCCGTCGAGAGTTCCCTGTCTTGCTTGAGTCCGACGTCAATGTTCATGGCGTGGGAAAAGAGAAAAGCTCTACCATTTCTTCCCTAAACATGATCACCACATACTTAGGACATAAACCGAATCAGAATGAAGTAATCAATATGATCAAAATAAAATTGGTTGCCCTTGTTATACTTCTCAGTCTGTCATGATTGTAAGTTTGTAACCTCAAATAACAAAACCAACTTGGGTTTAAATGGCACCAGAAATATACCAAAACAAGCAACTGAAAAAGGCTGCAATAACTCCAATAAGGATGAATACGGATAGTTGAAAGTACATGGTTTAAATGGCCCAAACAATTTCACCAGAAATATACTAAAACAAGCAAGTCTGCCTCTTACAACTTCTTCTAAGGCCAATATGAGCTCAAGTCCCTAAGAGCATATTTATGGGTTGGCCCTTATTTTTGGTCTTCAGATTATTTTATTCATCATTTTAGTTTACCTTTTTCATACAAAATTATTAAAAGAAGAGCTTTTGTAATTTTGGGACACTTGTCACCCCAAAATGGAAAGACCAAAATTAGATTTGGGCATGGCCAAGACCGGCCTTAGCCTCCTTTTTTCATTATATTAATTTTTTATTACATATTTTAATTGAAGACCAAAATTTGGCCAAAACCCCTGTGTATCTACCTACCTATAAAAGCGTGAAAGATCTGAATTGTGGGCCGTTCATTTAGATACAATAGTGCTCAATTAATTGGAAAAAAACATGCCCGTTCTTTTTTTCCCCTGTCCACATCCTCTTTCCTTAGACTCTGTGTCCTCCTGCCTCCACCTCCTTCTTCCGTCCGTTTTCCACCTCCACCTAATTTGCTTTTATCTCTCCCCCTGTAGATTTCCACGTATCCAATTTTGCTTTTCCCTCTTTTCTTCTTCCCATTTCCGGTTTCTAATCGACCTTGCTTTCCGTTGCTGTGGCTTCACCCCAGTTCTTTGCCAAAACAAGGTCCTTATGTCGGTTCCCATGTTCTGCGCCTCCTCCAACGGTGATTTCCTCCGACGGATGGTAGAACGGAAACGAGAATGAGAACTTCGAGGATGTGAGGAGGACGCGTCGTGACGTTCTCCGTCTCCGTCTCCACGATTGAGCGATGTGTGGAATCGACTTCTTCATTGGGCGGCAAAAAATCAAATGGTGTTGCATGCAATTAGTTTGAAGATCAAGAGCTGTAGGGGCAAAAAAATGCCATCTGAACAGCAATGTTAATACTCAATTCATCATGAATATTATAGCAAGGGAGAAGAGAGTTGCCTGTTTCCAACACATGTAAAATAACATTTCCTCATGGGTGAATTAAAATAGCATTTCCTCGATCATGGGTGAATTTTGTTTTTGTGATGGTCTTTGAATGGAGTTTGGATCTGAAATCCTGTTTGGTTTCTGCATGCTAGCTGATTGTGTACATGAAATATGCTTGGTGTTGTTAGCTTAGCTTGCTAGAATGTAGCAATCATGGTTGGGATGTGAGGAGGAATCAAAGTTTGATTTATATATGCTGATAGGTAAGTAAGTGTGATGGCCAACACTCAATCTTAGTAAGTATGCTGAACAATAGGTTGGGGATGATCACTAAACAAGATTAGTTATGATAAGTTCATACAATGAGGAGGTAGAATCGTGTCTATCAAATCTACCATTATATGCTCTGCTTGATCAAAAGCATATATAAGGCATACTAAACAATGAAAGCAACCTGTCATGACAGCTTAGTGTTTATGTAATATGGATGAGTTTATGATACGTCTTTTGGTATAAGCATGGATGAGATCTTTGGTATAAGCATAATTCATCCCCCGTGCGAAGCACGGGCCCCTTACTAGTACTCTAAAAAGAACCAAACTTTAAGATATTTGAGTAGGAACTTTGTAATGAATTCACCTGGAAAGCCTTAGAAATGATATCATCGTGCAGAGCAATATTGTTACGACAGTTACAGCAACTATACAGCCGAGGACCGATCAATTCTGCCATCAAAATCAACCAGAATGCAAACACAATATCCTTCTCCAGAAGAACCCTAATACAGTTTGAAATTGATAAAATTCAATTGATGGGTTACGACAATCAACGAAAAATTAGGCGAAAGTAATAGTTTTCAGGGGATAACAGTGCCAAAAATTTGTTGAAGATACAGCTTAAAGTAAGAATTGGATGAACGGATAAAACACTTACTGGTTGAAATAGGAAGAAATTAGTGAGGGCGATCTTCTTAGAAACCAGGACGCATCACCGTTTATGGGTTGCTAGTATCCACATAGAACGTGGAAGAGTAAAAGTAGGGTTTTGTGTAGCGGTTGGAGAGTTGTGATCTCGGAAGAAATGATTGAGTGGGGAAGAAGATGTCAAAAATGACGGCTTTCTTCACAAATTCGCATTATCGGCCTAAATTAGACAATCTATCTATACTATATATTAAAGCCGGAGAATTTCGAGCCTCCACGTTAATTCTGGCCCACTTTATTAACAATTTTATATATTTTATTTTTCCTAATTATCTAATCTTTAACTTTATCTTTTTTTCTCACTCATCAAATATCTATCTTTAAAGGCATATTATTTATCTTTAAAATTTCTTTAATTATCTAATCTTTAATTATTTTTTTTTTTTTCTTACTCATCTAATATCTATCTTTGAAACAATATTATCTATCTTTAAAGATTCCTTCTATAAAAGATACATGTTAATTAACTTAACTTTTCAATTCCCATTTTAATCTATTTATATATAAGAATTAATATATAGTATAGATTATATATAGTAGATACACAAATTAACGGAAAAAAATGATCATTACCCGTACATGGTACGGGTCTTCAACTAGTTTAGGCAAATTTGGTACTGTATCATTTAGTTGCTGTGTTTGTGTTTGTAGGACGTCTGAAAAAACAATCCACCGTGATAGATCGATTCCCCTCACATTTTTTAAATGCATGTGGATAATGTTCAGCACAGCACGATGTATACGAACAATGGAATCAAGCAAATTGTTTGCACATTTTGGGTTTTTAAAAAAGCCAAAGTATTGATGATATGATAGTATTCAGCATCTAAGATAAAGTCGCCATATTCCGGATCACTCAGCATACGATTCGGTTGTGCTACTAGCGGGGAGCAGGGGAATGAAAACGTTAGCGTTAAGCTAGTCCCTTTTGAGATAGAAGGTTGCTACTTTTGGAGAATTTCGCTCTCGTTAGCGGAACATGTTCTAAAAAAAGTTGGTGGTGAGCGGACACTTAGTGAGAGTTGAGTCAATTCAATTCTACTCAATCACTTAGTCAACTTAGGGTCACTACTATAGCTAGGGTTGTAAATGGAACGAGTCGACGAATCGAGTAGTTCACAAAAAACCAAATGCTTGGCTCAAATAAAATCCGTTCGTACTTGACTCAATTTGCTAACTACCTTAGCTTGAACGACTCGAAAGATAGTCCCTAGACCCTAATGTAAATGCAAGTGAAGCTTGACGAGCCCTTTACTGAGTCAAGCTCGAACAAAATTGTAAACTCGAAAGCTCAGCTTAGCACGAACAATTTACACTTCAATTCACCTCAGCTCGATTGCAACCCTACCTTTGACTCGTGATGTTAGAGTCTAGTTCCACACTGCGGATCGGGTCAGATTTTGACGGATTTAGCTCAAAAGAATTGTCAGGGCTGGATCCTATGTATGGGCCTCATTTTAGGACCAAGTTTTTAGAAGTACCAACTATCCCATGATTTGGGCGCGATCCATAAGCGTAGTTCAACTCTCCCTTCCTTCCATTCCAGACACAAAAACCTTCGCCGTCGGCGAGGCATTGTGACTTACAAAATATGGACTCTCAACCGGCCGGCGAGGCCTCCGGCGACTCCATCGCTGCCATTAAAGAAACCAGACAGCAGATCGAAGCTCGAGTGGACTCCCTCCGGGGCGAGCAACAGGAGCTCATCGCCTCCCTCCAAACCCTCGTTCCGGACCTCGTCTCCTCTCTCAACTTATCCCTCGAGTTCATCTCCACCTTCAACAGCCGTCCTTTCACTCCTCTCACCCCTCTCCCAAACCCTAACCCTCCCTCCGCCCCCCGGCCGCTCAAGAAGCTTCCAGAAAGCCACAAGCGCTCGTCACATCTCGCGATCGAGCAAAAGATCGCACCTTTAAAGCCCGGTCGTTCGAAATCGGACGCAATTCGTCGAACACATGGCGAGCGAGGCGGAGGCGAGGAGGACGGGAGCCCGTTGTCGGTGGTGAGGACAATGGTGGCGTCCGTGTTGCTCGAGAGGGTTCCGTTTTCTCCGATTGATTCTTCCATGGTGCTGAGAAAGCTCGAGAACAACCAGTCGGCGACGCCGGCGGAAAAGGCGGCGCTCAGGGAGGTGGCCGGAGACAATGGGATTCTGGCCGTGGAGATGGCGCTGAGGTCCATGGCGGAGGACAATGTCGGCGTTGAGTTGGAGGAGTTCGTTGTGAGTGGGAAGTCTAGGGTTTTGGTGATGAGCGTTGACCGAATTAAGCTGATCAAGGAGTTGCCTGAGGGCTCTCAGCAACAGCATCAGCTTATGGTTAGCTCAACGGAGTCTGGAAGTGGTGTTGGTGGAGGGGACGGCAATGCGAGCCCGTTTCCAATGGGTGGGCCGTCGCCGAGGCCTCCAATGCCGGATATGTGGCCTATGAGGCCAGGAGGTATGATGTATCCTGGGGGACCGGGTTCGGGCCCTAGGGGAATGGGAATGATGGGAATGGCGCGTGCAATGGGTATTCCTCCTCAACACAGGCCTCCGTTTGGGCCAATGGGCGGGCCAAGTTCAGTGGCACCGGCTAAGGGGAACTCGGATGAGGATGTCATGAAGGATTTGGAGGTGTTGTTGAATAAGAAATCGTTCAAGGAAATGCAGAAGTCGAAGACGGGAGAGGAGCTCCTCGATCTCATTCACCGGCCTACTGCTAAAGAAACTGCTGTGGCAGCTAAGGTTATTGAAAGATTCCTGTCTTTGAGTCAGTTCTTCTGCTAAAGAAGTTTTATTCTCTTGTTTTTGCTTCTAGGATGCAGTGATTTACATCATCAGTTGGGTTTCTTGCATTAGGGTTCTATTTATATGTAAATGGAGTAAATCGTTCTGCTGGTTGCATAGAGCTTAGGTTTCTTTATTTCTTGCAGTTCAAAACCAAAGGAGGATCACAAGTGAAGGAGTACTGCTCAGCTTTGACAAAGGAGGATTGCAGACAAAAGGCTGGATCCTACATTGCTTGTGAAAAGGTAGCCTTCAATTTGGTGTAAATCTCTCAACAAAAAGACATTTAGAATCATATGCTCAATTGTTTTGCTAAGGAAGAATCTGCTCTAGTTAGTTATTTGGACTTTTTTACTGAACTGGCTATCTGTGGTCATGTGTGTCTAGGTTTCCAAAGAAACAGAAAGAGGAGTTCTTTTTTGCCTATTATTCTGGTTAATCTGTCAGCAGGATACTGCTTTTATAAAATTCATCTGATTTTAACATAACTTGATTTTTCTCTACAATACAGGTTCATTTTCGGCGCATAATTGCTCTTCACACTGATATCAATTTGGGTGACTGCTCTTTTCTTGATACCTGCCGGCATATGAAGGTATTTTTTTCCCGTGTAGCTATATTATGATGTTTTTATTATGTCAAAGATGCTGTGGTTAGTCTTCAAGCCCATGATCTTCATAGGTTTATGTTTCTGTGTGTTAACCTCTTGAACTATATTAACAGACGTGCAAATATGTTCATTATGAGCTTGACCCAACACCTGATGTGATGGGTGCTCTCGCTCCACCTAGACAATTGAAGCCTCAGCGAGCCGAATATTGCTCTGAAGTAGAACTTGGCGAGTCACAATGGATAAACTGTGATATCCGTAATTTCAGGATGGATATTTTGGGGCAATTTGGAGTTATAATGGCTGATCCACCTTGGGATATCCATATGGAACTGCCATATGGTACAATGGCTGATGATGAGATGCGCACACTTAATGTTCCTGCTTTACAGACAGATGGTTTAATATTTCTTTGGGTCACTGGACGTGCAATGGAGCTGGGCCGTGAATGGTAATTGCATTATATATGTTGGTTGTGCAGTGCACTTTTACATTCTGCCTAAGTTTTTATGCATCTACACTCTTCATACTTGGACTTCATAATACAGATAAGTTTTCTCTGCATTTACTCTTAAACCTGCTTTTAATCTTTGAAAGCTGATACTGTGACGAATAAGAGTAATTAGCATTTGTTACAAATTGTTGGCAATGTTGGATAATCTAGACCATTACGTAACAGGCCATCTGCCCATCTTTGAGAGAAACCTATATTTGTTTGTCTGAAGCTACTGTATTATAAATTATGCATCAATTGTTGATGAGTCAAAGCCCCATTTTTCTTATACAATGAATCGTTTACGTTCTTCGGATTTTCATTCCTGTGGATTCATGATCCCTTCTACGTTTTATAGTGACTCGTGAATGAATATGATTGTTTTCAATGGTTCCTACAGTTTGGAGCTTTGGGGGTATAAGCGTGTTGAAGAGATCATTTGGGTAAAGACAAATCAGCTACAGAGGATCATAAGAACTGGGCGCACAGGTCACTGGCTTAATCACAGCAAAGAACATTGCCTTGTAGGATTAAAAGGGAGCCCTTTAGTAAACAGGAACATTGACACTGATGTAGTTGTGGCTGAGGTCCGGGAGACTAGCCGCAAACCAGATGAGGTCCGTCAATGTTTTTCTTTTTCTTGTTCATGTAGAAACTGAGTTGCCTACAAAATGCTGTATTTTTATCAGTGCTTTTTGCCTACATTTTGGTTCATGGTCATCAAGTGTAGGGGTTTTTGGCTTAGTTAAATTATAAAATATTCTAACACAGGCTCTTGGTGCAGATGTATCCTTTGCTCGAGAGAATAAGTCCAAGAACTAGGAAGTTGGAACTGTTTGCGCGTATGCATAATACACATGCTGGGTATGCTTTCTAACAGAATAATGTATCTAATCTGCAGTTGTTTAATTTCATTACATACATTATTTCACTTTTTTATCCTGAAAACCCTTTTTTGTATCATTGACAAGCAGGAAGAAGATTTATCTTAACTTTAATGTTTTTTTTTTTGGTCAAGATCTTAACTTTAATGTTGTATCATTGATTTTCTTCCCTTTGATTCGGATTTCCTTGTCTTCTTAACTTTTAGGTGGCTATCACTTGGCAATCAACTGAGTGGAAACCGAATAGTGGACGAAGGCCTACGTGCCCGTTTCAGGGCTGCATATCCGGAAGTTGAGATAGAGCCTCTGTCGCCTCCAAGGAGCTCTGCCATGGAAGTGGATCCCGCTAAGAATCCATTTGGTGGAGAAACAAAATCAGCAGAGTTTTCTCAGTCAGCAAATGCTCCACCAGTCTATCCATCTCAAGAGAAGCCTGGGGGTCAAGATGTTGAAATGGCTGGCTGAAAATTTTATATGGTGTCTGTTTTTGTGCCTTTTGTCAGTGTTATGCTGTTAATCTTTGATCATAGCATTTGCTTCTCCTGACTCCTGGTGTTGCAATTTCCAAAGAATTCACCTTTAGATTCATTGTAGCAACCCCAGCATTTACCAGAGAATAGTTTCTGATAAATCAGCTCTGAACAAATATAAGAAAGTTCAGCTGCATTCCTCCCTTAATGCAATTTTTCTGAAAAATGATTTCAGTTCCTAATCCTTAAATTACAGTGATTACAGGCTTAACAAAGAAACAAAGGAACAGATATTAGTGGATTTGAGAAACCCTTATACTCAATTTTCTATCAATATGTGTATAATAAATTGGACCATGTGCACAAAGTATAGTACCATGATAAAGATAGCACACTAATCTAATCAAATAATCAATTTGAACAACGTTGAACTATATATGTGGCCGATCATGAGCCTCATTTCAGTTTTGCCTCTAAATTCATTCGATTGATAAACAACCCTAGGAAGACCAGCGAGAGCCTGGACGGAACGACCAACTCTGGAGAACGAATTCTGGACAGCTCTCTCTGGTTCTTATTTCTCAATTGAGAAAGATCCAATCTTTCACTTGTTTTCCGCCGCCGGCGCCCGCCAGAGAACTTCCGGCCGCCGGAGCTTTGGCATTCAACCTCCTCAGCCATGTTTCGGCACACCGCTCGTTTAAGATCTCAGGTTCTAGCTCATCTACATGGAAACTCCAATTGTGCGTCTTTTCACACAAGGTTAGAGGCTCTTTATACATAGTTTATCGTTGAAGAGCATAAAGTTAGGGTTTTCTAATCTAGGCATAACAAGCTTTTCAATTGCATGCTCAGGACGATTTCTCAAGTGTTAGGATGTGGTAGAAATAGAGGTGGATTGAGATCGATACATAATTGGGGGCCAAATTCTCAGCGGAATCAGCTCTCCCCTTCTGCTTTGAGATCTTCTTTACTTCAATTTCAACGGCATTATGGCTCTTCTTCTCCGCTTCAAGAAAAGAAAACGAGGAAGATGTTGATCTACCTGACTGCTTTGGCTGTTGGTATGGTTGGAGCATCTTATGCTTCTGTGCCGTTGTATAGGACATTCTGCCAAGCCACTGGTTATGGGGGCACCGTCCAACGCCGTGAGGTTGGTCGAGTTATCGCGTTATTTGATGCAACTCCCTGGTTTTTCTGGCGCTGTTGCATTTGTTTCGTCGTTTACATGGTTATATGTACTAAGAGTAGTCATGATTGTATCTTTTCAGAGTGTAGAAGAAAAGATTGCTCGCCATTCAAACGATGAGACTATTATGACTTCAACAAGGTTTGTTTTATAACTCACTAGTCATCACTCATATACGTTCTGATGTTTGATAGGTGAAACTGTCATTTTACTCTTTTGTTTAATATACATTTTGATGTTGAAGCATGACTAGTGAATTTGGTAAAAAAAAGTAGGTAATGAGATCTTAGTCCTGTATGAAGTTTATTATATGCATTCTATTTCTTCAGTGCAAGATGTCCATTCATCACCCCAAACCTTTTCTCATTGCCCTATTCCAGTCAAATTAAAGGGTTTTCGTCTCAAAAATTGTCCTTCCTTTATTAAATTGCTGTTAAGTAGCTGCTGAGGTGCTGATTTGGCCGTGGCACGTCATTTTCTCAACTGAATTGGATAAAGGCTGTTCTTAGATGTACTGCAATTAGGGATCTTCTTTAGGAGCATACCGTTTGCTTGGAAAGGGAGCTTAGGGACTCCGGGTACATGGCAAGTTGGCATAAAAGAAAGTTTGAAATTGCAGTGCTAGACCTTGATGGGTTTTGGGGCTGTGTGGTTAGGTGGATAGATTGGCGGATTCTGTCGTTGGGAGGTTTTGGTTGTGTTGTCATGATAGGGATCTGAGTGAAAACTGAACTTAGAATTGTGCCAATTTGTTGTTTATCTTCTAATATGACAAGTAAATAGCATATGCTTACACAAAAATATGACTCAACAAGTGTTTTAATCCTAGTCAATTTTGTTGTCGATCTTCTAATTTTGTTGTTTAATTGACGCTTTTTACAAAAAGAAGGAACGTCAAGGGACCTTGACTAGGACAATGAGAAAAGGTTTTTGTTTGTGCTACTTATTTTTACCGTAAATTTTCTCTTATTCAGGGAGATCACAGTCCAATTTAATGCTGATGTTGCTGATGGTATGCAGTGGAAGTTTAGTCCTACACAAAGACAGGTATATATGACTCATTAAGCCGCTTACTTAGAGTTTTCCGAGCCTATATTTTGCTTGGTAGTTATTTTCTAATCTACCTGCCTATGTTATTCTAGGTAAGGGTCAAACCCGGAGAAAGTGCTCTTGCATTTTACACAGCTGAAAATCTAAGCTCGGTGCCTATTATTGGTGTATCATCATATAATGTTACTCCTATGAAGGTGTGTCTTCGATATTTATCTTACTGAACTTATGGCTCTTTCTATACTACTAATGACTGGTTCAAATGTACTAGCTGCCTAGCAAAAACCCTAATACAATTGCAGTTTTTTTATGCCTAAATTTTTTTTGTTAATGTTTAAATACATATTTGAACTTGCACTGATGCATATCTTTCTCGCAGGCTGCAGTTTACTTTAATAAAATACAATGCTTCTGTTTTGAGGAGCAAAGGCTTCTTCCTGGAGAGCAGGTTGACATGCCTGTAAGTGACGTGTATCAGTTTCCAGTGCGTTAGCGTTACAGAATAATAGAGGTAAAGAAATTTGACAATCATTATTGTCTCAATTCCTTGCAGGTGTTCTTTTACATAGACCCAGAGTTCGCAACCGATCCGAGAATGGACGGAATCAATAACCTGATATTGTCATATACTTTCTTCAAAGTGGCTGAAGAGGGAAAGTGAGCTGCTTATCTCATTTTTTTATACACTAAAATAATAGACTTTGAATTCCTTGTATGTTGAGGAAATAATCAATTGCTCGGCCATGGGATCAAAGCTCTTGCACTTGGTTAAAACTGTTACTGAATAGTGCATTGATTTTGGATGAAAAGCCTCTATGTTTTTTTTTTTCGGTCGATGAAAAGCCTCTATGTTAGTCTGAATGATTTGGTTTATTGTAAGCTGACACAAAGGGTCATTGGCTAAGATGAAATAGAATGAGGCAACATGTAGCGAAGTTTTCAGGCAATGTTACCATTTTGATCTGCCAAATCTGTTAATGTATTGCTTCATTATATGGCAGGGTTCGTTTGATATATCACTTTCTTGGACTTCGTTTGATATAAAACTTAACTCAGAAGCTTATATACACTACACTTCTACATGACAAAAAAAAAACTAACTTTGCAAAATGTAGGTTCATAATTATGCTTCCCTTTCAACACATCAAAGCACCAAAATGCAGCTAAACAAGACCTAATGGATAGTCTTTGTAACTATCAAAATCATTATTTGCAAAGAACAACAAGAACAACAAAAACTATTCACTCCAATATCCATCTTTCTTATCTCCTTTCACCTCTCCCTCATCCTCAGAACTCTCAGCAGCCAAGCTCATCTTAAACCTCTTCACATCCTCCACAGCCGCGCTCCTAAACATAGCAATATCCACAGCCCCAGAAACCATGTGATATCCTCTCGACTTCATCGCTTCGGGCGAATCGAACGGCATCGCGAACCCTGCCAGATAGGCTCCTCCGGCGCCCTGCTGAGGTGGCGAAGTCTTGATTACCGACTTCTCAACGCTCCTCAGCACCTCTTTAACCTTCTTGTGCCCCGGGTCCCAGAGATACCCCATACTAGCGCTCAAATCCATCGGCCCCATCTGAATGCAGTCGACGCCATCTACAGCCGTGATCTCGTCGATTCGGCTAACGGCATTGATCGACTCCACCTGACACATGATCAAGAGCTCGTCTTCGACGGTCTGGAGGTATCCGGCGTCGGTTCCGTAGCCGGAGGCGCGGACGATGGGGTGGGCGGCGCCACGGACGCCGTTGGGAGGGTAACGGCAGAAGGAGACGGCGGATTGGGCGAGCTCGGGGGTCTCGATCATGGGGAACATGATGCCTTGGGGGCCGAGGTCGAGGGCTTTCTTGGCCCAGGCGGCGGTGGACTCCGGGAGGCGGAGGATGGCCGGAGTGTTGGTGGCGGAGAGGGATCGGAGGCAGGGGAGGGCGTCGGAGATCCCGCCGTAGCCGTGCTCCATGTCGACGACGACGAAGTCGTAGCCGGCGAGGCCGGCGATCTCGGCGAGGAGAGGGGAGGAGGAGCAGAGGAAGAGCCCGTAGAGAGTTTCGCCGTTGCGGAGGCGGGATTTGAGCGATTGGGGGCGGGGGAGGACGATTCGGGGGCGGAGGAGGCCGTGGATCGGATCGGAGTTAGTTTGGTGGAATTAGGGTTTGGGATTTGGGGGGAAAAGAGGGATTGGATTGGGGATGGGGGTGAAATGAGAGTTGAGAGGCTCTGGCGGTTGAATTGGAAGGAACTTGGTTTGAATCGGCGGAGAATTGAGAGGGAGGAGGAGTTGGGGGCGGCTATGGCGGCCATGGCGGCGGAGAGGAGTAGGAGAAGCGAGAAAGGAAGTGGAAGCTGGAAAGTGAGGAATGAAGTGGACAATGGTAGGAATGGGTGTGTGTTTACGTGGCTCGTGATCGTGGCCCCTCTCAGATCGGACGGCTCAGATTGAGTGGACTGATATAGAGACTACCGATGCTTACGACTAGTTTCTGAGCCTATAAGGCCAATGAATAGTGGGCTTATGGGCCCTTTATGGATTTAGCCCAAACTCCACGAGAAAAATGATCGTCTTCAGAAGTCAGGCAATGAGAAGTGAAATTTACCTTAGGTGATGGAGTGAAGGTTAATTATTTTTGCTAAAAAAATACAAATCACACATCTAGTTGACTTGTGATCGATTTATCGTGGCCTTTTTGATATATGGAACCTCGTTGATTGCATGAATTAACAACTACAGTTCTACCATTATGTGTGCAACAAATTTACACATTGGCGATGAAAACTTGAGGGTAGGCCGTTTTTACCAAAAAATAATAGTAATTAAGAAAGAATGTTAATGTCAAATTGCTCATCGTGAAGCTAGCTAAGAGTAATTTTGGAACGACTTGAGATTTTTGTAGTCTTGTACATGCATATATGAAACGTATGTCCTTGCCTTCTGAACTATTAATATGATCACGACACATACATTACGAGGTCTTCATATATATGAATTATAGCGGAGACATACATTGTATATGACTATATGTAATCAAACAAGATATTATCATTTATCTTGAGTCAGTCGTCCTTGTCCCGATCTCAATATCAAAATAATACTGTAAGAGAATTAGTAGATTAAAAATTGAGTGACAAAGGACAAAATGGTCGATCAAAACTTACTACAAGTGAATTAATTAAGGGACACATATACATGGTGAAAGTCCGGATTGTTGAACATGGCTTGCCGAGAGCCAAACTTTATCATTCATGTCACGGATTTACTTCGAAAGCTGTGACTTTATATTGTCATGCAGAAAACACCAAAAACACTGCAAAGAGAACCATTTCCTTTATCATTTCACTTACATCTTACGTGTTCAGCTTTGCACATGCATCAGCTCACGGGTTGCACATACAAGCCCTTCTATAAATCATCCCATCACACCACTCTCCATTCCTAGAACCTCACTTAGGGTTTATAACTCTCGTAAACCCTAAACCCTAGCAAGCTCGATCAAATATGGGGCCTTCAAAACTCCAAGCCACGTTCTTCATTTGCATGCTTCTCATGCTAGTCTCCTTGCCACCCCTTCACGCTTGTGGACATTGTGGGCCCTCCCCTCCTCACGGCGGAAGCGGCGGCGGTGGCAGCCACCATCATAAGCCACCGCATCATGGCGGTGGAAGTGGCGGCGGTGGAGGCCATCATAGTCAGCCCTCGAAGCCTCCGGCGATTAAGCCACCTCCGATAGTCGTGCCTCCGATCATAATGCCACCTCCCGTCGTCAGCCCACCTATCATAATCATGCCTCCTTCCCCTCCGTGCCCACCTGGCGGCGGAGGCGGTGGAGGTGGAGGTGGTGGTGGTGGTGGTGGTGGTCATGGAGGCGGTGGTAAAGGTGGTGGTGGTGGTCATGGCGGTGGTGGTAAAGGTGGTGGTGGGAGGCCACCTTCGTACCCTTCGCCACCTTCACCACCGTCTCCACCTTCGCAGCCTTCACCACCTTCACCACCGTCTCCGACCACACCGAAGACATGTCCAATAGATGCCCTAAAGCTAGGGCTGTGCTTGGACGTGTTGGGCGGGCTTGTGCACATAGGGATCGGGGACCCGGTGGTGCACGTGTGTTGCCCGGTGCTACAAGGGCTGCTTGAGCTAGAAGCGGCGTTGTGCCTGTGCACGGCAATAAGGCTCAAGCTTTTGAACCTCAACATCTACATTCCGCTCGCCCTATCGGTGCTCGCCACGTGTGGGATCACTCCTCCACCTGGCTTTAATTGTCCACCTGTCTCGTAGATCTCGGGTTGGTGAAGTCAGATAAGAGTGAAACCGGTTCGTTATAGATGGCTAGCTAGCTTAAACCGTAGCTTGTTGTTGTGTGCTTTGATTAATTTTGCTAGTGTTTCGAAATGTAAGTTCAGATATCTGTATTAACTTTTGAGTGTGTAACGTGAGTGCTGATAATATGTCAAGTATTTATATATGTCTCCGCATTTGCATTTGGTAAGTGAACGGTGTGATCGATGTATGACGATGCATGGTAATTTTGTGCTTCTAGGAAAGACTTATTATTCGGAAAT
This sequence comes from Polygonum aviculare, assembly GCA_934048045.1. Taxonomy (NCBI): domain Eukaryota; kingdom Viridiplantae; phylum Streptophyta; class Magnoliopsida; order Caryophyllales; family Polygonaceae; genus Polygonum; species Polygonum aviculare. The sequence continues at coordinate 25,612,609 of OW204032.1, forward strand.
GATCAAACTTTATACTCCGTACAAACCAAAGTTGAACGAGGTTAATAAATCAAGAAGTAGTTCAATTTTCCCCTTGACATGTATCCAAATGCTTTTGTCCTATTTTTGACGTTCGGCTTTCATAAAATTTAGGCTGGCCAATGGACCTAGCTACTAGCTAGCCATTTGGGCTAGTTTCCGGATAAAAGTTGGGTCAGGCCGGAGACTGGCCCATCTTTGACATCTCAACTATTGTAAGTACAGGCGGTGCAGGACTACTCTTAAAAGTACATCGTTATTAGCTCGAAATCAATAGTATATCAAAATTACGAGTTTGTATCATAAACAAAAATAAATCGTTAAATGTCAAAATTGCATTGTAAAGGAGGAAAAATATATGGGGCTATTATTACAATGTATTATATAGTCTTAAAAGTACATCTTAAAACATTCTAACAATCAATCATAAGCGCATGGTAAAACATTCCAATAATCAATAATATATCTCATATTACACCTAACTTATGGGATATTCTTAATTCATAGTCACTGAATTGTAGCTACATTATGATGCTCTTCATTCACACTCACTTGATTATACATGCGTTAAAAATGCCGGACTCCAGATTAAAGACAGAGAGCATATTTGTTGAGTTGAGCCGAAATAACAAGTGAGTTGAGCTCAACCCAAACTTTACAGCTTATATGGATGAGCTCAATCTACTAAAAACTGCCCAGTTTAGTTTGTTCGTGAGATAAAACAAACTCACGAGTCACAAACCGCTCGTTTCTTTTTTTTGTTTGTCTCACTGGCTCAAAGCTAAAGCTCTTAAAATGGGGTTTACATATGCCTTATTTTAAGAAAAGTAGTGGAAGATAGAATCTGTAACTTGTTTCAAAGATACTAGAGAGAGATCGAACCTGTAACATGTTTTAAGAAGATTTGTGAGAGATCGAACCTAAATCCTGGCAGTGAGAGATCGAACCTGTAACATGTTTTAAGAAGATTTGTGAGAGATCGAACCTAAAACCTGGCAGACCAATACCTTATCTTGTTACACTAGACCAACCCCTTCATGATTTAAGCCACTTGTTTCCTTCGCCACAGACGTACAGGAGCAGGGGCGGAGCCAGGGGGTCCTGGGGGGTCCCGGGACCCGTCTACCCTCCCAGCTTAAGAGTATAATAATATGTCTTCCCCCATTCAACATAAATTCAACTTTATCCAGTTGGTACAATGCTACCGTGCCCCTCCTACATGCATGAGGTCCATGGTTCAAACCTCACAAATCCCCTTTTTTTATTACTTGTCAACATGGATTCATTTTCTACTTCCCAACTCAACATGCATTCAATTAGATATATTCACTCATTACAGTGCAATAATTTATAATTTAAATGACACAAAATTTTGTGATTACTAGCTTGTCCATTCTTTAACACATTATTAATGATTTCTATGTAATTTTTTATTCTATTTGAACATGATTGTCATTTTATAGATTTTTCAGGCTTTGATCAATATTTGATTTAAGAATTTTCCATACATTATTAATGATTTCTATGTAATTTTTTATTCTATTTGAACATGATTGCCATTTTATAGATTTTGAGGCTTTGATCAATGTTTGTATTAAGAAGTTTCCATTAGGTCATGCCTAGCTTATGACTTTTCGTAAACTATAATTTGGAATAGATTTTACCATTTCTAAATACTTATTTTTACAACAACTATATTTTGTTCTTAATTATATAACTAAGTTTAAATAAACGTAATACAAGAGAGATATAAGTTTAGTAGGTAGAATGAGAATATAAAAATTGTTTTATTTGCTAAATTAGTAGATTCATATATAACATATATTGACCTATGATTTTGTTGTCTAATAATAATAATAATAATAATAATAATAATAATTTATTAATTGTCTTGTTACGTAATTATTCGAACTTCGAAGTGACCCCCATCCAAATTTCTCTAGCTCCGCCACTGTAGAGGTGTTTGCTCATGCACCACGAACTCTATTCATTTATGATTTATCCTTGAAGCGTTACAACCGTACTTAGGTACGTTAAACATTTCAACTCATTTAGAAGCAACTAGACCTGTCAATCGGGTCGGGCCGGGCGAGTTCGGGTCGGGTCGTTCCGGGTTCGGGTCGAATTCGGGTTCGGGTCAGTCGGGTTATGAGTCAAACTGGGTCGGGTCGCTTCGGGTTTCGGGTCGGGTCGGGTCAACCCAACGGGTCAAGAGTATGAATTTTTTGACCAAAATTTAAATAAAATATTATTTAAATAATAAAATATAATAACAAAATATTATTTTTAAATATTTTAATAATAAAATATATCATAATTTTCCAAAATAAACTTTATATATTGTAATACAATTAAAACCTTTGGGTGCACAATTACCCGTCAATCTGTCATTTCATTATATTAGAGTGTATTCTAAAATAAGTTTTCCGCCTTATAGATTTCTTGACCCAGCGGGTTGACCCTGACCCTAACTCAGAAACTTTCGGGTTTACCGGGTTCGGGTTCAAACTGGGTTTCGGGTTCAAATTTTCGGGTTGAAACCCAGAAATTTCGGGTCGGGTCGAATCGGGTTTTCGAGTCGGGTCAGCTTTTGACAGGTCTACGATCAACCCAACCGAGCAGACACCATTTAACCAGTTCAAAGTTCAAACACTATGTTTTTCGTGAAAATCCAGCTTCATCATATTACTTGAACCCCGATCCGCATATCAAAATCAAAAGAGAACACCCATGCATGAAACATGGAAGCGTTACTACTGTAAAAACGAACAAAAATATTTGGCAAAATTGTGATCATAAACCCTCAAGAGCTCGTTATTTGAACAAAACATCTTGTTGGTATTTACAGTTTACCACGTCGTATAGTAACAATTCAAACTAACAAGTAAAACATTCATACTAAAAATCTCCGTCTGCGCAATCGCTTAGCAGAAGCTCTAGACACCAAGAACCCCACACCCAAACAAACCACCCATATCCCCACATCAACGGCCCATCTCACTCCCTCCATTTCCATCTCCATCTCCGCCACCTCCTCAGCCGTCAGATCCTCCCACCTCTCCTCCCCACCGTCCGATCCACTCTCGCTACACGACTCACAAGAATCATCCCACGCGCCCTCCTCCGGAATCTCCTCCAAACCCACGCGCCGCCGCTTCAACCGCTTCACCGCCACCCTCTCGCTGATCCTCCCTCCGTCCACCGCCAAGCAAACCTCGGCCTCCGCCACGCTGAGGCCGTGGATCTCACTCTCCAACACGCACGTGCAGTCCACGCGCCACCCCGCTCCCTTCTCCCTCCTGAAAACCCCCTTGAGCAGCCTCTCCTCCCCAATGTAGACCTCGAACCTCGCGCCTTCCCCGACCCGGGCCCTCTCCGTTGACCCGAAGGCCGCGTCAGCGTTGACCACCCGGTGGAGCGTGACGTAGGCCGGCAAATCGGGTCGGATACTCGACCCGTTTATCTCGAGCGGGTACCCGTTTATCCGCGGGAGGTAGACGAGCGTGAGGGAATTGATACCGTGGAGGCCGTGCCCGTTGGCGGAGAGCTTGAGATTGAGGTAGAAGGCGTTGGTCGTCAGGAGGCGGGTCGGGTCGGGTCGGTGTAGCCCGAAATGATGATTATCATTAGATCTGCACATTATGGGAGTTTTATGAGATTGATGATTTTTTTTTTTTAGGTTGAGATGTGTTTGTGAGTTTGTAAAGGCGTTTTATGCATGAGAAAGGTGCCCACTGGTTTTGGATGTGTGAGGGAAACCAAGGGGTGGAAGAACATGGTTTTTGTGGGTACGCAAAATGTGTCAAAGTGGAAGAAAGTCCACAGTTTGTCTATTGGCTGCTCTGCATCCACACGTAAAATATGCGATCCTTATTACTTGGACAAAAAATAAGAGGGCAAAACATAGTAGTAAATCGGTTTCATGCTTGGACAGCACACAGATTATTCATTCAAAATGCTGGAAGGGTAAACATGAATGGAACCCTTTATCTTAATGATAGATATTAATCTATCTCACTATATATTAATTTAATATTTTTTTTTTCTTATAAGATAATATGGTATCTCTTTATTGTCTTATCATGTCAACTTGTATATATTTACTAAAGAGGATATGAGAAGTGGTTTTGAACAACCAGCTAGTCAAACGGTTTATCTTTTATTGATGATACGTATTTAAAAGTTAGTGATTCGATTTTCATAAGCACGGTTCTCAACAAGAGAAGAGGGGATATGAGAATTCCTAATAGTTGGTGCTCATAAAACACTAACTGTAAACGCACTCTTAAATCTTAATAGCTAATACACTAATTGCCATTCTACCATTAACCAAACTATGCAACAAGAACCTACATTCTCCGTAATACGTTTGCAATTTCACACCAAGTGTCCGGACATGACCCTAAGGCTCCGTTTGGTAACACTGTCGGAATCGGATTGGAATAAGGAATCGGATTGGATTCAGGAATCGAAATGAACCATTCCAGAGACATGTTGTTTGGTATGCTATCGGAAAGAATCATTCATAATAATTATGGTTTAAAATTCTTAAGATTTATGGTTCGTAATTAGGATTTTTAAGGGTTTATGACTTTTAGAAATTATAATTTAAGGTTTTGGAGTTTTTTGATTCAAGATGAGCAATTATAATTATTGGAATGGATGATACCTGCTATTTTCGGCTGGAATCAAATTAGCCCGCAATCTTGGAATGAGTCAGTCTTGGGAATAAAATCGATTCCAGAATTTTCTTTGCCAAAAAGCATACTGGAATCATCAATATATACTTCTAAACCTGAAGCAGTTAAGGGCAGTTTTGTCATTAAGAATTTTTAAACCACCCACCCTATTTTTAATTAAGTAATTGATTATCACAATTTTCTATTTATTCATGAATTCCTAATTTTTCTTACGTAATCTTTTTTCTTTCCTTTTCTTAACAAAATCTTATATTGTTCAACCAAAAACGTTTATCCCCGTTCATTTAATTTTATCTTTGATATTTGATTTTTAAACTAATTTTCTAATCAATTTATGATTATTAGTTTTACTAGATTACAAATAGATATTTATTTGGTAGTTTCCATATCTTGATTTTCGAGATAAAAAATAAACTAATTTTCCATATCTTTACTGTATCTTCGTCAATTATTTTTAAGGGGAAAATCATGTACAAATTCAATTGATTGCTCACCATTTATTTTGAAGGGCAAAATCACGTTCAAGCCCATTTCATGGACGATCAAATGAAATTGATTACCAATGTCCATTATCTATTAAATTATATTTCGATTGTATTCTTATTTTGACCCACAAATAATGTGATTAATTTAAATCTAATTAAATGGATCGATATATTTATAGGATAGTAACTAGAATCACTGAAATATATCAAAAAGATAGAGCATAACAACTTGATATTTTGCACTTTGTTGAAATATTTTCGGTTGTCATATCACTGATTCCACCGGAAAACGCGTCTTTTTTGGTTAATTTTGTAATAGTTTGTATCACTGGTGATTTTCAAACTTCAGATTATTTTTTATTGTAATTTGATACTTGAGACTATTTTAAAATATTTTTCCTTTTAATAAAAGTGTGATTATGTTGATTTACGGGTTTAGTCGATTTCGGTTAGGGTTGAGTGTGAGTTCATCTCATTAAACTTTATGGATCAATCGGTAAGGTTATTGTAGTTGTCATATGGGTTTGGGCAGACCCAACAAGTCAAGAGTGTTTACTTATATTTAAATAATTATATCACAAAAAATTATTTTCATAAATAAAATAATGATAATATATTTTAAAATATACATGTCATTTTGGTTGGTTCGGTCGAGTTTAAGTTTGGTCATTTTGGATTTCAATTGAGTATGAGTTATTGTCAATCAGGTTACGAGTCAAGTCGGGTCGACTCATGACAGATCAGTTTCATAATTGGGTTGTTATGAACATTTATAGTTAGGAACAATTTGGTTGGTTATATTGAGTTCGGATTGAGTACAAGTTTGGTTGTTACATAAGGTGAATAAAGCTATTAGCATGGTAAATTCAGTAGGTTGGTCATTTTGATTTTAGCTAGATTAAGTATTAGTTTGGGTTGTTATATGTGAGGAATAAATCTGTTTATGGTTCAGTTCTATACATTGGTTATCTTGAGTTCGGATTGAGTAAAATTTTGGCTATTACATAAGGAGAATAAAGCTATTAGCATGGTAAATTCAGTAGGTTAATTGGTCATTTTGAGTTCAGATTGAATATTAGTTTGGGATGTAATGTACGGATAACACATCCATTAATAAGGTCGGTTTGGTCGGTTGTTCATTTAAATTCAAATTGAGTGCATGTTTGGGCTGTTAAAATTTAATGTCAATTAGGAGGGTCGTTGCAAGTTTGGGTTAGTTGGGTTCAGGTTAGCCAGTTTGATGCAAAATTGAATATAGGTTCACGACGTTAATTAAATTGGTTAGTCAGGCCAAATCATTATGGTTTTCTTGCAAGTTTAGATTGACCAATTGGTGAAGAGAATTGACCTTTTATATTTTCGTATGACACCCAAGTTTTGGACCAACTTGACAACGAGCAAGAGTTATTTTGAGTTATTTATTTTAATAATAAAATGTATATTTATATTTTACCAATTTTTTATATGCAATTTTTAAGTTAGAAATTTGACATTATGTTATAGTATTCATAGATCATATTTAAATTAATATATTATATTTTTTATTTAAAGAGTTTTCATATAAGCACTAGACCATAACTAGGTTCACTCCATCAAACTCGAGTTGTTCTACGTACATAGGTTCATATCAATAAAATTAACCAACTGACCGATTCTAAATGTTACTGTTTTCACACTACTTATCATATGTAAATTAATTATGTATTTAGTTTATAATACTTAAACCATATATAAACTAATATGTCTATAATTTTATCTAAAAAATCCCCGGGCAAGGCCCGGGTTATAACTAGTTCATTCCTGATTCTCATTCCTCATTCCCAGAGAATCAAACCAAACGGGTTTTGCCCAAATCCGAAACCAAACAATTTCCAAAACGCAGTTCACGGCCCTGAATATTGTTTGGGTCGGGCTGCTTAATTGGGCCAGTATGTATCATCATACCAAAGCCCAAAACTGATGGTGCAAATAAGTTCGGGTCTATAAAGAATGATTCTAAAGCATCATTTTTAGGACTAACTTACCATTGACAAATATGGAACATGGAATACTACATTACAAACTACAAACAATTTTCTACGGAGTACTACATTTTAGGACTAATTTTATCCCCGATCAAATGCATCGTGACCGATGAAAACAATCAAAACATACAGTTAAAAATGTTGACCTAATTTGACCCAACGAGATTGTAAGATGATCGAGAAAGAATTTAACCATGCCAGAATGTATATTATTACTACCATACAAGTATCATAGGTTAAGAGGCTTGAAAAGGGTATGTTTGTTTAACTATATCATTTTGAGTTATTAATTTGTAATAAGATAGGATTTATTAGCGCTAAAAAAAAGAGATAAGATTATTTTTTTTTTTTTAGGTTTTTAGTTTCTCAAATATATATTCTTAAGAATGCGGGTTCGAAAAATCTGTCCTTATAGTAGAAGAGCTATTGAAAAATGACTCCTATAACTATGTAACATTGTAACATGTCTCAGGATCATTTTCATCAGATCATTGGTGAATTTTTTACCATTTATGATTTCTAAAAATACCACAACGTCAACATTATTAGGAGGCAAATTAACTAAAATAACAACGTATAGTGTATCGAGTTAATAATCTTCAGATTGTTAAAGAGTCTGTAATTTCCATGCAACTAGCTAAGTGAGTTAATTTTCTGGTATAAAGATAATTGTTCACTTTTTTTAGGCCCTCATAATCTTGTTATATCAAAACTTTACTTAGAATAGATGACTGCACGATCGATATGTAGCATCGTATATTCGTATATAACTTTACATACTGCTCGCCCATAAATTATACACAAGAATCACCAATAAAATCTCAAGATAAATGTCATATGCAAATGATGTATTAACTGCTATGCATATAGGCCCATATGAAGGTAATTAAGTAACACAAGTTTACACCTACTATGTGTATAAGTCGAAGCAAAACATCACAATGCTAAAAATAACAGCAATCACACCTCATACGCAACATAATTTATTGTTTAGTTAATTAATTGCCTTTTCTCAAACGGGAGACTTTATACATAAGGAATATATAACTTTTGATATAATAGCACGTAACGTATCATATTCGTGATTTCATCGATCAGAGTCAGATAGATAGAAATCCCACTTATCCCAATAGAATAACTTTCCCCGTCGATAACACAAAGACAAAGCATAAGTAGACCAAGATGACACCGATTAATTTGGGCAATAATTATTTATTTATTTACTTTGTAAGCGTGGTTTTTTATATTTGAAGTGTGGATCAAGTTATTTTTCAACAAAATGTAGTACTATTTTAAATGTTTAAACTTGACACCATTGGTAGCATAAATCAAGGCAAGAAATTTAACTAGTACAAAATACAACTATTGCTGCCTTTTGAATATGTACAACGTATAATGTGGGGGTAATTAATACAGATACCTATTGTCGGAAAATATATATTTTACAGATTATATATATATTCCCAAAATTTATTTTCATTGGAGCATCCTACGTAACGTATTAGTCATAAATAAATTATGAGCATCTAAACTCAGAACAAACAACAAACACTAGGTAAACAAGTAACCAACCATAAACAACACAGTGTGTGGTCCAGGGTCGAAACTCGAAATTAAAGGAATGTAAATTACACGAAATCACACCCTAATCAGGGCCATTTCCGTAACACCAACACAAAAAGTATAACCTCTAGAAAATAACCTTATTAATTTAGAGCTTGTACAAAATGCTACCCCGATAAATAGGAGTTTTCTATTAAATATTTGTTGTGGTGACCCTTCCGTTTTGTCCCATAATTAATGTTATGAATGAGGTTTGGTACCATATAGTTTTCATCCGTAACCGGGCACGGATCGAGCGGTGGGTTGGGTAGGCTCCAGACTACCCTAAAAAATTAGAAAATAAAACTAGGATAAATTAAATAATAAAAAATAAAGTAAATTTAATAGTAAACTAGTTAAATTAAAGTAATTTAATCCACCCAAATTATTTTGATAATAATTAATCCACTCTATTTTGGAATCTTGGGTTCGTCTCTATTTGCGGGTGGTATCAATTGCCATATCCCTCCCTATAAGCTCCAAAGGGTACTTTATTTTAACCCAACTTTCATAGGTGACTTTACAAAATAAATGCCCATAAGGGGGTGAGAAATTCAATATAATGACCAATAATAATTAATTAGTTCAACCTCCCCCCTTCATTCTCCCAACTACCCTCTTGACGCCGTAGTTACTCCTCCCAATCCCTTATTAACACCTCCTCCCCCACCCCCAAATTCGATCACAATTCCACTCACTTCCAATTCCTCCATATTTCCCAAATCAAACCGCCCTCACCGGAGAAAATGGCCGACGACAACAAGACCGCCGTCGTCGACGAGCGCGCCGGAGCCGAGATCGTCACCGATCCCGAGGAATGCCACCGCCGCTCCATGGAGCTCCTCGTCGAGATCGGCTTCCCCAAAGGCGTTCTCCCCTTAAAGGCATGTCCTATTCCACTAATAATTCTTATTGTGTGATTAGCATATAAGAGGAGCTAAAACTCTCTCTGTTCACTCAAGTTTTTGAGTTAAATTCGACTTTAAATATGAAATGATTAAAATTATCCGACACATCGCTTATTTATACATGACCTATCGGAATTTGATAATTATCGACTCGGTTTCAGTAAATCACACTAGATAAATTGTTCTCAATCAAATAAGAAAAAAAAACAAAAGAGTTCTGACAAAATCAGATAAATTTCTTCTGTAAGAAATAAAGTGGAAAAAAAGAAATATTTCTCTGAATTTGAATGACAAATCCTTTTTTTTTTTTTTCTGAAATTGATAAAAAAATCTTTCATCCTATTCTCCATTGTGGATGCTCTAACAAACAACTCGAAAAAAAACAGGGTCTGATTGAGTGCGGAAGGGTTCGAGAGACGGGATTCGTGTGGATGAAGCAGAAGGAGGCATCGGAGCACTACTTCGAGGGGTCGAAGTCGCTGGTGAGCTACGCGGCGGAGGTGACGTGTCGCGTGGAGAAGCACAGGATGACGAAGATGACGGGCGTGAAGACGAAGCAGGCCATCTTTTGGGTGACGGTGACGGAAATGACCATCGACGACCCTTCGAGCAAGAAGATCTACTTCAAGACGTCGCTAGGGGTAGGAAAGTACTTTCCCATCAAGGCCTTCATGACCGAGGAGGAGAAGTATGAGGCCGACAAGGCCAGGACTATTGAAGCTGAGGTTAAAGAGGACGACGAAGTTATGACCGTCACTGCCTGAAATTAAGAGCCCGTGGTTTAAGGGTATGAGATGATTAATTAACTAAGTATGGGGTTTAATAATTAAATCGAGATTATGAAGCATGTGTTAACCTCTTGTGGTTGTGTGTCAAGATGTATTTCCCTTTCGCTGTATGTCATCTATGGGGTTTATTTTATGCATCAATTGAATACTCATTTATACCAATGAAGTTTCTAGTATATGTCAATGTTAAATTAATGATTTCTTGCTCAAAAAATTAATGATTTCAGGTTTCTTTTTCTTTTTTAAATCGGTAAGGATTTAGACAATTAGAATATCTCGTAAATGAGAACATTGTAACGTGTCTAATTATAAACGATATGATACTTATCTTAATAATTTATCAATCATAGTATTACAATTCTTACTCACGTATCAAACTCAACACATAAATCACAAAATATGACTTAAATATGGGGGATCACCATTTTATTTTAATTTTTTGGTGGAAATCACCATTTTAATTTTAACAATTTTTAGAAAATATGTATAAGTGGAAGGTAGTTTGTGGCAGTTTTGAACTTTGCTCTTCCCCAAAAAAAATTAGAAAAAGAAAACTAATAACAGAGACCGATAACTATCAAAGTTGTAACAATAAAAGCGTTATAAATGGACTTTAAAGGGGGATGGGAACATGTGATTCATGATTCATCTAATGAAAGGATACGGGTATGCACTGAAATCACATGTTCTCTTTGATCCAAACTAAGTTTCGTTTTAAGTTTGAACTAATTCTCATAATCAATTGTCTATAACACTTCAAACGATATCAATGCTGTGACAATTATTTAAGATTGGATGGAGCAATTACTGAGCTATTCTAATTAAATGTTATCCCACCAGTATCATTTTTGGCCCCCAAAACTTTCGAAATTTATATTATAAATAAATATCTAGTGGGGGCGAGACTCAGACTGGGATTCAAGCAGAAAATGGACCAGACGAGGGAATAAGCCAGGTTGGGCCCAAAAAGAGGCCCATTAGTTTGAGCCCAATAAATAACAACACTTTCTGTACGAGTAAAATGGAAAGGAAGTATGAACTATGAAGAACCCAGAGAATTAATGGATGCAAGTGGAACCCGCAAATTGTAGTTGGACATTTCACATGGTGGGTGGGTAGTTGTGTGATGAATGAGTGATGACTGTTCAGTAGAGATTCTTGTGCTGTGTATAGTATTTGATTAAATGATTAATTAACTAAGTATCATCAAAACCAAAATACAAAAAGCTGACTTTAGGTTGCACGAAAAAGGGTGTCGTGTTTCCTTTCACATTTCCCCCACTTTTCAACTGCTCTTCCACTAGCCAAGTAATTAGGGAACCCTCCATTAATCACTTCCTACATGTACATTTAAGCTCTATTGAATTTGACATAGTAAATCTATGGTTTTGCTTATAGAGTTTGAATCATATAAACATCGCTACTATGGTTAATAGTTTGGAACTATACATGATAACATTTAGATCTTATAAGTAGACAACTAATATGAAAATATTAGACTAATGTAAATTTGATTTTTTTATACTAAAGTTTTGAGATGTATATTCAAGTAACAAGGGCTTGTTTTGCTTCTCCACCGGTGAAATCTCTTTCCCTCACTCCCAAACTATAAGTAATAAGTTTTGAATGTTTCTATCTTCAAAATGTTTGGAGGGATCTAATTGTCAGGTTAAGTACGTTATGATTTTGGATTGGAATAAGCCCTCATATTATCCGTTACATACTACTAAGTAAATTGAACTCAAATCTCATTATCATTTTGTCTATGTAGGCGTACAATGTAAGTACTATTGTTTTTAAATATGAAATGAATATTCAATGTATCTGATAGGTTTGGTAGATCGAGAGACCGAACCACTTCCAAACAAACAAGTAAATACATTGTCAACATATAATCAAATAAGTAAAAAAATCCATCCGACGATCAAAGGTTATTAAAGTAAACGAGGCTAGAGTCAAGATAATGTCTAAAGCAATACCATGTACGTACAATTAACGAGTCCTCTCGATTTACGATGGGCCAATAACGGACCATCTCGGTGTTGCCTCCACCTAAATGAGGGATTTTCAAGAGCCTTAACTTTCGCCTGCAGCCTCGACTAGACACGACCCCTGCCAACCCGGAACCCAATCGTCTCATTGTACACATAAAAGGTATAAATGAGAGGACGTCTAAAGGGCTTTGCTTTTATTGCTTTAATGATTTTTGTTGGTGTTTTTATGCAAATGGTTTCATTGTCATCGCCCTCTTGTTGTTCGTCTTCTTCCTCTTTTTTATTTTCTCTCCGCCCTATGCCCTCCTCCTAACTCCAATGCAATCTCTTTCCCTCACTCCCAAAATCATGCTCACTCTCACAAACACAATCAATCAAAAATGGAGGCTAAGGATTTCAATGATTCAAGAAGCTAGAATCCGTTTGAGGTGAATGATGACTGGCTCGATGGCGCCCTCTTTACTACGAATTCTATCCGATTCTTGGATCCTGATCCTCCACATCGTTTTCCGGCCCGATCCATCGAAATCGGGTTTCGTTCGGATCGGATCGGATGGGATCGATTGATGGTGATGTCGGACCAGGCTTCATTCCCCCCAATCGGTTTGCTTCCGGTTCTTGACTACCCGAATCTCCTCGCCATCTCTGACCCTTAGTAAGTTCTTCATTACCCGGATTAATAATCGGTTCTTGAGTTGTGTTATGTTTGTGTTTTGCTATTTAATTAGGTTAAGAATAAGGGTTTTGATTGGTTTTTGTTTGTTTGTTTGTTTGTGGTGAGGAATCATGAGAATTGGGGATTGTTTGAAAAAGGAAATGAGAGACAGCAGCAGATTGGGGCAATCATGATGAGTTTTGACTCCTTAACAAACCCTTGTGTTTGCAGAATTTGCTACTAGGTTTCATCATTAGCATTCCTCTCTTTTGATTCTGGTAATTAGTGAACTTGCATCCTTTTTGTTTGTTAGTTTCTTCTTCTTCTTCTTCTTCTTCTTCTCTCTCATATACTACCATTCTCTCACCCTTATTATGTACTTTGGCTGATATAATCACCATGATTAACTCAATTCTTGTTCCAGATTTTACTAACTTTTAATTTGTTCATTTTTAGTGAGCTTAATTAATACGTGTTCCTTTGAACATTGGCTGATATGTGCATTCACCTACATTGGCTTCATACATACTTACACACACATGGCTCGTAAGTTCTAATTTATGCAAAGTCTTTTCATGCCCATTTAACAATGGATTCTCGATCAATGGGTTTTTACTTTTAAGTATGAACAAGTGTTTTTTTTTTTTTAATCTGACCCATTTCTCTGATTAGTGTGCACAGCCAAGTAGCTAGCAAGTAGCAACCATGGATTCTTTCATTTTTCAATTTTCAAATACAAGCAAGGAGAAAGAGCTAGTACTACCTAGTAGATTATGTACTACATTGGTTGAGAAAAGATTGTTTGTGCACAATTTTTTTTTGGTTCTTAAAAAGCCTAGTCCTATAAGAAGTTGTTGGTTTTTCGGCACTAGTCTTTTTTTAGGTTTGTCACCGAGTGTTTGTCATTTTAAATTTATTAGTAACGATTTGTTAGTTTATTATGAGGTTTTGTTATTGAAATTTGCAAATTTTAACTATTTTTATGAAAATTCTTTACATCAATTGATTATAAACGTGACTGACAATAATTAAAATTTTATGGAAAAAAACTTAAGTTAATTACATGTACTAAATCTCTCAAAAGTAAATTTCAAATGTTGAAATGATAATTTCTAGCAAATTAGATGAAATAATTAATATAGTAATTAATGTACATATGTAATTCTTCAAGTTCCGTATCTCTATCTCTTTGTGTCAAGAAGGTATTCGCAGGCCGGGTTCGAATTTATGCATTTGTTATAGTCGTAAGTTTGTAGTAACATAAATACATATGGGTTTCAAAAATAAAGGTGAGTTTTGTTACGTCGTGTTACAAGTTAGCAGCTTTGTTTTGGTGTGTACATAGGGTAAACAGTGAAAAGCCGACACGTAAAAATATGTGTGCAGGAGGGGCCTGGGTCTGGGAATTCTTTCTTTGGTTGCTTCAAGTGAAGATGAAGGATTTATTATTGTGCTTATTTATTGATTGCATTAAATTGGCCGTTTTCTTGTAGTCGAGTTAATTATGTGCAGGTAATGTGGCTTTGTCGATCCATTTTGGTGAAAATTGGTAACTTTTCAAGTTGAATTGAATTGGATTCCATATGTTGCGTAGATTACACGACCGGTTTTCTCTCCATTGTGATTACGTTTTTGATATACTTACTCTGTATTTGAAAATTTGTCCGCCTTTCCATTTTCGTTGTTTCGATAAGATTGTCCATATTTTATTTTTTCCATTTATATCACACAATTTAAGATGATAAAAATATTTTTTTTAAGATGATCCATTTTTTTTTTCAAATGTGCAAAATCTAACAACAGGTTATAAGAATTGAAGAAGAGAAGGTTCACACACACTTTTGCCTAAAATTCTGGGCATTACGTTACTTGAGTATGTGACAACTGACAAGGAAGGAACACAATTATTTGTAGGAATTGATTGGGTGAATTGGGCTTGGCAACTTTTGTACGATATGCAGCTTTGTTACCAACCAATAATGGATAGGACAATAATAGTATACGTCTGATAAAACCTTAGGTAGACACGTTTAAATTATTGCAAAGTGGTTACCTAGCAATGCAAATTACGCTGTAACGAATTGTGTAATTTCCATGTTGCTTGCAATATTATTGTAACTAAAATGGATAAGTTCAAGTGTCTAAGTGATTAAAATGGACAAGTTCAGTTGTTCACATATGTTTTAGGCCGTTTTTCAAATTGTTATCCATACTTATTATCACTTTTTTAATACAGATTAAATTTTGTCTAATTGTGTTGCATTTTACATATTATATCATTATTTTCATAATGTCATGACTTGTTTTGCTATTCTTTATTCGTTTGAAAGTTTTTAAATCATTACAAACGATTAATATCACATAGCAGATGCAAACTATTCAACAAATTGTTGCATTTTGTATATTGATTTGTTATTTACATTGTCATTTTTATTATTCAGTCTTTGTATGAAAGTTTTTCAAATCACTGCACATTTATTGTGACTTTTTGAATGCAAAACTTCTAACAAGTTGTGGAGGGCGAAGATTAGTGTCCTAGATAGCTAGTCGAGGATTTTATTTTTGCTCATCTGTATGTCTAGTTCTCTTTAGTCTCCCTTGTGTTTTAGGCCTTTTGGTAGGGGTGTTAAGTGGTTTGGTTCCTATTCTTTGGGTTATATTGAGTGTATTCCATTTAGGTCGTAAATGCCCCTATCCCGACCCTCATATTCTACCCTGGTGGAATTTCCCTGGGTAAATAGTGTTGTTGTTTATTGTTTCATGCCTTCATCAAATGATAGAATCGACTAGAGGTGTAAAACCTGCAACGAGCTGATATGATCGTACCAATGACCAATAATGATTGAAACTGACTCAATCCAAACCGAAAATGACTGGACCCGAACCTGCCTGACCGGTTAACCGGCGTAATCATGACGAATCTTGTGATTCGGCCCATTGGCCCAATTTAGTGTTCTCTCGCTTGTAGAAATAATATTGTATGATACTAATGGGCTGGCCCACTATAACCTTCTCCGTGTTAGTAGCCCATCGTAATTGATAAGTAATGTTGTCATGAAGTTTTCTTTTTTTGGTGGATATGAAGTTGATAAGCGTGAAGTTTTTGGAATTTAATTGAGAACAGAAATAATGTGTAAAGGATAGTGGTATCATATCATCTTGTACAGTTAAATGTGCTTGGACCATCAACTCAACGGTTGAACCTTATGAGTATACCGCCGCCCTATATAATATATACAGTATTCCCTTTAAAGTTGTTAAATGTTTAAATCAATGACATTGCTGATCGATTTTTCTTCTTCCTTGCATGATACTATTAATTATTTAGAGATATAATAAGGCTAATTAGTCTATTACAGTAGCTGGTAACAACTTACAAGATATAGGCAATTCAGTACACTTTTTTTTAACTCCAGCAAATAATACAAATAAAACATATGGATGTCCCTTGAACCAGAAATGTAGCTAGCTCATCCGCTTGTTTAATTTGTTACGTAAAATTGAAATTATGATAGCTATACCCACTTTCTTGCTGTTTCAGACTTTCAGTGCTTAACATTTAATGCCACAAACAACCCCTAATTTACAATTGCCTGCCACTCTGCTACTCTTTCTACTTGGTCACTAGCCTTACCACCCTGTTTGTTAGTACAAACTTGTATTCACTCATTTTCCAAATGCTCGGTATTGAATAAGGGCACTCCCATTGGTGAACACAACAATATATACATGAGTTGTCTTGTAACAGTTGTCGTTTAAAAATACAGATCTGCTTTACCAAACTAAAGAAAACAACAGTCCATTTATTCATTTTTTTGTGTGTTCATATCTAATTGTTACTGTAACAAATCTTGGAGTCGCACCTTCAAATTTAATCCCAAATGTAGGGTTGAGCATCGGTTCAATACCGCAACCGAACCGAAAAAATTCGGTTCCGTTCGGCTTTTGATATATATGGGGGTTTTCTTTTAAAAAATTGAACTGAACCAAAAAATAACCGAACCAAACCAAAACCGAAATCCTGACATTTCTTGAACCGAAAACCGAACCGAACTCCGTCGATTTTGGTTTCGGTTTCGGTTTGGTCAATTTGTTCGGTTTCGGTCCAACCATGCTCAGCCCTACCCAAATGAGCACTAAATTGCATCAAAAAAAGTACTACAAAATTTTAAGATAGTCTTTATATATCTTATGTGATATCACCGAATTTCATAACGCATTTTTCTTTGCCATACTTGAAAGAAAATGATAGTGATAGCAAGAAGAAGATGGATTAAAGTAAGAGGAAACAATTAAGTGAAGTACTTGGTCATTACAATTTTGACCAATTTAAGCAGCTAGTGGAAAATTCACATACTATAGTAATATAATATAAGGTATATATATGTGTGTATAATCACGTGGACTAGAACCTTGACGGTTAACTAGCTAATCAATCTGTACTCGACGAACTTCTCCAGATCTCCTCAAGCTCTCTAGCAAACGCTATTTCACGCCCTACTACGATCGAGATGTGATCCTTGCCTTTGACGACCTTCACACGAGCACGAGGGATCTTCGACTTAACATTGTGGCTACACTCAACGGGAATGAGCTCGTCGTCTTCACCGTGAAAGATGGTCACGTCGCATTTCAAGGTTTCGTGCAAGGTGTCTAGGTATCGCTCGAGTTTCTTGGCCGCGCCACAGATGATGTTGTGAAAGGTGTGCCATGATGCGTTGTGGGTGTGACCCCAAAACCCTTCTAGCAAGTATTGCTTGATCCTGGAAATTAAATGAGTTTTAATTCAACGACAAAGTCATGTTATGAAGGTCTTTAATTAAATGTGGTTCTGTACACAAATGTTGTACGTACGTTAGGTGAGAAAATCTAATACTGTATAACACGGAACAGTAGTCTTTTTTAACTCTTCTACGTACATCGCCATGCATTAAATTGGTGTCATTGAAGCTCTTCCTACCTAGTGATAGATTTCATGATGGACAGCCTGACTTTTATCTTAATTTATAGTCTTTTACGTGGGTTCATGAAAATATGAGAATTAAATTAAACCAAAACCTATGTCTTGCAGTGTAAAAATAGATCCACATGAAAATGATATTTGAGTTCTAGAGCAATTATTTTTTTACAAAAAAATCTTTTAAGAAGAACGGTTTTTAAAATACAGCTTAAAATGGACAAGTTTTGGTAGCAGACGAACTCATTTATTTCTTCTAACAGCCATGATCACGTAGGTCCGGCCAACAACACGAAAGTCAGATGACTAGTTCTAAGATTCCACATATGTCTTCTATTTGATTCTTTAGATTGTTATAGGTTCTCAGTCTAGGACTAAAAATGCATAAGGATTATACGTTATGATTAAAACTCAAACAAAAGAATTAAGTTACCATGCGTACTTACCTATTTCTACTGAGTTGCACGAGCAAAAACTCCCAAAACCGGTGGTGCTTGCAAAGGACTACACAAATGGTGCGCGAGATGTGCTCGTACCAACAGATTAACGACGCCCCAAATGCTATCGGTGGCCACACGAGTCGCGGCCCAACCTTTCTCATTGCGTATTGTGTCGCATCCTCTCCTTGTTTCGGTTTTCCAAAGTATGGCTGCACCATCCAAAATTAACCCGGTTAAACTAATTGTGTTTAGGTTCATAAAGATTAGCTCGATCAAAAATCTTATGTGACAAATCCTGCCTCAAATCGGAACTCATAATTTGAAGTATATATGATTAAAAACTACACATTTTGAAACAGGATTTAAGACGGATCGAATGTGCTAAGGGATACGTACAGGTGCGAGGAGCGTGAGGGATTTAATCGAGCCAGGGTGCTTGACAGCGAGCGCTAGGGCTAAAATGCACCCTAGGGAGTGAGCTACAATGTGCAGCTTCTTGACCTTGTAGGGCTCAATCACTGACCTCTCTATCATCTCGACGTGCTCTCTAAGAGTGTAGAGAGAGTCGGTGGGCTTCGGGCTCCTCCCAAACCCTAGCAAATCGACTGCGAATAGCCGGAACTTGGACTTGGCAGAGCTCGATAGGTTTGGGAAGATTGTCTCGGTCCAAAACTTGGAGGACGATATGAATCCGTGTATGAACAACACATCTTCTGTTCCTTCGACGCCTTCTGTTTATCACAAAATCAATCAAAACCGATTCACGTGCATGAACTCAGGTAAAAAAATAACTTCATTAATCAATTAAGTGTTGCTCTATAGGCATTTGCCTTAATTGTTTTGTGTTATTCCAAGCTATCTAGCTATGAACATATATTTCTCATTTGTACATGGTTGAGGACACTGCCCATGGGATCAAAATGTTAGTCTCTGAATACTACTCTTAAAGATTTAACCGCTTGACAGACGTCCGAAGTTTTTCTTCATCCGTACACTATAATACTATATATACTCGTATGATAATTGAACTTTACCAATGTATGCAAAGAATGGGAAAAAAGAGGGGAGGAAATGCAATAAATACACATCAATTAATCACTCCATATATGTGAAAAAGTTGTTGTTGATCCAGCTACACAAGCTCAGGCAGTGTACCAGTTGTACAACATCTAATAGGCCTTTGAAGGATCACGTTGCATTATGTAATTGTAGGCCCAACACCACGTCCACGAAAGTCAGATGAGAGGTTGAGGGTATTACTAATTAGTCTCCCTCTTCTCGTGGACATCACGTAATTAAATGACATCTATCTATACACAACAAACAAACGATTCTCTTCCTATGCCATGGCTACGGACCACACCAAATCTATTCTTTCATATGACAATTTCAGGGTTTCTTTCATATACACTAGCGTGTTGTTGGTCACACAAATGATTCGCTACTATATTTAGATGTTAGCTTTTGCAATGGAATACGAACATTGTGTTAGGAACCTGGCTATTTTATCATACAAAATTATACTTTATAAATAGAAACTTATATATAAAATAACCCTTTTTTTTAGTCATATACATTGATCACGTACAGTATATAGGGTTTCACTGTCGTTTCACTGTTTCAGTCTAACTTTAGAGCCAAAATCCAAATTTCAAAAAGATCAAACCCTATACTAAACCCTAACTAATAGATCTACAAAATCTAGCTTCTTCAATAGTACACTCTCATCCTAATAGAAAAAGCGCACTTAATAATAGAGTTTAGGCTGATCGCATAACAAGGGTTTTGTACGAATGATTATAGACTATAGTAAATTCTACTAGTATTAATCAAATTTTAAGTATGATAGTTTCGACCAAAATAAAATAAAATAAAGTAGGGTAGTAATCAAGACAGTAAAAAACACAAGAAATTACCTTTGGCACCATCAGCATTGACAAACAGAGAGTTCCGGGAGTTAGAATGAATCCAAGTATTACAAGTGTTGCACTCACAATCCGACCACCTCGGAACATGATGATCACTGCTCTGCTTCCGGCCACCGATCTTCCCCTGCAGCATCTCCACAACGGTCGAGTTCGGACCGAACCCGGGCCCACACAACGGCGTCGTCGTGGAGGAAGAAGACCGGTTCATCTTGACCCGGATCCGGTCGACCACCACCCGGGAAACCTCGGACAGGATCGAAGGGCGCGTGAAGAGCGTGTCGGAAACCTCCTCCAGCTGGAGCTTCGAGGAAGAGGCCGTTATGCACATTATCTTGGCCGTCTCGCCCTTTTCGGAGACGATGATCTTGGCGCCGCCGCTGCTGGTGGCCGTTATGGCGTCCTTTGGGGAGGAGCAGTAGCAGGGGCGCCATTCGGATTCGATGGCGAAGTCGACGACTTTGTAGACGAAGCAGAGGAGGAACTCGACGATGTCGAGGAGGAAGAAGATGATAAAGCTCAAGGCTTTGTTGATGATCCTCCCGCTTAAGGCTAATACCCCCATTGTATAGTGTTTAGTCTTTTTTTTTGGATTGTGTTGTTGTTTCTGAGTTGGAGAGATTGATGTGGGGAATTGGGGATGAGAGAAATTGCTAGAGAAGAGCCATTTTGTATGTACGTGTAAGGAAGAGTGTAGGAGTGGAAATGTATATGCAAATGGGAAATATGTGTGGAGAGAACCTTGTAAGAGGAGTGAAGAGCGTGGAGTAGTAGATGGGTTTTGTTTGTGAATGGCAAGGAATGAGGAGAGAGTGAGGAGGGAAAATTAGGGCTTTGCTTTTAGGGGGAGGTGGGTTTTTGATTTATTTTGGTTTTCATGTTTGAATGAGGTCATTTATACTAAAAAAAATACAGAAAAAAAAGTAAGAAAGTGATATACTAAGCCTTGAGGGACCATAGGGCAATGGCCCATAAGGTTATTACTTAATTCAAAGAAGGAGCTAGATCAGGAGATGTATAATGTTATATGCCTTGTAGCGACTCTAATTTCTTACCTTATAAAAAAAGGTTATATGCCTCTGAAGAGTACCATGTCGCGGTGGCTTGAGCCCGTACATGTGGACCACGAGCTCGTGATTCGTGAGGTCATTGTGCCATGAGATTATGTAGAGGCGGGACCTCGGGGCCTTTGAGCCCATGTAAAGCATGAGATTATGATTCGCCGGGTGATAGAGCCATGAGCGGATTATGAAGAGGTGTGTAAGGCATTACACTGCAAGGCCTTGAGCCCATACGCTAGGACATGTACAAGGGACATGAGCCCATCGATGATGACTAGCTACATTGTAATTTTCTCTTTTGTGAACGCACTTGGGTTAAGTTTGGGGTATATATGTGAGGTCATACATATATATGTCCTCGAAGAGCCTGAAGCCATAGGACCATTAGGATGCATAAGGTGCGAGGGTGCACGGTTATGAGCCTGTGTGTAGGTGTCGGTCCGCGGGGCCATTAGCTCACGTAGCTGGGTGCCAGGTCACATGGACATAAGCCCATGAATAGCCTTAGGCCACAAGGTTGTACAATCATAAATGCTCTCGAAGAGCGCCAAGTCGATCGTAGGAATGTGAGGTTGTATATGGTGTTAGCTAGTCGTATAGGCATGTGAGCCTGGGCTGAGTGTGGATCGGTTCAAATCGAAAATTTGAGTCGAATCGAAACCAATATTGTTTGACTTGGTCGTCAGTTTGGTAATTTTCCATATTTTAAGGTCGGTTCGGTTTAAATTTCGAAAAGGGTAGCCTTCCATCAATCTAAAACCGAGAACTAGAACCAACCAACCCGTAACTAGAACCAGCCAAATTCTAGTTACAGGTTCAATTTGATTTTCATCGATTCAATTCGGTTTTGAACCGATGTTCAACTCCAAAGAAAGTGTCATGATACCATAACTATGGGGCAAAGTTGTAAAACAATTCCAAAGTGTACTTTCAAATAACTTTTCTTCAGGACATCAAGAAAGGATCTCGAAATACCAACAAAATTTCTCAAGAAAAAAAAGTTCACCACCATTTACTTATTTCGTGTGCCTTATATATTTAATTTCCCATATACCAATTGAAAATGACTCCCAACATACTTCGGCTCTGTTCGGTAAAACTAACTGAAATCAAGCTGAAATGGTAACTGAAGCTTTTTGTAACTGAAGCTTATATTTCTAGCTGAAATTCGTAACTGATTTTAAAGGCTGGCAATTTCTAGTAAGCTAACGGGTGTTCGGTAAAACAAGCTGATTGTTGATAAAAGTAGAGGGTAAAATGACGAAAAGGGTATTGAGGAGGGAGAAGACAGAAAGATGAGGGGTATGGACCCACCTATATAAATTTGGAGAAAATGGGAATAAGCTACCATAAGCTGGATAATCTACACATGAGGAACTTAAATTTTTAGCAAAAAATAAGCTACTATAAGTTAGAATAAGCTATCATAATCTACTCTTGCCGAACACCTCCTTGCAAGCTTATTTATTTCAATAAGCTATCATAAGCTCCAATAAGCTCCAATAAGCTTTTGCCGAACACACACTTCATAATGACACGTTGACAATTGTTGTTATAAGTACACATTTCTTGGCCAGCACTGTAATAAATTACTATTGCCAAAAGCTTGATAGAGTAATAAAAGCAAGTCTTTCTCTAATCTATATATACTTATTCCGGGAAGGGTCTCCGGTCTCACATGAAGATGACTTGTGTAATTACTATTCCGCTACCGGCAGGCATTTGCCAACCCTTATTTAAGCTAGCGGTTGTGTCACCCTCACATACATATTTGAATATATCTATTTTTTTGGTTGAATCGCAACTTTCTAATTTGAAATATAGTGTCAATGTAATACATAATGTTTTTGTTTTTAGCACATGGGTTATTATATTATTTTGCACAATACTATTGTATAGCGAAACCTGAGACGGTATTAAATCTAACTCCGAATTTGGGATGATTAACTGATTGATGAACACCGACGGTCAACTAGCCAATTGCTTACATTTTTTGGTGGAAAGCCAATTGCTTGATTGAATATATAGATTTAAAGACCCATAATTTGCACGGTCGATTGATTCACGTATACATTCTCCATTGATATTTAAAAAAAATCATTACATTAAATAAGGCTGCAAATCATTATGAAATTACAATACCTATGTCGGAAGGCCGGAAATTCGGGTAGGACAATGTCTCTAAATCAAATGGAAATCCGTGTTGGAAACTCCAAATCTGAAAACTCGGAAGCTCATTTCTTGATATAGGGTAAGTTATAATACAATCATATATGTGTTTTCGTGTTCGTTTTCCGTTTCCGGGTAATATAGATTGGCGGATGAAACGGGCGTCTGTTGCCTGTGGTCCTTACATTGTATGAGCAAAGGACTTACAAGATGGAATTAAAGTAGAAGATTGAGCTAACTAGGTGAGAAAAAATCGGGTCGTGTTCGGGTGCGCGAGCAATATATGAAGGTGGACGTGGTTTGACTAAAGGTGAGCTAGTGAATAGTGACGATGGTGACACTAGAAAGGAATTAGAAAAAAAGGAGGTGAGTGAGCACATGGCATAATGGCATATATGGTGGTAGGCAGGCACCGTCTAAGATTGTGCATTATAATGCATTTGCAAGGCCGCTCAAAGATTCGAAAGGAATGGGCGTTGCCTGCATTTTCATCCTTTGGTTTAAATGAACGGGCGTGGGGTTTGAGATTGTAAACCACGGGTTTGCGCTGAGCCTTTGAATGCATGTGCATGTATGTGGTTTGCCGTTGCCAACTGCCTATCTACCGGGTCGGATTAATGCTCTTCGATATTTCGGCTGTTGAGGGCAACTTGTATGGAATGGGCTTAAATGAGGCCCATTTATGGTGCACAAATTGGGCCTATAAGACCGTTGCCTGCTGCCTATCTACCAAGAGGTTGGTTCCTAATCGGTTATTCACTTGCCAAGTTGCCATTATAAAATAACAAATTGTTATTCCTCGATCCCGAGACAATTAGCATCCGATATGTGACTAGGGAGTAGGGATTGTAGTGCTGTGACCGATAAAATGGTCAAAATGGGCCATGTATACCCTATTTCTCACATCACCAACTATCTAGAACTTAACGTTCTCATCCGTCTGGATGCTCTAGACCAGTCTGTGTAAGGGAGTCCGTCTAATCATAACTATGAATTAAAGCGGAGGTTAAAAATAATCATTATCACGACATGTCGACATGTGTCAACTTTTCATTGGATCGCATCACCAATCTTTAATAAAATAATTTAATTATTTGAAATCTCATTGGTGACCACACATTTGAAATTTTCTTATGTATTGATTTTATTTTAGTTTTTTTCGAATAAAAAATAAACTTTGAAATATTATACATAATTTTTCTAGAAATCTTCTTATCTACTAATTTTCATTTTGATTTTTTCCAAAAATAGTTAAACTTCAAATTGTATTCACAATTTTTGTATAACTCTTCTTATCTACTCTTTTTAATTTCAATTCAATCTTAATTTTTTTAAATAAATCCGTAACTTTATCAAAATCTTAATTTCAATTCAATGCTTTTTATTATCCACAAATAGATTATTATAATAAAAATTCTTAATTTCCAACAAATCCATCCACATAACCATTTGATCAAATTAATTTGATTTGTTGATAGTTGATTGACTCATTTTTTATTAGTTAAAAATTTTATTGTAGATTCTCCATATAAATAAATTATATATACACATTTGATTTTCATTTGATTTTTTCCCAAAATAACTGTAAAATAAAAATATTAATGATAAAATAAAGAAACTTATTGATAAAAACAAGTCTTTAGTCCTTATATGACAAAAATATAATCTATAAATCTTTGTTCGATTAAAATAATGTATTATAATATAAATAATGTATCGTTAAAATAAATCCAAAAAAACAAATTATATAAAATAATATAATCAAACTATTCTTTTAAATAAGTTTATATAAAATTTAAGAAAGTTTTTAGTTAAATCAATACTAGTTCTTACCTATATCAAAATAATAATAATAATAATAATAATAATAATAATAATAATAATAATAATAATAATAATAATAATAATAATAATAACGAATTGCTCCATCAAGAAAACGAAAGAAAAAGACCTTGAAAAGAATTAAGAAAGACGGGATTTGCGAATTAATTTGCGATCATGATAATTATGGAAAATTCAAATGGAAGACCTTGGAAAATAAAATATTATAACTAGAAAGTCCGGGGAAGTTTCCCGCTCAGATATAGAAATAACAAAAAAAAAAAAATTCCGACTTGTCGTCTTCTTCAAGCTAAAATGGGGACATGCGAATACACCACCAAATCACCAAATTCAAACCACACCAAATCCCTAACCGTTGAAACTTACACATCCCATCCCCAATTCCCCAATTCCTCAATTTCCAGCCATGGCGATCTCCTTCCGCTCCTCAATTCCCCTCCTCCTCCTCCTCCTCCTGATCTCCATCTCCCCTTCCTCCGCAGAGATCCGAGTCACACAGGTCCGATCCGATTCCCGAATGATAATCCCCTTCGACGAATTCGGTTTCACTCACAGGGGCCATCTCGAGCTCAACGTCTCCTCGATCTCCCTCTCAAACCCTAAATCCGACCTCTCCAAGGTCGGATTCCTCCTCTCCACCCGCCAATCATGGATGCAGTTCGCAGAACAGATCGACGAGTCCGACTACACCTGCCCCCTCGAATCCAAGCTCGTCCGAGTCGTCCGCACCTTCAATTCGCTCGCCAATGGCGCCACCTCTATCTCCGCCGACTACTCCGAGCCCGATCCCGACCAATACATCCTCATCTTCGCCAATTGCGCCCCCGACCTCCTCGTCTCCATGAAAGTCCGCTCCGCCATGTACAACCTCGAAGGCAAGAGCGGAGCCCGGGACTATCTCTCCATCGGTAAAACAATTCTCCCTAGGGTTTACTTCCTCTGTTCTCTGGTCTATTTCGCCCTTACTTGCTTCTGGCTGTGGTTTCTCCACAAGAAGAGATCCACCGTGTTCCGAATCCACTTCTTTATGCTCGCCGTGCTGATCCTCAAGGCCGTGAATCTCCTCTGTGAGGCCGAGGACAAGTCGTTCATCAAGAAGACCGGTAGCGCCCATGGCTGGGATGTGTTGTTCTACATCTTCAGCTTCCTCAAGGGGATCTCGTTGTTTACTTTGCTTGTGTTGATTGGGACTGGTTGGTCGTTCTTGAAGCCTTACTTGCAGGATAAAGAGAAGAAGGTTTTGATGGTGGTGATTCCTCTTCAGGTTGTTTCCAACATTGCTCAGGTTGTGATTGATGAGACCGGGCCTTTCGGCCAGGACTGGGCTACTTGGAAGCAGATCTTTTTGTTGGTGGATGTGATCTGCTGTTGCGCGGTTCTGTTTCCGATTGTGTGGTCGATCAAGAACCTTAGGGAGGCTGCGAGATCCGATGGGAAGGCGGCTGTGAATCTTATGAAGCTGACTCTGTTTAGGCAGTATTATGTTGTGGTCATTTGTTATATATACTTTACCAGGGTGGTGGTTTATGCTTTGGAGACGATTACTTCGTATAGATATTTGTGGACGAGTGTTGTGGCTGCCGAGTTGGCTACTCTGGCGTTCTATGTGTTCACTGGGTATAAGTTTAAGCCGGAGCCGCATAATCCTTACTTTGCTATTGATGATGAAGAGGAAGAAGCTGCTGTGGAGCAACTGAAGGATGATGACGGATTCGAGCTGTGAAATTGAGAGAAAGGTGCTGAACTTTTGATCGAGTTATGGTAAAGAATAAGAGTAGTCTTGAGGTCTATATAGAGTTCTATATAGGAATGGAAAGAAAATATAGTTGCAGAATGTGAAAAAATAAGGTAGACATATGTGATGTAATTCGTGTTTTTGATGTAGATGAATTAGTGTTTGCTTTCTACTGCCTGTTCTTCTGAATTGAAATCCACTTGTTCTTGTCACTGGATAAGGCAGTTCATTTCTTCTTGTAGATGTGGAAATTGATATAAAACTGGTTGCTTATTGTGTGCAAATATTTGAAAGGGTGATTGATTCTATCTTCCTGATTTGTAACCATCTGCGCTGTGGATTATGTTCCCCTTTGTTCATGTAAGTCTTCTGTACGCCATTAGTCTACTTCTACTTTCTTTGTGCTTGCAGTGGTTCAAAGTTCACAGCTCTTAACTTAACCATGTATCGGATTCAATTTTCTCTCGGTGTGTTATGATTTTGAATCCTGGAGTTTTATAACATAATGTCAGTGCATGTTCATCCTGAATGTTTGTGTAAGTATGCTAAGTGTTTCACTCTAACAACTAGTGTCACTCTAAAATTGCGATTCATCTTGGTCCTTAGCATCAGCACCAGGAGAGAGCATGAGGAATGCATACAGAACAATACATCTGTCAGGATTCAACTCACCATCTAAAAGAAAGTTGGGATTGGCAAGTCCCTTTATAATTAGTCACAGGCCATGCGATCCGTCAGCGTCAGTGCTGTTGGCTGGCATAACTGATACTTAGCAATGGAAGGTGCTTAACTGCATATTGAGGTATGATCTTTCAGCTTTTTTGCAATTTCTTAATTGATAGTTTTTGTTTGCAGTTCAATACTTCAAGCTTGGCTTAAAAACAATGTTCCGAAATGATATATCTTTTAGTCTAAACCCATTGTGCTTGTGTGACAGGATTGGTTTACTGAATTACTGATTTACTGAGGCATTGAATGCTTTCACGGTTTTACCTTCAACTGGTTACCTTACTCCCATGATAGTGATTAGTGATTCATTGCTAGAAGAATCCTAGATTGTCATGGAAACAAACAATAAAAAAAAAGAAAAAGAAAACCGTACAAGTCTACAATTTGGAACATTTAACTAATGTGTGCTCTTCAATCTGTATATGCCAGATCCCACTTGGTAAAACATTGTCTAATAAATCCAACGTTATAATATATTGGCTCATAAATTCAGATCCGGGTAAACTGGAAAAGTCAATAACATGGTGGAGAATGGAAGTTAGCCCATAAGACTACAATGCTTCAGATTTAGTGGATTAATACTTTTCTTCTCTATATTTGATTGTTTTCCTGCCTAAATCTTTGTTCCTTCATTTCACTTTTCCATTATTTATACTCCTTATTTGTTTTATCCTACTCACATGGGATTAGGACCTGTTAGCAAATTCTATAACAAAGTATCCAAAGACTAAGTTACTGAACTATACTAATTGAACCCATGAACATTTCTACCCATAATCATAAATTCTTCAACTAGAGCTTTGCTTCTTTAACCATTTGGCTTGCTAGGGTGCTACCTTTTAGCTAATATGACTGTCTATACATAATAACTGAATCATATTCCTAACCATTTAGAATCTGCAAGAGTCACAAGACCACAATTAATACAAGATCAAAAATGCACTGTAAAGGGGAAAAGGCAGCTAATCCTTTCCTCTTTTAACGGAGGGAAGATGTAGAAGATTATCACAGGTCAAATGGGTCATGCACTTTCTCCTGCACCTGCAACCATATTTACAAATAGCATGGGAAGGAGACAGGAGGTGGTGAATTAATTCTATAGAAAAATCAAATTGAATAAAGAAGTACAAAATGACCCACCATAACCACCTCAATCCTGAACATGGCTTTACAATAAGATAAAGTGCACCACCCATGTGATGTGAGGAAGAAGACTCTTTCCTCTTTCCCTCCTTTACAATATTGCCCCATATGAGAAAATTGAAAGTCCCTTTTCTAGTACAAAATCTATCCCCATCCTTCTGATTCTAAGATCTCTCTTCTTCTTCTTCTTCTTCCCAGCCCCACAAACACTAGAAAGATCAGCACAAAAACATTATGAGCTAAATCAAATTGATTATTTGCTAGAGAAAAGGAAGATGGAAGAGATGATGATATCCACAAGCAGACAATCTCAAAGCAATCAATCCCCCCCACCCTGGAAACACTACACCAATCCCCTTTACACTCATGATCAAGAACCCATATATAATCACATCCCTAGCCACCATTACAATTGCACTCTTTCACATTGCAGCAAGAACTTCTCTTTTTCCATCATCATGGAAGCAATGAAGGCAGAGCTTGAAGAGGCCAGGGCCCAGATCAATGAGCTGAAAGATGAGCTGGAGTTTGAGCACAGGCTGAGGAAGAAGATGGAGAGCCTTAAAATGAGGATGGCCAAGGAGCTGGACGAGCAAAAGATGGCCAGGGAAGCAACCGAGCGCGTTTGCGAGGAATTGGGCAGCCGGGTTTCTTGCCACAAGGCTGAGATTGATAGGATCAGGAGAGAGATTGATGAAGAGAGGAGGATGATGAGAGTTGCAGAGGTTCTTAGAGAGGAGAGGGTTCAAATGAAATTGGAAGATGCTAGGCTCTTTTATGAAGAGATGTTTCTTAGATCAGAGGATGAAGAAAAACCCACCAAGATTCTTGAGGAAAATGTAGTGGAAATTGGTGAAGGCAAATCATGGATTTTGTCTGAGAATGAGAATAGCAATGGTGGTGGTGGTGGTGGGTTTGTTTCTCCGGTAAGGCGGGTGTCGCCGGAGCCGGAGAATCCACATATAAAGAGAGGGATAAAAGGGTCAGTGGAATTTCAAAGAGTTGTAAGAGCATTGTGTTCTAACAAGAGCAATAGGAATTTGGGTGGGAGTTACAAGTTGGAGTGTCAAAAGGCTCAGCTTAGAATTCTGATGAAACAGAGAAGTTCTCTTCAGCCAAGCAGCAATCTTGTTATGAGTTAAACCTTCATGTTTTTTGTTCACTTGTAATTTTGAGTGTTTTGCCCCCCTTATGCTGTCAAGTTTTTTGGTCTGTTAAGGGGCTTGGTACAGATCAAGAGACCAATTGTGGTGATAATGTGTGCATTTTTTTCAACTGATGCAAGTTGGTGGAAATCGAACCATATATGACTTTGATGTAACTTGAGTTGATATGCATTGGCGTTGTCATATTGTCAAATATTTTATATTCTTGTAATGTTTTTTCAACTCTTCTTTTCAACTTATTTCATGGTAGAATTTAAATGAGAATTCCATCTAGAGAGCGATTGAATTTGACTGAAGAAAAGAGCTTATTGGACAAGAATGTAGTGTGTAAAAATTATCTCAACAAGAGTTTCTTTATACTAAAAAAATTCTTACACTCGAGTGGGCCTTGTGCTATGATATAATAATGGAGCTAACCCACGAGCCCATGCTACTAGTCTAGCAAAATGACACTCTCCCAAGTTTTTTATTTTTATTTTTGCAAATGGTGAACTTTATTAATGGAAACGATCACAACGATCAAAATACACAAAAACAAGGCAACCTAAAGCACTCGAACTTCCGCCAAGAAGACTAAAAGGAGATCCACATGGAAGCCAATCCTTCCTAATAGCCTCACGATGCCAAAATGAGGAACAAACCACCTTGAAGTGTCATTATGAAAGATCTTCAACATCTTTCATTCCACCCATAGTAAGAGAGAAGTTCCAAGTTTTTATTGATAAGGAAAAGAATTCAAATTACCGGACATATTCAATAAATTGAGAGACCGAAAAGACTGGACAAACCAATATGAACAACAGATAAGGAAGTAGAGGAGACGCAAGGCAACTATGAGAATGGTATAGCTCCTAATTAAAAGAGATCTCCAATGTCGACTAATAAGAAACCGACTTAAGAAAGCATGACAAATTGCTTGTAAAATGAGATTTAGAGACTAGAGAAGGTAGGTCAAATAAAACAAATCTGATGATAGTGTGAGTTACCAATTTTGATCAAAAATAAAGTTACCAAAGGCGTGTATAAGTGTATAACTGTGTAAGTAGTTGTTATAAAATCCTAAAACAAGAGGGTTTTAGGGGAACATTTGATTTTAGTTACTCCATCACAATCAAAGTACTAATGATAGTGAAATTGAGCAAATATGGTTTTTGGTTAATTTGACCCCTTTGGCCCCATTGTGGTAACGTTCACGCGTCCCAATGAATCTCAATTTGGTTAACGCCGTGCTGTCACGGAAATGGACGTCTTTGACGCCGACGGGGTATAGGAGGAGCAACGATTTTACCAAAATTTTAAAACGGGCTAATCACGCAATAACCAAGTAGTAATTACCATGAAGCCGACCAAAGCTCGACTTTATTATCCTTCAAACTTTGTGCCATTAGTTAAAATTAGATGTTGACTCGACAAGTCAAGACAAATTGCTCATGATTTTTAAAATGTAAACTTGTAATGACTCGATCCAATAAATTCCGTAAATTTTACTAAGCCAAAATCATACTAAATCCAAACTAAAATGAGACTAAACTTGAACCTAAGGCCATCCAACAAAACCATTTAACACGTCTAGTTGCACATTTATAGACATTTACAATTCGATTGACAAGTGTATTAGTGTATACACATGTAGAACACTAGAGATACATTTGGCCCCATATTTGATATTGGTTGGAGTGAGAACATTTAAGAGATTTTAGTAGGGAAAGAAGGACAAACAAAATGGCCAACTGTGAAGGGCAATTTAATGTTTGACTTTCAACAACAAAAGTTAATAGAGGCCCAATCCTAATTTGATTTGTATTGACTGTCTTAATTGTTTCTTCTTAGCCACGCCTACTCTACAAGTCACACCTACAAATATTTTTAATTCGTAGATCTGATTAGCTCTTTCATGCTTTTGCAATAGCAAATATCAAAATACACAACGACAAAAAGAGCTCACTTGTATATAAGTTCATGAAAACCTAATAGGATTATTTTTTGGGTTGAAAGAGAGACGGTAATTTTTGTGTATTTTAGGGACTTTTTTTTTAAAAATAAAAAGGTTAAGTAGTTCTCAGGTAGGGGATAACCCGACCCCTAACATCATCAAACAGAAAAGAAACAACATCCACAAGCGGGATTTCAAGCAAATGCAAACTAATGGGAAACGAAAACGCAAGAGAAGCAAGATACTCAACAACACAATTTGCTTCATAAAAACATGACGAAACTGCACATCTCACTTTTTACAAATGCAAATGCAAACCTAGTAGGAGTATTAATGATAGCATGCCGCAAAACATAAATGCAACGTTCATTTAAGTGTGTCTTATAGGTGGTTTAGACAAACAAAATCACAACAAAAAGTCATTGATTTAGGCTTTCACTAATATGGTGGTACTTCTAAGTACATGATGTTATGAATAATTTATCTTTACTACTCTTACTACTACAATGAATCGTTACAATTCTTACTACTACAAATATACATGTCGTGTGTCATTGGTCAAGTAGAACTATTTTTGCAACATCAGACCATGTGAAGCCATTAAGTTCATATCTTTTGCACTCTATTTTGGTGGGATGCGTTATATTTGACCAAATACATATCTCAACCTAATGTATATTATAGTATTATACTTATCAATGCACATATACTTTGAACCATTTGCGTATAAGTTTGATACCTTTGTCATCCATAAATATAAATAATAAAGTACGTAGCACACTACACATTGGAAGGTCCAATCACATTAAGCGGCTACCTATATAGGTGCTACGTAGCTTGCTATTGCTACTATTCCTTCTTCCTTTTTCTTCCATTTGTTGGCATTAACGGTGCTATTTTTCTTTCTCTTTTTACAAAACAATTCCTATTTTGTCAGAAGGGATTAAAATAAAGAATACCCAATTTTACGAGAAAAAAAAAACTTCAGATAAGGTAAACCAGGGGGCCTGGGGGGCCATCTGGGCGACGCCGCGTTTCAGTGGCTCTATTTGTCTTATCTGTGCTTGCTATTAGAACGAATGTTTCTAGCACAAAAAACCGGAATAAAAATTTAAAAACATACAAAAACTTAAATGAAATTTACAAACCCAACAAAAAGAATTGAGATTGAGAAAGGAGAAGACCTTGTTGTTCATTTTAGGCGTTAGCTTAGCTTTAGCTCCTCTCAATGGCGGTACCCACCGCTAAAATCCCAAACACAGAATAAGCGTTGCAATTTAGAGAGCGACAGAAGCTTGTAATCTGCATCAGCTCATCTTCTACAAAGCCCCAGACATACTAGATTTCGTTGTTACTTGGTGGTGCAATAACTGCTTTCTTTTGTTTTGTTCTTTGCTCTGTTCTATCAGTTTGTTTCTCAGTGATTTCAGAGAGTAAAGAAAGTGTCTTTTTTTTCTTCTTATCTGGAAATGGGGAGTGGAAACAGAGGTGGGTTTGTTCTGGACAAGGGGGGAGAATCATCAGCGGACTGTGATTTTGGGTTGGGTTTAAAGATGATGATGATGGGTAATCAACATCATCATCATCATAGTCATAGCCATAATAATGATGAAAGTGGTACAAAGTTTGCTGGGTTTTCAGGGGACCAGGGAACTAGCTCCCCTGGTGGTTGTTCAAGCGGTCTTACTGGTGTTTCAGGCGGTGGAATTGGAAGCTTTGGGGCCATGTTTTCAAGCAACAACCAGGACTCAAGTGTTGCCTCTTCTGTGCAAAGATCTTCCCTTGCTTTCGATCCTTCCTCTTTCAAATCATGGGGTAAAGAAAGTTCTGACTTTTTTTTTCACTCTTGGCAAGAATTTTACTTTTGGGGTCCATTCTGAAGAATAAAAAAGGTGTCTTTTTTGGTTTCTGCAATAAATTATGGGTCTTGTGTGTGTATTCTGTGAGGAGGCCTGAAAAATCATTGTCTTTGCTGTTTGCTTCTTTAAGGAGGAGTTTCAACAGGAGGAGGAGAAATGACAAGGGTTTTTACACCTTTACAATGGCAAGAGCTTCAAAGGCAAACCATTATCTACAAGTACATGGTAGCTTCCATGCCTGTACCTCCAGAGCTTCTAATTTCCATGAATTCCAAATACCCATCTCAGTTCTCACTTCCTTCGTACCAATCCAATGGTAATGAGCAAAACCCATAGCTAAAGCTTAAAACTTTTCCCGTTTTACTACTTTCAAGCATGTTCTATTCTCAGTTTTTGCTCATTGGGTTTGCTCTTATGTTTGATGTAGTGGAACATGGAAGTAGTGTTGTAAAGAGTGGATTGGATTTGAGGTATGCAATTGGGAGCAAAGATGCAGAGCCATGGAGATGCAAAAGAACAGATGGTAAGAAATGGAGGTGCTCTAGAGATGTTGCTCCTGACCAAAAGTATTGTGAAAGACATTCCCACAAAGGAAGGCCTTCCCGTTCAAGAAAGCATGTGGAACCATCATCAACAGCATCTTCTTCTCCTTCCTCAACATCGTCTTCAATCTCCATTGCTCGAAATAGCAACAACAATAACACATTGGTTCCATCTCCAACTTCATCAGCTGTTAACCCTGCAAATATCAGCATCAAACCATCCTTCCTTTATCATCCCTCTTCCCAATCCATGTTTTTGTCTCAACATCATCAAAACTCCAGGTGGGTTTTTCTTCCCATTGCATTTTTCAGTAATCTTGGTACCCTGCAAACTGATAGGAGTCAAATAATATTTTACATACTCTTGTGTCATGTGAATGGTGGTTTCATTGTTATTATAAAGTCAATGCCTTTTTTTGCCTGCAAGCACTGAGGGGGAAAGATAGCATGTGATATTGGTCTGATCCTCCTCTGTTACATTTACAGTTAAAGCATTGTTTGTTGTGGTATAAATAAATGTTTCCATGAACAGTTCTATATTTTGTCTTAGTTTTCTTCTTGTTTGTATCTGGATTTGTTTAACCCCAAGAAATCTCAAAATGTCATCTGCAGGCTCCCAGAATGGTTCATGAAAAGAGAAGCTCATCATGATCATCATCAGTCCACTAGCATTCCAACAGCATCTTCATTCTTCCCACAAACTGAGCTGGACCAGATCACTCCAACAAGAGCTGCTCATAATTTATACATGGGCAGTGGCCAATCTCATCACTCCCCTACATTGCCAAGGCAGTTTCTTGATGCATGGTCCATAGGCCAGAAACCCGAAGACATAGTTGAGATCAGGGGCAAGCCAACCGACCCGAGCCTCTTGACCCTTTCAATGGCGGGTGGTGGTGGCGGTGGTGAGGTTCATCATAGTGAACAGGCGGTTGCGCAACTCGGAATAGGCTTGTTTGATCCCGAGAGGGGGAGGGATGTTGGTGGCGGAGAAGGTGGCGAGAGGTACTCTTCTTGGATGGGCTCTTCCGGGCCAGGTGGGCCGCTGGCTGAGGCTTTGTGTCTTGGGATTGTGGACCCGGATGATGGCGGAAGTAGAGGATCACATGGTCATGGTGAGAGTAGTGGTGGTGGTGGCAATGGAATGGGGTTTAACAAGTAGTTTGGTTGAGAGATCTTGGTGCTTGTTTCCGGAAAGGAGTAAATTGGAAGAAGGATTTTGTTGTTTGTGCTCTCACATTTTGTTGGGGAAAATGGTTACTTGACTTTGATATGTAGTACGTTTGTTTTTTTACCTACCTATCTATCTACTCATTAGCAAATACTCATGGCACCTGGATTGTGTAAAAGCTTTCATACAATCTTCATGCAATCAAGTGTTCTAAGACAGTTGCTCAACATTTATTTAGTTGGACAGGCTGGTAAGTACACAATCACAAGTTAGAGCCTTAAAATCTACAAACTTGGGTGCATTGGATTTTTGGGTTGGATTGTGAATTGACTAGTTTCTATCAAAGCTAAAACTTAGAGGTCAATTTGTCTTAAGCTCAAGCGGTCAAATTCTCCCTTTACCATTGTAGTATCTCTTTTGACCTAACTCTGAGCCTAAACGTAGTGAACATTATCATTATTCTTTTTGTCTACATTCTTGGCTGGTCATGTTCTGTGATTAAAAAAAGTAACAAAATGGACAAGAAGTGAAGAACTTGTGAAAAGTAACATATTATATTCAGTTCAAGGCTGTTTCTGCTATGAGTTAGGCAGAAGAAGAACATGGAATGGCAGAATGCTAGCATACTTGGCTTCCAAAAGTTGAGGATACAATATGAACATGCTGTTCAACTGTGGAAACAGTACACTGTCACTTGTATAGCTATATGTAGCCTTCTTTAAATTTCAGGCCTTTTTACCTTAATGTATGGGTTTGATGTTAGGATTTATGATACAGTATACATATGCCTGGGTAATATTAATTTGCCCTAAAACACAAATAAACTAGAACTTGATTGGACCTAAAACTACCGTTTCACAAAAAAATAGCCTAAATATGAAAAAAAAAACATAAATCCAAACTACATGGTCACACTTTTTCCGAAAAAAACAAATCAAAATGTTTACCCTATCTAAAACAATCAAAATTAATAATACGAAGGAGGACAACCTCTAATTGATCAATTTCATTTTCCTCAATTGCTGATAGCATGGTGTAGCTTAAATCCTTCTCTACAAACAATATAAACTAACCATGTCTATATAGAAGTGAGCTGAGTGGCTAAGGGAGTCGCAACTCACTGTTGGGATACAAAAGTTATCCCACATCGGAAGTTGGGAACAAAATTACCTAGTATATAAGACGGTGGGCTACTCCTCCTATTGCCAATTGGTTTTAGGATGGAACCCCACCAGACTTGTATCTGGGCCTCCCACACGTCTAATATGGTATCAGAGCGGGCGGTCTGGGCCCGTTTCTTCAAGTGTCAACTGGGGACGGTCCAGTTGCACTTGAGGGGGCGTGTTGGGATACAAAAGTTATCCCACATCGGAAGTTGGGAACAAAATTGCCTAGTATATAAGACGGTGGGCTACTCCTCCTATTGCCAATTGGTTTTAGGATGGAACCCCACCAGACTTGTATCTGGGCCACCCACACGTCTACTCACCCTCACCTATCGACTTCTCGAATCCGCTTAATCTTGAATTCTCGTCCACTTGGATACAATAACCCGACCTTCAGACTGGGTTTGAATCCTACCTAATTTTTACCCTCATCAAAAAAAAAAAAAACTGATTCAACCTGTTAAAATGACCTTAACTGACCCTCTTCACAAGTCCAGTTCTCATATCCTATCATTGTGTAACCAAATCTAAAGACACTACTGTATTTCTCTTTCTCACAAGTCCACCTTTTATGTTTACAAGATTTGGATCCACACCTACTTTAAATACCCACATAAAAGAGGCCCCCCAAATCAAAAGCCCAAAAACATAATCCCAATTCGGCAATTCATGTGCAATGAAAATCAAAGACAACAAAAATGAAAGAAATCCTGAAGAGCTTTGCATATTACAATATTAGTCAAGTTGATGTCATTGAGCATGAACCATCAGAGATAACAACGTAACAAACAAACATCAGAAAATCACAAAGGGGTTGTTACCTAATAAAACCAACTGTATACACCATGATAACATCAAGACTTTCTTTTTTCCCCTCCCTCTGTGATTAGTTAGACGAAGCACTTCGGCTAGACACACTCCATTGATCAGACAAATCCATAGAACTCGCCCTACTCGCTCCACACTTGGCGACCGACCTCACATTCTCGATCAACTCCTCGGTCCGTGCCTCCTGAGACAAGATCTCAACCAACTGCTCAGGGCTGATCACCAACTTCACCTTCCAAACCCCTGCACTCCCATTATGGCCCATGCTCCTGCATCCACTGTTGCTGTTGATGAACCGAGAGACCTCACTCGAAGCCGACCTCTTGAGCACTCCATGGCTGTCGAACGACATCCTATAAGGCTTGGGGGTGGCGGCGCCAGCTGGGGCCACCGGTATGCTCTTGGACCTGACGTGGCCCGCCTGGCGCTGGGCCCACTTCAGGAGGCAGTAGGACTCGCCCGGGTGGAGCTGCTCGTGTGGCGAGAGCGGTTTCCAGAAGAGATCATGGCTCTTGAAGAGGAAGTGGCCTGGAAACTCCTTCACAATGCAGGATGCTGTTATGGGAGGCTGGAACTCCATGATTGCTCCTGTGGAGGTGGATACTTGGACCTTCGGCTCTTCGGGTTCTCCCGAACCGAATAGGCAGTTCCCCATGGCTCCAAATGCAGAGGTTTTCCTGGTGTGATGGGCTCTTAGGAGTTCAAGATACAACAAGACATGGCTGTGGCCTTTGGCTTTGGAGGAGAGGGAAAATGGACCACTTTTGATGGGGATAGGATTCTTCTTGTAATTGAAGATTGATTTATGAAGGGCGGGCTTGTTTTGCTCACTGCTCTTTTTGCTTTTCTTGACTGGAAAATGAAGGCTAAAGAGAGAATAGAAGAAGCTGTCAAAGAGAATGTGAAACCCCCTTTTTTTCTAGTCCTTTATGAAACTCTTGGAGGGTAAGTATATGAATGTTTTAGTAGGCATGTTTAAGAGAGCTCAACAGTGAAATGTGTACAGAACATGTAGAGAAAAGAGGAAAATAAAGTAGAGCATAGTAGTAAATGGAACGAAGGGAGGACAGTTGTATATATGCTTCTTTCGGTTTAGCAACAATATTTATTCATGCCTTAATGACTATTGATTTCACCTACACAGAGGAATTCAGAAAACCGGATTAATTAAAAGTGAACTCTTCTTTAGTAATTGAACTTTTTAAGCAATGGTAATCATATGGGTCGTTCAAAGTCATGCTATGGTGAATGTCTTTGGTCCATCCCATCAAAAACTCAAAAGAAAGAGAGAATTTCTCAACTTTGTGTAATTCAAGACGTGACAGCATAATTTACCCTTGCAGGATTTGAGAAGAAAGTTTGAAGAGCAAAAGAATAGGTCCATAGGAGAAAAATGAAACTACATAAAAAAATCAATGCATGGTCCACTTTGCATCTTTTACTTTAATGCTTCTTTAGCAAATAGTACTACTTTGATAGCATGGCTATTCCACCATTAATAACTGTGTAAGGGTTGAAAGGGAGCAAACAATAAACACAATCTGGGAGGGGCCAGAAAGCTCCCACCCTTATAATTACATGAAACTTCAACTGTACTTGAACTATTTAGTTCTTTGTTTAAAATCAACATGGAGGAGCACACTATATAATGATGACCATACTAGCTGATTTACTAACAAACAGTTGTTCCATAGACAACTTTTCAGTTGAAGCGGATATATAATATAAAGATGCTGTCACTTTTGGTACTCAAAAACACTGAAAATTCAGTTTCTACTTACTAATATGATAAAGATTCCAAAAGTGGTTATAGGCAGCCATATCCATATCTTTCCTAGTGAAGAGCATCCTTGAACTTCAGCTTCTCAGTTATAAAAAAACATCTTTCCAAAACCCTTGTAAGTTTCATCTAAAATTACCAGCAGAAGGCGAAAAAAATAAAGATGGAATCCGGGTAAGCGTAGAAAAGATAGTGGCCTGAAAGCAAGGGAACATCTTTACACTGGCCTCTATAGAGATTTACATGGTTTCATAACTCAAGTAAGCTTTGATTCAGTGCACGAAAACTCTGGGAGTACGGGGACGAACAGGTGTCTTTGATGGGCTCACTCTGAATATACACAAGATAAGATTTTGACTTCAGAACTCAGTCAAAGTAGCAATTTAACAGCACAAGAGTTCCTAAAATAAGTCAATACTTATGGATATAAAACAGTGTTCAGCATAGCAAAATCACCTGATAGGCAACGATCCCAGAACCACGCCGCTGCAGTTCAATGCAGCAATTGCGCTCTCAGCCTGCAACGAAAGCAAAATTACGTCTAAGGACTACATTTAGTTTAAGCAAAGCAGCTGGTTAGTTCACAAGGGCTTACTCAAAGGACCAGCTATAGTTTAATTTAGTGCAGGATTACGTTTTCTGTATTCAGTTGCCGCACTTAGATATTACAGTAAACAAGGACTATATAAATTTCTGATTTGCAATAGATTAGGCTCTGTTGATAAATAGTCAGTCTATCTATTGTAGTAATGTTCTCATTTATGAGGATTCGAAACATGAAACTGAGTGTGGATAAACATAAATATGCCGTAAAGATCTAACCCCTGCAGTAAAGGGTGCAGAACATGACTTCAACCGAAAAATACAAAGCTGGTGTATATGAATGCAGCACATGAGTTCAACTATATAAAACTACAAAGACCGCAGATTCTAAGTAGGAATGCAGAATATAAATGCAGCATAGCAGAATAACTATTATATAGAAGGAACAGCTCAAAACCACAGACTATAGAGCTCAAGCTGAATACCAAACAAACTTATACAAATTACTGGTTGAAACTGATAATAGCTTGAGAAGAGTTAAAACATAGTGCATAAGATTTTAGTCAACATCAAACACTTTGTCCCTGGGTTTACCAATTATGAAGGTTGGCAATGGAAATAGGCTACCTCTTACAAGACCAGTTAAAAGTTCAGCTTGTCAATT
Source organism: Polygonum aviculare (assembly GCA_934048045.1). Classification (NCBI taxonomy): domain Eukaryota; kingdom Viridiplantae; phylum Streptophyta; class Magnoliopsida; order Caryophyllales; family Polygonaceae; genus Polygonum; species Polygonum aviculare. Next base: position 25,653,436 of record OW204032.1, read on the forward strand.
AAAAAGGAACAGAATAGTCAACATGAGAACATCAAAACGAAAGGTTTGAATATATTCTTTCAGTTTACGGCTGACATTGGCCAATTTCCACAATTGCAAAGGTATACTGATGGAGGCAGTAAGTTTAAGACAAATGTAGAAAAAATCTTCAACACAATCTTGATAAAGATAATGATAGCTTGCTTAAGCTTGAACCTGAAGAATATAATTAAACAAAATGCAATGCAACCTTTTCAGTTTTCAAACTTTTCACTAACATCGCAATGCATTGTAGAAGTGCAGAATAAGGTAGTCACTTCTTCCAATTAGCATGCCAAGGTGGCAGTAGTATTCTAAAATCAAAACTACATGATCATGTGACAATCACACACCATGCTATCACATAGAAGCACATGTGGCATGAATTGACAGGCATAAAACAAAATTGTTATTCTATCAACTTACAAGCCAAAGTTTTATGGAGACAAAAACAAAAAAGTGGCCTATAGGATAAAAACAACATTTCAGGCATGGTACTTTGTTTAAGAGCGCAGAATAGAATATAATCATCTATATATAGATTTGATATGACAGGATTCTTTATGGTTTCGTCTGATATCTGTGATAAAACAAATGGGAAATCTTCAAATATCTTGAACTGCATGGATTTTGAAGGATGGAAGGGAATTTACCATCACAAACTCAACAAATGCAATTCGAGTGGAGTGGTTGTGGTCTCCGAGTAGCCTTAATCGGTGAACCTGAATGAAATAAATTTCACATGGGCACCTTTCTTCAATTCCAATTGAAATAAGATTATTGTGAAATAAGATTACTCCGTATTAACAAACCTGTCCACAGATAGACTCGAAGAAAAGCCTCACTTCCCCATGAGAAACCTACACAAGACAGCCATCAAAGTCACACAACGAACATTACATTCATTTAAAGTTTGAAGTGCAGTAAAAGAAGGAACGAACCTTGTTATCAATGTTTGTGCAATAGACGGTTCTTGCACACATGTCTCGCTCATCTTCATTCTATAAGGTTTGAAATGCCCATCAAAGGGTAATTAGTAGATCGTTTAGGGATGTGTCATAAGATAGCATTAACTGTTAGCTTATATGTTGCCACTCACCTGAGGAAGAAGGTTTGGATTGACAGGTACAATCGCCGTCTTTGATGGCGTAACTTTCACTGGATAGAAGCCGAGCATGGTCCCAGACAGAGTCAAAGCAGCCTCAGCACTCTCTACATAACACAACCCAAAATCATCACAATAAGATCATTCAAACCAATCTTCATACAAAACTCAACACAACCAAACACATACCCTCATCAGTAAATTCGACAAAAGCAAAGCGGAGCACAGAATTCGGATCCCCACAGATTCGGCAATCAACAACCTTCACAAACAGGATAAAGGAATCGTTTCTCAAAGTCTAACCAACTTGACTAGCATCAAACCCAGAAAAATCACCCAAGGGAAAACGCCATTTACCTGCCCACAGTTGATAAACAAAGCTGCTAGCTGCTCTTCAGTCACCTTTACAGTTCACCCCAAGAGAAACAACACCATTAGTATTCACATAAGACTACTCATCAGCATTGACAGAGACCACATAAAACTCCAAAAGAGAACAACAAACAACGTTTTTTTTTTCACCTGGTGATCAACATCAGAAACAAACACAGTCCTACGAACTGTCTCCCTCCTTTGAGCAGTGGGATTCCGATCGTTGCTCCTCCTCTGACCCTGGCCATATCCCACCTTCTTCTACACAACTCCAAGTAATTACTCAAAGTCAAAACACTGAAAACCCAGTCTCAAATCGGAGGCAAAAGTCATGAAATTCAAAAAAAGTACCCGTCTCCCAAAGCTGTGATTAAAACCTCCACTAGCCGGACTCAAGCTCTGGTCGGACCCGAACCCGTTAGAGTAGGGCCCATTTTGGAGGCGATGGGTAGGGTTGGCCAAGGAAGGAGGCACGAACTCCTCGGCCAGAGGGTTAAGCTTGGAGAACATCTCCTCCAAGTCCTTGACCTCCTGAAACCCTTTAGCAATCGGGTCGCCCGCTCCGCCCATCTTCTTGCCGGGCTGACCCGGATTGACGGCGACGACCCGGGAAAGATTGAGGGCCGGTGAGAAGTTGCGGGCGTTGAAGGAGAGCGGGTGGAGTCGGCGATGGTGATCGTCGGAGGGGGCACGATCAAAGGCGCCGGCGCCGGCGCCGAATCCGATGGGGGTTTCTTCCATTGGTGGGTGTTGGTTAAATACCATGTGTGGGGGAAATCGGAGGCCCACCTTGCCCAACAACTCCTCCTCTACCTACCGACTAATCGATTGCTGTCTGCAAGTCAAAAGGAAATCAAAGTGGTCTTAACGATTTAAAGACGGGTGATAGAGCGGAGGAGGCAAAAGAGGTGAACAAAAGGGTGGATAAACAATACTAGCTAGAATATGGAGTATTTTATCAGGAGTGAGAAGAAGAAGAGAGTGGTACCTTTAGGCCTTGTTCTCACTGTTCTTGCTCTCAGGTGGGCGCTGATTCTGATTCTGGTGGAGGAAAAAAGCCCGCTTTAACATGCCCCCATTGAAAGGGCTCTGAAATGTATAAATTCACACACAGTCAAATAAAGTTTAATTCATTTATATTTTCTTGTTGGTCAAGACAAAAATTTGATAAACTTTGCCAAACCATCAATTTAATTTGAGAATATCTGTTACTTTTATTTATTACTAGTGGTAATATTTAGTGATATAATTTTTTTCTTATGGGTTTATACAATTGTATAGGGTTTTAGTTTCAAAAGCCTTATCTATATTTTAAGAATTCAAATGTGTAGCTTTCAAAACGGAAGGGAAGTCAAAAGTCTAATGTAAGTTGAGCACTTAGGATATAAATATAGAAGACAAAAATTGTACTATTAAGAATACGCCGTAGTATTATAAAAACATTATATATATTCTACCAAAAAAGACTAAAAACATTATATATAGAGAGTAAGGGGTCAATTGGATTTGTGGGATTCCAACGTACTACTTGAACATGGTTTTGGTTGTAGTAACATTAACATACATACTAATTACTCTCCATCGTGGTAAATTACATTTGCTAATGTGTGTTGAACGCTAGAAATGGTAAGGGCTATTACTGAGGATGAAGATGGAGAAATGGAAGGGTAGTGGTACAAGTGGTGGCCACCATTGATTAACAGCTAGCTAGAGTAGGCACTGAGCAGAGGTGAGGCGCAGGCACCATATGGCGCCCATACAATACTAGTGTAGTGGAGTAGTACTATTCTGCTCTGTGTGTGCGTACTACTGTGTCTGTGCAACAACAGATTAGGAAGAGCTGCTACTGCTAGTGGTCCTCTACACAGACTACTTGGGTCTTGGGACATCAATGGGCACTCGAGGGTATTATCGTAAATTTACCCCTGCCCACCCAAATCCTCTCACGAGATCACACTTGTTTGTTTCCCGAGCAGATGTACTGTACTACTCCTGCCAACAACGCCCACCTGCCCTTCTCCTCCTCTCCCAACTCATTCATTACAAAAAACATAACACAGGATTTTGCACGAGTATCTTGTGTGTTTTCTTATGTTAAAAATAGCACAGGTTTGGGCTGCACAGACCGGGCTGACCGCCTAGCTACAATGCAAACATACAAAGAACACAGCAACAAAAAATGTGGTACCATCAAACCTGTCTATGTTTTTCCTTTCGTTTAGACTGTCAAACATACAAATATGTATATGGAGTGATGACCATGGAAGTGGGATAACGGTCTATATTCTAGTCTCCTGGCACTTGCATTCAACACTATTATCATCAGCACAAAACAGATTACCCATCAGTTTCAATCTTTACCCCACTTCTGTAACTTATACTCAGTCTCTCTAGACCTATAAATACCTCTATAACAATTGCTGTAACAACAATGAACCTGTCTGTGTGTATGGATGTGTTTCAAATCACAATCTCCTTCCAATTCCAGCAAATCTCCGGGCCACCCCGAAAATCACAGCCTTTGTCAGCAGTCCTTGATCAACACTAAACGCCACAGCAATCGCCCCGCCAATAACAAGCATCTTGGGAATGTTCAACCCACATTCCTTACCAGAAGAGCTAGAGGAATCTCCTCCATCTACAGGTTCAATGGCCAAATTGCTGCCGTCGCCCTCTTCCAAGGACTTGAGGTGTGCTGCAGTAACCTTGGTGTTTATCCGAGCCATGATTGCGCACTGAGAGAGAGGGGCTCCGGTTGATCTTTGCTTCTGATAAAGGCGTAAACCGGGGTCTATCTTCTTGACGGCCTTCCACATGCCTTGGCGCACTCCTAGCTTTGCAATCTCCCATGGGATTCCCATTTCTTCGTGATGGAAGAGAAGAACCTCACACGCAGTCATCTGTCCATCTCTCGCTGATTCGGCTGGTTGACATCAAGAAAAAGAAATGACATTTTGTAATAGGCCTTGCATTACCTCATAATGAAAAGTTCAGTGTATATACTAGAAAATAACAGATCTTTTTAAGACTGTTGAAAATTTCTTCTCCAATAGAAGAAATGTTGCTGATTCATTACAGACAGTGGCTATTGATGTAATAGCAGACTCTAAATTTTGAAAATTTTCATCTATTCTAGGAGCTAGTCAACAAAAGAATCTACATCTTAGGCCTTTCATAACTTCATGAAGAAACTTTCTTTTATACTGTAAATAATTTGTTCTTCAATTGGGCTACTGATGTTGATTCATCATATAGATATAAAATATGATGTTCATAGAAGACTCTGAAGTTATATACAAGGAACTAATCACAAGCACATAATGCCTGAAAATGAACCATCTCCCCGTTTATTGGCTATTAGCAATTTATCCAAAAATACCAAGGGAGGTAAAAGAAAATGGTTTGCCAGGTTGAATTACCTGGACGAATACACCAACTTGAATAATAAAGGTCAACACGTCTTGGTTTGCTGCGCCTTGGAGCTGAAGTATAGGGTATACCCTGGAACATATAAAGAAAAACCCTTCAAAATGTAAGCAAATTTTGTTTGAAGACTCTGCAGAAGACTGACTTATTACAGGGAAAAAAAATGACAATGATTGTTTCACCAAGTTTACAAAGAACCAAGGGCATACACTACAATAAAAGATTGTTATTGGCATATAGCTTCCTGTGTGGGTGCAAGACTGTTTATACCTAAAAAGAGCCAAAGGCATACTCTAAAATGGAGTAGAAGATTATTCTTGACAAAGGTATAAACCATAGCACAAAACCATTTGTAGTCCTAAGTCTCCCATCCTCACCCATTAGCACTTTTAGATTGCAGAACATGAGAGTGAATGTGAACTGAGAACTAGTTCTCATTTTACCAAACGCGTTGTAGAGTGAAAACAAAACTGAATAACCAACAATGCACATAAACTTACCTTTGTGACACAATAATAGGATCGATCTGAATCCCAAATTCTCCTTCCAATAAGATATTCTCTATCACTGCAGAAGAATGGAAACTGTTCAACACAAACAACAATCAGTACAAGAAGAGGCAACCGAATGAAGCTAAGAGATACACCAATCACCACAAGCAAAATCTTGGAAAAAAATGCACAAATTTCTAGCCTTAACACCTACCTTGCGAATCCACTGAACAACCATGGTTCCAGTTAAGGAGCACTTCTCTAGTATCTGATGCTGTAATAACATATCATCCCAATTGAACCGAAACTCATCGTCCCAAAAGAAGTCCCTCACAGTTTCAGGTGTTGCATCTTCAAAAACAGTTCGACTACGGTACTGAGGAGGACCATTCTACACAGCAAACCCACATATCATAAGCAAAACACAAACACAAACATCATCACAAGATCAATACCCAAATTGGGAAAAATTTCTTCAAGAACACTATGCAATAGCAGTTGAAATGGCAGACCTGGGGGTCCCTTCGCCAAGCTTGATACGCCATAGTGGGAGTCGAGCGATCCATCATGGGAATCCAAGCTGGACCTCCGTCTTTTACCTCAACTAGCTGCCTTAAATGCCTCAAATCAGCTTCCTCCACACAAGAAAGCTTAGCTGAGCTGAACCCAATTCCAATTTGTAAGTAAATATCAGTACAACAAGCATATTATTACTAACTCATCACAGGGAGTTATACAGAATACAATTCCAAATTAGGACTGGTATGAAAAAGGGTTTTAAAGATTTGAACATTACCTGGAGTTGGATTTCTTGGTTGAAGTCTCCAATTGAGTATGTTCTTCCGCTTCATTACTAGTAGCCCAAGGTAAAGGGATGCAGAAGTTTGAGGTGAAATTAGCCCAACTGGGTCTCCAAGACCATCCCACAACAACACCCACAAACACAGCAATCCAGATAGGCACTAGGACCACAATAAGATCGACCATCATTTCCCAAACGGTTGGCCTCTTAAAAATCTCAAGCAGCATTGAAGCCAAAGCCATCTTTGAATTTCAGACTTCGAAGCTTATCAAGGATGAGCTCCAAGTCTTGAAAATTCGGAAAACCCTCGAAACCAACACTTGAGAGAATCGAGGGTTTTCTGAGGAAACCAAGAAGAAGTTGTAAAATCTACTCTATTTACAAACAAGAACAGACTTGCTCGTTTCTCAAACAGAGAAAGCTATGAATTGGAAGTGAAAGGAATGAACTCTGGATAGCGTTGCGGAGACAAAGAAGTGACCTTTTTCGCTTAAAGAGGAAGAATAACCTCAAAAAGCGTATACATTAGAGCAAATAATTAAATTTTAGTACCATGGAAAAAACTCTTAATTAAAGAGTTTGTGCCAAACCAAACTTTTTCTAGTGGTCTTATCTTTAGCGGTCTTGGACGTGATGGAGGTATGAATACCGCAAATGTAAGCAAGGAACAAAGAATTGCCTCCGTCCAATCGTAGGTAGAAAGATGGACATTCTTGATTATAAAAACATACTCCCTCCGTCCCAATATGTTTGTCCAAAAGGACGACTTTTGCGGTTTTTAATGTAAGGTATAAAGTGGTATTGGGAAATGAAAAATTGGGTAGAAGATATGATTGAATAGGGGTACTTTTGTAATTTTATAGGGGGGAAAGGTTGAAAAGAGATAAAGTAGGTTGAAAAGTTGGATAATGGGTGTAAATTTAGAGATTGAATAGGGGTAAAAGTGGAAGAAAGTTATTGATATAAAAGGAAAGTGGACAAACATTTTGGGACGACGGAAAAAGAAAGTGGACAAACATTATGGGACGGAGGGAGTACTTTCTAACGGAAACATTTAAATAATATTTAATAAATGGAATATGAAATGAGAATGATATTGCTAAGAAAATGTGTAATTGGTTTATGGTAGTGTTTGATTGATTGGTTGGATTGGGAAGAAAATGATTGGTCGGATTGGTGGTGGGGAGTGAATAAGGTAGTGATTATGTATGTGCATTACACGACATCAAATTTATTTTTTACATTATTTAAGTTTATCTTAATTTGTTAAGATTGTGATTTATGAAGCTGTATTTTATACAATTTCTTATAAATTCTTTTATTATTGTGGCAATAAATTTTTCTTTCCTATTGTTAGCTTACACACACACACATGACACAACTATGCACGTCCATGCCTATAATTGGGTGCTCTTTAAACATTTTGCATAAATATGGAGAACCAAATCTTGTTGTCATTCCACCAAAGAAACTGCTGTTTTGTCATTGAGCTTGCAAATTAGTAACTAGTCATGCTCACTCAGCAAACTTAACGCATTTGATCAAGAGCCAAAGACAGTAGCCTAATACAATGTTTGTGTTGTAAGAATCTGAGAACAGATTGGAGAAAGACAGTAGCCTAATACCATGTTCAACTTTGAGATCATAGAGGAAGAGCCAGCAAACCTTCAAACATGAAATATCCAACCTATTACAAAATCTGTTTAGTTTAATAGGAACCCAATCTAGCACATTGATATCAACATGGAATCATCAATATCACACATTTCATTAAAACACAAGTTTCCTTCTTTACATCACAGTGTCTCATGACCCTAATGCTCTCTTCCTAGTCAAGATTCCGAGTTCAACAAATCCTACCCGGATCTCCTCCTGGTGAATGTAATCAAAGGACAAACCTTTTTCAATGGAAATGCTGTTTTCCTTCCTCTTTTTTTTTTACCACAATAGTATTCATCAATTCTTTCCAGTTCAACAAGAGACCATATATGTGCAGGAAGTAACTTAAATGAAGGCATTACCAACTTTCCTGAGGAATAAAGATGCCAAAAATCAGGCAGTTGGGTTGATTTTCTTTTCACTTGATTGTTGGATACGAAACACCGCTTTCGTTTCTCTACTGGATACTCTTTCAGAAGCTAGTATGCCATATAGCTCCATCTCCTTCTCCACAACGCTGGTGAACATCCATCATTTTCTCAACCGATTTGCAAATGCCGCTGCAACTCCAATCAAATGAAGCAGCACAAGGGTTTCCCGCTTGAGCCTTCCATTCACAATCTGTTCCCAATGGGTCACCAATTATCATTTTTTTATTTGTTAGACCTCAGAATTAAAGGTGTAATAAAAAAATATCACTTTATCATCATGGAGTTTTACCTGGTGGGGTTCCACAGCAGAGGCTCTTCTCATCAACATGTTCAACATCAAGGCCAATAAACCAAGAGCCCAAGGAAACATCTTCATTGGCATATCTGTGAAGAATAGGCCTGAAACAAACCCAAGTTAATACACAATGCTTTCACATACAAGTAGATACCAAGAATACGACTTACTTGTTTACTGAAATATAAGTGGCCAAGTCTTTTGAGATGGCATATATTTGACCAGTAGCATGCCTGAAGTACTTATTTCCTTCCTCACCAAATTTCCAGTATTCAGGTTCATGGTATTTGACCCCTCTGCACAGAGTAAGCACAGAATCTCTTGTGAATAAAACTGAGTTTTTGTGTTACACATGAAAAAAAACTAGCATATGGTTGTTTTTCACTTTTGTGCAAGGACGGGTCCAGATTTCATACAACCCATGTATACACGAGGCTTAGATCTATGGCGAGCGAGTGTAGAACCGACCATACCTATGACAGGAGATAGTCAATGTTGTGGTTAAATATACAGCAACTGTCAAAAGCTATTCAAAAGAAAAGGTAACTCTGAGTTGATATCATAGTACAAACCAAGATTTATATGCACATCATCGTCCACCTTGATGTAAAAGTCAGCATCCCATTTTGCAACAGCTGTTGAAAAGTATATCTGTGTTTTGGAGGATAATTCATGATATCCTTCTACATGGTTCTGCAGTGCGAAGAAATGGCCACAGCATTAAAAGATATCGCCTTCTTAATTTCTGAGACAATGCAGCATTGTAATAGCAGTGGACATGCTTACTCAAACCGATGCTTATGCATACAGGGCTTGTATGCATGCGTTCTACTTGAGGGTAAAAGTAGGAATTTCTTAAGGGTGTTACTATGCCAGTGTCCTCCCTCAAAAGCATAATCACTCAATTGTTATCATGCAATTGCTACATGAAGCACTGTGCTTTTGTACTTCAAACAATTTACCACAAAACCAAGTAGCAGGTGTAGGAAATGTGCCACATTAAAATGAGATTAATAAAGCAACACTATTAAAATATATGTACATTAACATACCAATCGGAGAAAATCCTTATGATGTTTCTCCTCGGCATCAATAGCCCGATCCAAAACACCTCCAGGACTTGCACTGACAGTAATTGAGACACATGCAGTCAAGCATACGAGAATAAAGCATACGAGCAAAATGCAGTTGTTACATGAGTTAATATTATCTTACCTGTGCCCAATAACAAAACGCATCACAATTCCTTTTTCTTTCTCCAGCTTTAGCAATTCTTCGCCTGCAATTAAGGTTAGTGGAGGTGAGTAAACAAAAAACTATAATTTGGGGTTCACACAGAAACTATGACTTAAGATAGTTATAAAACAATATCTCAGCTCCAGAACAAACCTCTAGGCATCCATGTTTCTCTAATTGAGTCCCTGCGCTTTCTACTGCTAAATGCAGTAATAACTCCCATTACAAAGAAAACTTTTGGACGCTCCTTGAATTGTTTAGCTCCGGCTTCAGTACCCTCCGCGGAGACTTGTTCGTCTACAACTTTTGAAGCTCTAGTTGCGGCTAGCTCCTTCTCCAAAGAAGTGATGGTTTTGTCTAATGTCCTGAAGATGATAGTGGCACATTCATAGCATGTTATTTTAGTTCTCTAAAATCAAGCACTTCTAAGTTCACTGGAGAGTCAGAAGATACTTAAAAAGACATGCTGAGAGACCCGGAAAAAAGGAAAAAGAAAGCAACATAAAGGGACACATCAAACATACAAAATTGCATCATGTGTGTGGGATACTTGAGAAAGGATGTCAACAGCCTGTGTTGAAGAGTCCTGGTGCACAAAACAACAAAGTAAGAAGAGCACCAAATGAAGCAAACAATGCATGGTTAAAGACATGAATTAACTTGCCTTCTTCTCACAATCAATGATTGGCTGAGGCTCTCTTTGTTGATGTTTGTCCAATAGCAAAGACTCGCTTTCTGTCTCAGGTTCATCAGAAGCTACCCAGATCCTAGAAAGACACAAGTTACACTCTCGTATCAAGTACAGAAGGTTTGAAACTATGAGCCCTCCTTAGATAGTATGGTACCAACAACTAGACATTCACATGCTCCTCCAAACAAAAATGAGAAGGATTGACATTGTATACAGAAAGTTAGGCACATTCACATCCCACACAGAGTTGATCTGGAATCAAAGTCAATAAATTGTTTGGTACCCTAAAAGCATTTATAAAACCCTGCAAGAAACAAAGGAGGACTAAACAGGAAGGAACAGTACAGAAAATCTAAGAAAGGACAAGCCTTCTACATCAAATTTCCTCAATAACTCCATAAAACCATGGAGATCCGCCCCTATAATCTCAAATACTCTATGACAATCATTTGACAGCATATTTCAGAAGCCAAAAGGGGGCACCTTTGAGCACAAATTGAACCAAATAATACTCAACCAACAGAGATCCAATCTTACCAAACCGCTAAAAGCGCAAATCAACGGAAATTTAGGGTAATGAGAAGCGGAATCGGAAGCAGAAAGAAACCTGTTGATAACAGCGACCCCCAGGAAGAAGCTGACCACGCAAAGAAGGGCGACCCATTTCGCAGAAACTCCATTTCCAGCCTTGTGTGGTCTGCTACCGAGGAGCAAAGCCCCCATTTGGAGAGGACGCTGAAGAAACGGAGAAAAACCCTCTCTTGTATTGGGTTCTTTGACCGGTTCACAGATGCAAAGAGGTGTCGTCGATCCGAGTACAGAACCACATTTGTGGAGGGGCAAGATGAAAGAGCTGAATCAGAGAACAACGAACAGAGCGAGTAGTTGTTATATTCAGGAAATTTGTGTGGAAGATGGATTCTGGCTCCTCGAAATCGAAGCTGTTACAAACGATGCCACCTTTCTTTGTCTCTGTGGCCTTCTTTTTCTTACAAATTCAAACCCACAATAGAATATGAGATGAAATGTTTGCATCGCTTTTACATGAGTTGATGAGAACACTATTTCTTTTTCATTTGTCTAAGTACATAAATGCCCCCAGCTAGCAGGGCAGTAATTAGTAATGACTAATGAGTAATGTCAATTAAGTGTTTATGGTTCTATTTTTGCAAGTGAATTTATAGTTGTCAGAAAATGAGAGATATATGTATTCAATAGGAGTAAAATTTAGATCAAATCAAGAAGGGTATAAAAAAAAAGTGGCATAATTATGCTATTTATCAATAGTACATGGGCCGGTGATAATTTCATAAGTCATTAATGTGAGCAAAGATTGATGGCATTCACAAACTAATCAGTTTAAGTTATTTGCATTTCTTTCTACCCAACAAAGTTGTTTGAATTCCTACAATGGCATTACATTGTCTTAAAAAAGTGGCTTTCATCAAGACATGGCATGTATGTAGTGTGCTTTTACACGCAAGAAATCAGCCTCATAATTTTTTACATTTAACAATCAAGAATTACTCAACTAAGTATTTTCCTAACACGACTACTTGAGTAGAACTAAATCCTTCCCTCCCTATATATATACGGATCTTTCTATTGATATTTATTTATAATGTTGCCGGATTTTGTTTATGTCAAGGGTATATAATGTATGAAATTCATTCGAATAGAAGACTTCTCTGTATTACCTTTCAAAATTTATCCATATAATAATATAGAGTTTGATTCAGGTAAGAATAACCCTTATAGTGTAAAATGAGAAACAATCTCTACCGTTAGATCCTTCGGATCTGACGGTAGAGATTAAAGAATGATATAAGGAAAACGGAAAAAACGGTGGCAAACTTGTAAATAAATTGATTTTCACCAAAAAGGTTCATTGTACTCCACTTATAGGTTCATTGTGTTCCACTTGTAGGTTCATTGTTTTTAAGTTCGTTTAATTATTTGGTTCATTGAATTCGAGTAATGGTTCATGAATTTGAATCACTCGGTTCATATATGAAATGCGTAAATTGTGTAAAATAAAAGAATTAGGTTCATTGTGTTCCACTTGTAGGTTCATGTCGTGTAAATATACAGTTCATTTAATGTTAAAGTGCATAGAAGATAACCAAATCCTCAAACACACATAACAAAACATTGTTTGAAGTTTATATTCAACCGTACAAGTAGTAATGAAATAAGAACAATCTTGTGATAAGTGAAGAATGTAGGCATCGTTATCGTGCTCATCATCATCCAATGAGGCTCCACCAATGATACTAGTTTTATTATGAAAATCCTACAACTAAACTCCATCAATACTAGCATCACCATTTGAATGAGACATATTAGAATGACCAGAGCTTGATGAGCAATTAACAAAAAAATGTTAAGCTATGTGTAAAGTGACTTGAAACACATAATGAGTACTACAAATGTGCAAATACAATTCTTCTTTTGTCTCACAAAGAATGTCATTATGGTTCATAAATTTTCAAGGAAAGGTTCTTTAAAACCATGAAACGGTTCATGTAAATTAAGACACATGTGCTGAGGCATTTTGTCGAACACATGGTGGGCAACCAGACAAGCATACACTTTCAACCTCTCTATTTAATTTTTCGGTTCATGAGCCTTAGACAAGCATCATTATCGTGCTCATCATCATCCAATGGGGCTCCACCAATGCAGTTCATGTCATTTGTATTGACATAAGACATAAATGACTCAATAGAACACAAATATAAAACCTATGGAAAATCAACCTGTCTCGTCAGTTTACTGATTTGAATACAATGTAGTTGCAATAAAACATTTAAGCGAACACAAAGTATGTCATCCTCAAAGAGAACCGATTAGTTGATCCTGGTTCACAAAGAGTATCGGTATGGTTCATAAACTCTCAAGTAAAGGTTCATTGAAATCCATTGAACGGTTCATGTAAATTTAAGCACGTTGGTTGAGGCATATTTTCGAACACATGGTAGGCAATCGGGCAAACGTACATAATCAGCTTCTATGGTCAGTCGAAAACTTCAAAATCACTTTCTAATGCAATCAAATCATGTAAACACCAATCATACACCCAAATCTTATGTCAAATTCACAAGTTCTCAGTTATCTTGCTCAAGGAAACCCTAAAACTAGCAAAGCATAAATTCTCATTTTCAAAAATCCCAAATCGTTACCTATACCCATAGAAACAATTGAACAAGAGTCAAAGGACGAAAATACAGTTGAAAAACAATCCAATTGTGTTGGAGAAGAGAGTCGAAGAGATCAATGAACAATTCACCAAAACAAACGCTCTGTGTGAGCGTAGAGAAGAATGAAGATAGATGAACAGTATAACAGCGCAAAAAGACAAAAATGCCCTTCCCAGTTAGAAGCAGGGGGGCTGCGTGTTAAAATCGGTCCGTTGATTTACACAGATCCAACGGCCATAAGGTGTTCTCATTTTACACCGTATGGGCCGTTCTCACTTGATCGCGAATCTAATAATATATATATCACGTCATCGTTCATTTGTTTTCTTGTACTAAGTGAATTAGATAATGATTACGTACTTCCATTTAGTGGAATAGTAGTGCTTAATTGTTTATGTGCTGTATTTTTCCATATATAGTGAATTAGTTAGCATTTTGTTTTATACGCTCGTACGTGTGTTTTTGTGATATAGTATGCGTATAGTTGATGATACATTTACTATATCATTTTGGATGGAAGGATTTAAAATTCCACTTTCGAATGTAAGCAAAAATTTGAAATAACTTACAAATTTGAAGGGTTCAGGAGAGTCGTCTCACGGTAGAACATAAATAACTCTCGTTTCGCCAATGCCTTGTGCACACGTAATACAAATATATTGGCTTGACTACTAAAGCACGCGCACTTTTATTTTCTTGTATGAACAGACCATTGGCTAAATGAGAGCTACTTAGAGTGTAATTAAAAGTAGGCCAAACAAGTTGGTCATACCATTAAAAAATTATATTACTGTTAATGTTTTTATTAATTAAAATCTCCTTTTCACACGTGGCAAATGGACGTTGAAAGACCAAACATTTGTTTGGTCCTCATGGAGGCCAAATTCCAAGTGGTCTTCAATTAAAAAATGTGAGTGACAATTCTTTATTATTAAATTTATCCGAAGGCCAAGAATTGGCCAACGGATATGCTTACTCTTATAGTCTACAATTGCGAAACGAATCTCCTAAATCCTTCAAATATGTAAAAAAATTGAATCCTAGTGTATAATATAGCAGGATGGATAACTTCAAAAATATCACCATCTAATTGCTTAAATATTTCAAATCACTTTTTTTTTTGATACAGGAAAGAGATTAGGCAAGTCTCATTAAAATGAAACCTGACCTAGAGCATCCTTGCGGATGAGGTCCGAAAGAACCGGATCAGAAGCTAACGTAAAGGACGACACACGACGAAACGAGACCGCAATATGATCTGCTACTGAGTTGGCTTCTCTGAAGACATGCTTCATACCCCAACTCTGAAACCGACCGAGCAACCACTGAATGTCCGTACGCATGAGCTCGACCTCCCACGGGCAGCTCCAATCCCCCAACACTGCATTGATGATCTGCAGGTTGTCACCTTCAATGAGCAAACGGGGAACACCAAGGCGAATGGCTTCAAGAATCCCCTGCCAAAGAGCAAAAGCTTCGGAAAACACAACGGAACGACGTCCGAGATAACCTCCATCCAAGGCAAGAGGGTCCCCCTTCATGTCCCTGAGAACATAACCAAAAGAGGAAACTCCATGAGAATTCACGGCCCCATCAAAATTAAGTTTAACATAATTGCTCAGGGGTTTTATCCAGCATGCACTTCCCCTTTTTTGTCGCTTGTTGATATCCTTGGTTGTATTGCTCTTTCTTTTTGCTTGGATTGCTCCTTTCCATTCAACTAGTTGTTTTATGGTAAGTTCCATAATGGATTTGGGGTTGATTTGAGGGTGGCCATTATTATCAAAAATTTGCTTGTTTCGGAGGTACCAAGTACACCACCACAAACATATAATTTGTTCGAGTTGGGGTTGGTTGAGTAGTTGTCTGGCTTCGTTCATAAAGGAAAGGGGATGACGATGATCTGGGTTAATTTGTCTTATTTTTCGCGCTATGATTGGGTTTAGTAATTCTAGCGCTTGGATGGTATGATTACATTCCAAGAAGAGGTGAAATGCATCTTCATTCGGACTGTTACAGAAGCCACATCCCTGTGGAACAGAAATGTGGTTAGCCGCCAGTCTGCTTTTTGTGGGCAAACCATTTCGACATACTTTCCAAAGAAAATTCTTTTGTTTAGGAGGTATATTAAGGTTCCAAATCCATTGTAAGTCCATTTTCGGGCTTCTCTTCCCGTCTTGAATCCATTTCATAGTGGCATTAGTAGAGAACCATCCATTTTTACTTGGTTTCCAATAGAGTCTATCAGTTAGGTTGTTTAAGGGAATTATGATTTTGGTAACTTCATCAACATCCTTTGGATCAAGGACCTGCCTTAGTTTATCAATATCCCATGACTTGTCTTCTTTTATGTACTTGTCAACTGTTTCATCTTCATGCAGTTGTAGGTGTTCACCTTTCGGTCTCAGGTTTATGTCATTGATCCAATTATCCTTCCAAAATCGGATCGTCTTTCCGTCTCCCACTTGCCAGGACAAGCCCGTCAGAAATTGATCCCGAAGACTCATGAGCTTAGACCACTGCTAGGAGGTGTTGCTTTGTTTTTTGTAGTTCCATAGGTTTTTTGTTTTAATGTATTTTTCATTGATGATTTTAACCCACATGTTTTCAGGTTCTGCAATGATTTTCCAAAGAAGCTTCATTTGGAGTGCTTGGTTCATTTCTTCTGTTTTAGCAATCCCCAACCCTCCGTGTTGTGTTGGTCTACATATTGAGTTCCAACTGATTAACGGTTTGAAAGTACTTTGTTTATTCCAAAAGAAATTACGGTTGATCTTATCAAGGTCATCATGTATTGCTTTTGGGAGATAGAATGATTGCATTAAATAGTTTGGTTGTGCTGATAGGTTAGCTTTGATAAGTGTTTTCCGTCCTTCTTGGGACAATGTGTTAGCTTTCCATTTAGACAGGTGATCCCTTGTCCTTGTTATTAAAGCATTGAATGTATTCTTGGTGACCCTTTCATTGATGAGAGGGCAACCCAGATATTTATCCAGAGTTGCGGTATTGGTTATATGCAGTATTTGTGTTATTTGTTTTTTGGTCTCATTATTGATATTTTTAGTTGTTTGGAACGCTGATTTATGGAAATTGACCTTTTGCCCTGATGCTAGGCAATAATCATCAATTATTTTTTTGACGCTGTGACTCGCGTGAGTACTTGCTTTGGTAAAAATAATAATATCATCTGCGTAAGCAAGGAATGGGATCTTGGTGCCACCCCTTGAGATTTGGATGCCAATACCACTTTTGGGATTCATACTTTCCTTGTGAAGTTGTCTGGCAAGCACTTCAGCCGCCAGAACGAATAGATATGGAGAGAGGGGATCACCCTTTCTTAGTCCTTTGGACGGTTTGAACTGATCCGTTGGTCCATTGTTAACAAGAACTGAGAATGATACAGTCTCAACGCAGTCTTTGATCCAAAGGATGAATTTTTGGGCGAAACCAAATTTAGTTAGAACATGATTGAGGAATTCTCAGCTAACTCGATCATAGGCTTTTTCCATATCAAGTTTGATGGCTAGCCAACCACCTTGTCCTTTATTGTTTCGGAATGAGTGGAGAATTTCATGGGCAATAAGTGTGTTATCATGGATACTTCTGTTTTCAATGAATGCTGATTGTATAGGGTGTATAAGTCTTCCAATGACACTTTTAAGTCTTGCTGTAAGGATTTTGGAGATGATTTTGTATACAATATTGCACAGGCTAATAGGCATGTAATGGTTTGTGGACGTAGGGTTGTCACATTTTGGCAAGAGAGTAATGAATGTATGATTGATCTGTTTTAGGAGTTTCCCAGAGTGGATTTCAAATCACTTACAGATTTAAAGGATTGAGACAAACCATCTAATTACTTAAATATTTCAAATCACTTACAAATTTAAAGGATTGAGACAATTCATCTCGTAATTGTAGAATATAAGAAGCCTTAGTTTCACCGATTCACCGTGGCTCACACAATAAAATCATTATTTTTTTTACCTCAAAAATTAACCTTATATGCTACTTTAGTTACTTGTATCTCGAAATTGATAACAAAAAAACACATGCACAATACCGTCTACTATAATATCTACCTTGATAGAAGTTAACATAGAGGTCAAGTCTTTATTAGAAATTACACTAATCTAAGTAGAATAAAATAATGATTTTACTTTTTCAATGGATTCTCAAAAACTAACCTTATACTCACTTGATATTTAAACTAATTTTGATATCTTAAGAAAATATAAATACTTATTTAAACAATTAAATTGTTTTTATAGATAAACATATTATTTAATTCTTATCATTGTTATGAATTCTAGATAATTATTTAAAACAGGATTTCGTAATTGAAATGACTGTATCTTATTTATTTATAGCTAAAATAAAAAAAAGGCATATTATCTATACTACCTATAGTAGGACAAAGCGGAGACAATATCTTCACAAAAATTTGCATCACGTGTCATTTCTATAATAAAATAATCAGTCGGGCCCTCCTTTATACAAATTAGGTAGATAGAATCTCATATAATCTTATCTCGTATAAATTGCTTAAAATTTATCAAAAATTATGATTTATCCCGAAAATTATAAATTATCACTTACCAAGAATTATTTATAATCTTCTAATAAGTATTATTGTATAACAAAATGTGATATTTATTTTAAAGTAATTTTTAAACAAATCCAACTGATTTATATTATGAGTTGATTTACTATTGGTAAAAAAACACTAATCACAATACAAAGATAAATATATATGATCCTACAATTTTAATGTGATCATTGACATTACAAATCTGTATTAAATTGGATTTATAATCACTTTACATGTTTATACTATGAGTTGATTTATTATTGGTAAAAAAAACTAATCATAATACGAAGATACATATATATATATAATCCTATATTTTTTACATGATCATTGACGTTACATATCTAATTAAATTGGGTTTATAATCGCATTACCTGTACATGGTACGAGGGTTAAACTAGTTATATATAAATGGAAAACTTAATAAATGAATACTAAAAAAATATTTCAATAATTGGGAAACAAATCTTACATAACAACTCTAATCAAATTGATTGAATTTTATATTTAGAGATAAAATATTAAAAAAATAGATTTTTCATAAATGAACTTGAAATATTATTTAATGAAAGTAGTTATTGTATTACTCTGAGCAAAAGTTACATGATAGTAATATAATTCTAGCCTTTCTTTTAGGCTATTTATGAAGATTGATTTCACACAAGAGAGAGGGGGGTGGGGGTGGGGATTATAACGAGCAATAGTTGCAATATGGTACAAGTTCTTGACAGAAAACTTAACCATGAAAGCCCTTCATTCAAAATTAGTAGTTTAATGATGTTGAAGGGTTTACGTCACCAATCTCTTTGTCAAGAACTTAGATACTATTATAAATAACTTGTGCTCATATAAGTCGGTGAAGGATTTAGAAAATTATGTTTGAAAAAGAAAGGTTGGTTTTGAAGTTCATATTATATCCTATGATTGAATTTGAAGTTATCGTATAAAGTTTGGTTTGAATGAGTTATCAATTTCCGGATGTATAAATTTTGGATCGATTCTAAATAACTTTGTTTAGGTGGTATTAGTGAAATAATAGTAATTTTTTTTTGAGCAAGAAATAATAGTAATTGTTAAGATTGAGCATTATGACAAATTATATTAAATTCGGAAGGATTTGATTGATTACTTGTACAATTAGGTTTATCGTTTCGGTTTAGGCTTTTATCTTCTATTGTCATAAAGATAATGAACTAAAAAAAAAACTTAGCCAAACTGGTTTGATTACTAGCTTCGGTTTATGCTTATATCATGATTTAATATTTGATATTTTTTTAAGAAAATAATATTTGATATCTTACTGAGATAATGCCATAGTAATTGTGTCAATTTAGCGAAGAAGGCTAACGCCGGTACATTTTGGCAACCAAACAAAATACTACTGTAATTGTTTAGATGGCTAGTTATCATATAGGGTTTAGACATCAGGCCTTAGTACGAATTAATAATAATCCGTTAAAACTTAACAACTACACCAAAGAAGAGCAATTGCATCAAATATATTTATTGGATTGATTGCAAGCCAAATGAAGAAGGAGAAATTTATCTTGATTTGATAATTGAGATCTTATATGAACGTTTCATTATCAATTTCTTCTGTTGAATTTGCATTTTACTTGAGAAAATTTTGTTGATTTCTTTTGTACGTTGAACTTCAATTTTCTTCTAATTTTCTTCACAAACGAAACACTCTGTTAGTTAATCCATTTCTTCATTTACCGCCTAAAAAAATACAAAATCCCTTATCGATCACCGTAAGAATATAATTTTAATTCGATTTGTACCATAAGAAAATTGGTCCCATATACCTTATGATACACTCTCGTACATATCATATGGAGTACGAAGTACAGTAATTTTTGGAGAGAAGAAAAAAGTGCAATAGAAAGGAGTGAAGGCCCATTCACAATTCACGAAAAAGGATTGACCTACACAAGCTTTGAAGTTTGAAGTTACTTAAATTCAGCACTTGGTCCAAAATGTTTCCGCCTATCTCTTCTTATACACAAAAGGCTACTTAAAAAAGGATAAATTCAGCCTTATGCTTGCGAAATAAGATTAGCATAATTACATTTCTGCCTTTCTATCTCTTGTACATTCTGTAATTATATTGACTATCGTAATAAATTAATAATGGGCAAATTTTTCAAAACAAAATGACCGGAATTTCACACTTTGAAGGGATTATCGTAAACACAATAGAGGTTTTAAAAAAGGAAGGTTATGAACGATGAACATAAACACAAATAATATACTCCGTAAGAGATAACATTATACGTGGTTGAAGACTTGAAGTGTTAGGTCAGGTGTGAGGGACATTTATGTAATTTGGGCTGCAACAGACATATATACATGCATGGCCGTTGCGGGTCCCACTGCACCGGAGCTTTACCAGATGTGGGGACATCTCGACGTGACCACATCAATGCCCCTCTATTTTTAGAGTTTATTATAAAGTCTTCCCCTTTTTTAAGAAAGACTACCTATTACTCCCTCCGTCCCATAATGTTTGTCCACTTTCCTAATCCGTCGTTCTAAAATGTTTGTCCACTTTCCTTATATATCAATAACTTTCTTCCAATCTTACCCCTATCCATTCTCTAAATTTACACTCATTATCCAACTTTTACACCTACTTTATCTCTTTTCAACTTTTCTCCCCTACAAACTTACAAAAATACCCCTATGCAATCATATCTTCTACCCACTTTAACCCACTTGTTCATTTCCCAACACCACTTTATACCTTGCATTAAAAACCGCAAAAAGCGTCATTTTGGACGAACATTATGGGACGGAGGGAGTAATGTAAAAGCATTTTCCCTATACATTTTTTTTAAAATATTCGTCATTAAAGAAATTCGTATGTTTTGTTATTCATGTCAAAGTATTTTACTCAAGTGAAACTAGATTCACCTCCCAAGCGATCACTTACATGAGAGATTTCCCCTCATCCTTGTGTAGAGGAATACTTTTAAACGTAAATTTAGGATATTGAGTGTTGTCGTCAATCACTTTATGTGATGCATAATCTTTGAGCTCATATCCCTTTAGTGCTACTATGTTTTAATCCCATGTAACATGTATGTATGATCATGCCAAAACTCATATCGTTATAGTGCTCCAAATATTTATTTATTTATTCCCATAGCAATTCAACACCTTGAACTTCAGCGAAACTATGATTTAATGTGCATGAATTGGGGTTCAGAGTTCAGACAGCCAGAAGACTTTCCAAGAAGAACACACCATTCACCGGTTGCCCTTTCAATCTGGACACGTTAATGATCTCTGGGCATTTATCACACACACAATCACAGACTAATGCACAGATACAGTGACCGACCGAATAAAAATCATTTTCAGAATCTCAATTATGCGTCAAAATAATAATTGAAGCAATATTGTCAAATATATAATTCACTCATTCACAGCTTGTCTTGTGCACAACGGGGGTTTTCTTCCAGGTTAAAGACCCATAAAATTTGTTTTGTGTACTTTCTCGTGAGCAAGAAAATGTGATTGGGCTGGGCTTTGATCATCCAATAGTCCAGCTAATTTATATTTTCTGGGTAGAAACCCGGTCCACACCCTCAATTTTCCGGGTTGAACCGGGAAAAATTCAGTGGCTTTCGAAAATTTCTGGTCTAGATCAGTAGACCCAAAGTTATGTCATTGGTTTCTAGACACACACTCAGGCCAAAGAAGTTTCAAAAAGCTCAACAATAAGTCATGACTCATGAACTGAGGAAGATACAGAATGTACCAGAGACAACTAAAGGTGAAAACTTGAGGAAGAATTAAAGACAAGGAGAACAACTAATGGCGGGGATTGCGAAGGAGAATTAAGACTTCTAACAACTAGGAAGATAAATGTCAAATAGTCAATCCAAAGACTTCAATTACCTTCATATCATACCATCACCCACCTCCACAGCAAACAGAAGACTAGGCTTCAGCGCTCGATCTGGATGGTGACATGGCTGATGTTGTATTCCTTTTCGATGTATTCCACAACTTTGTCCAGTACTGCATCGGCATCGGCTTCAGGCTTGATCTTGACATGGCAAGCCAGCAATACCTTCCCAACAGTGATGGCCCAAATGTGTAGTTCATGAATGGCAAGAACATCGTCCATCTCACACAAGCCGTTTTCCAGCTGTGTTGCATCGATCTCTCTTGGCGTGCTCTCCATTAGAACCTCTAGAATGTTCCTTAGCATGTTGATTGTTGTAACCAGAACAATCACGGAGAAGACAAGGGTGCATATCAGGTCAATAATCTTCCATTCAGGCCTAAACCAAATGATTCCTCCACTAATCATCACTCCAATGCTCTGAATCGAGTCACCAAGTACATGGAGATACGCCCCTTGAACATTGATGTTTCTTTTCCGTTTTTGCTTACCAGTAGACTTTGATTGGTTGTCATCGAGCAAAGGCTGATCCATGCCAGAGTCATGAGCATGGTGATGGTCATGATCACGATGCTTCGGGGTTCCTCCATGGCTGTGATGATTAGAATTAATGGTTATGTCATGACTATGGCCATGGTCACCATGTCCATGACCGTGTTCATGACTGTGTCCATGCCCATGCCCATGCCCTCCATGTCCATGACCATGATCATGACCCAGCAGGAATGCCATCAAGATATTAACCACCAAACCAAACGCGGCAACAGAGAACATAAGAAATCCATTTACTTCACCGGTTTCATTTATAATCCGAGCTATAGCTTCATAGACAAGAATCCCAGCAAGAAGCCATATCATCTGGATAGAGACCAATGCCCCAAGTATTTCAATCCTGAAGAAGCCATACGATTGACGAGGCGTCGCTTCCCAACCTGAAGCCCAAAGCGCGAACAAGGAGATTGCAAAAGCAGCTACATCAGACATCAGATGGGCTGCATCTGTTAATATTGCCAGACTGTTGGCCTTGATGCCACCAACTACCTCTACACTCATGAATATAACACAGAGGACAACAGCCATTAGAAGCTTTCTCATGGAGGCGGAACGCTCTTCTGCATCCTTTGAAGTAGTTGTGGCATCTGCAAATCCACATACTGCTCCACGGCAACCCTTTTTCCCTTGAGATCTCTTTGCATCAGAGCTATCTGTTGATACTTCAACCAAATGACTATGTTCTGGATTTTGCACCTCCATCTTCTAAACATATGAAGCCATGTATGACAGTCAGCACAATGAGAACATTCAACTTTTTACATGGAAGTGTAGAAAAGAAAAGAGCCAACTAAGCAATATTACAATTGATAGAAAAATGCACAGTGGCAAAAACTTATATCAGCAGGGGTCAACAGATGCTGCCAAATAGAAGTCACACAATCCAGATCTTAAGCTTGACTAACAATCATGCTAAATATTGACTTTCATATAATCAACTCCCCTTATAAAACCAGACACTCACTTACAGGTCTAATCCTATTAAGCCAACTTGCAAGGTCCCTAATTATTTCCATTTTTTTATATAGTTGATCTGGTAACGTTCCCAAACCCAAGGCATACAGCAACAATAACAAAGGTTGAAGGCCCTAAACAAGAGAAAAGTATTTACAATTATCAAAGAACTCTGCATGACAAAGCCTGAAATCAGCACATATATAGCTATACAAGTGAATCAAATGCAACTATCACAGCTTCACAGTGCAATCTCCAAAAAAAAAAAAAAAACCTAAAAGTCAGACGCCTAGGAACGAATCTAAGCATGGAAAGAAAAGGAACTAAGAATGAATTCGGCCATTCCAAATCTGTCACTAAACCTCAAAGATCAGGGGGAAAAAACGAACTTCTATAGCAAAATCAAATTCCACTCTAACTGACCTAAACAAAACCAAACAGAACATCAATTGCAAACTCGTCAATGCCACAGATGAGCAATTAGCATTATGAACAAAAAATTAGGAGTGGAGGAAGGGAGAATCTCAGAAACCTTTTCACTTATTCGGTTCGAAGAAAGCTAGATGGATCCAGATAGCGCTACTCTGCCTTGCGAATCACAAAGTTGCTGGTGGCAAAATTCCTCTCAGGTCAGAAACAATGCACTCGGCCTTCAATCATGAATCGGAGACTCGGAGGGCTAGGTTTCCGGAAAGATCGAGGTGAGTACTCGGAGGCTAGGGTTCTGGAAAGATCAAGGTGAGTTGGAATTTGTTTGGTTGTGAATCAATACTAATCAAGACTGAAAAGGCGTTTATATATAGCCGCCTCAGCTCAATGACACTTGTCAGGTTGCCTTCCTGTCCGCGCTGCCGAATATACTGTATATCCCTTTTCTAAGTCTCTATAAGGTAAAAGTAATTTATATTCGACTTTTTAGATTTTATCAGAACTTTATTTATTTCTAAAATCTTATGAAAATCTCAACATAAGGTCTTACCCCTTTTTTTTCCCTATCTTTTAACATAAAATGGACACTAATTCGGATTCAAAAAAAGAAAGAAAGATGGACACTAATGCCTCGAAAAAAAATCAATACCAGCATATCGTTATGATATATATAATTATTCATTTGATGCTAAATCTTTTATGAATAACATTTGCGAATGTAATAAATATTACAAACTAGGCCAATACTTTCACATGACTCACGAGCTTTTAACAAATTTCTTGGCCTATAAACACATGTTTTTTTTGGTACACACAAAAAAAAAGCAGCACATTCTTAATTTTTTTTTTATAGAAATAACGCATGTTTAATTGTTTAGGCCGCAGAATGTCAGTGTAAACTGTATACCAAAGTTACAAATATTTGGCTCAACTAAGCAAGAAAATCTGAAATCCCAGTGAAGCTGGCTACACAAGCTCTTTCTTGATCTTCTTCTCCAGAACAGGGGGATCAATGTCAATACCCATGTTAGCTGCAGTCCCTGCAATGATCCTCATGGCAGATTCGACAGTGGTGCAATTCAAATCAGGAAGCTTTTCCTGTGCTATTCCGCGCAATTGATCAATGGTTATCTTTCCCACCTTCTCTAGCTGTGGATCTTTTGAGCCTTTCTCAGCACCTAGACCACGGTAGATTCAAAGCATCATTCAAGCGAGTTGATCACACATTTGCATAATCGACACTAATACAGAACTGATCCAGGAGATCTAGTGTCTTGAGATGCAACACATAGTTCATGTGAGAGTACTGGCACAACAATAATTTGGGAATGCTCTATTACATACAGCTTTGTGAATGTTCTACGGTAAGATCAAACATTCAGCAAATAATACTCAAAGTAGTGATCACTCACACACACACACACACTGTGAATAATGAGTTAGTTAGAGTTAGTTAGAGTTAGTTAATCAATTGTTAGCTTCTAATATTGGTTAGCGCTCTATTAGCTCAGTAGTATATAAGCTCTCTGTAGCTTGTTTTGTAGCCGTACTCCTCACTTCTTTTGTATTTCATTCTCTGTAACAAACTCATCAATGAGAGAATAATGGAGTCCGAAGCTTTCCTTTAGCTTCTTCACACACACCAACAGATGTACAGAATGGTTAATCATATGTCACCATTAGAATCTTGTGCTACGCTGAATGCTAAGTCCTATACCCTCATTCCAAGCATTCAGCACATAAGAGATTGTGAACCATAACCATGAAATTTCAGAATAACTTATAGATTGCCAATTCAGCATGAGAATCACTGAAAGAAAACATTCTCCTCCATGGAAAGGCCTGGTAAAGCAAGAGAGGAGATACATACCAGCAGCCTTGAGAAGGAGAACAGATGCTGGTGGAGTCTTCAGTATGAAAGTAAAGCTCTTATCCTGCCAGCCAAAGCAAATTCAAAGTCATAACCAACACCAGTAACAAAATCCTTGGAATCGAAAGGGATAAGCTAAAGCACGCACATCGAAGACAGTGATTTCAACAGGGATGACAAACCCTGGCTTATCAGCGGTTTTGGCATTGTACTCCTTACAGAAGGCCATGATATTCACACCTTTTGAGCCAAGAGCCGGCCCCACTGGCGGCGCCGGCGTCGCCTTCCCGGCCTCCAACGCCAGCTTAATTATACCAACAACTGCCAGCAAAAATCCCCCCATTTCAGTCGCAATAAGCAAAATTCGTACAACGAACTCAAAATTCTTCGTATTCAGGAAACGAATTGAGAGTCAGAAGAGCATGAATTGTTACCTTTCTTAGCCTTTCCGCCTTTGGGAGGCGCCATGGCGACTATTGTGAGGGGTTTCGGGGAGGTAGAGGTTAGGGATTTCCGCGAAATTGGGAATTGGACGGTGAATTTGGGGATGGAGGAGAATGTTGCGAGAGAGGTAGAAGAGAGGTGCTGCCTGCTACTGGTTGGGAGGGAGAGATGAGAAGGAGAGGATGTGGATAGAGAATACGCCGCCATTGTTGATGCTCTTCTTCACTGTTACCAGACTGATTTCGCCGAACAAGAGTGAAGAGAACGCGAGAGCGAGCCTGCGACTGGATAGCTCCTATCAAAAAGATAACGGTACCTCGCCTTAAACGACGTCGTTCCACTTCAAACACGAAAACGACGTCGTTCTGATTGTATAATATATATATATATATATATATTTTTTGATAGAGTTTCCACTTTCTACCATGCAAGAAAAGAGAGAAAACACGAAGAGGTCGTGGAGAACGGCGACGAGGAAGAACGACGGTGACAAGTAGAAGGCCACTAGCGACGAAGGCATACAACTCATGCGAGCGAAGAAGTAGGGCGACCGGACCAATCGGGCGAGGCAACGAGCAAGACGACTCAAGAGGCTTCCACCACACAATTTCCGCACCTATTGTGATTTGTAAGTTCAATTGAGTTTTCCCTTTCCAATTTCTGCGTATTAGGGTTTTAATTTCGATTTTTTTTGAAATTAAAACCCTAATGTGGTTACTTTGATGTATCAGACAATTTAGGTAGGGGAATTTAGGGTTTGAGATTGCTGAGCTCCATCTCTGGTTAAGGATCGAAGATTGTTCTGCTCTTCAATTGTTTTCAGTGTTTCTCTGATTCACTTGTATGCCTTCTTTATTCGAAAATGATGGTGTGATCAACAACCAACTAGTGAGTCATGTAGCTGTGAGTTATTATGCTGATTGAAAGGTATTGATTTGTTGTGCATGTAATTCTTAAACCCAATCATGTAGTCAATGCATAACTGCCTAGCATAAAAGTTAGTGCACCCTTGTTCCAAATCTGAGCCTGATCATGCTTGCAGCATGATGATACGTGAGAGGGAAGTTTGTGTAGCCCAATGCATAAGTTAATTTTATTGCAAGGTGTTAACTCTTCATTGTTTGCATTTGGGTCAGGTTATGAGCTTTGAAACTAATTAGTTTTCTTTCTGTCTCTATTGCACATTAGTGGGTTGATTTCGCTAAGGAAAGATGGGAGAAAGGAAGGTTTTGAACAAGTACTACCCGCCGGATTTCGATCCAGCGAAGATTCCGAGGAGGAGGCAGCCGAATAACCAGCAGATGGAAATTCGGACAATGCTTCCAATGAGCGTTCGTTGTAAAACATGCGGTAATTACATGTCCAAGGGAACCAAGTTTAATTCCAGGAAGGAAGATGTTATTGGCAAGGTATGTTACATTCAATTTGTTTTCTTTGACTGTTAAGTGAATTTTACTTGTGCCTGAATTGTGGTTGTGACCATGTTTGGTTTTATCATATTGTGAGGTTGGACTAGATTGGTTCATATTATTTCCTGCAATTCTGTTTGCTCTATGAGTTCATATTGTGTAACTAACAACATCTCGTCTTTTTTCTTTTGTCCCAATGCAGACCTATTTGGGTATTCAAGTATCCAGGTTCTACTTTAAATGTACAAATTGCTCCGCGGAAATCACATATAAGACAGATCCTCAGAACTCCGATTATGTTGTTGAGTCGGGGGCGTCACGGAATTTTGAACCTTGGCGTAATGAAGATGAGGTGAGGAATATGCACAATCAATTATTATCGGCTTTGTTCTAGGATTTCCTAAAGCTTTTGATTGAATTTGCTAAATGAGGAATATTGTTGCTATCAGAGTGCAGACAAGGAGAAGAGGAAAAGAGATGAAGAAGAAGTAGGCGATGCAATGAAGTCCAGAGAGAACCGAACGTTAGATTCAAAACGGGTAATGGATATCCTTGCTACCCTTGATGAGCTGAAGTCTATGAAGGTACATACAGTGTAACCCTTCTTTTGAGCTCATAGAAAATTTCCAATGCTTCTTTATATTAATGCAGTATAACCCTCTTTGTGCAATGTTATGATCTTATATTGCTAATTCTCCCTTTTTCCTTTACAGTCGAGACATGCATCAGTGAGTGTGGATGCAATGCTTGAGGATTTACAGTGCAGTGCAGCAGATGAGGTAATTCTAGCTACTTAAAGTAGTTATGAACTCATTCAATAAAATGTTTGACTCAACTATCAAAATGAATCTTCTCATTAGTATTATGAAATATGTATGTTCCTATGATTGATAATGGGTTAGTAGTAACTAAAAATGTCTAATATTCTGTGATTTGAACTCATTCAATAAAAAAAAGGTTCTGCTGAGGATGGAGTTTCTTAATTCGTATATATGTAAAAGATGAAGTTCAAAACCTCTAAATAGTACTAGTATGCATCTAAGTATTGAATTTCATTTGGCTTCTCATCTTTTTATGATATGGTGTTTGTGAGGTTCTCACTGAGAATTTTCTTACAGGTGAAGAAGTTGGAAGAAGAGGATGAGGCCCTTATCAAATCAGTTGATTTCCAAGTTAGTGAGCATCCTTGTGACACATTCTTTACTCTTCATAATTGGGCAGTTTTCAATTAGATCATGTATTGATTTTGTTAATTTTTCCCTTCTTCCTTGATGCAGAAATCTCAAGATTATGTGCACAGGATCAACGATGAGGAGTTGGATGATGAGGATGAAGTTGATGATTTGCCTAGTGATGATGCTGGAAAAACGAATAGTGGCGTAAAGGTACTGCAATTCAGTTTTTTTTTTAAAATTTCCTTATGATCTAGGTTAACTGGAAGTGGATAACCTTGGGCATATGATAGGGTCTGTGCCTCTGTGGCATGTTACCTTGTGTATTAAACGTTGATAATGTAGTTCCCTCTTTTCAAATGATCTGATGCATTATGTTTTGTTTTGAACATATTATTTCAGCGGCAAAAAGGATCCCAAGAAGATTCAAGTCAACTGACAGACAATTTGAGCACGTCAAAAGCAAATGGTTGGTTAAAAATCTAAGCATGGCATTTCTTTGCTTGTTTAACTTTACGTTTGCTGTGTTTCCTGTTTGATGGCTATTTTTTATTTTATATATGGCTACAACTTGATACATTTGAGTTTGTTTCAGTCTCATTCTTCTAGTCAGTTTCATGCTATATATAACATGTGGTTTTCTAGCAGAAGCTATATATAACTGAGTGTTCTTTTTCCATTTAAATTTGGCAGGGGACGCTGAGCGCAGAGTGAAGCCGAATTCATCACTAGTGAAATATGTAGTTGTGAGCAAGAAAAATCCATCCGAGACTGCAAATGATGATAAATCCAAGAAAGAGCAGCAACAGGACATGGACGTCACAGGATGCTTTGGGCTTCAGTCCTTGTGCTCAACTTATATCAACAGTGATGAGGATTAACAAGCACAGCCACAGACGCGTAATGAGGATTAACCAAGCACAGACCATTCATCCCAAGAAGCCCCACCACTGCATCACGTAATGACCTCAATTCAACAAGCTTCATAATCTCATTGATAAACATCTACGTACGTACAAATCATATTATGCATGCACAAAAACACACGTATGCCTAGCTAACTAGTAACATTGTAAAGTTGAAAGAATATACATGAGTAGTAGACAACAACAACAACATCAAGTTAGAATATTAGATTTACTACCTTTCTGGTACGTTTGGGAAATAGTTTCTTGTTTCTTCGGATAACCAGAAACTTTGATGTCACCTTCGATGTATCCTCTGCGTAATGTGGATCACTTCAGCCGCTTAAAATAATTAATAGGAGAAGTCTTTTGTGTAGGGTGACAATATATAGGAGAAGTCAAACGATGATAACGAAGAGTTGTTGAAGTTGGTTGGAATTTTCTACTTCTTCCATTGTCGAGGGAGAAAAGATGGGTATGTTGCTTGAATTTGTGTAGGAGTTGGCTTCATCAAATGATAATTTGTGTAGGAGTTGGCTTCATCAAATGATAAATCAACATGTTTCTGTTTTTCTTTTCCTTTTTAAGTTACAAAACTGACGGAACTAAACGGAATTTAGGGGTACATACCGAACAGAAGCAAGAGTTGAGGGGTATAAGTATAACTCTGAAAAAAATCATAGGGTATCAACCGGAAAAGTATTAAATTGGAGGGCATCAAACAGAATTTCCGTTAAAAATTATATTAATAAGGTATTTTAGCTCATCCAAACAGTTAATCTGGTTCATATCAAACTGAAACAAACAAATAAATATCATATAATAGCTAATTGTAGTGATCTATCTAATATAAACAAAAAAATATAAATTGTAAAAAAAATATACTATACATTACCCGTGTTTAATACGGGCTTATACTAGTGATGAATTGAAACTAACATCTCTACTTTTTTGGAGTCTGTGAATGAAGCAACCATCTGTACAAAATTATAGAAAACCATGTTGTTATAGAAAACCATGTTCATCTAATCATCTTCTTGGAAGCTTCAGGCGCATCTCTTTGATCATTAAACAAAATTGTTACCTAGCTAAGGAATACACAAGACTAACACCAAGAAAAACTGCAACTTTTCTTTTGGTTGCTAGCTTGGAATCTCTCTCACACTCACACACACACACAATACAAACTACCAATCTAAGCTAGCTTAGTTGCCTTTATCAGTAGCTTCACCTGTCCAGTACGTCTTGACAGCTATAAGGATCTTCTCAGGGTTGAAGGGCCCGGTTTCGTGGTCTACAATCTGACACTTCCACCTCATTCGGTTCGCCACCAATTCTATCTTCACCAAAACATCCACCGTGTCCCGGAAAATGACTGCTCCTTCTGGCCTTAGAATTCTGTCCAGCTCCAGCAGAATGTACTTCATGTCACACCTACATTACCAACATTAGCAAGAAAATGGCGCCGAGAAGTTAGTTGGTAAGGTCTGGTGCGCGCACATGTAAGCCTAGGACATCAAAACCCGACGATCATCATGTTCTAATGTTGGAGGAGTTTACCTATCTTCATAGAAGCTGAAAACCCCGGCAGCATGAATGAGGTCATAACTCCTAGGATAAGTGGAAAAGGCTTCACACCAATCGTGATAAACGCCTATTAGTCCACGCTGATAGACGATCCCTAGGGTGTCGGGATTAGACCCTGCAGGGACCACATTCATGACCCAAACCGGATACTTGAGCAAAGCAGCAGCAAATCCACCTAAGCTGGCGCTCATGTCCATTATGTTTCGGTACCGGCCTTTCGTTATAGGTCCTAAGATTTGCTTGTAATGTGCAACTCTGCCCTTCCACAGTTCATTGTCCTCTTTGAATTGCTCTGCTGTGAGCCCTGGGATTGAGCCGTTGGCAATCCTTGGAGGAACTGCGAACGCGCGCTCTGGCCATTTCTCGATTGCACCTCCTGCTGTTTCATTTGAGCTGCTCACCTCTGGCATTGGAGTTACACAAGTCTCCATTTCCTTGTACCTGATCAATTATCAAAGATCAGGACCATGCAAGCATCAAGTTTCACTGATGATGTAAGGCGTATGTTACCAAGAAGAATCTGCATTTCCGGGTTCGCAAAATTTGAGAGTTTGGTTAGACTCTTTTTCCCTGGTGCAATCAAAGTGGTTTAGAGGCTTCTGCCAAATGGCAAGATCAGACTTCTCACTGACTTTCTTCCAGCACAAGCCTTTGGCGACGGCCTCAATCTCGTCTTGCTCGTTCTTCAAGTCGTCTTCGGTTCTCTGCCAGCCTCTCCAGTATCTCTTCCAGTTTATAGGGGGGCCAGACAAAATCCAGTACCCACCAGGGCTCAGAATCCTGTCCACCTCAATTAGATACACCCCACCTGCAAAAACATGCATACAAGGTTTCTGTTTCATTTATATGATCACAATTGTATTATCTGTCTCAGTTTGTTTTCCTACTTTCTCAGTTTCTTGGGTTTGAAGCTAACAAAATGGATGTACCGTATTTGCCCCAAGGGATCAAGCACCGCGAACAATGAGCCATATCAAATGCCCTTGCCGGATAAGGAAGCCGTTGTGAACCCATGACTCCAATCAAGGCTGGAACTCCTCTTTCTAATGCAAACTCCACTTGTGCTTCGTGTGTGTCCCTTGGCGCAAAACTCATGGTGAGAATGTCTTTTTTCAACAAGTAAGCACCCCAACTTGCAACCTGGTCATTGTAAAATGTACCATGATTTGAAGAAGGAAGATTTCAACTTGCAACACATGATTAAGTGCTTGATGTTCAAAACTCAATCAATTTACTAATGAAGAGATATGGAGATGTATTATTAGTGATTACCCCACAACCAGTATCAATGGCAGTTCTGATGTTGCCATTAGTAAGGTTAACAAGGCTATTGATGTCATCAATATAAGCATCAGCGCCCCGCGGAAACATGGTGCCTCCACCAGGAAATCTAAACCGGTCACCCTCGAATTGGATCCAATTCTGGACAGCCTTCTCAATGCTAAGCTCCTTGTGTGGAATGTTGTCATACCAAGCATAATCTCTACTTTGTGGCCACTTGAAAGGCGTCTTGTACTTGGGAGGAGCCGGTATCAAGCACATCAACCGATCGCTTTTATTTGGACAATGCCGCTCTCTATACCTGAGCATTTCCCTAGGAAACTTCCTACTCCTCCTTGGGTATTGACAAGGAGTGTACTCACTATACGACATGTTGCAGGCCGGAAAAGGCAAATCCACTTCCGAATCATCTGTAATGTTTTTGTCTACTTGATGGTGGCTCTCAAAATCTAGCTGTATTGCTGTTGATGGTTGGGAGTTTGGACCGGGGGAAGGCTTTGATTCGCTTTTATTGAGCGTGGGGCAACCGTCTCTCGTCGTGAGCTGATCTTGTACATTGTTTGAGATTGATGGGATACGGTTTTGCCATGCGCCTAGAAGATAGAACAGAACACAAAGGCCTGTTATTCCTAGGATCCATGTCAATTGATTCTTCTTAAATTCCATTTGGTAAGGTACCGGGACTCCACTACGCTCTCTTGCCATTTAAACACTAGACCTTCAAGACATCAAAGTTGCATCTGTTTTGATGTTAGATACCCATGTAAGAAAAACAAATGTAGAAGACTCGAAGCTGTCAATGTAACAAGATTAGTCTACATTACACATTGTTCATTTCCAAGAAAGTATAGCTAACATTTTCATTGAAGGATCAATGGGAAAATGCAGTAGGAAGATTTGATTATGTTTAGTACCTAAGAATTACCAAGACAAGTTGATGTTCAATCTAAAGGGAAGAAATATTGAAGATGATGAAACTAACCTGTAAACAAGAATACATGAGTAGTGTAGTATATTTAAGGATCTGTTTGAAAGAAAGCTATATTGCCTTCTTTTCAATCTTCATCAAAAGGGTATGCTTCCGGATGTAGAATTACAGATGAAAGATTGAAAAAATGAAGGGAATTACAGATGAAAGATTGAAAAAATGAAGGGAAGGATGAGACAAAGGAAAATTTTAAAAATATGGAAGAAAAAACTAAAAGGAGTGTGTATGTAAATGAAGTCCACAATTTGAGGAAAAGGGAAAGGCTGGTATTTGTTTTATTTTTGGTTCATTTCTTTTTACTTAGTAGAGAAAGTCAAAGAGTTTGTTTAGAAAAGGCCTGAAAAATATGCTCACCGTTGGCTCTTGTTTCTTTTCTATTTTTTTCGCTTGTGGGGAACATATCAAGTGCACACGTTTGCATCAACAATTTAACATGCACTTCGATTTGAAGCTTACAATTGATCTCTCAAAAAAGAAGTTACAACAATTGAAGGAACACAAGGGTTGCTTACATATGAAAAGCTCTCTTTTTAGTGAAGACCCAAGACGTGAAAATACTGTTGAAAAGCCAACAATATGCAACATTCCGGTATTTCAATTTCATTCAATTGAGAAAAATGAAGGTATGCTACTTTAGTTACAGCTATATACACAGTAAAAATTGATGTAGGCAATCAACTATGCATGCTATACCAAGACTATTTGGTAATTTGCAATCTTGATATTGGTGAGGATAGTTATTCAAGTGTTTGTCAATTTTTTAAAACTCAATTAACGATTAAATAACCTGCTTGTGCATGGTATGAAGGTCATACAAATCTCAGGGTTACCAGGTAGATTATTGAGTTTGGCCATCTTCATGATTAATGTCAAACACTCAAACCTCACGATTACACGCGGAGTTTCATATTACATGCAGTCGCATAACGTCATTGTCAAAACTTAATAGTCTAATGTCTATACATTTAACTAACGCCACTTTAATTAAAAATTATGAGAGCAGACTGTGTATAAAATTATACAAACAAATCTCAGAAACATTAATATCTACAACAGAGAGGCAGGGAATGATTGTTTGTCAATTCGGATTACTTGGAATGAACAAATGAGTATCTGTTCACTATGATCTATCCATCATTTACTGTTCTGATCTTGTAGATAGCTGAGCACCTTCTCAATCCTCCGAGCATGAGACATCTGATCTTTCTCTTTGTATACTTCAATTACTGACTGCATTGCCTTGGATATTAAATCAGATTTTTGGTCTGACTTGGAATGAATTTCATTGCTTTCGTTAGTATTTGCCTCCTTCAGAGATGAGCAGAGAGCCCTGAACCACTCTTCCAAGAATGATACTTTCTACAAGAATGAGTGCAGACAATATTTCACATAAACAAAGATGAAGAATTGATAATGGAAGATATTTACTCATCAAAATGAACTTCAATACAAGGTTTTCAATTCTCAAATTTTGCTAAGCCACATTTTACCCATCTTCCCACTAATGTAAAACTTATGCTGTGTTTTCTTCAACTCCCTAATGATCACTTCCCATTTCAAAACACATGCATTTAAACATAATTAACTAGAAACGGGGAAGTGGGATTTTAAACTGCAGCAAACAGAAAGGATGTGAACTGCTTACTTTAATGAGATATTCCTTCAAAGGTTCATCAATGCTGCTTGAGCAGAGACCAAGCATATGCAACATTGTTAAAATTAACTGCAAGGATGACACACAAACAAATACAATTATAAACATCAAAAACCGTTTCATTTAGATGTCTACAGTATATATAATAGTTCTATGCAGTTAAAATGAAAATTTTGTACACAATTCAAAAGAATGAAATTTGTAGCATGTGCTGTAAGTAGTACACAGAGTCATATAGGATGAAATTTGTCTTCCAATTTTGCTCTTCAGAATTTTCTTTTCGAAAAACTCCTAATAGTTGTTTTTTTTGGTTCACCATTCGGATCTAACCTACGGTCGGACCCTTCATCTAGAGCTTGTACATTTTACAGCAATGAATTAGTTTGATCCATAACTTGAGATAATCAACAAGTTGTCTTGTATTTCATCCCTTAATATTTGAATTTGTTGTAGAGGATGCAATCGTAAAATTGTCTTCCTTCTGGCCTTACATAGGTATAGATTAGCCACAGATCTGGTGTTTCTTCTGAGCTTTCAGCTTGAAGGTTGCTTTAAGATAACAATAAATAGCTAAAATTTTGCAATTATGAAATACGAACTAAAGAAACTTTAGGTTCCTTTAAGATAGGGCATTGAGAAGTTATTATCCAGAGCTTCCAAAATTGATGGTATGCCGCATGCAAAAAACGTAGCACATGATATGACCATTAAATATATAGAGGATGGTGAAACCTTCAGCAGGAAATGGTACTTGGCGTGACGTACAATAATACAAGATCAGTAGAGGGGGAACACAAGTTATTGGTTCGTCAACATAAGAGCATAAAACATTTTCATTTGGGTGAAATAAGAGCATAAAACGTAAATAACCCAATAATATACCTGTTTCTCCAAAGAAATTCTATACTTGAAATTCGATGGTGTTGAACTGTGATCAGAGCTTAAATTTTCAAGGACATGTTCCACACCTTGAACAACATCTGAGAATGATCTGCCATAATCTGTGTGAGAAAGAAAAAATAGCACCATTTTTATTGAGCATCGAAGTAAAATACGAGTACTATAAAGGTATGCTGCCCAATAATTGAACTTGGGTTGTGCTGTGTTAACAACTAATGAGCACGCATAAACCAAAAGACAACCAGAGTTGATTACAACAGTTCACAGGCTGCAGTCTGGAAGACTTGAGAATGTACATTAAATTTTCAGTTCATATAATGGAAAAACTATGATCATCTGAATATAAAGATGTATGTATACAAACAATTCATGTAATTTGGATGATATTTCTAAAAAAGGGGACAAATACACACTACTCACCAAGCATTGCGGAGGGCACAGCCAAAGCAGCAGCAGCTTGTATCCTAATTTTAAAATTTGAAGAATCACGAAGCAAAACTAGAAGAACACTGTAGACAGATGGTGCCCTGACAAAAGGGAAACCATATATTAGTCTCCTTGCAATGAGCAACACAAAAGGTCATTAGCTCATTCAATAAAGAGGTCAATGTCACAAGTGAGAAAACGAGCTCACAACTGGGAGGTTTTTACAAAAGTTACTTAAATCATCACTTTTGCTTAGAAGCAATCAGATAAAAGCTACAACAA
Source organism: Polygonum aviculare (assembly GCA_934048045.1). Classification (NCBI taxonomy): domain Eukaryota; kingdom Viridiplantae; phylum Streptophyta; class Magnoliopsida; order Caryophyllales; family Polygonaceae; genus Polygonum; species Polygonum aviculare. The sequence goes on from OW204032.1 coordinate 25,690,522, forward strand.
AAATGATTGGCCAAGTAGTTTGTGTAACTATGTCCATATGTCTTTCTTTATGCAGATTCATCTACATAGAAAAGCCCAGGGATGATGCTAATTTTTCATCTTCAGTTTTCACATGCATAGGATGCATACAGGACATTCCACTTATATTACTCTTTACACAGCGTATAACCTATATGTATTGATTCAAGCTTCTCCCTCTGTATTGCTGAATAGTGAGAGGCAAAAGAAGGAAGATGAAATTTAAACACTAATTGATATAAAGCCACTTTCTATTTCTCCTAGTACAACACATCTCATAACAAAATGCAGCATGCCAACGGTGCCAGACATCACAAGGCATGATGTATTACCTTTCAACGTGACAGTGAGCCTAGAAAAAGTTCAACGTTTTATATATGCTACAACCCGTACCATAAAAATCGAGCAACATATCAAAAATAAAGAGGGAATCCCCAATACTAAAGACATGAAAGAGTGTTACAGGAGAATATATCTACTGGAAAGAGACTATCAAAATGTTCCCAAATAGCGACCATCCAAAAAATTTACTATGCGAATCACAATATGAATACTTCAGAAAGTCCAAATTGTTTATTATATCTTGGTTGTCCCCTTTGCAAATAAAAAATTTAGATGAATTTTAATTGTAGAGAAACATTCACAATCAAACTTGTATGCTTGTACAAGTGTTGAAAATTGAGCTCAACCAACTTACCATTCCATGTGTTGCAACTGAACCCTCTCGTTGAGAAATAAGTTGCTCAATGCATGGCATACATTCCATTGGACCTAAGTAAAACCTCAACTTCAGAAAGCAGATAGAGATGGAAGAAAGGGTCTTTAACCAGATGGCATTGAGAAATGAAGTCCTGTACCTTCACATTCCCAGTTGTGATACATGAGAGAAATGCCTGCACAATTTGCTCAAGCAAATTTATATTGCCCACAAAGTTAAGCGGTGTTGAACCCAAGGTAGAAGCACCAGTCAGGTGACCCCCCTGACGATGTATTGCCGAATCCTCCCCCAAATTGGAGGTTGCAGAAGTTGTAAATGGCACAACCCTAGCAATGTTCCCAAGAGCTCTCACAGCATTTGATTTAACCTGTGGAAAAGGATTCAAGTTTTTATGTGATATCATTTTCCAACTTTATAAATAATCGGACAACACGGACTACATAGCGGCTCGAAGATACAGGATATGTTTGTCACCCTATAACTTGATGAATCTATAACTCCTTTGCTTTACTTCTTATTTTATAACATTGATATTTAAAAAGACGTGTTAGAAAGAAACGTGAGGAATGAACACAGAAAAAAGTTTCTCAATTAGGAGCTGCAAAAATGATTTGCCAAGCAAACTTGTTACCTTATCCCCATCTTTTGTAAGCCGCAGAGCACACCTAGATAGCGATTCCACAATTTGGAAATTCAACTGAAAACCTAGGATCAAGAACCAACAAATAGAAAATTCAGCATAGACTCCTAACACTTGTATTAAGGAATAAAGAAATCACAGCTTAAAGGCACTAAACAGACACAGTGAGTCAATATATTGTATCATCTTGAAGGCATAATCTTTGAGGTTGAACTACTGTTGAAGCATACACAGTAACACAGTTACTGAGCTTACCTAGAAAAGGATCAAAGCAGTGGCGTAGCGAATCACATATGTTTGCTATGGCCCAAGATGCTGGAATACGGACCTAAGAGCATCAAGGAGCCACTCAATTTGTTATGTAACAGCTCAAAACGATGGAAAATGAAAAAAAAAAAAAAAAAAGTTGACCATCAACATACTGAGATTGAGTGATGATGAGTGTTGATCTCAGCAGCATTAACAATTTTTTGAAGGATCTCTGCACTATACGAGGAATTTACGACTTAGAAATCCACAAGTCAGCTAGTTATTGGAAAGACGTGTCAAGATTTATCTCGGACTGACCTACAGGATATGTCAGGGAAACATGCAATAACACCAATGGCCCGGCAAGCAGCTGATTTGACTGAAGGGACCTCGTCCTTCATTGCAGCATCTATCTGAGATTTCAAAATCCGAGAGAACAATGTGAGAAGATACACATCTCCAATCGATGACAATTATGGAAAGAGCTAAGCAATGAGCAAACTTACACAGGATAACAGAATAAACTCTTGTTTCTTTTCCTTGAGAGAAAAGAAAACAGCAGAAGTGATGCCAGCAAAACAAGTAACTGAAGCAGCCCTGACCTTTCATATAGAAAAAAAAAACCAAGAAAAAAGAGGGAGTCAGGAGACATAGAAATTGCAAATAAAAGAAGGCTTGTGAACAAGTGGAACACACTACCATAACACATCTGACAAGCAATTTTTGGCTTGCATCTTTGATTGATAACAAGGACTTAAAATTGCAGTGACGCACAATATTATTTAAAGAATAATGCTAAAGACATAAAGAAAGTATGCAAAAAGGAGGATGCAAATTTATTCAAGATTGGTGAACAGTAGAGCCTTTCAAAGTAACAAAATAGTGCTAATTCTGAATCTTTATTTGTTCAACAAAAACAAGAAATTGAAGTAATATATGATCTATTGGAAATTTTTCTGGAAAGGATAAATTTTCCTGGCAACTTCTGTGTAGTCAGTTTGGACTATATCAATGACAAAGTATGCTCATCTTACTACAAGGTATACTTAATAAAGCAAGTACTACAAGGAATATAACAAGGAGCAACTAGAGCAATCAACTTCTAATGTAGGAGTATGGAACAGAATATTCAGCTAAACAAAATCTGCTAGATTAAACAAGATCTACCATAACACATCTGACAAGCAATTTTTGGCTTGCATCTTTGATTGATAACAAGGACTTAAAATTGCAGTGACGCACAATATTATTTAAAGAATAATGCTAAAGACATAAAGAAAATATGCAAAAAGGAGGATGCAAATTTATTCAAGATTGGTGAACAGTAGAGCCTTTCAAAGTAACAAAATAGTGCTAATTCTGAATCTTTATTAGTTCAACAAAAACAAGAAATTGAAGTAATATATGATCTATTGGAAATTTTTCTGGAAAGGATAAATTTTCCTGGCAACTTCTGTGTAGTCAGTTTGGACTATATCAATGACAAAGTATGCTCATCTTACTACAAGGTATACTTAATAAAGCAAGTACTACAAGGAATATAACAAGGAGCAACTAGAGCAATCAACTTCTAATGTAGGAGTATGGAACAGAATATTCAGCTAAACAAAATCTGCTAGATTAAACAAGAAAAACAGCTGCCAAGCAAACGAATCAGATTAAGTACAACTGACCGTTGCAGATTTATGGCGCAAAGTCAAGGCAAGATGCTTTTCAATTGCTTCATCCCACTCGACAACTCCAGATGTGCATGTTTTTGACTCATCTATAGTATCCTTCAGACTCTCTGCTCCATATGATGGTGCTGATGAAATTCTCTTGTCTCTTTTACAATCATCCGAAAAGGGGATTTCCATTACCTTGTCACCATCAGCATCCTCGGTTCCTCTAAATCCAGTCACTGCACGAAGAAACTCATCCAACACCTGCAAAATTGGCATACACTAATATATACATGATGGAGCTGACAACAAGTGTGAACTACTAGATCTAGATTGATTAAGGCAAGTAAAAGAACATGGAAGGTTTGAGACTAATAAGCACTTAAAAAATTGTCTGCCAAACGGACTCTATATTTGCAGCACAAATACACAACAACAAACATATTTAGTTCATTATTTGTTGATTCTCAGCCAGTAAGGTGGACAGATCTTGCATCTTTAAAAGGGTAGAACCAACTTTTTGCCTGCCAAGAGCAAGATGCTGTACCTTGACAGCAGCTGCAATAACCTTTTCCGTACTCAATCCACCCCCACTTCCAACCGGCCCTTGATTTAAAGGAACTTCATCAGCATCAGGCCTCAGATAAACTTTAAGAAGGCCTGAAACTTGTAACCAACAAGCAAGCATTGAATCAGGATAACTGTGACACACAGCTCTAAGGGCCTGCAACAGAGAAGAAATTTCCATATCACACTTTGATGCTTGGGAAAAATGTTTTGCGGAAACAACTAAAAAAAATCACTAGGACATAGTCAATGCAAATATAAACCCATATATTCATATATATCTGTACAAAAAGTTGAGGAGAAAATGTTTTGCGGAAACAACTAAAAAGATCATCACTAGGACACAGTCAATGCAAATACAAAACCTTTTATACTTATTTATCTATAAGGTGTTTTGAGGAGGAAGGGGGGCAAAAAGGTGACTTTCATCACCAGAAAAAGGGAAAAACTAATAGGTTTTAATAATTTCAGAGCATAAGAATCCCAAGAGAGAAACAAAAGAAATGCAATTATCCAAAACAGTAGAGCCCTAAAAAATTCTCCAAAACCACTCAATAACTGGGGGAGAATCCTTATCAATAGAATTAAAGAAGCTACTAACCCCCAGATCCCTTGACTAACTACAACAAAAATGTGATCTCTAAGAATTAGATGCCAGGTTACTTATATCAAATTCCATCATTACCTGGAGCGCCTCAAAACTTATTGCAGGGTTTCTTGAACAGTCAGCCTGTTGAAACATAGTGCTCAAAACACCAGCTCCTTGCTTCCCCATGTTCAAACCTAGAAGATTTCACATGTACTAAACAATATAACATTAGCGTGAAAAAAAAAACATTCATCCATTTTAACAGAACACATCCAACAAAAAGCAATTACCAGTAGCATTTCAGATAGATCACTCTACAGAAGTGTTTTCAGGATTGTAGAAAAAAGCACCATGCATCTTATAAATGTTTAATGTCAAATGTCGGATACAAATATAAATCATACAATTGAAGTGAGATAGAGGTGAACAGAAATCACCTATTTGTTCATCTATATAGGCCTGAAGTTCTAATATCTAACTCAACATCAAACTAGAGCAGACATCAACATATAAACTCGGATCAGTTTTAGCAGTAGGGTATCTCGGTCCCAAAATTCTTGGCTATTCAATAAGGGCTATAAAATTTTCTTTAGTACTTTATTAATTTTGTTTGAAGGATGGTTTTGTTCTTCAGAGTTCAGATAACAACCAATCCACTCTTTATAAAGAAACTATATCTACAAAAAAAACTATACTAGGAAGCACCTAATTTTGAACCCAAGCTATAAAATCATTACCAGACATGTAATAACCTACAAAAGTTAGACACGTACCCTCGTTAACTTCCATCCGACCTGTACACGACCACTATGCCAGAATTGGGGAAAAGGACCCATCTGATAAAGTGAATACTTTATGAACTATAAAACATTACTTGGTGCAAATCAAACTCCCTCAGTACCATCATCGTGACATGCTAATCTTGAAAACCCAATCTTAAGGGAACATTAATTGTTGCACTATTTACCAACGTAATTATACGAAGACATGCTCAGTGGCCTAAAATATATATAAAATGGACATAACTTTTTAGTAAGAAGATGTCAGCCATTGGGGTCACCGTCACCTAACATCACACTACTAGTGATCATCTTATCAGAGATAGACTGCTTTGAATATTACAGAATATTTTCCACATAATTTCATTGGAGAACCAAACTAACTCATCATACGCACAATAATGTACGTAATAAGTAAAAGGAGTTAGATGGATATGACAGATAGTAACCACAAATAATGGATGTGCAAAGGAGAAATATGGTTTCCAAAAGATTTGAACAAACCTCCTGATATCTCATCTCGAAACATCACTTCAACTTGGGCAGAGCAAGGTGAGACAGATAGAAGTGCAGTTACACAGCTAAGAGCAATGGCCTAGAGAGACAGAGACAATCAGCTCAAACAAGGTATGAATGCAAACAAAAGGAAGACACAAACTAGTACTCCAACAAATTAACCTGCAAACTGGTTTGATCACCTCTGACACAAAATCCTTCAACAATCCTTTTGTGCAGAGACAAAAGAACCATTGGTATTAGTTCTGAAGGCATCCTTGAATACCTATACCATAAATAATAACAATTGCAAAATAAATAAGGATAGACATTACACATTGCAAAATGAGCAAGTGGTAAAGCTTCTCCTATTCTCTAGTGTTCACTATACACTGGTGAACAAGAGGAGCAAATAGCCATAAGCATAAGAGGACTCCATAGGTTTGTATCTTCCTTCACACTCGACTGAAAAAGTTCTAGCATCTAATAATTGAATAGTATTCTAATTTTGTGGGGGAGGATTAATCATCTATTAGTCTGATCGCAGTGACAAGTGAAAGAACCCTTAAGATGTGGAAAAAAAAGCTAATGCAACTGTACTTTAATATGAAAAGAAAAGATGGAACAAAGAAAGTATCCCTACGGAGTAGATGTTATCAGAAGCATGAGCATCTTGAACAAGGACATCAGCAATCCAGTATTTGCTTCACGTGCAATCAAATGCAGAATACCTAGACCACGAGAATCAACAGAGGAGAATGAACACAGATTAAGAGGTGAAGGACACTAAAACTTACAAAAAAACAGTCCCAGTAATAAGGACAAATACAGTCATCTTTAGTTACTTACCAGTATGAAGTTGCATCAGTATATGGCCAAGAGAGCTTGAAAGTGACAAATAAGATCCACATCTATTGGAATCCTTGAATTCTGCGACCTGTAGAACAACAGAAGAAGCCCCTTCTAACATGGCTGCAATGGCTGCAGCAGCTGCAAGACGTACCTGATAAATACAAAGTAAAATGCAGAATTTGAATCAAGTTTTTACATGTCATCAAAGAGGATGTAAATGTCAATAGAAAACAGTTAGCATAAACTGCATTAGGTCTCTAACTTAAGTGCACAGCTCTGGCTATTTAAACAAAATTCAAAAGAAAAACAAAAAGTGGAACCTGTATAATAGAATATGCATAGTTTCTGAACTTATACCTTCAAGTGTGGATCAAACATCAGGCAGGCCATCAACGTTTTATCACACTTCCTGCATGTGACATAGTAAAACATGCAAGGTTATAGCCTTCAATGCGTCACGATCTTTTTTAATTGAAATCAGTGCTTGGCAGTTGAGAGCCATTAGAAAGTCACCAAAACAGGAAAAAGGCCAGAGCCATGGTATGAGGAGAATTGAATGTGTACAGAGCCCACAGGTTAAAAAAACACGGATTTTAACCTACTGATTCATGGAGAAGAAAGCAGAAACAGTTAAGGTACCAACTATAAAGCTTAATATATACTAAACTCGTAACTGAGAAGTTCTTTGGTAGACAGTATCAAGATAGCTAATAAAAAAGAAATATACAAGTAAAAAGTAAAACGTGAGCAAGAGTGAAGCAGATATTCTGTTTTCATGCTGCAGGAGATAAGGTTACAAGCTTGCGCAAGAGAACTCCACCTTGGATGTAGCACGTCATTGGTAGGCAAAAGCATTGTCCATTGAGCAGTGAAAGCCTTGGGATCAGCTTCACAAAGATCCTTGCCAAAAAATCAATCTTCATATAATCAGCTTGGCTGGTCAAGTACTATGTAGTCGAAGTTCAAATGATATCATAAGGCAAAAAATAGGAGGGCAGAAATCATACAATGACATGAAAAGAAAAAACTGTTGATGGCAAATTTTATGGCACAACTATTAAAACTGCTACAGAAATGCACCAGGTACTAGACAAAGTAAATTGTACAGATATATATCCAACATGATAAACATGTTACTAGAATGTGTGTGTGTATTACCTGCTTGCACTCAGAGATGAAGAGACAGCAGATGTAGCTACTTTGAGTCAACCGTACATATCTTTCTTTTGAAACATTGTATTAGCACAGCTCTACAAAGTAAGCTATATATTTACTTACCATCATCTAAAAATTTATTAGCATAGCTCCAACAAATTTTCTATACATGAGGGCCAGGCAGCCTGCATTTGCCCAGGCCCATTGAGAAGCAACTCTTATTCTCAAAATCCTAAGGAGCTTTTACATTTGAACATGCAACCAACTAATAATTCATAAAAATTGAGACAAGACTAGTATCCTCCTTTACCAATTTACTATTTATAACTCCTTGTTAACCTTGAAAAGGAGGTCTCATTCTAACTAGTACATGAACTCCTTAATCAGATCGGCTCGGTGAGTTAACAGAAGCTTTAGTAATAGTCAGCAGCTAGCGAACAACCAAAAAAGAAAACAAAATAACTAAAAGGGAACTAAGAGAATCACCTGAGCACATAGTATGGCAGCTGCTCTAGCCTTTCTACTCCTTGCAGGTTGAGAACCATCAGCTGATCTCTCATTGTCACTGTAATCAGAATCTGATGATGTAAAATCAACCACAGAGAAGTGTTGGCTTGATGCTATTTTGGAGGGTGGAGCAGCTGATTGCCCAAGCAATCTATTGCGCAAGTGAGGTGGCTTATACAGACCACCAGAATTAGCCTTAGATATCCCTTCAGAACTCATCGTGGAGCTCAAAGAGCTCAAGTTTTTCTGCTGGCCAGTTGACACCTTGACATTACTTGATCCATACGTCATGAACATCCTCAGTGTTGCTATAAGAGCAGCCACCTGTGATAAATTGCATGAAGAATGAATGTGCAGAAAGTGGATAAACATACAATCACAACATGTTATTTCATATGAAAAAAATGCATAGAAAGACTGAACACTAAATGGAATCACCCCGTAGGCGTACTTACATGATCTGAAAGAGAACCTTTACGATTTACAAGAACAAGATGAAGACAGTCCAGAAATGAAGCATAATACCTGTGTGAGAACAAAAATGACCAGTGAATTTCGAATTTCGATTACTCCCTTTCAAGGTTACCAAAGCTGACTCAATAAGTAATGGACCCATAAAGCAATTAAAAAATCAACTACAAGTAAACTAAATAAGAAATGGAAGTGGGAAACAACACCTAGAGAAGTTACTGTCCTCCATAAAAATATTCCTTGAGGACAGCATATCTGCCACCTTTCGAAGGACCTGATCAATAATAAAAGGGTTAAACTACTTTTCAAGCTATTATTAACAAACATAAGTGTAAGTAGTACCTCGAGAGCAGCCTGCCAAATGTCAGCAGGGAGTGAAGATCCAACAGTTGAGAATACCTCACCAACCATCCAAAAAGCAGTGCTTTGAACTTTCCATATGCAGCTCCATTTGGGATGCACAAATCCATTATTAGAGTATTCATGAGGAGCACTATGCAACTCAGTGTGGCAGCACTGAATAACATACACAAGAAACTTCAACAATTGAACGTTTTCAGAAGGTGAAGTCCTTCGCGGAGCCAACCCAATGAGATGCCTAGATAATCATATGGAGCCAATATGATAAAACATTAGAAGCCTGCTAACTTGCTTACACTCAGTATATACTAGATTAGACAACTCAGCAAATCATAAAAGGTAAAAATTATAATGACCTTGAAATATCAAGACAGATTAGGGCGGATTTATCAATAGTGGCAATGCCCAAGGAAAGCGTCTTCTTGTTTAGGAAAAACTTGGACAACTGGGCAAAGCAATCAAGCATCTGAGCCCAAGCGGAGGAAGTGAGCGAAAGAGGGACAGCGAAAGCAACATCACGAATCTACACCGACCAAGAACAACATAACGATTAACAGGAAACTGAACTGAGTACAGCACGATGAGAATACATGAAGAAACATCTTGAGTTTACCAACTCGCAAATAGAGGTCAAGACTTGAGCTGCACTTTCGTTACAATTTTCAGCAGCCAAATCCAAGAGAAACAGCAAATCAGACGATACCTACATTGAGCCAAAAATCCAAAATTCAGCAAAATTGCATAAAACCGATCAAGTAAAGACTAAAGAGATAGCACAGACTTCGTCGGGTGGGAGTTGAGGAGCGGCAGAAACGAAAGAGCGAGACTGAGAAAGAATGAGATCGTTAAGGAGACCAATTGAGGACGAACGGCCGGATGAGCGAGGAGTTAGGGTTAGGGTTTCGTCCCTGAGAGATAGAAAAGCTGTCCTCCATAGCCTCGTCAGTGAAACCGAGGGAGCGGACATCGCTCCGCCTCTTCCTCGCCGCCGCTAACAGCAGTCAACGATTTAATATGGATCGGGGGCTTGGCTATGGCGAATTTGGTCTGGAATTGCAGATCGTAGCACCGGCGAACTGTCGGAGGATATAAGGCGTATGGCGGCAGAAGAGAGTCAATAGAGCGAAGCACTACGCGCGTAGTACAGAGCTCTGGTGAATTCACTGCGCGGTAAGTCGGTAATTAAGCAGTTTCATCTGACCGACTACTGACCGATAGTCGGTGGTTCAAGTTGGACTGGATTCGGCCGACCGTTAGAGCTTCTAATTTAGGAAGATGTCGATAAACAATTTTTACCGTGTAACAAAAATAGTGTATTAAGATGTATCTTTAATACCCTTTTTTCTGCTATACATCACATTCTTTTATTAAACATTACACTATAAAATTACTTTAATATCCTTTTTCTTAAAATAACAAAAATGAGAAAAGATAGTGTATTAAGATGTATCTTATAAGATTTTTGTTATTAGTAAATATATCTACTAAACTTCACCCTATCAACCATATTTAGGAAATAAAAAAACTGAATTGATTTGTAAAATAATAATCTCAAGTAATTTAGCTTAATCATTTTAATAATGTACTTTTAACTCTTAAAACATAAGAGCAAAACACAAAAGCACTTAATAATAATAATCTGGGAAAAAAAAACAATCATCACACATATCATTATAAATTTATAACGACTAAGAAAAACAGAAAAAAAAAAAAGTTGAATCCACATCTCAAAGTACTCAAAAGTAATCCTTCTTCAACATACATAAGTTCTTCAAAGCAACATTTTATAACCCTTCTAATGTACGTAATTTTTTCAAAGTAAAATTTTATAGTTTAATTTCATAAGCTGCTAAACCCTATATAATAAACATAAGTCATATATTAGATATATATGTTTTATTGAAGGTAAGTTATAATTTCGAAATTTATAGGTAGATAGTAGATAGATTTCCATATGTTCTTATAGTAGTACACTAAATGATTTTTTCCAAAATTAGATCAAGGGTTTTATGGTAAAAAAATTGGTAATGTGTGAAGAAAAAAAAATTATGGTGTGAAGTTTAGAAACCATGTAACTTTCCAGATATCCAACATATCTAAGTTATGTTATTTATTTAAAAAAGGTGTTGTTTTTGAATACACCATGTAATCTTCTTGTAACGCACTTACGCACCCTATATTTAGGATTGTTTTCTAAAATTACAAGATGTCACTCTGTTTTCACATCTCTTCTCTCTTTCAATTTTATTTTTATAATATTAGGGTCCAAATCAAATTTGTTTTTATAAATATTTCAAATTTGTTAACAACATTAGTATTAGAATATTTGAATGCAGAATTATATTTTAACCAAAAATTATATTGATTATGGCATTATCAAAATATTTGAATGCAGAATTATATTATACGGCAATTGTCCATTAATGGACATAAAAGTTTTCCATCACAACCCAATGGACAATAAGAATTTGTCCATTACATTGATGCGGGCAATCTTATGTTTGTCCACTCAAAAAGTATGGACAATGCATATGTGTAATAAGCGTATTGAAAACTCAAACTTGTCCATTACTTTTTATTGGACAATCTGAATAAGGTCTTGTTCTAGTTTTGTTACAAACAATTTTTTCTCCAAAAAAAATTATTTTATCTTTTTCTACATACACATCTTATCTCTACTTTTTACATATTCCAATAATTTTTTTACCTAAACCTATATTTTTTCCTCAAAAAGATCTTTCATTTACAAAAAAGAACAACCCCTAAGTCCATTGATTTTCTGTGGACAATCCAAAACTGTCCATTCATTTTTAATGGACAGTGGGTATGCGTTATAAAAAGATTACCTTGTGCGTTAAATAAAGGCCATGTTTGAAAATCGATTTCCTAATTAACTATACCCTGTTCTCCAAATTTTTGGAATATAAATGTTGTTAAACACCTACATTATTTTCATATCCTATTTTGCTATTTTTTTTCCTATGACACTCATCATTATTTTTTTAGAAAAGATAAAAGTTTTCTTAAAACAATACTGGGAGAAGATGATAAACAAAAATCTAATATATAGTTTCTTTATTTAAAGTCATATCTTACCATATTTGCATGATAAAAAAAATCTAATATTTAAAATTCTCTCTAAGGGTTATTATTTTAATGATATTAAATTATTCCTATTTTGATAAGGTTTACTACTAGACCACTATTAAATTATTAATTCTATTATATGCCATTGCCTATTGTTTTGGTTTAAAAATTCTATTTTATACCTTTATTCTCCTTTGTACATACTACAAAATGGTATTTTATTTTATTTTTGTTTTTCTATGTCAGCACATACATATGAATGAATTCAACCAAAAGAAATACATATGAATGAAAGTTTTGAGAATTGAAGTAATAGTGAGAAATTAGGATTATTTTTAAAAAAACCAAATGGAATGAAAAGAGATTAAAGTTTAGAGTTTTAATATTTAAGATTTAATATATAAATAGAGTTAAAATTTCTACTTAACTTTAAATATTTAAGATTTTCTTGAGATCTAATTACATCTCATACATAGCAAACCATATAAACAACTATATAAACACAAAACATCTTGAGATAATTCATAATTTTCAGCAATTTTTACGAGATAAGATATATGAGATTCTAACTACCTAATTTATATAGAGGAGGACCCAGCTGATTATTTTTATCAAATCAAATATATTTATCTTTCTATTGTGATTAATGTTTTTTATATACGCAAGAGCCCGGTTGAATATTTTATTAAAGAAATGACACGTGGCGCAATTTTTTGTGAAGACTTTGTCTCCGTTTTATACTATAGACAGTATAGATTATGATGATTGGAGGAAATCAAATATATTTTAACTAGTGCAATAGGTTAAAACATCAAAATTACTAAACAAAGGTAGTGTTAGTTAAGTATAAATTTATTTAATAATTATTAAAATATTGCTCTTACCGTGGATTTGATCCACCTGAAAATTTGTAACAATGGAGTATATATAACGATCTGGATCAATCTCAACCCAAATCAAAATAACCGAACTCAATGATTGACCAAATCTATACTACCTATAGTATAAAGCGGAGACAATGTCTTCACAAAAATTTGTGCCACGTGTCATTTCAGCAATAAAATAATCAGTCGGGCCCTCTTTTATACAATTTAGGTAATTAGAATCTCATATAATCTTATCCAATAAAAATTGATTAAAATTTACCAAAAATTATGAATTATCCCGAAAATTATAAATTATCACTTACCAAGAATTAGTTATAATCTTCCCATAAATATTACTATTTAATAAAACTTGATATTTATCATAAAGTAATTTTTAACAAATTCAACTTATTTATATTATGAGTTGATTTACTATTGATAAAAAATCACTAATCAAAATACGAAGATAAATATATATGATCCTATAATTTTAATATGATCGTTGACATTACATATCTATATTAAATTGGATTTATAATCACATTACCCGTACATGGTACGGGGGTTAAACTAGTTCTTTAGCATAGCGGAGATAAAATGTCTTTTTTTACCATAAAATTTAAGATGAGGGGATGGTGATCCAGTCCAATATCATGGAAAACCTAAAGATTCAAAAAACTCTTACAGTAAAATTTATATATACCTTACGGATTTACATAGAGGAGATGAAATATTAACGACTCAATCATAACCCGATATTTGGTCTTTATATTCCACTTTGACAAGTGTAAAGCTACTTTGTAGTTTTTCCTCTTAGAAATACAGATGTTGATCAAGTGCATTGTTGATTAAGCAAGTCTTAAAATATAACATTTGAAAAACTCCACTTTGAGATAAAGTATAAATGAAACTTATCCCTTTAATCGAGATTATTCTTCGGATAATTTTTTCAACTTTTCGTGTGAGGTCCATTTATCCATATTGTTTTTTTTTTATCTCTCGCCCGGTTCGATTAATCAGAGTCAATTTACGTCCGAATCGGGCATTGCAGAGGCCCATTGCTGGGAACGACCCTTCTAATTCTGTTTTTTCCATACACGCTGCCAGTGAGATTCGAACTTCGAACCTTCTGAACAAACGCTTAATTTTATTTATTTGACTCGTGTTTAATAGAATGACATAAATAAAATTATGCAATGCTAGTTTCATTAAACTCCCTTAGAGAATTTACAAAATTACTCTTAAAATAAAGGATATTACAACGGAAGGAAAGTTTGGCAATGTCATGCCTATAGGTGTTGGGCCTTGGCATAAACATCGCCCTATACCAACAGCAGTCTTAGAGACCCTCATACTCGCAAACACTAGGACTCTAGGAGACAACTCAAGTATTGAATTGTTAACTTCAAAATTGTTTTGCGCCTTCCATATTTGTTGCACCATCGTTGCAAAAATTGCAATTTGTTAATCCCATGCCTTGTATTACCAAATGCTAAGGTCCATGATTGTAAAAAAACTAAAGTATAGAGCATGTCGCTCCAAACCAATTATGCATTTGCTTTTAACAGGCAAAGTATCTTTGAAACCATGGAACCAAGATTCATTCTCATTGCATCCAGGGTAGGCGTTGTGTTATCTTGTGTCGATAGGCTCTCTTCACATTACATATAGTAGAGTCACCTACAACGAGAATGAAAAAAGTGATGAGTTTGCTATTGAGTGAGAATTTTCCAAAAAAAGGAGATGTTATACTTCACACTATATTACTAAGCTTCACACAATATATTACAACAATATCCTTATTTCAAGAAATATTAACAAAAATTAAAGAAAGGACCAATGAGGAGTTGACACGTGTCGTATTATTTTTAACCTCCGCTTTAATATGCAACTAGTTTAACCCCCGTACAATGTACGGGTAATGCGATTATAAACCCAATTTAATTACATATGTAACGTCAATGATCATGTTAAAAAATATAGGATCATATATATGTATCTTCGTATTATGATTAGTGTTTTTTTACCAATAGTAAATCAACTCATAATATAAATAAGCTGGATTTGTTCAAAAATTACTTTATAATAAATATCACATTTTATTACATAATAATATTTATTTGAAGATTACAACTAATTATTGGTAATAGTAGACTCTACACGTATGTAAAATAGGAAAGAATATATATCATTGAAATTATATCTATGAGGTTTTCCATTACCTTTTATTTGATTAAAATAGTATACTATAAATAAAAGAATGTATCATTAAAATAAATCTCATAAGAAAATAAGTTAAATAAAATAATATAACATTTTATATAAAATTATTCCTTTGAATAACTTTATATAAAGTCAAAGTATATTTTTAATTAAATCAGAATCGTGTCTTCAAAGCATGAAAACTAGTACTAGTTTTATGCACATATTGCTCCAAAGTAATCCACTATAAATTCTTCAAAGGATTATTTCCATAAAAAGATTGATTTATTTTTGGATAGAATAAGGAATTATTGATTTAGGGTGTTGGTAATCAGAATAATTTAAAATAGGTGATTAAGTGATTTTTTAACCTTTCATAATTTTAGATTTAAATGCTAAAATATCAAACAATTTCAAGAGTATCTTAAATATATTTTATTATATAAAAACATCTTATAAATCTCAAAATAAATTTTATACAATCTTTAAAAACACAAAATTTCTTATTCCCCAAGAAATTAAGTTAACGAAGAAACAAATGGATGAGGATGGGCACAGACACGTATGCAAGCCCACAGGAAGAAAGTCAATACCCAATACTAATACCACCGGAAAGGGCCAAAGCCGGGGGCTTTACTAAACCCCTGAAATCAATCCCCAAAACAGAGGCCTCCTCGTCTTCTAGCACTACTACTACTTAATCCGTCCGGAATTAACTCCGAGTCTCACCAAATCAAAATCAAACCCCAAAAAAGGAACCACCTTTCGAACAAACAAGGATGTTGCAAGTGGCGGGCATGGCGGAGCTGATGGAGGAGTTCACGGCGTTGGTGGCCAGAATCCTCGAGCACGTCGTCGTCGGAGCTCCGGCGCCGAGGAGGGTCCGGTTGCTTATTATCAGGAGCTTGCCTTTCGCTTCTTCTCCGCCTCCAATCCTTCTTCTTCCTCCCCCTGCTTATTCGTGATCTGATCGATCTGTAATTCAGCGCTAACATGTATTTATTTAGAGTTTATATGAATGATTGTTTTCTATGGGCTGAAGAGTTTGTTTTTTTGAGCTTGTGTGACTGTGAAAGTTGTTGTTGGTGAGTTACATTGAACTTGTCCTTGATCTGTCAAACTGTCTGGGTGTGAATTGATTTTAGATTTCAAGAGGCATGGGTTTGGTTCTGGTGTAGATTAGAAGTCATCGATTGAATCCGAATTTCCGCCTCCCTAATCGTCCAAATTTGGTACAGATCGATTTGTCATTAAATTAGAAAAAGAACTGTATCTATAGATAAGACAGATTATGGGATTCAAGTCTATCCGTTGATATTCGACCAAAAAAAAAAAGTCTATCCGTTGATAAAATAATGACGAATTTAATTCAATTGATTAAAGACAATAAAATATAGAAGTAATTATATCAAATTGGAGTATAAAGTTAGGACTTTATAGGACTAGTCCCGAGCCTATTTTGGTTCACGGCCAAAACGATCTCGACCGACCTAACTAGCTATGTTTGGGTCACACGCCTCTCGGTTCCTTGAGGGCTGGGAGCTCAGAATTGAAGAGCTTCGTCACTACGTGGGCTCGGTAGGTAGGTAAACTTAGAATATGCCATTAGTATGCACATACAAGTAATTCATATACTTATTTTATCCAAGAATTAATCTTTGTCGACGACCAAAGTTTTGGGACGATAGAAAAGAACGTTTTGATAATAAAAAATGCGATTTTTTAGGTCTGCTCGGTGTATGTGTGATTAATTTCAATAAGACATTATTTTACATATGAAGACATGTCTTCAAAAGAGAGTAGAACTTTATGTAGAAGTCGCTAGAAGAAAAAAAAAAGATTATAATGCATTATTTTCAATAATATGGTCCAGCCGAATAGACCTAATACGAATTGAGAATGTACAACATGCCTTGAGTGGTACTCTATGAGACATTCCCTTGATTAAGCCACGTCCACGTCTTGATTCTTGAAGCTTCTTGCCGCCTTTTCCTCTAACAAGTTAAATTTGCATCATGTGTCATCTTGCTAATCAGTCTTCTTGGGCTTTCGTCTTCATTAGCCCACTTTTGTAATTGTGTTTTTGTCCCTAAAACTCAGCCCATATATTATTAAAATCCCATACATACATTGTTTTCTTAGGGATCATAGAGTAGTAGTGTTTACTAATGTTTTTTAGTATGTCACACGAATTCAGTTTAGTTTTGAAACTTCAGCCTATTTTAGTCCCTAGTTACCCGGCCAGTTAGCATTTTCCGACCCGTCACGTCGTCGAAGTGACAAGAATTTTCTCAAGAAGAAATCATATATATAGTAGCACATCGTGAAGAAGGTTATTCTACGACATGAATTGAGTGTTAATTTGTCTACCATATAAGTACATGAGTCACTTATCTTGTTTCCAATTGGTTTTAAGATACAACCTCACGGGTTATATATATGTTAGGCCTATTCGCGAATATGCGCAGAATGATCGTCCCATCTGCCGTTATTGGTCTGGTATCGTTATGCGTAGAATGATCGTCCCATCCCTCGTTATCGGTCCGGTATCGTCCCATCGGATTTCGGCACATATAAAGGATGTGTATGGCTCCTAAAGCTCATAAAGCTCAGAGAATCATGGTCAATTAGGCACGTAAAACTCCACTACTAAATTATTGGGATTTCTACCTTTGCATGGTCTGACTAACTCCTAATTTAAGCATCTAAAATCACCATCAGCTCACAACCCTTAGGATTCTTACACATTCCTACAAAAAAACTCAGGAGAATTAATAAAGAAAAGGAGTGAAGTTTAACCTAAGGAGTTGTGCAAGTGGGCACAACACGTACTGGTGTTTAAAACTGTTGATTTAAAAAGTTGGACAAAAAGTTACTTAAAAATGCATCGCAAAGGGGAGGAATATTAACTTTCCCACTCGGCAATACCGCAGAAACCTAAACTATTAGCTGATCGCTGTATAGTGTATTAGTGAGGTACCATATACTCATGAGTCATGAAATACTGTATTATTTTGTTACTTAAAATGGAACTTTTTTTTTTTGGTTGAGGGCGGCCCATGAGAGTCGAACCGGTGATCTTTGGGTACTACCCTTGGAGGCTTAACCGTTTGACTAAATGCCCGAAGGCAAATGGAACTTAAATCTGCAAAAATATATATTTACATACATACAGAAATACAGTCACTTCACTATCGGTCGTAAATATATACACCTTTTTAAGGATTCATGAATGATTTTTAGCTACATTTTTTCACTATTAAAATCGTAAAATGATTAGATCGGCAATATTAACTTTGATATACGATGCTATATTTCTATAAATAAATAAATAATTTCCCCTTTGTTGAACTTAAAAATTTATTAGTCAGAGTAACGTGAAAAACGATATGTGACAATAAAAAACAACAAACCAAGTACAGATACTTGAGAATATATTTGTTCGATCTTCCCTCTTTTATCATGTTTCCTTACGAGCGAAGTATTTTCAATCCTGAGTACGTATATCGATCGATCTACTGTTCATTAATAATATGCTAATGAACGTTACAGGCATGGAGAGTACAGATAAAAAGCTCACCTTTAATTTGCCCAATTTAAAAACACCATACAATGCTTAATTACCTAAATATATACTTTATGTCGAGAATCTGTAAATCCATCTCAAAACCTTATTTCATTATCATCCCTTGATTCCTAGCTTCAACCTGCGAAATTGAATTTTCGAGAAATTAAAATTAAAATTTATTAATTTTGTTGCTTTCTTACGAAATGATTTTTGTTTTCCTTACCAAAAAATAAATAAATCATCCAACCCCTTAATTCATTTCCTTATAAAAAAAAAAGGAATTTTTTCAAGCCTTGGCACCTACTTAATGTACTTAATTGTATCTTGCATAGTCCTACAAGGCTACAATCTCCCATTGTAATGATTGATTATGATTTTCATTATAGCTATAGCGTAATTGAGTTTACTCGATCCCTCGACGCATATATTTCATTGGCCAGAACTATAACAAAAGTTCTACGGTGTACAACTTGGATCATACTCCCTCCGTCCCGGAAAGATTGTCCATAAAGCGCATTTGCACGTGTATTAATAAAAAGTGGAAAAGTTTGATAAATTATGGGAAAATGTGTTAAAGTTAATGGAAAGGG
Organism: Polygonum aviculare; assembly: GCA_934048045.1. Taxonomy (NCBI): domain Eukaryota; kingdom Viridiplantae; phylum Streptophyta; class Magnoliopsida; order Caryophyllales; family Polygonaceae; genus Polygonum; species Polygonum aviculare. The sequence continues at coordinate 25,709,896 of OW204032.1, forward strand.
TATAAAAAAGAGTAATTTATAGGATTGATTGGAGATAATTTTGTAATTTTATAGGAAAAAGTGATAAAGTTGAGAGAAAAGTTGGATAATGAGTGTAATATATGAGGTTGTATAAGGGTAAGATTGTAAAAGCGTAGTGATATAAATGGAAATAAAGTAGAGATGGACAAACTTTTTGGGACGTCCGAAAAGGAAAGGCGGACAAACTTTCGGAGACGGAGGGAGTATTATATATTGCACGATTCCTGATCATTTTGAAATAGAGGCAACTAAAAATGAGACCGTTTGACCCCACAGCAGCAGAAAGCAGTCACCTTTGGGGCGTGATTTGGTATTCAATTCAACATTATTTAAATTAAAAACCACTCCACCTAAAAAAAAAGCCTGAATAAATGGAATCCGATCAAAGAATATATGAATATCACATGATATTACTACAGTATAATTTAAAGAGTTGTTTCCTTTTTAATTGTTATATAAAATATAATTAATAAAGTATCAAGCTGGGAAGAAAAAGCTGAACACACATACACCCTCTACTTATACTCTAACTCGTCGCTTCTTAGCTAGCTTTCAAGTTGCTCAAACTTCACCAAAACATTCTTAATTATTTGGCTAAAGTGGGTTCATAAGTTATGGCAAACGCGATAGACAGAGCTATAAACTGGCTGCTCTCGGCCTTCACGTACTCGTCATCGTCGTATGGTCGACGACACTCGAACTCGTATTACCGTTCGAATCGGAGCACCGGAAGCAGCTACAACGGCTACTATTACACCACTAGTGCGCCCAAGAGCACCCGTCATCTATCCTTACAGGTCTTCTTCTTCATCATCTTACTTAGTTACACACATCTTTGTGAAGTATTTATTCTCACATATGCTTGCATGTTAATATTATGATGTAATTTTCCAATCATACTTAAGCTAGATACATCGTTAATTAATGTTGTGAGATAATTCGTGGAGTAATTATCTAAGTACATGTCGATCAAAAGTATACGTTATTTTATAATAACCTCACCATGACATGACATGTGCAAAGAACCATATACGAGATCAGAATATATACCTCATCCTTGAAATATCTTAAACTAGCTTGTTCATGGCTATATACTAGGCTACTAGTTAGCTCGAGGGAATCAATCAAATATTTCATGAAAATCTGGAATAGGGTTCTGCACTTCTGCGTTTTATTCTATTAGTAGTACTAGTAGTAGTAGTGGGCGATCGAGAAGCAAGTAATTCGTTAATTTGGTGTTTGCATTTGACACCACACCGTGACATATACCCATTGTTAGAAGAACTTGTATCCTTGGAATAAGATGCACTTCTTTTTGTTATCTTTGCAAGCTTGTTTTGAGCTTATCTAGGATTTTTGTTCGTTTGTTTGGTCAATTTCTTTTTTTTTTTAAGGATTCTTTTTGTTTTGTTTTTTCATTTTCGGATAACAGTATACATGTTTGTTTTTTCGACCTCTTGATCTCTCGTGTATTTTTTACATAATGAAAGATTATATTAAAAGATACATAAGGAAATGCCAAATTTAAAATAAGGTTTTGTTTTATATTATTCAATTTATAAGTTAATTAAAAGTTTGTCAAATCTAAATTGGCGAACTAGCTCTAGATACTAACTTTATATAGATATCGTTTAATGTTAGATGTTTATGAATTATGCAAAGTCAAGAATTTATACAAAATACGGAGATGTTTATGAATTATGCAAAGTTAAGAATTTATACAAAAAACTCCGTATTATAGACCCAAAAAAATTGTCATGACCCGAAGGATTTGGATAGAATTAGAGGAAGATTAGGGAAGAAAGAAAGGAGAGGAGAAAGTGAGATTAGAGAAGAGGAAGAACACGAAGAGGGGCTTAGAGATTAGGGAAGAATGATATTAGGAGAAGTAATTGGCATATTCTGATTGATTTCTTACACAAAGGCCTTGGGGGACTTTATACTTTTTCTAGGATATTACAATACTTATCACATATTTTTCACTAATTACCCATAATAGCCAAATCATTACAAAAATTTAGCTTCTTTTTTTTCCACTAAAAATTAGCTTCTTTTTTTGTTTATAAATGAAAGCGAGTGGATTATACATAAAAGGGAAAATTATTTTAGAGTACGTTAGTTAAGTTGGTCGTTTCGAGAAGTGTGCACAAAAGGATGTTGACTTAAGGCCGCGCAATGAGTACTTATTTAATTAGCATTATCTTTGTCTAAATAATTAATGAACATTTCTAAAAGGCAAAATTGAATGTATATGAAAAATGAACTATATGAAATTTGGGGCTTACTTTTTAATTATGTATGCATATTTTCTTATTAATTGGCAAAACAGACGGTGGAGCTCAAAGTTAGAATGTGTTGCATTGGTTGCGAAAGAGTCGTCAAGGAGGCCATTCACAGGCTTAGAGGTATCATTTACCATCATTAATTGAATAGCATTATCATTACCTCTTTTTTATCCCTCCCCATCATTTACCATTAGTTCAAAAATATATCAAAAACATTTTTTTTGTTGAGTACACTGTCCATAAGAATTGAATTGGTGACCTCTCAATACTATTCTTTAAGGTTTAATCGTTTAACTAGATGCGTGAACGCTACATCAAAACATATAAAAAAGACAAGAAGGTTTCATATGAATAAATACATTTTAGTCTTGTGAATTATGGCCCAGCCCAATCCTTAAACAAGATTAAGCGTAGTTAAGTGTGGTTCCCACTAAACAGTGTGCGTCCATCCACTAATCATGTTAGTTGCCCAATTCAAATTAAGTACTGTAGACAAAAAGCTTTATCCACATTCAAGTTCTGTAGTTGGGCCTTGTCTCCACTATCATTAACAAAGATACTAAAATGATGGTCCTTCCACTTTAATTTGCTCCCAAACATTTCAAATTTCAACTTCGTTCCCACTTTAATCATCACCAAAGCTTCTTTACACGTAACTTACTAGATAGCTAGAGATTTACTACACATATTTTAACTCAGGGATACGAATATTATTAAGTTTAAACTATATGCCAACTTATACATTATAACTTACAAGTACTTTATTTACAAAATGTCACACGTGTGATGACTTAATGTTCAACCAAAGATTAAAATGTTCATTTCATTTTAATTTGTACTTCTACTTGTTTGTATAGGAGTGGATTCGGTTTCGGTAGAATTGGACATGGAAAAAGTGACCGTGGTAGGATATGTGGACCGAAACAAGTTGCTGAAAACGGTGCGAAGGGCGGGCAAAAGGGCAGAGTTTTGGCCTTACCCGAATCCGCCCCTCTACTTCACATCCTCAAAAGAGTACTACAAGGACTTGACAAATGAGTACAAGGAGAGTTACAACTACTACCGACACGGCTACAACCTCGCCGAAAGGCATGGCAACATCCCCGTCACTGCTCGTGGCGACGATAGAGTCAGCAACATGTTTAACGACGATAATGTTAATGCTTGTTGTGTTATGTAAATTGTACGTGTTGTGGTGGTAGATTGATATGTCAATCTTAAAGTGGACTTCTATAGTTATATATGTTCATGCACGGTTTTGGAATGGAAATGAATCAACCTTTATGTATATGTATGTTGAGATTGAACTTATTACGTTATCGAGCTTGATATATCCAAATAACCATTTCAAAACTTGAATTATTATGTATCCTAAGTCCAAAGCTTTGTTAGATATGTACAAGCCAAATGTCGTACCGAGACAATCATCACTATGAGTCTATGGCACCATGCTTTGTCAAATACATATATATCCACAATTTTGTGAAAAACTAAGGAACCCTATATCAAAGCTTTTGAGAACTCCACCTTCACTTGCCCATAAATCAAGGGTTTCCTTCCTCCTAATGTACCATCTATCTTTACTTTGTATCACGCTTTTTCTTTTGAAGCCAAGATATAAGTACGTTTTAGAAAAGTAGATAGTGTGATATGCATTTCAAAAGGCAATTGTAGAGATGAAAAAGCTTGCAGATCAATCAAGTAACGCCTTTACACACCAATAAAATGCTCCTCCAATGCTCTTACCGTTTGGGCTACTAACTGGGCCGTATTAATTCCAGCTAATCAAGCTAAAGCTCCGTTATAGTTTGTTAAGTGTTGGCCATATATCAAAGCCTGCCTCAAAACGGGACCGTGAAGTACCCGATCCACGTCGCGTTAGCTGTTTGATAAGTCATAGTACGGGATCGAAAATACGATGATTACAGACATACAAACCAGCAATTACAGTATATACATATGTAAAATTAAGGCAAAACCAAATCATCTATTTCAAACGGCGCCATTTCTCCATCATCATTGATTCATTGTCAAGTAAAGCTCCTAATCAAACTACTAACTGTTTTATTTTTATATTAACGAAAATGTTTGACATCATATATGGCTTATTCAGATTGATTGGTTATATAGCCTTATACTAGGTAACATCATCGCTGAATATATATCGTGTGACCATTCATTAACACTTGGGCTAGTCTGAAATACATTCCATATTTGGGGTAATATATTTGCCGTAGAGCTTGATTCTAGATAATAATTAGTTCAAAATTTGAATTGTTATATATCATTATATCATATGCTCAATTTTTGGTTAGATGTGTATAAGTCAAATTTCATATGGCCTCATCATATAGACTTGTAAAACAAACTTCACTTGATATATGTGATGTGCTAGCAGTTTGCCACATTTTGAGCTCACTTTTATTGTATGCTTTGTCAAACTACATTATGTTATGGTCATAGTTTTTCAGATGCTAGCAGAATCAAAGAAAGAAAGTCGATGCTGTTGTTCCAATAATGTTCCTCCAAAGAGAGTCGATGTGGTTGCTCCAATTCATAATTTCATATGGGCATTCATTTGTCTTCTTCATGGCAAATCATGATTTATTTGATGGGCACATTCGAAAGCTCATCGGAATTTGGGTTGGGCCAATTATTCGGGCCGTATCATTTCAATATCATTGATCCTTAGTGTTTTAGTAGCCCAATAACAAAATACCAATTGAATTTTGGGCTATTCAGCCCACCATTCGCCTTTTTTTTTGTGATAAAGGAAAGAAATTAGACTAGTCCCAAAACAAAGGAAACTATCATAGAGCATCCTTTCGGATGTGGTCCCAAAGAACTGGATCGGAACTCAACGAAGAGGAAGTCACACGGCGAAACGAATCATCAATGAAGCCCGCCACCAGATTGACCTCCCTGAAGAGATGCCCAATGCTCCAGAACTAGAAACTCCCAAGCAGCAACTGAATGTCAACACGTATGAGCTCCACCTCCCACGAACAACTCTAATCGCCCAACATTGCCTGAACGACTTGCAGGTTGTCACCTTCAATCACCAGTCGGGGAATACATTGACGAATGACCTCCATAATCCCCTGCCGAAGAGCAAACGCTTCGGAAAAAATCACAGAACGAAGACCGAGGAAGCCGCCATCCATCAAAACCGGGGTTTAATCACATACCATAAGCTTTAACAACCCATCAAAATTAAGCTTACAACAATTGTTTTGGGGTTTAATCACCCACCATTCGCCCCTTATTCTGAATGAATAAAGAGAAGTGATTAAATCGATATTCTTTTTGGTAGCAGGTTAAATTGATTAACTATTTCGTATATAAGGTTAGATAAGGAGACACCTTCTAACACACAATCGGTACAAAGTTTCATCCACTTATATACTAGCGGTATTTTCTCAATATTTCCAACATGGGAGCGGATGTATTTGACAATTAAGATACGTAATAAAAGTGGTCCGACCGAAGTAAGTACAGATCGAGCATGCAGAGCCAGCACATGTAAACCCTCAAGAAGGTGCATTAAATGTTGGAAAACAAAACGAGAGGAGAAACTAAGAGCGATCCGTTATAATTAATCTAGTTGTAACAAATGTGTTTTGGTCATCAAAGTAAGTATATAGTGAGACGAGTATGGAGCATGTCAAGTAGCTTTCTCATCTCCTGCAGAATTTGATTCGATCCCCACACTATATATATGACAACCTAGCCGGCCTATAATGTACATAAGTCGCCTAACATTTATGTACGTAAGCTTTTAATTAATAAAATCCGATCCCATAACGTACTAGCTACATTGAAAATTACACGTACGCCCTATTATATATTCGAGTGTGTTTGAGAAATTTCGACGCAAATTGACCCTAATTGCCCACCTAAGTACGCTGTTAATTGTAATTATATATCCGTGTTATTCATTACTTAATTTCATCATTTATCGATGTGTGTGTCATCCCATATCCTTGCACATGGCCTGCTAATCTTGTACTACGTACTACTGTACTGCACTAAACCCTCACAACATTTAGTCGTATATGATTCATTTGAATAATCATTTGATCTACATATGACAATTAATTCTATTAAGTATTTCCAAAAAGTAATATTATCATGAACCTTTACATTGACATTTCCAAATTACAATAAGACTTCAGTCTTAGCTAGCCTAATAATCTTACATCCAAAGGCTCCATACACATTGACCAATTGTTATATTCTTGTATGGTATCAGCCTTCCGATCTTCTAAGAGTTTCTCTTGCACCGATGGCATTGAAACGCCGACACCCAGTTGTCACACCGACACCTCCGATCTCCCAACACGTGAAAAACCTAGCATGCGCGCATCATGTGTCAACCCAAACTTTTCATTTAGGAACCGATGTACGTCCTCATCCAACTCAACCTTTTTCAAAAAAAGAACACTGTTCATGAGAGTTGAACCACTATAAGATATACAAGGAACAAATTTATCCGTCGTCCTTGGGAAAATTCCCTCAAACCTCAATCCACCCTCCCCCTGATCCATATGTTTTCAATAGCGCCCAAAAATTGGAAGTTTATTATTAACTGGATGTAATTAAGGTCAGTAATATATAATAATTGAATAATGTACATGGTCACTTCACCAAAGCACAAAATTTATTTAACCATGTGAAAATTTGGAAGTTTACTGACTGAATCAGAATGTACGTACGAGGAGGAGGAAATGGACTGATGATGCCTTTTGGAAGAGAAGTCAGATCATCTCGTACGTACGTACAAAAGCTCATTACATACACATATAGTGTCATGAGAACTTAAATTCTCTTCAATTCTTCCATCGTTATCATCATCTGATCATCATCATCTACATATTTAAATATATAATTACCGTTACCCTGCCTGCAATGTATACTGAGGGATTTTGAGGAAACCATGATTTCTGCCTGCCATGTACTATTATGTATATACACTTTCTTTGACATTTTTTGTTTTGGTCAAAATGATTGTAACTTGTTGCTTATACCTCTTAATTAGTTCTGCTATAGCTTTTTACTAGTTAATGGCCATTAAAAATCTGTACGTAATTAGCATATTTATATGTGAAATTAATTCATTAGTTAGTATATCTACGTGGTCCAGGATCCATGCAAAACATATTTGAAAGCCCTAGCTAGTTTGAGGGGAAAGAGATACCACCTCTGCAGGCTTTGCACGCGTCCCTTTTGCTTTGGCTATATTTATTTTCTTTACCCCAATGCTGTTGAACATATTGTTTCCTAGCTTGTGAAAGAATTTTTTTTACAAAATATTCCTTTATTTGTTTATTTGTTTATTTATTTATTCCTACCTAAGTTTTGAAAATAAAATGTACTATATATTGATAGTAGTAGTATAAAGGTCATTGAATCGATTCAGCATGTAGGTCTACACATATGTGAGCCCTAATCTAGAGAGACTAGCTTGTATGTATGTACCATCTATATATAGTAGAGTGGGGACTCTGTAAAGTTGTCATCCATTTCCCCATACCCCATAATATTTCAGCCCACTCCATCTTTGCCCTAATTATTACTCCACTATTTTGTTTTTCTTGGTACATACAAATTTAAGTCTCAAACTAGTAGCACAAGTATGTGCAATTGTACCTTTTTTTCAACAAGGAATCCACTTTTAATGCTAAACTTCCGGCTCGCGATCCAATCGACAAGGACCGCAAATCAGGCAAATCGGATTGTGCTGATCGACTAACCCGGTCTATCTAGTGGAAAGAAGAATATATATAGATAGATAGATAGATCGAACCTTACCTTTTAACCTTATCCTATACATTTTACATCCATATCGCTAAGTCACCCATGTCGGATAAATATATGTATTTATTTTGAATCTATATAGTACAACTTGATTCTTTAAACCGGTTACCCTATTCACCCACGTTCTTAAAACGAGAAGAAATCCTATTCGGTATGCAATTTCTAAATTGTAACACCATCAAACATGGTTGGGACCAAATTTAGTTGCTTTGTGATCGTGCTAGTTGCTAGCTAGGATCTAGGCAGGTGAATAGCTAGCTAGCTTTAGACATATCCCATTCCCATGAATCCTATCCTTCCATTCATTCCCCTCACACACACGCCTTTCTTTTTATTTGCTTCATTCATTGCCTACAAATCTAGCTACCTATACAGGAAAAGGGTCCAAAAGATACTCTTATAGTCTTATTCGAGCAAGTAATTAATTAATGCCCTATTTGTTGTCTTAATTACATGCCATTTTTGATTTGGTGTTTGCTTTGCACCTCTAACCTTATGTCAAATCTATTTCAATGCCTAGTCTCTTAATACGGTTGGTTACATTGGTTTTTTTAATCATTTTTATTATAGGACAAAAACAGGCCCTATCTATGAACTTAAACTTTGAGCACTTTTGGAAACTATTGGTGCATATTGACGTCGATCTCCAAGCCAAATTAAAGTCAGAACGTACTGAAAGTACTCTTTGAATAGTTATCTAGGTGATTTCTTGGTCACAATAATAATGCATCTAATTAATGTTACTGTACTGGGTTTTTTGCTTTTGATGTCTTGAATTCGATCCATATTAAAATGAGGTGTAGTATATATTATGGCCTTCCAAAAGTTGAAGAAATCATACACAAAATTAAAGCATTCAAGAGAACCAAGTTCATATCCTAAAAGCAACGTCTTAAAGATACATGTACAGTTCATATATACCGAAAGAAAACCCTAGAGTGTAATGCATATCAGCATATTGCTATAGGCATTGATTGATCAAAGGCTAAAATACCTTTATACAATTGTTAATATTTCTACTATATGCTGTCTGTTTAACTTTGTAGTACTCATCATTCATATCTAAGTATTTTCAAAACAAGATAATAATGAATTCATGCACTATGCCATATATATATATATACACACATATATACACACAAATGTATGCCTCATAAAAGGCTACTGAAAAGGACTAAAGATGAAAGGGATTGATGAATTCCCTGTACCTGCATAAATTAATGAATGCATTTAACTAGCCTTCTTAATTAGGGCTTGATCAGTTGCTTGGCAATTAAGGGCCAGTAACTTCACTTTGTGTTGTCTTATTCTTCCTGAAACTGACCCTGTATAGATTGAGCCTTGTTCAACACTTATCTCAGTGACTTGCTATCTAACTAACTAGCTAATTAATTAAGCACGTGCTCTTGGACAAGAACCTGTATAATTTGAAGCAAGAAGCAAAGAAAGATGAGCTGCCTAGTGCTTATTTTGAACACCATGAATCAGAAGTACCGCGTTTTTAACGTATATCGGAATTTAAGAGGCGTGCATCAGAACTAGGATTGTTCTTCCATGTAGATTAATAGTCATCAATAGTACTATTCAGCCAGCAATTAAGAAGTGTGCATTTTGTAGCATTCCTTGCTCAATATGCTCTATCATCCATCAATCACATAATGTGACCTCCTAAACGAAAGAAACAAGAATCATGTGTGATTAAAAAGTCTTCTTTCACACATGCTAAGGTAAGAGAATGCATTTGTAATTAGAAATGTCCGTAATTATATTGATATTATTAAGAGAACAAACCCTTAATCTTGTCTGCATTCATCAAAGAATTAGAAAGCAGAAAACCCAACAATAGTGTATATAGTTTTGATGAAAAGGACTTCAGAAACGCTTGATTTGAGAATTTTTAAGAACTGAATTACCTACCTATTTCTTTCTTAATTGTCATCGCCGTTGGATATTCCACTCCTCGATTAATCATCAGATCAATCACATGCGAGATCTTCCTCCTAAGTACATCAGATCAATACAAATCAATTTTTCGCAGTAGTTAACAATTGACTGATTGATTAATCAAATGGTAAACAAGGCCAAATTGGTCATATACAGGAGGGTAAATGAACAAAGATGAACTTTTTTGCAATCTCTTGTTCTTATCAGTCATCACTTACAAAATACTAGCCTGAAAAAACAACTACAATATCATGAAAAAATAAATCTAGCTAATTTTTTTTATCCATGTAAATGCAGGTTGCTTCCTGTTGGCAAAGTTTTTGGAAAAAAAAGTTCACCACAAAGATTTATTTCATCCATCCATATATGTTATATATAATACCTAGATAGAGGGATAATGAATTAATTATTAGTAAATCAAATAATTGGTAGCTAAAATTATAGAGAAATGGGAAAGTGTCTCCAATGAAATGGGCATATGGGAAATCACATGAGCTAATAACTGAGAAACGAGAATAAAATTCGAATTAAGAAATATTAAGACAACAATAATACAGTACTACTAGTGGTATATAATAAAACAAGAAATGAAAAGGATAATGAATGAACTGAAATAAGTAAACAACACACACACACCTCATATGTGAAAGCTGGACAACTTTATTCTGTAGGCAGCAGCTGATGGGAATTCCAAGGAAGAGAGAGCAGTGATAACAACCTCCATCAGCCTACCAATTGCTTACTCGTCTCATCCATCCACATTACACATCACTACCAATTCAATAAACCCAAACAGGGAAAAGGAAAAAAGTCCACTTCAACCACAATGTACAATATTATTGATAAACCCAGCCCCTTCCCCGGCCTCGGGGATCTGGAAAAGTTCGTTATTGTCAATTTAACACCCACTTTGCAGAATGTCGTTTTTGTGATCAGCCTAGCCTAGCTTAATTAGCAGCTGCTACCAGGCAGCTGGGGTATTAATACTAGTATTAAGCGGATCCAAATCCTCCGTCCCGCAAACACGTCTCCTCGCACACCCCCTTAATCCTCATTGGACGAAATCTCAAAATTACACTTTTTTTTTGTGTTTTTTAAAGTCAAAAAATGAGATTTCGACCAATGAGGATCGAGGGGATGTGTTTGCAGGACGGAGGATTTGGATCCGTATTAAGCTTCTTCTTTTTCTTTGTGTGTGTTTGTGTATTCCTTCAACACAAAAAATAAAGATATATAAAGGGCATATATAGAGGCATTGAAAGTAGTACTGCATGTAAGGAATGCCCATACAGATGAGAAGGAATTCATTAGACATGAAATCATGATATACTAGTGTATTTATTAGCATAGGCTGATCGGATCATCTGGCGGGTATGGCCTTATTGCACCTACTAGCTTGCAAGCTAGTCTTGGTTTAGACCTGTTTTTATGTGGGTGCGAATGGTGGCCAAAACATTTATGACATTAACTTACTGTCATGTGTTTATATGTATGATCATATATATTTCCATATGGATCAACACCAATCAGAAAATGCTTGCAAATATAATTTGGCTCAATTTGATTATTTGAACTAGTTCATGATAGACTTGAAATAAAACATTTACATTTTTCCCTTAATTTTGCTAGCTTGCCAAATCTGGCGTACAGCTTAGGATGAGGGTGATTGAAATCGACAGAGTGGACAGCAGCTCATATGATATGACACACCTAATTTCGACAGCAAACTGAGCACTATGAACAAAAATCACCTGGCTAGCTATACTAGATCGATCGGCAGTAATAAGCTATTTAATTTCAAACCATATAAAAAACTTAACTAAACAAGACCCAATTTATAACTTGGTTTCTTTCTTGAATTACCTATATAGCTCTCTAGATCAATATTCCCTTAAATCAGACGCCGAAATCAAAGGACAAGGGCGACGGCGACGACTTGCCTCTGTCGAGAAAATCCACTGCAGCCGGCGAGCTCAGATCCAGCCTCAGTTGGAGAGCAGCAGCGGCGGCGCTCTGACTAGAAGAAGAAGCGCTAGGGATCTGGTCACAGAAACCGCCATGAGGTGCGGTGGAAGAGGGGGAAGTGACGTGGCAGTCCATATTCACCCCAAACAGCCTCAACCGTTTCGGCGAAGCAGCAGCAGCTTTGTCAGAAGCCAGCGGAGCCGTCTGGGCGAACCGCGTGGGCCCCACCCCACCCCCAAATTGGCCCAACAAAGGGCCGTAACCGTAACTATAGGGGCCGGCAGCGGTGGGGCCCACCAGAGGCGTAGCGGAAACGGAAACGGAAACAGAAGGAAGGGTGTAGCACCAGCTAGGGTGGTGCTGGTACTGGTGATGAGGGAGATTAACGATCGGAGGGTGCTGGAACCGAGGAGGCGCGTGGTGCTCGGCGGCGGAGGGGCGGCGCCTCCAGTCGATGAAGAAGCGGCCGTCGGAGGGGCCGCGGAAGAAGGAGACGACGTCGCCGGCGAAGAGCTGCTTGTCCTTGACGAAGCGGCTCCAGCCCTTGGTGATGACGTAGCTCTGGCTGCTGCTCCAGTACGAGTACCGGAACCGCCACGACTTCCCGCTCCCGCCGGACTCGTCGAAGTTGAGGAGGAGCCCCTTCTCGCCCGCCGCCGAGTCCAGCGGGAAGTACTTCTCGGCGTGCTGCTTCGGGATCACGAGTCGGTTCAGCTTCCCCACGTCGCTCGGCGTTACCACCTTCTCGAACATGTGCTCTCTGGTGGCCGGTGGGGCCGTCGCCGACGAAGATGAGGCGAAATCCATGGCGGGTTCGGGTTTTTTTTGTGTGTGATTGGGAGAGGTCAAATGGGAGAGGAGAGCTGGATGTAAGGAAGGAGGTGAGGGAGGGGGGTTTTAATTTGGTGGTGTGGTGTGCTTTGGTTGTGAAAAAGTAAAGGGCTCTCTCTCAATTCAATCCTCCTTGCATTTAAATCAGCTTGATCTCTATGTATGCTATACTTGCTACTTTCTCCCTCCCCCCTCTCTCTCTATCTTTATCTCTCTTTAGGGTTTCAGTCGGTTCTCTCTCTTCGTTTTCCACACTTGTTTCATTTATTTATGTGTATAATGTCATGAATTGGAATGACGAGTAAAGAATGATTATAAGTCATTGTCATGTGATTTATAATGGGATCAATTTGCAAAAAATATGGACGAGGAGTCGGGTCACTAGTTTTTTGTCCGAAGGAGAGACAGTAGTTTCTGTATCTTCATTGGGCGTGTTATTAATTATGAAAAAAGGCTAAGTAAGCCGGACCAATAATTCAAGCGTTACAAAATTAGAGGTTTTCATTTGGACACTCGCCTGAATCTTATCTAATGGAAAAAGTCTTGTCATTTTGCGTTTTTGGCTTTCATACTTCTAATTAATTTTACATTAAAATTCAAGTAAATATATTTACGATATTTTTTCATCAATTAATAACAACATTAAAATCATTCATTAATAGCATACATTCCAAAGTTGGTATATATCAACACAAGACGTCCAATAACTTTGATAATTAATGGAAAACTTGAAAGAAACCAAGGACGAGTGAACTTGAGATGAATAGTAACTGGGTATTTTGAGTTCATATCCAACGTTGGTTGTAAATAAATTGAAAATATATAGTTCATCAGTTCATGTATACAACATGATGTTATTGTGTGTTTAAGAAAGAAATAAAAATAATTAGAACTTTGCAATCAAGTAGGAAAAGTAGGTAGGGAGGCTAATTAACGTACAAGAACAAGACCCATGGAATCATGTGGTAGAACTCATGCGAGGCTGTCCCTATGTTTGATTAGACATTAGATTAGGGTGCGAGATGGTGGCCTGCCTCCCTTGCTTATTATATGTATGTTGTACTATCTTTCACCTTTACTTAATTGGGATTGTTTAATTTGTATTCGTTTTTATTTATATATAAATGCAACTTTCTCTAGTTTAATGTCTATTAAGAAAAACATGTAATGTCATATACTTCAAATTGATACTCCTAAACAAAGTTTCTTACTGAAAACTGAAAAAATATTCATATCTTGAAATTCTATAACGCCGCCATTTAAGTATGCGATGATTCTTGACGATGTGCAACCCAAGAAACCAATATTCATGTTTCATGATAACGGGATATTGCAAAAGATTTAGCATGAGGGTTGGTCTCTTCTAAAAGGTTTGATGCAAATTGAACTCCGAATCAAAACCCTAACCATTTATAAAACGGTTAGATTTGGTTGGGCCGTGATGAAGTGGGATACTTGATACCTAGGGCTCTTAAGGTGTTGAGAGTATTTTCCATATGGAAAAATTATGTATAAATTGTTTTGTATAGAGTATATTGAAGGAATTGTGTCCTTTAATAAAAGTTGCAATTACCGAACATGGAATAGGATAGTTGATAGAGAGATTCAATCCAGTTATTTTAGGAGTCGTAGTGTTTTGCTAGAAACCAACTACGATTAATGGATTAAATAGTTTAATCCATAGCTATTATAATTGGGTCCTATGAGGTCACACACATTGAGTTGACGGGCTGGATCAGCGGGCTGAAAGTCAGCCCAATAAGAAAAGGATATATTTATTTGGAGAAATAAATATATAAGGCCTTTACAGGAAAGAAGAGAGCTAGGGTTTTCATAACTTTTACGTAAAACAGAAAAAGCTCTCTTCTTCCTCTTTTCTTCTAGTCTTTGGCACTTCGATCTAGCAATCGAAAGCGAAGCAGATCCAGATCCCGTGCTCGTGTGGACTGATTAGAGAAGTCACAATTGAGGCTTTATCTCTCGAAGGAAGAACCCTAATCGCACATCAAGAGGTATTCTACTAACCCTAATTTTGTTTCTAATCAAGAATGCTTTAGATCCATATTTAGGTGCAAGAAATTGTTTCTGAAATTCCGCTTATACGCATCTAAAACCCTTCAGTGGTATCAGAGCCTTAAACATGTCTTGATTGGATCAAAGATTTAGGTTTTTTTTGTTCTTGATGCAACTTTGATTCAAATTGATGAAATTGATATATAATTTTTGTGCTTGATTAAAATAGAGATTTTAATTAATTGGACTATAAATTTGAAATTAGATTTCAGTCGTAATTTATACGTGTATGAAATTTTACCCGTGACTTGATCGCAGGGTATAATTGAAATTGGTTTCAATTGTACCCTGCGTATCGCTACTGTGAGTAGCGTACAATAGGAAATTTGGAATTGCGCGTTAGGTCATCGGTGGAATTGTGTCCACGGCCGTACCTGATCAAGTTGGCGGAATTGAAATAGAGATTTTTTTCTGGTTAAATCGTGCTTACTTTTGTACAGTGTATACGATGGTATGTACGAATACATCATGTTGAGACTTGAAATTTGGTTTCAATTAAAGGCACAGTATACAATTGGATTGTGGTGTGGATATGTACACGTTAACATATAATTTGTATATGTTGTACACGTGACATAGACTCCGGACTGTGCACTGGTGTAGAATTGACATGAGTTTGTACGTGGAATTAACAAGAACACTTATATAATATATACAATTTTGTTGTTTTATTATATATCTATGATCATGAAATTGGATTTTATGATCTACTGTTCTCTGAATATTATGTGTACAATCAGATAAATTAATTGGTAATTTATCTTTTGCCTCGTGTTGATTTGGATATTGACTAGGTCATGATCCGATCTAAGAAATTAAAATTTCCAATCTATATGGTAAGATAAGATCTTATCGGTATAATTAGATGATATTGTGATATTATCTAATGTAATAATTTCCTAAGGAGTTAGGAAATCCCACTAAAATAAGATAAAATATTTTGATATTATATCTTGATCATACAATTTTGTCCAATTAAATGCACATTGATGATTAATTTTGATTAATATTATATATTAATTTCTTTTGAATCAAGATTTTCATGTTAGATTTTCCATGAGATGGATTGTCTAAAAGTTATATGCTTGTTTTATAATATGATTTTAAATCTTGCGTATATGAATGTTTTATAAAATGATTTTAATTGTTACATATGAATGGTTCATAATATAATTTCATGAGATGAATTATTTAAGTTTTGCATAAGTTATTTATTATGTTTTTTGTCACTAGTAATAAATAACCATTGCATGCTTAAGTTCCCAAAAGAATATTGGGGCAATGTCTTTCCATATCATAACCCATGACGTTTTTTGGTTTTGGTTGGATGGGCTTCGCAAAAGCGAGGGTGTCCTTCTTAAACATTAAACTAGTGAGGGTGGATCTATACGGGGGTTCATAAACCTTGATATGGTTGTACCCAACAAGAGACCAAAAGGCAAAGTTTTGGATCTTGAGACATGGTAGTGGACCCTACATTGGATGTGGACCACTAACCAAGAATTATAAGGAGTTATAATTAGCAATTGTTGCTTACCTTGAACACACAAGACTTAGGGCAGTGCAAAAGTACGTTGAGTCTTGTCTGGAATAGGATCTTGGAATCATTTTATTCACCGGGAACATAAATTGTTTATTTGAATAAAATGTGCATTTACTTGTTTTAAAGCATGTTTAATATTAAGTATTTGCATGTCAAACATGAACTTTTGTTTTGTTATTTCCTTTTGTAGAAAGCATGTCTAGTGATAATTTGAAATTCACTTTGTGCTCAATTGTTGAGAGAAACAAGCTCAATGTAGCAAATTTTCCTGATTGTGATCAGAATTCGAGAATAGTTCTCAAATCCAAAGGACGTGAGAATGTCTTAGCAATCCTAATTCTTGTTCTGACTGATGCCTCAAATGTTGAGGAAAAGACTGCAGAAGAATCATATCCAAGGGAAAGGCAAACAAGTTGCAAAACCTAAGGAAGGTGAAAAGCCAAAGGTGGCTGCTGACAGCGGCGGATCTAGGGGGGGGCGGAGGGGGGCGGCCGCCCCCCCGTTCCGCCTGAGCGCCACTATATAATACAGAGCGGGGCGGCGGGATGGGGGCGGATTTCTAATGGGAAATCGGCACTACGGGGCGGGACAGGGCGGGACAGGGCGGGACAGGGCGGGAAATTGGGCGAGAACGGGCCAAGGAGGAGTCGTGCCGGCGAAATTTACAGTGAGAACTGGAGATGGAGGTGGACGGCGGAACCAGTTAGGTTTGTGGGAGGAAGAAGACATTTATCAAAACGCATAGCTTCATAAAAATACAAGCCTTTTTTTTTGTTTTTTTCCTTCTAATTTGAAGGCTAGGCCCACCACTATTTTTTTTATCCGAAGAAGCCCACCACTAGACTATTTTTTGATGAAACCACCACTAGACTATTTTTTTTTTTGAGCAACACCACTAGACTATTGAGAACACAATTCACTGATAATATATACTCTATAGTTTAGAGTTTAGACTAGGAAATCACCTATAAGCTTAAAAATATGTAGTAATATGATCTTGAATTACTCAACTTAAATTAGTTATTTAATGGCTAAAAAATCATTTTTTGAGAATATTGGATTGATTATTGTTTATTTTAAATTTTGAAACATTAAGAAACTCGATTTATTTATACTTGATAATATTCATTGAGATATGAACATATTGTAGTATTTACATTTCTGTTTTATTTTACTTTTAATTTGAATAGCTTGAGTTTAGAGAGAATGAGTTTAAATTTTATTACGAATTAATAAGAAGAAAAACCACTTGGACGATGTGTTTTTACCTAATCGGTCAATTTTTTGAATTATTTTTTAAAAATATTTATGACCAAAACAATACGATTTTGACACAAAAAGTTAATTAAATAACTAAAATAAAAAATTTTTGGACAAGAAGGGCATTTCATTAACGATTTATAATTGCGAAAATATGTCTTAAAAACATGACGATGGTTGAGGTAACAATCCGCCCCCCCATTGAGACAACTCTGGATCCGCCACTGGCTGCTGATCATGATTGCTTCTATTACAAGGATAAAGAACCCTAGAAGAGGAATTGTCCCAAGTACTTTGAGGACAAGAAGAACAGAACTGTGAGTTCTAGTTCAAGTATTAATGTTGTTGAAATTTTAACAACCAATGCTACTACTTGGGTATTAGATACCGGATGTGGTTCTCACATTATTTCGAATGTGGATGAACTAAGAAGTAGGAGGTAGTTGGAGAAAGGAGAAATAGACCTACGCGTTGGAAATGGAGCAAGGGTTGCTGCGTTTACCGTAGGAGATTTTTGTCTATTTCTACCTTCTGGTTTAGTTTTAGAACTGAATAATTGTTATTTTGTTCCTACTATTACTAAAATCTTGTTTCAGTTTCAAGTTTATATTCTGAAGGATTTGAGTTTGATATCAAGAATGGAAGTATATCTATTTTAAGAAATGGAATCTTCTATGCTTGTATTTCAATGGTTAATGAACTATTGTATTGGATCTCAAATCGGAATCGTATAACATTAATATCAAAAGGCAAAAAAATCAAATTGTTTGAGTGAGTCCTATCTATGGCATTGTCGATTAGGTCACATTAGCTTGAATCACATAAAGAAGCTCCATAAAGATGGAATTCTAAAAGATATGGATTGTGAATCTATTGATTTATGTGAATCATGCTTGATGGGCAAGATGACGAGGTCACCTTTCAAAGGAACAAATGAAAGGGCTAATGAACTTTTGGCCATAATACATACTGATGTATGCGGGCCTATGAGTACAGAAGCTAGAGGTGGCTATAGATATTTCACATTTACTGATGACATGAGCAGATATGGGTATATTTATCTTATGTCACATAAAGCTGAAGCCTTTGAAAAGTTCAAGGGATTCCAATATGAAGTAGAGACTCAAAATGGCAAAAGGATAAAAGCACTTCGATCTGATCGTAGTGGTGAATACTTAAGCCATGGATTTGATCATCATTTGAAAAATTGTGGGATTGTAACACAATTGTCTACTCCAAAGACACCACAATTGTATGGTTTGTCTGAAAGGAGAAACAGGACCTTGTTGGACATGGTTCGATCTATGATGAGTTTTGCTGACCTTCCGGTATTCTTCTGGGGATATGCACTCACAACTGTTGTACTTACACTAAACAGGATTCCGTCAAGGACTGTAGACAAGACCCCATATGAGATATGGACTGGAAAAGTTCCAAAGTTGTCTTTTCTGAAAATATGGCGATGTGAAGCTTATGTAAAGCGTTTACAAACTGATAAGCTTGCACCTAAATCAGAAAAATGCTATTTTATAGGATATCCTAAAGGTAGTTTTGGATATTATTTCTAACATTTCCACTGCACAAAAGGTGTTTGTTGCAAGGGATAGTGTCTTTTTGGAAAGAGAGTTTATTTCCAAAAAGTCAAGTGGGAGAAATATTCATCTTGAACCGGTTCTTGATGAAAAGCAACAAACACAACAACAAGATGACATAGTTGATGTCGAGGATGAGATGGATTTGTTTGAAGGCCAAGGATCTGATGTTATCCAAGAACCTGAACAAATTCCTCAAGAAGCAGATCCACAAATAGTTGTGGAACGTGTTGAAATCTCAGTTGTTGAACCAGTTGAACTCCTACGTAGATCAAACAGGCAAAGGTTTCAACCAAGACGATATGATGATTTCATCTTGACCGAAGGCCTTGATGTTCTAATGTTAGAACATGGTGAGCCTGCTACCTATAAACAAGCAACGACGGGTCCAGACTCCAAGAAATGGCTTGAGGCCATGAAATCTGAAATGGATTTCATGTTTGAAAATCAAGTCTGGGACTTGACAAATTTGCCAGATGGGGTAAAACCCATAGGATGCAAATGGGTTTTCAAACTTAAGACTGACAAAATAGAAATGTATCTGTATACAAAGCAAGATTAGTTGCTAAAGGTATTAAACAGATTCATGGTATTGACTATGATGAAACATTTCGCCAGTTGTCATGATTAGATCCATAAGGATAATCCTAGCTATTGCCGCTTATTATGATTATGAGATTTGGCAAATGGATGTTAAAACCGCTTTTCTGAATGGAATTTTGGAAAAGGATGTGTATATGACACAACCAGAGGGTTTTGAGGATCCTAATCATGCTGGGAAGGTATGTAAGCTTAAGAGATCTATCTATAGGCTTAAGTATCTAGGAGTTGGAATCTTCGTTTTGATGAAAAGATCAAAGAGTTTGATTTTATCACATGTGAAGAAGATCCTAGTGTATATAAGAAGTTTAGTGGGAGTAAGATGGTTCTCTTAGTCTTGTATGTGGATGACATACTACTTATTGGGAATGACATTCCAATGCTAGAGTCCATTAAGGAATGGCTGAAGAAATGTTTTTCATTGAAAGACTTGGGAAAGGCAGAGTACATACTTGAAATAAAAATCTATAAGGATAGATCTAAGATATTGCTAGTACTATGTCAGGATCTTATATGGATAAGATTCTTGACATGTTCAATATGCAAAATTCAAGTTTCAAATCTAGACATGTTATGAGGAAGTATCATCTTACTCAACAAATAGTTGTTGAAGGTAACATCAAGATGTGTAAGGTGCATACAAAAGACAATCTTGCAGATTCTTTGACTAAGCTTATGCCTAGGGCTAAGCATGATAGTCACGCTAAGGCTAAGGATCTCAAACACATTGGTGAATGGTTGTGAGATTGCCTTGTATTACATTATTTCTGCTTAGTGTTGGACACTTGTTATGTTTGACTTTCTAATAATATATGATATTTCATTCTTATTTATATATTATACTGATTAATATATAAATAATATGTCCGAATAATTCATAGTTCGTAAATGGGCTCACCTTAAGTGTTTTGGTGAATGAAACCCCATTAAGTGACTACAGTTATGAATTATTGCACGTCCATAGTTTGAATCATTAAATAGGACATAGATGATTCATTTATAACTATATTGTACATTGACTGATAGCTCAAGGTTTCATGTGCTATAGGGACATAGAGATGTCCAGTCAATTACATAGATATGTATGGATGATACATATCGGACAGACCAACCTTAAGACTCTCCAAAAGGGATTGTGGAGTTTTAAGTTGACCATGATTGGTGGATTCCTTAAACATGAGTATGTTATGTTTCCTAGTTGATGATTGGTATGTCTTTGATATTGTTAAACGCTCTCCGTAAAAGGGGGTTATAAAAGCAATTATTGGGATTGCCAAAAGTTGAGTGGGAGCCATAGTCATACAAGATTGGAATTGTCCTCCTTATTCATGTATACATTGATGCATGAAGAAGGAAAGGTGTCTAGGCCACTTGAAGAGCTAGAACTAGAAAATGCATGGCCATGCTCGAATGGATTAATCGTAATCATTCGTTATTTGATAGTTCGAACTCAGGTATTCAAGAAACATATTTGATGGGAGATATGAATGTCAGCATATCATCAAATAAGACATTAAGTGACAAAGGTATCTTAAAATTGCACACTTGTTTTCAAGGACAAGTGGGAGATTGAAGGAATTGTGTCCTTTAATAAAAGTTGCAATTACCGAACATGGAATAGGACAGTTGATAGAGAGATTCAATCCAGTTATTTTAGGAGTCGTAGTGTTTTGCTAGAAACCAACTACGATTAATGGATTAAATAGTTTAATCCATAGCTATTATAATTGGGTCCTATGAGGTCACACACATTGAGTTGACGGGCTGGATCAGCGGGCTGAAAGTCAGCCCAATAAGAAAAGGATATATTTATTTGGAGAAATAAATATATAAGGCCTTTACAGGAAAGAAGAGAGCTAGGGTTTTCATAACTTTTACGTAAAACAGAAAAAGCTCTCTTCTTCCTCTTTTCTTCTAGTCTTTGGCACTTCGATCTAGCAATCGAAAGCGAAGCAGATCCAGATCCCGTGCTCGTGTGGACTGATTAGAGAAGTCACAATTGAGGCTTTATCTCTCGAAGGAAGAACCTAATCGCACATCAAGAGGTATTCTACTAACCCTAATTTTGTCTCTGATCAAGAATGTTTTAGATCCATGTTTAGGTGCAAGAAATTGTTTCTGAAATTCCGCTTATACGCATCTAAAACCCTTCATATAATTTCATGAGTTACTCGATCGGTTTATTTTCATATGATTCGATCATGATGACATCATTGGACGTGTATGCTGGACCCATAATTGTCTCCAAATTATCGACCCATCCCATTTTATCACAAGGTATAGCTTTCATTCATATGAAATTTTAGTTTAATATGGGTTTTGAAAAAAAAAACATTTTAGTTTATTATAGGGCTAGCACATTGCCCTCAATCAATTGAGATATCATGACGGATTTTAGAGGTCCTAGAAAACCAATTGAAGTTTGTCATTGCACAAATGCATGTCATCCAAGTTTGAAAGTGACCCAATCCCTTTTTCATCTCCTCTTTTAGCAACTAGCCAGAGAGATCCATTGATGGGATTCAATTCAAGTCTATGGGCCAATATAACATGGGAATCCACACGTTTATGCAAGTATAACGCATGCATTGCACCTAGCATATAAGTTGTTAATGTTTCGTCTTAAAACTAGTTGATAATGACAGTAGCTCAAACACTCGTGTGCTATAAATCTTTTCTTAGAATTTTTGTTGCGAAAAACTTTATCTCAATAGTTTCATATGAGGTATTTGCTACATTTGCAATTGAACCAAAGTTGGCTAATTGACTCTTTTTCATCACAATGTTTGGGAGTAATTCCATGCCTTTTCGTTTTGTCATTCAAGAGTAAGTGTCCCTTGATCACTTGGATGTAACTATATATGACCAAACTATGATCGAACGAACCCGTACTGCTCTAGCCCTAATATGTACGTACGTACCATGTTGATTGCTCTAGACCTAATATTTTACCATGTTGATTTTATTTTATTTTCCGCTCAGGAAACGGACTAGACCCCTGCGAAATTATAGGATGTACCATGTTAGAATTCATGTGAAACGGATTCAATTCTTACATAGCTTAAGGCATTTTTCTCCTTGATATCATACATGTATCGTTTTGACCATTCAATTGTGCGAATTGCAATCCCAATATTTAAGTTTATTTATAAAATCAATTAACATTTATATACATGGAATTCGAACATTAAAAAAGGCCTGCATCCGTACTGATTATAATAAGAAAAGATATACAGGTTGATAGTTCTTATCCGTCCAGATGAACTAACATCGATCATGCACATGTTTGCTCCGATATGTTTAATCGAATCCATTTCAAGTTAGCTAATTTAATTGTATCGGGGGTGGCACTAATTAATTATAATTATCTATAACCTCCGACATGTTACCATGAAAATGTAGCGTTCGTCATCTATCTACACCTGGATGACGTCGGATTCTATTCAAATACGGAGTTATAAACATGGGAATCACTTCCTGTCATTATTGTCATATTTATTGTTAATTAATCAAACACTTGCTCTTTTTTTTTATTAAATATTTTAATTAATAATATTGTTTGATAAATTTAAAATAAAGTATTACAATAACGAATTTAATAGATTTTATAAAGAGGAAACCTCTGTTCTTCTAAAAAAAAAAAACTACACATACAAGTCTGACCTTTATTTGCTGCCAGTTTGTGTTTGCAGATTTCGCATACTTTAATCTTGATTTTGTCCGCTCTATTTGTACACTCTAGATATATTAATTACTCTTGTGGACCATTAATTAAAAAAATCTAGTCTTAAGGAGGGACCAATATGGTTTTGGTCTCCTAGAACAGTTGCAAATGCAAGGCTCCTAATTTCCTATCCCAAGAACATGCACAACAGATCGAGAAGAATATTAATCTAACTACAACGTATAGCTGAGGTTAATTTAAACTATTGGAATCTTGAGCATTTCAACACATATTTTGTCCTTTTTTTTCCCATATAAGGCTAAAGAGTCCCTCTGCTTTAGAACTTTAACTGAAGAATGGATAAGGTTAACAAATGATTTAGGCAGCTTTATTGTGTCTATCAATTCATCAATCTGTAATCTTCACCTCCCCAGATGTGTACGTACTAAGAAGCTCAAGGCTCGGGAATCCGTTCATTAAATTTAAAAGAAATACGGAGTAACACTTTTCCGAAAATGGGAATTGAAATGACCCAATTGGTGAATTTCTAAAATTACTGCACATAGAAAACATAGCCTGTAGATTTTGAACTTCACAAACTATACTGGCAAGGCACAAATGATAATGATTTTCGACCAAAAAAAAAACAAATGATAATGATTTAATACAATACTATGCATTATAGTACAAGATAATACATATATTATCTTCAGCGATCCAAACAGATCCTTGTTCAAGTCTGAATAGCCCCTTCAACTTATTTTTTTCTAAAAAAATCCTTAATTGGTTGATAGTTGAGTTTTATTTGATAAGCATGGCTATAAATTTCCCTGTAATTCCTTGTCATAAAAGAGGAAGAGGGGAAAAAGGGTGTTGGAAGGGGAGGAGAGTTACAATCATTGAAGAACAAACTCAGCCATAACCCAAGAATTGTGCAGCAGACTAACTCCTGCCGGAATTCCCGAGATACGATAAGGTTTTCCTTCACTTAACCAAGCCATGAAAGCTTAAACAAGCCCTATCTGAAAATCTCAAGACACATGTACTACGAAATATAGCCTTTAGCAATGGTGAGCTGATCAAGAATCTTGAGGTGCCTCGAATCTTGTAGGCGTGTCAATACCCATCATGCAGCAGAGTCCTGATACGAGTATAACGAGCAAAACAAGGCCCTGGAAATTATGCAGTCATTCAACAAAGCCAGATTAGATTCCACTTTTATTCTACAGTTAAAACTTAAAAGCAGTGGAGGAAAAAAAAAATTCTTGAAACAACTTACAGTGAAAAGTCCTTCAAGAAGAGAAGTTTTAATTTGGCACACTCCATCACAGGTCGAGTTTGATGATGATGCGTTCCCAGACTTTTCGGCAAGAAATCTTTCAATAAGCTGACTGGAAGGATATTCAACAGAGTTATATGGGTCTGACACATAAAGAGCTGTGTACTTCAATCCAGCTTCGTCCATTGAGCTAATGGCATTGGTCAAAACCTCACCTGCATTTTTGAAATGAACAATAAATGGATGGTTCTTGAAATGAAGGATATGTATCTTCTGTTTCAGGATCATTTACTTTCGGAGTTGGAGCTGCCATGACAGTGTACAACAAGATTCCTTACTCCTTTGCTTTCCTTGGTTGCCGTTGCACCAAGATCGTCCTAATAATTTTGTATGGGAACAAGAAAGGAAATGTTAGTAGAAGAATGTCAACACCTAGCAACTAAAAATAATGAATGAGAGAAATTCTGTTCCAACTTACATATATGGAATCCAATTCTGCAACTTTCTTATATCCTTTGCCCTCTGCTGAACAGGAGCCTGTCAGAATAACATTATCAACTCCCATGCCATTCTCACAAGTTTCCTCCAATTGTGTGAGCAAAGATTGCTCCATTCTTCCATTCTCAGCTGTTACCGCTACATATGGAAATGCCATGGAGAAATTGGACCTTCTGAAAGAAGCCTGGTTGTAGGAAATGATGGACCATAAATCACAAACCAATGCCATAAAGTTTGAGTTCCTAGATGAAATTCAGTGTACCTTGAGTGAATCCACTAAACCTGACTTGGGAAATGAGTTTGCAGCAACCCCAGAAGCTTGCAACTGCATAATTCGGACAAAAAATGAATTTGAAAGGGTTGAAGCTGACTCATACTTAACATGGAGAATTTGCAGAAAACTTTAGCTTTTTTTAGTAGACTTTATTATATTAAGGAAAAAACAGTTGTGAGCTTAAAAGGTCATTGCCTAGTTTAAAGCACATTAAAGGAGTTGCTCAAGGGCACACAAAACCCTTATCTTAGACTGTTGCATATGTAGTATATAACCATATATAGCATCCATCAGTTAGATTAGCTGATCCTTCTTATATGTTATGCAGGCACATCAAACTGCAGAAACTTGGCACAAAACCATACCTCTTTACCAACAAAAACAAGTGCCACATCTATTGGTTGACGAGAACTTTTTCCTGAGCACTGCAACAAGAGACACAAGCAAAAGGAGGCAAATCAAGTTGATTGTGTTGGAATAAGTAGCGGAAGAAAAAGATTCATTCAATCTCTCAAATAGAGGAAAGTACCAGTAAATCTGACCAGCCTCCTTCAGAAAGAATGGAGTTGGCTAAATCTTGTGGTGAGATGGTTTGATAATTTACACTCTGTGACCTGTTAAGAAGGGTTAGTATAGCCTCAAAACAGTGCCTGTAATTAGAAAATTTGAACTCGAGACATGCCAGTTAATAGATGTTATGGCTTACAGTAACTCTATAACATTTAATGATCCCCCTTAATAAACTCATCGATTGTATTATCTAGAGTCCTAACTACATTATCTAAGAAGATTACAAGAAAAGCAGTCTACTAAATGATGTCGTGCTTTTTAGTTGATTTTCAAAGTAGTTTTCTAGCTTGTTTTGCATGCTTTTCCTTTGTGTTTGTGTGTTTTGCATAAGATTTCCACTCTCTTTCGAGGGTTGGAGTCGTTTGTGTGTTGTTTCGTGTTGTGTAGGTATTTGGAGCCGTTTGGAGAAGTTTTCATGCATTTTCGGAGCTTTCTAGTAACCCTTAGTTCTCAAGAGTCAAAGTGTCAAGAGCCAAAATCCAAAGTTGCAACCAAGGGAGCCTCAAAGAAGTACAAGGAACTCAAGAGAATCAAGGAGCAAAAGGGCAAAAGCACCCAACAAAAGCCCACCCAATCGGAACAAGGACGGAACAAAACGAAGAAAAGTCCACGTTCTGCAGTAGGTCGGCGCCGACCCCCATATGGTCACGGCCGACCCCTCTCAGCATCCGAAGATAAATCCGTGCGCTGCAAGTAACGCTTTTGGGCGGGATTTTCGAAACCCGAAAAAGTAGGGCGGCTGTGCAGACTTGTGGCAGAGATGTGGCAGTGGAGGAAGCTTCCTTCTCTTGCTTTTGTGGGCTGCTACAAAGACCCATTTTGTCTCCCTTTCAAATTAGCTTTTTCCAAGGAGGGAAGAAGGCTCAAGAGAGAGAGGAGAGTGGGCTGAGGAAGAAGAGGAAGAGGAGTTTGAAGAAGAAGAACGTGAAGGTGAAGAAGAAGAGTGTGGTTTTGAGAGAGAGAGAGAACTTGTCTAAGGGAAGGGTAGTGAAGAAGAAGCTTGTTCTAGTTGTAGAGAAGAAGAGGAAGACAACAATGGTGTTTGAAGAAACTTGTGGGTTTTGCCTAAGTTTGTAAGTTTGGATCTTGGTTTAATTGAAGTTGTTTGTTTGTGATGATGTTTTCCTCTCTTTTAGTGCTGTTTGTGTGTTTAATTATGTGTAAGTAGTTAGCTTGCTAGGGTTGGGGTGAAACCCACCATAAAAGTGCATTCGAGACCTTGATTGTTTTGGATCCATGCTTAGCTTGAAATCTCCCCCAAAAATCCCTCTTGTGTGCTTAAAACCTTTGAAGAAGTGGGAATGTTCTTGTTTTCTGCCTAATTGCAAGATTATGTCGTGAATAAGGACTATCCGGGTTTGATGAAAGTCAAACCCTCCGAAGAACAAGTTGGATTGCATGTTAACCCTTTCATGTGAATGGAGACTCTTGATGTGTTCTTTTGTGACGAAAGTCACCCATGAGGTTTCAAGTTAAGTTGGTTCTTTATCATTGTTTGAATGTATGTTTGTGGTGTGGTGAATCCCCTCCCCTAGTTGTTTTTCCTTGATTTTACGAAACCCATTTCAGTGCCCAGAATAGGTCGGCCGCGACCAGTTGCAGGGTCGGCCGCGACCTCCTCTGTAGTGTTTTCTGTGTGATTGTTTGTGATCTGTTGAAGGTCGGCCGCGACCTCCCTAGGGTCGGCCATGACCATTTTCTGAGACTTGTGTTTTTGCGTTTGCTTGCTTGTTTTGCTTTGTTTTGTTTGGTTTCGCTTTGGTAGTATGATCGCTAGACTATAGAACTACTAATTCCCGTGGACGATCCTGACTTCGCTATACTCAGCGGGGTCTTGACAAATTTTATTTGTTAAGGTATACCCTCTCAACACTAAACATTGTCTACTATTTGGTGATGCATTATACTACCTAAAGATAGACGAATATGCTATATATCCCAAGTTCATGAAACGTAAAGGAAGAAATTAAATTAAGGGAACAATTTCAGGAAAAAAAAAACATACCTATCGAGATGGGGTGACCACACAAATGCCGGGACTGTTGATCCCAGAGCCAGGAGGAATTGTAGTGAAACAGCAACGAGAGCAGAGGCAGTAACAATTATAGATCTCTTCATCTTTGTTGCTGCAGCGATGCATAAAAACAAACAAAGAATACAACAAGCAGAGTTAACATTATGACTGAAGAGTGACAATTATTCTAACAGTATAAAGTCAGCCAGGTTTATTATTTCAGCTAGTAAGGCTATACATCCAATCCTCAGCACAAGGAAACAACAATTTAATGAATTCTGTTTCTATACCAACTTTCAGACCATCAATGCAGCAAACATAGAGAATTGAACTTCTCACCATATAACCAAGGAACTGGAGATTGAGATTTCTATAGAGAAGTTTTGAGGACTATTTCAATAATTTGATTAAGAGGAAGTATACAGAAGTAGACTCCAACTAGATTTTGTATTCATAAGAAAAAGAAACCACAAGCTAAGTCGAAGAACAGTGATCACCAAACATGAAAGATTATATATAAGTAATGTAACAGAACAAACATCAGTTGCCATGAGAATTACATCAGTGTCCTTTTCTTGTACTAGCCAACAAACTACATGGGACGATGATCAGACGATTCAAACTCAGTTCATATAACTTTTCTTATTTAACAATCAACAGTCCTTTACATAAACTTCATTCCTATAATTGAATGTAAATGCCAATGTTTTAGACACAACAGATGATAAATCCCTTCACTGCAACTTTTTCCTCCATCAGCAAAAAGAAAACAACTTTCATTGGTCAAAGTTAGCACCTGAAATGCAACCATGATCTGTGTTTTATAAATCAAGCATTTACTTCAGGGAAAGGAGAGAGCATGAACTACTACTAGTCTCATCTTTATTCCCTAGAGCTCCCCGTCCACCTCCTTCCCAAGATAAAACTAGAAAACTCCATTTTCCATAACAAATTCGGGAAACCCCCAAATCACACGAAACAAACACCTAGAACTTTCAGCTTGTCTACTACTACACTAAATTAGGGTTCCGATAGATTCTAAAAGGTCGAGGCATTGCTCAACTGCATCAAATTCGAGATAATTAAGGGCTCAATTCCCAATTCTACCCTAATCAGGATCCTTCGATTCAGAGTCTAGGATAAGACGGACAAAAAGAGAGGGCGGGGAAAATCACGAACCTGATGATCGGTATCGGAGTCCGGCTCCACCAAGGTGGAAATTGACGGTGGATCTGGTGGTGCGCAGGCGGGGGTTGTGTTGTGTGTTTGGATTTGTAATGGAGGGGAAAGAGATTTGTTTCTAGCTAATCAATTCACGAACAGACAAGCATCAAATGTCAGTGATAATATTTGTTTTTTCTCATATTAATACATTTATGACCTGCCAAAAAAAATAAATCAAAAACCTACCGTAGATCGAAAATAATTAATCTATGTACAAGCATAATTAAATTGATTTTATGAAATTCCACAAAAAATTTGATTTTATGAAATATATTAATGAAAATGATAATTAATTTCAAATTTAACAATAGATATATTAATTTGATTTATGTGTTCAATAGTTATGCTAACATAAATCTTTTTTATTGTAATCGAAAGTAATGCTGATTGCTCAAAAAAAAAAAAAAAGTAATGCTGAAAAAAAATAGATAATTGTTTGTTTGGAGGAAAGTTAAAAATGGAACATCCAATACCACATCATGTTCTAAAACATAAAATGTGTGCAAAAGACTATTATTTTGAGCTTGTATAAATATGGTATAAACAGATTACATCTTACAAGACATTTTTTTTTTTTTTTTTTTGATGAAAAGCACAACTTCATTAAATAGCGATCAAATCGTTTTGAACAATAGCAGCAAGCTCCGAAGGAAAAGAAGGATCATCAGTAGATAAAAAACAACAATTAAAAGGCCTCCGGCTAAGCCAATCAGCAGCACTATTAGCTGCACGGCGAATATAACGCCACCTACAAAGGAGGAGTTCACAGCTAGCCTCCAAGATCCGGGCAAGCAAAAATCCCAAAGAGGTGTTCGGGATCTCCTTGCCCAACAGCATGTCAACAATACCTTTACAGTCACATTCCACCAGCACACGCTCAAAACCTCGATCGATTGCCATTCGGATTCCCCACCATAACGCCTCAGCCTCTACCAACTCCACACCCAAACCCTCTTGCACCAGCTTAGATCCTGCAAACAAAACTCTTCCATCGCAGTCCCTCGCTATTACCCCTGCACCACATCTCCGACCTGCAACCGAGCCATCACAACACAAAGATACCCACCCACATTCAGGCCTAGTCCACACCACCCTTTGAATCCCTTTCCCCGAAGACGGCTGCCAATTTCCAGTCGCAGTACACGACCTTGAGACCTCAGCAGCAGACCGAGTAGCTCTTTCGATAATCCGATCGGGCTCCAACCATTCACCTTCAAAGATACGCACGTTTCTGCTCCGCCATAGCTCCCACAACAAAGCCGCCCATTCACCAAGCTTCTCTGCTGAAAAAGACATCCGAGCCCTGACGATCCAGTCCAGAACAGAAGTAACCCCCTTCCCACAGTGTTCAAAGTCACCCTTCTGAAACCAAACTTGCTTCGGAACTATGCAGTCCCTAAGACAATGCAGAACCGATTCGGGGCAACCACAAACCGAACACAAAACCTCGTCCACGACATGCCTCTTTCGAAGATTCACCTTGCACGGAAGCAAGTCCTTTGCTGCACGCCACAGAAAGGTTTTGATCCTAGGAAGAGTGTTAATATGCCATAGCTGCTTCCACACCGGATCACCCATACCCCCAGACGATTGTCCCTTCCCCTGCATCTCGATTTCATCCAAAAGCAACATCCTATAGGCAGATCGAACCGAGAAATCTCCATTCTTAGTATAATACCAAACAAGCCTATCCGGACACAACCTATCCACCAAATGAATACCCAGAATAGCCTCTGCATCACATGGTAAGAAAGAAGCCTCCACCAAATCCCTCTTCCACCTCCGAGAGTCCCAATCGATGAACGCCTCGACCTTTAGGTTCCGATCCAGTCCATACACATTCCCGGACGCCCGGAACGACTTCGGACGAGGGATCCAACGGTCTCTCCAAACGCTGATCGAAGACCCACTCCCAACCTGCCAATACGAGCCCCTCTCCAACACACTCCTTGCCTCAAAAATACTTCGCCACACATAGCTGGGCCTGTACCCCAACTTCGCCTCCATAAATGAAGACCGTGGGAAGTATCTTGCCTTTAACAACTGAGCAGCCAGAGATTCAGGATCTTGAAATAACCTCCAACCCTGTCTAGCAAGCATAGCCAAGTTGAATTTATCCAACTCCCTAAAACCAAGGCCACCACTCCACTTTGGCTGGCATAACCTCCGCCAACCAGCCCAGTGCAAGCTCTTGCGATCAGCCGAATCCCCCCAATAGAAACCACATAGCAGCTGCTCAATATCAGTACACAGACTCCTTGGCAAGAAAAAGCAGGACATGGCGTAGGTCGGAATGGATTGAAGAACAGACTTTATTAACACTTCCTTCCCAGCTCGAGACAAGGTGTGCGCTTTCCAGCCTCTGATCTTCCTCCAAATTCGTTCTTTAACCCCTTCGAAGATCACACGCTTAGAGCGTCCAATCATTGTGGGAAGGCCCAAGTACCTTTCATGCTTCTCAACTTCTTGGATACTGAGCAATTCTTGCAAAGTGCGACGTTGCTCCTCACCAACATTTCTACTAAACGATAGCTCGGATTTTGCAAAATTCACTTGTTGACCTGAAGCTGCTCCATATGCCTGGAGGATATTCACAATCTCGGACGCCTGTTGACAAGTAGCCCTTGCAAAAACCACACTATCATCTGCAAAAAACAAATGAGAAACAACCGGAGCAGACCTTGCAATTTTGATTCCAGTGAACCGCCCTTCCACCTCACTCCTTCTAATCATAGCCGACAGTCCTTCAGCGCATAACAAAAACAAGTAGGGGGACAGTGGATCACCTTGTCGTAACCCCCTGCTTGGCACAAACACCTCCGAAGGACAGCCGTCAACCAAAACCGAGAATGACACCGTAGTGACGCACTTCATAACCAGACGGATCCAATTCTCCTCAAACCCCAACGTCCTCATACTCTGCTCCAAGAAACCCCACTCGACCCGATCATACGCCTTTGCCATGTCCAACTTAAGCGCCATGTACCCCTTCCGGCCCCTCCTCTTGTTCTTCATGTAGTGGAATATCTCAAACGCAGCCAATACATTATCCGTTATGAGCCGTCCCGGAACGAAAGCACTTTGCGTTCTTGACACCACCTTATGGAGAACTTCCTTTAACCTGTTAGCCACAACTTTGGATACAAGCTTGTATAGCACGTTACATAAACTTATTGGCCTAAGATCTCTCATTTTATAAGGATCACTCACTTTAGGAATTAGGGAAATAAAGGTATGATTTAAAGAGAACGGCAATTCGGCCCCATTAAGAATTTGAAGAACAAAAGTAGTAACCTCCGGACCGACGATATGCCAATGTTGTTGATAAAACAACGCCGACATCCCGTCGGGTCCGGGGGATCAAGATGAAGCTTGATTCAATCAAAACATTTGATTTAGAGCAAGAATACACAATTTGTAGCTAGAATTCAAGATGAAGCTTGATTCAATCAAAACGCAAATGGTTGAACAAGACTCTAAGAGGAAGCACTGGTGTGAAGAGCCACCAAGGATGCATACACACCATCTTTGATACGAAGAAGAGTTTCATGCCTTCCTTTCTCTGCAATCACTCCATTCTTCACCACTGCAATCACGTCTGCATTCTTGATAGTCGACAACCGATGAGCCACGACGATTGTGGTCCGGTTCACCACGACTCGGTCCAATGCATCTTGAACCACTCTCTCAGACTCCGCGTCAAGCGCACTCGTGGCCTCATCCAACAACAGTATTTTCGGGCTCTTCACCATGGCGCGGGCAATGGCGACTCGCTGCTTTTGTCCTCCTGACAACTGGGCCCCGCGTTCGCCTACTATTGTGTCGTACCCCTACCCATCAAAACAAGTGTCAAGATTTAACCACAATTTTCTCAAACTTGTTCTTGTTGATGATCTTAGTATTAATTACCTGTTGTAGTGCACTTATGAAGTTGTGAGCGTTTGCCAATTCAGCAGCCGCGGTAATTTCAGCTTCAGTAGCGTTTCCTTCCTTTCCATAAGCAATGTTGGCGCGTATTGTGTCATTGAACAAAACGGGCTCTTGGCTCACAAGGCCCATTTGCTGTCTTAGCCATTTTAGTTGGAGGCTTTGGATGTCAATGCCATCAAGAGTGATCATACCGGAATCCGGGTCATAAAATCTTTGCAACAAGGATATAACGGTTGATTTTCCACTCCCACTTTCGCCTACTAGAGCAACCGTCTGATCAAGGAAAACCCAAGTTAGTTCATATCACAATGGCAGCATAATATCAAGAAGATTTGTCCTTAAGAAGAGGTTTATTGACCTTGCCGCCACGGATAGCTAAGTTGATGTCGCGAAAGATTTGAATGTCAGGCCTTGTGGGATACTTGAAGCTAACATGTCTCAGTTCAATTTCTCCCTTAACCTCATTTGGAGTACTCCCTGATTCGTCGCTCATGTCTATCTTGGATTCTCGGTCAAGGATTGCGAATATGGAAGCGGCCGCAGTTTTGGCTTTGCTAGAGTCAGGACTCAAGGAGCTTGATTGGGATATCCCAATGGCAGCCATGGTCAAAGCAAAGAACACCTACAAAGAGTAATCACACATTAAACTAACCGTCTTTACATAGTAAGGACATAAGAATCCTGTCACATGAAGCAAAGAAAAAATGTTAGTTCTTGCACATTTTCAAGAATCAAGACAGTAGTCACCTGAAAAACATCAGCAAAAGTAGCCTTTCCACGTCCAACAAGCTGCGCTCCAACATAAAAACTAAGTGCATATACCAAAAACATCAATGCATTCGAAACGCCGAACCCGAGTCCACTGATGAATCCAAGCCTAATCCCTGCCTTCATAGGCCCTTCACATTTGCTCTCATATAGCCTAATCACTTTACCTTCAGCACAAAACGAAGCAACGGTCCTAATACTCCCAACCGCGTCATTCGCAACCTGACTTGCATCTTCATAGTTCTTCTTAGCATTAGCACTGAACCCATCCATAAACTTCATTTGTACAAACCCATTCAGTCCAATAAGTGGCAACAGAACAAGGATCACAAGTGCAAGCTGCCAATTAGCAGTGAAAGCAATCACTAAACCAGCAACAGCTGTTGCAATGTTCTGAACAAGCAGTCCCAAAGCGTCTCCCACGAGACCACGAACAGCTGCTGCGTCAGCTGAGAGACGCGAACCAATTGCACCACTCGAGTTTTCGGTCTCATCAAACCAACCAATCTCCATTTTAACCACTTTCTCAAAGCACATTGATCTTATCCTTTGGATCAGCTTTCCACCAGCAATGGCAAAGAAGTAGGTTCGACCCGGGTATGTTATAAGTGATGCAATGCCAAGGACACCAAACATTGCTGCCCAAAACCTTGCATCCTTCAATAGTTGGTTATGTGGCTCATAAAATATTTTGATTGCACGAGAGATTAGGATCCCAAAGATGGGAAATATGCAACCATTAGCTATTGCAGTTAATGTACCAAGTAGAAGGACTGGAATTTCAGGCTTGTTGAGGGTTGCAAGGCGAGAAATGGATACTTTTGGTTCGGGTTCGGTTTCGTAGGATGTTTGAGTATCGGTTTCGTTGACTAAGACGTGTGCGGGAGCGTCTAGGCCTATACCGGTCAAAAATGCTAATGTATGTCGACTTCTGCTCCTGCCTGATGATCCTCTGCTTAATGATCTTAAGGATAATGATCTCAAGGAATTTGCTCGTCTTTGACTTAATGATTCAGAGATTTCTGATTGCTTTGTCTCCTTTTTCATATCTTGAAGTTTTATTAGTTGAGAGTATGCTCCTTCAGGATCCTTGAGAAGTTGTGAGTGTGTTCCTGAACAATGCAAGATTAAGTTAGTTAGCTAGTTAGTTGAGTTGAGTTAAAGGGTAACTAATGATGGATAAGGGGTGAAAAGGGCAGTTAATGTAAATGCAAATACAAAAACTTGCCTTTATAAAACAATTAAGGATGCATGGTTAATTATAATGTTACCTTTCTCAACCACCTTTCCCTGATGAATAACAGCTATCATATCAGCATTTCGCACCGTGCTTAAACGATGAGCGACTACGACGGTTGTTCGATTCACCATAATCCGATCCAATGCCTCTTGCACAATCCTTTCAGACTCTGCATCAAGTGCACTAGTGGCTTCATCTAGAAGTAAGATTCTTGGGTCTTTCAAGATAGCTCTTGCTATGGCTACTCTTTGCTTTTGTCCACCTGATAATTGTGTTCCATGCTCTCCAACTGATGTGTCTAGACCCTAAAATGACAACAAATATACAAAACTTAAGATAGACATAAAAAGTTGTTCAGGACACTTGAAAGAAGAACTTAGTATCTTTCTTTTTTTCCCTAACCTGTGGGAGTTTGTCAATAAACTTTGCTGCATTTGCAAGCTCAATTGCAGCTCTTATGTCAGTCTCAGTTGCTCCATCTTTTCCATACAAAATATTTTCTCTAATTGTGGAAGCAAACAACACAGGCTCTTGGCTAACAAGGCCAATCTTTTCTCTAATCCATTTGAGCTGGAAATCCTTGAGATTTACACCATCAATGAGAACTTGACCAGCTTGAGGATCATAAAACCTCTCCACAAGACTAATAACAGTTGATTTACCACTCCCACTTTGTCCAACCAAAGCGGTCGTCGTTCCACTAGTAATGGCAAGAGAAAATCCTCTGAAGATCGGCTCATCCGGTCTAGCAGGATAACTAAAGTGAACATCTCTCAGCTCTATATCACCATTGATGTCATCTAATACTTTGCCTCTCATTTCAGATGCATCGATTTCTGGTTCTCTGTTGATTGTCTCGAACATCTTGTAAGCTGCAGCTTGCCCGGCTGCAAATGCACTCAAGCAAGGGGAAATTTGGCCCAAAGACCTACAACAACAACAACAGAAGTATAATCATGATATTGTTATTATTTGGCTATATGAAAGAGTTCTAGATGAAGATTTGAACTCACATTGATCCGGTCAAAACAGCGATGATCACATTGAAGACACTTCCTCCAGTATATCCTTTTAAAATGATCAATTTTGCACCAAACCATATAGCAAAAGAGTAACTACCAAAAATGACAAACATAAGAGTTCCAAGACCAACTCCGGTAGCCAATCCTTCTTGGACGCTTGAGTAATAGGCGCTTTTGATCGCCTTGTTGTAGCTTTCCACCGCGTGTTTTTCCCCAGTGAATGACACAACCTTGAGAAATACTCAAAAAATTAAGAGGACAGAACAAAAGCTTTTGAACTAAAACAAGAAGAAAAAAAATTGATCTATGATCATGGTAAAGTTGCATATGGTAACTCAAACTCACTGTTCTAATGGCGCCAATAGTTTGTTCTACGACAACAGCTGCCTTAGCATAGGCAGCCTGTCCTCTTGAGGACGTCTTGGATACGATGACAGCCATAACTCCACCAGCCAATACAACGAGGGGAATGCAGGACAGCATGACGAGTGTAAGGAGCCAGCCTTGGACAAATGCTATAACAAAGCCTCCAATGAATGTTGCTATCAACTGTAAGAACTTGCCAACCTAAAAAAACCATTATGAAAACAACCGGGTTTAGAGTCTTGAAATCAAGAAACACAAACAGATGAAGTTTGTGTGTATTTGTACTTACCTTCTCGCCCATGGCATCTTGTATGAGGACGGTATCACCAGACATCCTTCCAACAACTTCTCCGGTGTTTGTTTCCTTGTCGAAGAAGGCGATGTCTTGTCTTAGTATGGCTTTTAGATACAGGTTTCTTATTCTTGCAGATTGCCTTTCTCCTGTGACCATCCAACATACCACCTCTGGAACACAAATTCTCATTAGCTCAACCTTAGCAATTTCAAAAATACTAAGTTTGGAAGGCTTAAACAATAATAGGGTCAGAATTCTTACGGAGAGTTGCTGCAACACCGACTCCTATAGCCAAGTACACAAACTTGAGTGACACCTATAAAAAAAAACATCAAATTAGAAATCTTGTTTATAAAGGATTCATAAAGAGTCTGATATGGAGTTAATTAATCTGTACCTCTGAAACAACATGAATGACATGCTTAGTATTCTGGTTCTGGCCGAAAGCGTCAATGAGCTGACCGAAAATGATGGTCATTAGAGGCATACAGACACCATTGCCAATGGCGCCTATTGAGCCAATGACCATCAAGACTTTGTCAACGGTGTCCGAGAAGGCGAAGAGTTTGTAGAAAGCAACTGTTTCATTAGTTTGGCTCTTCTTTGGCGGCTTCTCGTCCATTTCCATCTCCATTGGAAGTGCATTTGCAGTTGAATTTAGAGTTGTCTCGTCGTTTGATATCGTGTTCTCACTGGACATCTTGGATGCCAAAGTATAATTCAATTCTGGAAATGAACATATCAGTACCAAACTAGATTGTATATATGAATAAACTATAAAGCAGATATGGTGGCGTATAAGTTAAGATACATTAGTTGTTAGAACTTAGAAGGTGGATTCAAAACTTTATAAGATATGCAATGATGAGCCTAACATGATTTCATGGTTACAAATGGCCAATAATCCATATTAGGAAACTGGTACTTAAACAGTGAGTTACACGATAATTAACAGATGGAACAAAGAAACTAAGGAATTAACTCTAAAATAGGCTTAGGTTTGGCTCCATTTTCAGATTTTAGTGCAATTCTTGACCTTTCAATTATAAGACAAAATAGCAAAATGAACAGGTTCAAACCCAGATGAGTCTTGGGCTTGATCTACCAATTCAGATTGGAATGTTGGAATTTGGAACACACCTATAAGTATAACTACCATGCAAAAACAGTGGGAAAAAGAAAGTTAGAACTCACCAGCTGCCCAAACAAGGGCAAGGCTAAACGGCTAGCAAATCCAGCGGCTGAAACGACGACGTTTGAGCTCCGGTCTGTCGTATCCCTCCCAAAATCAGTTGCTCTCTTTCTCCTTCTTCTTGTAGCTCTGCTCTTCTCTGCTCCAAGTTATGAAAAGAGCTTTGATGGCCCCTTTATTGCCACCTTCTTATTAATTTTTTAACTTATATTTTTGATTGTAATAAAATAGGGGACTCCCAGACCTAAGTATGATCTAGCTTTGCCCATAATGATTTTGTTAATAAAAATAAATTAAATTTTAAGTACGACATGAGATCATGAAATAAGAAGTGACCCATTGAGTTGTTGTCTTGAAGTGGGAAGTACACGGAATCCCGTTTACAATTTTGTTCAAATGCATCATAATTCATCAATGGCATTTCTGGAAAGCTACCATGACTCAATGAGCCAACAATTATATGAAGTCCAATAGTCAATACTCAACGTTGGCATTATAAAGTTTAAATTCTACTTTTGTTTGAAATTATGTAAATTTTTAGTTATCACTATATATACATGAATATCCCACTTTTTTTTTAAGTGCAAGAAAGTAATGACAATTTGCAAGTTTCATGTACACGTCTCCAAATTTAAAAGTTGCATTCACATGTTAATAGCTATTTGCAAAGCCATGTACTTTGGTGTTGCAGATCGAGCCTTTGGATGCAAGAGTTCTTGTCCAACCGTTGGTTGGTAACAAGTCCTCGGTCAACTAATAGAGATTTATAAAAAAAAAATGAAGTATGCATATTCTATTATCTTCATCAAATCACAAATTTTCAACTCAAAGCCTCACTTAATTAAACTAAGGTAGAAGACCAAATTTCCTTTGAAACTTTGAGTGCTCAATGATATTATTATTGTTGTTGTTATCATGATGATAATGAATCTCTCCACTAGCTTGGAAAAAATAAGTCCAAAATCATTGAAATTTGTTTTAAAAACCCTCGAACTCCCAACCCGACCCTTGTATAATCAACTATGTACATATATTAAACTATTTTCCAAGCATTCACCAACCTCTTAATTAGCAGAGCTAAAATTGACGTATACCAATAATTTGCTTAGACATGCAGCACTGTATATTGAATATAGCTTTGGTTGTCAAATTTGGGCTTTGATTAGGTAATTTGGTACTAGGGCTGTTCTAAAATACATGTCATGATATACATTAATACAAATATTCAAAAGGTGTTTAATTTTGTCTAAATGTCTATGTTAATTTTTATTTTAGAAAAGGGAATATAATTCATCTTATTGGGTATATATATTTTGAAGGATCAAATAAAGAAAATATTTAATAGGACATGTACTAAACATGTGAATGTATGTAAATTTTACTCAAAACTTCAAAGCTTTTGCTATCACCTCTACCAAAAAAATATAGAGCGCTGCATGGTCCAATATGATTGGCCGATGGCAGATAAGCAACAACGAACTAATAGAGTGCAATCTTGACTAATTGCATTAATCTATAAGTAAGGCCAAATAATCCAAACGAATAGATCATAGGTACGTATAATAACATACATTAAACCTAACACATTCAATTGTTTATTTCATGATATATGTTTAAGGAGATTAATGTATAATACCTCCGAGTTAAGTGGTTGGTAGATGATAGGTATATTTCTGATCAAATGAACTGTTCTATTTTTAAAATTTCCCCGGTTTCTAACGTCATACAATGTATTGAGTAGGACATAGTTGCTACTACTAAATAGCCATATTAATTTAGATTAATTGCTCCTGATTAAACATCACGTACCTAAAAAATGGTTCAACCTGAAAACATGTTTTAATCGATACGGATAGTGTTACTCAAATATTGTAAATAATGAAGAGTAATTTATGGGATATATCTTGAACTTGGCTATAAGTCAAGGTCAAACACACAACTCAACCAATAGTAAGAACCTACCAAATTCTCAAACCTATTTGAGTTGTGAGTTGTGAGTTGTGAGTTGACCATCATGGATTCATGGCTCCAACCGTGCAAGTAAAAACGTACCTAATTAGAGCTCAAAAAAAAAACGTACCTAATTACGTATTTCATTATCTTATGAAGAAATTTCTATTTGATATTAAGCTTAAATATAGGGATGTGGGCTGGATCAGTTACCGTTTCTGGGCCTATATTTTTAGAACTGAAAATGAAGTTTGGGCCTCATTAGCCCAAAATCACGGTGACCCATGCTTAATCGCAATTTGTTTACGCTCATGATCGATCCATCTCGATTTCGACTTTGCGTTCTCATAGAGGATCAATTTGTACATGCCAAATGTCTGACAATTTTCACATTTGTGGATCTAATCTTTAGAGGCAGGTGATTCACAAATCCGCTCTTGTATGAGAAATGATCAAATAAGGTGTCACTTGTTGGGTTGAGAAGTTATTTTAACATATTATGTAAAAGTGACTTTGCTTTCTCTACATTTGTTTACGTTTTCGTAAGTTGTGAGAAAACGGAACCTTAACATCATACACTCTTAGACTGAAGGATTTATTAGCTAAAAATACCCTCACTTATTGAATTTTTACCAAATTGTGTTTTTCTTGTAGCCTATAGAAGAATAAAATTGACTTTTGCACTCAACCATGTGCAAATGGCCAATATCATCATTAATATCATTTTTTTCCTTTAAAAATGAACTTTATCACAGTATATCAAATATATCATATGGAATGATTAGAACTAGAAAATGGACAATAATTTGATAAGAACCGACAAGTATATAAACGATAAATTTAGGAAAAAACCAAAGACAGCTATATATAGATGGGCTCATGGGCAAAGGACATATAACGTGGACTGGTCATTAAAAGTTAAGAGTACGTAAGTAGTGCATCTGTTTTCCCACTTCCCCTCATCCAGCTCATTTGTTTCCAACAAATCAAAACTTTCACCTAATTTGCATTCCATGTAGTGGATTTGAATAGTAGTTTAACATCAGTTTCATGTATTTTTCTCAAAAAAAGTTCTTCAGTAAACAAAATAACTAGTTAACATTCGGTAGCAATATAGCATGTATGAAACTTAAAGCAAAAACTTGTCTGTTTTGCATTAAAATAAAAAATAAAAAATAAAAAATAATTGAGCGAGCATTGGAAAAAAAAAACAAATTTGTAAACTGTAATGAGTATGAGAAATTGAGGAACTCAAAACAAACTTGTATAGGTCTTACTATTTTTGGGATACAGAGAGTTACCCAGTTCAAGTAGCAATGCCAAGTGTGCATCAATTATGATCAACATACTAGTCAATCATCAATATTCAGTATACATTTAAGCTCATCATATTCAATTCACATGGTTTATTCTTTCATGTCCAAAAAAACACCAAGAAAAGACATGGGTATGGACAAAAGACTCAGCTTGTTAGTGTTTTGGACAGCAAATGTGATTTCCTTGCTTGCATCAACTTCAACTGCAAACCCAACTAAATCTGCAGTTGGAGACCCTGGTATGAGAAGAG
Organism: Polygonum aviculare; assembly: GCA_934048045.1. Classification (NCBI taxonomy): domain Eukaryota; kingdom Viridiplantae; phylum Streptophyta; class Magnoliopsida; order Caryophyllales; family Polygonaceae; genus Polygonum; species Polygonum aviculare. Next base: position 25,751,680 of record OW204032.1, read on the forward strand.
ATGGCCTTAGAGTAGCCTTTGAAGCCTGGAATTTCTGCAATGAAGTTGGCCAAGAAGCCCCTTCCATGGGAAGTCCTAGAGCAGCTGATTGTTTTGATCTCAACAGTAAGCTTTTCACTTCTTTTTTTCTATCTTAGAAAATGCTCATTGGGTTTCTTTATGATAGCTTTTGATATGGGTTGGCAGAGGATGGATTAGTATGCCATAAGGTGAAGGAACAAGATAACAAGCTTGGCATTGGAAAGCGGTTTCTAGGCCTAACCTCAGCTGCTCTACACAACCCAGATCTTTATGCAGCTGAGAAGGAGATTTATCTAGGATCTCTTTGCAATGTGGTGGAAGAGAGAGACCAAACACCATGGCAATTCTGGATGGTGATGCTCAAGAATGGAAATTTCGACACAACTTCCCGCTTATGTCCTCGAAATGGCGTGAAAGTAGGCAAGTTTCCGCCTCTTGGAGGCAGAAAGTTTCCTTGCTTTGGACATGGTTGTATGAACCAGCCAATTCTTTACCATAGCCCAACTCAGATCACAAGAAATGGCACACTTAGAGGAGGGTTTAGTGGAACTTATGACTTGGGAAAGGATGTTAGTATTGGACTCAATGGCCTCTCTTACTATGAAGTTGTTTGGGAGAAGGACAGAGGCAAAAAAGAAAGCTGGGTTTTTAAGCATAAGCTCAAGACTTCAAAGAAGTATCCATGGCTGATGTTGTATCTTAGAGCAGATGCTACACAAGGGTTCTCTGGTGGTTACCACTATGACACTCGCGGAATGCTCAAAGTGGTAATGCTTCGGTTCGTAGTTTCATTTTTTTTCCGTTCTGTTGCGAATATAACTAATATAAGATGGTGGGCTACTCCTCTTATGAATGGTTTTTGTGTACATTCTTGGTTTTTAGCTTCCGGAGTCGCCGAATTTCAAGGTGAGGCTACATTTGGATGTGAGGAAAGGAGGAGGGCCCAAGAGCCAATTCTACCTTATAGACATAGGCAGCTGTTGGAAGAACAATGGCAAGCCATGTAACGGGGATGTCCTAACCGACGTTACCCGATACAGTGAGATGATCATAAACCCTGAGTCCGAAGCCACGTGTAACGCAACGAACCTAAAGAAATGCCCTCCATACCACATCTTGCCTAACAACACCAAGATCCATAGAAAGGACACTGCAAATTTCCCATATGGTGCTTACCATTACTACTGTGGCCCGGGAAATGCTAAGCATATGGAACAGCCTTTTGAGACTTGTGATCCTTATAGCAATCCTCAAGCTCAAGAGATAATGCAGCTGCTTCCTCATCCTGTATGGGCAGAGTACAGGTACCCTACGAAGCCCGGCCAAGGTTGGGTTGGAGACCCCACTACTTGGGAGTTGGATGTTGGAGGACTATCTAGTAGACTTTACTTCTATCAGGTTATTCTCTGATTTGACAATGGTTAGGCTTTTTATTCAGTTTTAAGGTTAACTTTGATGAGCTGTTTTTGTTCTGTTGCAGGATCCGGGTACTTTGCCGGCCAGGAGGATATGGAGATCAATTGATACAGGAACTGAGATTTATGTGAGTGCTAAAGAGGAAGTTGCAGAATGGACTGTTAGTGACTTTGATGTTATTCTTACTTAAAGAAGTTTCAGAAGGGGCAAAGTTTTTCATTCTTCAATTCTTACTTTGAGTTCATATGCACTGATTGATGTTGCAATATCACCAATTCAATAATGGAAGATGAGAAAAGGGAAGGCTTTTAGTTACCATGTGATCATCATATATTCATACCTAAGTAGTTGGTTTTACAAAGAAGATGAATCCTGAGTTAATGTGGTTGTTAGGCTTTAACATATACAACTTTGAAAAGTCAGTTTGGACAGCAAATGTAGCTTCATATAGTACAAAGGGCAGTACACAAAAGATGATGTCAGCAAAGGCAGCCAATTGAATAAGTGTACTGCTATAATGTTACTACATAGTAGTAGTACTGATATTCAAAAAGTACAAGTCTAAAAAAATGCAAGAAACCTGTACTGATTCATCTTGATTGCTGCTAATATATATAGACCATGGCAAAGCTCAATATGCATTCAACAATCCACAATGTGCTGAAGTGATTGTTTTCATAACTCGGGTGCTCGAGCGGTTTCGGATTGCAGATCGCGTAGAGGCGGTACGATGTAAAGGCAGGGAAGAGGCTGAGCAAGGATTGAGCAATTCAACAGATTAAGAAGCTGTTGTTTGCTCTAGCCTTGCACTGCCTCTTCCCTGGCTTAATTTCTTTCTCTTCCCTGTTTTTGATTTATGTATTACTATACTGCCATAAATTTATATTTTTGCAGTGCTAAAGTAATTTTGATTTTGCTTTATATGAAATCTACTAATAGTCTATTGCCATTAGAGACAGGTTTCTTAGTATTTTTGGTGAGAGAAAAACTGGGTTTGGAGTAAGAAGACAGAGCTTGTTGTTGTGAATTGTGATACTCCATGAGAAAGTGAATTTAGCTCTTCAAGCAAACATGTGTACACCAGAAGATTAGAAATGAGGTCAAGGATTGGTTTTGTAATTGATTAGGAACAGATGGATTACCAAGAAATGTACAAATTTTGTGAATAAACTCTAAATTACAGAAAAGCAGATTCATATGCACATTGATAAAAAAAGAAAAAAAAATAGTAGCTAAATGATAACTCATTTGAGACTTTTGATTATTTTCTTAACACAGTGTGAATAATTCTATTTTATTAAAACGAGGTATAGTTGAAGAGTTTAGTAGGCTAATGCCAGATACTTCAAACCGATTAGAGTTATGTGTGCATGGTTTCTAAATTCTCTAATCCTATCACAAAGGGTGCCCATAATTTTTGGTTATGTTCCTTATTTGTAGATCGTTATATATGTACTTTGTATAAATCAATGAATTGTGCATAATGTAGGGATAATGCCGATAAATTTTCTAAGAAATCTGACAATAAAAAAAAAATTGATTTATTTGAAGGTTTGAACAATTACTTTATCAAAATTATTTATAAAATATACATGAATGTATCTTGATGAAGATAATACAAGATTTAATTTATTCTAATAATATTCATGATATGATTTAAAAGTTTAATCTTTTAAAATAAGTATATAAGATTTTTCCTTATATAACTTATTCAAATAAAATCTTCTAAATCATCAAAAAAAAAAAAGATAAGATCATGATTATTAAAAGGTCATAATTAGTATTAAACAAAAGCAAATAATTTCTTAATTATATTTGTTTCAAGTCGTAAATGTTTGGAAAGACCTGTGCTATAATTACGTTTGACATAGGTTACGTTAAAATGAGCCGTGTTCTTGACATTGCCAAGGTCTAATACCGCATTCGTGAATTGAAACGGCTCATCTGTGAGTCTACCTTTATCTTTCTCTCCCATAAAAAACAATTCTTCTTCTTCGTCGTCTACCATTATTGGCCACACAAAGTATCCAAGTTAACCTAAGTCATGTGAGCAACATAATATACTAAACGACATTATCCTTGCAAAACTTTACATATTCAATAATCGTTCTCAAGTTGTTTTCTTTGGGGTTGACTTTCTTTGTTTCCTTGGAGTTGGATCGGGCTTCTTAATATTATCTCTTCTCTTACTCGGACTCGGAGTTGTCTTGTTCCGTTCATGAAATTTTGATGGTAGCTCTTCGGGATACCGCGTTCTCCTATTAAATGCTCGTATGCAAACATAGCCTATAAAGATTACAACAAAAATTAAATGATAATTTCATAAGTGAGTTGATGACTAGAACTATTAATGTACGGTATTTTTGCCTCTATAAAAATTGAGCAAAATTCTTACCACTTTGAAAGCATTCCATGATTTGATCCAACTCAATCCCTAGTTTGAAATCAAGAATCATGTTATTTAAAGAAATAATAATTAACGAAATAATATTATATATGTATATGAATACCTTTCAACATTGCACCGACTGAGGTTCCACAATATAATTTCCTCTTCGGAAGGTACCATATCAATTCCCTTGGAACTTTGATTGGACACATACAAGTTTCATAATCAACAAACACCTGGAAAACAAATTAAACAATGTCAAGTAGGTCTTAGAATATATTATTTTAGCAATGTTAAGTTATTTTAATAATACTCACCTCATTTACTTGAAAATATGTTCCATTGAGTGGAAATCTACCTTGAATTGTTGTTCTAGAAGGTATCTGGTTACAAAGATGAGTCACTTTTTACTACATAATATGATGTTTTGTTAATTTGCATATTTGATTTCTAAAATATAAACAAATAGATGAAATGGATTATTAAGTTAAATAAACATGTAAGAAATAATGTTATCATGATACTAAATACTAAGCAAGTAAAATATTTAAATGTTACTATTAAACCTTACCAGCAATGTTCCTAAAACAGTCTGATTATCTTGCTCTAGACAGGTTTCATCTGTTTGATCAAATGAAGAAGTAAAAAAACTCCATATAAAAGTCAACAGTAATTAATTGTTATTATCATTATTATGTAAGTACACTTACCTTGCGGCCATATAGCTAGTAGATAATAGCAAGGATCCTCAGACTCTCGTTTTGCTAGCTGTACAATTATCATAAAAACATATTATAGAAAATAAAATACAATCAGCTTGAAATTTGTTTATTATACAACTAGGATTTTGTTTTCTAACGAATTAGTTAAAAAGGCATATTAACTTTTCACATAGTTTTATTTAGAATATGACTATGATTTACATGTCTTTTAAGCTAAATTTTATAATTGGAGGCGTGCCATTCAATTCAGGAAACAAAATACGATCAACAAGATTTCAGCAAAACACAAAAAAACATTATATTGTACAAGCATAGAAATTAGAGAGCATAACACTAGTAGCAAAGACAAACAACAGTACGACATATAATGCAAGCTAATGAAACGTGTCACGATATTTGTGGAAAAACATGAGTTTATGGAGATAAAGTAGACCCACATGCATACTTCACATCTACATAAATTAAAAAAAGTGAAAGAAATAAAGATTTACCTCTTTTAGTAAACAATGATCATCTGGAAGTTCATACCTGCATAATAAAGCACGTAAATTCATTATTAATATATTTTTGTAATAATAAATATATAATGTATAAGTTTTGGACTACTGAAATATGTAAGTACAATACTTACACTTGATGAATTGTTCTCAACTTAGCAATTAATTTTTGCACTGGAGGAACACTAGATGAAGTTTGTGATGATAGAGCAACCATTGCCTTTGAAATATCATCAACCATGAACCTTTGACTTGTAAGATCAATAAAAGACATCTCATCGGGATCATCAATGAAAAAATCTTCGATGTCTTTATCTAGAAATGGTAGACGCTCCGGCTCCGGTGAAGGTGGCTCTAATAGGTTCACAGTTCTTCTTTGTATGGCCGAGTCCTATTAACGGGTTAGAGAGGACCACAGATGAACGGTTGAGATCGACAAAGGGATTCCTGGTTTTGCTCGGAGCTTTTTTACTACCCTTTTGTTGCGATCCTGGTAATGCAAGTCTCGAACTATATTCATCACATTTACAAAAATCTGTCATTTATGTATCCATTAGTAAAGGAAAAATGAAAGAAACACGTATAATAAATCTAACCTTGCAGATGCACTTGCATAGTATTTACATTGTCCACGTAACGGACATGCTTGACAATTTGGATTTCTTGCGGTGCAGAAAATCTGCATAAAATAGTATTAGATGCTAATAGAACTCTATGGAACGTTTCTAATAGTATTAGATGTTAATACCTTTCCAAATGTAATCATTCTATAGTGCAACCGATACCTGAAAAATATAGAATGAAAATATAAATTAGTTAGTATGAATTTTACGGTGCAAGTGATAACTTTCCAAGTGATATATACTTGATTATGATGATAGTATCTTTCTAAAACAAAAGTTGGTAGTTTTAAATATGAATATTTATTTTATTTAACTCTTATATTTATTCATAAATTAATAGGAAAGATGAACACTTACAAACTTTTTTGATCTAAAATACATAGTCTTGACCAAAGATAACGTTGAACTTGATCAAGATAGGGGTAGCTGTCATAGGAAAGACAAACTAAGTAAGATTTTAATACATTAAGTTGGTGGATTATGTGTGCTAATTTATCGACTTACTTTTAAAGGAGATGGAACTGAACAAAGTCCGGAAGTGTTTCGAGAGGGACCCAACCAAGACGAACTGCTATCCGACAAACATTTACGTCAACCTAATCAAGCAACAAGGAGCAACAATTTAATCATTATAAAAATAGGTAAAATAATATTATACCAAAAAAAAATATTTTTTTTGTTACCGGAAACGCATGATGGCGAAGTGTCAAAAGTCGTAAACATTCTACACTTTTTAATCCAATTCCATATATATCTAACAGAAACTCCCTGCAAAATGCACAAATAATTATATTATTTATTTCAAATTGATAAATAATGTCCAAACTCATTAAACCTAATTAGGATTTAAACATATTGTGTTGCACCTCAAAGGAAAGGGTAAAATAGAAGTGTCCATACGTGATCATGTTATATAAAAGTATTATTCCATGATTGATGAAATGATTAAAACCCTAAATTGACTTACGTTACTTTATCGGGCGGTACATCTCTTAACCATTCAAGATCAATGCTCCCATGATCTACAACAAGTCTGTTCAAAAAATCCCGCACCAAAAAATGTTATATAAACAAATAAACTAATTAAGATAAAAATCTAAACAATCTTTTTTGAAAAATATTTTAAAACAAAAAATACACTCTAATTGCTTTATTAATCATTCTAGTACCTTGATTTTTTGAGCCATGATATTATGTTGTCCTCTTTTTTCTATTAATTTGGCAATCTCTTCAACATTAGTTTTTATGACGGCATCCCAATCAACGGAATCTGTTGTATTTGGATTTCTAGGCTTCTCGTGATTTTTTTACGAATAAGTTGTCCGTAAAGCATCCCAATTGATTTTAACATTACCTTTGTCCTTGTTGTTTTTCTTGATCTCTCGGTTGCTTAAAAGGACCTAATATGGCAAGCATACTTTAGCAGACAATGTTTAATAATAAAAAAAGATGTATATAGAAAAAGATGACTCTTGCCTTATTCAAGTTACACTCCATATCAGGTTCTTCATGAATACTTGCAGGGTTATATTCGATACTCAATTGTATATTTCTTTTTGGTTGTTTCACTGGAAATCGTGCTGCAAGTGACATGTATGCAAAACTACAAAAATAAATTAAATAAAAATCAATTTAGATCATATCTATACTTAAACAATATGGCTTAATATAACATTAAATACTAATTCAATTCTTAAAGAGATAAATTGTCTGAATAATTAACAAAAATTTAAATATATTCAGTTATGTAATTAACGAAACTCTATATACTTCAATTGTCTAAAACATATTTATTTAAATATCTAAATTTCAAAAAAAAGTGCAACAAAACTAGTTCAAGCTCGCATACCAAATATAATATAAATAAATAATTTTAATTAAAAATTTTGATCGTTCTATATCTATTGAATTGAAATTGAGGTTAAATCTATCAATAATTTATGCTAATAAAAAGGGAAAATTAGTTTCCTACAGAATTTTCTAGGCTTTATGTTATAACATTTATTCTTACACAATATGTATTAAATAAAACATTATCAAGTAGTGATCTAGATTTGTATAATAGTTAAACAACTAAATTATCTTTTGAAAATTTTATCATTTTTTCTTAAATATATAAACTTTCAAAAGTCAACAACAAAACAATACTCTAAAATTATTTTCATTTTCACCAATAATTGATATTCTTAAACACATAAACCTAAAATAACATATATGATCAAAATAACTTCTAAATTAGATTCACTTGCCTCGACAAACTATCTAAGACATTTTGAGTGAGAAAAACCCCAACTACTGAATCAACAACGGAGCCTTTCCAAGGTGAAAACGCCCTGTTACCTACAAATATAGTATCTTTCGTGATTACTAATGGTGATTGAAATCATCTCATATAAAGAAATAACGTAGTAATAACACTTACCAAGAAGTTGGCTCGTAACCATGCTAAAATCCCCCACTTTTTGAAGTAGTTCATTTTTTTGTTCTTCCCACCATTTTTTCTTGGATTCCTCTTCATCTTTGAGAGGATCACTTCCATCCCATGCGCTATCGTTTAAAAGATTAACGAGTTCTAATGTTTTATTCTCAAATTTGACCTCCATCTTTGTTGAGGCATGGAGCTTAACTAGATCATCGTATAGTGATAGATTCTCAAAATTTTCCGAAATGATATTTATCCTTTCATCTGATGTCGCATTCACTAAATATGATAATAATTTTTTATAAGAATTTAACACTTAGGATAAAAAGTAAAAAGTAAAATTAAGAAATTACCCCAAATATTTTGCTCCTTTTTGTCCTTCTTTTTTCTTTTGGAAGCACTTGCATTTTTTGGAGGTTTTCTTTCGTCAGGCACCTTAGCCTCCTTATTTTTCTTCTTTACTATCTTGCTTGATGTTTTGTGACCCTCTCTCTTAGAGTGGTCTAAACCTGAAAAATAAAATAAAACAAGATATTTTAAAATTTGTTTATATGTCATTAATTAAAATGATTAAATAACCCTATTATATCACTCAATTGTATATCTATTATCTTGCATCCTCAATTTTTATTGTTTATACGAAACTTAATGATAGAAATAAAGCTTTGATAGAATGAATAAATTTGGCACTTATAAATGAAGGACTGTTTATTTGTTAATTTTTTAGATTAAGTTTTGTTTACATAAAACTAAATGATGGAAATAGAGCTTACATACTAAAACATAAAATCTTGCATGGAATTAAAATATAGATTGATTAGATGCTTTTATAGAATGGATAAAAATTTATACGTATAAGTCAAGGATCGATTTTTAGCTAATTTTTTATATTAAGATCATGATGAATAAAATCAAACTTATACAAATATTTCATGTTTTCTGATCAAGAGTCATACTAGTTTACTTTTTTTAAAAAAACTCAATACTAACCATTTGGAAGATTGACTTCATATCGAGTATCAATGCTTTCATTACTCGGTGCCTCGGTGCCTTCTGCATTAGAAATATACATAATAAATGATATTATACATTTAAATGTGAAAAAGTAAGTAATGAAAGAATGGTAAAAAAAACTCATACTGTATTAACGTAAACCTAAATGGTGTAAATTAAGTAAAAAAAATCAGGCCATGTGCAAAGGATATGGGATGACACAGATCGAGAAATGATGGAAATTAACTAATGAAATTACATCTAAATTCTAATATACCTCAATAACGCTTCAACCAAAAATATACCTCAATAACGAACTTAACGTAATTAACATTCCACCGATCGAGACCAACTAGGCTAATTAATTAATGGATGGTAAATTAACATTATTACCTATATGGTAAAAAAATTGCTATTTCTTGATTATAATTGTTAAAAGCTAAAAATTAGTATATTATTTAAATATGAAAAAATACTAATTATGATATTTATATAATAAAAGCGGATAAATGTACAAGAATTAATTTTGTAACATTGGAAATCAAGAAGAAATAAAGAATTTCAGAATTGGAGAAAAAGACTTACCATTCAAGGGATTTTGTTGATCTTTAACCATCTTTTTGGAAAACTTGTTCGATCTCATCTTTCTCTTCTTAATTACTACATTCCTTGGGAAAAGCTAGTTTAATCTTTTTAATACAACACAAGCAGCATCGACACCGCAAGCCCAACAAAGCTCGACACCCTCGTCTTATCGAATCCTTGACTTCAACTTGAGCCACTTGAGGCGACGGCTCAAGTTGACATTTTAAGTCAAAATCAAGGATGCGCTTTGGAGCGTCTTTTAATCTCAATTTTTTTCTTCGGTACACCAAAAGTGGTTTCTTGGCCTTCAACCTGTATCTTTTCCTATAGTATATCAACAATGGCTTCTCTTTCGGAACCACTATTTCGATAGGAAGATGCTCGGTTTGGGCAACAACATCTTCCACGACAACCAAAGCTCTGTTATCCGAATCGCTCCTTTTGGTGTTCTTTCGTTTTCCTAGAGATGGATCTCTCTTCGGTTTCAGTGGTTTCGGAGTAGTCTTTGTCGGTTTCGGTGGTGTCGGTGGTTTTGGAGTCTTTCTCCTCCTTGGTGTGCGCTCGTATGTGTCATGTAACACTATCTTAGGCCATTTTTGTCTACTCTTCTTTTCAGAAGACTTCTTAGCTGCATGTAGATAGACCAAATTAATATTAAACACATAAAAAGAAATTAATATTAAATTTAATATATTACACGTGATGTACGAAAGGTAGAAGATGAAGATTTGATTAATGTGATAAACGTAGTTGATTGATGATCCATTGGGGGCTACGCGGATAATTACTCTAATATTGATGTTAATTTTATGTGGTCGTAACAAGTCATCACTACTATTTAGCTATTAAGTTCACGATTACCATATTATGAGCTTATATATTAGCGTAGACTTTATCCACACAACAATCATACATGACGAAATAATATACCATATGATGCTCGAATCTCGGAAAAAGATTCCTCTCTTAAACGCATCCGCAATCTAAGCAAACTAAGAGCCAAATTGTTGGGAAATCGACCCCTCCCAGGACACTTGTACACCCACCAAATCCGACCAACACAAAAACACAATATTACAAAAGTGACTTTGTATTAGATAGTGAAAATGTACAAGGCTGATTTATACGGGTGACTCGGGACTCTTTATAACGTGGGACACTTCACTCACCTCACACATGATCACTCTAAGTTGAGTGATGTCCTAAAATGATCACACTTACTCCTATTTATACATGTTGTAGGAATATTCTAGAACTAAACATTACAACTTTCAAAGTAGATATTTGCTTAGAAAATTCTAGTCCTAACTTTCTCCTATTCTCTAGAATTTTCCTTAACTTTCTACTAATTGCCAAATACTCCCACTTTTTCTAGTAAATTCTACAATAATCTCTACATTTCCAACTCATGGGCCTTTTGATCCATCATCACTATAGCATTTACCCAAATTGTTTGGGCCTTCAAATCCAATCCATTAAGTCTTCATATTTGGAATATGAATTAAATTCCAACACAAATAACTATGAAATGTTTTGCCTTCACCTTGATTCTGCGAGGGCTCTGTGGCACCAACAGAAGAAGACTCCGGCGTCGGTGTCGCCATCGGCGTTGACGGGTCAGCATTGCCATGGACTATATTATATAACCAAAAAGAAGACCAAAACACAAGAAAATTCAATACGTGATACGTGATGTATAGTCAAACCAAATTTGAAATCGATGAATTTAAGCATTAGGAACAATGTTCTAAAAATCTCTTAGCATTTTAACCCATCTAGGCACTAGGTCCCTTTTCACCTAGAGGCCGTCTAGTGCATTTTTTAGAACATTTATTAGGACAATGCACAAAAAGTAATTCTAGTACAAGTCAAAATTGTGTCTCATAGTAGAACTATTGACAATGCACTAAAATTGAATTGTACAGCAGAACCTTTAAACCTAGCTTACTATCAAGAGATAGACCCTCATTGTACACGTAAACATTTAAACCTAGTTTGATATAAAGAGAGAAACCCTAATGAGATTCTAAGAATGGCTTTCAACTATATATATACAGGAGTATGTACTATGTACTACGAAACACACACATGTACGGGCTTGCTACACTTTGGCTAAAGTAAAAAGTATACTGTCATTGTCTTGAAATTGATGAAATATAGTTGATCTTCATCAATTCCAAGACAATACTTTCACCCAAAAGTGTAGCAAGGCCGTAATCGAAAAGCTACTCGGTTAATTTACCTTCAACTTGAGTCTCGGAAGGAGGCGTTGCTAGAAGGGAAGAAGAAGGATCAGACGACATTATCGACTTCGGCATTGACCGGTCAGAACGGTTAGGAGTGTTGACCGATTGGACTTGATTATTTGAACAACGAGTCTCAGGAATCATGGTTTCAATGAGAACCAAATCTGTAGGTTCTCTACTATACTACAGTTTTCTCAATGAGATTTTGGGAGATTTTTCTAGAGGTTTATAGGTTTTACCTTCCTTTTAAACTCGAGTCTCAGGAATTTGAATTGCACTGGGTTATCGTACGTTGTCGTTGTTTTTTTAGCCCGAACAATCTTTTGAACCTGAAAATTTTAAAAAATGGTTTTTATTTAATAATATAATTTTAAAACAAAAGCTTCTCCTCAATCAATTCAAATTTTAAATCCATTGCTAAATCTTTCTCTTTTTTTTGGGTCAAAACGGCTAAATCTTTCTAACCTCCGAATTTATTACTAAATCTTTCCATGTAACCTCCAAATTTATTTCAAGACTTTATTACTTAATTATATACGTTTAAATCTCAGTATCTTATTGAATACCATAATCATAAACCTCTCCTAAGGGTGCGTTCGGCAAACTTAAAATAAGTAACTTATTTGTTAAAATAAGTTAAATGATACTTATAAGTATCTGAGAGATGTGTTCGGCAATTTAAAATTTTAGATACTTATTTGTCCAAATAAGTATTCTGTGACTTATAAGTGCCTAAAAAAATAAGAAGCTATCCCCCATTTTATTTGGAAATAAGCATACTTATTTCCTGAAATTACAACTAATCAGCAAATCTTTCTACCGAACACTCACTTTCAGCATCAGTATCATTTAACTTATTAATACCTCAAATCAGTATCAGTATCAGTACCTAAAATCAGTATCAGTATCAGTATCATTTAACTTATCAGTATCTTAACTTATTTACCGAACGCACCCTAAAATACTAAATCTCAATTCAACCTATGGTAACCCATATTGGGCTGGGTTGGGCCTTAGAAACTATTGGCGATCCAGATTTCAAACATGATACTAGTATGTTGTTTTTTCGGCCGGTTCGAATAAATTTTTGATGTCTTCTTGATCAAATGCTGTAGACATATAGAAGAAAAAAAGCATGCAGGATGATGGTCTGGTGGGTTTTTTTCTGGGTAAAAAAGTCCTTAGATGAGTGCCCATTTACCCGAAACCGACGATGAAATAGGTTATACTTTGGAGGAAGAGGTATAGGTAAAAGCTGAACTTTCCGTTGCTTAGATCATAGCATCCACAAACAAAGAGAAACACTCCAATGTTGACAAACCAAACATCAAGGACATGTTTCAAAATTCTCAAGAAAAAATGCATGAATTAAAAATATTTTCAAAAAAATAAACCAAGACATTTTCATTGCAAACAAAAATAGCATTACAATTTCTAACCTTGTTCTTGACGATTTCCATGAACATTTTCCTAAGAGTACTTTTATTGGTAGACCAAAATGTTGGTCATGGTATAAAATAATATATTTTATATTAAAATAATAGGAAAGAACACATTTTGGCCATCAACTTGGTCACCATGATGACCAAAATAAGTTTTGGTCTTTCCATGACAAAGTGACATGTGTACAAATCTATTAATTCTTTTTTTGTTCTAAATTTATTTAATAAAATAATAAGGAAGAGATTAGACGTGGGTCCGGTTCCGGAACCGCCGGTTCCGGTTCCAAAACCGCCGGTTCCCGGTTCCAAATTTCATGGAACCGGAACCGGAACCGATCAATGGCCGGTTTTCCGGTTCCGGGCCGGTTCCGGTTCCAGGCGGTTCCGAGGCCGGTTCCGGTTCCGGTTTTGGAACCGGTTATAAATTAAATTTTTGAGAAATTATTATTTGTTTTATATTTTAATTAGTAAATGTTATCAAATTTGGGTATATTTAACCTCTTTTGACTTATAAGTTTGGTTTTGGTTATTTTATATAAGTATTTAATGCTTGATTTGTAATTTTTTTAATATGTTTGGTATAATTTATGTATATTTTACTATTGAAAAGAGGAGAAACCGGCGGTTTGGGACGGTTTGGAACCGACGGTTCGCCGGTTCCGGGGGAAGGGAAACCGGAACCGTAACCGCCCTCGGAACCGAAACCGCCGGTCCGGTTCCGGTTCCGTACGGTTCCGGTTCTAGCCGGTTTTGACCCGGTTCCGGAACCTCCGGTTCTCCGGTTCCATTGGAACCGGACCCAGGTCTAGAAGGGATACAATATTATATTTTGATGGCCAAAATAGTTGGTTAACCACTATGTATACTCTAAAAAGGTTGTCTAAGTGTATTTGATTGGTTGAAATATTATGTTGGGGCTTTAAAAATGCAAAAACATGTTAAGTTTTAAACTTTCAACCGATAAGACACAAGTGGGACGCATTTTGAGACGTTATTAACATGGGACAAAAGATTTGGACTCCAACAAGACCACCTGTGCTGTTGGAAACGGAAGGCCTTGAAAGTACTAGATTCAAATCTTCTGTCCCCTTAGCACGTCCCGCTCCCGTGTCCCTCTCTTCCTATTGGTCGAAACTATGGGTCCGCCCTATATTTTCCCTTTTAATTCTACCGAAATAAATAACACCGACCAATAGGAAGAAGTGGGACGTGCGAGTGGGACGTGCGGGGGGACAGAAGATTTTCGTCCTGAAAGTACCAGGTAGCTCACTTTTCACCTTACAAATTTAACCACCACCATTTATTTCACCCCATCAAAAATTTACACGAGGAATAAAATCTTCTATATCATCAAAAAAAATAAAAAAGATAAGATCATATTTATTAAGATATCTAAATTAGTATTATAAAAATGAAGCAAATAATTTCTTAATTATATTTGTTTCAAGTCGTAAATGTTTGGCAAGACTTGCGCTGTAATTAAGTAAGACATAGATTACGTTAAAAATGTGTCGTGTTCTTGACATTGCCAAGGTCGAATATCTTATTCGCCAATTGAAACGGCTCATCTGTCAGTCTACCTCTATCTTTCTCTCCCATCAAAAACAATTCCTCTTCCTCGCCATCTCCATCCCATTACCAACAACAACAAATTCAGTATAGATGGGAAAGATCAGAGCTTTCAAGGACGAATGCACTTTCGGTATTGTGTTCTTCTTCCATTGTTACTTTTGGCCCTTGCAATTCGCAGATCGACCAACTCACCATTGAAACCCTTCTCCCTCTGTTTGAAATCTCGCAGATGAAAGAGCTAAGGAGTCTGCCGATATCATCGCCAAATTCCCCGATCGTATTCCTGTAAGGTTCCTCTTTTATCCCTCTTACGATTTTATTTCCTTTTTCTCTCTTTTTGCCCCTTTGTTGACCTAATCTGAAGTATCTCTTTTGCTGTAATCTGTTTTCCTCAATTGGACTATCAAAGGTGAAATCTTTACCCCCAATTTATCGTGTGCTGATAGATATATGAACATTGTAAGCCTGGTTTGATTTTCAGTTTGGAATGGCCTCTGTTAATTATTGTGAATTTCATCAGCTTATTGAATCACCATATAAAAAGGCCACAAATTTCACAGGTTATAAGGTATAGAAACCAGAAAGATTAATGCTGAAAAATCAGAAAACAAATTCCTGAGCCATCCTGGTCATATACATGCTGAATGGCTGCCTTATATGTCATTTTAGTTGTGAATTGTGATTGACCTTTTCTGAAGAAATGGAAGCAATTCTGATCTGTACTTATTGTGAGTTACAATTGTCCACTTGCATCTTCTAAACAGCTTCTTAAATTGCAGTCCTTGACTGAGATATGGCTTGTTCTATTAATTAGTTTGGTTGATTTCCTTGTAAACCCTTGTAAGGTTGATTATATGGTAGGTATGGATTGTTACAGCTAACTTCTGAGTTGTTGTCCTTTCCAGGTAATTTTGGAGAGATATTCTAGAACTGACCTTCCAGAGTTGGATAAGAGAAAGTTAGTTCCCTTCTCTTTTCCTTATACCTTCCCTAATATGTAGAAAGTTTGTATCTGTCATGAACAATCGAATGATATAGAGTACTCGTATATATCACCTTCGCATTGTTTTGCATGACGACTTTTCATTTCGTGAGTTCAGGATTAATAAATCATAACTATTACAATTTCACTTTGTTAAACCAGGTTTTTAGCACCTAAAGACATGCCCGTCGGACATTTTATCCATGTATTGGGCGGCAGGCTTCATCTACCTCCTGGCAAAGCGCTTTTTGTATTTGTGAAGAATACATTGCCTCAAACAAGTAAAATACTTTGTTTTCCTCCATTCCTTTTTGATGAATGATGAAATAAGAAACTGGGTCATAGTGTTATGTCATTTATTGTGCAGGTTCTTTGATGAGTTCCCTCTATGAATCATACAAGGACGAAGACGGTTTCTTGTATATGTTCTATAGCAGTGAGAAGACTTTTGGCTCTGATCTCTTAACAATGTAAACGGCATCTTCTCTTGCTCCTACAATAATCATCCTTAACATTCTTTCATGAATGCATATATGTTGCCCCGATTGTTTGCTTATGCTGCAGATTTCGTTATACTACCAGTGTGAATTACTCCGTATTTGCTAAATGTAATTTGTATAAGTGAAGTGATACACAAACGTTCTTGAAAAAAAAATCAAAATAAATAAAGTGTCATGAAGAGAGGGTTGAATTGATGAACTAGCTTTATATCTTTGGTTGTCTGTCAAATGGAATCTGACAGCAACTTAAATCCATGGTTTAGGTGTATGGATTTTTAGGGTGATCATCTTTTGAGCATCATCATATATACACACAGCAGGCAAGCAATATAAGCAGCTAGTGCAATGGGCAATGGACTTTGTGAAATTGTAAGCAAACATTTCAGTTCCATGCCTTCTATCAATCAAGACTCAAGAGTACAAACAAGACTGAAGAGTGCAATGGACCTGATCTGATGTGTTCTTAGGTCTATGTTACGGAATCAAAGAAACTCAAACTCAAAAACTCGTTTTTACACGAAAAATATATACTGTTTTCGGGTAGTATTTTGTTCCCCTAGCACATTCTCTCTAATTGCAAGGAGTAAAGACTATACCACCCAAAATAAACCTCACATTTTATTTGAAGTGTGGAAAAAATTACAAAAAGCAACCATTAATTTCAAAACTCAGTAGTAATCCATCTTGGCTCCTCAAACTCACCAGTCAATCTATCACACTGGCCACCGGCCTCATCCAAACACAGCCTTCCCAAATCACCATCCAACCCTCCAGAAAGCCACGCTGGCGTCCCGTTCTCATACGGATTACACGTCAGCCGTCTCAGTCCACTCCCGTCAACCCTCGCCACGTACAAATCCCCATACGGCTGAAACTGATTAGGCAGCGAAACCGGCTCGGCCGTTACCCCACCCAAATTACACGTAAACAGAATCCACTCCCCGTCAGCACTGAAACACACGTGGTTAATCCTCTCCCTGTCACCCGCTACGTGGACCCTCCTAAGCCCCGTTCCGTCCGGGCGGATTAAATAGACGCTGAAAACGGCGTTTTCGGGGCTATGCCTGTTCGACGAGAACGCTATCATCTCCCCGTCCGGCGACCAGCTCGGCATCGTGTCGATCCAATCCCCGTCCGTCAGCCGACGTATGCTCCCGCCGGCGAGCTCCCCGTTGACGGAATCGATTACATAGAGGTTCTTGCGCCCCGACCGGCCGGATCGGAACACGACGGACTTCCCGTCCGGCGAGCACGCCGGAAAGGCGTTGTTCCCCGTCTCTTCTTTGGTCAGGATCTTGAAATCGACGTCGCCGGAGCTCAGATCGAAGGTGACACGCGCGATCTGGACCGGAGTCCTCGGCTGCTCGAAGATCGGGCCTATAGATGTGAAGATAACATTCTTTTCGACAGGGCTCCACGAGTTGTAGAAGGTGGTTCTTCCGTTGGACAATCTCCATCGCTTCGAACCGTCGGATTTCATGATCGTCAAACCGCCGTCGACGATCAGCGGGTGGTTGTAGGCGATGAAGACCCCGTCCGGGGAGAACGTCGGGAAGGTTCCGTTGATCCTGACCAGATTTAGGCTTTTTATAGGCGAGCTCACGCGCTCGAGATTCGGAATCAAATTGAGGCGAGTCGAGTCGATCTGGCCGCGAAAACGGTGGAATCCGATGGAGTTGGAGTCGGCGGAGATAAAGGGGTTGTAGTGATGGAGATCGGGGTTTAAAACTTCGGTGAGCTTCTGGAATCGCTCTGTCTCAAGGTGGAAGATCTCCACGTGTCGGCGAGTGGTCCCCTTTCGTCTGGTGGCGACGGCGAGCCTCTTGCCGTCGGGAAACGCCGCCGGGGTGAAAACGTGGAGGCCCGGCGGTGTCACCCGGCGAGGCTCGACCGGAGCGGAGGATTCGGAGTTTTCTTGTAGCCGGTGTACTCCATAAATGCTCCACCATCCGTCGTCTGCTTTCCGGTGGAAGTAGACGGTGGAGTCGCCGGACCACGTGGGCCACCCGCCACGGTCCGCGACGGTGATCCGTTTATCCGGGTTTGAGACCCGGAATACGTCGATTTGGGTCTCGAGGACGAGGAAGTCGCCGGCCCAGGGTCTCGACCCGTAGGAGGCGACGGCGATGAGGGCTCCCGATTGGGAGAGCGAGGGGCTGTAGTCGACGACGTCTTTGGGGGTTAAGCGGGTGATGAGTTGGGTTTCGGCGTCGAGGTTGAGGGAGTAAAGAGCGGACCAGCTCTTGAGGTGGGAGTCGGCGGGCTCGTGGGCGGAGATGAAGAAGAGGCGGTTGTCTTTGAGGATGGGGCGGTCGTGGAAGAGGCTTTGGGGGGCGGAAGGGAGGGGTTTGGGAGTGGGAGTGGGTGAACCGGGTTTGAGTGGTGTGGAGTAGATTTTTGGTGAACCGGTTCGTTCGGAGATGAAGAGGAGGTTTGAACCGGAGAAGGAGCCGTTGAAGTTGGCGGAGACGCCGTCGGTGAGGCGGTGCTCGGAGAAGGGTGGTGGGGAGGTGAGGTCCACGGAGAAGACGTCAAAGCCGTATTGAGGGCGGCCGACGGTGGAGAAGACCACGGTGCCCGTTGGCTCCATGAATGAAGGATTGTTGGCTTGCTAATGCTGAGGAAGTGAGTATTTAAGAGAGTGAGTGAGGGAGTGAGAGAAAGATGTATGCGATGAATCGACTGTGTGGTAGCGGGAGAGTATTTATAGATTACGAAGAAGTGGCTTGTAGGACGTCTCATCCAAAGTGTGAAAAGGATCACCTCTCATGGCTTTATTTGATAGAAAAGTTGGTCTAACAAATGGGTGTCTGGGTTAAAAAAATGGTACCTAGGTTATCAAAAATTGAATTGTTAAACCCTTATCACAGAGTTGGTCAAGATTAGATTTTGTAGCCCAAAATAACATGAATACAAAACCGTGTTTGCCTTCCTCGTGCGTACTTGCGGTGCAAGCAATACATAGAGAACATTTTTTTTTCTTTTTGGAAACGATGAGAATTATGGTCTCGTCTTTAGGGCGGGACTCCTAGGATATTGTTTCGGATGAGAGTTAAAAACTTGTGATAGTTCAGAATTGTTTCCCGTGAGAGATTGTGACCTAAAAAAGCAATTTTATCGACAATAACGTTGCATTGCATACTCTCATCATTAATACGCACTGACTCGAACTCCGAAGAAATACAAGAAATGGACAAAAAAGCAAAGAACAAAATGGAGCCCTATCTTCATTTGAGTGGCATGCGTATGGCCTGACGTTGCTGAAAGGAAAGCAATCACAAAACGGAACTCACAGGAAACCGAGAGCAACACACTAGGCCTCTAGCCCAATAGTAGAACTATGGGCCTCGGCCCATTGACTAAACATCCCTCATGTAAACAAACCGAAACAAACAGCAGGGACATTTTAGTAATTCCGTGCCAGACCCCTCATATAAAATCCCTTTTCCCACTCATTCCCAATCCCAGCCAACCCAAAACCCTAGAAAGCGCCGATTGAGAGCAATCGAAGATGCAGATCTTCGTGAAAACCCTAACGGGGAAGACGATAACCCTAGAGGTCGAGTCTTCCGACACCATCGACAACGTCAAGGCCAAGATCCAGGACAAGGAAGGGATCCCGCCGGACCAGCAGAGGCTCATCTTCGCCGGAAAACAGCTCGAGGACGGCCGTACTCTCGCCGACTACAACATCCAGAAGGAGTCCACTCTCCACCTTGTCCTCCGCCTCCGTGGTGGCGCCAAGAAGAGGAAGAAGAAGACCTACACCAAGCCGAAGAAGATCAAGCACAAGCACAAGAAGGTCAAGCTCGCCGTTCTTCAGTTCTACAAGGTCGATGACTCTGGAAAGGTCCAGAGGCTGAGGAAGGAGTGTCCCAATGCTGAGTGTGGAGCGGGGACTTTCATGGCGAATCACTTCGATCGCCATTACTGTGGTAAGTGCGGTCTTACCTATCTGTACCAGAAGGGAGGCGATTGATGCTCTTTGCATGATTTCGGTGTTTTTTTGATATAATGTTTTAGTCATGTGAAACTTTGATTTGGAGTTGTGTTTTGGTTATGCGGAGATACATTGAGTATTATGCAGAACCGCTATTATGATTGTTATTCTGATTCCAAATTTTGCTGTTGCATGATTAATTATCTATTGCTGATGAATTGCATCGTTTCGGTTTATCAGACACTTCAATTGAAGGTGTCAGTTTGCCTTCCCTATATAAACTAAACAATTGATTGAAGGTGTCAGTTTGCCTTCCCTATATAAACTAAACAATTGATGCTTCTTATGATTGATGTTTATGCTGAATTAATAAACATAGGCTTTGATTAAGAACCACAGAGCGAGTTCAATTCTTAGTACTCTGAATTCTAGTGTTCACTTAGCCGCAATGACTAGTTCCTAAGATTATAACGGGATTGGGTTAGTAATTTGCTTCTAGGGATTAGTGTGCAAGGATTGGGTTAATATTGTATCACAAGCCTATGGAAGTGGAGCAGCAAATGTGTGTTCAAAATAGTGTAACTAAGCAAGTTGTAGTGTTTGAAAATGTTGTAGATGCAATTATAGAGCATGCAAATTCAAAAAGGCCGATTGACCGAAAACCACCCGCATAATAACCTATATTGCCCTAAACCAACCCTTATATACCTATTTACCGAAAACTATCCTTATACCGCCTTCCGTCAAAAAACGACCACCTCTCCAGGTTTCTCCGTTAAGAAGCCGTGAACGCGCGCGTGCGACGCGTTGTTAAACTTCGATTTTGTTTTTTTTTACCTTTTCTTTTTATCTCACAATACTAATGTCATCTTCTTCCCCAAATTTTAACCCCAAAATCAGATTTCTTACCCAATCATCATTGAGCGCCCAAATGTTCATTTGCATCAAATTTCTTGTTGCCGTTTTCCTCAGCTTCTTATGATTTTGTTTCATTCAGTATGTTGCTCGATGATGATTGGTTCTTAGCTAGAGATAGATCTCACTGAAAAGGTTGGATTGATAAGGGTTGGTAGCTTCAATCCTTTTGAATTTAAGGACTATGGGCGAACGGTTTTTCCTTGGTGGCTGATTGAAGCTCAATAGTTTTCTGTCTGGAAGCTCAGGAGGAGTGAGAACTCTTCAATCAATTTTAGGGTTCTTGCCCTTTTGAGTTTCAGAGGAAGAAGAGTTCTCTCATCAAAGCCTCCGGAATTCGTTTGCACTGCCTCAAATTCATGGGTTTTGGTTGCTCCCTTGCTGATTCTCTTGCCACATTGTGGAAAATGCCCAATCTATGCAGTCATCTGCACAATCGTTTTCTTTTTCTTCATCTCCTTGGGTTATTTGGGTGGATCTGAATAATCGGATGCCCTTCTTCTTCTTCTGCTTGGTGGTGGGTTTAGGAGCAGCGCACTGGGAGATGTGAATTGCGAGGTTGCGGTGGGTTTTGGTGTTCATGCTCCCGCCCTCTGAATGTTGGTTCAGAGCGAGTCGGAAGGTGGTGTTGTACAAGGATGGAGAATGCGAGATTGGGAAGAGGAGCAGCTGGTTGCTTTGGAGCAACGACAGCGGCGCCATTAAAGAGGCTCAGACGCCTTGTTCGAAAGGGGATGACCAATTTGGGTTTGAATCGAAGGGGATGGGTTTAGGTGTTCATCGATTCTCAATCGTAGGGGGATGGGCTTTACGCAGGTTTAATCTGATTTTAGGGTTAAAATTTGGGGAAGAAGATGATATTAGTATTGTGAGATAGAAAGAAAAGGTAAAAAAAAAACAAAATCAAAGTTCAACAACGCGTCGCACGCGCGCGTTCACGGCTTCTTAACGGAGAAACCTGGAGAGATGGTCGTTTTTTGACGGAAGGCGGTATAAGGGTGGTTTTCGGTAAATAGGTATATAAGGGGTGGTTTAGAGAAATATGGGCTATTATACGGGTGGTTTTCGGTCAATCGGCCATTCAAAAATGTTACAACAATGAAAGCAAAGCGAAAAAAAGAATGCAAATTTCGTTGTGATCCAACCTATGGTCGATGTTCTCAGTTCTTTTCTCAAAACGAAGAAAAGTTAACAAATTGTGGTGAATATTTCTTGAGAGCTTGAAGAAAACTGGACACACATTTGCCTCCTTTTATGTACAAAAATCCATCAAAGAGAACCATCAAACATGAAACAACAGGTGCATTTGGGAACACAAAAATACCCAGCAATTGATGTCTTTTTCAAATGACACCACCATAACAAGAGACAATCATGTGGTTTTATCTAAGCTGTTCTCACGTAGGCATGGGGAAACCATTTGGAGAACAATGAATTCTTGGCCTTTACAATCAATGCGTATATTCCATAGCAGGGAAGATGAGCCACTGCCAATACCAAGTACCTACAAGTTTCAGAACACAGAATAATTAACAAGATTCATCAAGTATTCAACTCTTATCATCAACTTCAACACATTTGCATATACTAAGACAATGTTGATGAAATTAAGACAAGTAAAGTTAATCAAAAGGACATTACCACAAGGGAGCTGACGGCGTTGCAACCTCAAGGAAAGGATAGGGCCACCTGGGAAGATCAAAGTAATAGTATTGTGAAGTTGCTAATTTTTCGTAAGCAAAATTCTTCGACAAGCGACTATGAAATGAAATAACTGACCATGGAAATCCACAGGCGTGGATGACCCATTGGAAGATTATGTATGCTGAGCTCCACAGCACGAAATATGCAAGTCGGAACCAGGGAAATGACTACAAAATTCAACAACATATCCATGTAAGAGACCATGTATAATCCTAAACCACAGATATGGAAGTTGATTAACAACTGTATACTTACTATGTTGTTGATGGAGGTATCTAGCAAGAGGAAGACGAGATTGAGAGTATGCATGCAACCCATGAGCTGCAAACCAGCATTGTAAAATCAGAAATCACGGGCAAATCCTGATTGTGGCTCAAATGTAATAAGGGCTAAGGTATTAAATATTGGTATATCTATGGGTAATGGGTATCAAGATATATCTTACAAACATGAATTAACTTTTGTGATGAAGTAAGAAACAAAGTCTTACCAAATTCAGTTGAAGGTGGGCATTTGAAAGGAATGGCACAATAATGCACCAGAACACAATGTCTGTTAGAATAACTGCCCCTGCACAAGTCTGTTCATTACCATAAACTCATTAGGGTCAAAAGAGATTCTGAGAGAAAATAGTGACACACAAACTCTCAAGTTAAAGATGAAAACTAACTTGAAAAGCGGTTTGCATAAGGTATCCCCAAAACCCTGCTCTTTGAAGAGCCTGTACTTGGTAGCGATGGCTCTGTAATTTGACCACTCTTGTGTTTATACATACTGTATAGTTTCTTGAGAGTTCAGCTCTTTCGGTGTCGTCTACGGTGGGCTTGTTTATAAAGTAAAGATAACATCCGCGAGCTGATACGACGCTGCCTATCTACATTATGTTAACGCAACAAGTGTAAGCCATACAATAGGTAAAAGGAAGTATTGAATTTTGCCATTAATGGTTGACATACCGCAAAGTAGAGCATAACTAATGTAAAAGTCCACCTGCATATCAAATGAAGGTATTAACATCAGAATCATCTTTGATCATCATCATCTCAAGAGCTCAAAGTCAATGCAAAAATGATCTAGCTCAAAACATCTTCCAAGATCAGTTCTTAACCCTTTGACTTCACTAGCATCAATTGCAAATGCTAGTGCTCAAATGATATCAATTGCAATTTTAGATTCCCTAAACCAGACTGCAATAAGTGAACTTACTCAGTGTAATAAACAAAGATGGTTCCACCCCACTCCTTAACATCACAAGTCAAGAACCCGGCAAGAACACAAAACGAAACCACCCGAATCGCAAGAAGCCAACCAGGATGCAATCCTCTCCAACAGCTAGTCCAAAGCTGATACGAACCCACATGGCCTCTAGGCAATGTCTCTGCGAACCCGTCTTCCCCCGGTGTTGCAACCAATAAGCTCTCGTACGCGCTCTTCTCCTCCGCCATTCCAAACCCTTCCCTCTTCCATAGAATGTACAAACACCCAAAAACCGCGAACCCGACGATCCCAAAACATACGAAATCGTACCAGTAGACCACTAGGCCCATCATGGGCACAAAATCTGGATCCCCCATTGTTTGTTAATGGTCTTGATCTGAGGAAGATTAAAGATCAATGCTTTTCTGCAATGTGGGGGAGGTTAGAGGGAAGGGATCATTTCTTGGCTGGAAGTTTTCTTCAGCTAGTGTTCAAATGTGGAACAATTCATCAGCTAATGGTTGTGGCCTGTGGGTGTTTTAGAGAGTTATATGACTGGTAGCTTTTGACTTGTTGGTTTGGTAGGAGTTTCAAACTTGTCATGGGTCCATAACACACCCAACCCATAAAAAGAAAAAAGATAAAAAAAAGTCGGCTCTATGGAATGGGCGGCGGCGGGTTGCATAATCATATGATATAAATAAAATTGTGATGGGTGGATGGCATTGTATGCAAATGTATACAAAAATAGCCCATTTGAAATTCGTCATTGGGTTTGATCCACAAGATAAATGGAAAAGAAAGGCTAGTGTCTTGATAAAATTAATACTTCGGTTGGTTTCGCCTTCGGGGGTTGTTCATACTACAACTACACATCGAGAAAATGAAAATAGAGAGATAATTCCCTAGAGATTCCAACCATTAACCCATGTAATAACAAAGCAACATAAAACTAAACTAAAGAAAGCTTGAATCCCAATCCGAATAATTGGATATGGAAATTGGATACCTACCCGAAAGTAAAGAATTTCTTATGGAAAATCGATATGAATGGACTCCCAACAAAGCAGAGATTGAGTGAAAAACAGATTACAGTCCCTCTTGGTTGTCTAATGTGCAGTAGTTTGCATGAGGACTCGATCCATCTAATGATCAAATGCCCCCACACATTAAAGATCACAAAAAGTATAAATGCAAATACGGAACATACTCTCCGAAACTATAGCTCATTACTTCAGAACCCAAGAAATGTCCTTTTGGATATGAGGAATATTCTTGGGATGAAAGAGTTGACAGAATTAGCAGTTGTTTGGTGGAGTATTTGACATCAAAGAAATAAACTTGTATTCCAACAACCAAATGATGAAGTGATTCAAGACCTAAACCTGTATATTAGAACCCAGTTAAGACAATGGGAACAAGCTAAAAAATGGCAAGAGGACGAAGAAAAGGACCTTAAGGAGCGTCCTAAGGACAGAGTGGTAGGAAAAAGGAAACAAAGTAAATGGAAGAAACCGAGACGTGATTTTGCAAAATTAAATTTTGACGGATCTAGGCTGAACAATGGGAACTCGTTAGGAGGATCGATAATTAGAGATTTTAATGGATGCCCAATAAGTGGGACAGTGAGCAAATATGAAGCCTTGGCTTTACGTGATGGAATCGATAAGACAAAAAATAAAAAGGTACAAAAATTAGAAGTTGATAGAGACAATCTAACCGTGATCAAAATTGTGTAAGGATGTAAAAGTCGTCCGTAGGAAATAGAGAGAATTATTGTATCCCTTGAAGAATTTGAGATAGTCTAAATTTTTTATGTGGATAGACAATGTAATACTGTGGCTAATAAAATCGCGAAGCTGGCCACAATCTCCCATGGGAAGTAATTTGGAACCACCATAAGCTTTTAGCTCTCATCCGAATAGATGGTCTAGGTTTACGTAGGGTTCCTAATTCTCACCAAGTAAAAAAAAAAACAAAAAGCAACACAAAACTACGTCTACCGATAGGACAAGATGTGTTTGACTTTACGTGTTCTAATAATAATAAAAATATACTTAAATCTTAGGGTGGGCTATAGCACACCTCAGCCCACCCCTGAGTACGTGCCTAAAGGATAATCACAACAACAACATATACATAGGGACTCCCGCAAAAGAAATATATGGGGGGTCATGACGGGGTCATTCCAAACCTAGATGAAATGCGTCCAACCCAAAAGATACAGACCGAACCACTCAACAACCTACTCCGAAGAGTTTAAAAACCAACCGCTAAGCAAAACTAATACTAAGACTAAAAGAAAGAAGAAGAAAAACGAATAAAGAATAAAAAGACTAATCTATAAAAATGCTACACATAAGCAAGCCACAAAGCGAGAAACTGACGGCCAACAAAAGAAATGTCCGGCCCTACCAGCAAGCTGACTAACTGTCTACCACAGCTCCACTGGAAATGGTAATGGTGGGAATTATTTTTTAGTATTTGATTTTGTTTTATAATGAATTAAGTGAGATTTTATAATAAATTAAGTGAGATTTTATAAGAAAATTCGAAGAAAAAGGAATAGATCTAAGATTTGATGAAAAAGTAAAATATACCTTCTAAAAAAAGGTAAAATCAAAACTTATTTACAGCAAAAAATATATACTCTATTTTTGTATCTTCCTTCCCAACTCTTTCTCTTGTCTTCCTTTGTGGTCTTTCCCCACTTTTTTTTCCATCGATTCTAAATTGCCAAATGGAGTTTGTCCAAACCCATGGTGAATTAACATTAGTTATAAGGATGCTCATTTCGTCCTTTAATTCTTACTCGGGTGTTTGAGTGAACCCAAGAACTGAGCTAGCTAGCGTGACAAATTTAGCAGACAGTCTTGAACATGAACTTCTCGCATACGTTACCGTTACAAAAATAGAAATTAAATAAACAACAAAATCCATTGCACAATCAACGCATAAAACCACATGTCATGTTTCCAGCTGACCCATATCGATTCACTCGATCCAAGAAAAAGCCTTCAACTTTGACTGCCACCACCGGCGTGAGCAACCACCGTGAACCCGCCGTCAACCACCAGATCATGCCCACTAATATACGCCGACTCATCGGAGGCCAGAAACAGAGCAGCCTCGGCCACATTCTTGGCCTTCAATCTCACCCCCTTGAGATTCCCGGCTTCCATCACATTCTCCTCGACCACCTCGGCTTTGATCCCATAACCCTCGGTCACCATGGGCGTGGCGACGCCGTAAGGCGACACGCAGTTCACCCGAACCCCGTGGGCCCCGAGCTCGGCGCACGCCGCCTTCACCAGCCCCACCACCGCGTGCTTCGCGGCCGTGTACGTGATAGAGGCGGCGCCGGCGACGGAGGCGGCGACGCTGGCCGTGCAAACGATCGACCCTCCGCCGGCGGCGACCATCGCCCGGCCGCCGTGCTTGAGCGTGGCCGCCACGCCGCGGACGTTGACGGCCAGCGTGGCGTCGAAGGCGGCCAGGTCGAGGTCGAGGACGCCCGCGAAGGGCCCCAGCACGCCCGCGTTGCTGAAGAGGACGTGGAGCCCGCCGTGTCTCTCGACCGCGAAGGACACGGCGGCCTCCACGTCCTCCTCCTTGCGCACGTCGCAGTGGACGTAAGAGGTGTTTTGGAGGGTGGAGGCCACGCGCTCCCCGAGCGTGTCTTGGATGTCGGCGATGACGACGAACGCCCCGTGCTCCGCGAAGAGCCTGGCCGTGGCCTCGCCGATGCCGCTGGCTCCGCCCGTGATCAGAGCCACCTTCCCTTGTAGCCTGAGCTTGGACATGGTTGAATGTGTGTCTAATCAACGAGTACGTAGTAACCAATTAAGCTTATAAAGAAGTTTCATATTCCCATACGATTCATGGCTTTTTATGTGTATAAAATATGACAAATTGACCAATTTGATGAAAACAGTATTACTAGTGGTAGTTGACATATAAAAGCGAGTTTCTTCTAATCCACTTCACCTCGATCGTACGATTAATTTGCTGTATTGATCATATTTTATAGCTGTAATGCAATTTGAACTTTAATAGCCGATCCTAGAGAAGTTACTCGTGTGTTGAATAAAATCGAATCAAAGTTAGGATGGAGTAAAATCGAAGCATCGGCCTATTTTCAGTCTATAGGGGTTTGTTAGTAGGATGAGCATCGGTTCAAAACTGAAATTGGAAATAAGTTGAACCGAAAACTGAACCAAAACATGTCGGTT
Organism: Polygonum aviculare; assembly: GCA_934048045.1. Classification (NCBI taxonomy): domain Eukaryota; kingdom Viridiplantae; phylum Streptophyta; class Magnoliopsida; order Caryophyllales; family Polygonaceae; genus Polygonum; species Polygonum aviculare. The sequence continues at coordinate 25,780,078 of OW204032.1, forward strand.
CGATTCGGTTTCTGCTTCTGTCGTTTCGGTTTAGGTTAAAAGCGTAGGTTTTTGGAAAGTCTTATGACTGAACCGAGTGAACAAAAAAAAACAAGAAAAACAAACTTTTCAAACCGAAAAAATTAAAACCGAAATTTCCGAATTACTTGAACTGAACATCGACGGTTCGGTTCGGTTAAAATCTTCTGTTTTTACGGTTCAATGCTCAACCCTACTATTTAGGACGTGAGGGGACCAATAATAAGGGACCCATGTATGATAATTGAACCCAAATACTTTAACGGGCCCAATTAAACCCAAATACTTCAACGGGCCCAATTAAAAAGCCCACAAGCCCAGTTGGCGTAACCGACCAAGAAACTGTCATCATCCTTTTGGAGCTCTCCCTCTTTCCCTTCTCCTCGTCTGCTATCTGTAATGCTGGCCTCTTGTTGACCTCAAATACAATAAATTACTAGTATATATATCTTGCCCGTTTTAATTGACCAAATTTCGAAACCAAAGAGGAGAAAAATGACAACTATACAGGCACAGGCAGCCATGATTGCTACTTCAAGTGCAAGCTCAAGCTCAGATTTAGCCCACCTTCGTCCGGGTCGATTTCTAGGGTCCGGGTCCAAACCCGCTTTCAGATTAAAAAGGCCCCACTCTGTTGCCCATCTCTTCCTCGTTCCCCCTCCTCGTGTACCCCTCGTCAGCTCCTCCAAACCATTCAATCCGGTCATGCAGTGGCAGGATTGCACGTAAATACTTTACAATTTTTGTTGGTGTTTTGATTACTAGTGTGGATTATTGTATTGTTGGGTATAATCGGTCTTGAATTATTAGGGTTTCTTTTTTTGTTTAATTATTGAATGTGATCCACTTTCTTTGCCTTGTTTCAATCATTGCTCTAGCTAATCAGGATTTAGTGATTAGCATTTCAAGTTCAATTGGTACTCTGAAAGTGTTGATCTTGGAAGTAAAATGTGTGATTTTTGGCTTCCTTAGTTCTGCTGAAGACATTAGGAATGTAGGTCTTTTGGATATGCTGAAAAAATGCAAGGAACACAAGGAATAAGAATTGTCATTGTTGTAGGGTGAAGATGGAAGTTGATGTGCCTGCTTCGCTTGCGTATAAATGTTACTCCGACCGAGAAGCCATGCCTCAATGGATGCCTTTCATTTCTAAAGTCAAGGTTTTGTGCTCTAGTGCTTCCAATTTTAGATCATTGGACTTGCTTTAGAATCTCCTAATGTTTCAAATTTACAATAATCAATCCCCTATATCAGTTTATAGGTGACTTTTAGAATTTAACTAATTCATTTAAGAAATTAAACTCTATACCATTCCAAGTTGTTGATCATAGCATTGCTTCTGTCTAGGCTTGTTGATATATTAATCGGCTGTCATTTGTACGTTTTGGTCTGAATTTATCAGATTTTGGAAGACAAACCGGACCAGTCACGATGGTACCTGAAGTACAAGGCATTTGGTCGCGATATAGAATTCTCTTGGATTGCTCGCAATCTTCAGGTGCTCGTGTACCTCCATTTTTCATATTCTTCACGCATATAGATCATTAATTGCATATAGTTACATCATTACATTTGTTATATACGCAGCCGATTCCAAACCAGAAGATCCACTGGAGATCTATGGAAGGTCTTCAGAACAGGTACATAGAAGTTCGCATGATTGGAGTTTTGTAGCCACATGCTGTATTTGCTAACCAAATTACCCGTGCACACTTCAGTCTTCTTATTTCGTGGATCATTTAGCTTTGAATTTGTTGCATTGCAGGGGAGCTGTTCGGTTTTTTCCCAAAGGTCCGTCGTCATGCCTTGTAGAGGTGAGGCTCTGCTCTCTGCTCTTTGCACAACTCTACTGAATCTGCTCTAAGAACTGTTTATTTTCCCTTTTGTTTCAGCTAACTGTTTCTTATGAAGTCCCTCCAATCTTAACTCCAGTAGCATCGGTAATAAGAATTCTCACAAGCTGTTCCATGTGCTTCAACTTATTGTGCATTTTGATATGGTTTCTGATGGCGCGATTTCAACGACATATTCAGGCATTGAGACCTTTTCTTGAAAGCTTACTCTTAAGAGGTCTGGAAAGGTTTACTAGATTTGCAAAAGGCTATGAGCCAGGCACCACTGCCTCTGCACCCAATTGATCAAGTCTCCATTAAATTGCAGAGGAGCAATGTGTATTGAATCACATGGGCACTTTTACTTGACATTTCTGTTTATAACACCTACGCTTTAAATGTTCTTATAAAAGTAATGATATTCTTGTCAATAGCTGAACCATTATTGTATCGGCATAAGAAAGTTGCTAATACTACCAAAACAATTTCAATAGACTATAGGAATTACAAAATCTACGGACCAGTTAATTCTGTACAGCACAATCATACACCCCCTCAATTATACACAGAGACCATACATCTGATCACCCAAGTGTTCAATCCTGAAATCAGTTACAACAAAGCTTTCACATAACTCTGCCAATTTTTGTTCGTTTTTCCTTCACATTTCTTCCTCAAGCAGTCAGGCAACACAAAAGATTGCCTATGAATATTCCCCAAGTATCATTGCCATATCATTACCATCATTTCCCCCTTTTCTGGTACATAAGCTTTCCATCCAAGCAGCCAACACAAAACAATGTCTATGAATGATTAATCAGCAAGTATCATTACCATCGAGAAAGCTCCTCAGACTAGACAAAGCCTCCACAGAAAGACTACACCTCATACTCGGCCTCCGCCTCGGTTCATCTCCATCACAACTCGAAAAACACACGACAATCACAGTGAGATTATCAAACGTGTCTAACCTCAAAGCAGCCGTGGCTACGTCTCTCGCACACCTCTCGGGATCATTATGTCGTCTCAGGCCACGCCGTACAATATTGACTGCATATTGACTGGTCATGACATCCCAAATCCCGTCACAGCCAATGATTAGGAACTCGTCTTCTTCTGTGAGAAGTGTTTGTCTAAACTCGGGCTCAGAAATGAGGGGTGAGATAGACCCTTTCGGAAGCTTCATATCCCAGTCACCTAAGGCCCGTGTTAGGGATAAGACCCCGTTTAAGTACCCATTGTCTATATACCCGCCCGTTTCTTCAACACGTCTTTTCTCGATAGGGCAGATGGGCTTGTGGTCCCGGGACATCTCTATGGCGTCCCCTTTACGGCAGAGGACGGCTCTGCAGTCACCTGCGTTTGCTACCATCAAAATCCTGCCAAAATGAAGTGTGTTAGGAGGAATCTGAAATGATTAAGCTTGATAATTGATCAAAGTGAAAAATTGGGTATTGAACTAACCTTCCTAGGATTAGAGCGGTGAGAGCTGTTGTTCCTGAGGAGGTACTAACAGTAGAATCGTCAGCCAAGGCAAGATCAGACATGAGAAACGCTTTCTTTAGAGAGTTTTCAACCTCTTCTAAGAAAAGCTTGTCCACTTGAGATGCTTTGGGGAAATGGGAGTCTTCAAAGAATAACCTCATTACGTTATCCCTCATATAAGCTGCTGCTTCAGGTCCCCCGTGGCCATCAAAGACCTGCACAACAATTCAATCATAACTTTGTAAGCATGATGTATCCAATAATTAAACTGTGGATAAGAGAGCGAAAAGGATAGAAGTTTTTTTCAATTTCATACCCCATAGAAAGCACTGGGCTTGGGGCATTCAAAAAGAGAACCCAACTCTGTAGACAAATCATCTATCCTTATATGTTCATCTTCCATAGACTTCCTAGGCCCCATATCAGCAAAGCTTCCTGAACGAATGCTGGGGACAAAATCCAGGACAGTTGAGGCTTTAGAACTGTCTAGGGCATCATTCACATCCTGTAGAAAGGGAGAATAAAAATTGAATTGTTAGCCACATAACTTTAGCTGCTGCTCATCTATGATTTAACAAATTGAGAACTCCAAGATCTACAATCTAAATTATACAGTAGATAATAAAGCGGTATGCATCGTACTAGACCAAGAGAATTCAACCACGTTCAGACCGCAGCAAGTTCAATGGCTTAATATAATACAGCATGATCATTGACACATCTTGATGATTATGCAATCAACAAGAGGCCATCAGGGGATTTGAGGTATGAGAAAAGTGAGCAAACTGCAATAGCACATAAAAGAGATGGCAAGTTCAATTAGGTTCAGTTATAGGTCAAGAGCTATTCGATATCTAAACAAGAACTCTAGCAACTCTAGGATGGTGGCATAATGCCAAGTATCAAATTTCGAGTTTAAATCTGCACAAGATATGGACGCCTTAAACGTCGCCAATCGATCATAATACTATGAATTAACAGATAAGGGATGCCAAAGTGCTCTGTGATTCATAGCCCAGAACCTGTTCAAGCTAGAATCCAATTGTTTGCATTATTTGGTGATACTTGCAGAGTTTCATACTTGCACGGAGCCATATCCATAAAGCTATATATGATGCGCAAGATGCTCAATTGTGATTTTAGGTTTTTGTTCTGTGATAATAATGCATAAATTGTACACTTCACTAAGATTTTGATGGTGGTAAAACTAGGAAGGATGAAATTTGACAGGATCCAACTGATAGTACCTTCTTTGTTGATCAATCACAATTACGATTACAGCAATAAGCAATTGGATCTAATTTGACAGGATCCAACTGATAGTACCTTCTTTGTTGATCAATCACAATTAAGGTCTAATTGAATACTCAATTGGATCTTGGTAGCTCCAAATTGTAACATGAACAAAATTTCAGCCGTGATCTAGAAGAGAAACCCTAAGCCACGAAAACCATGATCTGAAAGCACAATGATTGCATAAAGCTACAAATAACTGAAAAGGGAAACCGAATGAATTCTCTGAGAGCACGCAAGAATCATCACAAAACATGTACAAACCGAATTATAAACCCCACAACCACAAACACAACGATCTCAGGCATAAGCATCCGGACAACTCGCTAATTGTTAGGATTCAAACTAGAGAACAAAATTCCCGAAATCTCACCTCCGGAGCTGAAGAGATAGAGAGCACGTCCAGAACAGGGAGCTTCAAAGGGCAAGCAATCTCCGCTTCTGCTCCCATCTTGTCTTCTTCTCCACCATACAAAACAATCATCTCGCAATATGCACAACGATCCGCTCCCAAAGAGCCAAAAACTGGATCGGAAAATTTTGTTTAGGGTTTTCGATCTGTGCTTCCTGTTTGTAGACAAGCAGAAATTAGGGTTTAGATCTATTCTCGGTAATCTATGTGGATCTCCTTATCAGAAATTGAGCTTCAGCCGATGAAAAGCGAGCGAGGACAAATCGAAATCGAAATCGGAATCGATATTTTGAGAAATAAAGGGCTTTTGGGGAATCAAGTTTTTTTTTTTTTTTTTTTTTTTTGAACCGGTGAAGATTAGGAACACGCTTTTAGGGCGGGTCACCTAGGGCATCCTTTCGGATGAGAGCATGAAGCTCGTGGTGGTTCCAAATGGTTTCCCATGAGAGACTGTGGCCCAGAAACGCAATTTTGTCAGCCACAGAATTATGAAGCCTACTCTCATGATAAAATCGTACTGACTCGAAGCCCCGTAGGGATACGAGAATGTCTGTTAGAATTCTTTCTATTTCCCATGGGCAACGAATTTCCCCCGCTAGGGCCTTTATGACAATGACGTTATCCCCTTCGATCTCTAGTTTCTTTACACCCAACTGCTTGGCCTTCATTACTCCGTCCCATAAAGCCATTGTCTCTGCCATCAACACTGACACTTTCCCAAATGTTCTGGCTGATCCACCAATTGGCTGCCCGTTTTCATCCCTTATAATCGAACCTCCTGCTGCATTTCCATTGCTGATCTTGGATCCATCGAAATTCAATTTAACATAGTGTTTAGGGGGTTTCTTCCACTTTCCCACTTTGTTTCGTGACTTCTCTATTGAACTCATCTTTTTGTTTAGGTCCTTCTCTTCATCCTCTTGCCAATCTTTCGCTTGCCTCCATTGAGTCAACTGGTGACGGATGTACAAACAAATGTCTTGTATATGGTCATTTGATTCTTCTTGGAAGAGTAATTTATTCCGCTGGTGCCAAATACTCCACCAAGCCACTACCAACTCCACCAATTCGTTTTTCTCTAATTTGCTCTTTAGATCATATAGTACATTTCGGGGGTTCCTTTGTGATGTGTTGCATTCTCTTAGCACTTTCTCCGTATTGACATTAAGTTTCTTCATTATTTCTCGCGTATGGGAACATTCTAACAACAAATGTATCGTGTCCTCATGTGTAGCGCTGCAGAAAGTGCATCCTTGAGGTATTGTGATTTGTTTTTCATTGAGTCTTTGCTTTGTAGGCAACCCATTCATATCAATTTTCCAGAGGAAATTCTTTACCTTTGGATATATATCCAACTTCCAAATCTAAGCATTAGGGCTTGGGGTCATAGTATGTTCTTTAGTTATTAAACTTATTGCTGAGTCTGTGGAATACCATCCGTTTCTGCTCGGAGCCCAGATCAGTTTATCTTCAATATCATTTATTGGGATAAGAATTCTTAGCATTTCTTGCAACAAATCATTGGGAACGACATGCTGCAATTCATTTACTTTCCATTTTTTATCGGCCGAAATAAATTGCTCCACTCTAATTTCCAGATCCATCATATCGTTCGCATGTATTTTGTCCATAAGTGGCTCACTTGAAAGCCATCTATCCTTCCAAAACTTGATGGTCTTGCCATTTCCTACTTGCCACTTTAAGCCTTCTTCAAAGTTTGGTCTTAATTTCATCAGTTGCTTCCACTGCCATGAGCTATTCTGCTTAACTTTATATTCTGTCAGTGTGGTTCCCCTTAAATATTTTTCTTTAATCACTTGTACCCAAATATTTGTTTGATCAGTAAGAATTTTCCATAAAAGCTTCATTTGCAGTGCCTTGTTAACACACTCCGCTTTTCTAATGCCCAGTCCTCCGTAAGCTTTTGGTTTACATATTCGGTCCCAACTAATAAGTGGCTTATGATGTCTATCTTTGTTCCAAAAGAACATTCTGTTTGTGACATCTATTTCATCACTAACATATTTTGGCAACATAAAACTTTGCATTATGTAGTTTGGCTTTGTGGATAAATTCGATCTAATTAACACTGTTCTCCCTTCCTGGGATAGCGTATTGGCCTTCCATTTTGTCAACTGTCGCTGGACATTTCCAATTGTGTCATGAAAGCTCTCTCTGTTTACTCTCCCATTAATGATTGGGCATCCTAAATATTTTTCTAGGTTCTCCATTGTGTTTATCCCCATTGTTTGTTTAATATTTTGTTTCTATTGATTTCTCACTTTCTTAGACGTATGGAAAGCTGATTTGTGATAATTCACCTTTTGACCTGTGGCTAAACAATACTCTTCAATAATCCTTTTCATTTGGTTGCAAGCATTCTGGTTTCCTTTTGCAAAGATGATAATGTCATCTGCAAACGCTAGAAAAGGAATTCTCATGCCACCTCTAGCTATCGGGAATCCTATTAGCGGTTTTGGGCCCTCGCTAGCCTTTTGGAGTTTCCTGGCAAGAATCTCTGCTCCGATTACAAACAAATATGGTGATAGCGGATCTCCTTGCTTGATTCCGCGTTCCGGTGTAAATGGTGCAGTCGGTCCATTGTTGACCAAAACAGAGAATGACACTGTGCATACACATTCACGGATCCATCCTACAAACTTATCATCAAAGCCAAATTGGTAGAGAATTCGGAGAAGAAATTCCCAGTCCACCCTATCATACGCTTTTTCCATATTCAATTTTACAGCCATCCATCCTTCCTTTGCTTGGCTACTTCTGAATGAATGAAATATTTCATGTGCTATTAGCACGTTGTCCTGGATTGCCCTTCCAGCTACAAATGCTCCTTGGAGTGGGTGAATAATTTTGGGCATTACCACCTTTAATCTTTCTGTTAAGATTTTTGCTATTATTTTATATATTGTTGTGCATAGACTAATAGGCCTGTAATGGTTCGTTGTCGATGGGTTGTCATTTTTCGGTAATAGCGAGATGAACGTATGGTTACTTTGTTTTAAAATCTTTCCAGAATGGAAAAATCCTTTTACTGCTTTAATGACTGTAGGCCCCACGATGTCCCAGTATTTCTTGTAGAATTCCGATGTCATACCATCTGGGCCCGGTGATTTGTCTGAACCAAGCCGGAATACACTCTTCTTTATTTCTTCATTTGTTACTGGCTTCGTTAGAATGTCATTGTCTTGATCCGTTATTTCCTTATCAATCAGTGCCAGATAATCTTCTAGCACGACGGTGTTTATCCCTTGTTTCCTATACCGCTTACAAAAATCATTTCTAATTTCTCGACAGATATTTTCCTCACCCACAATTTGGGTACCATCAGTCAACACAATTGTTCTTATGGTTTTATGATTTCTCCTTCCTGTTGCTATTTTATGAAAGTATCCTGAATTTGAGTCAGACAGTTTTACATGCTTAGTCTTCGCCCGTTGCTTCCAATATGCTCTATGGAACCGAAGGATGCACTCCTTCTTTTGCAAGAATCGAATCTGTTTTTGTATAAGAGCTGGTTGCGGTGATACAATAATCTTCTGTTGTAGTTCGAGGAGGGTGTCTTCAATTTCCCTTAGTTGTTCGAATGTATTACCGAATGTCTTCCTTTTCCATTGTTTCGTGTGTTCTTTTAGTAGCTGAGTTTTCTTCATGAGCTGAAACATGAATGACCCTTGATAACAGGCCCTCCATGTTTGCTTAACCACATTCCGATAATCTTTCCTCATGAGCCACATCTTTTCCATCTTGAAAGGTGCCGCTTTGATCATTCTGCTATTCGTAATGTCAACTGATATTTTGCAGTGGTCGGATGATGTGAATGCGTGATTATGGGTTCGGATTCCTGGGAACCATTGTAGGATAATATCGCTTACCAAAACTCTGTCCAGCTTTTCGTAGATGTTATCAATTTCCGTTTTGTTTTTTCGCCATGTGAACCTATTTCCGGAGGTAGGAATATCGCGCAGGTTGCAGGTGTCTTTCAGGTTTTGGAGTCGTTCAAATCGGTTGATCGAAGGTACACATCCTCCTTTTTTATCCCCTATCTCTTGAATTTCGTTTAGGTCTCCTATGACGACCATAGGCATTCCAATTTCAAGAGCGCAACCGGTAAATTCTGACCAAAAACTATCTTTCTTAGCCTCATTAGGCGGGGCGTATATAAAACAAAGCGCAAGTGCCCATCTTGTCAGAAGATTGACGTATTTCAAAATAATGTATCTAGGTTGGTGGGCTAGGATTTCAATACTCTCACTAGTGAGCTGGTGTGCTTTCCACATTACACATATTCCTCCGGCTCTGCCTTCTGCCGGGGACCAGACTATATTGTCAAACCCTGCTCGTCTCCATACCTGATCGCTCGGAAGTTTATCTGTTTTTGTTTCAACAATCGCCATAACTTGAATTTGTTCAATTTTACAAAATGAATCAATTTCTGGCCAGAAGGACTTCCTTCCTATTCCTCTGCTATTCCATGATGCAACTTTCATTTATAATTTATCATATAATTGAAGCCAACAGCTCCCCTAAGCTGATTACACTCTATGCATATTATGTCAAACCTTATTTCTATTTGTTTCCATTCTTTGCCTTCTCTCTTATACCTAAAAGACTCTTCTGTCGGGAAACTAAAGTCTTGCAGCCATCTACAAATGAGCATAAACCATAGCGAAGTACCTAACCTCATCCAATAGCGTCCACTCAAAATTTTAGTTAAACAATTAAATTCGTCACTAACCTCCGAATACAGGTTCATATTTCTTTTAACACAAAGCACAAATATTAGAGTTATCTCATATAAGATACGCTTACAAGGATTTTCCATAGGAAGATTACACCTTTTACAACAATCAATCACACGATACTTCATTAACCACCTTATTTTATACAAGTGGCTCACAACTCCCCTGAGTTGGTTGCAAAACGTGCTCATTAAACACAATCCTTTTTTATTTTTCTTCCCTAATTTTTCATTTGGTATTTCATTACGAGCTTGAGCTCTCAAGTGTCTATGTTGTATATTATTAAACAAACTGTACCTTATAGTAACAACTATATGCCAGTGCACGAAAGTTTCCTGATTTATTACACTAAGGGTTATAGTGTCTCTATTGTTCTGTTTACAAACTTGACTCTTGTTTTCTTCTATCAACACAAATCTACAACTTGTTTCGGCATACATCATTTTTACATAAGACGAACAAACAATTCTCCATGGATATTTAGAGTCTTGATGATCCTGTAGGGGTTGTAAATATCTCCCACTAAGACGATTTCTTACAATGCTTCCTCGAGTATAGTTCTCCGCCAATGTGTGGCTGACTTTGTCATGCAGCTTCATGAGTTCGCTTATGTCTAATTGTCGAGTCCAGCTTGCTAATTGCACTGCAACCTGCAATTCAACCAAACACATAGCCCAACCATCTTCATGAATATCTCTACAAATTTGTAGTATTTTCAATTCCTTAGTTTCCTTGCAATAAAATTGCCAGCTGATATAATAAAAATTCCTAGTACTAACTTTGGTCATTAGCAAGTTCATGAAAAACTTAGAATAGAGCCTATCATGCAATTTATACACCACCATTGTGCAAACAGAGGCTAAGTAATTGTAGAAACTTCCAATAAGCACTAAGTAAGTAACAATACTATACCAGGAATTAGTTTTTGCTCCTTGGCTACTTATCTTATAGTCTTTAATAGAGTTCAACATATATCTTCTATGGGGCAAAATCGTTCTATCCATAATCAGTTTGCAAAGTGATCTTATACTCAGATAGTCATTAACGTAACCATAAGTTAGCCTGCTCAAGCATTTCCTATCCATCCTCAAAGTGGTTAATCTCATCTGGCAAATGTCCCCAACCATTCTAACCAAATTAAAATGTATCCTACTGCCATTTTTCCTCATCTTTCTTATCCAATTCCAACAACCAGCTCCTAAGACTTTTGCAATATTTTCATAAAAGGCATAAGCTTGACGATCTAGCAAATTAAAACATTCTATGAGGTATCTAGTCCCAACATCATACAAATATAAATCTTTAAGGTGCAAACTGTTCGGAATGATCTCTAGTAGTCTCTCTAAGAAGACTAGCATGTCTATTATGGCCTTAATATTGCCTCTATCTTTCTTGGTTCCGAAATGGTCAGCCTCAAAAGGCTTCTTATTATTGCCACCCTTTAAGGTCTTATCGACCATGGTGGGAGTTGATTCAGACTTAACATAAGGGTTCATTGTACTTCCAAGTTGTTCTTTAGGGAGTTCCTTTATACGCACAAATTGCCTCCTCAATAGGGGGCTTCTTTTGAGGTTCTTCAAAAACTTGGGTTTTAACTTGTCAGATGGACTACAAGAGGGATCAACTCCCCAGAGTTCCGCTTTACAATCAAAGCACCAACACCCATAAATCATAGCATCCCAATCAAAGTACGCAAGAGAGGAAGAGAATAGAACCAACCTGATCGAAGTCAAATTTCGATGCCCATCATGGAACATCCAGAGGATCGTTCCATCTTCTACGAGAGAGTGAAACACTCTCACCTGGTCTGTGGATGGTGAGTGGAGCCGGGAAGTCCACTGAAGAGAAGCCCAGAACGCCTCCCCCAACATTCTCTGAGGGAACAACTTGAAGCAGTACGCTATCGCCTCCAACCCTAGATCCCGATTTGATTTTGGTTTCTTGATAAATAGCCCTAATCCTTTCTTGTACAGCCTTCTAGGAGTCGCTTGCTGCAACCCAGCAGCCTTAATCACCCTTGGAGATGAAGCTTTAACCAATCGTCGTTCTTCGAACCTTCGACTCCTTCGCTGAAAGCCGGAAACTCGGGGTGCCATAACTTTAATTGAAGACTTTGGAGTTCTTCGGGCTTCATTCGGAACAGATTGGCCAAGAAAAATCCTCAAGATTAAGCCAAAGAAAGCACTCAATCGGGATCTAGGGTTCTTAATTTGGGGCTTTTGGTACTGTAGATGGAGGGGGCTTTGGGGGAGAAGTTTCATCGGGGAATCAAGTTTGTTGATTTATATATGAACGAACGGAGGAACGAACGCCACCGCCCACATTGAAAGGAAGAGGAAGGGTGGAAGGAGAGAGTGACACGTGTCCTCAAATAGATCATGACGTATCTGTAAACTGTTTGGCTGTTATAGTGCCTTTGAGTTGGATATGACCCCTACATCAATTTTGGTGCATTTTAACTAAATTCAGTTATGATTGGCACATAACTGAGTTTCAGTTTTCTTTTCTTTTCTTTGGGTCTTTCGGGCGCACCCCCTTTGCGTAAGCCAGGGGTGCCCCCATCCTGACCCCCCAGATTCCCCGGAAGGGGAACTCCACTGGGTTATAAAGTAAAGTAAAGTATCTGTAAACTGTTTGGATCGCACACGCCAGTTGCCGATTCCCGGTTTCCGTCGCAGTTTCGCGCACACGTTGAATCGTCTGACTCGTTGATCGGGATGCCACGTGGCGTTTTGATTGAATCTGACGGTCGATGTTTATTCGCGCTCTACCGCCACAAGGAAACCGGGTCTGGGTTTGGTAAACTGACTTAACTCCTGTTTACCTGCTGATTCACCCTAATTTCGTTTTTTTTTATAGCATTAAGGTACCAACTCGTTGATAATTTCGTACAAGTTGTTGTGAGGTTTTTATAAATTCTTTGATAATTGGTCTTTCTAATTAGACGGGCCAGCTCTGTATATAAGTGTATACATTGGGAATACTGTATTAGGGAATGGGTTGACTTAGATTAACAGAATGATGTAGTCATTAGTGTATACTAATTTATAACGAAAGCCAAAAATGTACAATTTACGCATGCCATATGTATGATTGGTGCCACCCATACTTTTGTATTTAAAATAATCAAATATCAGATTTATAAACGCGTTGACTTTGCTTTTAAGATAGTTTGTTTTAATAGTGTTTTCAATTCTTCGTTAACACTCAAATGAACGAAGGATTAGAGAAATTCTTTAGAAAGATCGAGAAACTCTAGATGGGTCAATCTTCTTCGTTTGTTTTAATACATGCTTGGCTGCTAGATAGCGTTCCTATTTCATATTATTGTCACAAATAAAATGACTTACAACTTAAAACAATGGTACTAATGTATTGTCGCAACAATATATATTCATTTTTTGGTAAAGATTGTCGCAACAATATATATTCATAATTGTAAAGGGCCTTTAAATGGCTGATATATGTTTGGTAATAAATGACGGGACTTTAAATGTGGTGGAAAAGCATTTTATTGCATTATTGAACATATCTAGCATGAAGTGGTCGAAAGTCGGGACACGTACTACTAGTTCGAATAGAAATGTTATACCTGTATAAATTTCACTTCAACAAATTGAATTCAGCCAAAAGATATGCCATAAGTCGGTATAGAATTAGACACACACCAACTAACTAGTTAGATTAACGAGAATATTATGTTCAAACAAAAAACAATACTAAACATTTCCGCCTATGATTATGCAACTCGTTCATTTGCAATCAATCGTTAATAAATCACATGGAATGATAGACAATACTGTACACTTTTAGCAACGGCGCTGTTTCATTGCATATGATTACAATACACTTGCCTTACGTTGAATAAATTAATGTTAGGACCTTAGTGGCCAAGAAATACAAAAGTATAGTCTTTTAGGTCTTTTTTTTGGTAGAATAGTCTTTTAGGTCGGTAACATGAGGAATTCATGAGGATAGACTCCAAAAAGCGTAATTGGTCGAATTTGAACCACTCCATACATAATAAATTATAACAAAATTGAATTATGTTTGAAAATATCTTGTGCTTAATTTGACATGACTTTTTCTCTCCTTTTTCCAATCTCACTTTTGATGCCCTTCGTTCTTATCTTCTTGTTCTTCATGAGCTTATTAGGTCTTGTCCATTGAAAAAAAAAATCAAAGTTATTCATTCACCTCTGGCCTACCAGTTAAACTAGGCCCAGGCCCAAAATGCATACACAAATCTATGGATTAATTTGGGCCCATAGGGAAGATCTTTTTTTTTTTTTTTTTTGAGTAACCATAGGGAAGATCTTCAACTCATGTTATTTATACTGTCTATATTATAAAGTGGAGATAAAATTTTCACAGAAAATTGCGCCACGTGTCATATCTTTAATAAAATAATTAACCGAATCCTTGCATATATATAAAAACATTAATCACAATAGATTGATAAATATATATGATTTGATAAATAAAATTAGTTGGGCCCTCCTCTATATAAATTAGCTAGTTAGAATCTCATATAATCTTATCCCGTAAAAATTATCGAAAATTATGAATTATCACTAAAATTATGGATTATCCCTTACCAAGAATTAGTTGTAATCTTAAGATAAATATTATTATTTAATAAAACGTGATACTTAAGTAAAGAAATTTTTGAACTAATCCAACTTATTTATATTATCAATTGATTTACTATTGGTAAAAAAAACACTAATCATAATACAAAGATACATATATATGATCCTATATTTTTAACGTGATCATTGACGTCACATATCTAATTAAATTGAGTTTATAATCGCATTACCCGTACATGGTACGGGGGTTAAACTAATTTTTTTATTTTTGGACAAGAACATAGTGATATTGACATATAATTTGACCTTGTGGATTTAATTTTATGGCTTAATATTGTTTCCCTTCCTTTTAAAATCATATGAAGAAACCACTGGCCAAACCCAAACTGGCTACTTGTTACTTACTTCCTTCAATGTATCCTTCTATAAATTTAACTTTCATATATACTTCACATTTTAGCTTTATAACAATAGGTAATATTAATCAACTGTTGTGTTTTCGTACGTAAATGACATTTTACATACAACATAATTCGTTATGTGTAAAACACTAAAACATATGAATATGGTAGGAAGGATAAAATATGGTACTAAAACTTGGACATTCAAATTTGTATAGAACAAGGTTAAAATGATTCAAAAGGATTTGGGAGACCAAACCGGCCTAATAATAATATATTAATAAGGAAAAAGGAACTTTCCCTCCGTACACACACATAGTAAGGTTCGGATCTGGTAGAAATGATTTTTAGGATAGAAAATAAGAATAAATATTAACCGTTGATCACGCGTGGAAAAAAGGCCAAAAAAACTAGCACATGAATTATACGCGTTTTATACATGTTTTTTTTGTTTTTTTTTTGTTTTTTCCGTGTTTTCTTTTTTGGCTCTTTTCGCGTATTTTTCAGAAAACTCCTCGCGTGTCCAAAATTTGTTCAACTCTATGACCGATTTGTTCAACTCTTTGACCGATTTGTTCAACTCTATGATCAATTTGTTCATCCATATTTGTTCAACTCTATGGTCTGTTTGTGCACCTATGTCATATTGTATTGCAATTGAAGTTCGTATAATTTGTTTTGCTTTGACAATTTGTTCACCTTTATGGTTAATTTGTTCATCAATATTTGTTCAACTCTATTGCCAATTTGTTCAACTCTATGGTCAATATGTTCATCAATATTTGTTCAACTCTATGGTCAATTTGTTCATTCATATTTGTTTAGCTCTGTTGCCATTTTGTTCAATTTTATGGTCAATTTGTTCAATTTTATGGTCAATTTGTTCAACTTTATGGTCAATTTGTTCAATTTTATGGTCAATTTGTTCATCCATATTTGTTTAACTCTATTGCCAATTTGTTCAACTCTATGGTCAATTTGTCCATCCATATTTGTTCAACTTTATGGTCAATTTGTTCAACTCTATAGTCAATTTGTTCAACTCTGTAGTCAATTTGTTCATCAATACGTGTTCAATTATATTACCAATTTGTTCAACTCTATGGTCACTTTGTTCAACACTATGGTCAATTTGTTCATCAATACGTGTTCAACTCTATTGTCAATTTGTTCAACCGTATGGTCAATTTGTTCAACTCTATTACCAATTTGCTCAACTCTATGATCAATTTGTTCATCAATATTTGTTCAACTCTGGCTCTGTTCGGTAAAACTAACTGAAATCAAGCTGAAATGGTAACTGAAGCTTTTTGTAACTGAAGCTTATATTTCTAGCTGAAATTCGTAACTGATTTTAAAGGCTAACAATTTTTAGTAAGCTAATGGGTGTTCGGTAAAACAAGCTGATTGTTGATAAAAGTAGAGGGTAAAATGACGAAAAGGGTATTGAGGAGGGAGAAGACAGTAAGATGAGGGTATGGAACCACCTATATAAATTTGGAGAAAATGGGAATACGCTACCATAAGCTGGATAAACTACACATGAGGAACTTAAATTTGTAACAAAAACTAAGCTACTATAAGCTAGAATAAGCTATCATAATCTACTCCTGCCGAACACCTCCTTGCAAGCTTATATATTTCAATACGCTATCATAAGCTCCACTAAGCTCCAATAAGCTTTTGCCGAACACACACTCTATTGCCAATTTGTTCAACTCTATTGCCAATTTATTCAACTCTATGGTCAATTTGTTCATCCATATTTGTTCAACCAAATTGCCAATTTGTTTAATTCTATGGTCAATTTGTTCAACTCTATGGTCAATTTTTCATCAATATTTGTTCGACTCTATGGTCAATTTGTTCAACTCTATGGTCAATCCATATTTGCAAAAATGTCATCTATGTACGAGTACTTACAAGTGTAAGACACATGTGTTCACACAAAAACAAGCGAAGATCACACTGAACTCGTGAAAACTTTATTAAATTGTCCAAATATTGATTTCTTTATAATTAAGTTCATGCTTAGATTATAACAAACAAACATGATTGGTGCAAGGCATTGAATATTATGACCACAGTAAAAATAACCATAGGACCGTGGAAACACGCTAGGAAACAGGCTTGGCTAAAAGGTCGAAGTACTCTTGGAGTGGAGACTTTACAAACCGGGTCTCCCTCATATAGGTCAGGGGTGAGGAATCCATACGTTTTCATCAAGCAGTCGAAAGATGCAAATTAAGATTACATTGAAGAAAAATCAAATTACGATTACATAGAAAAAAAATGGGATGTGCATTGTGCATATATGATTGACTCAAATAGCAACAACATTCTCAACATAATCAAACTATAGCAACAACATTCTCAACATGATCAAATTCAAGCTTCCATGTACTACAACACAACCAACATACACTTACTATACTAAACAACAGATTTGGGCAGATTACCACTTAAAGCTGCAAATTAAATGTCAAGCCAACAGGTCATAAGACATCAAACTACAAGAATCTATGTCCTCCCTTCAATTCTTTCAAGCAAAGGAGCATTGTACACTACTATTTAAAACCTGACTACAACGCATAATAGTCCACAGATCCACAAACACAAGGAAAAATATCAACAAACAGCAAAATAAACAAAACGAATCAGAAATCTGAAGACCAAAGAAGTACACAATATATGATGCCATGACAATATTTGGAGAGAATATTTTGGGCAAAGAATTCTGATGATTGTTATTCACAATATGAGTATATATAGTTAAATAGGATATATCTTGGAGCCCAAGATAGGATAGCATACAAAACCGTATCTAGAAATATATCTTAGGTCTAATAAGGAGCTTGTTCAAGATCTTTTTGGTGTTGATTTTAGAGCATGTTTTAAAAAGGCTCAAAACATATACAGACTCCTGAACTTGTACGTTTTGGTCACTTAGACACCTCATTTTTGACACGGACCTATTGGACACCTATACTTGACAAACCTTTCCTATTAAGCACCTTTTGTGTGACGTGGCAATATGTGTGTATGGGACGTGCGCCACATCATTTTCTCCTTTTGTCATGTCACTTACACATAATGTAACGTCATATTTTTTTATAATAAAATAATATTTATTTAATTAAAATTTCGAAAATAAAATTTTATTTAAATAATAAATTTAATAATGGAATATTATTATTTAATTTATTACTAAATAATGAAATAATAGTATTTTATTGTTAAATTATCATTTAATAATAAATTTTTATTATTTAATTATTAAATCTATTATCTAATAACAAAATATTATTATTTTGAGTTGAGTCGGTTTCGGATCATAAAGGATCACGGGTTAAGAGTATCAAACTTTATACATTTTTTAATGATAAACTATGTTATAATTTCCAAAATAAATTTATATATGCTGAAATTATAATATATTTTATTATTAGATAATAAATTTAATAATAAAACAATCATATTTTATTGTTAAATGATAATTTAACAATAAAATAATAACATTTCATTATTTAGTAATAAATGTAATAGTACAATAATAATATTTCAGTATTTAGAAATAAAGTTAATAATAAAATAAAAATAATGTATTATCTAAATTATTATTTTTTAAAAAATTAAATAAATTTTATTATTTAAATAATATTTTAAAAATAATATTTTCATTATTAAAAAATATGACGTGGCGCCATGTGTAATTGACATGATAAAGGGGGAAAATGATGTGGCGCGCGTCCCATACACACACATTGCCACGTCACACAAGAAATCCTTAATATGTAAGGTTTGTCAAGTATAATTTTCAATAGGTCTGTTTCAAAGGTGAGGTACCTAAGTGACCAAAATGTACAAGATCAAGGGTATGTGTATGGTATGAGCCGTTTTAAATATCTTTCATTTCTATATATATATATATAAACAAAATGATGATGTTGATCCTCCGAAAACCTAGTCCGGATCACCTGTTGCTCTTGGCGTTTCATCCCCTATTGCTTTCCTAATATTGCTCCATGTGGAGATTTTTTTAAACCTAATTTAATAAAAGTTAATTAAAACAATTTTATCAAAGCTGAAAAAATTACGAAATCAAAAAAAATCTAGTCTTTCCTTAAACTTTTCTACATAACTAACCTTCTTCTCCCTTTATCTTGCCTACGTGCTAGCATCGGATATTCTTCATTGTTGTATGATGTATACTCAAAATTTTCTGTACAAGTAAGTAACTGTTAGTGATTGATTGTCATACCTACATCTACATGATCAACCTGATTTTTTTTTTCTCAATTTTGAGTGATATGAGCTCTTCAATATGGAGTCTAATTATTATCTATGATCATATTTACCGGCACTACTACACAAATAACTTTTTATCTCTAGGTATAATATCACCGATGTTAATTATCAGGGATAAAAAGAGATGAAAATAAAATTTTCTTTTTCTTTTAAGCTAATAAAATCAAATATCCCGGTTAATTTTTAACAAGCCAGGGATAATAAACTTTTAATACTTACAAGATCAAAACTAAATATTCCGGATGGTGATAAAATCTAACACGCCAGGGATAAAAGGTCCTACTAAATATCCCGGATAATGATAGAATGGAACACGCCAGGGATAAAAGGTCACATTAAATATCCCGAATTTTGTCCACGAGGGATATATACCTACAAGGTTAAAAATAAAAATAAAAAAACAAGCTAAATCCCACCTTTGCACCCGACAGTAAAAACTTAAACCTAAATTAGGGCTTCTTCGTCTCAACTGGAATTCTGGAAATCAATCCGGACGAACAAAGAATAGAGCGCGACAATCGCTCCGGCGGTGAGGGCTCCCGTTCGGTGAGAGCTTCTGTCCAGCGAACTAGCGAAGTCGTCCGTCCAGTGCGTCCGGTGAGGGCGTCTCCTCTCCCTTCATCTTCGAGTCGATTGGAACTCAATCCCGACGAACACCTCGGCCTCTTCTCACAGTCCGTCCGGTGAGCTTAATCCCGGAAACCTCCATTGTTTTTACCAAGAATCGATCGATAGAGAAGGCAGAAATCGCCATGTTTCGAGCTCAGTTGCTGAAGAGAATCCCTCGGATCAAGTTCCCTCAGAGGCATCCGATGCCCCCGCCGGTATAATTCCTCTTTTCTCTCTTCTAATTGCGTCATAATCATATTTCTGGTCGAAAATTCGAGAATGATGTTGCAATTGAATGATAGGATGATGATAACGTTAGGTTTTTGCTGAGAGATTGGATGTTGAGGATTTTTAGACAGGGCCATTGCTTTCGCCCATTCGAATTTATGAATTGATAGAATGTCCTGTTGTGAAGAACAAATTAGAATCCAAATGATAAAATGTAGTTTATTATTGTTTATTGCAGATCAGCCATCGGTAGCTGATGAGGCTTTGAGGTCGTTCATATCTAGGGCTGCTTCTAGATCATCTTCTTCTCTGTCTGCTTCTGGAAAGGCATCTGTACAGCGCAAACGGAGGCCTGTTTGAAGCGAGATAGAGGCTATACTGGTAAAATGCACACAAAATTGAATTCTCTCTTTGTGAAACTCAGCCAGTTCAATTTGTTAACTGTGCTTGATATCAATGTTTTGTCATCTTCTTTAATATTGCAGTTGGGTGGATGCATCTAATGTCATGAGAAGAAAGGTAGCTAATGCAAGGATTGAACCGTCTTAGCATGTTTTTTGGTGATTTATGTTTGGGTTCTTCTTCTTCTGAAGATAAGTGTTCTTTCTTTCATAAACAGAATGCATAGCAAGAAGTATTTGGAGTGAAAAAAGTGAGATGAAAATTGGTTAACTCATTGGATTTTTTTGGTTTTGTTTGCACTTCTAACAATTGATGCTAACAGTTTAGGCAGTGCCTAAACGAGTGAAAATCCCAATTTTTATTACGGGTGATATAGTTTCAGTTAATTCCTGATTTGAGCTCTTGCACTACTTTTGTGATTTGTGGTTGATGTAGGGAATCAATAATTTTTCGTTAGATGAATCTTTGTAGCATAAGTTATTCATCATTCATATGATATGTCTAAAGGTTGCATAAGTTGGAATTAAAAAAACTCATTTAGATCTGTTACAGAGGAAATTAAAGAAACTGGATGATGGTACTATTGCAAATTAACTCAAACATTCTTAGCAAAAATGAAAATCAGAAACAGCCAAAGAATCACAATTAAACTATGCAAACTTTTAACAGTAAAATCTGAGAACTGTTTATGACTATCATCTTATTATTTGTGGATAGTGCAACTTCCAAATGATGAGATTAGAGTTTCTTCCCTTGCATTCTTTGATTTTTTTGGTTTCTTCTTTTGTATAATGGACACACTTTGGTGAAATTTGAAAAAAAAAAAAAGGGAAGCACTTGAAATGTCAAAAAGTGAGGCAGTGCCTTTAAGAGTGCAAACCTGAATTTGATTTCTGGTAAGTCAAATTGATTGAGCTCAGAATTGTTTCCTCTGACAAAATTTGAATTGCTTTTCTGGGTTATAGCTGGTGTTTTATTTTTGTGCCTTGTTGAGTTTTTTTCTTCTTTTGCGTATTGCTTTCTAACATACCTTCTCTTGTTCTAGGTTGCCACTGCAGGGTATGAGAATGATCATACTACAACTATTGATATCCTGAGAAGAGTGAGATCTACAAATGGATTAGTAGTTGCTATTATTCTAAGGCCGTTTGACTTTGAAGGACGTAGACGACAGGATGAGGTAAGACTACATTTCATTCGATTACCCCAGTTTCTGTTAGATGTTATTAGTGGGTTTTTTCTAATATGTTTTTTTTTACATTCATTAAGTTCTAGGTTGGGTTTTTATGCAAGGGTAAAGTTAGTGTGCCATATATATCTATTGAATGATTTTTAACGGGTTCTCTTTTTTGTGTTGATTAGAAATTCTATTGGCTTTCTAGTGATTATTATGTAAGCATCTTCTTTTTGAACTTCTGTTCATTTTAGAATTTAGACTATAGAACAACCTATGGTTTAAGCCACTTTAGGCCTTAACTTTTCATATTTATTACTGTAGTTCTTTCCATGATGACATGAGATAGACATGAATTTAATCCTGCATGTACAATGCAATTTACAGGTTGGAACTTTACTCCAGAACCATCCTAATGCTACAAAGCTACATGGGTATGGAGCTGAGGGCGGAGTGCACCATGTTCTTGAGTACTCAGAGCTAGGAAGCTTGGCTTCTCTTTTACATGGTTAGCCTGAAGCACATTGCTTTGGCTTCTCTTTTACAATTGCAAGTAGAATAATGATCAAATCTTTTTTAGTTAGATATTTCTGTGTGGAGAGTAGCTTGTGGATATCTCAGATTTTCACTTATTGGTTGTCCTCATAAATTTTCACTTATTAAGATGTGATGTATATCTTTTGATTTGGTGTATTCTTATATATAAGAGAATAAAATGTAGTATTTTCTTTTGCTATATGTACAAAACGAATGCTATTTTTTTTTTGAAAAAAACAACTCTAATATCCCGGGTATAAAAATTCACGTCAGCGATATTAGAGCAGTTTTTCATGAGAGAAAACGACTCTAATATCCCTGGCGTGTTTGCAAATATCAGGGATATTAGGTTGTTTCTTACATTGCAGGAAGTAGATCTAATATCCCTGGCTTGTTTTTTATGTAAGGGATATTAGGTCTATTATACCCTCAGCATTTATCCCGTGCCCACTTTTACCTATATCAGGGATATATATTAAAAAACGCCAGGGATAAAATGCTATTTGTGTACTAGTGCGGGTAAACCATTGCTACTTGTCTTTGGAAATATATGATTTGTATAATAGTGTTCAATAAGAATAATACTAATTTGTACTGTTCGAGTTTCGTCGATTCTTGTGTTGTTTCAAACCATTGATTTTCACTAATTCTATATGTAGGCAATATCATCAAACGCTTCGATCCAGGTTACAGTTGTATGTAGAATAATCCAGGTTACAATCTACTTGTTCCTAATCCAGGTTAATTACAGTTAAATGGCTTCGATCGTGTAGGTATAGCCGTATAGAGTAAGAATCAAACGCTTACAGGTGAATGGCAGCAAGAGAGAGGGAGAAGAAGGTTAGGTAGAAAATATTAGATTTTTTTATTTAGTAATTATTTTTTGTTTTGATAAAACTGTTTACATAACTTAATTAAATTATATTTTAAAAAATCCCCACGTGGAGCAAAGGAATAGGGAATGAAACACAAAGTGCAATAGGTGATCCAGCCTCCCAAAAACCTTGTGCAAAATTTGTCAAATCTAGAGTTAGGTCAGAGTTCTCTTTCAGTTTTTGACGGAGAAGTACTGCCTCATCACTATTAATTTAACTCGTCTCTTCAAGATTCATATGTATAATAAGAGAAAAATCCCACAATAATCCTCTTTTCAATTATCAATTCCAAAAATATACCCCTATCTAATACTATTTTCAAAAATATATCTTTTTATTGGAAATACCAAAACACCCCTATTAAAGAAGTAAGAATAAACACACATCAATTTAACAACTCTCATCCAAAATACGTATTACAAAGAAGCTTTCCAACGCATTCCGGTGACTACCAAAGCACCACCCAATCATCATTAACGCACCACCAACGACAACGATGCCGATCACAAGATATGTATTGTACACAAAATTTACTCTATATAAATTAATGTAATACTTAAATAAACTAAACTAAATCTACATAAATCTTATCTAGATACATTTAATGTAACAATTTAACATACATAAATTATTCTACATAAAATTTACTATAACAAGATCCTAACACATATTATGCAACAGAATCTTAACAACTTTAATTTACATAAAATCTAATCTACATAAAATTAATGTAACAATTAATGTAACAAATACACAAAATTACTCTACATAAATTAATGTAATACTTAAATAAACTAGACGAAATCTACATAAATCTCATTTACATAAATTTAACGTAACAGTTTAACATGCATAAATTATTCTACATCAAATTTAGTGTAACAAGATCCTAACAAATATTATGCAACAGAATCTTAACAACTTTCATTTACATAAAATCTAATCTACATAAAATTAATGTAACACATACACAAAATTAATCTACATAAATTAATGTAATACTTAAATAAACTAGACTAATCTACACAAATCTTATCTACATATATTTCATGTAACAATTTAACCTACATAAACTATTATGCATAAAACTTAATGTAACAAGATCCTAGCAAATATTATGTAACAAAATCTTAACAACTTTAATTTACATAAAATCTAATCTACATAAAATTAATGTAACACATACACAAAATTAATCCACATAAATTAATGTAATACTTAAATAAACTAGACTAAATCTACATAAATTGTATCTACATACATTTCATGTAACAATTTAACCTACATAAACTATTATACATAAAATTTAATGTAACAAGATCCTAGCAAATATTATGCAACAAAATCTTAACAACTTTCATTTACATAAAATCTAATCTACATAATTTTTAATGTAACAAACCCTAGAAAAATTAATGTAACATACCAAAGTTGCGAATACAGGTCTACGCAATTCGACCTAGGAGGTGGAGGGGTGGCCGACAGGGGGTTGGTGCGGCCGGCGGGAGGGTGGTGGCCGGCGGGAGGATGGTGGCCGGCGTAGATGCGTAGATCTGGGCAAGGCTATGACGGCGGTAAGGATGCAACGGTAGGGCGGCGACCGGCAGGAGGGCGGCGGCCGGCGGGAGGATGGTGGCCGACAGATGGAAGGTGGCCGACGGGAGGAAGATTGCAGGACTAGAATTATGTAAAAATTGTAGAAAGGAGGTTTGTAAATTTACGTAAATTGATTCTAGAGGGCAATTTTAATTTGTCCAATTTTATGTAATAGGTTATTATTGTCCAATCTATTGTCTAGGAGTATATTATTGGAATTCATTAATGAAAATAGGTTATTGGCGTCTTTAACCCTACAAAGTCAAGCAAGCAAATTAACATAGTTTGTAGGTAGAATTTTAATTAAATTGGAGGCTTTTATTGAAAGGAAAAATAGTTTGTAATATTCTTAGGGGAAATGAAGGAAAGAAGACCATCTCTCAATCCAAAAGCCTCTCCAACTGATGCACAAAGCTGTCGACATAACCACCCATGAAGCCCGGGCTCCCCAACACCTCCCTCCACTTAGCATGGTTCGCCCTGATCAACTTCCCCACCTCGCTCTCCTTATCCATGGCTTCCTTCACAGCCTTACACACGCTCTCCTTGGAAACCCGCCCGCTCTCGTCGTCCTTGTCTACCGACTTGGTCAATCAGCTGTGGAACCAATACTATCTGGGCTGTTCCCATCAGCGCCTCCCACATCGACCCGAACCCACAATGGCTCACAAAGCACCCAACCGAGGGATGGTTGAGTATGAGCGGCTGCTGGACCCACCCGCCATGAACCACCCCCTTCCCCCCCACCCGCTCTTCAGGTAACGCCTCCTCTATCGCCGAGCATCCTGCAGGCGGCTTAAGTGCAAGAAAGAACGGATAACCGGCTAGCTCGAACCCCAAGAGCAACTCCTGAAACTGGTCCTTGTCAAGGGCGAACTGGCTCCCAAATGAGCAGTAAACCACTGAGCCCGGTGCGTGGGCTCCGAGCCAGCTCGAGCTT
Source organism: Polygonum aviculare (assembly GCA_934048045.1). Lineage (NCBI taxonomy): Eukaryota > Viridiplantae > Streptophyta > Magnoliopsida > Caryophyllales > Polygonaceae > Polygonum > Polygonum aviculare. The sequence continues at coordinate 25,805,537 of OW204032.1, forward strand.
GGCTCCAAGGAGGAGTTGGGCCTTGCTTGGCAGGAGGAAGGAGATTTTGTGGCCTCTTTCGGCCAGCTCGTTCGAGAGGTGGAGGTAGGGAGTCATGTGACCCAGGGCGAGCCATGGGAACATGAGGATGTGCAGCTTCGAAGAGCTTCTCATGGGCTCGTGATCCGCCATTCTAGCTACCTCGTCTTCCTTCTATTTAGAGCAACCACAGGAGGTTACTTTTTTTAGAGTATATCCATGTACTTGTCAATGCATCCATATATATCATGTTTTCTAATTCATATCGATCTACTCGTCAATGCAATCATATATGGATGCAACCTACTACATGTGCATGCAACTTATTTATGGCATTATATTCATATCATTAATCTCATTTGAGTGAAGTCTGCCCATATATATGCCCCTCACCATTTATGGCATTATATTATTATTACCCACTTAACTATCCTCGATGACCTCTAGATATATTTTACTTTGAGCCTGTCCATATCGGAAGCATTGTAGTGCAAAACTAGTACACTTCTCCGCGCCTTGCGCAGATTTTATAAGTTTTTTTTATATATAATAACACTACTCAAACAATTTTATACTATATAATATGTATAATAAATAAATTGCTAATTGAACTACTTTTACAAATATTTTGATATTATAAATTGTTATTTATATCAATACAAAATTTTGTAAATTTTATGTTTGGTAGTGTTAGTTTTTTTATTAATCTTAAATTTTATACAGACAAATTTGTTTTTCTTTACATTTTGTATTATATAATGTTAACTATTATTATTACTATGTAGTCTTGATGTAAATTGATGTATACTGATTGATTGTACATTTGTATTTCAGTTGTGATATTATATCTGTTATCTATGATTTATTACATATATACAAAAAAATGTTATTATTATTATTTAAATCCTAAGCCGTCGTAACAAAATGATATAATATAATAGAAATTTGTATCTTTTTCTAAGAAAAATGATCCATATAAAATGTTATACCAGTTTTTAATATTAAAAATTGTAAGTAGGTAGCAAAGGAAAATCTTGATGTGTAGGAATATCTTAGTTACATACTTACATGTGTGATCATATGATTCGTATCTTAGTTAAGGTGATATCCACATTTTTTGTGATTTTCCATGACCCAAAGATTCGTATTCAAATATATTATTTTTAAAAAGTTATCAATATTTTTTTTGATTTTAGCTAAAATTCCCCTAACATTAGAAACACAATTGATTATATTTTTTGTCTAAAAACACCCTTAAAGTAAGTTGAATGATTTGGGTATATAGCATTTGGAAAATGTCATATAGTAAGAAAATACAATAATATGTCATATTTGCACACATGGCATAACCCCTCTCTCCACTAGTTGACCGATCGTTGACCGACGTTGACCGGTCATTGACCGGCCGTTGACCGGCATTGACTGTCATCAATTGTCACCACAAGTGACAATATTTACAGCTAATTGTCAACACAAGTGACAATATTTACAACTAATTATCAACACAAGTGACAATATTCACACCTAATTGTCAACACAAGTGACAATATTTACAGCTAATTGTCAACACAAGTGACAATATTCACAGCTAATTGTCAACACAAGTGACAATATTCATAGCTAATTGTCAACACAAGTGACAATATTTACAACTAATTATCAACACAAGTGACAATATTCACACCTAATTGTCAACACAAGTGACAATATTTACAGCTAATTGTCAACACAAGTGACAATATTCACAGCTAATTGTCAACACAAGTGACAATATTTACAGTTAATTGTCAACATAAGTGACAATATTCACACCTAATTATCAACACAAGTGACAATATTCAGCAATTATTCACACACTCAATTGTCATCACAAGTGACAAAATTCAACAATTAACTAGAAGATTATAGTAACCACACCGAATAAGTATAGCTAAAACAAGACTTATACACACAACTCCAAATTATCATCATAAGTGACAATATATATCATCACCAATGTTATCAAAGGGTCTTCTTGAGAACACCTAATTGTCATCACAAGTGACAATATTCAACAATTAACTAGAAGATTATAGTAATTACACCGAATAAGTGTAGCTAAAACAAAACTTATGCACAAGTGACAAAACGATTATCATCACAAGTGACAAAATGATTTTTAATAAAATCCATTGTCATCACTATATTATAAAAAAAAACACTAAATTATCATCACAAGTGAAAAAACGAAGTATCATCACATAATCAATCAAGTACCAACTTAAATTATTATCACAAGTGACAAAACGAATTGTCATCACCTTACAATCTAACTAGCAAATAATCACATAAGACAACCACAAACACAATCTAATTGCAAAACCACTAACTAGTTTAGCCAAACACATTACAAACTTATAATCTAATTGTAAAATCAAAAAATCAAAGAATTGCATTAGCCAGACAAGTAGGCCTATGCGGTATGCTCCATTTTAGGTCAAAACTCAAGGAAAGTCAATATGTAAATATGCTGTTTAGAAACAATGAAACTAAAATCCTAAATCCAAACATATATCCATTCAAAGTTCAATCTGAAACTCAGAAATTAGAAGCATTCATAAACAGTAGGTAAACATGGAGTAACGAACATCAGAAACATCCCTAATAAGCAAACAATTTATCAAATCGTCTCAAAATTATAGTTGCTCACTTGGTCCAACTTGACGTCGGTCCGTTCATCATCTCGACAATTGTTGGCCTTGCTCCCATTGCTTCCTCCGGCGTCCTCGAACTCAGACCTGACCGGTCGTCCATGGCTTGCATCGGAGAGGAAATCGGAGGCAAGTTCAGATCCGTTGGCGGTGGCGTAGCAGTGGGACAGCGACGGCGGCGAGGAAGGCCGGAGATGGTCAATTGAACCCTAGATCAGTCGGTAGCACCGATGCTTCGTCACCAAAATCATCAATTGAACCATAGCTCAGATCCAAGTGGCTCCATCAATGAGATCGAATAGGAGCGTTAGTTGAATCCTAGCACCAGAAAAGGGAGGACGAGATGGGGGATTTGGTGTCGGGAGGATGAGGAGAACCAATGAAGAAGAGAGCAACGGAAGAACGAGGCGAGAACGATGGATGAAGATTTTAAGTTCTGTTTTTTTTATTTCTTTATATATGGGCCAAAGATGCCAAAGATGCAAAATGGGAGAAAATGACCCAAACACAAAAAACGGGGGCCAAACCATGCCGCTCTATCCAAATTGTTCAAGTAAGTTCTTTTCAAGAAATGAAAAATGTTAAAATTTTTTGTCATATTAATGTATCATGAGGATAAAGGTTGTCTAGATTCATTTTCATTCCGATCCATTTACACTTTCAAAGATTGTAACCAAATGGGTCAAAATATATGCTCAAACAAAAAACAATACTAACCATTTCCGCCTATGATCATGCACCTCGTTTATTTGCAGTCAATCGTTAATCACATAGAATGATAAACAATCTGAACAAATAGAAATATAGAATGATAAACAATACTATACACTTTTAGCAACGGCTCTGTTTCATTGCATATAAATATAATAATACACTTGCCTCAAGTTGAATAAATTAAAGTTAGGACCTTAGTGCCCAAGAAAAACTAAGTCTTTTAGGTCTTTTTTATTTGACGGAATTAATTATTTTGGTAGAAAAGTCTTTTAGGTCGGTAACATGAATTCATGAGGATAGACTCCAAAAAGCGTAATTGGTCGAATTTGAACCATTCCATACATAATAAATTATACAGTAACAAAATTGAATTATGTTTGAAAATATCTTGTGCTTAATTTGACATGACTTTTTCTCTGCTTTTCCAATCTCACTTTTGATGCCATTCGTTCTTATCTTCTTGTGAGCTTATTAGGGCTTGTCCATCGAAAAAAAAAATCAAAGTTATTCATTCACCCCTGGCCTACCAGTTAAACCAGGCCCAGACCAGGCCCAAATCTATGGATTGATTTGGGCCAACGGCGAAGATCTTCAGCTCATATTATTATTATCATTATTATTTTGACACAAAAAAAAACATATTGCGAGTTTGCGACTCGTGATATTGACATATAATTTGAGCCTTGTGTATTTTAAGACTTAATAGTGTATTAGTGTTTCCCCTTCTTTGAAAATCATATGAAGAAACCACTGACCAAAGCCAAACAGGCTACTTGTTACTTGTTTGCTTTAATATATCATCCTTTAACTTCAACTTTAATACTGTACCTCACATTTTAGCTTCATAGTTACAATACTTAATATTAATTAACTGTTGTGTTTTCGTACGTAAATGACATTTTACATACAACATAATTCGTTAGGCGTGAAACATATGGTACTAAAACTTGGACATTCAAATTTGTATAGAACAAGGCTAAAATGATTAAAAAGGATTTGGGAGCCCAGACCGGCCTAATAATAACAAGCCCTTCTTTTCCATGATTTAGGGCTTGTAGTTTTGCAGGCTCACCTAATTATAATTAATATTAAGGTCAAGATTAGGTTGTCCTAACAGTATTATGGAGTATATACTATTGTTAGAGCCCTACATATAAGTATCAATATAATCAATACATATATAGGGAATCATCATTATTTTCGTGCAGCTAGCTAGGGCTGGGCAAAAATAACCGGATACTGGTTAACCGACCGTTTAACCGGTATCCGAAAGCTTTTTCCGGTTAACCGTGACGAGAATAACCGGAAAACCGGTTATGGTTAACCGACCGGTTTTTTAAACGGGTTAACGGTTCGGTAATGGTTAGTCATATATTTTCAACCGGTTAACCGTTAAACCGTTTAATAAAATATTAATATATATTTTTGAAAAAAATAATATAAATATGTTAATTTGATTGTATTAGGCTTTTTTAATAAAAGATATATTCTACATTTGCATAAAATAAAAGATATATTCTATACTTTCTTTTCTCTGAATACCTGGTTAGTCATATATTTTTTTTAAAAAAGAGTCGGCGTTTAGTACTGGAGGTCATGTGCTTGATTCTTTTCGAGCTTCTCTGGCGCCTAAAATGGTGGAGGCTCTAGTTTGTGGTCAAGATTGGATGCATACTTCGCGTACTCATTTTCCAGTCGATGAGAACCTACTTGAATTAGAGGCTATGGCTTTGGAAGAAGGTTAGTGTATTATATCTTGCTTTCTTTTCTTTTCTTATTTATATTGTCTAACTCACTATTTTGTTGTGTTACTGTTTATAACTTTTAGGCATGAGAAAGTTGATGTTAGAGCAACCGTTAATTGAAATCGATGAGGCTATGGAAGAATTAACCGTCGATTGAAATCGATGAGGCTATGGAAGAATGAAGAAATATGTATTAGTGTTTTGGGATTGAGTTATGTATTTTGATCTTAGTGATTCCACTGAACAAACTCTATGTGATTCGATCGATGCTTTGATATGTAATCCAATTATGTATTTCAACAATGTATTCGACTACGTGTTTTGATTATATATTTCGATATTTATCGGTTAAAATGCATGTATTAAAAATGAATAATTTCACTTTCAAATAGTGGTTAACCGACTAACCGACCGGTTTTCATGGTTAACCGATATCGGTTAACCGTTTCTTAATGGTTCGGTAATGGTTATCATAATTTAGTAACCGAATATCCGGTTAACCGATATCCGGTTAACCGAACTTCCGGTTACCCGTCCGTGCCCACCCCTACAGCTAGCTAGCTGGACGTGTTATACGATACAAATAATGTGCACACATCATGTCACATGACATATCATTTAGTAGAGATGTAATTAGTTGTTTGATCTCATGTATTATAAGTACGTAGACATGTATTTTCTTTTGGTCGAGTTTTAGTAGACATGTATTATTGTTACTTCTTACGTACAATATGCAATTCACCGGCTATATTATTATATACTCATTTGGTAATGAAAATAGATACTATTATTCAACTGACATATGCATGTGTAACAGATCGTAGGATTATATACTTAATACGGACATTGAAATTTAAAATAAGTAGGTAATATATAAGTAGGTATTAATTAAGTTGATTACTTCTTTTGTTCAATCTTTTTAACATAGACTACAAAAAAAATAATCTTACATTAGCTATAACAAGTACTATAACTAAGCCAATTGTAGTTTTTTTTGCGGGCCCTAAAATAAAATTTTGAGGGCGACATTATTATCATAATATAATTGAAAAACACTATACAAATGATTAAAAAAAAAGATGCAAAATTGTGGGTTTTCAATGCTATGGGTGGCAAATGCCGGCCACCCACCATTTCCATAGAATTATCAAACAAAAGTCATCATCCATCAGTCTTATCTTTCAAATGCTCTGTTCTAAGTCTAAGTTTTGATTCTTGAAAACAAACTAAAATTCAAAGACCCAAAAAAACCAAGAAATTAAGAAGAGGAAAACAATGTGTTAATACGAATATAAAAGTAGGTAATTAAAAGCTTGGGGTTTGAACGGTCAAAAAGAAGGCCTTGAAAAAAGGGAATTAAATAAGAGGGGGAAGGCTTGTCTCCTTTGACTGTACACCAAGTCCAACACCACAAAAGCCCTTCCTTCTTCTTCCTCCCTCTCTCTCTCGCTCTTCTTCAAAAGCCAGATCATTCGCATTCATGATTTGATTCCGTTGCCAGTCTCGATCTGCCAGCTGCTGCTTTCTGGTATGATCTCCCTCTTCCCTGTCAATATCGATCCATTAATTTCTCGCCATTTGTTCGGTTGGTTGCGTTGTCTAGGGTTTATGTTTTTCTGATTTGCGTTTATAAGATTCCGGATTCCGTGTCTCTCCTAATCATTCTGAGTTTTTGTTTGTGCGAATTGATCTTAAGCTTGAAGGTGAGCTTTTCTGTAGTTTTGTTTGATTATTTCGCTTCCGGATTTGTTTCCTCCCTCAATTTCTCGAATCAAAGGTTTTGTTTTTTTTTGCTGTAAGTTTTCTGCCAGATCTCAAAATTTCCTGTATGTTTCGTGTTGGAGGAGGGAGTGAGGTTTTTGTTGTTGTTGTTGTTGTAATTCAGGTTTCTGTTGTTACTTGTTAGCCTAGCCTAATTATTCACTTCCCACAAAAGCTGTTCTTTCCTTCTATTTCCCGCTTCCATTAGCTGTATTATGTTGAATTAGCCGTATTGCATACATCAGACTTCATAGACCTGGATGGAGTAGTTAAAAGAATAAAGCTTCTTTAATGTTTCTGAAGTTGAACCCAATTTTCTAACTTAATAGCTCTGTTTCAAGCTGTCTCAGAGAGGTTTATTTATATCACAGGACAAGAATTTCCTTTCGTGTTGACCTCCTGTTGCGATTTTTGTTTTGGATAGGAAAGGCATTGCTCTATATGGTGTTGTTGAGTTTTGCTCTTGAATCTTGATGTCCTGTCTGATGTTGTGTTTTACCTTTTTTCCAGGTGTTTAATCTAGAGCCTTTCCCGTGGGACGACGAGACGAGTCCATTGGACAAACTTTGACTTCTTTTGCTGTAATTTAGTCGACTTGCGGTTTTCAAAGTGATTTCTGTTCGTAGATAGAGTGGGTGAATGACTACAGTAGGAGTTATTCCCGCTTCTCGGTTCAAAGAACCTAGTGGGAATACTGCGATGGATAAGTTGCCTTTAGAGATGAATGACATGAAAATTAGGGATGATAAGGTAAGATTGCTGTTGCATTAGATCTGGTTTTATTCTGAAGTTTGCTTTGGTTTCTGGCTTTGATGTTAAATTGGATCTTTTGTTGCAGGATATGGAACCAACCGTTGTTGATGGTACAGGGACTGAGACAGGTCATATAATTGTAACAACCATTGGTGGTCGTGATGGACAACCAAAGCAGGTAACTTTGTCTTGTTTTGTACTGCCAAAGCTGTTGTTTTATTCCTAGTAGTAAAGTAACGTGTTTAGTTCTATGATACTGATGTGTCCTAGTTTTATTACAGACAATCAGCTATATGGCTGAACGTGTTGTTGGACAAGGGTCGTTTGGAGTAGTATTTCAGGTGCGGTGGTTCGTACTTTCTGTATTGATCTCTATATGGTCCTGCTTGAGGCACATGTGTTAGTTTGGAATGAGATCCAACTGGTTTAAATTTCCTCTTATGCAGGCAAAGTGCCTAGAGACAGGTGAAACTGTTGCTATAAAGAAAGTCTTGCAAGACAAGAGGTACAAGAACAGGGAGCTGCAAACCATGCGCATCCTTGATCACCCAAATGTTGTGGCTTTGAAGCACTGTTTCTTTTCAACTACTGATAAGAAGGAGCTCTATCTGAACCTGGTACTTGAATATGTTCCCGAGACTGTTCATCGGGTGATCAGACACTACAGTAAGATGAACCAAAGGATGCCTTTGATATATGTAAAGCTGTATGCATACCAGGTATATATGCTTAGCTTTACATATAATACTGGGGGTTTGCTTTTGGTTTTGGAGATTTGTTTTAACTATAGTTTTGACGTTGACAGATATGCAGAGCACTGGCTTACATCCATGGAACTATAGGAGTCTGTCACAGGGATATAAAACCACAAAATTTGCTGGTATATATCCGTTACCCATAAATTTATCTCAAGTTCTATATCATGAGAGTTTAACCTTCTAATTCAGTTTGTTATTTGTACTTTTTCTCTGATAAATGGCAATTGCACTTCAACATGAAAGTTGTAGGTTGTATGTCAATTTTATCAGCTAATTCTTACATGTCTACTTATTTGTTGCATGGTGCAGGTGAACCCCCACACCCATCAATTGAAAATATGTGATTTTGGGAGCGCAAAAGTCTTGGTGTGTGATTGAAATCTTGAATTCAGTATTGGATTTCTTTACTTATTTGGCGGTATCTTGGAATTTTATTGTACTAATTTTGAAGTTTTTTAAAATTTCAGGTAAAAGGAGAGCCAAATATATCTTACATCTGTTCAAGGTACTATAGGGCACCAGAGCTTATATTTGGTGCCACTGAGTACACCACAGCAATTGACATCTGGTCTGCTGGTTGTGTTCTTGCTGAGCTAATGCTTGGACAGGTACTCATTACTTATAATTTATTTTTATTTCTTCCACTTATTTTGTCACTGTTATTGTTGTGTATCTGATAGATTATTTTCCTTCCTTCCAGCCGCTCTTCCCAGGTGAAAGTGGAGTTGATCAGCTTGTTGAGATTATTAAGGTGATTCTCTGAACCAGTACCTCTTTGTGATTTGGATGAGGATACGTTGCTAAGTATCATAGATTTTGATATTTAGTTGGCTGGACCCTAAAGTTTTCTCCATGCTTCCTATCTTGTCAGATATTTAACCGTTGTATGATTGAATTCTTTTGCAGGTTTTGGGTACTCCAACAAGGGAGGAAATCAAGTGCATGAATCCTAATTATACAGAATTTAAATTCCCACAGATTAAAGCCCACCCTTGGCACAAGGTATATGCAGGCAAAGAAATATAATCATCCTTTTTCTTAGTTGTTTAAACTGTCTTTGTAATGCTAATATCTACTGTAATGATCTTCAGATATTTCATAAGCGCATGCCACCTGAAGCTGTTGATCTGGTCTCTAGGCTTTTGCAATATTCTCCAAACCTGAGATGCACTGCTGTGAGTTAACCATATAATACTCTGCCCTAAATTATAGCTTTGCTAGGAAAAGCTCGTGGAGTTGGCTTTGTCAGTTGCTGGTTTAATAGATGAATTTCACAACACTCTCTTTTGTAAGAAGCCAAAAAAATCTCAATTTGAGTAAAAGATGAAAAGGAAAAGGCCACTCCACATTGGAGCTTTGCCAAGTGAAAGTCTTTGCTATATCTGTTGCTGAAACTATATTCTCTCATGTAAGTATTGATAATCCATCTTTTGCATGCAGCTGGAGGCATTGATTCACCCCTTCTTCGATGAGTTGCGTGACCCAAATGCTCGCTTGCCCAATGGGCGTCCCCTTCCCCCACTTTTCAACTTCAAGCCACATGGTAATTGGCTACTTTCTCATTTCAATAATCGGTTGCACCAAAATACTTACAATGCAAGAAATGTCTGACATTAGGCCCTGTCAATTGATTCTTGTTGATCAGAATTGAAAGGAGTTCCAGCAGATATGTTAGTGAAGCTAGTACCAGAACATGCAAGAAGCCAGTGTGCATTTCTTGGCCTATGATGTGATCCCATTGCATGAAGGGAGATGATTCTCTTGGAAGTAGTTGAAGTCTTGATGTGGTAGCTTTACTTGTCTTCGGGTGCCTGTGTGCAGAAGCTATATTGTTAAATATCGTTATATTTCTGATCAGTCACTTAATGTCGTACCTGGCCTTGTTGTGTTTATTGAAGCGCACACGGGAGAAAGGTTCTTGTTTATCGTTCACAGAACCTGAGGATGAATGATTCTAGGTTGACTTAGGCTGTAGCGATGTATTGAATGAAGATTGTATTATTCTTTCATTGTGGTTCCATCTTGATCTCCCTCTTTCTGTGTTGGACTTGCACATCTTGTGCCTGCATCTTTTGTTGGAATTGTGTATCCCGTGCAATGATCTTTGTTTTATTTGTGATCTTGCGAGGCAGAAGAAGACTCTGAACTTTGTAATGAACCTATAGTTGTACTGAATTCTGCTCAGTTTTTATTTGTGCATGTTGCAACTGAAAAATCATTGCACCCTTCGTAATGTAGACAAACTTCAGATCATTATTCCGGTGTACAATTGAATCTTGGTTTTTTCCCCAGAGGTTGAATGATTTAAAATACATCTTCTAAGCACTTACCAAAGAAGTAAATTTGTGTCTTTCAGGGTGTGATCTTGATTAAGGTTGTGGAACAAAAAGCCACAATGCCATAGGCCCATAGCTAAACTCTGCACAAGACCACTCAGGTTCTTTCTGAACTTACCCAGAGAGGTGAGCAATCTAGTTGTTAAGTGATACAAGGCATAACTGTCATCAGAGGAATGAGACACACTTCACTATATCTGGTCTCCCTTTTTTTATATTTCGTCCGTACTCCTTTACTGTTGGCATTTTTCTGTAAGCTGTTTTGCTTCTACATCTGCTTCTATTTTCCCTTTATCCAATATTTACTGTCAGCTTAAGTGAACTTTTGAAATTTATGTGAACTTGTGGAGCGTAGTCGTTGAACGTAACAGTCAAGTAAACTGGGACATGGTGAGGATTAAATCAGGCATAGCGTAAGTGCTCTAGGAGCAATTCATGAATATGTTTGAACTGTCAGTCTAAGCATCATGCCATTCTTCTGCACAATTGGTGGTTTCTCTTTTTCTCAGTGCAAATCATGTTACACAACGCTTTCACAAAATGACAATGATGATATTGAGTCCTGTATCTTTCTTCTTTCCTTATGTGGTTACAACATGATAATGGTGACTCCAATTGCAGGTCTAAAATTTTCCGGTATAGGCTAAGTGATAAAAGAATGAAAATGAAATAAGCCTTCCATTTGGGACCATCCATGGTGAAAGTTAAAAGGGATATATAGTAGGGTGTAACATGGGTGTTTTTTTTCTGCTGTCCACCCATCTGAATTTCCCTTTTTCCTCAAACCGCCATCTGCACAGACACCACATTCTTAAAAGACGGCATGCCTAAACCATAAAACTGGCCAGGCTGAGACAATAGTACTATTAAAATATTCTTGACGTGCAGATAATATTTTGGAAACTTTCTTGCCACTAACAGTTCAGCAACCATATTATATATACATGCTCAGGCTTTCTGATTCTGCATGATGCTTTTACCCTGTAGAGCTTTGCAACTTGTTGTGTTTGATGCTTCATAGTGGTCACAGTTAGCCCAAAGAGACTCTTTCCAACTACTTTCAGCTTAGTAGTGTGTAGTCATTGGCAGTGTGTCTTATATTATTCCTGCATTTGACAAAGACAAGGCCGTTAAACCGTTCCTGGGAAACCGAGAGAAAGACAATAAAACATCTCTTTGCTCACCCTTACACCAAATTTTAGCAAAGTTTCTTTAGCTTCTGTAATGGCCTACTCCTGCAGGTTCATATTTCTGTTTTTGTACATTTGTTTCTTTTCCTTGTTCTCTTGCTTTGATGCTAGGCATCACAAGCATTCATTTAAAAAACACAAGCACAGTCACCATCACCACTCGCCTACTTCTCCACCCGGAATTTCCATTCCTCCTACTCCTTCGCCCGCTCCAGCTGAACCTCCTACTTCCCAACCCACTGGCATTTTTGATGTAATAAAGTTTGGTGCTGTTGGAGACGGGGTCTCAGACGATACCGCTGCATTCAGACAGGCTTGGGATGCTGCTTGTGAAGTTGATTCTGCTGTTCTTCTTGCGCCCCGGGGTTACACCTTCATGATTCAGTCTACCATTTTCACCGGTCCTTGTCAAAGTGGCTTTGTGCTTCAGGTACTAATCAACTTTTATTGAACTGACTTATTCAAAATGCTTTTTTAGTGTTGGAAACTGGACTTTTTTTAAGATATTTTTGCTGAATTTCATAATTTGTCAATCAATTGTCTGTTTGCACAGATTGAGGGCTCTCTTGTTGCACCTGATGGGCCTGATTCTTGGCCTAAGAACATCAGCAGGCACCAGTGGCTTGTGTTCTATAGATTAAATGAGTTGTCAGTCCAAGGAGGAGGTCTCATAGATGGAAGGGGAGAGAATTGGTGGGAGCTCCCTTGCAAACCCCACAAGGTAGACTTTTCTTTAAGCATTCTTTAGTTGTAAGGCGCAATTTTCCTATCTTCACATAAATAAAAAATTATGTGTTACAGGGAGTAAATGGAACAACAATGCCAGGACCTTGTGATAGCCCAATTGTAAGCAGGATAAGAAACTAAACTCTTTTTGCTAAGTGAATTCTGTTGAAACATGGTTGAATTATTCATGCTGAGTGCTTTCTGAAACATTTTTTTTTGCAGTCCATTAGGTTCTTCTTGAGCAATAACTTGACTGTCAAAGACCTCAGGATAAAGAGCAGTCCCCAGTTCAACTTCAGGTTCGACGAATGCCAGAACGTCCACATTGAATCACTTTTCATAACAGCGCCTGCCTTGAGTCCCAACACAGACGGAATACACATTGAGAAAACCAACAATGTTGAAATACACAACTCTGTCATCTCCACTGGTGAGCTTCAAGGGAACCAAATGAAAATACACCTTAACAAAAACCAATCCTACTGAACAATGATAATAAAAAGAGTTTGGTGTTTTTTCCTGTGCAGGGGATGACTGTGTATCCATTGGGTCAGGCTGCTATGATGTGGATATCAGAAACATCACATGTGGACCAAGTCATGGAATAAGGTTTGTGCTTCTTTGTCATACAGAGAACTTTTTTAATGTAACATACTCTTTCCTCTCTTTTTGTGTTTTTGGGAAATCACCCATTGTTACTCTTGGTACCCCTGAGGTATTCCACCTGATTGATCTGTTTATTCACATGAAATTTTAATTACAATACCTTAAATTTGTGTTAAACTAGTATACAAGGCACATATTTAAGTTATTATAAATCGTAATTATTTTTAAGCAATGAAAAAACAAGCTTGGCTTTCTTTTGACACTAGTTATTGTCATCTCTAGCATTGGAAGTCTAGGAAACCATGAATCAAGGGCTTGTGTACACAACATCACAGTAAGAGACTCAACAATAAAACTCTCAGCCAACGGGGTCCGGATCAAGACATGGCAAGGCGGATACGGATCCGTCTCAGGCATCACATTTTCCAACCTTCACATGGATGCTGTTAGAAACCCAATCATAATTGACCAATACTATTGCCTTGGAAAAGGATGCTCTAACAAAACTGCTGCTGTTCTTGTGTCTGACATACTCTACTCCAACATTAAAGGCACGTACGACGTGCGGAGCCCACCGATGCATTTTGGATGTAGTGACTCAGTCCCATGTACCAACATTACACTCTCAGAAGTAGAGCTTCTCCCTGCCTTTGGAGATTTTGTCATGGACCCTTTCTGTTGGAACGCTTATGGGAGCTTGCAGACGATGACTATCCCCCCGGTTTCTTGCTTGCAAGAAGGAGACCCAGATCAACCTGTCTTGGGACAAGGCAACTTTGGATGTTGATCTTGAACAAATCAAGCATGATCTGAATGTGTATATAGGAATCAATAGGAGTTGATTGGTTGTGTTGAGTGTTTGCTAGCAGCTGGGTTTTCTTGAGTCTGTGTGAGTTGTTGTGTCAATTGTTTGATGATCAAGGAGATGCATATTAGATAGTCATTCTCCTGGATTGTTATTGGATTATATGGCATTGTAATCCAAATTTGATCTGAATTTTTTTACCAAGTTAATTTGACTTTCTTTCCATTAAGGGCTCATTTGGTTCAGCTTCAGTCACCTTATTCCACTATCAAACAAATTGCTGAAATTGTTAAAGATTTGGTCTTTATCGGTTGCTGAAATTGTTCAAAGATGAATGAGATGTTTGTATCAAACATTATGGAATTGGAGACAGGAGCAAAGGAAATTTCTAGCTATTGGCTTGTTCCAAGGGCTTGACTCTTGAGTGAATATTCTGATTTTCTGAGTTGGTACCCATAAAAGAGGTATGGTTATGGAGTGAAGTTGGTAGCATGGTATATTCTTTGGGGGCACAGCCTTTGAAGAAAAGCTCTGAAATAAAGGAGTGAAATAAAATAAGGGGAAACTTGCAAGTGAAAAGCAACATAACTACACAACACAAGTACTGTCATTCAAAAGGTACTGTAATTCAAAAGGTGATAGCAATTCGTCATCAAGGGGCCGGGAAGGACTAATGGCAATAAAAATTGATGAATTTAGAAAGATTCCTCATACCCTTTACCTAAAATTATGCATTTAACTAGCAAAAGTAAGCCCAACATATGTTAATGTAATTCTGTCTGTCATTCCTTCCGAGGCCCACCAAGTTTTTTTTTTTTTTTTGGTTAGGAAAATGCAAGTTCAACGGTGAAAAATATAATAGTACTCAATAGTTAGAGATTGTTTTTTTTTTCGATCAGTTAGTTAGAGATTGTTTGTTCATCAGAATAGGCGTGTTTGTTCATATAATAAAAAACTAAGACTTTAAAGTTTAATAGAAGTTATAGAAAAAAGAACTCTATGAGCCCTTGAGGAGACATATGTAAACCCCATTGTAAAAGTTCTCTAAGAAGTTTGAGCCTTTGGGTCTTCCATGCCCTTCAACTGGACACCATCCCCTCATTCTAAAATTTTTTAAATAAAAAAAAAAATTGATAGAAATTTTCCCAATAGAGTTGAAAAGATGTTACAATCTACTATAAAAAATGAGATTTTTAAAACCCTTTTCATTTTATTAATTATGGTTTTAATTTGCTAGATAGGAGTAAGAAACAAGTAAATCGAGGTAGAGTTTGTCTATGAAAATTAAGAAATTAAAGAGATTGAGGGGCTCACCGAAGGGAGGCACATGCATTATCCTAGAGCATCTTTACAAGCTAGTAAGTTTCCTTAGAATTGAATTTGTAGAGTTGAGATTCGGGACGGAAGAGAGTAAGAGAGACATGATGAAATGAGCCTACAATACGGTTACACATGACAACAAAACTGACCTCCGAAAAACATGTGAGATATCCCAAGTCTGTAACTTAGAGTGACCATGTCATCGATCATATATTAGGAGGCATTTCCGTCCCCTAATTTAGTACTCCATATTTTAAAGAAAAAGTAATAGAATTTTGCGAAAAAAACAACGAACTTTGTCCTAAAATTTCCTGCATTTCATCCTTCAAGAACAGCAAAAAGAACGTAACTAATTCAATTCCGGCATGTCATTGAGGCTTGCAAAATTCTTTATTTATTCTAATTATCTTTGTTGATGTTTATAGTAACAAAAGGCAGCGCATTTAACAAACAAAGCTAATCATAGGTTCATAATTCATACACATGTAAACTATAGTCCTAAAAAACTTATGTTTGTAGTATAATAATTAATGTACAATGACATGCATGTTGTAATTTGGAAAGAAGTTGCGCAGAAGAAGGGAATGATTGGGTTTGGAGACAAAAGGCAAAAGTGAAACAAAAGGACAAAAAGCAAAAGCACAACCAAATTGCAAATTGCAACTTCACGCCTAGCAGAATAGCAGTAGCTCTTGATTGATGATCGTCTCCTAACTCTATCTCTTCAGTCATTATTCATTAACCATTACAGTCAAATCAGCCTGCATTTTCACCTTTTTTTTACTGACTCCCAGGTCACCAGGATAGAAAATGTCCTCATCAAATAATTACGAATTTGATTCTATGTTGCTGTTGTACATAGAATCTTTATGTATAAGATTTTGTTGCAGATCGACGTACGTACGTAGTTGACTAGTTGTAAGATGTTTGTAATACATGCATATGCATGCAGTGTACTTTATGTACGTAAAACCAAAATACCAATACTATGTTTTAGCTGAGTGAGCAGTTTCATTAACATATGTTATCATGCATCGGTCCTTGCAAATTACCAAAGGGCACAACGGTGTGCACAACAACTTACAAACAACAAACTAAATCTGAGGAGCTAGCAGATCGACCCGAGGGATGTATTAACAACATAGATTACGAGAAGACAACCTCAATCAACTACTGTCTACTGACGATTTTGAACTCTTGTAGCAACATAGAATAGGAGGGCATTTGTTATGGTTTTAATCTATGGTTGTAACTTGTATACCTGAACAGTTTGTACATAAGCAAAGCACACACTAGCTAGGCCAGGTAGTAATTTGGCACTTAGGCGGATGTGAGCCAACAATAGCTCCACTAGGCACAAGCTTGACCTTGGCATGTCTCGAGTGCTCGAGTCTCTTGGCTCAAATGTGCACTTGAGTAGTCGATCAAAGTCTGTGCTTAGTGTATAGGATGCCTTGACTCTGTTCGGCGCACTATGTTTGAATGTTGGGATTAGCTTGTGTTATTGGGCTAGTTGCCTGATTATTGAGCTTGAGCCCAAACTTGTCGAATACAGCGTCTTCAAACTTAGCTAAAGTCTTACGACGTCGTTACATTTGAACAAATGAGACTCCTATATAAAAGCTCTTAGGGTTCCTCTTTGTTGCTCGTCTTGCTCATTTTGTTGCGTTGTTGTGATCTCTAGGGTTTAGAGGCACTTAGAGCTATTCCATGTTGCTCACCGGGGTTTCGTCGAATTTTGAGTCTAGACCTCGAAAGTTTGATCGGAGAAGCGTAGGTATCGGCGGTCTCTTAGTGAACTTGCCTGAGTTGAATCCTCTCTTTACGGCTTAGTGTCCCTCCTTTCACTTTCTATCTTTGTGTCTTGCATCTGCCGTCTTTGTGTGTTTTCATGTACCTGTTTTTTTAGATTCCTTTGTTTGATTTCCAACTAGGATAATAGATGTAGATATGAAAACGAGTGTTATAAGATTCAAAACTAAAATCCATATATAAGGACGCATAAATGAATTCACAGAGTGCATTCGTGATTCAATTTATGTTATCCGTGTCAAATTAACCTCGAGCAATCAATTGATAGTACTCGATTTGCAACATTTTTTTTGGTGGCTGGGTAATGTAATAGAGCATCCACATCGTAGAAATCCACTCCACATTTCTTAATAATTAAAAAAAAGAAAAAGAAATTAAATAAGGGATATGTCAAATCTTCTACAGAGAAATGTTTCTTTTTTTGTCGAAACAGAGAAATGTTTCTTATTTCTCACTTTCTACTCTTGCTGGAGAAATTTTCTCTACAGATTTTTCTGTACAAATCTGACAAAATCTGACTTTATTTTCATTTATTTATTTATTTATAGTTAAGAAATGTTTGTAGTCTCCATTGTGGATACTCTTAAAAACGCTCGGAAATTCCTAAACAAATTAAGAGGGACTTTTCAACATCAGCTAGTGGGCTAAACGGTGCACGCTCTAGACAAACGTCTAGACAAGCCGTAAACGTTTAGGGCTTGCTATAGTTGTGAGTAAAAAGCACCTTTTTATAAAAAAATGTTTTTAATCTCGGAATACGTAAAATGTAGTTATATTTTGTTAATTTTAAGGTAGAAAGGGTATATTTTTTTTAAAAAAAAACTTTTGAAATGAAAGTATGGTAAACTCTTAGTGTCTATGCAAGGCCTATAGCTAGTGGCCGGATGCGAGCATTTCGTTTTAGTTTTTAGATAACAATTTTTTCTTATAGTTTTTGTTTGGGTGCTGTCTGTACAATTCCAAGCTCTTTCATAATTACGTAATAGTATTATTTTTCAATAATTTTGGCAAATATTTGTAGTGTAGTAGTGCGGTGGGAAATGACGAGGTTGTATTGTGATTAAATTGATGATGAAATGGATAAAAGGGGCAGGCTAAAGAAGACTCGTCGGTGCACGGGCGTTGGCATAACACCAAACTCTACCCACCCATTTCTGTTTTCTTTCAATCTTTTAATTATCTTTCTAGCCCTTTTTTCTCCTTTTTGTACTTCAATATTCCCTCTCTTGTCACTGAATTTTAGCAATTCTTTTCGACTATTCCCCTGTTGTTTGCATGTTTTTTTAATATGTTTTCAATTTTTTCAAAATGATCCATTATTAGTTAGGGGCTAAGGCGATACAATATTAGACCAGACAGTGCAATTATCGCATCAGCTTACTGGTTGAGCACTCATGGTAGTACCATGAGGTCTCGGGTTCGAGACTCCATGGCGGCAGTTTGCGTATTTCCTTTAGAGCTGGTTAGTAACCAGTTCTCAACCCTTGTGGATGCTCTAGGCGAGCCCAAGTAGTACTTGCGGCGACCACAATCCTTACCTTATCAAAAAAAAAAATTTAGACCAGACGGTAAATTCCAACACTAAACCGCAATTGGATTGAGTAAAAAAAATGCGGTCTTTACATTATTAATTTAGGGTTTTATGTATTATGATTCGGTCAGATCCAGATGATCAAGATCCTTCTAAAAAAAAGGTTCAACTAGTTGAATTTTTGAAAGATGATACCTCAACATTTGAATAAGAGGCAAGTATTTGAGTGTCATTCTTTTGTTTAGTCACGAAGTGGCCGGGTTAAGATGTAAAATCAAGACAACTTTTATTAACACAAGATTAAGGTACAGTGTAGCACCTCACCCTTCCATATATACAAGTGAATTTTTAATTTCCATGCACGTTTGATGTGGGGCGGTACTCCAATGTACATTTCAATGATGCTGTAATAAATTATGCTAAGTATGTACTTTAGTTGGGTCCTCGCGTAAATTAGCGTCAAATCTTTCGTAAACCACGCTCGAATACATAGTTTATTAATGGATAGGCCGGCTAGCTACAAATAAAAGTCGGCCCATGTAATGGGGTAGATCGATGATGCTATATATCATAGTGAGTGAGTAATCACCAGGGCGGCCAATCACATTATGATGTCCCGCGGACCCAGTATAACAAGAGAGAACAATGAGAATCGAATTCTCGCCTACCTAGTATTGGCAAATATATATGGACTGATTAGAGAACTGTACTATGTTATGTCTTATGACTATCCATATTAATTTTTTTACCTATAATAATTTTTTGATTTTAAGGCTCCATAAAAACGGGGGCCCTGTGCAGGTGCACGGGTTGCATCTGCTCCGAGCCGCCCCTGGTAATCACAACGTTTTCTACTACGTAGCAAAACTTATCACGTACTAAGGTTGCTTCGGCTACAAGTAGTTGGAATTGTTGATATTGACGTACGATATAGGTCAAATTGTTTTAGGATGGAATCTTATGGGAAAGATTATCCTCATCCTTTATTGGGCATTGAGAGTTAATTTGCTTACCGTATTACCGTATATGCGCAGGACAGTCACCCTCTGTCGTTATTCTTAAGGACACGACACACGAGATTTCCACAACATTATGGTTAATTCCGTGTGTAGATGGTTGGTTAAGTATTGCCACGTGTGATTAGAGAGCTTTCGGTGATCTATGTTATTTGTATTGATCCATCATGTATGTACGTACTTGTAATCAGATTGTAAATAATTAGGTGCAAAGAACAAAGTATCCACATCTTTGTGTCATTTTGGACTTTTCTTCCACATTTTCATACTATCCATTAATTCTACCTAATTTCATTGCATAATTAAGTAAAGTAGCAATCCAAAGTACGTTCATTAGGAATTCAAATGTGCCCGAACCACTAGATTGATTAATGATTATTCTCTTTCTAATATTCCATCCATCCATCTATCTTGTCGCACCTTGGACCATATATGGTTCTCATTTAGGATTGCAGTTAGCCATTTAATCGTGGTTAATAAATAAAAGGTACGGTTGTTCTTGCTTTCCCTTATAAACAAAACAAAGAAGGTGGTGGTGGTGACTACTGACTGGTGTGTAGTGGACTAGTGGGCATTTGGTGGCGTGGTGGTTTATGTGTATGTGTTTGTTTGGTATGTATAGCTAGTTATATGGATAATAATAATACTATACTTGTACGTACGTAGTCTTTTTCTCTCTATTATTCATATTTCTTTATTTTTTCTTGATTGCTTTTTTTTGGGTGGGGGGGGGGGGAGGAGGGTTCATCTTGTTCGATTGGTCAAAGTCGCTCTAATTTAGATCGAATGCTATGTAGACTTCTTGGTAGAGGTGAATGACTTAAGATATAGTCTCGATATATGGATATTTGAGCTACCATCCTTATTACCAATTGAATTTTGGATAAAATTTCATCGGGTTTTTGTACTAAGTTTCTACATGCACGATCCCAAATAAATGCATGTAAAAACCTAGTGCATGCCTAGTTAGCTCGTATGATTGAATATATATAGTGGCTTGAGATTTTTATAGCGTTTGATCGATAATTTAGATCGAATGCTATAGAGATTTTTTTTTTTGAAACCTATGCGGTTTGATAATTTTCTTAATCCATTTAGTAATGGCTCATTTTGCTTGGGATAGTCCTATTCGGCTTGATATTTATCACCATATATTTAAATGAAATTATAAATTAATCACCCAAAACTTGTAACCCGCCTTATTCACTAACGAAACGTATTATATATCTCACCTTGAAAATTAATGTCAAAATTTAGCCACAAGCTCAACCTAAAAATAGTCAACTAATTGGCTAGAAGAGTATTCAGTTGATCAATGAGTTCAGTGGTTAACCGTACTATCTATTCCACCATAAAAATGAGCCAACTATCTAGGCACTTTATAGATTAAATATGAATATTGTTTTACAAAATGAGGCATCTATATCTATATTGTTTAAATATGAATATTGCCTCTTTTTTTTATACTTGTGTCGTTATGAGTTCTAAATAGCCAAAATACACGAGTAGGATGAGCTAAGTACTATCTAAAATAATATTGCATGGATGCAAAATAAAAAAAACAATGTCATCGCCTTCGGGCATTTAGTCAAAACGGTTAAGCCTCTAAGAGTAGTACCCAGAGGTCACCACTTCGACTCTCATGAGCAGTGCCCTCTACAAAAAAAAAAAAAAAAAAAAAAAAGCCAATGTCATCACAATTTGAACAAAGTACAATGGACCACCTCAACGCAAGCCCTATCTAAATGAAGGATTTTGAGTCTCTCAAATTTGACTACAACCTAAATAATTCAATCTCTACTCACATATGCTCCTATTAGCTCAACTGTTTTTAAACCAAAGACAAATATACATTTTTAATAAGTTAAGAATTTAAAATATCAGAAATATCTGACAAATTGAAAAGTTGATAAAGCTTGCAGCATCTGGACAAGCCAACGTGAACAACACACCGTAAATAAGAGCACAGTTATACCCACAATACATAGAAGCACGAGTTGTGCTTGATGCATCAATTCAACCCGTTGGACCTCATGGTATACAAGTCCGAATCTCAAGAGTGATGATGGTTTGCCCTCTTCTCTTAGAATTGTTGTGGTTTCAGTTGCCCATTGGTTTACTAGAGCTTCGTCTTGATTACGTCTAGCTCAACTCGGGATACGCACCTAACTTTGACGGATGAGTCTCCAAAAAAGAATCAGGATTGTGGCTAAATTTTGACATTAATTTATTTTTAGGTTTAGTATTGTGGCTAAAAATCCGTAGCTTTTGCCCATTTATTGACCCTAAAATGCTATGAACCATCGGCCCAAACTTAAAACTAAGCCCAGTTATTGAGAGGCCCATAAATCCGTAGCTTTTGCTTCTAGGGTGGAAATCATGTTTGTGCTTCCATGCAAGGGGAACGTAATTCATGCTGTGCATATGACTATGCCTCCGCTCGGCCAGGGCAGGTAGTGGAGAGCGGAATAAGGAAAACGCTAACGGAATCCAGTCTCCTTAGGGTCATAACTTATATGGGTGCTGTTTTTTCGGATGATTACGCTCCTGCTAACGGAACACGATACCCATTGTGCTAGTGCCCAAGAAAGCCTACATCAGCGTATACATGTACGAAGGTTGGCGTAATTTCAAACTGAGCACACAAAACTGACAGATGACACATTTATAGTTTGCATGTACACTATTCTTTTACGAAGTTTGGCCTAATTTCAAACTGAGCACACAAAAGTGACAGATGACACATCAATAGTTTGCATGTACACTATTCTTTCTGCAAGCATTTAAGATTTCCGTTCACATACACAGATGTACACTGTTAATTACTTGGATGACGAACATAACAGATTTGAGTTTATATACACAGTCGACGTACCATTGGGTTTGCCTTTTCTGGAATGGTGACATCTGCCATGTGATCCAATTTCAACCCTTGCAATTAATGTAACAATGGTCCTCTTTTCTTTTGAAAATGAAGACATATATATGTGATGTCATATAACCATATTGTCATGTGGACTTAGTAGATTGAAAGGTCAAAAAAATCACTATGATCTTTCAAGAATGTTTGCTCCACCATCTTATTCTTAGCCACTACAAGTCTACAACTCAATCACTATAACTCTATAAGCCACTACAATTCAATCATAGGATCAGCCTTATCACAAGACTATCCCCATCTTAGCTTGAAATAACTTTTTTTTTGTATACTAGTGAAGCTTTCGTACGTACTAGTCATTGCTGTTTTTTTTGGTCATCTGGTCTGGTACTAGTCAATGTGATATTTTTCTTTTGTCTATCCTCTCATCTCTATCTTGTAAACTAGTTTTTATTTAAATTTTAAATAGGAAAACAAAATTTGGATGAAAAATGAGTTTAGATATAGTTTTGGTTATAAAAAAATGTATAAACTACAAGAGTATCAAAAAAAAAACTCTTTTTTCAGGACACCAAAAAGAATTGTCAAGAACACAGTGGTATCAAAAGAAATTTCCCAAACTTTGATTATCTCCTTAGTATCAGTATGTTCTACGCAATGCGGTTTAATAGAAAAGGTATTGGTTAATTAGAAAAGTTTAATAGAAAACAATCTTAAAAATACTAAATGATTAAAATATAATAGCTAGAATCGCTCTAAATAAAGGTTCTTAACATATTTTCTAATAGCGCATGTTAATTAGAAAAATCGGAAAAGTAATTAACAAATCTACCAATTGAGTAAATAGTTTGGTTTCTATATCAACGGTTTGAGGAATCGATTTATGAACGAGCTAAATTCATAGATGTTTTTACTTTGACATACATTAGAGTCGGGTATGAGTGATTTCCATTCCCACAAAATATACATGAATTCATACTTTACTAAAACTCAGGGTATGTGGCATTCCGAATCCAACCCAATACCTTATTCCAATCCGATTTTTACCCTTGTAGCAAACTGACACGTATTGTTCGTACAAATAATCAACTGAAAAAAGATTGGACGGTTGAAATTAGCATTGGACACAATTACACAAACCGTGTGGACCTAATTAAATTGCTTCTTCTAACAAAAGGAGTCCTGCAGATAATCGACAACTGTATAAAACAGCTCACTTTGATACCAGTGGTCTCGCTATTCATAGTACCAAATATTTAGTTTTGTATTTTTGTAATTTTGAAAATGTTGATTAAGATCCCAAATGATAAATGTTCTGATATACTACTGTATGTCTGTATTAGTTAAGTAAAAAATAAAAAGTACATTAGTAGCACTTTTTTTGGGGACCAAGAAAACCCCACTTTTTTCTAAAGAAGGAGGGTTCGTGTAGCTCTACGCTTTCCAAACAGCATTCTCTAAAGGCTTCCCTAATGCCATGGTAACACTGGATTTAATACACTATTGAGCAGCCACATGGTTAATATTTTTAGTTAAATATAGTAAATTTAAAACTTATAATAATATTATATAAATTTAAAACTTATAACACTGGATTTAATACACTATTGAGCAGCCACATGGTAACTGTATTTAACATGAAAGACTAAAATATACACCCTTCATTCATCGTCTCTCTGTACAACATCTTCAAAGTAACATGTCTTATCGAAAAGAGACCAAAGTATTTACGTATACAATTAGATTAAGAAAATCCGGTTTATAAAGACTACTCGTAGAAATGTAACACCAAATTCATTGTTATTAAATGAACATAACTAAAAAATTAACTATCGAGACGAAAATCTTGATCTAACAAATGACATATATGACTCAAGGTATATTAACAATAAAATAGTATATTGTTTTGAAACTCTTGAATTAGAGTATGAAAGTGTAAAAATTAATAAAAGATAAAAGTATTTTGACAAAGCAAAAATGACTTAAAATTGATTTGTATATATTTAATCTTTAAATATGCATAATTTTTTATTCAAATACCGAATTAAAGCACTTAATATATCAACTCCAAATCCAAAAAAGAAGAGTATATACTATGTACACTGACCTAAAAAAAATTGGGATTGGGAGGCGCACATACCCCACCCCTGGATATAATATTGGATTTATGAAATCAATCACGTTAATTGCACCAAAGCTTTATTTAAAATCAGATTAAACGTACATGAGATTACATTAACTACAATAGATGCTAAACGAAGGGCGGGGTTGTATCAGGCATCATGCATGTATCTTTTACTAGTATTAGCATAATGCGTCCCCATCAAGGTGACGTCACTATTACACAATTCGCTTTCGTCACCCCTCCGTCATGACATGACAACAAAATATCTTAGCATAGCATATGTATGACGTCAGATTACCTAATGTTGGTGACACGCATCATCAATCAAAATTAGTTTAACCACTAAGCTTTCGCAATCCCGGACACAACATTTCCATTCGCTTACGTTGCCGACATGATACGCAACAATCAATTAAGGGAAACATAAACCTCATAGCTTCCACAAGATAATACTTTCGTTGCTTGGAATTTTGTCTAAACGTGTGATTGTTAGCTTAATTTTATATAATAAGTTCACGGGTGTATAGATATTGCACGGCAGCAAGTTTTTTGTACGAGCTGAATTGTTGGTCGTTATAAAAACCGGATGTGTGTAAAAGTTAAATTCATATTTCGTCTTCGGCCATCTGATTCAACGATTAAGTTGGATTTAAATTTACTCTTTTTCTACATGTTTTAAAGGACAATATTACGATGTCATCATAAATGCATTAAAAACGACTTCTTAATTTAACTACACCTCGACATTTTACGAAGTATCTTTAATTCGACTTTAGATGGAATGTCTCCAACGACCAACAATGTGCATTAGATCACACACACGACACGTAACTAACACACAACACAAGATTCTCAACGCCAACGTACTTTTACGTCTTTAAGTTCACCCCTGATGCCATTCAACACTTCTTGTTAGACGACTTTTATCGCTCATTTTGAGCAAGTTTCTTAATCATAATATCGCAAGGTTGAGCCCTTTTTTTTAAAAAAACAACAAAATGATGTTAAAGTATTTTTTTAAAAAAACTTAAAACATTGTACTAATTAACTAGACCTCTTAATCCCGACCAAAAATAAAATAAACATTTTAATTGCGTAACTAGGTCAAAAAGTAATACAGAATAGTCGATTAGGGCCATTGGGCTCAAACAAAAAAAAACCACAATAATGTAGACCTGGATGACCTCATGACTCATGAGACCGTATATATAAAGTTTAGTGAATCCCAAACGCAGCGCCACAACGCTCTGAAACCCCTGAATTTACCTACCCTACCCCTAACTTCAATCTCTCCCAATCATGGACGGCGGCGGCGGCGACAGACCGATCGGAGCCAACGGCGCCGACGTCAGCAAGATGTCGGACGACGAGAAGATGGACAAGTTCTACGAGCTGATCAGGAGCTACAGGGCAGCTCGCGAGAAATTGAGGATCGTGCGAGAAATCGAGGACGAGGAATGGAGGCGGAGCCGTTTGAAGAGGATCAGGACTTCGATATCGAACGCGTCGCCGTCATGGATTCCCAAGTTCAAGTGGGAGGATTTCGCGGCGGGGAGTTCTTCTCAGACCAAGTCCCAGAAGAAAGCTCCGGTGCCCTTGCCGCCCTCTTCCGCCCGCCGGAGTGATGATCCGGCGCCGGAGGCGGATGCCGGCGGTTTGGATCTCACGCTCAGGTTGTGAGTGAGTGGTCTGGAAGCTTCGAGGTAGAATTTAGAAGCTGTTTGATGTATGGGAAATGGTGCGGAATAATTTATTAATTTGTTTTCGCGTTTAGCGGCGCGCTTTATTGCATCTCTAACAAATTCCGCATAGATGTTGATATATGCGCCTTTGGAGGCGCGCTTTATAGTATTTTCGGGATTTGGAGAAATAATTGATATATGTGTTTTTGGATAATTTTGATTTGTTTTTGGTTGTTGATGTGATTTTTTTTTTTTGAGAATATGACTCTAGTGCTCCGTTTTAAAGAAAATTATAGGAATCGTTACGGTTGGGGATGTTATGAAAAACTGATGAGATTGAGTGAGGTCTAGAACCTTCTCTGTGTTGGTGTGTGCTGTCGCTGTATAGACTAGTTTTGTTTCGTGGTGTACAATATATGGCAGAGACTTACTGACCCCTTGGACAAATATTGGACTTATTGTATCCATGGTAGTGGTGGTGATGTTAGTCAAAGCTATAAGGTCCCGTTAATTACGACACCACTGCATCTTGTTTCACATGGTTAAATAGTGAAAATAGATAGATCAACAGGAGTGGTGAAATGTCATTAATAACGCGTAACGTATACGATCAAGGTTAGATTTCGGGCATTTGATTTGACGGGGTAAGACCTTGGCCGGGTAGTAACACAAGATCATTGTTTCGAATCTTACGGACGTTTTCTTCTGCTTTCTATTTTGCATTGATTGGTTGCTTTACCCGTGCCTTCTATTTTCGCATTGATCGGTTGCTTTACGCGCGCTTCCTATTTCACATTGATCGGTTGCTTTACGCGCTTCCTATCTTACATTGATCGGTTGCTTTACGCGCGCTTCCTATCTCACATTGATCGGTTGCTCTACGTGCGCTTTCTATCTTACATTGATCGGTTGCTTTACGCGCGCTTTCAGATATTATTAAGGATTTTAGTATAAATAAGTAACTTCCATTTCAGTTTCTTCGTACAATTAGTTACAATAAAATATCCCATTTCAATATCTTCATATACATCACAAGAAAATATCGAACCGGATCCCTGGATATATCATATATACGTAAATGAAATCTTACGTCTCATCTCCCAATTGGCCTCTAAGGCTAGCTACCAAATCAATATCTAGCTAATTATATTTTATATGGTGTGCATTTCATGTTTTTCTTTCCCAAATGCTAGTTCTAGAATTGTTTTTCAAGGAATTATGTGACTTAAAATGTAATATGTTTGATCTTTTTGGGTTCTCATGAAAATAACGTTATTGATCTAGACATATAACGATACAAATCGATTTGCACTTTATGAGGAGAAATATATTTCATCATTTTAAAAACAATTGTTGTCTTAGATTGGAGAGCACGAGCATGCTTTCATCATATTTTTACTCGATTCAGAAAGACTTGTTTAAATTCATGGCCCATTAAACACTTGGAGTATTTTCCAACCCTACATTACATGTGTATGTATGATTAAATGACCATGCGTGATTTCTTCAATTTTACAAATCAATCTTTGTCCATATCAGTAATACTTTCACAAAGCATTTATAGGTAGGCACTAGCTAGTATTATCATAAACCGTCGCCGTCGTTGGTTTACCATGAAGTCTCGGGTTCGAGATTTCGGGAAGGCAGTTTGTCCTCTTCTCTTTAGAGCTAGTTAGTTCTCATCCATTTATATTGTAGATACTCTACGAGACTAAGTAGTATTTACCACGACCTTAATCCCGTACATTGTCAAAAAAACAAAAAAACGCCACCATCTTCATCAACTGAAACCGTGTGTTCGAATTGACTTCGGGCGTCGATTGTAATCTTGCCTCGGTCCGGTCTGGTGTTTGTGGTGGTCCAAGACGGTGTTTGCCTTCCATTTTACGGTGGTTCGTTGACTGTACTCGTGTGCAAGTCGGTGGGATGATCTCCAACTTAGCTTCCATTTTTTTTTGTATGAAATTCAAGTTGGCTTCCTTTTTGAGTGTTTTCTATTGGACTGTTCCAGTTGGGCCATATCCATGGGTGCTCATTTGTTCACTAGTGTTGTCATGGTGGCCTTGAACATGCAATTCCAAGATTGAGCAAAGTTAGCGATAGAGAAGTGAAGCCCAACCTTCCGCCCAATTCAAAATCAACTAAAAAATACACCGGTTTTTATTTGCATTTTTTGTTTCAAATTTTTAATTATGATATAGTAAGGTTTTAGGGATAACAAATTGTATTACACTAAATCAATTTAAAAATAATCAGTTAAAATAATGTGGAAAATAAGACATGACCTAAAATATTATTATTGGTAAACATGCTCATTTTTAGTGGTTGTGTGTTGTTCTTACTAAGTTGCGATGACTCAGAATATAGTCTATGCCCCTTTTCAATAATGAAGTCTTGC
Source organism: Polygonum aviculare (assembly GCA_934048045.1). NCBI lineage: Eukaryota > Viridiplantae > Streptophyta > Magnoliopsida > Caryophyllales > Polygonaceae > Polygonum > Polygonum aviculare. Next base: position 25,834,401 of record OW204032.1, read on the forward strand.
ATCCATGATTGTTTATCACTTTTTAGCTAAGAAATTAAGGTCATGTTTGATAAATATATTCAATTGTCGATCATATATGAGTATACAACATACTTTCGTTTTGAATATCATCAATTGTTCACTAATAAATAGGTTCACCAAACCTAATACATCAAAACTTATTTGCCCTCTTTAAAAGGAGATTTCAATACTTTAATCTTATATTTCATTTCCACCATAATTAATTCGACTAAAAAATGTATAACTAGTACGATCAACTAGCGTAAAGTTGTTCAGTACTAGGTGGGTGTGTGAGTTGTTGCCCTACGATCGAGGTTTATCTTCCTACAAAACAATCTTTTTTCAAGTTCTTATAACAAATCCTTAATTTTGTTCTTACATAATACGGAGTACATCCTTAATTTTGTTTCTATTCTACTTTTTTTTAGCTTAAAGTTGACAAACAAATGTTGAAGGAAAAATTGACAAGAATTTTGTACTTGGATGTTGTTGTCAAAGTATACATCCCATGTTCCCTTGCTCAATAAATTTGGTAATTGACAAAGGAGATCTAAGCCTGACTTTGTGGATTTCATTTTGTGCCATTTTTATATCAGATTCACCAAGGGAAAACAATACAGTACATTCTCAAAGGACGTTTAAGCCCAACTGATGGATCTAACTTTTGTTCCGTCTTACAATTAGACTACATTCACCTAAATCTATGTACCTTAAAAATTCCAACCTGTAATTATTAAATTGATCATGTAGCAATCCCACCACTAATGCAGATTAATTAGTGGAATCTGCCATCATGGGTACTACTGTACTAGTACCATAAATTCTGTTTTTTTTTCATTTGCTTTGGCATCGCATTGATATCAATCATAGCTGTCTTAGACTCTCTTTTTAATTTTCTTATGAAAGCTGTTCTGTTCATGTATGAAAGAGGTGTTATCTTGCTATTGAAGGCAAATGAGTGCAAGAAATTTGCACCATTCATTGGCGAAATAATGTCAATTTTACCAGGAAGATTTTGGTCAACTGATATGTCAAATCCTATTTTAAAGTGATCAAGTATATAGGCTTTTTACTCACGTGCATGATATTGAGTAAATGGAGTGCACTTCAAAAGAAAACAAAAATGAAAAAGATACTGGAATATATATCATTAGGAAAGAGACCAGACAAAGCAGAAGCTCCGAAACTTTGATCTAAAATGGTAGACATGAAGATTGATGATCCACCAACCTAACTAAAAAATTCAAAAAGAGACATAAAAGCCTAAAACTCATGCCTTCATTGCTAGCAAAACAATTCTGGCCTCTCCTTTTGCCATGTTTACTCCAAGCAAAGCTGCTTTTGATCTGTCACAGAAGTCATCTCTTTGTATGGAGTAATTCTTACCCCTTATTCTCAGAATGATGAGTGTTTTTTTCTTGTTTTCAAGATTGTAGTTTGTGGGTAGCCTTGGAAAGTACTTTGTAGAGCTATTTGAGTAGAATAGGTTCAATTCATTCAAAGTCACATGGTGGTGCCTTCACTCATTAGTAGGTTATGGATCTTGTATTACTATTGTGTTACTATTATGCTCATCTTTGATAAGTTGAACTACTTCAAAAATGATCTCTTTCAACACTTTGATGATCAAATTAGAAACAAAGGCGCCAAAAGGGAAGAAAAAGAGAGCCACCATCTTACATCAAATCTTGCTAGTACTTTGACATTACAGAGGGATGCAACCAACAGATTAGGATTACAGACTTCCTTACTGGAGCGTCAAGGGAGAGAATAAACCAAATAAAAGACGCTGAGATTTTACACTTTTTTTGTTTATTACAGCAACACCTTAAGCATAATTCAACACTTTGAAAACCTTATTCAACACATTACACTGACTAATGTTCTTTGCTTTGCTAAGTTGAGGTGTTGTTGCTTGGACTTGTACCCAGAATAGACGCTCCATTCCTTGAAGTGTAGCGTCCTCGTCCACCGCCCAAGGGACTCATCTCAGCGCGCAGCTCACTGACCCTAGGGCTGTAACCTGCGAGCCGTGGGCTCATTGTTGCCATATGAGGATCCCTTAGCGGTGTATTAGTTGAGCTTGTGACCTTTGGACTACAAGTTCGCCTTATCTCTCCTCTGCTTCTAGTAACTACGTCATCCAAAATCTCTCCTTCTCCTGGACATGAAGGGGTGAAACCCAGCTCGGTTTCCTGCGTCAGACAACACGTCGTACATATGAGGTTTGGTTCATGTTGTAGCCATTGATTAGGCTTTTGTTTGGCAATCCAATTTACAATCAGTTATAAAGTGGCTTTGTGGTTAAAAAAAAAGTAGTTACATTAACATTTTTGGTTAAAAGGGACAATTTTAATAGCTAAAATTGTGATTATAATGTGTAGTGCTAAACAATCCTTAGCTTGAAAGAACAGACAGGAGATAAGGATGTAGAGTTTACCGGGACAAGATCGAAGGGAAGAGCTGGGGATTCTTCATACTCAGCTGCATCCAAATCTTGAAGATGGGCGCCTTTGAAGAACTTGGGCAAGATGTATTGCCGAACGGGAACCAGAAGCATGATCATCATAGGAAACAGGACTCCTGCAACTGGAACCCATGTAATTCCAAAGCACACCAGCAAATACAAAGTCTGGAAGACTGTGAAGATTGCAATTGCCTTGAATGGAACAGTTTCCACAAAGGTGGCGTGGTAATCCTCAAGAACTCTGCATCATGAATTTTTTTTTAGAAATGAACTTTCAGTAACAAGACATCAGAGAAGATACATGAAAATGAAGGGTTGAGTGAATTTACTTGTATCTTCTGCTTGGAGCAGTAAAGAGAAGCATAATCCTTTCCCAGAACTGGTTACCGGGTAAACTCTCGATAGCCATGAAGGCAAAGTAGCCCCAGAGAACTGATGTGGGAATCATTTTCAGTACAGGCATGGCTGCAACACATGCACCAACCATGGCAGATTGGAGAAGGTTGCTGAGACGCTGTTCTTTGACCTCAACTGGCAAAAGATCATCAATCTCTTTCTCAACATCAAATACCGACTCATCGATTGGAGCGTCGATCTGCCCCATGATTTGTGCTGCTTCAATTGTTGATTCCTTCAACTCTTTCAATCCCTGGACAATACATTCAATATAATTAGTTCAATGCGATAACGAAGCACAAGTCTTTATTTGTTAGGAAATTTAGTGTCTTACTCGAGCTGAGGGCTCCTGGTAGACTAAAGGTGTCTGCATATGCTGATATGCTTCTTGCATTTTTCCATATACTTGGCCCAAACTTGAATTCGTTCCCATGCTTTCGCGAGCAGTTCTAACGAGCCGGTTTCTCAGAAGCTGTGAGCGGAGTGTACATGATTAGTAAAATCCTGTAGAAAAATATAAATCCATAAAAAGAAGAAGAATAGCTTTACTTGATGTTTAAGGGTTGCAAGGCTCTTTGTGTGCATTGGAGATTGAGGAATGACTCCGTTTGCAGGAGGGACACCAATAAGACCACACAATAAGGTCTGCCAAGAAGATAAAGACGAGTTTAGATATGAAATTTGCATCAAGGGTAGATGCTAAGCTGGGAAATTCACATACCAAGAAACCCAAAAGCAGCAAATCATAATGGAAGGAAGGAGGCTTTCTGAGATTGAAATCCGACTGTTGAGCGAGTTGAGATGCGACACTATGATCAAAGTAGTAGAGAACTGCAATCATGGTTGCCGGAATAAAAGCTCCAAGAATGTAAAGCAGAGGAACATCAAGCATATCCTGTCCATATTAAGAACCAGAGAATCAGTCACTCTAATCTTATAGGTTAGCATGCAAGACTGAACCAATAAGATCATAAGTTTGACATGCCTGGATAACTGTCCAATTCTCATATGCACCCGGGGACCAAGGATTCGGGCTGAAAAGCCGACGTGGGATCTTAGGTGGGACACTTCCTGACGGTATGTAAGAAACAGCAGTCCATACTAGAACCATAAGTGGCACACCATAGTCTGCTATGAAGCCTCGAAGCCAGCCTACAAGCACACAGCCATATCAAAGGCGATGATGATTATTTTTCATCAAAGGACATGATAATATAGTTGATGCTGAAACTTAGAAAGGCTTGTTCACCTGAGCCATAGCGCCATGACCTTGCTTTTCTGCTTTTTAAAGCAGTAAGCATGAGGCCGAATGAGAGAACCAGAGCAAACATCCCATTTGCAAATCTCCATGACGGTATATATTCTATCAATTTGACATTTTGCCGTTCAGGGATGCGGAACTCGTCTACTAGTCCCTGATAAAACCACAAGGCATACCATGAGACTTGGCTAAATCATATGTTTTTGCAAATGGGATAGAAATCAGAATCTGTCTTGCCTTGATAGCTTGCTGCATGAAGAGCATAGCAATCAAAAGACCGAAAAGTTCTCCAGCCATGCGAGTGAACCTGTTTATGATTGAGCAAGCTCCCAAGATGGCCAGCAAGAACAGCAAGGCTGCTGTCCATACAGAAACCCTGAAATTTTGTAAGTCTCTTCAGAAGCTTTCACTTCAGTGTGAAAGACATAGCAGTATAAAAGCTAAGAGCAGTACAAAATGGTTTGTAACTCACCATCCAGTCCAAGCTAGAAACAAGTTCCTACCCAAATCTGCCCTGTCTTTGGCAAAGCTGAACATGAATCTGTACATTATCACCGTGGGCTCTGCAACTCCTAGAATCAGCAAAGGCTGCCCTCCTATAATGGAGTGTATAACGCCACAAATTGCAGTTGATGCTAGTGTTTGGACTGCTGTCAGGACACCATCTGAAACCAATATATTTTAACACATCAGAACGGCTTAGAATTCCACCAGCTTAATTCATTTTACACTTCTACATAGATGGTCTGTTATGTGTCAATTACCAATTTGCTACCAAAATGAGGAGTTGAATATGCTTGGACAAATAAATTTAAGTCAAAAATGGAAAGGCAGTGTGTCAATCTTAATCCCCATTACCTGTATCTCTTTCCAGTTGCTCACCAAAGGAAATAACAGGAATTGCAGAGGCAAAGAATATGTATGTGGTGGGAGCCAAAATCCTGAAAGGGATTGCAAAATATTAAGGAAACCCACATCAATATTTGACCAAATACCCAAACATAGGAATGAAAAGGAATATGCTAAAAGGTGGCATACCTGAATCCTGCTTTGAAGCCACCAGTCCAATCTTGCTTGTAGCACTTCAGCCTTCCTTTGAGATCATTCTTGATTCCCTGGAAAGGCACAAATGTCTCCTCCATGGGTTTTCAAATTTGTAAGCAAAGTGGAATCCAAACAAGCTGAGTACTTTCTATACAGTCTAGATTAATCCCCTCTCAACTGAAAGAGGATCCAATCCAATTGCCCAAGAAAGAATACAGTTACATGTTACAGGCAAAAATAAGCTGAGGGTATCAAGTAAAGATGAAATGCCTTTCAAAAAATCTTCCAAGAACAACAGATTACATGGCCAAAAGGAGTATCTGGGGTGTAAAGTTCAAAAGGAGGGGTAAAGGTCTGAAACTAACTGGGATTTGAGATTCCCAGATGAGATCTAGCCCAGTTTAGGGAGGTAGAAACTAGGGAGAGAGATTAACAGCTAGATCACACGGTTTCAAGGTTCAATTCCTTGAAAAGGCTACATATAAACCTCTCAGCTAGCTGTATTTATTTATAAAGGAAGAATCTTTATGGAATCAAAAGAGAACAGGTTTGAGTAGCAGACACTTTATAGACTTTCTTTAAAGTATATCCCCAAATGCACCTCCCACCACTAGCCAATCTTTTGCCCTCAGCTCTAACTTGATTCAGCTGGCACAAAGAGCCTTACTCAAATTTATACTACCAGCATAATACCCTGTTCACAGCTATGGACAAAGGACATAGGACAAAGAGAGAGAGATGAAAAGAGGAGGGAGAGAAAGAGAGAGATGAGAAACAAGAGAATGGATGTCAAACTAGGAGAGGAAGAAAGAAGGAAGCTGCATTCCACTGGCTTATACAATCTGTATGTAATCTGTGCATTGGAGTAATCGGACTATATTTATGCTCAAAAGAAAAAGGTTACACACAGCTTGCCTTCATACAGAAGGGAAGCAAAACACATGACATGATAATGAATTATAATGGGGTGGAAAAGTACGGCGCTATGATAGAGAGCAAAATGCGGGTCAAACTCAATGAAAGAGGGCAATTAAACCGTAATGCAGAATTTATATTAAAATTAAATGTGATGATATTGTAAGCAGGAATAGCTGGCATTGCCAATTTTGTGGCACTGCAACAATCATGAAGAGGTAAGAAGAGGTGGGTGGTGGGGCGGAACAGAGGAACAAAGACTGAATGTAGCCAAGGAATTGGAAGAGACAAAAACACAAACAGATGGTGTGCATTAAAATATACATTGCCTGTGAAGGGTAAATTCAGACTGATGGAGAATATACATGATATATGATTATATGATGATCGAATGGTGCATTATTTGGAGAATTTGGCCTGTATATTCAGACCCATTTCCGCAGAAATTCGATTGTTAAAAAAAAAGGTTTATACGAAAATATTCTGCGATCAAGGCTGCGAGTTTGGAGCCAATTTGCAAGGTCGTGCTCGATTAAGTAGAAGATATTCATTGGTTTGACACTTTGACTTTGAGCTCGATACCAATTTGGCAAAATACTAGCAAGATTCCCTAGTTCCTTCTCGACCCAAAAAACGGTTCCCTAGTTCCTTTCTGGGAACTATTGATATTCATTGTTTTTTTTTCTTTCGAGCCACAATAAGTCCTCGTGGAACTCAAACTTGACTTGGGGGCTGTTTATTTAGTTTGTTAACGAACATACCGAGGGTCTGTTTAGGTTGGAATAAGGTATCAGTGTGGAATAAGGTGGGTTTGAGTTTGTATGTAAAATCTTGAAATGGACCGTTTCAAAGTATGAGCCATTTTAGAAAAAATTCAAACAGATATAGGAATGGGGTTAAGCTCTGGGGGATCGTTGACGGTCTTCACTTGGCTTGGAATGATGGATGTCGATTTGTTGATATTGAGTGTGACTCGGCTCTCGTGATCAATCTGGTGCAAAAGAATTTGAGTCCAAGTCATCCATTCTTTAGCTTGGTATCCCAATACCAAGGTTTTTTGAGACGCGACTGAAATGTCCGTCTTAACCATGTCTTTAGGGAAGCGAATATTATCGCCGACTTCCTGGTTAGACTTGCCTTCTCTTATACTTTAGGTTGTCATATTTTATTTTTGCCGTGCTACGCCCCATCTCCTACATGTAAGTGATGACTCTTAAGTCTCCTTATTCATAGGGCTTGGCCCTTTTCTCGACAAAAAAAAAGAAAAAAGAATGGGGTTGAGCTATTTCTAAGCCGATTTTCTATCTTTGGTATAATATCATAAAGGGTCTAATTAGAGTTGAGTTTTTCTTGGGTATATAACAACAACAACAACCTAGTGAATCCCGCGTATGCAGGGTTTGGGGGGTCAAGATAGGGGCATTCCAGACCTAGATGGAAAGCGCCCGAGAAAACCCAAGATTCGTAAACCACTCACTTTACAAAATACAAGAGACAAAAATAAATACACAAAATAAAATACTACAAAAAAGAAGACCAACTCCTTTCAACTAGAAGCCTCGTTGTCTTCCACTCTGATCTTCTCCTTTCAACTCTTCCTACACTGAGCCAAGTCCATTGAAATCCCTAACAGCTTGATATCTTGCTTGATGCTATCCATCCAACGTTTCTTCGGCTGACCTCTATCCCTCCGACAGACCCCAAAGTCTAAGCGCTCACACCTCCTAACTGTGGCGTCAGGGCTCCGTCTCTGAACATGCCCGAACCACCGAAGTCTCAACTCCCGAAGCTTGTCTCCTATGCTTGCTACTCCCAACTTTCCTCTGATCTCGTCAATCTTGATCCTATCCATTCTCGTGTGGCCACACATCCATCTAAGCATCCTCATTTCTGCAACTGCAAACTTCTGTTCTTGTGCCTTTGTCGTCGGCCAACATTCTGCGCCATAAAGGATCGCAGGCCTTATAACAGATCTGTAAAACTTGCCCTTGAGCTTGAGCGGGACCCTCCTGTCACACAAAACCCCTAAAGCTGCCCTCCACTTCTGCCAACCTCTTTGAATCCGGTACCTAACATCCTCACCAATACTCCCATCACTCTGCAACACAGATCCTAAGTACTTGAAGTTCTCCTTTTTTGCAATGACCTCGCCTCCAAGCCGCACCTCACCCGACGGCTCAATAACCCGACTGAACATGAATTCCATATATTCCGTCTTGGACCTACTCAACCTAAACCCCTTAGTTTCGAGTCTCTCTCGCCACACTTCCAGCTTGTCGTTTATTTCAGCTCTAGAGTTCTCAACCAAGACAATATCATCTGCAAACAGCATACACTTCGGGACCTCTTCCTGGATGTCCCTTGTCAGCACGTCTAGCACTAGCGTGAACAAAAAGGGACTTAGGGCATAACCTTGATGTAGACCCATACCCACCTTAAATTACTCTGTATCTCCTCCTTGCGAGCACACACATGTCCTCGACTCTTCATACATGTCACGAATGATTCTAATAAACTCGCCTGTAAGTCCTTTGGCCTCCAAGCATTCCCAAATCAACTTCCTAGGAACCTTGTCGTAGGCTTTCTCTATGTCTATAAACACCATGTGCAGATTCCGCTTTCTCTCCCTGTGCGCTTCTGACAACCTTCTCAGCAGATGAATAACTTCTATGGATGACCTCCCTGGCATAAAACCGAATTGGTTCTCTGACACTTGAACGAACCTCCTCAGTCTCAACTCAATTGCCTTCTCCCACATTTTCATCGTGTGGCTGAGGAGTTTTATACCTCTATAGTTGTTGCACTGCTGAATATCCCCTTTGTTCTTGTAAACCGGGACTAACTTACTTAGCCTCCACTCATCCGGCATCTTTGCTGTCTTGGCTATAACATTGAAAAGAGTCGCCAACCACTGTAGGCCTCTTGCTCCCAAACACCTCCAAATTTCTACTGGAATCTCATCCGGTCCCACAACTCTTTTGTTGCTCATTCTGCGAATGACCTCACTCACTTCTGCCGTAGAAAAATGACTGAAGACAAGGCCACTAGTATCATCTCCCACATCTGGGAGGCTCTCCCCCTCCTCGCAACCTTCGTTAAGAAGACTGCAGAAGTATCTCTCCCATCTCTGACTGATTTCTGACATGAAAATAAATTATTCAATTAAGCAACTCATTTACTAAAAATAAAAAGAAACAAATAACATGTCTGTGTATCAAATAGGTGAGCTCATTTACTTAAAAAAAACAAATGGCTTGGGCTCAGGAGCAAACTAAGCAACTCATCTACATTTTCGGTATCAAAAATAAAAAAATCTATACAATACAAAAGATAATCTACTAAAAAAATATAATAATATAATATCGTGTATATTTAAACTTGTTCATAAGCTTATAAACAAGCATTTTTCATGAATATGATGTTGTTCATGAACAAACGAAGCAAGTTTTAATTTTCTTGTGTTCGTGTTCGGTTCGTACGTTGATCTTTCGAGTTGTTCACGCTCAACTCATTTACATATTGAACCGAACATATACAAAGTTCTACTCAAACTAAACACCAAATTTTTCATAAATGACTTGGTTTATTACAACTCTAGACAACCTAATATTTACTTTTTGTATTTAAAAAAACAAAGAGATTATTTTTTGTGTATATCTTAGATCAATTGTCAAACTTTGTAATCGAATGAAATGCTTGTTCGATATAATGAATCGGAAAAATAATTGGACTTTAATTCATAGTTTTTTTTTGACGAATACTTTAATTCATAGTTGAATTTGAATCAATGTTGACTATTTTGTTCATTCTAGCCCATCCCATATCTTAGTTCATTTTCTAAATTGAGTGAGGTTAGCAGAGTCTCTAAAGTCTAAACAATATCTTGTCATCAATAAGGATCATCCCTGAATTCTTGATGTATCTTCTACTATCCATTATTAATTTGACATGTTTTCTTACAAAAAAGCATCCATTAATGATTAAATAAATATATACAATTTGCAAGTACATGTCCACCAACCTCTATAACACCATATACGTCCATACATAAAGAAAGAATTCATCGATGATTAGTTTGTTGATTGAAAAACGATTATTATTATCAACCAACTTGGCTTATACGGAGTACATATATTATATAACAACGTCACTGCTTTGTTAAAGTTATTTTTATTACAAGATAATCAAAATACACGACAGGCTTTACCAATATTTTCCAGTACAATGTATGTGCCCTAATAGTATTAAACTCCTACAGTATATAGCAAAGTAAGAACTAAGAACCCATTCATATATAATATAGCACATTTTCCCCCAAAAAACTGATAAGCCGTCAATATAATCGGCTTCTGTTTTTTGTTCCAAAAATCATTGACTTTTTGCTTTCAAAAACAAGAGCAAAAACTACTCAAGTAAGCAAGAAAGAATTAGTGTGACTTTGCAATCGTAATGAACTCTCTGTCATAAAATAAAAGCTAACTAGCTTAACCATCAATATTCAGTAAGTTTAGTGGTATATTGTACTAGTGACTCCTTAAGTAATGTCTAGACGATGAAGTATCCGAGCCGAACATAGCCGCATCGATATTGTACTCGATAGGTCGAACTAGGCTAATCATATATAGATGAGATCGAAAATATACTAAGAGCATCCAGAACGAAGAGTATAAAATAAGATTTCTGTAAATTTTGTCATTTCCTTTCTTTAAAAAGATTTTTTTTCTTTGTAGAGAAATATTTTTCCGACTCACAAATTGATTTTTCTCATTTTTTCTTAATGTTAAGAAATGTATGTATTCCCTGATAATTGTTGCAATTAATCCTCTTAGTTTCTCGTTAATTAGTCTGTCCGTTATATGCTAACAAGGGGCTACTTTGCACTGTATCTGATTGTCACTAAATTGAACGTCAATAATCAACCAACGACTATAAATTCTATACAGCTTCACATCAAATGAAACTTCCAAACGTTACCCGAAATCATAAACATGCATGTTCATACTAGTTGGCTTGTCCTAGGCATGAACAATCATCGTTGTAAATGTTTACAATGCATGTGTTTTTGTAGCACTTTTAGGCAAATTTTGAAGGAAATGAATTTAAGACGTGCCAAACATGGTAGACAGGCCCATTTTGGGCGTGGAGAAATGGCCAGACGAGACAACAGACGAAACCAAACGGTTGGCAGCTTCGGTGTAATGGACTCCATCCCATATTATGGATTGCGACACATTCCTGCATATACTATAGCCAGGCTGCCCACATGTTGCCTTTCTGTTGTAGTTATTCGGTCGCCCTCCGCTCCCACAACACGCCATCATCGGCTCCCGAAACCCTACACGCACGTACATAGACGAAAAATAATACGAACTTTAGAAATAACTCGATCAACGATACAAACGAAAAGCATAACGATGAAATGTGCACAAAAAAATGCAAGTCATTTTTGTAAGTTGAAAAAGAAATGTAGTATCTAAAAATTACTAATTAACAATTATACAAAATTATGAACTTCTATGTATGGGCACCAAAAGTACGTACACTTAGCTAGTAGTTGATATTGGTTTGTTACGTATGTCTTTTTCTTCATCATTCGAAATTATTGCATGCACATGCGTAGTTGGTTAGCTTGGATACATAGGAAATAAAGCAAGACAAGTTGGCAATTGAGCGGTTAGGACTTTACCATATTTAGCGTAGCTGGCAAAGAGGTCGTGTTTGGCTGAGTGTATATCCACATAGACAATGGTGGCATCTTGCAAGGACGATCTCATTTGTTTGCATAGTTCCTTAAGGGCCTTGTTGAAGGCTTTGGCGGCTCGGTTATGGACCTTAAAGCACCCGATCTCATCAAGGTCGCGGTTTGTGTGTGGGTGCAGAGCTAGCTCCTTGGCCGCGCACCCCAATGGGCCCGTGTTGTGGATCCAGAACTTCCGGGCACCGTATTGATATAGGATCTAGTTAAGCCAACACTTGAATGGTTGGTGTAGTGACAAAATTGGAGATCATATATAGTTTGGAACTTGGAAGTGTGTGTTTAGTTTGATTTTTACCTGGATGGCTGATTGGATTTCCTGGATCCATGAAGGGATTTGCTTCGCTACGGGTCCGTAGGTTAAGTTGGACGCGTAGAGGGCTACGAGGAGGTCGTTTTGCCCGATGTCGATCATGTAGAGTGCTCTACGAAACCCGTCTTCATCGATCAAACCCTCATCCGATCCTGCGATGAACATGCCATTTGTAGTGTAGCGTTACATTGTATTATCTTATGTAATCCAAACGCACATCACGTACACTAATATCAACCATAGACTATGTATTAACGCAGCATTGTTACAAGACATACAAAATGTCGTTATGGTTACAAATATGTTTACAAAGTTCTTATTTCACTTTTTTAGTTAAAGGTGGTTTTTTGGTTAAAAAATGATGTTTTGGGTGAACCATCTGTATTTAAAAACGTCAAAATAGAGATATATAATACGGAGGTTAGAAAAAGGCAAAATAAAATGTTTGAAGGAAAAGTGAACAAGGCCAAAAACACTTACACAACACACTTTGTGTCTTACATTAACTTTAATCCTTAGCACATACCCGTGGCGAGAAGCTCGCGAGATCGGTTCCTGAATCGAACGAACTGGCGAACCTGGACGTCCAACACGAACGGGACGAATTGAGGCAGAGTCATGGCGCCGCCGACTGCGAAGTTGACACCAGAAGTGAAGTTGGGCCTGAGGGAGTCCAAGTAGGGGCTGAGGTAGCTGAGTCCGAGGTGTTCGGAGAAAAAGTCAATGATGAGGCGGCCGTCTCCAAGCCGGCCTGTGCCACGGTGGAAGAACGTGATTCCATGGGGGAGCCCAATGGGCAGCCCTGTGCCGGCCAACACGCCGCCCGTGTCGGAGTTTGAGTCGCCGAAATTGATCAGAATTGGTGGCTTCTTGACCACTCTGGTTTGACTTGTAGCGGCTGAGAGTGATGCAGAGGAGGCTAGTACAAGAAGTGCACAATATGTCCAAATCTGGTGCGCCATTTTGTTCTGTTCTTGTGTGATGGTGAAAATGACTTAGCACTTGAGTAGTTGAGTGCGTTTAATTTTGGAGTTGCTGGCTGATTGGTGCTTGTTTTGGGCGAAGTCAAGTATATTAGATCTGGCTAGGCTAGGGTATATGTTTGAATATTGTTTTTGGATATTTAATCCCATTCAAAGTGGATCTGGCTCCTGGTCACGTTGTCAGAAGTCATATAAAATAGACTTTAGTGAAAACCAAACGTAACGATTGGGCTTGACTCGTTGAGAATCGTGAGATAAGGTTTATTTATTAACAACGTGACATATTGTACGAAATAAAAATAACAAAAAACCTTAAAATGCGGTGAGCGTGGATCGAACACGCGACCTTCAGATCTTCAGTCTGACGCTCTCCCAACTGAGCTATCCCCGCTATTTGAATAGTCAACTGTTTTATGTACTATTGTCATAGGTTTTAGCCATTGCAGCGAACAGGTAGTTTTCTCCAATTTCAGGCCCAAAAGTAGAGTAATGGGCCTTTTGCATGGGTTTGCTTTGCGCCCGGCCCATTTACTCGGTAACTTTGTTTGATTATTGACGTTGCTCGGTGCGTCTAGCGCGTTTGACTTGTACAAAGGTTCGAGCGTTCGTCCGCAAAAAAACTACCAACGCATCTGGCGTTTCATAACCAGCCAAGTGTCAACTTCCCCCACGTGGAAACATCTCATTGGCTGGACACAGTCGACATTTTCCACGCTGGATACTACACATAAAGCACCCTCTCGATTTCTCCATCTTTTTACCTCTTCCGAACTCCCCCGGAAAAAAATCGCGAAGATCTGGTACCAATTCCAAATCACTCTTCTGCCATCTCTCACACCTGAGAGAGCTGCTTTCGAAATGCTACTCAGATTAGGGCTAATCCTCTGCCTGTTCTCCATCCTACCGTTCCAATCGAATGCCGCTGTTTTGAGCATAGATCTGGGCTCCGAATGGCTCAAAGTCGCCGTCGTCAACCTCAAGCCCGGCCAGATCCCGATTTCGGTCGCGATCAACGAGATGTCCAAGCGTAAAACTCCTTCCTTAGTCGCATTTCACTCCGGCGATCGCCTGATCGGCGAAGAAGCCGCCGGATTGACTGCCAGGTATCCCGATAAGGTCTTCGCCCAAATCCGGGACCTGATTGGGAAACCCTACGCCTACGCCAAGCAGAAATTGGACTCCTTCTATCTTCCTTACGATATCGTGGAAGATTCTAGAGGTGTTGTGGCCTTCAAGGTCGACGATGGGACTGTCTATACTGTGGAGGAGATGCTGGCGATGATCCTCCGCCATGCCTTGAATCTGGCCGAGTTTCATTCCAAGTTGGCGATTAAGGACGCCGTGATCACGGTGCCCCCGTATTTTGGACAGGCGGAGAGGAAGGGCGTGTTGCAGGCTGCTGAGTTGGCTGGGATTAATGTTCTTTCGTTGATTAATGAACACTCTGGAGCTGCTTTGCAGTATGGGATTGATAAGAATTTCGCAAATGATTCCAGATATGTTGTGTTCTACGATATGGGGTCAAGTAATACCTATGCTGCGCTGGTCTATTTCTCAGCTTACAATACCAAGGAGTATGGCAAGACCGTTTCAGCCAACCAATTTCAGGTAATTTTAGGCCTCTTATTTGGGGTGTGAGTCTTATGTAGTTCTAGAGGTAGGTTTTGTGATTATGTTAGACGGAATTAAAATTTGATTAAACTTATTATTCGGTCATAATGTTCATGATCTTAACTGCGTGGAGTGGCATCCAAATTGCAATATGTTCTTGTTGATATAGCTCTGGGGTTGGATGAAATGGTTACCTGTCCATAGGTTGGACATTATAAAATGTACCTCCTATATGAGGGTAGGGATCCTTGTGGCAAATAGATAGTTCCAAAGAGAGTCTATTGAACAAATTGGTGAGGGGTGTTCTTTGTTTCTTTCTATGATTTTGTATGCTTGCTGTGAAAGTTTAACTAACAAGGAGTATTGTTTTTGGCTGTGTTTATGGTTAGGCTCCTTAAATTTGTGGGTAGAGGCACACGTTATGTATCATGATTTTTACCTGTCTTATTCGATTTTCAGGTTAAAGATGTTAGATGGAATTTTGAGCTCGGTGGTCAAGATCTGGAATCAAGGTTGGTGGAATACTTTGCGGATGAGTTCAATAAGCAAGTTGGAGGCGGGTTCGATGTGAGAAAGTACCCTAAGGCAATGGCCAAACTGAAGAAACAGGTTAAGCGCACAAAGGAAATCCTAAGTGCGAACACAGCTGCTCCTATTTCAGTCGAATCACTCCATGATGACCGTGATTTCAGGTACACTGATATTGCTGATTTTCTGGTTCAACTTTAGTGATGGATCAGTTTCTTTTATTTTGGCATGAAGCTTCTTTTTACTTGATACATAAATTGTCTGAAGAATCTTATAATGCTGCCTTTTTTTCTTACTACATATTGTCGGATAAATTTATTTCCTTGTTTTGCTGGTTTGGTTTTTTTTGTAATTTAATGTAAGTAGCTCAAAACCAACTTTCCTTTTCACACATAAGAACACAGAGAGGTACAAGATATGTTTTCAGCTCCTTTTGTTTCTATTGAGTTTAGAGGATGAGTAGATGCTTACTTGTTTAGCACTTCTGTGAGCAAAAGTTTTGAAGGGTCCAATTTTTCTCTTTGTGATTCATTAGGAGCACCATAACACGTGAGAAGTTTGAAGAACTCTGTGAAGATTTGTGGGAGAAATCACTTATCCCTTTAAAGGAGGTTCTTAAGCAAGCAGAATTGAAGGTTGACGATATATCTGCAGTAGAATTGATAGGAGGTGCTACCCGTGTGCCAAGGTTGCAGGTAAATTTCTTCTATTTCTTGGACATTGACTGATGAAGGGATTTATTGGTATATTGCTTTCATTTTGAATGATATACAAACGACTTCATGATTTTTCTGCTCTCCATTTTTTGTGTAACAGGCTAGAATTCAAGAGTTTCTTGGAAGGAAAGAGCTAGACAAACATTTGGATGCTGATGAAGCTACTGTTCTTGGTGCAGCCTTACATGCTGCCAACTTAAGCGACGGGATTAAATTAAATAGAAAACTAGGGATGGTTGATGGTGCTACTTATGGTTATGTGATGGAGCTGCATGGCTCTGATCTTGTGAAGGATGAAAGCAGAAAACAAGTAATTGTCCCGCGCATGAAAAAGGTTCCCAGTAAGGTATATCACATGATACTCTGGGTTGAATTTTCTAGGCAGTGCTCTTAGAGAAGACTTGAACGTCTACTTTTCTTATGTAGATGTTCCGATCTGTTGTTCATAACAAAGACTTCGAAGTTTCACTAGCCTACGAGAGTGAAGACCTATTGCCACCCTCTGTTTCTTCATTGGTCTATGCCCAGTATGATGTGTCAGGGTTGGCGGCTGCTAGTGAAAAGTAAGCAATTTCAAGATGTATTTCATTGATAGAATTCACTTTGTATTTTTTTTCCTCATGGAAAAACCTATCAACACTCAACAGATCCTCTTAATGTTTTTGTTTTTTGTTTGATTAGATACTCATCTCGGAACCTTTCTGCTCCAATCAAGGCAAACTTACATTTCTCGCTCAGCAGAAGTGGTGTATTTAGACTAGATCGTGCAGAAGCTGTCATTGAGATATCTGAGTGGGTAGAAGTTCCTAAAAAGAACGTAACTATTGAGAACGTTACTCTTTCAGTCAACGAGACTGAAGCTTCTGCTTCTGCTGACACAGCAGCTGAAACTGATTCCACAGAAGATAGCAAGGAGATAAATACCGACAGTACCGATAAGGAGGTATCTGATTCTGCTGCAAAAGAAGAAAACAAGAGTGAGATTGTGGAAAAGAAGTTGAAGAAGCGAACTTTTAGAGTTCCATTAAAGGTACCAGGAAGTTACATGCTTGTTTTGGTGATGCCTTTCTAATGAAAAAGCATTTCCTTCACAATCATTGTTCCATTTTCTTTTTGTTGATGCAGGTTACTGAAAAGACTACAGGACCCAGGGTTTCCCTTTCAAAAGAAACCCTTACTGAGTCTAAGCGCAAATTGGAGGAACTGGACAAAAAGGATGCAGACCGAAGGAGAACTGCCGAGCTGAAAAATGATCTGGAAGGATACATATATAGTACCAGGGAAAAGGTGTGTGAATCTTAACAAGTTTAATATAGATTCTAGAGATCAAAATAACCTATAGTGGCCATTATCATCTTTTGTTAAGGATTCCTACTTTGTTAGTTTGAGTTATTCCTTTTTTCTCTTTGGTGAAGACAAACATAGTGATATCGGCTCTTTTTGGCAATGGTCATTAATATCCTGCCTTATTGCTGTTAGGTAATCAGTTAAAAACAGAAGAATTTTGAATGACTTGACTTGAATATATACAAAATTTTAGCATACCTAAGATTGGTAACTTGGTATTCTAGTATAAGCAATTGGCAAAACATGCAGTTCGGATTGACTGTTTTCTGTACTCCACTTAGAATGAGCCTTCATATCTATTTCCCTACTTGTAATGTTTGTAGTCATTGTATTCTATCCCAATAATTTCGATTTTCCACATCCATGCAGATCTGAAATTACTGATTTTTAATTTTCATGAAATGCATCTGAAACTGCTTTCCCCCCTTTGATGGAATTTATTATCTCCATATTAACAACTTACCTTGTTGTACTTGTCTCATTTGAAAATGCATTTTCCAGATTGAGTCATCTGAAGAGGTTGAAAAAGTTTCCACCAGTGAGGAGCGACAATCCTTTATCCAGAAACTTGAGGAGGTTAGTAAGATCATAGCAATTAACTGGTACAAGTTTCTTGTTCCTGCCTTCTAAATGGATTGGAGACCTCTTCTATTTTCTTGTCCACAGGTTCAGGAATGGCTTTACATGGATGGTGAAGATGCTAGTGCGAATGAGTTTCAAGAACGTCTTGATATGTTGAAAGCTATTGGCGACCCAATCTTTTTCAGGTTTGCCTTGACTTGAAGCTCAAGAATACATCAGCCCTCCAGAATACTTTAGAATGGCATCTCATTCTGATCACTTTCTTTCAGATTGGATGAACTAAGTGCTCGTCCTGCAGCAGCTGAAACTGCCAGAAGCTATCTTCTTGAGCTCAAAGATGTATGTATAACCACTTTCATCTGCAAATTTTGATTTCGAAATCTTATCACGTTGACAAGTTTGAGTTTAATGCTATTCACGAGACTTCTGTCGAATTTCTCCAGATTGTACGTGGCTGGGAGACTAACAAATCCTGGATTCCAAAGAACAGGATTGACGAGGTTGCTCATCCCATTTGTTTACAGTCAAATGATTCGCAGCATCAATTTCTTGAGTTACTGTTGCTTTTTTCATGAATTCTAATATGTAGTCGTTTATATAATTTAGGTTTTGAGCAGTGCTGAGAAGTTCAAGAAATGGTTGGATGAAAAGGAGGGTGAGCAGAAGAAGTAAGAAACCATTGCCTCTATCTGCTTTATCTTTCTGTTTTTAGTGTGCTCTTGCTTATCCATTGCAGAAAACCATAACTCTTGGCTAAGCATCGTTGTCAGTTATATGTTTATTTATTATATAATCCGAGGTTATGGCTTCAACAACCTTCGTCTTATTTCGCCAATAAACATTTGCCACCCAATGAAAACATGATTAGTGACTGATATGGCTACCTACTTAGGCTTGGTGTAATTATCACTTATCAACTTGGTGAAATTGCTGACTTATGTTTTACTACAGGACTCCTGCTCAAAGTGCACCAGTTTTCTCTTCCGATGAGGTCTATGACAAGTTAGTTGATCTTCAATCCAAGGTAATTCAAAATTCTCTCTTAGAAGATAAAGGTGAAACTGACTGACCAAAGGTGCATTTGGATCACACCCCATAATGCATTATCTTGCATTCTGATTCAGGATTTAATGCAAATTATTGTTCTTATAGGTTTCAAGTGTCAATAGGATCCCTAAGCCAAAGCCAAAGATTGAGAAGCCTGTTAAAAACGAAACCAACAACGCGAAGAGTGAAACTTCTGAGGATGCTTCTAAAACTACTGAGGAACCCAAAGAAAAACCCGAGGGTGCTCATGATGAGTTGTGATGAAACCGAAGAAAGATCGACACGAAGAGCTAGTATTGGCAGTTCATGAATAGAGGTAACTGCAAATGATTTCAGTCCAATACCAATAGAGAGAATTCATAGACTGGACTACAGATTTATTACAAAACCAGGCTTCTAATGTGAGGGAAATTTTTGTTGTAGCCAGAGATTTTGCTTATGTTCAGCTTAAGCTAGAGAACAGACTTTGTTGCTTATCAAAATTAACTTTAGCTTATAATATAGTCATTTTATACAGTTCTTGCTTCATCGATATAATGGTGGCTTATCTCTTGGGTTTTGCACTTTTGCCCCTGTAAAATTGCTGGAGCCATTTAATGTTTTAGTTGATTGTGACAAGATTGGTGACCTTATTCAAAGCCTAATTGGTTCTTAAGTGAACCCTACTATCACAACACCGAACTGAAGCTGAATGAAATCAGTAATATGGAGGTCAATGTGTCGAGTAATTAATGGGTGTGCCAGTCTCATCAGTCATCACCTGATCTGACGATCTGTATATGGGTCCCATGATAGTTAAATCAATGACAAACTAAGATTAATGGTATCATTAAGGCTTGGTGTTTCGACCCAAAAAAAAAAAAAGGCTTGGTGATTATTACTATCATAATAAGTGTGCAATGTATGTGGGACCCATGTTGAAAGAAGGCTTGAGAGTTGAGAGCATAGTAGTCTCATGAAGGTCGTTCTTTTTTGGTATGGATGAATATGAGTATAATGTAATATCCCGAAGAATTTGGGTAGAATTAGAAAGAGATTAGGGAGAAAGAAGAAAGAATAGGAAGGGAAGGAAGGATTAGAGAAAGAAGAAGAAATTCAGAGAGATAGAGATAGAGATAAGGAACATCATATTTCATTAGCAATATTTGGATAACCACACCGAAGAGCACAACTAAGCATTTATAGGCTTTTGCCTATTTATAAAATATGTCCAAATATTTCTTATTCTACCCAACTAGCCATATCATTACATATATATACACATTGTGTTTCATTGTATTATATTGATATCTTTTAAAAATACTCATTTGGTTTCAAAATAGTTGTCATTCTAATAAACTCATATTAATATGTCCAAATAGTTGTCATTTGGTTTCAAAATAGTTGTCATTCTTTCTTGTCTCATAATACCTTATTTTATATTTTTTTCATTTTTTTTATGTATACTAATAAACTCTATTATAATTACATATATTTTCATGTTTTGTTACACCAATAACTAACTCTATATTAATAGGGGTAACATAAACAAAAATTTATTAATATATGTTCAAATATTATTTCGATAATTATTTTGAAACGGGGGGAGTACGACTTGTACCAATATTGAATATTCATAGTTTGATATTGTTTATGTCTAATCATGCCAATAGAGATATCATCTGTTTGGTATCATCAATATCAAACGAGACCATATGAGTTGTGAGAAACAAGCTCTTAAGTTAGATATTTGTGTCCAGTTAACGTGGTAATTGGATGTGAACTGAACATATATAATAATATAAATATATCTATCAACGTATTGTCGGATATTATAATGGAAATACTACATTGTCATTAATCGATTGATGGGAATTCTACTAATTAATTTTTTGATGTAAGAGGATTCTACTAATTTTTTTGATGTAAAAGTATTTTTCAGGTAAAAAGAGAAACAACACTCTCTTTGGCCTTGTTCTTTTTATGGGGGAAAAGATCTATTTGATGAGAAAATAGGAGTTTGGATGAAAAAATTTCGTTGGAAAACGCAAAAAGTAGAGATATGATGTGTATATAAAAAAAGGTAAAATAATTTTTTTGGGTGAAAAAATTGTTTTGAGTGAAAGTAGAACAAGGCCAATAATCTTCGAAAGATGTTCTATAAATATCGAAAAAAAAGGATTTAAATTGTTAGCATACGAAGATAAACTGACCTCTTACATCATCAAGCAATAATAATAAAAAAAATCATCTCCAACTCAGCAAGATTCAAGATTTTAACTAGGTGGAAAATCGGAACCATTTATTTTAATTTTCATACTCCCAATCATAATATTTATTATTTATTCATGTAAAGACCATTCCTAATGGGAGGGCTCAAGTATAGATCAAGGCAAAATCATGTAAGCCTTGAATAATGTGCACTTGGATTAATACAAAGCCGAGGAGAGAGAAAAATCAAGCACAAGAAAAGGTATAAGAAAAAGGAATGAAAAACACTTTTCCAAATTGGCTGGATTTTTAAACATAAATTAAATGAACTTCACCTTTGGACTGGCCACGTGCCGTGTATCAGACGGTCAGGATTAATTCTCTATTGTTGGCGATTAAAAGAATAATAAACATAATTTGGGTGTAATTTAAATTTAAGAAAAAATAAATCTTATATCAAAATTCATAATTTTTTGTATCTATTTATAGAGTCCAATATTAGATATATTTGAAACCTTTTAAAATTACATATATATTTTTGGCTTATTTTAAGTTATACAAACACATATCCATACATTCTTTACAATATCCATTCTTTAAATTCAAAAAAATTAAATCAAATTCTTGATTTTCTTTCATATTTCCATATATATTAATTTTATATATCTTTCTTTCATTGTTGAAAGAATTATGATTTTTCTACTAGTTTTAACTGCAAAATACCACTATAAGTAAACCCTTTTTTGATACCGGTTTTGATAGTACATGTATATGTTTGGCTAACCATTGGGCGTGAATATGTCGATGTGTGATTGTTTTTATTTTTTCAACAATTTGTTATGGGTACTTTGTTAATGTGTGATTTGCCTTTCATTTTCGTATATCTTTAGTATTTTGTTAGTGTACTTTGTTTCTGGTGTGTTGTTTTCCATCAATTTGTATGTTTGATTCAATGAATGAAATCGGTTTGTCTATTTTATTTTTTATTAATATTTCTTTCATTGTTATTTCATTGAGTTAATATTTATGTAACCTAGAATAATAAATTTTTGACAAAAAAAAAAAGAATAATCAATTTAACTTTAAATGAGAATTTTATCGACATTAAAATTTTCATTAAATGTATAATTTATTGAAAGTAGTAATGTTTAATAAGATAAATTGTGATTTATATATTCATACAGCACACCTGGATGAAACAAACAACAGCTAACTAACGCTTTATTTTTACATCAAAATTTCTCCAAGTTGGTCTCCTAATATGGTCATGGTAGACACATGTTAGACGCCTATAGACACCTAATTAATATGGTCATGGTAAAATGTAATGAAAAAATGTACCACAACCTCGTGTGTCTAGCAGGGCACCAACGGCAACAATGACCCTTAATTTTATCAATGAGTTTGTGTCTTGAAGAGATTGAGACGACAATCACTCAATCTTGAAGCATAAGCAGCCTTCTTGTATTCGCTCCAAGTGAAGGCTTTGTACTTAAATTCCTTCGTATCTTCCACCAATTGCGCAATTGGTGAAATTCGAGCGTCGAGTGGCGGCGCTCCAAAGTACATCATTGACACCCTTCTCCTCCCTGTACTCACTACCACTCTATGCCTAACACTTTCAAATCTCCCATTTGTCATAACCTACATAGATCAATGTAAATTTAATGAATGAGATTTGTTAAAAGCGGGTTTCATATAATGTGCCCCTAAACTTTACACTTTGGAAAGTTAAAAGACAAAAGACTAATACTTTGGAATAAACTTCCAAGGATGTGTAGTATTTGTGACGTGACATTATTGACTACAACAAAAAATTGTTTTTTTTTATTATTTGGGATACGATTTGATTTGTGTTGTCCCAAAAACTAAAATGAAGGAGGATAAAACTGTAAAATTGGCACACACCTGAAGGGCATCACCGACCATGACAAAGAAGGCGTTGGGATCCGGTGGGACAACGACCCACAAGCCATCACGCGTACAAATTTGTAGGCCTCCAACGTCGTTGGATCTAAGTATGGTCAAGATTTGAGGGTCTGTGTGCTCTCCGAAGCTGACACGGTCTTCACCATCCAATGCTGGAACTTGGAGAGATGGAGGGTAGTGGTTTAGCCTCAAAACGGAATCACTTTCAACGTCTCTAATAAGCCGACTGAAGATAGCCTTGTCTGGGACTCGCAACCCCTCCGCCATCAGATCGAATAGATCGCATGCTAGATCTCTTACCGATTGTACGTAATCTCTTATGGTGTCGCTGTAATAAAATATTAAAATTAGGACTTTTAATTTGTTAAGCAAATATTTATGTAACAAAAATAAACACCCCCTCCCACACTCATATGAGTCGTAACTATTATTAGAATTTTTTTGTCATTTAAAAGAAATTTAGATGATACTTTTTTCATAAACTATGATATTTGATGTTGGAAATTAAGAATATTGTAGTTTTTATATCTTTAAAAAAATATGACTATAAATAAGGTGAAGGGTAAAAACTTTTAAACGTCAAGAATATATCTTATGTTGGAATAGTTGTGTTAACCGTCTTTTTAAGGGAATAAGATAAGCTTTCTAATTAAAAAAAAAACTAAAATACTATAAGAAAAATTATAAATCGTCAATTTTAGATTCTTAACAAACAACAAAAACAAATCTTCTTATTTTAATATGCTTATTTTATATCCTTAAGGCATAGGTTAGAATTAAATCCGTAAAAACTAAAAAGAATTTATTTACCGAAGAGATAAAAACACATGTACAATTAGTGAGCCAGAAATTAATAGAATTATATCTTGCATACATAATATACTCCATAATTGGATAAGTCATAGGTGCAATGACAAAGAAATAAAGGAAATTTTAAATTATAGAAAATGATGAAATGACAAGTGAATATATATCGTCCTTACTTCCTCCTAAACAAGTGAGTGGTTCTAACTTTCTTGGTGAAAATGATGATATTGATAGAATTTGGTTTCTTCTTCTCATCAACCTTTTGCCAGGCTACTGGGGCAGCCATTGCCCAACCATTAGACCATCCTTAATGGTACGGTGTTTTCATATGGTTTGTGATTTTTTTGGTAAAAGTAAATCATGCGATTCATGCCCCAAATAAAATAGGGCACTTGGAATGAGTTCCTACATAAGTCCAAACGTGTTCTACCAAAAAAAGATGGCTCTAGCTAAATGTTTGTATTTTCCATTTAAGAAATGATCGATCGAAGTGATTGAAGGGAAAACACAGCAACAAAAGAAACCAGCACTATAGAGATCTTTTTGCTTAGAGCATAGTTAGCGGTCGACCCAAATGTTTGGCCTTTTTAATATTTTATTGCTTTTTGTTTTCATTTTTTAAAAGTAGAAATGATAATCTGTGGTTGTTTGCACACGTATTACTTCCTTGTTGAAAGATTAAAATTAAAGTTGGTCATTAACAAGGCCAGCCTTCATCCCTATAGCACACTTTATTATTATTTTATTACTTATTTTATTTGGTGGCTAGGTTTTGGGCAACGGATGGCATTGCTATTAGGCAGCACTCGCACAACGTACATTTGTCAAGGTCCACTTATAATTAATTCAAAACATGATGACAATCATTGATCGATTCTCACCTAGGAAAAAAGAATGCTCTTTGATGGTAAATCTATCATTTAAAATAGCCCACCATTTTCGCACCTATTATGGTTATCAAGCACAGATCGATTTATCAAGCCCTTTCAACTTACTACCTCCGTTCAGTAATGTTTGATGTTTTAACAAATTAGGCTTGTTTGAAAATGTATGATGTTTTACACTTTTATGTATCTATTTTTCCAAATTTACCCCACGTAAATCTTTCCTTAACAAAATCTCTTCTTCAACCACTATGAAATTAAAACAATTTAATGAGGGTAATTAAGTAATTTTATAGGCTTTCTTAATTTCAGGTTGAAATGCTAAAACATCAAACATTACTAAACGGAGGGAGTAGTTTGTAAGGGCATTTTTTTTTTTTTTTTTTTTTTGTGATTAGGAAAGGATTAGGGTCGCCGCAAGTACTACTAGCTTGGCTCATCTAGAGCATCTACGGAGGATGAGAACGGGTTATTAACCAACTCTAAAGGAAATAGGGTAAACTGCCGCCTTGAAGTCTCGAACCTGAGACCTCATGGTACTACCATAAGTGCTCAACCAGTGAGCTAATGCGTCAAGTTAAGGGCATTTTCAATATTATCCTTGCATTTTTCTTTAGAATAAAAAAAAATCTCTAAAAAAAGTCTGAACATTTTTTTTATTTTGGAGAATCAATCATTTAATATATTGTCAAAAAATTATGTTTATTTTAAAAACAAAGAATAAGAAAAAAAAATAAAGAAATGATGCAAGTTATATATGTTGATATCCATATATATATGAGGATACTTGTTCAATTTTTTGAGATTTTTTTTTGAGAACTTTTCGAAGGATAGTTCTTTAACTATTTTAAGGTTTTGGAGCTCTGAGTATGAGCATGTGACATCAATCCCGTGATTTCAATGAGGTTATAACTTCTTTTGGTAAGGATTAAGGTCGCCAAAAGTACTATCTGGACTCGTCTAGACCATCCACAAGGGATGAGAACTGGTTACTAACCAACCCTGAAGAGAATAGGACAAACCGCCGCCATGGAGTCTCGAATCCGTGACCTCACGATACACTCATGAATACTCAACCAGTGAGTTGATGCGACAAAGCGCAATCCGGGATTATCACTTCAAATTCCCCTCTCCTATTATATTAGCCCAATGTTTTCTACGAAGAACAATATGGTTTGACGTGTCATATCAATCGCGGGGCTAATTTCCGACAAAACAAATGAAAATATTTGGTGGCTTTGCTACCCCTCTTAAATAATTGGTTCATTATTTAGACTTTATAGCATGGGTTGAGAGATTTGATATCAAGTTAATTATTTCCGCACTAAAAATAGAAGAAAAAATACCACTTAATTATTTTTAGGATTCTGCCCCGTTAACGGAAAATGTTATCCATTATGTTAGTGTTGAACAAAGCCTTAGGTTGACTTGACTACATGACCCATTCTAATTTTGTTAAGATGGTATTTTATAATTTGATTGGGCTAGGATGTAGTAAGAATGTGATTTGGGTTATAAACTTGTTTGACTTACCTGGCCTAAATGTATGGTTTAAACATTCGACCAAAAAAAATAATGATTTAAACATGGGAGAGGGATACCATTTAATTTAGAGCTAGTCAACCTTAAAGGCTGGATAAGTGTAAACTTAACTACAGTAGTTATTAAGTGTGTGTTTAAACTTGAAAAGTTTTTCTCATATAGAAAATCTAAGGTACAAATTAAATAGAGAGTACTTAGTATATAAGGTGGTAGTGCAAAACCTCTAGTCTTCAACTTAATCTTTTGGGTGAAAAAAGGGTTAATTGTACCAGTGGTCCTAAAGTTTTCATATTTTACATATATTAGTCTCTAACCTCTAATTTCTTCAACTTTTGTCCTTACCTTTTAAATTTATTGCATTGATCCTTCTGTTAGCTTGTTAGTTAATGGTCATTAGTTTGATGATGTATGTAACTTAGATTTTTGTTAAGTGATGTGGACACTTTTTTATTTATTTAAAATAACAATAAGATAGTTTTTTTTAATCCCAAAGCATAAAATAGGTGATTCTCCAACTTGATTATTATGATTTTTATTCTCTAACTTGATATATATGTACTTTATACAGCAATAGTAAACTACTTTTATTTTGTAAAAGGAGAAGCAACATTAGCTTTTTTCTTTGGTCGAAAGAAGCAACATTAGCTTTTAATTAGCAAGATTGTTGTTTTGTAAATTAACATTTTGTATAGCATACATAATCAATTGTAAAGTTTTTTCTTTGGATGATAAATGTGGGAGAATTACTTGGCTTTTAATTTCGAAATCAACTAGTAACAGTGCCCGTGCCCGGGAGGGCACGACTTGAATTAAATAAATTATCCATGTTTCAATAATTGTTATTATGGAGTATCTTTTTTTAATTATTTATTTAAAGTAGTTTTGCACATATCCAATTTCATTTAGATATTTCTAATAAAATTATTTGTATTTTAAAAGAATTAAGAACTTTTGCTTATTTATCTATAAATTTAATGTTTTATATCTTATAAATTTCATATTTGAATTGGATATATTAGTTAGATAGATTTGGTAAGCTATATAGAATTTTTTTCGTTAGATAGATTTTTTTTTGGTTAGATTTTTTTGTGCAACACATATTTTTTTATTTCAAGCAATATATTAGATAGAGTTTTTTTTTAAACAAATTGGTTAGATAAGAAGATATCTAATGTGGGGTCTACAATAAAATTTCAACCAATCAAATAAATTGAATTGTTTTATTAAAGATGGGTGACGTGGTCCAATGAGAAAGTACTACGTGTCGGGCTAAATATTAAATCTAACCTCCACTTTAGTATATAGTTATGATGTATATGATTGAATTATTTGAAGATATGCGTGGCAGGCCCCAACCAACACAAAACTTTTAATTTCGAAGTCATCAAATTCTTTCATTTACAAAAACTCTACTTATTCTAGAACAATAGAACTACATTAATTAGTATGATGGATTTTTTTCTTCTTATAATTCAACTAATATTCCATTATTCTAAAACATAAGAACATAAATTGATGGGAAATAGGAACTAGGAAGACCTTTTACCCCATCTATGTCCAAAATTGGACCTGCCTAGTTACTCAGCACCAATGAAGTCACTTAGATGTATCTAGTATCCTAGCCACTTTGGACTTCATATATTATAACATTCCTTTGATTTTGACCCTTGCCTATAAGCTAGGCTCCAACTTCAATCATAAATTCATTGACGGACGATTAGGATGACAATGACACAATTAGCCAATGAATTAGGATACTAATTAATTAATTAATCAAAATTACCTCATATCAGAAGTTTGTTGAGTGTGGAGAAGAAGGTACTCAAGCTGACCGATATCGCCTTTGAAGCCGATGGTCTTGTATCCATATCCATAGGGCTTGGCAGGGCCCGCCTTCTGCTTCTCCCAAACGGGCTTTGCGAAGAACTCTAAGCCTTCGGTTTCGATCCTAGAAACGACGTCCATGGAAACGCCATGGTTAACCACCTTGAATATCCCACTCTCCTCACAACAACTCACAATGGATTTTGACAAGCTCGATCTCTTCTCCGAGAGGTCGACGACTCGTATGGACCTCTTGCTTCTTGTGGTTAATGTTGGGTTTGGAGAAGGTGCCACCATTGTTGATTTGTTGGTGCTAAAATTGAAGGTGAAACTATTGGGTCATGCACTTGCTTGAAACAGTAGGTGTGTATGTGTGTGTTTATATAGGAAAAGCATATGTGGGAATATAGAAGGGATGATTCTGATCAATAATACTTTAATAATTTTTTTAATAGGGATACGTATAGTTAATGTTTTCATACCTCATTTGGACCTACATGCACATATATTATTAGAGATATAATGATATGGAACAGGATA
Source organism: Polygonum aviculare (assembly GCA_934048045.1). Lineage (NCBI taxonomy): Eukaryota > Viridiplantae > Streptophyta > Magnoliopsida > Caryophyllales > Polygonaceae > Polygonum > Polygonum aviculare. The sequence continues at coordinate 25,863,082 of OW204032.1, forward strand.
TTTTAAAGTGGTGGAAAATGATTGAGTGTACCAAATTATAGAATCTTGACCATTTAAAAATATAATCATAGGCTTCTATGATACAAAAGTATTATGAAAAATGCAATGGAAAAAGGGAGTTGCAATCATGAAATATTGTTATAAATTACCGGAAATTAATGGAAATAGACGGTGTGCTTCACTAAGTTATAGTTAGAATTTATAGTTAAAAATGACATCAAGATTAAAACTTCTAATAAAGTTTACTACGGAGTACTATTAAAATACTTCACATCATTTTACTACACTTCACACTATTAAATTACCATAATAGCCTTTTAAAAATAAAATAACAAAAATATTTGATATAATAATAGGATCTTTTGTTAGGATTTTCTATCCATATATTATAAATTAGTTTTAGTAAACTGAGATCTCTCAAACAATATAATTAACGAAAAAATTATATTAGCATTTACAATCACTATCGTTCAAAATTGATGATCACCCTGTCAAGCTAAAACGACAAGTATTAATTAACGGAGGGAGTAATAAAATTGGTGGCCTTCAATCCAAATTAATGTCATTGGTGCCAAAAGAAAGCTTCGTATCCCGATAGAGTGCACCGAACAATTGCAATTGTTTCATCTAATTCCCCCCTAGCCTATAATCAATGGAAGAGTGCACTTATAAAAACTACCTAGCTCAAAGCTTGATTAGGATTGTTGAATTAGAACCTTTTTTTATTCAATTGGGTTCATGATTGTATTTGATTATGTATAAGTATAATAATATTAGTATTTTTATTTGTGAAGATCTTGTTTGAAGATAAAATTATAAAAACAAACAATTAAGAAGATTGTGTAAGGATCTTTAGCAAATTATCTCTTGAAATGATTTTGTAAACTTATTTTGTCATTCACGGGAAGTTTCTATATTTTTCCAAAATTACATAAAGGGCTTTATAGTGAATAAAATGAAAAAGTGTGAAGTTTATAAAATTTTGAGGTGAAATATAGCAGTTATGTTATTTTTCCTCATCAAATGTTGGCTTAGTGTACCCTAATCCATATGAATCGAAGAATAATCTATGTTCACTATTCATGGATACCGCTCATCCAAGGAAATTTTACAAATGGGGTCAAGAATCGAACAAAAGACTTTTCGTTAAAAAAATGGCCTCCCTTCATGGTTTGAGTCATTTGAGTTAACGATTAAATAAAATTTCAGAAAAAAGAAGTTTAAATAAATTAAACCGTGTTAAACCAAATAAATAAATAAACCGGGTATATATTTATAGGATATTATACAAAATAATGACAAACTACTAGCTTTCTAGTTGCTATTTATTAATTTGAATCTTGATGATTATTCTTTATACAAACAAACCTTGATGTTGATATAGCTCCAAAGTCTTTATAATTTTTATTGTTGCACTCCATACTTTATATTTAAGTTAGCTGACTATTGTTACTTGTATAATTGGAAGTCCTTGTCAAATGCACGTAACCCAACCAGCACATAACCCTACTTGTCAAAAGCGCTAGGATGATTTTGGATTGTTAAATTACCTTGATGAAGAAAGTAGGATGAACCAGATACATGCATGGTTCAAAATATAACATCACAATATTGGACAATAATTCCACTACCAGTGGTGTATCCCCAAGAGGGGACTGGATTCCACTAACATTTTTCTTCTTTCGCTCCCTGCTACCTGTGCGACATGTATTATTTTTTAAGGGATTCCGTTATCGCTAGCTGAACACGCTACCTATTTTGCTAGTGTCGAATGAAGCCTAAGCTGTGCAAGTCATTGCTCTCGGTTTTTTTGGTGAACCAAAGAAGGATCAATTAGTCGTCCTAATCATAATATCTTTCTTCTTTATAGAAAATGTGTTGATAAAACATTTTGTAGAGTTGAAAGCAGCTTTACAAAGTCACCAACATTAAACCCTAACACATTACAAAGACCATACAATAGTATATCCATTATAACATAATGTCATTTTCATATACACGTCCTAATATGCTCCATTTGCCGTTCATTTTTTAATTATTCATATAAGCATCCTTATATTTTGTCTTTATTTTTATATTTTGAAATTAACACATGCATTTGTAGATGAGTGAATATATGATTGTATTTCTGATTTTAGGGTAAAGTGATGATTATTAGAACGACGAATAATATTATTTTGGAAATTTCGGAATAATAATTAAATGTATGGACACACTCCCTTGGTGCATTGAATCGATCTCTATGTTTCTGTGAACATACCGATAATATCATAATATATTTGGTCCTTTTTGAGGCCAAGTTTGGTCCACTTTGAGAACTTCAATTCGATGAATGTTATCATTCAAAAAAAAAGAGTCCTATAAAAACATTAGGTCACATGTTCAATTAGTATTAACGATTGTAGGCATCACTAATCATGCACATACATATTCTACCAAAAAAAATCATGCACATACATATGCTCGAACAAACACCTGACAATGTTGCGCATTCAATGAATACTTATTTATATATGCTGATGTGATTTTTCAGTTCCATACATATTCGAAGAATTTATTTTTCATACTTTAAATTTATGTGAGTTATACTTCTCACACTAATTACACGAAACAATCACTTAGTAATCACACTTCAAATTTATTCAACAAACAAACAAACAAGGGAGGCAGGCATCACACCAAAGCCAGCTTAATGTATAGATACTACATAGAAGGCTGGGCTTTCTTTTCACGAGACAACATACGTGCAAACCTGCAAATCAAGAATTTCATTAAGATTACATGATACAATTAATCAAACCACTGATCAGGTTCACTTATATGTTACATCATATGATTTGTAATAGCGAAATTAATTAAGTTCTTACTTGGCAAGGGCATCTCCATTGTTGCTTGGTGCACCAGTTGCTTGTAGCTCTTCTTGCAAGCCCGTGCACGCGTTTGCGACGGTGACAGGCTTGTCCATAAGATCGTGGGCAACCTTCTGCAGATCATCAAGAGTCTCTTGACTCGTCATGTTCATCGAGTCCAACTCTTTCTTCAAGTCATACTCCTACAACAACTCTTCAAATCTCATGATCGGTATGATATTCACCAATTCTTGTTACATATATGTTACTTCACAAAAATATTGTTAGTAATAATTCAATTATTAAATCACTACATTTTTTGCTCTTTCAAAAAGGTCAACATTGTATTAACTCTCCTGTTTATTTGTAAATTGTTATAAAAACATGATTCTTAAAACAGAAAAATTAGGATTAAACACACTACTCTTCTTATTGTCGATTAGTTTTAAGACCGATCAACCTGTATACGCAGATAATGTGGGAACTGGTTGAAGCAGCCGAGCATGGTTGAAGTGTACATATCAGTGGTGATAGCATTAGCTCTAAACATCAAATCTACCAAAGGGGGCGCGCCACCGTCTGCATTGACGAACAAATCAATCACTCCTCCGCGGTTGATTATCATCTTTGGGGTGTTCTTCGCATCCACCATCCCGGTACCAAGCGACAGAATTCTGTAACATCCGATGGATTCAGGGTAGTCCGAGTACTCCTTCCTTGCTTCGCCGATGGCTAACAATACCTAAACCAATTAACAATCCATCGAATGGCTCAGACGTCTACAGAGTAAGGCTTTCATGCACGTCTTTCTAACACGCATGTACGTGCCATGTTGGCTAGCATGGTCTCGAAATTAAGGCGGAAAACGAAAAGGAAAGCAAGCTTGCCGGGTTATTAGCAGCCACTCCGCCATCAATGAGCTCATGTTGTCGATCTTTGAGACTAAATTGGTGGGAAGGGAAGTAGTATGGAGCTGCGCTTGAGCCGATGACAGCATCTGCTAGTGTTATGTCAGGATGTCTCTTCACTACCTACACGTATAGATAGTATGCACGGACCCTTAAGTTATATGTACAACTGGATAGGGTATTATCTCGGTGACACCATATGCATAATGTATTTTTCCTAATTAAGACTCACAGTCTATGAGCCGATAGATATATTGGAGGTCATGCGCGTATATATAAGTCCAATACATAAGATAAGACAAGTGGAGTACTCTCGCTCTAGAACTAATTGACGATGAAAAGGGTAACACATATTGTTAAAGATTATACACATGGCCGGAGATATTTTAATCTAACATGATCAATGAGTGATTAAATATAAACCTGTTTATTGGAGAAGACAACGGGAGATTTATCCTTCATATCATAAGCAGGGATGACGACGTTTTTGAGGGCATCAGACACCTTGAGGTTTCCAAGAATCTCATTTATTTTGTTCTCAAGGTGTTGCCTGTCATATATAGGGTCAGTCAACTTCTTTATACCCTTCTTGATGTTCTTGCGTGTCGAGTGGAACCATTTACTCCATGTGGAGGAGGATTGTTTGGCAGCTATACGATGTCTGTGAATGTCGACGAATGTATCAAGGATCATCATGGTCGTCGAGGAATGAACACTAGCTATATACATTAATAAGGATTCGAAGACATACTCCATGGATGCTTGATAGGCTACCTCAGCTTCCCTAGAGAAGATTCTAGGGCCATCTTGTTTGTAGAAATCAAGGATTGTAGAGGCGGCATGAGGGCGGTCATTTCCTTCTTTGTCGGGTGCAACAAGGAGCGCGGCAATGAGGCTCCCTGTGCTCGTTCCAGCTATTATGTCGAAGTAGTCTGAGATCCTCGCGCCTTCACCATCGTGTTTCTGCTCTTCCATGGCGCAAATTAATCAAGATTATTACGTATTTACGTATATTATGATATATTCAACAACGTACAAATGCATGCATGGAAAATCGAGAGGCTAGATGAGTTAGCGCAAAATAATAATTAATAGGGCGCGCACCTGGAGTTGCTCCTCGAGCAAGCAAAGGATGGTTGCAGGGATGATTCCTCGGATTCCACCACCGTCGATGCTGAGGATCGTGATTAACTTCTTCTCCTGAGCCATGGAAGATGCTATTGATTTGTAGCTTATGCAAAAGAGCTAGGACTTAACAACTCTATATATAGATCGAGCTAGAGTGATAGAGAAGGAGGCAACAACTAGCATATGCACATCAATTCTTAGATACGTACTTGATTAAATTCCTTCCCCAACAGTAGTAATATTTCCTAGGCGAAGAAAGAGATATTTCTTTATCTAAGGAATTGATCAGGAATCATTCACCTCATGTGTTTCACGTAGGCATACATGCTTTAAATTTCGTCATCTTCAATATATAATCTGTGGACTTTAATTGAAGCAAGGGATCAAGTTATAGAACTCTTGATCATTTTTTTAGAAATGTCGTGTATCCGAAAAAAAAAACTACATCTTTGATCAATGGCGGATGCAAAAGTAATAGAAAAGGTGTCACAAAAACACTACTAGTGTTTTTGTGAACTTATAACAATGCTAGTGTACGTGTTGGTAGTAACGAGTGTTCAAGAGAGACTTGCACTTATTTGTATAGTTGAAATGGTTGTAGATTACAACAATGTTTAGCGTCAATTCCGTCAAAGTTTTATGAACATTATGTTTTTTTGTTAATCTAATGTAACCAATTTTTCATGGAGATATTTTAGGTTGTGTTCTTATCTATCGATACATTATAAAAATACATATAATATAATTCTAAACATCGAAATATAAGCCATATTGGATTAGTTGATATAAATTGTCCTTCACAAACCGACCCAATTTGCACCAAGAATTTATAATGAATTTTATATCTTAGTTCAACATAAATTTCGGTTCTCTAGAAAAATATATGCATGACGTAGCAATGTGCTCAAGTGTAAGGATATGCCTTATCCAAACATCAAAATATGCACAAATTGTATGAACAAGAATAAGCGTCTCCTTCCCTCTGAATACAGGCAAAAGAGATGCACTCTCACCTTCTTCTTCTGAGCCCATCTTTGTTCCCTACAATTCCTTATGGCAACTCATCATCTACATCAAGAAGAGCCCTTTGCAGAAGCCAGCTGAAAAGGCAGAGCCCATCTAAAGGCCTCAAGACCACTTGGCCTGCCATCTCACTCTCCCTATTCGGGTCGGGTCTCCTCTTAGGCCCGTTGTTAGACGGTCTCCACTCGCGGGTCGATCTCGTTTCGTACCAAAATGGGTCAGTTGACATTGGCCCTCTTCACACCAACATCTGGGTCTGTACACAAAACATACAATCCAACTCTGTTTGCTTGTTCAGCTCAGCTTTGAGTTCTTATAGCCTTATTTTCTTACAGGTACCTTTTTTACTAGGTCTGTTCTACACAACAATTGGACTCTTTCAACTCTACTTAGATGAAAGAGCGCCTTCTAATGCACCTTCTGGAAGTCTCACTAAAACTGCAGTGTCATTAGTGTTAGTACTCATTTAGCTTTCCATTTCAAATGACTTAGTTTTAGTACTGATTTTGTGTAGCTTATGTTGTTGTTTTTCCTTAGGGCGTTGGTGGTGTTTATAGAGCTGAGTGCTGAGCTATACAAAGCAGGCGTTACTGACAACATTGAAGCCTACATACTGTTTGCAGGTGCTGAGCTCATCTGGCTCCTGGTGGACCGAACCTGGGCTGGATTCGCACTCGCGTGCTTCGTGGGCATTGCTTGTCCATTGGCTGAGATTCCAATCATGAAGTAAGAATAGGAATCCAACTAGCTAGTTTTACTACTGTTGTAAGTTGTAAAGAGAGATCAAACAAGAACAATAAACAAGATCGATATAGAGATTTACGTGGTTCGGTAACGGTGTTTTACCTACGTCCACGAGCAGAGAAACAATATGTTATTATGGAAGACGGAATTCGGATTATAGAGCTCTAGGTATTTCGAGAGGTTACATAAAGACTCAAGAAACCTTAGCTGCACCATGCTACTTGTCGCAGTGTGTGATTCAGATTCTAGGCATATCAACGCATGCTTTGATCAGATGTGTAGAACCCGGTTAACCGCTATCCTTTGCAGGTACTTTGATCTTTGGTACTATCCTAAAGCAAACATTGAAATTCTTGGACAGGTGACAAACCAACTCCCAACCCACTTGTAAACTTCTAATGTTTTAGTAACTGGTGAAGTTAAAAGGGCTTTACAATTCTTGTATGCAGGGGCTTGTTACTTGGACTCTCACTTGCTACTTTGTCTACACGCCGTTTTTGATCAACTTATCGCGGTGGCTGAGATCCGTCTTCGAGGAGGAAGACGTCAAGGGGAACCCTGAAACTGATGCATTGGATAGAAGAAGACAGTGATACATTGGATGGTTTTATGTAATTTCTGGTGCAAGTTTTAGTCGCATTGTAGTCTATGGCCTGAGTAATCTAACAGTGAAGATCAGTTATTTTGTAAGAGGTAAAATAAGTGAAATCCATCCCGCCAATTGATCAAAAGAAAAGGAAAGATGCTGAGGATTGGAAATCAACATTATCAATGCCATTTTTTTCTGGGTTCAGTGGCCATGTTACTTTGGGTTATAAAATGATGCTGAAGCAAATATGTGAATTATTAAGGCAACAATTTCAGCTTACTAAGGACACGCTGCTCCAAGTAAACTGATCAAGAATTTATCAAAAAAAATAATAATAAATCCTAACTTACCAAATCTATTAGGAGTAGTATTACGCATATCTAGTCAAAATTTTTAAAAAAATCAATCTAATATATTGTTAGGATTAGTAAATCAATCTGGAACCCCACTCTCGCCGGCCTCCTCTAGTACACCGGCCGTTCTGCCCAACCTCGACCTCGGCAGCCAAAGCCCCGACCAGACGAGGCTGTCGGCGAGCAGTGGTGGACAACGGCGGCCACAAACCTGGTCTTATAGTGGCGGAGATGTGCCTATTTACTGAAAATCATCCTCTTAATAGGTCATATTCCCCTAAACCACCATTTAACGGAATTTTTAACGGAAAATCATAATTGGGTGGAAAAAACCTAACGGAGGGCATTGTACGGGTGGTTTTCGGTAAATAGGCATATCAGGAGTGGTTCATAGGAATATGACCTATTGAACATGTGGTTTCCGGTAAAAAAAAACCCAAAAATAAAATATATATACTTTTACCATGTAAACAACCAATGTATTTGAACGATCCATTTGAGGCTTTTTTCATCAAACTCCAAGTTTGACATCAAGTTATCCCGACAGACAATAAGAAAAGGTAAGGATTCGACCAAAAAAATAAGAAAAGGTAAGGATTTTTTTTTGGGTTGAAGGCGCTGCCCATGAGAGTCGAACCGGTAACCTCTGGGTACTACCCTTGGAGGCTTAACCGTTTGACTAAATGCCCGAAGGCAGAAAAGGTAAGGATTATATCATTAGCGATTTGTAGGATCAAATGGAAATCTATACTATATATTAAAGCCAGAGAATTTCGAGCTTCCACGTTAATTCTGGTCCCGCTTGATTTTAATTTTATTTTTCCAACTCAACTAGATAATAACAACTCTATATCTTTTTATTTTCCTTAGATAATAATAACTTTATATTTTTTATTTTCCTTAATTATCTAACCCTCAATTTTATCCTTAGAGTTATGATTTTTTTTACTGTAATAGTTATTTGTACAATGTCACTTATTTATGCCATGCACATGAATAGATGAATATGGCAATTATTAATCTAGGTAAACGTCTATTTTATAGTAATTTTAGCAATGTCACGTGAAATTTTATCCCTTTACATTAGATTAATATTATAGATTAACATGTCACTCCTTTACGATTGATCTATACATAAATAATTATTTTAAGAACATTAATAATTAATAGTTCTAATTAGATATATTTAGTTAGACATTGTTAATTCTAGCTATACATTAGATTAAACTAACAATGTCACGTGATAAAATTTTGAATTAATACTTTATGTATACATTAGATTAGTACACATTTCACATTAATATTCTATTTATTATATACCCAAAAATTCTAGCTATACATTAGATTAAAATAACAATGTCACATGATAAAATTTTGAATTAATACTTTACGTATACATTAGATTAATATACATTTCACATTGATATTCAATTTATTATATACCCAAAAATAAATTAAAAAATGCAAGTCGTGCATGGCATGACGGGTACAACTAGTTATGTTAAAATGATAAGTACGCCAAACGCATCTCTTATTTAGTGTATGTCACCTTTAAAAAAAAAAATACAAAAAACCACTCGTTAAATACCTCATATTACTAATAATCACCCCTTATTGGCGACTTTATTTTAAACCACACACAAATTGAAAATCGTTAACAAATAGCCACCCAAATCAATGTTCCGTCAAAAATTCCGTTAACTTGTACGCTTTTACCGTTTTGCCCTCAACTATTCATCCGTCTTCTTCCTCAATCCATCTTGACCAACTTTGACCGCAAACCAATTTCTCTCCCTATGCGACTGCCACCGCCGTGTTCCCGCAGCTGTTACTCGAGACGCCGCCTGCCGCCACCTGATTCGCTCCCTGGCCGACTGTTTGGTCTCCGCCGTCTACCCTGCCGAGTCCGATGCCGTCCGATCTCTCTGCTCCAGCTCTGGCACCTCCCTAGCTCAAGCGCTCTCAGTGCAAGGGCGCCTGCCTCTCCCTCTCTGTCTGCCTGACCTCGCACCAACAACAACAACAACAATGATCGATTCAAATTCAAACTCAATTCGATCCACAAAATTCTCAATTTCAGTTTTCCCTGATTCACATCGATCTGGTAAGTTTCTACTCTTTTTTTGGTCGAAGGAGAGACGGCATTCTCCGGCTCCTCAAGGGAGCGTTTTATTAAATATATAAAAAAGGGCTAAGTAGTCATCAAACGGGGGATAACCCGACCCCTTACATCATCAATATAAGTTTCTACTCTTTCAATGAGATTTTGTGGATATCTTCATCCAATTAGCGCCGAACAAGGTCGGAATCCCCAATTAGTGCTGATGTTCTCAATAAGAAGAGTTTGTAATTCACGATATAACGATCTATGTTCTAGGCTAGGGTTTCATCCTTCGTGTTTCAGTTATATATCTAGACTATGTGGATCAATTGAACTGTATTAAACAATTCTGACTTGAAAGTTGCCACATTGTGTTTTCTTTATAGGGAATGGAGCCACAAGGGGCAATAAACCGGGTCAAAATGATATAGATTTGGCGTTGTATTATCTTCGTATGCATCTTGATATGCACGGTCTCTGTTGACTATTTTGGCCAGTGTTGGCTACATGTACATCTATGGTAGTTCAGTACTTGTCGCAATAGGATATAGCTGAGTAGTTGATGACTACTTTGAATTCGCAAACGGGTATACTTTGCTCGGTGTTTAGATTTTTTTTTTTTTGAGCAAGGTGTTTAGATTTTTTAAGTTTGCATATTTTCATACAATCTCTTAATCCTACATCTTCTCTTGCTGAAAAAATGCTGAGATATTAATATTAAAATTTTCATTTACACTTACTGGCACTTTGTTGATTGCTTTCAACAACAATGGAACAAAACTACCAACTTACGGACCACGAGAGATGTGAGAGGGAGACAATTGGTTTGTGGTCAAAGTTGATCAAAATGGGTTGAGGAAGAAGACGGATAAACAGTTGAGGGCAAAACGGTAAAAGCACACAAGTTAACGGAATTTTTGACGGAACATTGATTTGGGTGGCTATTTGTTAACGACTTCATTTGTGCCTGGTTTGAAATAAAGTCGCCAATAAAGGGTGGTTATTAGTAATATGGGGTATTTAACGGGTGATTTTTTGTAATTTCCTCTTAAAAAAATCAAAGATTTTAGTTTGTATCTACAACAAAAGCAAGTAATATAAACTTCGATATACATTAATTAAAAATGGAGAACATGAACAAATAATGTGACAAAATGTGTACTTACGATTGAACAAATTCTGGAATCAAGACTCAAGTCAATCCCTCCAAATACCATCTCAAAGTTATCTATTTATAGGAATAATGTCTGCAATGTGAGTAAGTGGAGTCTTTCATAATTAGGCCGTTACATCTTTCAAAATTATTTAGCCTAATTATTTTTAAGGGGTGTATTTCATAATTAGGCGTTACATACTTTTAATACTTTTTAGGCATTATATTTTTTTTGGGTACAACGTTACATCTTTCAATTTGGCTTACCATTGATGGGCAGAGTCTTAAGGGGTGTTTAGTGGATTAATGGCCAGCTGTTTTTAAAATAATAAATCAAACGCATATAATTAATGGCTAACTGTGAGAAAAAAATTTAAAAAAAGGTGGTAGGCAAAACTCGAACCTTGCACCTAGGGGATATGAACTCACATAGATACCACTTGAGTTACACTGATTTATTTTTAAGGGGTCTATTTCATAATTAGGAGTTACATACTTTTAATACTTTTTAAGCGTTACATTTTTTTTTGGGTCCAACACTACATGTTTCAATTTGGCTTAGCATTGATGGACAGTCTTGAGGGGAGTTTAGTGGATTAATGGCCAATTGTTTTTAAAATAATAAATCAAACGCATATAATTAATGACTAGCTGTGAGAATATTTTTTTAAAAAGGGTGGTAGGCAAGTCTCGAACCTTGCACCTAGGGAATATGAACTCACATAGATACCATTTGAGTTACACTGATTTATTTTTAAGGGTTGTATTTCATAATTAGGCATTACATACTTTTAATACTTTTTAGGCGTTACATTTTTTTTTGGGTCCAACGTTACATCTTTCAATTTGGCTTAGCATTGATGGGCAGAGTCTTAAGGGGAGTTTAGTGGATTAATGGCCAACTGTTTTTAAAATAATAAATCAAACGCATATAATTAATGGCTAGCTGTGAGAAAAAATTTTAAAAAATGGTGGTAGGCAAGACTCGAACCTTGCACCTAGGGGATATGAACTCACATAGATACCAATTGAGTTACACTTATTTTTTTCTAAGGGGTATATTTCATAATTAGGCGTTACATACTTTTAATACTTTTTAGGCGTTACATTTTTTGGGGGGTCCAACGTTACATCTTTCAATTTGGCTTAGCATTGATGGGCAGAGTCTTAAGGGGTGTTTAGTGGATTAATGGCCTGCTATTTTAAAATAATAAATCAAACGCATATAATTAATGGCTAGCTGTGAGAAAAGTTTTTAAAAAAGGGCGGTAGGCAAGACTCGAACCTTGCACCTAGGGGATATGAATTCACATAGATACCACTTGAGTTACACTGATTTATTTTTATGGGGTATATTCCATAATTAGGCGTTACATACTTTTAATACTTTTTAGGCGTTACATTTTTTTGGGGTCCAGCGTTACATCTTTCAATTTGGCTTAGCATTGATGGACAGACTCTTAAGGGGTGTTTAGTGGATTAATGGGCAGCTGTTTTTAAAATAATAAATCAAACGCATAAAATTAATGGCTAGTTGTGAGAAATTTTTTTAAAAAAGGGTGGTAGGCAAGACTCGAACCTTGCACCTAGGGGATATGAACTCACATAGATACCACTTGAGTTACATTCATTTATTTTTAAGGGGTGTATTTCATAATAAGGCGGTACATACTTTTAATACTTTTTAGGCGTTACATTTTTTTTGGGGTCCAACGTTACATCTTTCAATTTGGCTTAGTATTGATGGACAAAGTCTTAAGGGGAGTTTAGTGGATTAATGGCCAACTGTTTTTAAAATAATAAATCAAACGCATATAATTAATGGTTAGCGGTGTGAGATTTTTTTTTTTATAAAAAAGGTAGTAGGCAAGACTCAAACCTTGCACCCAAGGCTCGAACCTTGCAACGGGAGATAAGTGCAAGTTCGGTCAATGGGTAAAACCAAGTTAGGTCATGGTAGGTTATCGTGTGTGTGCAGATTGGTTAAGGGGTCAAGAAAGTCAGTTTTTTAATGATTATCAATTTGACATTATAATCAAATAATATTATTCATAAAACACTATTTTTATAATAAAATGTATCATAATTTTAAATATTAAAGTTTATTTAATCTACATATATAATAAATCAGGTCAACTTGACAGATCGATGAAATTCGGATTTCAACCCACTCACATCGGGTTAATTGGGTTCAATTTTTAAAATTTTACGTCTAAATTTTTGGATTTGAACCCACAAATTTTCGATTAAAAAAAAAGAGAAAAGAAAGAAAACCCACACGCTTAGATTGGGATAAGATTGAATCAAGTCGATCAACTTTGACGTGTAAGAGCATCTCCAAGAGATGCTCCAAATAGTGCACATTGGTATTTGTGAATTTGGAGATTTTGAACTCCAATAAGTGCTCTATCCCATTCTCTAAAATGTAGATAGAGGAAAAAACATGGGGTGTTCTCTCCAAATTTGGGGAATTCTCCAAATCCATTTGGAGAATGCATTAAATGAATTAATATACATGGAAACAATTCATTAGTTATATTCATTTTTATAATATTTTCCAAAAAAGTTAAATATAAAACATAGTTGCTAAACTTCACATTATATTTTCATTTGTCTTCACATTTTATCATTTTTTTCCGATAAAATCCTTGATCTAATTTTAGCCAAAAAAATCTATCATATAGCTACAAAACATATGGAAATCTACTCAATCTTTATCTATAAAATCTCCTAGATATAACTTGCCTTAAATAAATCACCTACATATGGTTATTATGTGGAGTATGATTTATCTAAACATTTCTTTTATTCAATGAGGGTTTACCTTTTTTCAATAATCCTAATAATTTAGCTTTAAATTTTGCTACTAAAAAATTATGTTGAAGAAGATTTGAGTAGTTTGCAAAATATGTTACAAGTTAAAAGTACATGGTTAGAAAATTATAGCTAAATTACCGGGAATTATTATTTTAGAAAAAAAATCTTTTTTTTTATTTTCCAAAGATGGTTGATATGGTGAAGTCTAGAAAATATGTTTATTACTAGCAAGAATCTTATGAGATATCTTCATATATTACTTTTCCCAATTTTTGTTATTTGAAGAAAAAAAGGTATTAAGGTAATTTTAGGGTGTGATGTAAGTATAGCATCGCCCATATAAAAAGTAAAACAATAAACATGAGATTGCTCAAAATGGAAAAGCTCTCGAAATTGAGGTTTTTTTTTAATGGAGAATATAGCTTTCGATCCCCATATGGAAAGAAATTATAGAGAACTAGAATTCATGACCCGTGCTACGCACGGGTTTAAGAACTATTTTGACGCTTTATTAATCAACTTTAATTGAAAATTTGCATGAATGTGAAAAATAGACGAAGGTATGGTAATATAAAATATAATAGACTATATTAAGTATAAAATAAATAAATATTCCATATGGAGTAAATCAATTGAAAATATAATTCACTTGCGAGATAAACACTCATTATTTGCATCTAAAAGCCAATTACGTACATATGAAAGATATAAAAAACCATAAAAAAAACATATGAAAGTTTCACATATTTTATGATTTAGGGTATAAACATATTTTGTGATTTACGTTAAAAAAATATCCCCTAAGCTTGTTAAAAAAACATATTCTAGTTTGCTATACTTAGCTTGTTAGAATTCATGACCCGTGCTAATTATATGGAAAGATGAAGCTTGTTGGAATGGTTGAACTCGGTGGAAAAATATCAGAAATGATATCTGTTGGGAGTTATAGGTTTGAACTAATTTACAAAAATATAATTTTAATTCACTCCATACTAATTGAATAGGTACAATCTCAAAGTTGACAAATCCCAGTGGATTGAACCCCCAACCATTGGATATTTATAAGAAGGTTTTACCACTTTGCTATTGTAGTTATTTTGATTATTATTGCATGATGTTTATTATATAGGGAAGATTGCAACCATAACTAAATAGAGCAATAAATGAGGACACCACCCAATTTTTATATATATATATAGATTTGCTAAGATGGCCAGAGTAGAACCGTTAGAATATCTTGTCTGGCCTTAGCTCAGTGTTTTTGCTCATAGAAGCTAAAAAAAAGTTGCAGCAACAAAGGCAGAGCCCATAATAAGCCCAATTTGACAATTCCCGAATTCCGCATATAGCCTAATTCCGCTTCCGAATCCGGCCGACATCAATCCGGACGCCCCAAATTGGCTGAAAAAAAACTAATCAAACAAGCTCTGCTTTCCATCCCCAACCAAAACTCAGTTCGTATACTCATAACCCCGCCCACCGGATCTCAGATCATCGTTGGCTCCGCCGATTACGATCTTCCTCGCCGGCGCTCGCCACCAGCTTACAACTGCAATGGACCGTCTTCTGGCGTTGTCTCTGAGCTCTTGATAAGCAATTGGCTACCGATTCTTCACCTGGAGATTGAATTGTAGTTTGCCAGAGTCTCGACCAGGAATGGCTTCGCCGAAACGAGCTTCTCGTGAAGATAAAATAAGGTTTGCGATTTGTTTTTTCCTCATTGGAATCCGTGGTGTGGGGTTGTTTTTGTGGCTCTAGGGTTAGGGTTTGCAAATTAGGGTTTTGTCAACTTCTCGTGTGGTTTCGACAGCAGAATTCTGTTTAGGTTAGTGGATTTTGAAAAGCCTTGGAGAGTTTTCCTGAATATATTTGTTTTCTCTCTGTTCTATTCATTATGTGCTTGAGTGCATGCAATTCAACTGGTATGTTTCCTTCAGAAAGCCATGAAGGCGGTTTATTCGTGCTATTCATGGAGTTGAGTGGGAATTTAGGGCTAATTCTATCTCATTTGCCTTCCTTGTAGTTTAGCCATGGCACAGTCGTTTAACAAGCCAGCTTCACGAGCTGTTCCTCTCATTCCTGGAACGGCTGTAGAGATTGTCAGCCCAGATGCTGACGATTCACCTGACGTTTGGTATCCCGCAACGGTTATCGAGGAAACCCATGACGGATCCTTTGTAGTGAAGTACAGAAAACCGAACCAAGCTGGACCTCTGAGCGTGACGGTGGAGGGTCGACACATTCGCCCTGCACCTCCGGCTTGTGTCAACCCAACGTTCCAACTCTTGCAGAAAGTTGATGCATTCTGTAATAATGGCTGGTCAAGCGGGATAGTTACCAAACTTCTTTCTGAGGGGAGATACATTGTGTATTTCAAGCGTACCAGAAAGGAGAAGGAACTGAGGCACGCAGATCTTAGACTTCCTATGCAGCAAATCTCTGGTATATGGTTTAACTCTTCTTCACAGGTCTGTTTTCCGATTTTCAATGTCCTTTCTTTTTGGTCTGCTTAATGGATGTATTTTTCTCTCATCAAATAATTTTGGTGTTACTTTTGGAGTAGTATGTTCGGCTGTGAAAAATTATCTCATAAACGATCAGTGCATCATGGTTCCTTGTCCCTATAGAGACTGCTTAAATTTTATTTAACATGACGATCCGTAGTACCTTGCTGTAAATTGTTGGCTTTAAGTTTGGATTTCCAAATTACTTTGTGAGCATACATTCTTAATTTGATTATCTGATAGCTAAGGATGTTGCTACCCACTATCAGGATGCTTCTACAATATCAAAGCCCAGCAAAAACAAAGATATTAACCTTGGTGACAATGGAAAAAACATTTCTCCGCCTGAAAATTCCAGTGTTGTCCAGGAAAGTAAAGAGGTGAGGAATGGTCAGCAAGAGCGAGCACTGCCGTCTAGAAATTCCAAAGAGTTGAGCAGAGAATCTGCACCAAAGGAATTGCAATTGTCACTTGAACCATGTGAGACACAAATGACTCCAATAGAGCAGCTCGATAATGTTAGGCCGAATACTTCCATGGAAGAATCTGAAAATGGAAATCAGATCTCTCCAAATTCTGCCAATCCTGAGAGAAGGCTGGTATGTTGTTTCATTTCATGTTATCTATGTGAAAGGGCAAAGGTTCATGAAATTCATATTTTTATGATTTAACATGCTATTGAATCAAATAAATTTTGGGTAGGGTTTATTCTCTTGAACTAATGATTTAGCATAACATGATATAAAATCAATTGAATTATGGGGTGTATTTTATCTGAAGGCACATATGCAGATTCCTCGCAAGATTGGCTGGTGCACGATGCTTACATCATATTGTTTTTTCTCTGCATTCAGATTGAGAATTCCTCATAGGGCTGAATTTTGAGATACTCGTTCCAGCTTTATCTTTTTCATTCTTGACTTCTAATAGATTGACTGCAAATATCTCCTTGTTTATGTAGTCATAGTTTATACCTTTTCATGGTGGTAGATGATATAAGTATATAGTATACGTCCAATCATTTGACAGTTACCACAGAGATCTAGTGGACATTGTTTTCCAAACAACTTGCTCCTGAATACTGGTGATCATAGTTTCATTGACTAGCCTGGATTTTTGGTACCATAAGGTGGTGCTCGAAGCTACCCCGTACATGAGTTTTCTGCTAAGCTCTTTTCTGGTTTTCTATTTCGTTTTATTATTTCTAAGGTGAACATGTAAATGCAAGGAAGATGATTATCACCAAGATGAAAGAATGACATAAGATGTAGTTCAGAATCACCTCAGCAAGAACTTTGTAAAGATACTGATTCTTCAATTGAGCTCAAAATGATGGCTGATGGATTTTATATGTCCTTGCTTTCTATTTTTATTTTCACTCTTTGTGCATGTTGATTTTTAAGAAGCTGTTCTTATCATGCTGTTGTGGACGATGAAATGCTAGACCAACGCCTTTCCTGCCTATTATGTGCGAGTTCATTTGATATTATTATCAATATGATGCGTAGAAGTCATTTGATATTATTATCAATATGATGCGTAGAAGTTATTCAGATATATCTCGCGCTTGTTCTTGTAGGAAATTTCAGAGGAGAGTTTTGACTCGCCTACAAACAAAGAAACTCCTCTCAGAGAAATTAAGAGAAGAGGGCCAGGAAGACCACCAAGATCAGTATCTAGAAGCGCAAGGGCTTCAGTCTCAGGTATATACTTGGGGTGTGTTTGGATTACTGTAGTTAATGTGTCGATTTAATGAACGTAATGCTGTATATGTAGTAAAATAAACACACCTTTTTCTTTTTATAATAGAATATAAGATGCAGACATTTTTTTTAATGACAAAAATGTTGGGGACAAATGTAAGATGCTCTTTCATAATGCTTTACCTATCATGTATACTGGGAGCAATGGGGACAAATGTAAGCACACTGATTATTGCACAATGCTATGACATGCAGGGGTTATTGCCAAACAAAACTCTGTTACAAATAGCATTCAGAGTTATGCCCAGAAACAGATTGTTATAAGTTTACCATGCTATAATAATGGTAAATGGAACACGTTACAAGCTCAAAGCAACAGCAAACTTCCATTACATAATGCGGCAGAGGAGCAAGAGGTGAAAAAGCAGATTCCAAATGCTACAACTGGATGGAAAATTGCTAAAAATGTTAGCCGTGGCACTCCTGTAAGTCCATTAGATTAAAATTAGGAATGTGGTGAAGTAAACAAATTGTCAGTCTTCAGGTTGATGCGTCCGTGGCAGACGATCGGAAAGTTTTCTTTTACTTTAAAAAACGATCTCTTATTATCTTGTCCTATTCTCCATGTTCTTGTGCAGGATGTTAGAGGTTTAAATAATGGAGGTATCACCCCAAAAAGAAAGAGGGGCAGACCATTTGGAAGCTTCTCAGCAGGTATGTATCAGCAGCAACTTTTGGACCGTGATGAACTTTGCATGCGAAACTTCTTTCCTGTCATTTACTGATACATCCATTTCAACCCACAGCTAAGAGAAAACTGAATGAGACTGATAGAGTGCTAAGCGGTCTTGATAGCACACAAAGGAGGTCAACAAGAGAAAGGAAAGAGGTTTATAAATCAGCTATTGATACCCTCAAGCCTAAAGGAAAGAAACTGAGATCAACCGCTGAGATCGAATCTTCTATTCAGGGTACGCAGTTCGAGTTCCCTTTTTTTTAAGTGCTTGTTCTTCCTAGATCTTAAAACAATGTTCCAGCCATGCAAAACTTCTGTATAGCTAGACCTGTTGATTGGAATCGTTTGCTTTGGGTTCGAGTCATTTATAATGCAGATCACTTCTACACATAATAACCTGAACCTGAAATTATTGGGTTCGTTCAACCCACCAGGTCAAGAACTCCAATTTTTTTTAATATTTGGTGAGCTTTTATTATAGTTTATAACTTCAAAATGAAATACACTTAACACAAATAGAAATAATTGTATTCAAGTATCATATAAAAATATTGTATTATATTATATCAACTATATAAATTTCTAAGCAGGATAAATAAGTATACAACATAGAGTAAGGTTGATATATTATTGTTTTAAATTTAATTTATTGACACTTTACTGCAAATATCCATTAAAAATATTTATTCATTAGCATGTATGACACAAGGAGTAGACCCAAGACCAAACCCAATTGGGTCAGGAACTCATGGTTCAGTGAATCGGGTCAATATTTGATTATTATTTATTATACAGCAGTACACATGGATGATTACTTTTCATTTCAGGTTGAAAAAACATAGCACCAAAACACAATAGTTACAAGCTGTTTTGCATCAGGTCTATGAATCGGGTCAATATTTGATTATTATACAGCAGTACACATGTTGACGTTTTATATCCCATATCCTGTGACTTTTACTTAAACTGGTAACGATGTTAATGTGAGTTTCACAGGATCCATTGAACAACTGCATACAGAATCTCTCTTTCTTTAATGTCAAAATGGATGATGCCATCAGTTGTCTTGTAGTGTTTTCCAATAGGTTTTCATTTCATTGGATGAGTTGAAGAATCTGTGACTGCTGTGGTTTAGGGCACTGTCTTTTTTTGGGGTCTGTTTGAGCACTGCCTTTGATATCAACTCACTTTGACAAAGGGAAAAAATGATCCTTCTTTATGGTAAATAACTTTTGTGTCATGCTTCCACACCGCCAAACTCATCCAGTTGTGTCATTTTTATTCCACTCAACCCTAGAAAAAGCTTATATCGGATCAACTGTACATTTCTAGTAATGCTGAGGTATATGTAGGTCATCAAGCCTATGCATATTGTTGAAACTTCTCTGATTTTGGCAGAAAATGAAGCCAACCTAAAAGAGAATGCTGATGGTGTCATAACAAATAGTATAAGAGAAAATGTTGAACCAGATTCACATGAGGTTTCTGGCAATGTTTCTGATGAAGATATGCCTTTATCGGCCTGGTTTGGAGACGCACATTCTTTGCCTAATCCCAAAAGTAATTTTATTTAACATTTTTAGCACGTACATTTTTTGTTTCAGCAATTTCTCTGTAAGAATGTTGGATGTATCCACATCCTAATATTTGACTATATTCCCATGTAATATTATCTGCAGAACTGAATTCAGGTGGAAATGCTAGCCAGAGTTGGAAATCTGACCTTAAAACTGACCAGATATCAAGTGATAAATGCAGCAAAGAGACAACCAGTGGCAGTGACGTTGATTTAGCTCAAAGTGCCAGTCAACCTGACGATACCACCACACAAAGAGATGAAGAAGAAATGACAAAAGCCATTGTAAATGGCCTGCCATTCATTAAGAAATCTCATCTCTGGGAAGTGATAGAATCAATGGAAGTCTTCAAGCAGATTCCCCAGAACCCACATTTCCAACCATTGTATAATGCAAAGGAACACTGCCGTGAAGGAGCAGCGATATCCAGTATGGTCACTTTCTCTCATTTGGTAGAAGACTTGCCCAAGTTCCAGTTTGATGATCCTATAAAGACTTTAGAGGATAGCTTGGAGACACTGTCAGAGCTGGAGGAACAGGGATTTAGTGTAGGGTTGATTACTAACAGATTGAGCGATCTTCTGTCGATCAAGAGGAAGCATGACCCATCTAGCTCCTTAGCCGACGAGATTGCCGAAGAAGAGAAAGGGATAGCTGAAATTGATCAGGAGCTAGACGACATAGAAAAGAGGATGGCAGAACTGAGTAATCAAAGAGCATCCATTGCCCTGGAAAGGGAGAAGAGGGATTCTAAGATTGGCGGCCTACGGTTGAGATTTGATTCTGTGAGAGAAGCTCTGGATGAAGCTCGTTCCGAGTTTCAGAGACTTGCTACTGCACCTTGGCGAATTTAAAGCCTTGCCTTTTATTTTTTTAGCTTCTGTGCATTGTAGTGTGAATTTAAAGCTTGTTCTTCTTCTTTTCTCTTAATTTCTAGTCAAAGACTAAAAAGAGGAGGCTACTTTGTGGCAGTAAATTTGTAGGTGGCTAATTTGGCAATGCAGGTGTTGAATTTCCTTGTTGATTGGTTCCGACGCATTCCGTCTCATTCACTCGAATCTGATCCTGTCCTTAGGGACCTCGTCCGCAAGGATTCTGAGGATAAAAAAATTTGCCAATGCAGGTGTTGAATGACTGATTTTGTGCCTATACTGTGCTTTTGCACAAACAATGCAGAAACCAGATCAAGAACTCGTCAGAAAATTGTATTTACTCGTTTAAATATCAAATTTCCGAAGGCCAAAAACACAACAGTCTGATAATACATAACAAAAAGAGTGAAAATTTCAGCTTCTTTTACAAGCTAATCCCACCGAGCAACAAATTACCAACATGAAAGCACAAGAAAGTGTCAACAGTCGCCGCCTTGACCTGATCGGAGCTCAAACTCCTCCTCCCCCAATCGCTAAGCGCAACACTCGCGATCTTCATCGCCACATTCAACATCCCGACCTCGTTCGCCAGATCCACAAGCCCAAACGCCGTCAGATAGGGCTTCTCCTTCACCGTCGCCGCCAACTGAGCGAGATCTACGGAGTTCCGGCATCCGAGGCCGTAATCTCTCGCCAGCGCGGACAAACAGCGGCCGATTCCGACGCCGATGAAGGAGAGATCTGGAAGGTCGAGGAAGGAGGCGAGCGAGGGAGGGACCGATTTGAAGTGGAGGAGCTGGATGAGGAGACACCGTCGGCCGGCGCAGAGCTTTAGGACGGCGACTTTGGCGGAGGAGAGCTCGATGTCGAGGCCGACGATGCGCTTGATCTGGCGGTCGGCGGAGATGAAGGAGAGGAAATCGGAGAGAGAGGAGGTCAGATCTGATTCGGCGGCGATGACGGTTGTTTTGACCTCTCTGTTCTCGATCTTGAACTTGTAGGTGGTTGGAGGAGGAGAGGGCGGTGGGAGTGGAGGAGGTGGCGCTCTTGCCGGAGTTGGTGGTGGTGGCGGAGTCGGCGGTCTTGACATGGTCGGAAATTTTGGGGTTTTTTTTGATCGGGAGGGGTTTGAAAATGATGGGCAGAGCGAAATGAAGATGGTATTTGGACTTGACTTGAGAGGGAAGAAGAACACGTCACGCCCCAATTAGTGAGACATTATTTATAATTAATTAAATAAATAAATCGCTGACAATTTATGAGTTTATGACAATTTTTTACCTCTTCTTTGTAAATTCTGGTGTGATCAAATTTCACAGATTATGGGATTTGGTTTCCATCCACTGTCATTCTGAACCGCACTTGAGTTCTTGGCTTCTCGCAAGGACGGCCGAACCGAGCCACACATCGACGCCACACACCTTCCGCGATTCCAAGCCTGACGTCTCCATGGTTGCCCTCTAACTTGAACCTCCTAGTCCGGTCTGACATAATGTTGATATCAGCAAAATGTGTTTACAAATATGCATTTGGTGATATGTGAATTGTGAAGTGATCTCAATAGCACAAGTTAATGGCATGATGTGAGATTGCCACGTTTGTGTCTAATTCCTTGTTGGACAATGCGAGTAGATTTATAGAGTGAACTAGCACTTTGTACATAAACTGGCATTTTAAAAATAAAGGCGTAATTGATATTTTCACAACTACTAATTAAAATTAAAATATATTTTTACAAGTATGATTTTAGAGTTTAGGAAGATTCTTTTATTGATATCATTATCAAGTATAGAATCTATTGTTTGAAAAAAAAAGACATAAGATTATGTTACTTTACTTTACTTTATAACCCAGTGGAGTTCCTCTTCCGGGGAATCTGGGGGGTCAGGATGGGGGCACCCCTGGCTTACGCAAAGGGGGTGCGCCCGAAAGACCCAAAGAAAAGAAAAGAAAAGAAAAGAAAAGAAAACTGAAACTCAATTATGTGTCAATCATAACTGAATTTAGTTCAAATGCACCAAAATTGATGTAGGGGTCATATCCAACTCAAAGGCACTATAACAGCCAAAGAGCATGAGGATGGGGGCACCCCATAGACATAAGATTATGTAAAAAAAAAAAAGGAAAAAATTGTAAGAAAATACATAAAGAAGGAAAAAGGTGGTTTCATAAAAACTAAAGAACAAAAGGTGTTTTTATCTTAACGGAAATAAGTAATTTGCTAAGGTTCGAATATGAGCCATCGCACACTAAATAGACTAGAGCCCTAAAAAACCACTTGTGAAATATACGCAAAATACACATTTTACGAATAAATCCTAAACAAGCCAATTTATCCTGGTACAAAATCCAAAGCACACTCATTTAGTACCGATTGTATGTTCTCCCATAATCTCCAGATCTCTGACTATGAAAATCATTGTAGGCATCACGCGATCTTGATTGCTGGTAGTTTTCTGTAGGATTTGGGTACCTGCACCTTGAATCAACGGGATAATTTGGTCCAGAGCCATGGGAATTTGCTGGTGTGCTCTCATAATCAGAGTAACCGGGCTGCGCATAATCACCATACCGCGAAGAAGTTTTCCATTGCTGATGTGCCGAGTGCTGCTGCCTCTGTGCTTCATTCTGAAGGAACTCTTCCCACTGTTTTGCATGTGTGCTTCGCAGCATTGCAAGCTTTTTCAAATAATTTTCACTCAATTCTCCAACTGTCTGAGATTAGCAAAAAAAAAAAACAAGTTACAACAACACAGAAAGGCAAAAAGCAGCTCAAGTATTTTAATCAGCATAAATGTAAGTATCTTCCAATATCTGATGTCAAAATGCAGTTCCCTACTTCATCTTCTTGCATATCAGTCATCTGACTCATACATCTTCACTGACTTCATAGAATGCAAACAATTCGAAATGAATGCCTTCATCTTTCTCAAAAGGGCACGTAATAGGATTATGCTAAGGCTTTCAGTGGCCATCAGTTAAGAGCTTTCATTCCATATGTCAAATGGCCTAGTCCTATAATTTTCTTAAATTGCCCTCCTAGAAAACTTGAAGCTAGATTTCATAAAGAAAAAGATCTACAGTGTTTCATTAGCAACTTGAAGTTGACCTCGGGATCTTACCGGTTTGGACTTCAATAGGACAGCAATTGAAGGATTCTAAATTTTGTTACAAGAACTCTTTAGAATTTTTCTACATGTGAAAAGGCAAAAGGCAAGGATTTTGGTCCTTACCTTACGATGATTATAGATTTCCACATCTTCTTGCTGGTCACGGATTCTTCCAAGTTCCATAGCTTCCCTCTCATACTCCATTTCCAATTCCTCAAGTGTTTGCAAGCCTACCAACTGCTCGAACTTACGTTCTGTAGGTGCCTCAGATACTCGCTTTTCATTGTTCCAGCCAACAGATTGGTAGGACCCCATTTGATGCCTATCAGCATCAAATGAATCATATGACTTACCAGAATAGGAGTGACGAATAGGAGATTTCGATCTGCTTGAATGACGATGTGCTCCATCATTACCATAAGCTTCACCAAATGAATACTATGTTAACCACTTTTCCGGGTGTCTATAAACAGTAGCTCTAGCTAAAAGTTTTAGATACAACCCATCATCAGTTGAAGTACATTATTGATTTGGTGACAGTCTGGACAATTCAGACCCATCCACAAGAGTAACTCCAGTATCCAACAGAGATATAACAACTTACCTCTCGCTGCAACCCAAACAATAAGCAACATGCCAAGATGGCCATGTTAATACAAAATGTCATCAGAATAATAAGTAGAGAAGAATGCTTCACTTCAGCCTAAGTGGACCTAACTAGGCGTTATCATAAAAATAGCTACCAGCTTTCTGCAGATATCATTTTTATATCTTAAGCTGTCCCTACCTTGTGGAGAATTTCTAGAAGCCCTATGCAATTCTTCATGAAGACGGCCTCCAACATTACTGTCTTGTCGACCAAACCTCTGATGAGACTGAGATGCATTTCTCGGACTATGATGAGAAATTTCGGAATCTGAACGGTTAAATCTAGAGCCAGATGAAATTCGTTCTGGAGAACGAGATCTGGCCCTATGAGAACCAGGAGAAACCTTACCATCACCTTCTTCTTGAATGATTTTATGCACTGCATCTACACCTTTTGATAAGATTGACCCATCCTTTCCATGGACAAATAAAAACTTCTCATCCATCTTGATTCTACAGCCAATTTCCTTTTCAATTCTCTCGATCACTTTTTCTGTAAAAAGTCTTCTTACACGCCTGTCTCTAGCCGGTACTCTCTGGAAACAATCTTGAGATTTGCGACTTGATCCAAGCGTTGTTGGGCATCCCTAAATTGTTCCAAATCCAGTAAAAAAATAAGTGTAAAACCCAGGGAAAGAACTGGATAAGGTATCACAATACCTATTGCTGTTAATGGAACAACAAAAACAGCTACAAAATACTCCATAACACCGTATGACTTTAAACAAAAATAAATAAACCACCTGTTAATACAAAACTTACTTGAGTGAAATGACCTGATTCACCACAAAGTTTGCATATCATTTCCTCTTCTGTTCTCTTTTTCCAATTTCTCTCAGTAGCTTTAGATTTAGCCTCCCATACTTTAGCATCCCGGCTAGTAAAATCTGTCGGAACAGCATTAGGATCCAGCTCCTCTTCCACATCATCATTTGGACGAGGAATTTCACTAGGTACAACAGTCTTCTCCTGCGCTTTGACAGAAGATCCTCCCGGCCCAGTGTATTCCTTATAAAGATCACTGAAATCATCGTCGTCGTCATCATCCAACTCCGGTCTGTTTGTCGCCATTTTAAATCTGTTCACAGCAATACGTTGACACCACAGCATCAGTAAAATGTCAAATGCACACCCCAAAGCATCATACTAAGACCCAACATCACAAGCCATAGGCAATCAACAATTTCAAAAGCTTATTTTCCAATGCATTCCTCATGCATTCAAGAAATAGGAAATCACATAAACTAGCATACTAGTTCCTAGTTATTCTAGTAACCTTCCCCTGATACCCTAAGCATGTCAAGGTACAAGAGCACAAATTTTAGAGCCTTTTCAATAACAAATTATATGCATACAGATTCACAGTTCAGAAGAACACAAACAGAGGAAGGTAAAAGAGCTGGATACACCATTGAATTGCGTACAACGCAATTTGTGGACAATAGAAGAAGTCAAGAAACGGCTTTCGGACATGGCAATCGAATTTGTATAATGGAATCGAAAATTAATGAGCAGACTCTCAGTCAACACCAGAATATAAATCAATTGAACATGAAAGTTCTTGATTATCAGCATTCAGACAAATTTCTCCAACGACAAATACAGGAATAGTTCACAGCTCAAATCACAAATTGCAAAACCGAAAGAGAGATGGATTTTGATTGACAATGTAGAAACATAAAGAAGGAAGAGAAAATTACCTGGAGGAAGCGAAGTTCGGAGATGAAGGCAGAGATTTGAGGTTTGGGGAGAACTAATGGTGTGAGAGGGCGTCGAACGGTGGTGTGTGTTTTAGGGCTCAGAATGCATATTCTCTACACCAATGAAGTTGTATTTCAGTTCCCTTCCCTATTGTTTCACATAATTAGATATTTAGCACGTTCTGTTCATTTTATTCCATTATGTGCAGTTAACTTTACAATTTGTACAAACAAGCCTAAGTTCTTCGTTTGTTGCTTTGCTTTTATCTCGTTCTCCTCCCCTCACTAGTTTGGTGAAGCCTACTTCCATTTCCATTACCGCCACCCTGTTGGATTAAAAAAGAACACTTCCGACTTTGGGAATAAGATACTTAGATACTAATCTATTATATATATTTAAAACCACTAAGGATTAAAGTCTTCTCATTGCGTCACCTCAGCTTTTTCCACATGGCGCTCATACATTACGCCACCTTGGATTTTACCACATGTCGCATTTTCGTTAAGCCATGTCATATCATTTTTGACATGTCATATGCCACGTAATATTATTTCTTTCTTTATCATTTACATGTCAAATTAACTACCATTACAACATAATAAATACTTCAACTCTAAATTGCTTTAAAAAATGTTTACTAATAATTTTGGGTTCTTTAAATATTTGTTCCTGAATTTATTCTTCATCTTCATCTTCCCGAGTTGTTTCTCTTCAAATAGATTTACCGATTCTTCATCGAAATGGCTACGGATTTATATATGGTTGCACTTCAATGATCAATTTGTACTCTTCATTTTCCTCATGGACAAAATCACATACGTACTTATATTCATCCGGGTTATACACGAAGGCCGCATCTTAATCTCCGCCGTCCCACAATCTGTAACAAGGAAGGAGAATGATATGTCAAGAAATAGTCTATCCATTCATGATGTACCTTATAAGCTCTCATCCTATAGGGTTGTCTTCCACCTACCTATTTCTCTTCGATTTATTTTGTATTAATCAATCCTCAATTTGATGAACACTAGCAACTCGTCCTTTCATGTGTAATACTAGCAAATTTATTTTTTTCAAATTAATTGATTTTAGATTAGAGTTTGTTAGTAAATTGTACGGATGAGAATAAATGCTGAATGTTAGGATATTATCCATTAACAAATTTTGTGATTTAGAAAATCTCAACCAATTGGAAGAATTTTTACAAAAATTAGTAAATCGTTAAAGAATCTTTTTCAAAATTAAAATTCTTTAAGGTAACTTGACAAAAATAACCACATACAATCTTTTTTTTTTTTGAAAAATACCCACATACAATCTTAATTGTTACGTAATCTTTGTTAGGAAATATAATAAGCAAAACTTACCCAATTATATTGTTACCAAAAACCCATCCCAATCTAAATAAGAAAAGATCTTAAAACCAAAATTTCTACCAGAACGAAGATTTGGGAGATTTTAAATATTTTGCCAAGATTTTGTTATCATTATCATTTTTTTAGTTTGAATTAGATATTTTACAATGCCATTTACAACAGATCATTTGTATCATGTATAACACGCATTCTTTATTCAGTTTATTGTAGGAATAAATTAGTCATAAATTTATGACTCATAATTTATGCATAGAATTAATTAATTATATTTTTACGAGTAATGGTTTATCCATGTAAATATTTTTTTTAATTGGGAAATATATGTACAATATATTCTATTTTATTTTCTATCTCTATTTCCATTTTACTTTTTCTTGGATTAGACTTTAGACACACATTCATTCATTTTTGTTTGCATGCACGTTAAATTCTCTTTGTTCATTTTTTTCATGCATTGTTGAGGACCGAAAATTACCCGGACCTATCCATAGTTTAAATAAACATGGTATTAGGAAAATATAATTGATTATTTTTGTTACTTGAATTATGGTAGATAATTTGAAATTTCCTCGATAGTCAATTCTGATATATTATATAGAATCAAATAAAATCTTGGACATTGTTACTATTCATAATTTAACTCCTATAATCCTTCTTTTAATAGCCTTTTATATTAAATTACATTTATATATTGGATAAACGTTTTTTTTTGTCAAAATCAATCAATAAAAGATACTATAGTATCTAAAGTTTCATCCAAAATAAATTTCCATATCTTTTTCTTATTTCCTTTTTTCGTGATCCATATCCTTTAATTTCCAACCCATATCTTTAGGGTTTTGTTATTCATATCTTTAAAGTTTACAATCAGTTTCTAAAGTTTCCTCCAAAAATAATTTAAGGAATAATTAATTATACCCGAGATATCTAAACAGATTAATATATTACTATGCATTTTGAAAATTAAAATAATCCAATTAATGGGTTATTCATTGTAAATTTTTTAAATTTTGGGTTGAATTTTTAGGACGTGTAATATATTTTGGAGGGAGTATTAATTAATTAGTACAATAAGATTTAGATAGCAAGCTAATTGGTATCTATTTCCTACTTTTTACATAAAATTGAATTATTACAAATTTTAAATAGACAAACATCTTTATTCATAGCTCCCTGAACAACTAATATCAAAATCCTTATATCATGAATAGTTGTTCTTTACTTTGTACAAAAATTAAAGAAAATATTTAATGTTAAAGAAAATCAAGGATATTATAATAACCATGGGCTTGAAATAACCATTAGTATTTATTCGTTATTATAATATTCTTGATTTTCTTTCCTTTTTCTTAAATTAAAAATATATGATTTTATTGAATTTAGTCAATTTTAATTTGACCTAAAAGTATCCCATTTTAAATTACAAAATATGGAAATCACTAATATATTTTAGTTTAATTTGTTTTTGGTGGAAGATATGTAGAGTTGTATATATATGAGTACACCCCCTAAGCGTATTTCCATATTCTATATTTCTATAAATATACATTACCCTGTTTTGTAACGATAATAACTATTACTCTATTTGAATAATTCCCATGACATTATTTTATTGTTGTAAATGTTATTATAATTTTATAATTGTCAACATTCATATATAATGATCAATTTTTTTATTTTTTTTTGCAGTATCAATACACTCCACATGCACGAGATTTATTGTTGTCAATAATTTTATTGATATTATTTGACAGATTAATTGATAGGAAGATGGATAATTTGATAATTACATTTTTTGATAGCCTATATATATGAACGCCGATAATGAGAGGTTTTAGGAAAAACTATAAGCAAAATTTTAACAATATCCGCGCATGGCGCGGGAATCTGTACTAGTACCCACTAACATATAAGAGCATCAGTAGTCTAGTTGATTTAAAGCGTTTAAGTTAGAAAATGAAATCTGACCCTGGTTAAAAAAAACTGATACGTCATCGGATTAAACTTCGACTCATTAGAATCTAGCACAACCAACCTCATAGGACTCTTGGCTTTTGCGCTCCAGAGAAGTATTGAGCAACTCATTGAGTAAGCGAGACAGGTTTTCTAATAAGGTCGAAATGAGAAAATGAGAAGGATGTAAAGATTTATGTGGTTCACTAACATGGTGTTAGCTACGTACATGGCAGAGTAATAAAATTTTATTATCATGTAGTCTAATTATGCGCTAGTTTTTATTTAACTTTTATATGTATTTTTATTTTCTCTTCTTTTTTGTAAAGTTAGTTGTTCCACAAGTCTTGGATCGATTTTCTCGGACGCATTTCATTCCGGTCTTGAATGCTCTCATCTTGACCCCCAGACCCTGTACTCGCAGGATTTAGTGGGTAATTATCGTTGTTGTTGTCGTCGTCATCGTCTAATTTTGGACTATGATTAAATTTTTAGGTACTTCGAAAGTTATATAGAAACTCAAAAAATTATAATACAACTTATGGATGGCAGATCCAAACGGATAACAATAAGCCTAAAAACGGAAAAAAAACGATCAGAGAGACCGTTTTTTTGACAAGGAATGTACCATACAAGCATGAAAACCCAAGATGTCAAATCATTCGACGATCATATAAACCAACAAGTAAGTAGAAACATAAAAATGGTTCATAACAAAGAAGAGAGACACGATAATCATCAGAAGCTAACAATTAAGTGAGCGCTTCGCCATATAAACTTCGAATTTGGTCAATTTTAAAGGAACAAAAATTTAAACTTTATGAGATTTCTGATCTTGTTTCCAACGTGGGATTATCTGACATAAGAAAATACGTCCACTGAAAAATATATTCTTCTCCGCACCTCACTTTCGAACTCTGACTAGTCACCTTGGCCCTGAGCTAACCTCCACGTCTGCATATAGTTAGATCGAAGCATTACAAACCGTGATCGTCCAACAATTCAACAGTCCTTGCTAAACATTTGTTATAAGCTTCGGTCATTAACACTCAGATAATTCCAGTATCTTGCTAAACATCTCTTGAATTGTTGAGTATGGAGCCTGATTCGGTTGGGCGGGAGAAGATGGTGTGATCTAAGGACGGGAAGAGAAGTCGAAGAACAAGGCGGAGGAGAAGGCAAACTCGAGGGGGTGCGAAAACCCGGCCGCTTTTTCGCGGCGGAGGCCGAGTTCCCACAACAGCCACGAAACGCGGGCTGGTCTGGAGGAGACGCGGCCGCCTCTCATGTGCTCCTGACCGCGTTTCGTGTGTGGAGCTCTCGGCCAGCGAAACTCAGGCAGGAGGCCCGGGAACTAGCCCGAGTTTCCACGTGGTATCCCGAGTTTTCAGACATCTGCGAATTTTGACGAGAATATTCCATATCTTTCGGGATATTATTGTTTCCTTGGGGTAAAAGATATTGTTTGGCTCTAGTTCTCTATTTATATTCGAAATTGATATTGTAATTAGTGTGTTACCAAAACCCTACAGAGAGAGATCCTGAAAGTGAGTCTGAGAGGTTA
This sequence comes from Polygonum aviculare, assembly GCA_934048045.1. Lineage (NCBI taxonomy): Eukaryota > Viridiplantae > Streptophyta > Magnoliopsida > Caryophyllales > Polygonaceae > Polygonum > Polygonum aviculare. The sequence continues at coordinate 25,894,491 of OW204032.1, forward strand.
GGTTAGGAAGAATCCTTGTAATCTTTGAGTCCTATGTTCTAGTGGAGAATCCCTGGCTTGGTAGTGCCCCCAGACGTAGTCTTTGTGACGAACTGGGTCAACAATTACTCGTGTCTTTGTCTTAATTCGCTTACTATTCATTGATTTGCAGAAACGATCTGGGGCTTCCGCAAAAATTTCCCTACGTTCTTTCTCCTGTTGCCCATGTATAACACTTTGTGCATGTCAATATGTCCCCTATCTCAGCTCATCTTATTAATTTTCATGATAATGATCAGCTACAATTAATCTTTTAATTCCTTTTTATAATTATTTTCTTGGTCGAAACTTAGCTCTTTTATAATTACAACATCTGTTACAAGTCTTTCATGTTTGGTGTCCCACTTTTCAGTTATTGAGGTTCCATCAGATTTTCAGCTCGTAAACACACACGGTAGGTGGACTTGTTATGATCGATCTGCCAATGGCAGAATGAAAAGAAATGCCGGTTTTAATTAAGAAACCTCTACGCTACCAAATGACAAAGGAATTGATATCATGAGTTCATGTCCTAACAAATAAAACAGGCCTAGAATAGACAAGTGATGCTTTGAGAGACATAGCATTCATCTCAAATTTGCTTTTTGTTGTTTTATGTCTTGTCTTATGCAAGCTTATAATAATTTTTTATGGTTGAGCTCACTTCAAAGCATTCATTGAACCAAACCCATAAGCTAGAGAATATATAAGAAGGCTGAGACCACATCGATTCTAAAGTGCCAAAAGCAAAAGCCTTTATTAAATATCATCGTGAGATTAATAAATGGTGGGCTCTCTTGATCACTTTTCTTTTCTTGTTTTTCTTTCACTCTCGTTTTCGTCTTTGCAACATGTACACTCCCCTTTTTTAAGTGTTTTCCCATTTCACACATGATCCTTCCTCAACAATACTCTAGTCTAGTAAGTTGGGCAGTCTTAGTGATTAAAAATGGTATTACACTTTAATTATAATCCATCTGTTTCAAAATAATTGTTGCAAAGATTAGGAGGAATTAATAAGTAGTAATACGGAGTATCACATAAATCTATCTGTTTATAAAAACACAATTGCATGCTCACAATGAGTATATATTTTGTTAAATTAAAGGCAACACTCACTGATTTGCTTTGTTTTCCCTTTATTTCAGACACTTTGCAATTCCACGATCCAGGTCTTTATAGGGATTGCTGTTAATGATGACTCAAAGTTCTTTTTTGGGATTCACACACATTTAATCAGCTCACTCTTCTAGGAAAAAAAGAGATTAGGGTAGGAAGCAAGAATCTCCAAACGATTTCTTTTGCAGCTAGTTTCACCTTTGCACATCCATAGCTCACTTAATTTGTTCATATTAATTAGACAACAATAAACAAATTAATTATTGTTGACGAAACATTAGTTTTGTGTCATTAAGTTGACTGGTCCCTCCAAATATATCCTTGCACGTTGCATATACATTTGGTTATTATTCTTGTGCTTTTGACTTCAAGCTCACCTACTATCAAAACTATAAGTTACTTTATGTGTTTGAAATGCATCAATTATCTAGCTAGTTTGAAAGAGTTAAACTATGAACTAAAATCTTCTGAGACTGTTTTTAAACGAACACTAGCTTTGACAAAGAAAATGTGCAGTTGTGCACAAGCACACAACAACTAGTCCTACTGATTAAAGAGATGGTCAAAAGTTGTGAAAGGGTCATCAAAGGAAGATAGGTTTGTGAACCTGTGATAAAATTAATATGAAAAACATGATAGAGTTATCAGATATTATTAACTATTAGTGTACGTACTTGCTAGTTATAGACACTTAATTGAGCAACTAATTGAAAGATTATATGCATATTTTAGAAGGGAAATGAAGGTTTGGAAATTAAAGCACCTAGCCAGGTTCCTTTCTTACATTCCCAAATCCCATGTTACATATATAAAGAACTGATGCTAGCTAGTAAACTAAGGATTCAAAGAAGCTAGAAATTGGACTTACAATATACAAGGTCTCAAAGTTAAAAGCAAATAAAAGAAAGAAGTAGATCAAGAGATACATCCCTAGTTGCTAGCTAGCTAGTCGTCGTTGATAGATCGCTCTTCTTTGCTCCATGGCTTCATCATCGATCTATACTCCAAGTCTCAATCTTCATTAAGTCTCATATTAGAAGGCATCATCACAATGTCTTGAAGCAACCCGTTATCTTGAAGTAAAGTTGGCGGGCTACAAAACCTTCTTCCTTGATCAACACAAGTAGTCGGAATGCTAGTAGTAATAGTACTAGAAATCATGTCGATTTGGCTCACGTCCAAAGAGGGCAAATAGGCATTAGCGTTATAGTTAGCGTTGTTGTAGTTAGCGCCCATTTGAAGCGGCAAGTTGTAGTTACCGGGGATTGTCGAAAAGTGGGCACCGTTGTTGGTGAGAAAGCCGCCTCCACGGGCGTTGAAGGGGCTTGGATGGATGTGTTGGCCTTCATAGGTTGTGATCACAATGGAGGGGTCTTTGAAGCATCTCTCAACTCTCTTTTTCACATTACATGATGCGGTTGTGCAACGATAGTAGCTCCTGAGATATATTGAGTAAGAAAAGTAGGATCAAGATCAGGGAATTAAGATTAGTTATTAATATACAAGTAGTCAAAATGAAGAATCAATATAATCAAGTTGACATACACAAAATTTATGTATATAGATATACCTAGGGAAAGGGCTGTTTTTAACAGCCTTTTGGCCGTACTTCCTCCAACGGTAGCCATCTTCAAGGTGATCAACTTGGCTCTTTGTCATGAATGCAACCCTTGGCTCTTTCTTCTTAGTCTTCTTCTTTTGGTTTGCAGGCTTCTTGGGCTTCAACCTGATTAATTGAGCACGTACACATAACGGTAAGTATATATAAGAAATAGCAAGCTAGTAGCATGTAGATCTAGAGGAGTAGAAAGAAGCTTGGATTTCCTCAAATGGATCACCTTAAGATTTCATACCCATATCCATCAAAAGCTAGTAATCAATAAGATTGCACACACATACATATATGTATTTCACAAAAACAAAAAGGCCAGAGATCGAGAATATATACATAGAAAGGGGGCTGGTGACTGACAATGAAAAACCCTATTTCGATCCATCCATCCATGAATGAAATATATAAAGCTAGCTAGTACAATAATAACACAAAAGAGCAAAGGAGATCACAAACTAGATGAAAAGTACTACTAACTCTTTCGTAGTCGTCTTCCGATCTTCGTCTGGTTCTTGATCTTGCTCATCTTGGTCTTGCTCGTCCTCTTCCTTGACGGAGTTGTGCTCCTCGTTGGAAGCGGAGGAAATGGAGGAGTTAGGAGTGGTGGGAGCCTGATTCAGCACCTCAGAGGAACATTCTAGAAACCCAGCAGAGCACGTATTCTTGTTATAACTACTGTTAGTATCACCATCTTGATCTTGCACACTTGCAAAGTCCATGAGAGAAGAAAAGCTCTGGAAGTCTTGTAGACCCAACAACTCCACAAAGCCCAACTCCGGCGACGGTAAGCAGAACTGGCCCTCCATTTTCAATCGGTAGACAGATATATGGAAAATATATATGTATATTGATCGATCTAGATCACCATCAAAAGGATATTCTCTCTATCTCCTAGGTTTTTTTCGAGAGCGTGTATTTAAAATGAGTAATCCTCTTTGAAGAAGGGCTTTGAGATATATGAGAGAGAGGGGATTGGAGCTTCAAGGACACGCATGGGAAAGATGATGAAGAGCAGAGAAAGAGGGGTGTGCGTGTTTTTAGCTATTCTTTTTGGTGTGCACCGACACGTGGCGGTCAAAGGGGCGACCGTGGCCGGTTGCATTTATTGAGAGTTGGTCGCCGCTTTCACACCTTCCCTCGTTTTTGACCGGCTAGCTTGTCGACACCACTCCATTGTTTCGTACAATTGGGCCACGCCCGGGTCGGCCCGTACCCGGGTAGACTTCGATGCTGACGTGTCTCTGCCTATATATATAGTCGAGTGGGCCACCTCGATCGGTGTTACCCTAGCTACTATTTAAGTTACTATGTAGTGTAACTTCGTTGTTTACTGTTATAAAATATATGTATTTCAATCAATCACGATTCAGGGATATAATATACGACGTACGATATTCGTTACTTTATATAATGTGAATAGATCACTAGCTCGATGTTGAATGCACATGCCTTTGTTTGAATGGTTTGTACGTTTCTTAATAAAGTATTACTTTGAATTATATATACACACGATGTATGTATGGATAAGCTTAGAGCACATATAGTATAGATCGATAATGTGAAATCAAAACAAGAATATAGAGCAAAGGGAGAAAAAGGTAAAGAAGAGAAAGCAAAATTGCATGGTAAAAGATGGAAATAATGATGTGAAAATACCGCCTACTTTGTCTAATGTTCCCGACCTTTTCACTCCAATTTGAACATGTTATGTCTTGCACGTGTGTGATCTAAACTTCATGCTTACATGATTATGAATTATGATCCTTTTTGGCTCCATCTATTTTTACGTGCGTTTTCCCACTTTTCTTCCTCTCAATTCTAGTTTTTTTAGTTGTCGATCTTAGCCTAAGTACTACTCTATTACTAACCTCGTTTTCCAAATGTAAGTAATGTGCTACATATAGAAAATCGAACTTATTACGAAAATAAAATTGCATGATTAAATAATATGATTTTGGCTTATTTATTTATGTGCATGTGATTAAGGGCTACGTCACCAAGATATTTTATGCGAAGATAATCCAAAAATGTGATACTCCTTGGATGCCCATGACCATGAGAGTGATTATTAGCTTACAATTCAATTTAAAAATGCTTAACCAAATATATTACCGAAAAAAAAGGGTTAATACATCTAGATAATTAGTTTCACGTGGGCCTGGGCCCGGGCCTACTATCGTGGTCCCTTGTAGTGCCCGACGGCCCGACATGCCGCTATCGAATTCGCAACGTTAAAAAAAGGAATAAAAGAAATGAGAGAAAAAAAGAGGACAGTTGAGAGCGAACCTATCATAGTCCTCCACGTGGCACCGATAATCACCGGCGCCGGTCCCATCCCACGTTCTGAATCCGACGGCTGTGGTTTTCCCGCCACGATTAACGCGTTTTCGGAAGATTCTTTTCTCTTTGTTAAATGAGTTGGCTTGTGCCTTGTAGGAAACGCGTTATTATAATGCTGTGTCTTTAATCTTCGGTTTAGCACAATCTTGTGAAATGTAAGTTGGGTGTCATAATTAATTTTTTGGAATTATGTCTTATCTAAACTCACTTAGTGGGCGCTGTTTATTTTATAACACAAGTATGAAGGGAATATACGTTTAAATAGTAAATAATGTGACTAAATTAAGGGTTGATTGCACTATGGAATTTGCTTATTGGAGACGTTAAACAAGCGACAAAAATCACTGCTGACAAAAGTCTTAAGTTGTGAATAAATAAATAAATAAATAAATAATTAAAAGCGATGGGAAAGTCGAAACAATTGAATATAATTTTGGCGGTAGAGAGTGAAGACAAGACCTTCGCTTCATGGATCGGCCCAAATACACAATCAAACAAGTTGATGGGCCCACTCCTTTTTTTTTTATATATATATTTTTAAGTATCCAGTCTTATTTGTTTTCACCATTAATATTTTGATACACATGAGGTAAGTTCACCACGTTTTTTTCTTTGAAGGCATTGTCCATGAAAATCGAACTGATGACCTCTGAGCACTATCTTTAGAGGTTTAATCATTTGAATCGATGTTCGAAGTCAATATGTTCAACATGTTAGATCAACCTATACATCGCATAATTCATAACTTACTTCATCGGTACAATCACTCTAATCATATATGTATAGCAATAATTTATCTATACAATCAAATTCTTAATTATCTCAAATTGTTCAGTGTTCAATTCCTGTTCCACTTCCACTTCCACCAACTTGCAACTCTCATACGCAAAAAAAAAGAAAAGGAAGAAAATGACACCTTCCAAAATTAACGGCTATAAAAATGCATTTTGAGCTCAACACCCATTAGTAGGCTTTTGAGCTCACCATTATAAAAATGCATTTTGAGCTCACCACCTATAAATTATAAAGTTGGAGAGGTATTAAATTATTAATCTGAGAATGGTAAAAATAGAACCGTATTCCTTTTGCTTCTAGAAGGTGCATATTTAGTCTTTTTTTTCTAGTTTGAAAACTTCACGGATTCAAAGTCGTATTTTTGAGTTATTTAACTTGCTGTATAGTTTGGAAACATAAGTATGGGTTGCTGACATCATGAGTCATTAGTGAATATAAATATTGGTTAAAGCTATCTACTGATCCGATCACCATATATGGATAAGCCAATGTTACATTTTCTTAATGGATATCAATCCATACATGGAATGAATTTTTGACTTTTGATCAATACAACAAGTCAAGCACAATGGGGGCGAGGAATATTGTACACTACTAACTTTGCTTTCTATTAATTGTCACTTAAGCAAGATAAACTATAATCTTGGATTTCAAAATTTACACCTTTGATACAATTTAAATAACTCCTCAACTCATTTTTCAAAATACAATTTACAAAAATAGAAACCACCATAATCTCTTCTAGGTTTTTGACATGACCACAATTGTATAGAGTACCATTTGAACCTTTTTTGGTTGAATCAATGATGTGCTTTGCATGTACTGTTAACTGTTAAGGTTAGTTTATTAGAGTGGGCCGCCCATTTAATACCGGCCCGTAATTTCGGCCTACGCCCACTAATTAAACTTTGCACGGGTTATCATTAACATAACAACACGATTAAATTAAACTAACTCCTCTTCGGCCAATGCATTTTGTGTATTTTCTTGATCAATTTGCGTTTTGTTACGTGGAATTAAGTCAGACTAATTCTTGCTAGATGAAAAATACCCACTACCCTGAAACGATTAGTTAGAAGAAAAGTGATGTCGTTATGTATGTAAAAGAAGAAATTACATATGATCTTATCAAGAGAGAGACACAAATGCTCATGTCAGCCATGAAAATGGCACCCCAAAGCAACTTATCTAAATCCAACAACCACAACAATGAAGAGTTTTGATGTACGCACCTCTCCCGAACAGATCGAGAGGGTGTTTCCTATAGACCAAGGGTGACCGAGAACGGCAAAGGCGAAAATTTAGGGCAAAGCAAAAACCAAGAGACCTACCAAATTAAGTCTTACCAAATCATATAAGCTAGCCAAGTAACATGGTAATCCCTAATTAGTTTTGCATTTACCTAAAACCCACCATATTGAATCTTGAATGTACAAACTGATGATCTTAATGAGACTACATCACTCAAGGGCATTATTAGTGCAACCGGACAAGGCATCCACCATCATTTGCATGAGCCTAACCCTCGTTTGGAGATCCAAGATGTAGTCAGCCGTATCCCGGAACAGCCCTTCTAATCCATTCGAATTCGATTCGGAGTTGTTTGGAACCAAACTCTTTAGGGTCCAAACCTTCTTCGTTATCACATAATGGTCTTCTTCGCCCTTTTCGCATCGCGGTCTTCTCTTCGCCGCTACTCTTCTTCTGTTCTTCGATATTGCAACATTCCTTCTCTTCATCACAAGAAGGTTCTTGTAAGTTAGTTTCTTGCCTTGGCTTCTAAGGGAGTTGGCAATAAGGGAATATGAAGGAGCTCCCATTTTTGGTTTGGTATGTAAGAAGTATTGTGCTTTGGAGTTGAGTTGAATCTTGTTTTCTTGGAGAAATTTGGGGATGGGGAATTTTGTTGGTTTGGTATGCAAGATTCAATTTGGTTTTCTTGGAGAAATGAAGTGTTTCAAATCAAGTAGGTTCGGGTGCTTTTTATATGTGCCCATCTTGGTTTAGGGTGAGTTGGTGGTGGTCATTAAGGTAGCCATTCATTAATTAAGAGGATAAGCATGGGATAGATGATTAGTCTAGCTATTTTATTTTTATTTGAAGAAGATGACAAATTACAAAATATGAAATCCGTGACCCAAATAACATTCATACATATAGTATAAGTTACGTTTGAATAACCCATGTCTCTGTGATGACGATGTTAGATGATTGGTCTTTCGATATTTAAAAATTTAATCGAGCAGTATATATTAAGCATCTAAAAAATAGTGCCTAGAAATCTTCCATTCGTATAATTAAGAGTATAAATGATCGAGTACAGACAAATTGGACATTAATGTGCCCTTAAAACCAGGTTGATTTGAAAAGTATGCTTAGAAGAATTGGATGAATGAATGATGATGGAAGCATGTGGCAAATGCACACCCAATTAAACTCTTTTTAGTGAAAGCACATGGTTCCACATGATTGTGTCACGCCAAACACGCCCTTAATCCTTTGATAATTAACCGGCCGAAGCATCTCAACCTTGCATGCAAACACCCTGGATTATTCCTTTTCCTCGCACCCAAATTTCCTCCATATTCATTGTATTTTGTATGCTTTATATTTATGACAAATAATTTCCCGAAATTCCTCCTCAGCCAAACATGGCACTAATGGGTCTCTTTCCTTTATCCATGTTCCTACACGAGGAACCAATCAAAGTTGATATGGCATGATTAATTAGGTGTATATAAGATTGATCAGAAATACTCATACATTGTATAGTATCCACGGTTTGATTAATTAAGCTAAACAAATGTACGTTTCTGGTGTGGAATTTGGGGATGGGGAATTTTGTTTAGATTGTACTATGAAAGATCAGATGATCCATCTGACAACATTCATGAACCCATCATTTTAATGGTTCTTAGGAACTTAAAAAAAAAAACCTTTTTTTTTGTTTGAAATATATATTGAACTATTTTATAACTTATATTGAATCATTGATCAATCATGTTATGAGCTTGATAATATCAGGTTCAGAGCATTTCAAATTTTCAAAGAAGACGTGAGATCTAAAGGCTAGGGCTTCATATTCTTTGTATTGTCGTTAATGCTCTGAACCTGATACTAGCAAGAAAACAATTACGTTGATAGTTAATATTTATTGCATGTGTACCATTATTTGAAAGTTATAATGTCTTAACATACTAGCCAAAACAGCCAATTGGTACGCTAATTAATTTATGGATTATAGTTTTGTAGCCCGTTTGATCCTGGTGGCTATAAACTAATGAGCTAGGTGATCATATGATAATTGATTATATAATTAGGGTACTCGAGATATATAAGCTAGGGATACATATATTGTACCAAAACCTATTCTTATACTTTATAGGCATGACATTATTACGGCTGAAGCACATGTATAACATTTGTCTTTGTCCACTCATGACTCATCTCATATGCAATTAATGCATATGCATGTCCTTGCTTAATTTACACTATACATTCTCTAGGTGATCTCTTAGATTTAATCCATCATTAAGCTACCATTCTCTAGCCTCTCTGATCCGATTATTAGTGTGGCTAATTCAAATCCTAACACAAACGTTAGTTGTGCATAATTAATTTCGAGTCATACACAATTATGCTTGTGCTAATTAACCCAGATAAAATACATAGCTATCCAATGACTAGAGTTCCACAGATTGCAGCAACAAGATTAACTATATAATTTTTGTTCCATGTGTTTTCATGATGTCATTTGGATTGTGTTACCATATGATTTTATGTCAAATACACTAGCAAGTGACTGTACGTGCTAATCTGATGAGTTCATGTTTTGTGAAGTTGCTCCCAAATTTTGCTAGTGCATCCGTACGTTGCTTTCTTACTCGTGATATAGAAACTTTAGATCACACATATGTCACAAATAGTATATTATTGAGGGACCCAAGTATCTATAAATTACATTTGGAAGATCAAAAGTAAACATAGCTGCTAAACTTCACATTATATTTTAATTTGTCTTCACATTTTATCATTTTTTTTCCGATAGAGTCCTTGATCTAATTTTAGAAAAAACAATCTATCATATCATATGGCTATAAAACATATGGAAATCTACTCAATCTTTACCTATAAAATCTCCTAGATATAACTTGCCGTAAATAAATTACCTACATATGGTTATTATATGGAGTATGATTTATGTAAACATTTCTTTTATTCAATGAGGGTTTACCTTTTTTCAATAATCCTAATAATTTAGCTTTAAATTTTGTTACTAAAACATTACGTTGAAGAAGATTTGAATAGTTTGCAAAATATGTTATAATTTTTTTTTAATAAATTGTTGAATGTTACTATGTTAGCATCAAAGTTAGAGGATTGTTATTTTTAGGTGGTTTTTTTAAAGGGGCAATTCATTCATTTTTTAAATATTTTGTTTATTACTGGGTCCTTTTTTATTTTTGTTTTTTTTATTGCAAGTTAAAAGTACATGGTTAGAAAATTTTAGCTAAATTACTAGGAATTATTAATTTAGAAAAAAAATCATTTTCTTTATTTTCGAAAGATGGTTGATATGGCAAAGTTTAGCAAATATGTTTATTACTGGCAAAAATCTTATGAGATATCTTCATATACTATTTTTCCCAATTTTTGTTATTTGAAGAAGAAGGGTATTAAGGTAATTTAGGGTGTGATGTATAGTAAAAGAGTGTGATGTATAGCATCTCCCAAAACAAATAAGTCACATAATTCATATTTTTCTATGTAGGAAAGACCGCCAAGTGTAACTAGTTATACAATCATTGATATTATTTACGAAATCTAATCAAAATCAAGAGAAAAATAACCGCTAAACCTTAACTAATCGCAATCCTAACAAACAAGAACTAACGGATATGCATCCCTAGTTTCTTGTTATCAAGCAAAAGATGATGACAATAAGAGCCATTCTTGAGAAACGCCTTGACCAGATCATCAAAAGTCAACCTCCCCATCGCCTCGGGGCCCACCCCGCCACTCCGCCTGAACCCCTCGTCCTCCAGGTGGGCCCTCAGCTGCGTCAAGATTTGGTGCGAGAATTTACGAAAGTACCCCTTGACGAAGTCCTCGAACCCACCGGGCGGGTCCCGCAGGGTCGTGATCATGGCCCGGTGGGACAACATGAACACCTCGTTGCACCTCTCCCCCTTCATCCGCCGCCCCCGCCGTAACACGCGCCGCTGTATAAACCCTAGCGCGTGCAACACACTCGACCTCTCCGGGTCCCACCTCGACCCGTCTCCCTCTCCGTTGTCGTCCTCATCATCGTCGTCCCTGAGGCATGACACCCCCCAGCCCGATCCGCCGCCCCGGACCAGCCGGCCCGGGTCCAGCCCGACCCCGCTGAACCGGTGGTGGATCAGCGGGGGCTTGGCCGGGTACTGGGCCGGCAGCATTATGTCGAAAAAAAACAACCCGTATCCGTACGGGTTGTTTTTGTTTTCGTCGTCGTGGTCGGGGAGCCCGATCACGGCGGCCCGCATGAGGTCGGGCCGGGCCGAGTAGGCCCGAACGAAGATGGAGTTCGGGAGGCGGGTCTTGAGGAGCTCCCACTCCTTAAAGATCTTGACTTTCCGGGCGGCCACGTCGTCGGCGCCGGACTTTCCGATGATCCGGGTGATCGGAAACAGGAAGCTCTTCTGGGGATTGAGGAAGTGGTGGTCGGACGGAGGAAAGGTGGTGACGTCGAAGCCCTTGAAGAGGCGGAATTGGCCGTCGACGAAGTCCTCGAGTTCCTCGATCTCGCAGTCCGGCGGGTTCGCCACTAGCTTGTTGGCCGTGGTTACCACCATGGTGGATTTTTGTTATTTTTTTTTGATAGAGGTGTTAGATTATAATCTTCTTAGATTAAATATAGGATGAGAGTGAAACCAATAAGATAGAATTTGCTCAAAAAAAATAAGATAGAATAGTTTGCTGTTATTTCAGATAATGTTTATTGTTTCGTGGAAGATATCATAAGCGGGTAAATTTTATATTTGTTTTTAAATATCTATTACTATATACTAAAGCGGAAGCAAATTCTGCCACCATATTGCGCCACATCACCCCCCTTTTTTAAAAATCTATCTTATTAAATCTTGATTATATCATAATTTTATAGATACACATTTAAAATAATAGTTCTATATTAGAATTTGTGTTCTTTAATTAATAATTCTATCCAAATTTATAAATCTCTATCTTATCATTATACACATTTAATTAATACATAGATCTACCATAAACATTTTATTTTAAAAAGTATTTTTTTGTCACAATCTATAAATCATAATCATACTATTTTACCCATTTAATTAAATGTCATATTAAATTTAAATTGATTTTCGTAATTTTATTATGGTGTTTTTATCAAATCATCAATGTCAATGATATCAAATTCTACCACTATATTTAAGACAAGTATTCATTCTATTAAAATAATATACAAATACAATTTTACTATCATATCATATTAAAATATCAATAAAATAGCATATGTTATATTTAACACATATATCACTAATATTGTATACTAAAGAAAAAAAATAGATTTCTTAACTAAGATAATAATTCGTTCACATTTCCATTGCATTTTTATATATTTATTACTTAACTATTTTTCAGAAAACAATAACATATATGAGATAATTTGTTTTCTATTTAGCTTATTAAATATTATCTATATATTTAGTATTATAATATATTATTCCGAATTTTATTTAAACTTATTGATTTTATTATATAAGTTAGTTTACGTAATTTAATTTAAATGTCAAAAGATTTGTATCAATTGTTAATAGAATGTGATAATACATCTTATCTTATTTCAATCTTCCTCAATTAATTAAATATATGTTTATGTATGTATAAAAAGTAAATACATAAATAAAATATATTTATATATATGATGATATACAAGAATTATGTCATTTTATAATCCAAAAAATAAGCGTCATTTGAAAACAAGTATACATATGATAATATTTGTAATTGTTATAGTAAATTCATACACAAGCAATAAATAAATGACACCCCCGTACAAGGTACGGGTCATCTGCTAGTATCTACTATTTTATCTCTTTATCTTGCTTTTTAAAATATGATAGATTTGTGTTAATTAATGAAAATAAATCTATCTTAATTTAAACTTATTTTGAGCCGGAGATATTAAAAGTACAAGATAAAATTACTTTCAAATATTCAAAGTTAGATATACATTTGAATTTTGAGGATTTAAAAACACCAAACCTCTCTTCAAATTCATGACGTATATGCGCCTGCCTCTTGAAGACTGTTTCTGATTTTTTTGTCTTAAACAAATTGCTAAAGCCTTTGCCTTGTAAAAACAAATACAGAGTATACGTGTTTAACAATCATCTGAATACGTCTTTGGATTTAGTCTTATAAGTTTTGGATGGAGTTTTCTAATAAAGGAATGCCAATCAACAAACTACAAAGTACTCTACCAAAATTGAATGTATGGAGTATTAAATGACCTATATTAAGTATGATAAATTATTCGATGGGTCATGGAAGGCTCTGTTAATGCAGTACATGGGCTAAAAAGCCTCAAAGTTTTGGGCCGTGATACCCAATAGTTAATGGACCCATAAGCTTTAGGCCTTTTCAGCAATTTGTACTTATTGGGCTACCAAAACTACTGGCGTGGAGCTCGATCAACCGAAGATATATGTCAATTTAAAACTATTGGGTATGACAATAACCGTTGGTTCTTGATGGAACTTGTCATCAAATAAGAGTACCTACCATACCTATCCTCGAAGCCGACCGTTATAATAACTCCAAACCAAAAGAAATTGGGTGGAAGCTTCAGTACTTTGGCATTAGGCGAGCTTGTCAATTAATTAGTTGGCAGTTAGGGATAATACTATTCACGTATAGATAGATAATAGTGTCGGCGTCAGTTAGTTGGAAGTTAGGATTTGTGCAACTAACTTTTTTCTTACTTTTGTCAGTTTGTCTTATATGATGAATGATTACTTTTTTACACGTACATTGACAATTAACGGCTGGGATTGAGTTTGACGACCGACCAATATTTCGTGTAGCTAGCAGGACAGCCTATAATTCTGTCACGTAGCTCATCTGATTGACACGAAACGCCGTGTCAAATATGGTGTACGTGCTTTCAATTCAGGTGTATTAATCCTTAATTACCAGTCACTCATACGAGATGGTCCATATGGCGCATATGTATAGCCATATAGTAGGCTATGCACAAAATTTCCATAGGCACATATACACTTGCATGCATCCAAATGACATGTTATATATGGGCTAAACGACATGTTATTGTATAGCGTCATGATACATACCCGCTATCGTGTAGGATTAGACTCGTATAAACTTGGACTGGATCGGATCAGGAACCGGACCAGGTCTACATGCCGAATTCGTTTGCTTCAAGTCCGAATAGGGTCGACTTTAGGTTTAAGTCTCGGTCTTTCGGTTTTGACTTATCTCGGATTAAGTTTACGATGGTTTGATAATTTGCTCTTCTGAATTGGGTTGAGTTCAGTTTTAGATAGATCGGATCGGTTTCAGTTGAATTGCATGGGTTAAGATATAATAATTTTAGTATTTTAACATTAGAAGTTAGAGCTCGCTTACACGTGCATATTTTCACGTCCTCAACACAAGATCTAGAAAATGATACTCCGTAGTATACAAGTAATAAATATAAATTAGACATTAAGGAAGATGAAAGTCTTATACAAGTTAGACATTAACTTAATTTTTTTGAGTTAAAATATAAATTTCAATCTTATACTATACAAGTAAAAAATTATAAATTTATATGATACTCTCATTAAATTATCGTCTTTTGGAATGGAATATTATTCTTGCCTCTCAATTTAGATCAACAATAGCGATCGATGTGGTCCAATTTGCTAAGTGAACATATATAAATAAACCCACGACCAAATGCTCGAGACTTCTTCATTATTCTTGCTTCTTCATTAGGGTTATCTGCATGGGACCCCTCCTTTTAAATGATTGCTTAGGGATTACTTAACCAGACAACTAGCTACCTAATTAGCCAATGACAATTTCATACACACAAAATAACATGAAATAACAACACAATCGTGACATATACAAAAACGAAACCAGGAAATAGAATTCAATTTGATTAAAATCAAAGTAACAATCAAAAGGGGAAACAAAAAAATCACCCCTTTATTTCAAAGTTCCAACCTTCAAACCGAAGGTAAAAACAGAAAAGAAAACACAATTAACTAGCATCACTAGTCCTAGTACTAGTAATAATAACTCAAAAGAGCCTTGGGATTTCAGAATTGAACAACCACATCAGAAACACCACCATTCTCTTCAATCCAAATCACATTGAACACCAACTTACTTCCATCCAACCACTCAAAATCAACCATTTTCTCATTCACCAAACACTTCATAGGCTTCTGATTTGAATAAGCCAAGAACTCACCTTCACCCTTAATCTTCATCTCAACACTTGACCCACCACACGCAAGACTCTTATACTCCAAATCCTGCACCGAACCGCCGCTATTGATCATGCTAGTCACCCCAATTGGCGCGAAGCTCACACTACGGCTCAGCTTCTTGATTGGCACGAACGTGAACAACTCATACGAAGACGGGTTCACCACAATGTGGATTGGATCAGACTCCAAACACATGACAAGGAGCGAACCAGCTTCGCTTAGATAGACTGCGTATTCTTCACCATTGCCCATCTCTTGCACTTCCAAGTTTTGGTCCCATTCAATGTCTTTCACATGAATTGTGCCTTCCATTGGCTTGTAGCATTGCTTGTATCCCTTTATCCTCCTTTCTTTCGGGTCCCAACCCGCTCCTTGGCAGTTAAATGCTCCAATCACTCCTCCATACTACAATAGCAACAAAGGTGTAAGTTATTTTTTCATTTATCAGTCTTTCTAAACTATACCCTTAAAAGAAGAACTTTGAATTACCTTGTTAAAGTTCCAAATCTTAAGGATGGTCTTTTGATCAAAGAGGGGGTTCTTGAAGATGCAATCTCTTGTGGGGAGGGCATAGTTTAGGCATTTGGGGATGGTGCCATCAGGGTAGACAAGTTTCTTCAAGAGATCAAAGTCGTGGCCACCTAACGAGTCGCTCACATAGACGGGTCCTCCACAAATGGCGCGGGATCCAGTGTGGAACTTGGCACATATATGGTCACTTTGAAACATGTCCCAATCAGGATGGATGATTTGGCCCATCCATAAGCTGTTGTATGAGCAGTGGATCATGTGAACACCTTGTAGCCAGAACACGCCGTCTGGGTCACCATTTGGGTCTTGAAACCAAAAATCATCACCTGCAAAAACATTTGAATATTGAATCATATGATCAAACAAATGAAACAAAACACAAGTGAGAAAAGGAAGGAAAAGAAAAGGTCTTACCAACTCTTCCCATGGAGATCTGTTTGGTTCCAAGAAAGAAGAAGTCATTACACTGTTGCATGCTAGAGATTAGATTAGAGCCATTGAAATTCTTCTTCAAGGACTTGGAAAGCCCTTCATAGTACTTCTTAGCCAACTCAACTCTTCCTCCATATTCTTCTGACACATACTCAAGAGTCTGTACACAATAAAAGATCACAATTTAAGCCTCTCAAAGAAGCACAAAAACTAATGAGCTCAACAAAAAAAAAGGAGAGAAATCAAACTCACATGAATGACATCAACTTTGACTCCAGTGACCCCTGCACTAGCAAGATAAGAATGCATTGACTCATAGAAATCATCAGCTTGGTCAGGATGAACAAGCCCAATCCCACCTTCAACAATCTTCACCACAGCAAGATCATCCATGGTTCCACTAAGCCCTTCTGAAGGAGAACAAGGCACTATCTTTGAGTCAAGATGAGTAGCACCAGGCCTAACTCCACCCCATGCACCACAAAGAGCATGCCACACAAATACGTCATCCAATCCCTTGAACTTCCTCCTCAGATCCTTTGTAAAGGCCTTCATTCCAAACTCCTGATCCCCATTACAAGACTCCAAGGAATGACCACAAGACGACGGCGGTAATGATCCTCCACAGACCAACTCATCTAGTTCCTTCCTCAACCTCTCAATCTCAACCTTGGCCTTCCCATTCTTGACAGCATGCTCAATCTCAACCGCCTTAGAGATCAAAAGCTTGGGCTTCTGAGTGTTGTAAGAAGGAGCATCTGGCCCCACCATGGACCCTCCTTTGTAGAACCTAAACTTCTCTCCTTCATCAAGCCTGTGAAGCCTAGCAGTCATCTGCTCACCACCAAGAACAAGGTTCTTGGTATCATGATCTGGGTCATCCTCATCTCTGTTAATACTCTGCCACTAGACCCGGCAAAATCTGACCCGACCCGAAAAACCGACCCGACCCGCCCGAAATTGTCTGGGTCATAACCCGGAAAAGTAAACCCGAAACCCGATTTTACCCGAACCCGATGACCCGGGAAATTTCTGGGTCAAACCCGTTTGGTTTTGGTTAACCCGTTGGGTCGAACGAAAAAGGGAATGGTGAAAAAAAATCACACATTGTTGGGTTCGATTGTAATGATTTGTCTTCCTCTCGTCATTAACCGAACTCAACTCCAATTGATTGATTAAAAGATGATTCTTTATAAAGAAAATCGACTCGAGTAATTGATTTTGAACATGAAATATACCAATTGATTAAAGATGTACTAAGTTAGTGTCTCTTAAATTGATGTATACTTCTCAAGGTTTGAATGTTTTTTTGCTTTGTTGAACTAGAATCTAAGTTCTGAATTGATTTGTAAAGTTGTTCTAGGTTACATTAATGTTTATAGTTTTATCAAAGTTAAAATATGTAAACGATGAGAAATATTATACTTTTAAAATATGTAAATTACAAGCTTCTTCTTCTAGTATGATATATGCATACAAGAACTCTAGGATTTAAGTTTTCATACAAATTACTTTTTATCTAACGTTTTTTTTTTTTCTTCATAATCAATTTTGAATTTCTAGGATTTGAACTTTAAGGTTAATCATTTCTTATTGAAATTCTTTTAGAAAACACCATGAATGTGAAATTGAAACTTGTTTTTGTTGTCTTTGTGTTACTCATCCCACTTAGTCTACCACATGATTGATTACAAAAATCTTGTTAAAATAGGTAGATATCACGTTATGATTAATAATTTGTAATAGTGAGTACAAAGACGAAGTGTAACTCTTGTATTAAAAATCTAAATCCTTACATATAGGTGTCAATTAAATTATATTATAACTTTATAAGTAAATAAGAGAGTTATAAATTAATATCAATAAAAAAAATAATAGATAAATTTGAAAAATAAATTTGAAAAATCAGGTTCTTTAACCCGTTGGGTTGACCCGAACCCGCAACAAACCCGTAGTGACCCGACCCGTTTGGACCCGTTAAAATTGTGACCCGAAATGACCCGACCTGGTGTTTGACCCGAACCCGATTACCGAAACCCGAACCCGACCCGCCCGACCCGATTGACAGGTCTATCTGCCACCCATCATCTATAATCAGGAACCTGAGTGAAAGCCCACCTTTGGCAAACTCATCAACACCATGCCACACACCAATGGGATCCACAGTCAAGTAGAACGCATCCCAAGTGCACCAACCAAACTTATCCATGAACTTTGGCCTTGACTTCTCCTCCACTAGCTTGAACGTATCAAGGTGGACTCTTATAGCAGTAAAGGCCTCTTTCATGATGTTGTAAGGGTTATCAGAGACATGGACATAGGCTATGGATTTGAAGGAGGATCCCTTCACATGGGTTGATCCACTCTCAACATTGATCATAACATGGTGGTTTTCTCCGGGTTGGAGGGCGGAGCGAAAGCCAGACTCGATTATGGGCACGATAAGAACGTAGGACTCGGTTTCAGGTACGTTGAGAAGAACCCATTGGGTCTCCATTTGGAGATCAGAGCCTGAGGTGCCAACCCATTGTGTTGACCACCAGGTTTTGAACCTGAAAACACTGAGAAAGTTTCGGTCTTTAAAGGCGCCGAGTGAGGCGATGAGCTTGTTGGATGGCTCTTGTGCTTGGAAGCCCAAGAAACTGCCTTGATTGGCCATGGATTGGACACGGTTGAGCAGATGAGGTGGGGCATTGGAGGAGGTGCAAATGGATGAGAAGTTTGTGAAGGAGATGTTTGAAGGAACTTCAGAGAGTAATGGAATGCCTTTCAGAGTTAGCTTCCCATCAGAGAGTTGAAACAAGTGGTCATGAGATTTGGAGTTGAGGAAGTTGAGGGGTATGATCGGTTCATTTGGAGGTGACATGGCTGAACAGAGAGCTTGTAAAATCTACTAAATGGGTCAGAACTCAAGAGGAAGGCTTGATGATGTTTTAGTAAAATGTGAGCTTAAATACAAGTGTGGGTGGTAGAAAGCTGACACCGGAAAGGGAACCAAGATCTTGGAAGATAAAAAAGGGGTTGCTATTGTTTATCAAGATTGTATAGCTGAAAGGAAACTTTGTGGATCAGGATCTTTCTTCTTTCCGATGGTGGAGCTATGGAGTTGATTTGATATGAACACGATGAATTGGGAAAGAATACTGCCAAGTATATGTGTGGATGTAAGAAAGCGGTTGATCGTATACAACTTGTAAGGAAACTAGAAAAATCATACAAAGAAATGGAAGCGATGAATTTTATGTGCAAGAGCTGAGTTTGATTGAATGCTTTCGATTGGTGACAAATGGAGCGTATATATAGACAAACATAGGAGTGAAAGACACCTCTGTAGGAGTATTATTTAATTTATAAATGGAAAATGTAACGGTTGAGATTCTACGACGAAACTAGAGTCAGCTTTGGGTTCAACTTTTGTCAATTCTGGAGTAATCCTTATCCGGGTAATTTAGAAGAGTAAAAGTATACTTAAGAGAGAAGAAAGGATCGATCAAGCCCACCCCTAATCTTTTAGATTAATGAATATTTATTCTTCTTCTGATGTTCGGGTAGATTCTTGGACCCCCTGCAAGACATCTGGAGTATGCCATAATCACTCCAAAATGATATCCATATACTGTAGAAACATCCAGAAATCGAAAATGATATATTTTACCCCTCTAGAATACGGCAGATTTACCTTAAACATCCAAAACACACAAGAGTTTGAATGAAGGAGAATTCGAACTTACAAGAATACATGTTACACCTACAAAGCTATCATTCAATAAACCGCTTAAACCGCCCTGCTTAGGGAGAGCGCATACACAAAATTGGGCCTGGGTCGGGTTCCGAGTGATCCAGTGCAACCCATCTGGGCCTGGGCTTCCTAGGCCCACACTGAACGGCCCGATCCATTATGGCACCATGGACTACATATCCTGATTTGCTAAGGCTTTTGTTCTGTTAGCCATCCAGCCACAGCTCAAGCAAACAAACATTGACCAGGTCACCACCAACACATCCTTTCCACCCCAAAAAGCTACAGGATGAGACTATGATACAAGGATGGTGATCACTACAAAGTGTGCAGTTGACTTTGTGTTGTCAATGAGAAGGCTGCTAGGTAGACGAAGGCCGCTAGGTAGGCGAAGGCTGCAAATGAGGACTCTCATCAAGCATTGCACATTTGGGTTCAGAAGTTTGGATTCTGTCATCCTGGAGAATCAGCAGTTTGAGCGTCTTTGAGTCCTTTAACCAAGCCGCCACTAACGTCCCAGGTGACACGAACCGTCCTATGTTTGACTTGGCAACCCTGAAGGGAGAGCCCATCCCGTTTAAGAGCACTTCTACCGCTTTTCTCAGAGTGCCGTCTCCTACTACTGTGCTTCCCCCACCTAGTCAAAATGCTGCTCACACATTTACAGTGTAGGTAATCAGTCTGGAACATCTAGTGCAGTATTGCAAAGAAAGCAGTGGGATGGAGGAGTAATTACCTTAGCAGTTTTGGCAACTGTTGGCCTTTGAATACATTAGAGGGAATGTCAAGCAGCCATGTGTGGACCATTGCCCGAGCAGCCCCTGAAGACATGAGGTGCAAATCCAGGCAAGATTGAGACCAGACCATACATTTTCCCACACATTTCGGCTCTTCCCTTCAAGCACAACCAGCTGTGCACCTTGGTTCTGATTGAAGATATATAATAACATATGAGCAATGGGCAAGACTTTGATCAATCCAGAGAAAGAAAAGTGATGTTGTAAATTTCTTTCTCACAATCTACTCATGTCACTTCTCAGGGTATGGTAGCACATACAAGTTGCAGTTACAGTGAATATGTATGATACGGTGGGAATGAGCCATCATGAGTTAAAAGCTTACCTGACCGAAATGCCACAGTACATCAGTTAATGCATTATAGAAGGCGGATGCAGTTGATGAATCCATCTGTTTGACTTCGTCAAAAAGGGATTGAGCTTGGAGCCAGACAGTTTTCCTATATCCGGTGAGTAATCCATAAGCTATGCCATAGACCCGATCATCAAACATCCGGAGTTCTTCTAGCAACATGGAAGCATCTTCAAATGAATTGCATCGGCTGCATCAGACAAACAAATTATATGTGATCGTACGTTAGAGAAAAGGCATGGAAAAGTTTGTTTTAAAAAATGCATCTGCATCTACATAATGAACCATCTCCAATAGGAAGAAAAAACAGCTTAATACAAATTCTCATGCATCATAATCTAACTCAGTTTTGAAAAAATAAATTAAGTTTTACCAGAAACAAAACAAGTTAAACAACAAAGGATTAGAATTCTCACCTGCAAGCATTCAAAATGGCTGAAAAGGTGACAACGTTAGGTTTTATATCCAGCTCATGCATCTTATGGAAAATTCCTAGGATGAGCATGATATCCTGCCCAATTCTGTTATGTTTGCTCACAGTAGAAGATTTTTCAACAGCCAACTGAGCAAAAAGATGAATGATACTTTTAGAGTCATCATATCCTTTCATCTTCTCCATTCCATTTACACATGCTTCTTTAGGAGGATCCAGAGTGCGTTCCGACACAGCTGACCTACCAAGTGCATCAATTATGGTATTGTAAGTGACCACATTTGGCTTAATCCCTTCTCTTGTCATCTCCTCAAGCCAACAAACCGCTGATTCAACCAGCCCATTCTTGCACAGGACGTCAATGAGTACACTATAGAGAACAACATCAGCTTTCAGGCCAGCCCGTTTAAACTCTCCAAAAACATCTATAGCCTCTTGATACAGTCCTCCTTTAGAATACACATCGATCAGTGTAGAATACGTTAATAAATTAGGCATAACACGCTCAGACTTCATCTGATCCCGCCCCTTTTTAACTTGATCATATTTCCCCTACTTCCCAAACCCACCTAAGAGAGCGTTATACGTTACAACATCCTTCCTGATCCCTACATTCGCCATCTCCCTACAAACATTCAGCGCCTCCTCAAACCTTCCAAGCTTTGCATAGATCGAAAGCTTTGTGTTATACGAAACCCTGTCCAACCGAATACCCGAAACCTTCATCTTCTCAAACAGTTTCAACGCCTCATCCAATCTCCCCGATTTAGCATACCCATCAATGACGGTACTATAAGTCACAACATTCAGCATAACATTCTTCATAGTCATCTCCGCTATGATCTCAACCGCCAAACTCAACTGTCCTCCTTTGCAAATCGCATCCAACAACGTATTATACGTGAATATATCCTGATTAATCCCTCTATCACCCATCTACAACGACAAGTTCATCGCCAGCTCCCACATCCCACCCCTACTACACACCGCCAGGAGAGAATTGAACGTGATCCGATCAGGCGAAACCCCAAAACCCAACATCTCATTAAATATATCCATAGCCCTCTCCACATGAGCTCCCCCCTTAGCACAGGCATCACTAACAGTATTTAAATGACCAAATTCGGCTTCAGGCCACTGATCTTCATCATCTCAAACAATCCAATAGCATCCTCACAGAATCCACACCGGCCATATATAAGCACTAATCATCGCCGAATAAGCATACACAGTGTTCCCAAACCCTTCTCTAACAGCAAAATCGAACACATTCTTAGCCAATCCGACTTTCCCCAATCTACCAAGTATACTAATCATCGAGCTAGCGAGCTTACCTTTCTCAATCTGCCTCCGCTCCCTCCGAACGGCGAATTCGTAGCACTGAACGGCCTTGGACGACTCCCGAGCTCCCGGAGAAGGTAGGCGTAGTCGTCGGAGCCACAGAGCTTGGACTCAAACCCTAGGAGGAGGCTCTCGAGGCCGGAGTTGCAATTCGGGAGGCCGATCGCGAGATGGAGGGCCTCCTCGGCGTCGGAGGTGTGTTTAGTGGAGATTGAGGGTTTGAGGCGGTTTAAATGGAGCTTGGACACGATTCGGGTGGATTTCTTGCCGGAGAAGTCGGTGGAGAGGGAGTGGGGGGGTTTGGCGGGGGAGAAGAAGGCGGTTGGATTGGCGGAGGCGGAGGACGGAGGTTGGGAGGAGGAGGCGTGGGATCTGGTGGTTTGAGGGGCGGCGGAGAAACGGCGTGGGCGGGGGTTTTGGGAGCGGAAGGTTGTTTTCTTGGAGGAGAAGGGGTGGGAAGTCGTAGGGTTTGGAGGCGGCGGGGATTGAGCAGTGTGGAGTTGAGGAAGCCATGGGAGGGTTCCCTCGAGCTCGGGGAAGAAGATGGGATAAGGGAAATGGGGGTAGGTCAGAAGCTCAGAATTCCGATTTCTACAGCTCGTGTATGAATTGCATTTTGCAGGAGATGGCATTTTGTTTTTTGATTTGCGTAAAATGCCCTCGTTTGTATGTGAATTGCAAAACTACGCCTAATTATTGAAAGGCTTGAAGCGTTGAGGCTTAAGATTAGGCAATGGTATTTGGTCTTTCATTGGTAATAGACGTATTAGTACTCCTAACAAATTGACATTTTTGTCCATTCTTGGTCCTACAAGTAAAGTTCTAACTACATACTACTTTATGTGAATTGTAGATGACAAAGATGTTTGCCGTTTTTTTGGCCTATCGGTTATGTTGTGGATTGTTGCACGTTGAGTGTCTTATTATAACATTCTACTAAAACAAGCAACTAACTTTAAACTGTAGTAAGAAAAAAATTGATCCCACATCCTTTATTCTTTTAGAGCATATACATTGGTTGACCAACAAACTCGGTCACTAAATTAAAATAATCACATTCTTCTTCTTCATTTCAATTGACCATCACTACGATCAAAATTGATGACCCATAACATTATCATTGTTCTTAAGTCATTGTCTCTTCTTTCGATTGTATTAAATCAAGATTGCGGGTACCCATAAGTGAGGCTTCTTCGGGTCGAAAAATGTTTCTTTGTTCCTCAATTCAAGAAACCTTTAACTTCTTCTTGGGTTGGATGTGTCTCTTCTGTTTCCCTAGAATCTAATGAGTTAGAGATCAGAGTTTGAGGATCATTCACATTGAGGGTATAGTCTTCTAAATCTTATGTCAATAAAATAAACAAAACATAACTGTAGTCATCAATAAATTACGAAACGATTGGCAAAATCCCCATCATAAAAACTTAGTCCACACTTAATCAACAATTGCAAATTCTACTCCTAGTATGATCACCCCATAAAGAACCGTTACTACAAACCTTCCAAAGTCTCCTCCTCCACAGAATTAGCAGGCAACTTGAAACGACACAACGGGCAATCACACCCATTCTCAAGCCACTTAACAATGCAATCCCCATGAAAAACATGCGAGCACGGCATCACCGTCGCCCCGCACCCAACCGAAAACTCCCCAAGACAAACCGCGCACTTCGTCTCCCTCTCATCCCCCTTAATCCTAACCCTTTCAAGCGCCTCGACGGCCTCTTTCCTAGCCGGCGTCGGCTTCGGGGAATCCCTCATGGAACGCTCCACGACGCGTTCCATCTCGACACGGGCTTGGTAGTCGGGGATGGCGTGGTCGAAGAGGATGCGTAGCGTGTCGTTCCTCGCGGCCGCCGGAAACCCGCAGCCGTCGAGGAACGTGGCGAAGCTGTCCCGGAGGCTCAAGTCGCCTTCGGGATGGCAATAGTGGCGGTTGGATGGCGGCGGAATCGGAGGCGTGAACTTGTATTTCACGGTAAACCCGCATGGGTCGTTGGCATCAGAGGTGGATAAGAGGGCTACCCAGATGTGATATTGGCGCTCGGTTGCGTCGTCCTTGCCTTCTGCCTCATAATATGATGCCTCGTTCTCCATTGTTGTTATGCTTGATGATTCTTTGGCAAGGGAAATATCAAGTCAAATTTAGGGTTTATATTAGTTTTCTTGTATTGGGTTTAGTTAAGATGAAATTTATTGTTTGTGATAGAATATATGGGGCAATGATAAGGAAAAAATATCTAAGATATAGATCTTATTGTTATTCTTGGTCGATCACTTATTCACTTATACTGTTGTAACTTGTCGCCGATACTATCAAGTATCAATCACAAAGTTGCCAAATTAAATGATACTTTTTTTCCCATCCGTTTATACTTTGTTATGAAACTATTTTTTTTATTAAAGGACAGATTTATTAATTTAAAATTGTTCTTTAGAAATTAAGAAGAATTTAAAGTATAGCTCAATTTTCCCTAAGGAATTAGGGCAGCATCGACCTCACAAACTTCATCATCACATAGATCAATAGCATTAGCAATATTGTAGCATACCATAAACACAGGATGTGACGTCTTCATATCAATAAATACGTACACCATTGTAAGTGAGCAAAATTATCACTAAAGACCATGAGCAAAATTATCTTTACTTGCTATAGCATTCACATAAACCATGGACACCATATACCATTCTAAGCGGTGGACAAAATACGTACATTAGTATCTTAGGAAACTTACTCATCTACCTCTAATCGAGTGCTAATTACCTACCAAGGATTGAACTACAAAAACTGAACAAGGCAATCAACTAATTAGTCTAATTAGTACAGCTAGCAAGTAGGAATTGCGGGTCGTCAACGCCTAACCCCGCCCTATCGATGCACGTATATCTTCGATCTTGTTCTTCTCGAGCTCGAACCGACACAAGGGGCACGTGGCCTGTTTCCTGAGCCACCCCGCGATACAATGCCCATGGAAGGCATGAGAGCAAGGCATCTCCATGGCACGCGAGTGAGGCCCAACCGAAAACCCTTCCAAACAAATCGTGCACTCTCTTCCGGATCCGTCGCCCTCGGTTTCCTCCTCGGACTCCGGTGTCACGCCCATCTCCACGATCAGCGTGAGCCTCTTTAGTGATTTGAAACACCGTGATAGCCGGTAAGCCGTTTTGAGCAGCAAAAGGGCGTCCACTTTCGCGTCAAGCGGGGTTTCTTGGGAGTCAAGCCACCCCGAGAGGTCTTTCGTTAGCCGGGAGAATCGGTAGTGTCCCGTTCGACTTGCACGAAAGTTCTTGGACTCGGTCTCGAACTTTCCACCGACCGTCGACTGACGCTTGCACCAGACGTCGATAGAGACTTCGTCGGTGGGGAAAGAGGAAATCTTGGCAGGGTCTAGCTTGAGAGTTGCCAGCCTGACGATGTAGTATCCTGATCTGCCGTTGTTGAATGTACCTGTGATTTTGTGTTGTGCCAACATGTTGTGCGATTGTGGGAAAGATTGATTGAAGAGGTTGAAATTAAAAACTAAAGCGGGATCGTTGAAAGTGAATTTTTTGTAGATGATATTAATTTGGTTTTGATGTCCTGGTTTGGATTTATGTAGATATGGAAAGAGGGAGGCTTAGGAGTAAGGAAATCGTTCAACTTAATTATGGAAGGATTGGAAGATTAATATCCATCTTAAACTTACAATATCTATACTTATTATCTATCTTTAACGTAGTACAACCTCTATACCCATTTTTTTTACCGCTTTTGTTCCACTTTCAACCTTTTTTTTCACTTGAAAATGCAACCATATAATTGTTTGATTATATTTTATTTTTTGTCTTAATATGTATACAGTGTATGACTGGTGTGCTATTGGTTGGGCTTGCTGCTTGAAAACCAAGGCACCCTACTTGTTAATGCTAAAGATGCCGAGCTATCTTGCTGGACTCTCCCCTCAAAAAATAAATTTAATATCATTGTGGGCCGATGGCCCCGTACCAGATATTAAACTGATAAGATTGGTTTTGTGAAAAAAAAAAAAATTATAAAGGTTAGTTTTGTGAATAAATGGTGGTTTTATGTCTTTTTCCTAAAAAAATAAAAAATGAAATAGGTATATGGCATTGGAAAAATGTTATATAACAAGAAAAAACCATAAGATGTCATATTTGCACACGTGACATAACCTATCAATAACTTTCCCTCTCCACTATTTGATCAACCATTGACCGGCGTTGATTGTCATCACAAAGTGACAATATTCACAGTTTCACACCTAATTGTCATCACAAAGTGACAATATTCACACCTAATTGTCATCATAAAGTGATAATATTCACACCTAATTGTCATCACAAGTGACAATATTCACACCTAATTGTCATCACAAAGTGACAATATTCACACCTAATTGTCATCACAAGTGACACCTAATTGTCACCAAAAGTGACAATATTCAACAATTAACTAGAAGATTATAGAAATCACACCGAATAAGTATTGTTAAAACAAGACTTATGCACACAACTCCAAGTTATCATCACAATTGAGAATATATGTCATCATCAATGTAATCAAAGAATTTTCTTGATAATACCTAATTGTCATCACAAGTGACAATATTTAGCAAATAACTAGAAGATTATAGTAGTTATACCGAATAAGTATAGTTAAAACAAGACTTATGCACACAACTCCAAAATTATCATCACAAGTGACAATGTATATCATCACCAATGTTATCAAAGGATCTTCTTGATAACATCTAATTGTCATCACAAGTGACAAGATTTAGCAAATAAGTAGAAGATTAAAGTAATTACACCAAAGAACTATAATTAAAACTAGACTTATGCACACAAGTCTAAATTATCATTACAAGTAACAATATATGTCATCACAAGTGACCATATTCAGCAAATAACTAGAAGATTAAAATAATTACACCAAAGAACTATAACTAAAACAAGACTCTGCACACAACTCCAAATTATCATCACAAGTGACAATATATGTCATCACAAGTGACAGTATATGTACGTCAAACGTACAAACAAGAAAATTCGTTCAAATACAATTATTTTTAAGCATTATTCCTCAAATATTAAATCAATAAAGTGTCATTATATTTTCATTTTCAATATGTGTCATTACTCAAAATGTGATCAACAAGTTTCAATCAACAAATTGTAACAAAATGACTTTTTAACTATCATCACAAGTGTATTGTCATCACCATGTTCACAAATAATCTTATAATCATGATAACACTTAATTATCATCACAAGTGACAATAACCTAAAGTGAAAGAGTATTAACCACTACAATATTATGCTCCACGTAATCAAGAAGAATGCAACATAGAAAACAAAACATAGAGCTCGGACTGATATATACCAAAAACCACTTCATCTAAGAACAATTAATTAAATGGACTTCTTACAACCAATTAGAGCAAAAATTTCCAACTTGACCGCATTTCCTCTACTGTTCATGTAGAGAGTCAAACAAATACCCCACCAATTAAAGTTCTAAGGTTCTCAAAAGTTAGCATATTAAAGATCCTGAAGGTCTAGCAACAAACCGTTAACGCTCACTCAAGAAGACATTACTTGCAGAGTTGGAAATTATATGAACAAGAGCACCCTACACACTTGCTTGATCGTTCTTCTCCCCTATGTTTCTGTTTCTTCCTTTCATCAATGGGCTAAATTGCGTCCAAGCCATCGAAGCTATTCCACCACGGTGAAACCGGCCGTTCCAAAGCCGATTCCACCTCAGACCGCCCCAAAACCATCCCGTCCGACCCGATTTACCCGCTCTCCACCGATCACGACGACTCCTCTTCTTGCTCCTCCTCCTCCGCCTCTCTAGACGAGTGTCATCCATCCGATCTCACCTCCGATCATCTTCCAGAAATGTCTTCCGGTCGGCGCCTCAAGCTTCCCTCCGACATCACCTTCATGACCGCCGCTCTGATCCCCGATGACATCAAACCGGCCTTCTTCTCGGCCTCGAATCCCTCCGCCGTCGTCGAGAGAAATTTGAAGAAGGAGACGAGCGATTAAAAGAGAGGAGGAGAGAGAATGCTGAAATGTAAAAAAAAAAAAAGAAAAAAGAAGAGGTTTTATACTAGCCAAGGATACAAAATATGGCTTGATAGGCCAAATGCTCAAATCAAATAGAGTCTCTTGCCGTCTTACCTAAATCTCTCAAAAATAAAAAATAAAAAACAATGTGTTATAGAGTATTATGAGGGATTGGGGTGGGGAGGGTGGGTTTGGGGAAAATTTAAAGAAGGTAACCTCTCCCAAAAATAAATTAGCTAACTAGACTCTTCCTCTTCTATAAAAATCCTCATTCTCTTCTTTCTCTCTCTCCTCTTCATTTTTTTTGCACTCATCCCTCTCTCCCTCTCATCTCCATTTTTTTCCTCTCTTCCCTCCCTCTCCTCGCCGCCGCCCTCTCCGACCACCTACGCCACCGCCGTCGATTTCAGGTTCGTTCGCCCTCTCCCTCTCCTCCCCCTCATCCCTCTCTTCTAGATCTGGGCCCGTTGAAGCC
This sequence comes from Polygonum aviculare, assembly GCA_934048045.1. Classification (NCBI taxonomy): domain Eukaryota; kingdom Viridiplantae; phylum Streptophyta; class Magnoliopsida; order Caryophyllales; family Polygonaceae; genus Polygonum; species Polygonum aviculare. Next base: position 25,924,065 of record OW204032.1, read on the forward strand.
ATATCTAGGCTCGTTGGAGCCAGATCTGGGCTCCTACGAGCCAGATCTAGGCTTCTACGAGCTAGATCTAGGGTTGGGTTTTTGGCTTTTAGGGTTTTTAGGATGACAAATTCATTTTTGGGGGGTTTAGGATGATTTTATGATTTTGGGTGATGACAAGTGGTTTTTGATGAGTTTTAAGCAATTTAAGTTTGTTCTACGGATTTGACTGATGACAACTTTTTTTTAAGGGTTTTGGGATGATTTTATGGGGCTGAGTGATAACAAGTTGTTTTTAATAGGTTTTAGCGATGACACGTTTGTTTTTAATGTGTTTTGGTGATTATAAGTTTGTTTTACGAATCTGAGTGATGACAAGTTTGTTTTAAGGTTTTTGGGTGATGACAAGTTAGTTTTACGGATTTGACTGATGACAAGTTCGATTTATATGATTTTAAAGGTTTTTAGTATGATTTTATGGGTCTGGGGTGATGACAAGTTCATTTTGATGTGTTTTGATGATTATGAGTTTGTTTTACGAATCTGGGTAATGACAAGTTTGTTTTAAGGGTTTTGGGATGATTTTATGGTTTTGGGTGATGACAGGGTGTTTTTTATGGGTCTAGGTGATGACAAGTTCGTTTTTATGGATTTTGGCGATGACAAATTCGTTTTCAATGTGTTTTGGTGATGACAAGTTGTTTTACAGATCTGGGGGTGATGACAGATTTGTTTTAAGGTTTTTTGGATGATTTTATGGGTTTGGGTATGTTTTTGGGTGATGACAAGTTTGTTTTATGAGTTGGGGTGATGACATGTTTTATTTTGCATTGTTAAATTTGTATATATATATTACTTATAATTATGGCCTATTAGCTCAAATGGTAAAGCAATGTGCTTGATGCACAATAATGTGGGGTCAAATCCCACATAGGTCAATTTCTGAACTGGTCATCACTGATGACATGTTTTTTACGTGAATGATGGGTTTTACCTCAACTTGTCATCAGATGACATGTTGAGGTCGTGAATGGTGAGTTTTATCTAAACTGGTCATCACTGATGACAAGTTTTTTGTACGTGAACTGATGACAAGTAGCTTATCATTTGATGACACGTCACTTGTCATCACTAATGCCACGCCGGTCAACGCCGGTCATTGTCGTCAACGCTTGATGGTGATAAGGGATGCTGACGTCATCATATGATGACGTCATCTTGTAAATTTAAAAAAAGGTAGGGGCAAAATTGGAAAAAAGCCTATGGGACCTCATTTTTTTTTTCCTTTTACCATGTTTACTCCATTTTTGCTTGCCCATAGCCCATATACCCAATTTCGTCGAGTATTATTGATGTCTTTGACCATGATCTCTCCGAGAATCAGCAACAACTCGACTTCTCACCACCTGTAATGATTTGAACAAAACTAAACCCGAACCTATTATGACCCAAACGATATGTCTGTTTGATCTCTCTCTGTATATAGGTTTTGGTTCAAGTGAGGACCACTCTTATGGTAAGGACTATTCTTTGTGGTAAGGAGTTATCTCATCCATTAGATTTACCTCCTTACTATGTAATGGACGGTCCAGATATTTTTTTTTAAAATATATTTTCAGGAAAAGTTTTTTTTTTACGAAAACGATATCATGTTATTTTCTGAAAAATACCGTTATAACAGTTAAGTACGAGAGTTTAAATTTTTACACTAAAGAGTTCAAATTAATATACTAACAGTTCAATTTATAAGTACTATGAGTTCAATATTCATTATTATATGGGTTCAACTGTTTTTAACTATTAGTTCAAGCTTTTGTTCTATGAGTTCAACTTTTATATCTTTGAGTTCATTTTTAGATAATTCGATTTTCACAAAAAAAAAATTATTTTAGTTTAATAATTTATTAATTTAAAAAATATTTTTTCCTACAAAATAACAACTATAATACATAGATAAAACCTAAAAAATTTAAAATTATAAAAATATATAAAAATATCATTTTTCACAAAAATAATGATTATAACCCTGAAATGTGGTAGTTTAGTTTTTACAACAAAAAGTGTTCAATTTGTTATGTTAATTCAATTACTCGTACTAGAAGTTCAATTTTATAATTTGTACGGGTTCAGTTTTTTGTACAATAAGTTCAATTTTTTCTTAGTGCATGTTAGTTCATTTTCTATTATTGTAAGTTCAATTTTTATATTACTCAATTTTTCCGAAAATGAAAATAAATGAAAATTAATTGATTTTTTGAAAAAAAAATAAAAAATATAGACCATCCATTATAAGGTAAGGCCCAATGGATGAAGTTACTCCTTACCGTAGGGGGTTGTCCTTATCATAAGAGTAGTCCTCACATCTCTCTCTCTCTCTCTCTCTCTCTCTCTCTATATATATATATATATATATAATACTCATATACATAATTATGATTGAGTTGAAAAAAATGGTAATCACTTTACATGTTTGAAAAATCTATACTATATATTAAAGCCGGAGAATTTCGAGCATCCACGTTAATTCTGGCCCCACTTTATTAATAATTTTATATATTTTATTTTTCCTGATTATCTATACTATATATTAAAGCCAGAGAATTTCGAGCCTCCACGTTAATTCTGGCCCCACTTTATTAATAATTTTATATGTTTTATTTTTCTTAATTATCTAATCTTTAATTTTATCTTTTTACTTACCCATCAAATATCTATCTTTGAAGGCATACTATTTATCTTTAAAATTTCTTTAATTATCTAATCTTTAATTTTATCCTTTTTCTTATTCATCTAATATCTATCTTTGAAACAATACTATCTATCTTTAAAATTTCCTTTTAGAAAAAATATATATTAATTAACTTATCTTTTCAATTACCATTTTAATCTATTTACGTAAGAATTAATATAAGAAATTCGAATTTAAAAAAGAATCTTAAAATGGAAGCCCATTTTTCTAAATAATTTTTATTATCTTTAACACAAAATCAATTTATATTTATTGGCTTTTACTTAAACTATATATTATCATGTCCCTAATAACTTAGCTTTTATCTACTATAATCAAAAAATTAAAATTTTCATGTTATTTCAATAATCTAATTACATTCTTTATTATCACTTTAAGTAAAATATTTTTTTTGAATTTTGACAAAATATTCTATCATTTTTGATATATTAGTTATCTTTTAATACTATATGTAAGAAGTAGTTTAAAATTTTTGAGTATAAAATAATCTAAAAATAGAAGCCATTTTTTTATAATTTTAAAATGTAAAATGTGAGTCATTGTCGTCCATGGCACGACGAGTATACCTAGTATTTATAAAAACAATTAGGTTTGGAGTCACTATATTACATTAATTATCTTTCGAAGCCGTAGAAAGGACCTCTAATCTTCTTGATAGACGGATAGTTGTTGACATCCAGTCGGACGGTACGTTGAGCCGACATAACGAACACGTGAGTTGTTTAGAAAGCCACTTGGTAATGCAACGTTCGTGGAAGGCATGGAAGCAAGGGAGTTCTCTATTAGTCCCAAGAGAGGATCCCAAACCACATTCAAGCAAATCGCGCAAAATTGCTCCGTCTTCGACTCCATAAGCTCCCGCATGCACGATCTTGGGGTCGTCCAGCCCTTACCGGGTAAGCTAACGAGGGTCGGGACCCCAAACTCTATACTTAGTGAAACCCTAAGCAAGGGCGCGGGCGACAGGTAAGAGTTGACCAAGACCACGAACCGGTGAACATCTTCTGCAGCATCCAAGGGGGTGTCGTGGCGGGTGAGCCACGACAAGACTTCGTAGTAGATGAGGGTGAGTTCATGGACCGAAACGGGCCTCACTGGTCGGTTGAACCAGAAGAGCTTGGAGTGAGTCTGGAATTGCCTCTGGCTAGGCGTTTGGCCCTTGCATGAGACGTCCATGCACAAGTTAACGTTATTAATGTTGTTAGGCGGAGCGTGGGCCTCATGTGACCCGAGGACTTTGACGATGTAGTATCCTTGTAAGCCTCCCATGGTGGTGTAGGTGCCTGCGGTTTCATTGATGTAGGGCTTCGTCATAGTTTTTCCGTCAACAAAATCGGGCGTATGTATATGAATTAGGACTGACGAGTGTGTGTATGTGTTTTAACATATGTATGCTTGGTATGTACGTATGTATAGGGTTTGGCCTTTGAACTAATGATAGCGTTTTATATCTTATAGAGTAGATTTTTTATTGTTTAGATAGATATGCTTATGATAAGTCATGACTCATGAGTCTATAGTCGAATAAAAACTTATATTCGAAGTAAAAAGTTATATGGAAAAATATATTGTTCTGCATCCTGTATGAAATATTTGAAAATTTGCATTTTTTGTCTCTTTTTAAATCTCATAACATATTTATGTATTTTAGGGATTGCTTATAAAATTTGAAAAGATTAGGATGGGGATCTAGACCTATAACCCAACCCGATTTGATTAAAAGTTTATAGGTTCAACCCGAAAATTCAAATTCAAGAGAATCAAGACCCAATTTAAATCCAACCTGTCTGAACTCGAATCCCGTTAGGTTAAAACCTGAACTCGTTAGGTTTGATCCAATTTATTACATTTTAGAATGTATAAAATTTATTATGAAATTTATATTATATTTTTATTATTATTACTATATACATTATAGCATTTATTATTTAAATAAAATATCGTATAAATTATTGGAAAAAGCGATATTGTTGACCCATTAGTCTACTCGAACTCATCCGATAGCCCATCATGACCCAACCCAACTTAATCCGCAACCTGATTAACTTGAACCCGGACTTAACCCGAACAACCCGATCCAAATCCGCCATACCCGACTAGTCTGCTGCAGACGGTATTGATATACCAACCAAAAACTATTTTGTGTTTGTAATCAAATAAAAACTTATGTTTGGCGATGTTTCCATTTATGCTATTCTTAATCTATTACCCTTATTTGTACATCAATTATTTTTTTTTTGGTAAGGTAAGAATTAGGTGCCCCGATTACGGGGGACGACCTAGAGCATCCTTACGGATGAGAACAAGAAGTTTTTGATGATTCGCAATGTGATCAATAGGGATGTGGTGACCCAGTTTTGCGATTTTATCGGCCACGGAATTGAAAACCCTATTCACATGCTTGATCTTAACTGTCTCAAACTCATGGAGGAACGTCCAAATGTCCGAGATCAGTAAGTCGATCTGCCAAGAGCATTTTCTCGTGCCCTTAGTTGCTTCTATGACCGTCAAATTGTCCCCTTCTATTTCAATTTTCTTGTATCCGAGTTGTCTGGCTTGCCTAATTCCGTCTCGTAGCCCGAGGGCTTCCGTCATTAGAATCGAATTATGGTCATATTTCTTAACCCCCATGTCGATCACTTCTGCTTTGTGGTTTCTCAAAATGAATCCCGTTGAAGCGGACTCATCATTGAGATTAGATCCATCAAAATTCAGTTTAATGAATCCATTCTCTGGTTTTTCCCATATAGTCTTTTTAGTCTTTTGTCTCTAGTATTTCGGTTTCCTTCCTTCTTCTTCCTCGTCTTCTGTGTATTTGCTTGTCCTTTTCCAATTCATGAGTTGGTTCCTGATATGTTGAGGCATGTTTGTGATTGTGCTACTTGGGTCTTGTTGGAACACCTTTAAATCCCGTTGATTCCACAAACACCACCAAGAGACGGCCAGTTCTGTGAACATTGTTGTTCCCGTGATTTGATAGAGTTCTTTAATTACTTGTTTGGGTGGTTTATCTGTTGTGTCAAAATTTCGAAGCACTTCCCCTATTGCTGGGTTAATTTGTTGGACAATGCATTGTGTGTACGGGCATTCCACCAGAAGGTGCTTTGTGTCCTCACTTTCTCCATTGCACATTATACAATCCTGGGGAACTGCCACTCCTTTTGTTCGTAATCTTTCCTTAGTTGGCAGACCGTTCTTGTCTATCTTCCAAAGGAAGTTTTTGACTTTCGGAAATGTGTCCAACTTCCATAACCAACTATTTTGGTCTGGGTTAGCTGTATTTGTTTTTGCAACCAGGTTAGCGGCTGAGGTTGTCGAGAACCATCCGTTTTTACTAGGAGCCCAGTATAGGCGGTCTTAATTGTAATGGATTAACAGGAATTTGGATTGTAATGATTTTGTCTACCATATTTTGTGGGAGTCTTTGGGTGAGTTCTTCGATCTTCCATTCCTTGTTATCATTGATAAAGTTTTTAACCTTCATATCCTCCACTGTCTCGTCAGGGTTTCGCGCATACTTCTTCAATGGTTCATTGACCACCCAATTATCTGTCCAAAAGTTAATGGTTTCTCCGTCACCTACTTGCCAAATCAGGCCTTCAAAAAATTCAGTTCGAAGTTTCATCAGTTGGGACCATTGCCACGACGTGTTTGCTTGCTTTTTATATGTGAAAATAGAGTTGTATTTGAGGTACTTTTCTGTGATTAGTCGTACCCAAATGTTGTCTGGTTCTGCAATAATTTTCCAGAGTAGCTTCATTTGAAGCGCTTTGTTCATATGTTCTGACTTTCTTATTCCCAAGCCGCCAAATTTCTTTTGCTTGCAGATTCTGTCCCATCCGACGAGGGGTTTGTAGTTTCGGTCCTTGTTCCATAGAAAACATCGATTTATCCGATCCAACTCATTGTGTATACTAGTGGGTAGCATAAAGCTCTGCATCACATAACTCGGCTTTGCAGTTAGGTTTGACCTTATCAGGGTTGTGCGTCCTTCTTGGGAGAGACCACTCGCTTTCCATTTGGTTAGTTGAGCTTTTGATTTTCCTACAATGTCTTTAAACGTTTCCTTGCTGACTTTGCCATTTATCATGGGGCAACCTAAGTAAGTATCAAGATCAGACATATGTGTTATGCCTAGAGATTGTTGGATTCTTATCCTTCCTTGGTTGTTTACGGATTTGGAAGGGTGGAAAGTAGATTTATGAAAGTTAACTTTTTGTCTTGAGATTGCACAATACTCTTCGATTATTTGCTTTACTTGGTTGCAAGCACTTTGGTTTGCCTTGCTAAAAATGATAATATCATCATCGAAAGCGAGGAATGGGATTGCGGTGCCTCCACGCGCAAGGGGAAATCCAATCGGGGCTCGATGATTATTGCTAACTTGCTGAAGTTTTCTTGCTAGGATTTCCATTCCCAAGATAAAGAGGTATGGTGATAGGGGATCTCCTTGTCTAAGGCCGCGAGCCGGTAAAAACGGTTCTGTAGGACCATTGTTAACAAGCACCGAAAATGAAACTGTCTGGGTGCATTCCTTTATCCAGTTGAGAAAGGTGCTACAAAACCCAAATTTCTTCAGTACTTTATTCAGAAACGTCCAATCTACCCGGTCATATGCTTTTTCCATATCTAGTTTGATGGCTACTCACCCATCTTTTCCTCTTCTTCCCCGGAAAGAGTGGAGGATTTCGTGAGCTATGAGTACATTGTCTTGAATTGCTCGGTTTGGGATAAATGCACTTTGCAGGGGATGGATGAGTTTTTCCATAATGTGTTTTAGTCTTTCTGTTATTATTTTTGCAATGGTTTTATAGATGGTAGAGCACAAGCTTATTGGTCGGTAGTGGTTTGTCAATTCTGGGTAGTCTCTTTTCGGGAGTAACGTAATAAATGTGTGGTTAATTTGCTTCAAGATTTTCCCTGAATAGAAAAAACTTTTCACAGCCTTGATCACTGTGGGTCCCACAATGTCCTAATATTTTTTATAGAATCCGGATGACATCCCATCCGGACCAGGAGATTTATCCGATCCTATTTGCATTATGGCTCGATGAATTTCTTCATTGGTTACTGGTTTGGTGAGTTCCTCGTTGTCTGCGTCAGATACCTCACAACTTACTAGATTTAGGTAGTTATGCAACAATGTGTCGTTAATTTGTTCGGCTTTATATCGGTGCATGAAATCATTTCTAATTTCTTTGCTGATGTTCTCTTCCCCCGTAACTTGGGTGCCGGTATTTGTTCTAATTTCTTTTACAGTCTTTCGGTTCCTTCTACCGTTCGCAATCTTATGAAAGTATCCGGTGTTTGTGTCATTTAGCTTGGTGTGTTTGTCCTTGGCTCTTTGCTTCCAGTACGTCGTATGAAATCTTAAGATTTTATCTTTTTTCTCTATCAGGCGGATTTGTTTTTGTATAAGAGCTGGGGATGGACTTGTGTGGATCCGTTGTTGGATGGTGGTCAGTTCTTGTTCCACACATTTGAGTTGCTCAAAGGTGTTGCCAAATGTGTGTTTGTTCCACTTCTTTGCATGTGTTTTGAGTAATTGGGTTTTCTTGACTAATTTGAACATATTAGATCCTTGGAAATCGACTCTCCATGCTTGCTTGACAACATTGCGAAAATCCTTTCGTTGCATCCACATTTTTTCGAATTTGAATGGACTCGCTTTTTGGGTTTGTTCATTTGTTATTTCCGTCATAATCATGCAATGGTCTGATGATGAGAATGCGTAGTTTCTAGTGTATATATTGGGGAAATTTTGAGTTATGTTGTTGCTAACTAGAGTCCTGTCAAGTTTTTCATATATGTTGTCGATTTCGGTTTTGTTCTTCCTCCAAGTGTATACGTTGCCTAGGCAGGGGATATCAAAAAGTTCACATTCATTTTTAAATTTGAGGAGTCGTTCGAATCTACTAGGTTCTGGATCATTCCCACCTAACTTTTCGGCATGGCCTTGTATTTCGTTGAGGTCGCCCATTACAATCGTGGGGAGGTTGATTTGATTAATCGTCTCGGCCAATTGTTTCCAGAAATTGTCCTTATCGTTTTCTTTGGGAGGGGCATAGACTAGGCAGATGATCATGACATATTTGGTAGCAAGATTTTTGCATTTCAAGATGATAAATCTTGATTCGTGTATTATCACGTCTATTTGTTCATTTATAAGTTGGTGCGCTTTCCACAAGACACATAACCCGCCTGCTTTCCCCGTTGCGGGAGACCAGACAAAATTATCGAATCCTGCTTTTTTCCATGCACGGTCATCAAGTTCTTTATCGGTTTTAGTTTCCATTATTGCCAGTATATTGATTCTTTCTAATTTACAGAATGCGTCTACCTCCGGCCAGAAGGATTTAGGACCCATTCCCCGACTATTCCATGTGCTTATCCTCATAGGAAACTATTATATAGTGTTGATCACTTGGTCTAGAGATTCTTAAAATCTCGTGGGTCTCGAGCATCCATGAACTATCTTGGGTCCTGATCCTAAAAACGTCTTGGTTATTAAGTGAAACGGGATCTAATACAAATCTCCAAAGACAAGTGTCATGCCGGTTTTGGGACCGTACATGTATATCAAGTAAGTGGGGCAAATCATGGGGCCAAATGTAACAAAGTTCTATATCACTATGAGTGTTGTGTTCTCTTATCATATATGTATTACAAGTTTCACACCCATCAGAGCAAAGCTCAAAGCAAACCTTGTTCATTAATTGAAATTGCCAACAACCATATACAAACAGCAATTCCATTCTTTTTTCAATTCTACTAAGGCATTCAACGGTTTTACTTGAATCATACACATACAGGATCTTGTCTGCACTTAGAATCATGGTTCTTATCATCATTTCACTTGAATCACCCAAGGTAACATCATACGCAGAGGTTTCTTTTTTTGATCCAAACATAGAGATTTCTTTATGATAGTTGATGTTTTCTATAAACCCATACAATTGGGACATGAATGGTGCCATGTAGATTATGGCTTTTCCTTTCCCTTTGTCTTTCATCGTCCTCAAAGGACCAGGCTCAATTAGTCTTTGAGAAGCACTACTGCTTTTGGTCTCCTCGACCACAGTAGGCATTGGTTCAGGGTTTTCACCATTGTTCAGAGGGTCAATTCGTTCATAGCTCAGATTCCTTCCTAAGGAGAGGGCAATTTTGGAGGTTTTCTTTCCTGTATCCATAAACCAATTTTTAAAGAGACAAGCAGAAATTAGATGATGATTTGAACATTGTGAGGGACTTAACATCAACAAGGTTGGCAATTTATAGAGTAAGACCGTAAAGACAGAGTATAGATTAATAGTTAATAGGTTCGATTGAGTCTTAAAGGGGGGTCTGGACCTGTAACAACGAAGAGGTTTTATTTGTACATCAAATTATTTCCTGATAAAAACAATGTAAGTAAATTGATTTTTTCTTTTTGTTGAGCCGAAGTGGTTTGAAGTTATTGAGCCAGGCGGGACCTAAGTATTCATTAAACTAGTTGAACAGGCCCGTGCTATCGCACGGGACATGAGCTTTATACTTTTCTTAACAAAAATATAAATTAAATATGTATTAAATTATAGGAGGTTTCTTAATTTTATTTACATAAATTAATTATTCAGTTTAGCTTCTCCTTAGGGTAGAATGAGGAAAAAAAAAACTATCGACATCAACCCGAAATCACTTATAAAAGATAGCTTAGTCTAATTCTTTAATAAATAAAAATTACTCTCTCATTTATCAACTTAATTACACCCGCATGTAATACTAACTTAATCCAATAATTTACACTTTGCTTGCTTTCCAAATCTAGAAGAATGGTGACCGACTATACATCTATATTTATAAATACACCAAAATGAATTAAGAATGTAAGTATCATCTAAAAGAAGGGTGGTTGAACTCCAATGAATCAGACAATCAAACCATTTCCCACCAAAATGATTGTAAATTAGACTTCACATCCTACAAAGCTAACATATGATGAAGAAAAATCCACATGAGAAATGAAAACTTATATTGCCTGATTATACAAGTCAAAAGGCACGAAATACCTCTGTACACACCAGCTGATCATACAGACAACTCACACAACGCATAAAAACTGCTTGCTTGCATACAGCACTAATTACACAAGAATATACAAATGAAGAACCTTCCAAAATCATAAGTAGCTAGAGGCTCGTCGGACTAAAGATTAACTGGCCTGCACGCTTTCTTTCACTCCATATCATTTTCAGCTCCCTTACAATTCATGCCAAATGTATACTACATTTATGCAAACGGAAGGAAATGAGAGAATGAAGGATTGCTTAATAACCGACAGAAGGGCCACTACTGCACTAATGACCAGCCAAGATAGACCATAAACCTGGATAATTAAGCATATTAGACCATAAGCATAGAAAAAGTAGAATTCCTCTTAACAGTGTTAGAAAGTGATGTCAGCTATCACATCAAAATTAAAAAGATGTCACATATACTTACCATGATGGATCTGTTGTGATTGGCTACATTCAAATGATAGACAACCCCGTACTGAAACAAAAAAAAAAAGCAAAGAGAAAGAACAATCTCCAAAACCCGCCCTAAGAGCCCAGTATGTTTGACGTCTTCTCACCGTCGTGGGATGGGCTCTGGACGTAGGGGGATTTAGACGACCTGGTCTGAGTTTAGAGATGGATTTGGACGTAATATATACTGTAGTTTTTAAGGCTATACAGGAAGAAGATGTAACTGTTTTTTGATAGAAATTAAGAAGGTGTAACTGACATATCTATTTGCACCCTCTTCACGCAATCCAAGAGCATGTTGTGGAAGCAATTAGGGCTGAAACGGTTGAATTGAATGCACTAAATGCATTAGGCCGTTACTGTGTGAGACCACGGAGGTAATACTCCGTATCTTTTTTAGTAGCCCAATTTTCGGCATTGAAGACCTTAATTATCTTCCATCCAAGACTTTATCCACGGAGATAATCTATATACATATAAAGGTTATCCCCAAAACAAGTTCACATAAATGCAGCTGCAATCCATTCCTCCCCCATATATGTGTTTTTCAAATCATCAACGTATTGAATTTAGATATGCCTAATGACCTTCCAAGTTCCACCTGCGGTTTTCCGTCCTTTTCCATTCCAACATTGAATCCCTCCTTATTCCATTCCAATCCGTCGTTATTCCCTTCCAACATTGTCAATTTCTAATATTCTGGATCCGAAAGAGGATTTAGGGTTTTCGTGGTCAGTAGTGATGAGGACGATTGGGAGAGCAGGGCTGGAACTGGACGTTTGGGACGCCGAACTGCGAGCAGAGGGCGGAGGAAACGGCTACGACACCGAGCCAGACGTAGGCCTAGGAGTGGCGACGCCCGGAGGAGGCGTCTATGAAGGCGGTCGAGCCGTGGTGGGAGCGGGAGGAGATTAAGGTCGGCAGGTCCAGAGTGGAGTTCGGCGGGAGCAGAATCTGTAGAAGGTGGCCGGCCGCTTGCTGTAGAAGTTGGAGTTTGAGAAGCAGAATCTGCTCCGGGGATCGGTCGTCGGCGGCCGAGACATGTCTTCCAATTCGTCGTTTCTATCTGAAATGGATGGAGTCTTCTTCAGCTTCGGAGGAAAACGTGCAAGAGAGGGCGAGCCAGTGGGACCAGCAGGTGTCCGAGTACAATTGCAGGCCATTCGCGTTATATTGATCATTGTTTCGGTTTCGCCCTTGTCTTGTGCAAAGGTTTGGATCATTTGAGCTGTTATGTTAACATCTGCTGTGTTTTTTATTGCCCTGCACACCAACTGTTTGATCAAATGTCCAAGTGAGCTTTTGGGTTTGTACTGATTGTGACTGAAGGGGAGAACTTGTTTCTTGATCACAGATTGCTCGGTTGTCTAAGCTGATGGTTAGAGTCGAGGTTGATGAGAGTACTCGGTAAAAAATGCTTGTAAGCAGAATCTGCAAGCGCACTTTGTGCAGCTCTTCATTGCAGCCATGGCTCTTTGTGGGTCTTGGCAATCCTGGTGACAAATTTAAGGGCACGAGACATAATGTGTTTTGTGGTTTATCATGCTTAGGTTTACTTGATTGGTTGTGCATCATAAAAAAAAAAGGTGGGCTTCGAAATGATTGATGTCCTTGCTGAGTCATTGGGCATTTCAGTGAACCAACCTCATTGCAAAGCCTTGTTTGGACAGGGTAATTTGCCTGGTGTAATCTTATGATTGTTTTGGTCCCCCGTTTGAGTAATCTTGGTTCGATATGGCGATGTTGATGAGGAGTTGTCTCTTGCAGGATACATAGATGACGTTCCAATCCTGCTGGCCAAACCGCAAACTTACATGAATCTAAGTGGTGAATCAGTAAGTGTTTTATCCGAAGTAAGTTTCTTCATTGGCTCTTTTCACTTCTTTATACTCCTCAAGTATGTATATTCATTTTGTGTTCAATGTTTGATTCCAGGCAGGACCATTGGCTGCTTACTACAAACTACCTCTAAACCGTGTCGTAGTGGTATGTCTCTTAATTCTGTATTCTGGCAAATTACATTGCCCAATATTACTGTCAAAAAAAACATAACGGGCGAAAATCTTACATCGGATGTATATTGTTTGATCTCCTGTCTCCTCTCCTTTCTCCTTTAATCGAGTATATGAAGAAGTCGAGAACACGAAGCGTCGGAAAGAAAAGATCGAGCTAGAGTTCGGAGGCTAATTGCAATCGGGCTTTTCAGCGAAAAATTCTTGAGATCGAGCGTATGAGGTTGAGAGGAAGCTCAAGCTCTGTTCCACGGGGACTCTGAATTGCAACAGTTGCTGCACATTTTCTGGTTCATTAACCCTAAACCCTGTCATTAGAAAAGAATTGTCGTTAGCTACTATTCAGGTTTCGGGTGCTTATGATGAATGGAATTGTCTTTGTAGGTTGTTGGGTATGCCTAATGAGACGCTGTGGCCAGGAGTGACCAAGTTGAGGATTTGGCATGAGTACCCACAATGGAGTCCTCGTCCTCTTTCAACTGCTGTTCCTGGTTTGGATGATGAAGGTCTTGACCTGATAGCTGTAAGTTTTCTCTCCCTCAAATACACCAGTTGACATTGTCTTAAAAGGAAACTATCCTTTTCCAGTGATTAGCTATGCACAAATGTAATGAAGCAATTTTCATTTCCTGCCTTTGTTTTTTTTATATTCTGCAGAAGATGCTTAACTATCAACCATCACAAAGGATTTCAGTCAAGAAAGCAATGGAACACCCTTACTTCAATGATCTGAAGGACAAGGAATTGCTATAAAGAACTCATTCAGTGTTGAGTATAATCCTTCCTTCTCTGGAGGAACCTTTTAATATGCACTGCAGTTATTTTGCTTTTCCTGAGCATTTCTTTGCACTTTTAGTTGTGTAAGTTCGATGTGTTGTCGAATTGCATCTACTAAGAACTATGAAAACCCATTCGACCAAAAAAAAGGACTATGAAAACCCTGAAGCTTGTGTACTTGTTTGTTTCATTGTACCTCTATGAATCCATTCCTCTTGTTCACCTCTGTTTATGCAAGTAGGTTTTTCCCTTGAAATGATGGAATACAAGCAGGTAGCAGATAAATCAGTTAGAAGCACTAAAATGCTAAGAAGACTTGTATTGACAATGAAACCGTGCATCTTTATTAGCCATCACCGTCCTGACATTGAATTCTCCCACTCACCTGAGTTTGTTCAGTCAGTAACATATTTGTTGCCTTGTGATATAAATCTGACATGTCTAATTGTATAGATAGTGTGTCTGAAGTCACGGATAATTGATTCAAAGGTGGAGCTGTTTCTGTCTCAAGCGCAAAAATGTGTCCGCACTAATAGGCGAGAGGCACGCCAAGGCATAAGGCTTATAATCGGATTTATTAATTTAGTATTTTTTTATTTTTTTTATATATTAACATTAAAATTTTAAACTATTTTACAGAAATACTAATAAAAAAAATTTGTATGTTTTCTTACCGTTTGGCTTGTCCATCGGATGAGATATGAATATCATGTACCATGACATTATTAAGAGGTTCTAATATTTTTCTGGCGTGTTTTTCCCCGTCCATCGGACGGGACAAGCATTCTAGAGGAAAGATTTGAAAACTGGGTCGACCCGGGTGCGCGACCCGGGTCGAGCTGGATGTAGCCAAGACGAAGCTCTGGTGAACCAGTGGGCAACCGAAAAAAAGAAATTTTCTGGAGGAAAGATTTGATAAAGATTGAGTAAGATTAGATTACATAAATCTTCATTTCTTAATTTAACGTTAAAATATAAAAACAAAACATTCTACTCTGAGAATCTTATTTATCGTCCCAGAGACGACAAATAACAAAACTCTATTTAAAATTCACTTTTATTATTATACATAGCGATCTGCCCCGCGCATCGCGCAGGGTTGTCACCTAGTACTGTGTGAGAACCGTTACTTATTTGCGTATATGTCTTTTAAGCCAATATTAATGACATGTTTAGGATTTTGTATATGGTTTTTTTCCATGTATATGAAGAGGTTAATTAATGCTAAAGTTATATTTGAATATGAAAAGGTGTGATCCATCTTCTAAATGACTTTTCTGTTTTTGTGATATAAATGCCATGTTATATATACTTGATCTATCACCTATATATATGTGTCAATATATATATATATAACAAAATAGAGCAAGAGAGATACTATTATACTAACGTAGATACATGAATATTTGTCAATGTATTTATCATTTGTTTAGTATTATTTCATATATATAATATTTTAACACTATATGTACTAATATGCAACAAATTCTAATATGCAACAATATGCAACAAAGCCGAACAATGACACAAATCTAATTATAGGTTTCCCATATATGTCCCTAAATATTATATGTGTCCCATATATTATAATACGTTTTCATTATTAAAAATTCTAATAGATTGTAATAGCATAAAATCTAATACATTTTGTCCTAAAATAAAAACCCCAAATCTCGCTAGTAGGACTCGAACCATGGATTCACATGACAAAGGAGAAGAGCTTAACCACTACGCTAGGATGTTATTACTACCAATTTGTATAGTTATCACAATAAAAGAATAAGGTTGAATATGTGCATTAAATGCGTTTCATACACAACTTTTTAATGTATTATATAGATCCCAGAAAGCATTTATCCCATGCGACAAAGTATTTATTAAATCCCATTCAACCAAAAAAAAAAGTATTTATTAAATCCCAAAAAGTATTACACGAAAGCCGTGTTGATTAAAAAAATAGTCAAACTTGGCACTCGTACGCCGTTAACCTACACGGATGTTGCGTAGGATAGTAAAGCTGCGCACAGCTTTCAGTTCACCCCCCTATCTGTGTGTGGAAGAAAGCGCAGCAAAACAGAGAGAGAGAGAGAAAGAAAGAAAGAGATCCAAAACAACAAAGAAACTCGTCTGATACATACACCCACGGAAGAGAAAGAGGAGAGAGAAGGGTGTAATTGTGACCCGCCCCTCGCACAAAAAATACCCACAAAGAAAGGGGTGTTTGTGGACTTAGCCTAATAAAAATGGTGAAGATTATTACTCCCTCCCGTACTACTTCTAGGTCACCTTCTCCTCTTCCCTTTAACAGTCTCTTCTTCTCCTTCCTCATTCTTTCTCACGCCCTTTTTCCCCTCTTCTCACCGCCTCCTTCTCTCTTTCTCTCTCTATCCATTATACCCTTCTTTCCCTTTTCTGCAATCACCCCATCTCGCCCTCTTCTTTTCTCTCTATACCCACTTCGAAATTCCCTTCCTTTTCTTCTTCGGTGGCTCTTCCCTCATCTGGGTCGTCTTCGTTTGCTCTTCTCACGAGGTAATTTGCCTTCGAACTTGTTTCCGATGTTGGCTGGTGAATTCTCTTTCTTGTTGTTGTATCGGGTGTCGATCTGGGCTGTGTGATTGGTTGGTTGATGGTTTGAATTTGGTTGTGGGTTTCTTTCTAGGGTTTTTGTTGATGTTCGGTTTTGGGTGTGTGTTGTTGATCAATTTGGGTCGGGTTGGCCCTAATTTGGCTGGAATTAGGGTGGATTGATTATTTAGGGTTATTGATTTCGTCAATTGGACTAAGGACAATCTTGCTCTTGTGGGTTCTTTTTATTATAGTTTTTATTGAAATGCTGCAGTTATACCCTTTCTTCTGTGCTAAGTCACAAGTTCTGTTATTGTGTTATGCACTCTTTACATTGCTACATTTCTGAATTGTGAAATCTATACTCTCCATTTGTTTAGCGTTTTATTGCTTATTACTGATTCTGAATTACATCCTACACTGTAGTGTGTGTTTTTCTTTTATCCATTGAGGTTTGTGTGATTTTGTAAGGGTTTAGCTCAATTGCGTTTTGTCCTTAACTATATAAGTGAAAGAGTGGTGTTTGACTGAACTTAGGTTTAGTTTCTATCTTTTCTTTTATTTTCTCTGTTGCCTGTGCTTAGTTATTGCGGTAGATGCATCTCTGTGAATCAGGATTCTTATCTTTAATTCTTTGTTTTGTCTTAGTTCAACAAGACAGAGGTTCATTGGTGGCATGGGCTTCTTGAGTTGGTGAATTGTCTTATAGAAGCTAGTTTTGTATCAGAAGTGTTTACGAAATGGATGAGTTAGGAAATCATCAGTCTGAAGGAATCAATAACCCAGTGAAGAAGAAGAGGAGCTATACATTCCGTAGGCCCCGTCCTGAGTCACAAACCGCTCCTGAGATTCATGATATCTCTTCGTTGTCATTTACCCCACCATCTGATGATGCCGGCAAGTTATCCAGTGATGAGAATACTGGTGGGGAGACCAGGTCAATCCGGAAGGAGATCAATGTTAATCACTACGCCTCAAGTTATCCTCCTGTCAATGGATTAGAGGATGAGAAGCCTAGTAAAAGAAGTAAGAAAGAAGGCGTTAGCCTGGATGTGATTTACAGCAATACTGATTCTAAGGACAGTAATGGATCGAACCATAAAAGAAGTAGTGAAGGGGCCCTTGCCCCTGCCAATTGGAAAGGCACGAGTAGGGCAAAGGAAAACTCGGAGTTGCAACCGAAGTTTATGTCTGTAAACAGTAGAACTGAGATTAACAGCACATCTGCAGAAAGTCTAGATGGACCAAGGAATGACAAGGTAAAGAAGGTTAAGCTCAAGCTTGGTGGTAGCACACGGACATTAGATGCCAATTGCAATTCTTCAAAGCCTCAACATTCGTCAGATAAGCTTCATGACAAGGTAAAGCTAATTTTTGCCATTTGATTCATTTGAATTAGCACTATATACTGTCAACATTCTGTGAGTTAGGACTTAAATGTAACCCAGAAGGTAAGCTTCTGCTACTTCAGCTATATGCTTTATGATTTTAAAAATATACATGAATGCAACAGTTTAATTCATTTGGGTTCATCTAATGGGTCTCTCTAACCGTGTTTTGTGAGTAAACAATCAGTTTCATGAAATGTTGTTAATCTATCATCTTTAGTATATCCCTTGATAATCAGGGGAGAAATTCATTGGTACTTTTGTTTTCTTTTGTCAGACTGTGTATAGCTTATGTGAAATTACTCCTATACCTGCTGTACCTTTTAATATTGCCTTGATACGTAGCACCATTCTAACCCCATTTGATATTTTTCCTTTACAGGATGAATCAGATGATAATCCCACACCACAGGCAAATAAAAGGGGTGGCTTAAAGGGAATCCCGTGGAAGGATTTCTCTAGTGGAGAATTCATACTTGGGAAGAAGGATTCATCAATGGGGAAGGGACCTAGCAGGAGCAGGCCTGGAAAACCAGCTGATTCAGGTCGCAAGAGTAGGCGAGCCCCCAAGAAGCAGGCGACTGATGGGGAATTTTATGACGATGAAGATGATGATGAGATCAGATACCTGGAGAAACTCAAAAGTTCCAGGCTGTCCTCAGCATACAGGGATGATGAATCAGATTCCGGCAAAAAACATAGAAGATTGTCCAACTTTTCTGGGAACTCAGATGATTTAAATGATGTTTCGCTACAATCTGGTAAAGATGGAAAGCGAAAATCTCCATCGGAAGACACTGAATATGAGGAAGATGAAGAGCCACTCTCTGATGACGAAACTGGGGATAAAAGAAAAAAGAAAGCTAAAAAGGAACCTGTCGATTCAGTTAATGAGCCTAAGAGGGAGTTTGCTTTGACAACCCGGCAAAGAGCTCTCCAGTCAGGATCTAAAGATGCCTCTGCCTCTGGTGGAAGTGGGATTGAGTTTCCCAACGGGTTACCTCCGGCTCCATCCAGAAGTATGTGATGTTTTCTTATTTGTTAAAATTTCCTGGTTTTCCTTTAATGTATACATATCTGATGAGGCATCTTAACTCTTATCAGAGCAAAAGGAGAAACTCACTGACGTGGAGCTACAACTAAAGAAATCGGAGGCTGCCCAGAGACGGAAGTTACAAAATGAGAAAGCAGCAAAGGAATCTGAGGTATATTTTATCTACTGTTTCTTACATCTGGAATATCCAAAGCTACCCCCTTTTAATATGGTGACAAAAGCATGCTTGGTTTGTGTTATCTTACAGGCAGAGGCGATCAGGAAAATATTAGGTCAAGACTCAAATAGGAAGAAACGGGAGGAGAAGAATAAGAAACGTCGCGAAGAACTGGCTCAGGTACTGCGCTCAGCACCAATTAGTATCATTACCTTTTCCTCTGTGATGGGTTTCTGAGTGTATGGAATTTCAATGCAATTACCATTTGTGTACAGGGAAAAGCTGCTGATGCCCTTTTACATGCTTCAAACACGGTCAGATTGACCATGGGGCCAAATGGCACTACTGTCTCGTTTCCAACTGAGATGGGCTTACCAAGCTTGTTCAACTCCAAACCTGCCAGGCAAGGAACCCAAAAGCTATAGTCTGTAAATTGCAATCTGATATACATCTATGCTCTTATGGTGCTTGTCCAATTTGCAGATTTTGATCTAATAACTTATTGCTGTGCTTTTGGAATTTTCAGTTATCCTCCTCCACGTGAGAAATGTGCGGGTCCATCATGTCCGAATCCATACAAGTACCGCGACTCAAAGACCAAGCTACCGCTTTGCAGCCTCCAATGCTACAAGGCTGTTCACACTCTGCCAGCAATTTAGTTGCACAATTCTTGCTTAAACCATTAACGGGTAATGCTTAGCAAAAAATCTCTTGTTTTCTTAATCATATAGGGTCATAACCTGTACAAATGAGGATGAACTATTGCTGTAATACAGAGATACTCGTTGGATCTACTCTCTGCCATTCATCACCAATATTCAATCCATTATAGTTTTGCAAATTTCAGTTTGCTAATTTTTAAATGATGGACCGTTAAACACACTGAAAATGCTGACAAGTCACAATGATGAAGCCTTGATGGGAATTGGGCTTATTGAAGCTGATTTTAAGTGCTGGAGTATTTCCTTTCCTGGGATGGATTAAATAGGTACGTCTTGTGCAAATTCTTGACAGCTAATGCAGATGGAATTGAATCCTGAATCCTAAACCAAAAGAAATATTGAGCAAGAACTTACATTTATCAGCTGTAAAACAAGTGATCAGGAGCCAGAGCCAAGATTAAAAACGTTTATTTACAAGTCAAGACCTTTTTTTTTATCCAATTTCACCAGCTGCAAGTTCCAACTTCCAACAGGTTCAACTCGGCAGCATGATTTTGTGAATAGCCCATACTTTTCCCACTACTCAAATTTAATACGAATATTTGCCATTCTTTCCATAACTCAAATTTGAGTACCCCACCCCACTGTTGTTGTCCCTTGTGGAAATTGATGAAGTTTCTTAGTCTGTCAAAACCCACATTAATCTGACCTCCACTTCAAACGTGCAATCAATCATCTCCCCCAAGTTCAATTCTTTAATGCTCATGATCATGCATGCACTTCTTGCACTCACCAAAACCTAGTAAGAAACCACAACCATTAAAAAAACACTGGTTTTTTATTATCAGAACAAGACCCACTTAATGCTAGTTTTATGAAATCAAGATGCCCCACAAACTCGGTTTGTTCTTGATTTCTTCATTAACATACTACATACATATGATATATTTACACACTACAGATCCTATGGTTTATCAACGATAAGATCAAGGGTGGGGAACAAGCATTCGCTCATCAAAAAAGTAGTTCTTCATGAAGCTTGTGAAAGATGAAGGTGCACTTGTATGAGGAAGCTCATCCAACTCATCAAAGAACTCATTTTCTCCTCCAGATGACAAGCTCATCATCAGCTCAGACCAAGAAACAGTCTTTTCTTCCTCAGTTTTCTCTTGAAAGCATTTGTTATCCAATGACACCACATTAGCTGATTTCTCTTCCTGTTGCTCTTCCACATGACCACTCTGAACACTTCTCCCATCTTCACCGCTGTTGGTCACCATTGGTGGTGGTTGGGCCTGATCTGACGATATCGGCTGGGATTTGATGGGCTTATGTTGCTGATGGGCCTGAGTACCTGGGCCTGGATGATTATGGCCTGTTGTGTAGGTGATGATGAGCATAGAAGCATCGTCTTTGCTCCTCTCAACTTGCGTCTTGGCTAAACATCCCTTTGATGTGGTGCACTTATAATACCCTCTACAAGATTTGGCACACACACACATGAACAATGAAGTTAAATTTCACAAAAGGCTTTAAGTAAGAAAGTGTGTTTCAAGAGGGTTTGAAGCTTGCAAGCCTTGGATAAGGAGTTCCTTTGATGGGCTTTTGACCATATTTCCTCCATGACCAGGAATCAGAGGGTGGAAACTTGCTCTTCGGTTTCTGATCACCATTTGCTCCCATCTTCACCTTCACCACTTTCTTCTCCAAGTCCCTCCTGTTTTGCATGATTATAATAATAATGATGAAGTACTCTAATGAACATGCAACTTAAGAGAGCAAAAATCTGATGCATGATGTATAAATCTAAGCTTAATCCTCTGATTTCCATGTTCAAGTGTTGATCGACATGCATGACCCACCTTTTCTTGGAGACTTGTTTGGGTTTTGGGTTTGCAGAGCTCATCATCCCTTCCCCTTTTGAACTCTAGCTCTGGATGTATCTGCACTTGTGAGTGTGAAAAAGAGCTAGAAAGGTGATCAATGGAGTCAGAGTCAGAGTCAGGATTGTAATTGAGTGAATGCATAAGAGATTGGGCAAAGAAGATATCAATTAATGCAAAGAGATGACAAATTACCTCTCAAGAATAGGGACAAGGGGTGGGGTTGGATTTTGAACATATCTATCTATCAAGTATCCAAGTTGCTTCCTATTTAATGAGGTTGTAAAGGACATAATTTAATGATTATTATATATAACACAATATCTTAGTTTAGTGGAAGCTAGATTTAATTAACCCATATATATTTGCTAAAATATGCTCTATATGTAGTAAAAGCCCAAAGATGTACCATTATTTTGAGGAAATGTACCATGACTTGCTCACTAGCAAAGTTCATGCAAGAAATTCAGTCACAAAAGTCCACCAAATTAATTTTTGTTTGGTATCACAGCCTTGTAATTTTGGATATATAGTTGTTTTTTGGTTGAAAATTCCTTGTTAATAATATCATGAATCATGATTATTGTTGATATGGTCAATATTTGGATTGGGCTTGTGTTATGTGGTTTTTTTTCCTGTTGTGCTGGCCCAATATTATATTTCCACTATTTGAGAAACTTCTCTTCAATATACTTATCCATTTAGACATTACATACTCTATCCGTTTCAAAATACATGATCATTTAAACATTACACATATATTAAGAAAAAAATGGTATTCCTATATTACCCTTATCAATTGTAGAGTTAATTATTTGTTTAAAGAAATATGAAAAAGTGTAATGATTATGATAAAGATAATTATTAGGGGTATAAATGAAAAGAGATGGAGAAAATGTAAAATGATCAAGTATGAAGCAAGAAAAAGTGAGCATATAATCATGTATTATGGAACGGAAGGAGTATTTTTTATTCTCGAGGAATCTTTCAAATGAAATTTGTTTGGTCTTTGGATAACCCTACATGCAATTCTTCATCATTCCTCTTCAGCAATTGGGTTGGTTCGTCCAAATAATGTGCTTAAACATGCAAACATAATTTGTGCGTTAATAGAATATAATTAGCCAGACAACGTCTTAATTGACAGTTTATTTATAAAGAAATCTTGTACCAGTTGGACAAGGCACTTACGCACTCATGCCAAGTTAGTTGACAATCAAGATTGGACTTTAAGTTTATTTAACAATGATTAAACAAATCAAAGCTTGTAGGTGGCTCGTGAGTCCGTGACTTGTGAGATTTCTTCATCATTGCTTGTTGATAAATAGCCAAAAAATTAGAAATTTGTAGAAGAAACTGATTTGTATTTCAATGATGAAAAATTGGACGATGTCTTACAAAATATACACCTAGATGACAATATGAGAACTTATTTTCGTACATGTTATACTTTGGATATAGAACTTGATGTCCATAGTTTAGAAAATGTTATTTTCAAACTGCTTTCAGTCGTCTAAGTTAAAGAGATCACCGATTCGACTCTCATAGACAACGTTATAGACAAAGAAAACGTTAGCATCGTTATACTTAATAAATGCCTTACAAAAACAACGTAATCAATATTGAAAGCTGTACCAACTACGATTTCATATGGACACATATTGTAGCAGAAGATTACCTGAATAAAAATCTGTGAAGTATAGTATAAAAAGTTTCTTCCCATCCCCTCCAAGTTAAGTTGTTGTTAACTTGACAACCTGGTAAGGAACAATCCCCTTTTTTAATTCCTCAAATTCCAAGTTATTACAATAATTTTAAACATCATGATGAACGTTGGGACAGATGGATAGATTATCCTAATCTGCAAACTCATTATCAAATAATTAACACCCACCATAAAATATTAATCCCCCCATTTGTCAAGTACAATAGTCGTGGTAACCATTAACAACCTAGTTTCTTTCCTTTTCACATCTTTTTCACATCTTTAAATACACCACCAAAATTGCTCAAAAAAAAAAAAAAAAATACACCACCAAAACCATCCTTTTTTTTCTATATTAACACCAAAAACAGAGTCCCCTGTTTTTCCCCTGTTTTCCTCCCCTGCAAAAATGGACATGAAGCCATGGAAGAAGAGCACAATCAAGCAATCAGAAGCCTCATCTTTCTCCATTGTTCTAAGACAGCCCTTCTACTTCCTATCACTCACAACACTTAGCCTTCTTTTGCCCTTATCATTTCTCCTCTTAGCAAGGCTCTCAAGTGCAAGCTTCTTCTTCTCGACAACTTCTCAACACCCAAAGCCCTCATTCATCTTCTCATTTTTCCTCTACACAAACCCAACTCTTCTCCACACACTTGTGTCCATAATCACCCTCTCATCCCTTATCCACACCTTAACGGGCCGGATCACGCTCCTTCCGGATCAACCGATCCGACCCAGATTGCACGTCGCCTGGATCTTCCTTTGCACCCTACAAGTATGCGTCGGGCTCGGGATAGAGGCCTCCATAGAAGCCGGTGTAGACGGATCGGGTTTCTCCAAGAAAGGTAGGAGCCTGTTTAATAGGCTGTTGTTCTTTGTGGGCATCCATGAAACCATGATGCATTGGTGTAGGAGTGTGGTGAAGCCGGTGGTGGACGACACCTTGTGGGGCGGTCCGAAGGCGGAGAGTTGGGTCGAGAGGGCGGCTTTGGCGGTCGGTTGTGGCGGTTTGTGGTGGTTGAGGTTGAGGGATGAGGTTGAGTCCTTGGTTGGAGTTGTGGAGCTTAAGATGGAGACTATGGTTTGGGGAATTGGGTTTGGAGATTTTTTGAGTTGGTGGTTGTATTATTTGGTTGTCACAATTGGGCTTGCTAGGATCATAAAAGGGCTTTTCAGGTTTGGTATGAACATGTTCTTCAAGAAGAGAGAGCTAAGAGAAGAGAGACTGGTGGATGTGCAAGAGCAAGTCTAGTGATCAAATTTCATCTCCTTGTCTCTAATTTCTGATTCCAATTCTAGTAGTACTTTCTAAGTTTTGTGTTGTAAATGTATAAAGGCAAGTGATGGGTCTCAAGGAGTTGTATTTGGCTAATTCATCAATTGAAGTAACAGAAAGAATCAAGTTTTTTCAAGCTTTGTAAATGTATAAGAAAGTCAGTTTGTATGCAAATTATTGGTTCCTGGCTAAGACAGCAAATGATAGAACAACAACTCATTCCAAGCGTCTGGAACGCCAGGGAGACACCAATGACTACAATCTTGAATTTTCTTCGCCTTCGGTTTGCTTCCGAAAACGGATGGGTGGCCGTCTTCTCTATAAGCTGACAAAATTGTCACATTCAAGAATGTGACAGGAGTTTTCATTTTCTTGATGATCTCCATTGCAATGAGATCTTTTCGAAGGTCGGATACTTGGGGTTCGTTTAGGGGTTTCTCGGCTTCTTCGCAATGCCCTCCAGTGTTCCAATCTCCTCCACTGCTCAATGATGCAGAGAATCAATTAGAAAGTTTAGGTGACTTTATCCATTTGTTTTAGGTGACTTAACATCATAAAGTACTCCTAATATAAAAGACATATCTTGCAAAGGGCAATTGCTCCAAATTAGCTCTTATTGATCCATCTGTTTGCTAACCTGAAATGGGAAAGTGTAGAGCTCCTAAAGAACACCCGGGTTCTATGTGGATCGATACGTCTATCAACCCATGTCGCCCAAGTACTTAAAGCTCGTCGAAAGGCTGTTAGAACCTCCAGATGAGGATGTACTAGATTGCCTTCTTGGTAGTAGTTAATCCTGTTATTAACAAAGTTACAATACAAAAGCTCAACAAATCTAGTGACTTTGATCATATTTTAGATCAAACCCAACTCACCCAGCTCTTGTCTTAGAATGAGTCCACCAATTAGCCGTGTTAAAGATCAAGATGTCCGCGTCCCTCCACCTCGACGACCCTCTATCAATACTTTCGATTTGCAACGTCTCCACACGCCTTCGCCCTACTCTTGCCTTGCTCTCATGTACCAAGTAATGGCTGACATGAAATTCAACTGTACATTTGTAATCCTGCAACAAGAAGCAGCCTTTATGTTATAACTCAAAAGAGTCACCCTTAGGGAAATGAAACTAGCCCATGACTGAAAACTCAGAAACTATACCACAAATCTAAAGCTATAATTGCCTTTCTCCTTAGTGATTTTCCTTCCATGTGTCTCATACACTTTTCTTGGATCTTTAACTGCTCCCATTAGTAAGCACAACATGGACTCCCATTGGTTCCTGTTGATTGAGTCCCCAATGAACACAACCCTCTTTCCGCGAATCGTTTCCAGCATTCTCGTCGCGTTAAACCTCTCAAACAAACTCCAAGATCAAATTCACATACTCCAAGTATATGCAAATGAGTAATGAAAAGTTAAATACCTTGGAATATCACAATCTTGTGGTTGCCATCTCCACTTCATGTAATCACTGTCCAACCTGCCATTGCCTTTGCAATTGAAACCCTCATCTATGAAAGGGCAAGAGAAGTTTGTATACAAAGGGTAATTCTCATCAAAAACCCATCTCCCTATTGAAACATCACAATCTCTCTTGTGTTTCTTCTGACTACTAGGAACCTCAGCTTCACCGAATGAAGAGATCAACCTAGTACTATACCCATCAGCCATTTTACCCAGAGACACATTCTCAACCCTCTCATATCCCACACTAACAAACCTAGGAGCACTTTGAGGTTTTCTGTAATGGGTATTTTCCAACTCAAGGTTTAGGGCACCAAAAGAGGGTTTGTGCAAGTGCAAATGTGTTTCCAAGTGGACAGAGCTGAAAGTAGCATCTTGTATTACCCAAAAGGACAGGAATGAGAGGATTAAGAGGGATAAAACTAAGGTTAGAGTGAGGGCAAAAGCCAGAAGCTTTGTAGATTTTGGTGAGAAGCTCTTCTGTTTCTGCATCTTCATCTTCCTATAGCCCTAAATTATTTTTTGTGTTGGTTTAGTTCAGGATACATATATAAGTTCATAAGTTGTAAATAACAACGGTAAGCAATTCAAAATCCCGACAAAATCTTCATAACGGTGTCAGTAAGTAGTAATTGTACCCATTAAAAAAAATTATTCTCAAAATCTGCATTTGGGTTTATGGTTAATTGACTTAGCGTAACTTAGAAAATTCATTAATAAAAGATTAAATCTGCATTTGGAGAGGAAAAAGCGTCATTATATTACCCTGCATGGCCCAAAGTGAAGTGAGTACATCCCTAAAATAGGATTAGTTGCTTGATTTGTAAACTTTGTGTTGTTGAATTAGTTAACCAATTCAAATGCTTTGCAACGACTCTTGTCAATGGTGTTGCAATGTTGCTGGTGAACCTGCTCCGGTCAACATTGTCCAAAACTTCCCCATACCATTTGTTCTATATGGACTAAACCTTTGAGCAAAGTTGAGCTCATACAAAACGGTTTATTTCTTTTCGTTATACTGTATAATGATTGTCGTTGGTTTAATCAAGGAGAAATTGCATTTAAACACCCCTAATTTCACAATTGTTGTATTTAACTACCCCTTATATTGTTTTCTATACTTAATTCCTTTTATTTGCATATCGTTTCATTTTAACAATCCTTTGTATTTTTTCCAACACTTAACCACCAATATTTCATTATAAAAAATATTATTCCCTTCATTACATGTGTTCGAGTTGGTTTGCTGGTACGGGTTTGGATTGATTTAACTATTAATAAAAAAAATTTAATTATTAAAATATTTATTATTAAAATAAAATAATATTTATGTTTCCATCTTAACAATGAAGTATTTTGAAAATTCAATTAAGGCTAATATGGTGTTAAATCCAATTTTCCCTCTAATCAAACCTACAATACAAAATCCACGCAGAAGAGCGTTATTTGGGGAAGCGGAAAGTGCGGGAAAATCACCAACGGTAAAATTTTCAGCGCCGACGTGAAATAGGAGTTATCCACAGCCACGTGGCGCCCTCTCATCGGCAGGAAACTGATAAGAAATATGTGTACAAAATCCGTTACTCCCTCACACAATACCTCATTTCCCTCACCAACAAGAAAGAAAAACCTCTCCAAGCTAAAAAGAGATCAGCAATTCCCCATGGCAGCAATTTGGGGCACGAGCCAGCTGACGGCCCCGGCGAGGAGTCCGGCGAGGAGTCCGGCGCCGTCGCCGGCGATGCCGAAGGCGGTGGCGTGGAGGAGCCCGGCCCGTCAGGGGGCGTGGAGGATGGCGGCGGTGCCGGACAAGCTTTCGGAGAAGGTGGCGGAGAGCGTGAAGGAGGCGAAGGAGACGTGCGCGGAGGATCCCGCGAGCGGAGAGTGCGCGGCCGCCTGGGACGAGGTGGAGGAGCTGAGCGCCGCCGCTAGCCACCTCCGGGACCGCCAGAAGGAGCAGGCTGACCCTCTTAAGACCTATTGCGAGGATAATCCCGAGACCGATGAGTGTCGCACTTACGATAGCTAAGGTGTTGGCTCAAGGCTTTAAGCTTGATTGTGTGGGTGTTGTTAGTTTGGACGTGTGTGTGTTTGATGTGATGATATGTGTAGGGATGAAGTTATTGTGTTTTGGATGATATGTATGTGCTGAATTTTATGTGCAACGGCCGCGGATTAGGCGCAGTTGCTCCTCTGGATAATGAAACTATTGGCTTGTTCTCCATCGTATAATCAAGTGTCTCTTTCAATCAGCCTTGTTGAACATCTTCAATCGGTCCAAAATGAGTTAAACATTAGATGATATAGGGATGAATTAGATGTACTAATAAAGAAATGAATTCCTTGTTAATATGTATGTGCTGAATTTCTGTAAACGGATTAAGGATGGGATCTCCAGGATAATGAAACCGTTGGCTTGTTCTCCATCACCTGTTCAGATGTCTCTTTCAATCAGCCTTGTTGTTCAGAAGCTTCAATCAGTCCAAAAACATTCAGTCAGTGTTGCTCAAAAACAACGAGCTAGATGCTTACTGGATAAGGTACTATGCCTACCCAAAAAAACTAGATAAGCTATTATGTGGAATAATTAAAACATTGTTATCATAGCCTTTGAAAGTCAGTATAATTCAACGGCCCACGGTTTCCTGAATAGGGATAGCACAGTTAGGAATTGTCTAGGGCACATAGAAGTTAACTTTACTTATTTCAAACTAGCAATATGAATTTTACAAGTTCCTCTTATCTAGAATCAATATGACTGATTTTAATTTTTATAACAACTATAGAAGTCTCACAATCTTAACTGGTTCTATTTGTGGATAGTTCCATGCTAGAGCATTCAATTATGCATCAGTTTTGGGAATGCAAGCAACAGTCTAAACAGGTGCACAAGACAGGGATCATTGCCCCTTTGATAACAGCATATGAATATCCACAAAGCACACAAACAAAGCAAATGATATGAACCAAAAGATCAGATTAATCACTTGTATTATACATAAGACAGGAAACAGCACATAATAGTTCATAATTGCCAGCAACAAACTGGTTAACCAGAAAAACACAAATTACAGTTCCGAACGCAACAAGACAATCCAACAGCAGCAATCCACAATCCACAACCCACAACAATGTAAAACAGTCAGTAACAGACGCTGAAACACAAACTTGAAACAAGCAGCAAGTCATTATTCCAGAGCAATCTGAGCCATTTTCCCAGACTCAGAACTGGAACACATCAGAGTTGGCCATGATCGGTTGCACCGGGCAAGGAAGCTGCCACGGCTCCATCAAACTATCAGGAATCTCCGGAATCTCCATATTAAGCCCACTGACCTCCTCCACAATCTGGAGCACAGAATTCAGAGACCTCAGCCTATCAGTCAGCTCCATCAGCTGGGCTCTAAGAACATTGTTATCGGACTCAACGCCCACATACATCTGCGAAACAGCATTGATCTTCCGATTAATCTCAGCATTGTCAGATTGCAGCTTAGTCACCTGGGTGATCAGCTCGTCCTGGTGCTGCTGCTTCCTCAGTCTGGAGCGCCTA
This sequence comes from Polygonum aviculare, assembly GCA_934048045.1. Lineage (NCBI taxonomy): Eukaryota > Viridiplantae > Streptophyta > Magnoliopsida > Caryophyllales > Polygonaceae > Polygonum > Polygonum aviculare. Next base: position 25,953,802 of record OW204032.1, read on the forward strand.
GCGGATTCTCGGTTCGAGATCATGCGCTTTCGTTTCTTGTCATCCATGTTTGCATACCTTGGGTCCTCAGCTGACCCAGAACTCAGTGGTTGGGGGTTCATTATATCTCAAGATCTCGTCTTTTTGGGGTGATTACAACAAATTAAAGGTTCTAACTTTTTTTAAATGGGAAATTACAACAAATTAAGGGTTTGCAACGAGGTTAGAAATCTGGATCAAGGGGTTTTCAAATGAGATGATTCATGAGAAGACGTAGAACCAGTAAAGGAAGACGACGGAGAAAGAGTGGAGGATTCGAATCCGGCGCATCAGGATGTAGTTCATATAGGCTCTATAAACATTTGATCCGAGCTATAGAACCAAACCCCTATCAATCTATCAATCGATGTCTAGTATTTGGGGAAAACCTAATACGATTGGTAGCAAGGTCAACTCAATCGAATCAAAAGACTAAAACAAAAGAGCGAGAACGAAATTGAAGGGGAGGAAAAGGAGATGAAGAAAAAGCTTATCTTGACGGCGAAGGGAAAGGCGCAAATTAGGCAGCGATGAGGAATCGGGCGAAAGAAGGCTGAAATTGGAGACGAGCTAGGGTTTTTATAGATGGGGAATTGGGGATGGTTGGGTGGCTACGATCGTAATTAGTTTGGATGGAAAGGGTCAAATTCGGCTTTTCGGGAGGGAAAAAATAATTCGTGGGGTACACGTTGGCTGTTTTGGCGTTTAGCGTAGGCGTGAGGAAATTGGAAAGTGGACGAAAGAGAGCTGGCGTGAGCTGGGGCCGTGGTGAAATGACGATTGTACCCTCGCCGGTTTAAATGGAAGGTAATGAGGAAAGTGGTAAGAACGAATTGGTCAAAATGAATCCGGATTTTTGGTAGTTTCAGTTTGGTTTGGAATGTACAATGAATTTATCCAAAAATGAATGCAGAATATAAAGTCAACCTTCGTGTGTGATTACGGGAAGATCACCAAGATGTTAAACTGTAGGCCTTTCATACATAAGCTGTTAATATGAAAAAGAATTGCTTTGAAACTGGGTCAATTTAAAGAAGGTACATAAGAGACAATAGGGAGTCAAGAGAGTAGAAAATCATACATATATGTTTCTGATTGAACACTAGAATTATCATTCTTCACGTGCATAGTTGTTGGCTAATTAAGGAGATTATGTACTATTGTGGTACTAACTACTAAGCATGCAAAATTTCTTCCACAAACACTTTTAACATTCCGAGCTAGATCCCTCCATGAGAGTCTTCTTCTCCAGTTCAAGACGCGCTATCTGAGATCGAAGCTCCACAGTCTGAGATTGATGCTCCCTTTTAAGCATCAATGGCAATTGGAAAAGCGATTTGTCTGTTTCGCAACCAAGGATAGTATACGAACTTCTTGTATTTAATTTTTTTTATTTATTTCTGGTTGTGGAGAATTATTTGGACAGACTGAGCGTGACTAGTCGTAGTGCATTGGCAGCTGCAAATTTTCAGGGCCAGAGTTGAGGCATTGACTTAATTACCTTGCGATTATCACTGGATCCAAATCCTCCGTCCCCTTCTCATGTCCCCTTCTTTTTTATTGGTTGAAGTTATTTATCTCGATAAAATTAAAAGAAAAATGTAGAGGGACACATACTTTCGATCAATAAAAAACGAGAGACATGAAAAGGGCACGTGAGACGGGACAGAAGATTTGAGTTCATTATCACTACCCACAGTCAATGCTTCTTCTTGGGTCCAGTCCGGAACTTACATTATTTATGCGAAAAGGACTTTTTTTAATGAACTTTATTTTATATAATCAAAGTTTCTTAGGTTTTTTGTTATTTTTATTTCCTCTTTATTTAAATGACAGACACGTTTTTTTAAAAAAAAAACTTTATTTCTTTTTTTGAAAGGGTTTTTTGTTGCGGGGTCAAGAGAAAACTTCAATTTTTTTAGTCTCCGAGAGAAAACAACAAAATATTTTAAGCTCAACATTTCGGCTCTCTATCTCTTTAAGCTCTTCCACCTTACACTGAAAGCCTTGCCATCTCGCTGTTAAGCCAACGGTTTTTGCTCTCTATCCCTTCAAGCTCGTCTACCCGAGACTGAAGCCTCGCATTCTCGCTTTTAAGCACAAGCGTTTGGCGCCTGCTTTCGTGTGCATCCTACACATGCCGCCATGCCATAAGATATTAAACAAACATCAATGGCAGAACAAGTACAAAGATGAATGGTAGCTACCAATTAATCAAGGAAATGATGGAAAGGCTAAAAATGAATACCCACCGATATAACTTCAAACAATTTTCTCAATGCATTAGAGACCTCTGGTTGGCATGATATGTCAATGGAACGTGTCCCTTCATGCTCTCCCTCTAAAGAAGGCGCATCCTGAGTTCCCACACAAGTTACGCGAACCTCTTCTTGCTCCTCCTCCTCCTCGTGATCATCTTCTGGATCCTCCTCATATTCTTCTTCTAGCTCATTGACGTCCTCCACCAGCTGAGTTTTTGTCGAAGATAAATGTGAAAGTCTCTTTTTCTTGGGAACGTAGGACCTAGCTTTTTTCTTCCTCTTGGGGATAGATTTTTGTTAATATGCCTTGAATCTGAATCACACACTGCGACAGGTAGCATGGGGGTCTCGCTGTTGCATTCTGTTTTGGGCCTGCGGCCCATAATTGTACCTAGGGTTTCTTGAGTCACTATATAAGCTCTCGAAATACCTAGACCTCTGTATTCCGAATTCTGTTTTCCATAATAATATACGGTTTCTCTGCCCGTGGACGTAGGTAACACACCGTTACCGAACCACGTAAATCTGTGCGTCATTCTTGCTTTATTGTTCTCGTTCGATCTCTCGTTACAACAATTTCTCAGACATAGCAGATGGTCCAACTCTTCCTGCATTGAACAAAAGCCACTCAACCAACAGAAAAATAAGAGTACATCACGAAAAGGAAGGAATGAGTCTACCTTCCATAGAAAGAGGCAGACTCAAGCCACCTTCCTCAAGATCTACGGTCTTGTAACTCGGCCCTTCATCAGGACATTCGCTCCATGACTTGAAATCCTTAACCAGCTCCTTATCTCTGTCATCGTCTAATTGTATGGTGCAACCCTTATACAACTGAATACAAATCTCGGGATGAGCGGGAAACTCAGAAGGAAATTCCTCACTTTTTACTGACACTAAGAACCATTTTGCACCCCATGATTTTCCATGAGCTGGAGTTTCAAGTAACTTAAACCCTTTACTGAACTTGATGGTATACAGGTTATCCTCTTTCCTGCTATAATTGATCAGTCTGGTCAAGGAGGACATATGTTTGAAAGCCTTGTAAGAAGCAGCTCGCTTACGTGCTTTACAAGTGAGCAAATAATCAACAATGCGCCTCCAAGAGTTTGGTGTTAGCTGGGCCGGGCAAATGCCCAAGTCACAAAGAAGATGGCACATAAAGGGGTGCAGAGGTAGACGAAAACCACTTTGCAGGGCTTCTTCGTAAAGAACAAAGAAACCTGGGTAGTGAGCAAGAGACCGACCCTTTGGCGGAGGCAGTCTCAATTGAATGCCCTTTGGCCAAGCATATTTTTCAGCAATGTTGCTTAAATCCCTCATCTTCAGTTGGCTTAGAGATCCTTTGTTGTTTGTACCATTTGCATAACCTGCTGCAGAATGCTCTATACTTGGCCTAAAAGCCGAGCCATTAAGACGATTCAGCTCCCATCGAAGAAGCCCTGCAAAGTGGTTTTCTTCATTCTCCATGAATGTTTAAGGGTTGGCTTGGCTGTTTAGAAATAAAATGCAAGTGGAAGTAGGAAAGGCCAAGTACTCGTAAATATATGATGCTTTTGATGAATGAAAATGGAAGGAAAGAAGGTCTGTAGAAAGGGCTCGGCTGGGTTAGAGATAGGTAAGAGATCTCTGCTAAGATTTCAAAAGAAACTTTCCTCTTTTTCCCGTGCTGTCAAATCTGAAAAAAAAAATTATTTTTTTATTTTTTTGATAGCTAAAAGATATGCTAAGATTTCAAAAAGTATTTCTTGAAAGCTAAAAGATCTGCTGAGATTTTAAAAACCACTCCTGGGCAATTGAAAGCTCAATCTTGAATTTATGAAAGCAATTCCAAACTCAAAATTCATCCAGAAGTGAAGGTTACAATTACATATACCTGGTGTTCAGATTCTGTGGGATGCAATTGTTTCCAGTTGTTAAATTTGAGTGGTCACAAATCACAATGGTGTTCTTCGATCTCATCTGCTCCCTTTCTTTGCTAATAGTAGCCAGTCTCGACTCACCCGTTCCATTGGTAAAGATGATTGACCTGTTCAACAAAAGTCCTTACACTAGAACAACACCAGGCAAGTAAGTAGTCAAACAAATTAAGCAAAACCAGACCAATTAGCATCAATTTGAGATCTAATTGCATGTATCCAACTGAACTAAGCGAAGAAACCGATCAGCTATATCATATCTGACAAAGCGAGATGCAACCAATCCAAGCACAATGAACCGAGGAGGAAAGTGCACTTGACGGAATTGAAATCGAGAGAGAGAAGCGATGCAAACCTGAAAGGACCAGCGAGAGATGGAAGGCTCGTCGGACATGGTTTCAACGGCTGGAGAATAGAAGAGGAGAAGACGGAGACAGGAACGACGGAATCGTAATCACCTTTCTACTTCGGATTACTGTTCGAATTCCACGAAATCGAAAGATGGCCATCTCCTACCTATTACACAGACGAGGTGCAAAGGGGGAAAACTTACCAATTTATTGTACCCCTTTGTTTTGATCCTCCAAGCTCTTTCTTTGCTGTGCATTTTTCACCATGGAAGAAGTTCACGAGAAGTTGAAACGGTAATGGCACCACCTTGAATAACAACCTTTTTGAATGGAGTTCTTTGAATTTTTTATTTATTTTTTTTGAGCAAGAGTTCTTTGAGTTTTAATCAAACGTATAACGAGAGTTTTTCCATATCTATCTATTTATATAAAATATGTTCTTCTCACCTTATAATAATAGAAATTAGACTATCACTTATATTTTTTATGACACCAATTTTATATATGTGTTGATCCATGTTAAAATTAAATTAGTTATTTTGGGTTACTTTAGATGAAATGAATGTGCGACTAATAGTATAGACTATAGAGTGTGTAAATTGTAGCAAGTGTGCATTTCATAATATAGGAGTGTGCAATTTGAAGCAGTGAGTGTACAAAAAGACTACATTTTAGCCTTGAGATGTGAATAGATTAGTATATCTATTATATTATTTTATTATGTTATATCTAATAAAATTAGCAAAAATATAATTTGCTAAGAGTTATGTAAGATATTTAATTAGATAAATATATACTCCAAATTTAAAATTAATAAATATAGGATATAGTTTTAATTGTATATAGAGAAATAAATGGTTGTTGAAAAGGGAAAAAGTAGAAAAATGAGTTTCATGATTTCGTTGATATTTAAGTAGGTTTCACAAATTCAAATTGAGAAAATATAAGATGATGAAGAAGAGAGAGAAATGATAGACTTGGATTTTTGTGGGTTTCATGAACTTTACCAATATTTATAACTAGCGAATTCCAAAATGCAATTCAAATTTAGAAAGTTATACTCCACTCGTTGGGTAGCTGAAAACAGTTTTTGTCGAACTTTCTTTTAAGAAAAAAATATGTATTGTCAAATCTAATAAAAGTTAATCAATTAACTTTTTATTTATTTATTTATAGGTAAGATATATTTACACTCACAGATTTCAAAATGTATATTTTTCCTTGAAAATTGTAAAATTTAATTTATTTTCATTAACTTGAAGACAAATAAATACCTAAGTGTTCAAAATATTTTTTAACAAAAAATGTAGTAAGTCTTGAGAGAGTTCTATCAATAATTACCCCAAGCTCGCTAGTTGAGAGAGTTGATGAGTGGTTGAGCATTCATGGGTGTACAATGATGTCTCGGGTTCGGGACTCCTTGACTCTTTAAAACTAGATTGTAACCATTTTTCATCTCTTATTAATGCTCTAGACAAGTCCAACTGAAGTAATACTTATGAGCCGTGATGATCCTAATCTATTTCCTTATCAAAAAATAAATAATTAGCCCGAGTAACTTGTTGTACACCCCTTTGTTTTTATCCTCCTTTGCTCTTACTTTGCTATGCAATTTTCACCGTGTACGAAGTTCAGGAGAAGTTGAAATGGTAATGGGGCCATTTGTACGATTAAAAAAAATAACAACTTTTACGAATGAATTTTTGTGAGTTTTCATCCTAAGTATAATGGAGGTTTTTCCAATATCTATATAATCTATCTATCTACTATAGTAAGCAACATTTATTTTTCTCACCATTAGATTAAATAAATATACGTACGCTTTTAGTTTGTTTTTGGGGTTTTAATTACAATTGCACATTAATCACATGTGTGAATCATGAGTTGTTGCCTGTTTAACATTTTACCAATATATTATGCTAAATTCAATTTAAGTACATCACTTATTTTTCTCCCCTTGAGTCAAATAAATGCATGCTTTTATTTTGTATAGTTAATCTTTTAATTTATAATTCTTTTTTTTTCCCGAACATGCACATTAGTTTTTTTTCAAGAAGTTAATTGTGTATGTCATGGATTGGCAGAATAATTGTAAGCTTGCTTGTAGTTATAGATGAAGAATCGATGACAAATGAACGAAAGACAACTATTTCTTAAATATGTTTAATTTACCAAGTATTTTAGGTAGAATGAAGTTGTTTAATGAATATTTTGTGAAATATAGAGCATTGATAAAAAAAATGAGATAATTAAATAATTCGAACTTGTAATGGTTCCTCGTGTGAGCCAAAATAAAAATACGATTGCTCACTTCGTCGCTCGTAAATGGTTTTCTCAAATTATGAATAAGTGTTGGCTCGAATCCGTATTAACTTGCTAACATCTACTTGTTTTGATCATACATAATTAATACTTAAAAAAGAAATAGAATATATCAACTACTATACATATTGTGTACTTGACTTATATTAAGTTGAAATTTAGCATTTTTATAAATACAAAAGAATATAAATAATATTCCTATTTCGACCTCATTCTAGCGTCGGTAAAATCAAGGATAAAATGTTGAGATTATATACTTAAGTATCGATTAATCATACGTCTTAATATCAAAAAAAATGCAAACCAATTTAACCTCGTTGTTGTGGACATGACAGGCTTTGTAGTTAAAATAAAAAGCTTGCTGTTTTTATAATCAAAACATAATAGGGCTCAAAAAAAAAAAAAAACATAATAACACCGAATAAATGATGAACTTTTTTTTTTTTGGGTCGGGATAAATGATGAACTTAATATCTACATACTTCAAGATTTTCAATCCATACTTAAAATCACTACTATGGAATTGGAATCGTCAACTAAACCAGCCCTGGGTCATTCATTAACCCATTGGTCATTGTAATCTTGTTTTACTTTTTCATCATATCAACGGCAGGAAAACTTCCCTGCTTGCAATTTCCCGCCACGCTTCCATATCCCCCGGGGAATTTCCCGGTAAAATCTCCCGCCAATCTTCGCCCTTTTTCTTCTTCTACCACCTTCTTCCTCTTCAACTCCGTACCCCTCGCCCTTCCCCTCTCATTCTCATTGAGACCCCGCCACCGATTCCGCCAATGTCTTCCCGTCGGCAGAGCAACGGCCGGTCGCCTCTAGTGAATCCCCAACGCCAAATCACCGCCTTCTTCACCAAATCCTCCCAATCGCAATCGCAATCGTCCTCTCAACCTCCTATCCCCAAACCTAACCCTAACCCTAACACTACACACTCAATCTCCACGCTCAAGTCCAAATCCGTCGCAAACCCTAACCCTAACCCTAGCCATAGCCCGACCACGCCGTCCCCTCTCAACGGCAAGTTGAAGCCTAAGACTAACCTCACTAAGCCGACACTCGTGATCGGCGAACGCCCCGCCGTCGCCGAGAATGAGAAGCGGTTGTACGGAGAAGAGGTCGTGGACAGGAAAATTAGGGTTTTCTGGCCGCTGGATAAGAGCTGGTACGAAGGATGTGTGAAATCGTTTAATAAGCGGTCAGGTAAGCATTTGGTTCAGTATGATGATGGAGAGGAGGAGTTGCTGGATATCTCGAAGGAGAAGATCGAGTGGATGGAAGGATCGGTGAAGAAGTTTAAGAGGTTGAGGAGAGTGTTGGTGGTCAATGAGGATGATGAGGAGGAGGTGGAGGAGAAAGGGAATGAGGAGGATGATTCTGAGGATGAGGATTGGTGTAAGAATGCTGAGGCGGAGGATGTTGAAGATTGCTTGGAGGACATGGAGTTGGTGGAGGAAGAAGAAGAGGTGAAAGTGAGTCCCTTGAAGATTAAGGGCGCTAATTTGGGGACGAAGAAGAGGAAGGCGAGTGAGAAAGAGAAGGTAGCTCCGGCTAAGAAGCAGAAAGATGGTGGCGGTGTTGAACCTGCCAATCTTGCAAAGATTGCAAATAATGCCCTAGGTAAGTGATGAAAATCTCAAAACCATGGACCTTTTCCATTCATGTGCACTTTGATTAGATGTTTACTTGAAATCAAAGCATTCAAAAGTTGCCTAAATCGTTACTGAACATTAGTTGTCTAGCAATTTCATCCTCACAATTAGTGATTGTATTTCTTCTTCCCAAACTGGGAATAAAATGTTTGATTCATTCATTTTAGGGTTGCTTCTGTCAGTCTGATCCAATTTCTAGCAACTTGTTCTCTATGCTGAGCATTTATTTTGAACACGTTTGTCATTTGATGACACTATTGCTTTGGATTAGATTGGGTTCAGTTAACTATTATTATGGCTTTGGATCATTATGCCTCTTGTACACTTTCTTACTGCATCAAGCATAGACTTCACTGAATATTGTTATGATTGTCTCTTCTATATTGCATTTGCACTCTTTTGTTATATATCATGACCTGCCTGCCTGCCTGCCTTTGTATATAAAATCATTTTTTCACCAGCTGAAGAGAAGTTGCCTACTGCTATTGTGAATGGAATAAACGGTGATGCATTGGAAAGGTTTGGTAGTCGCGAGGCAGAAAAGATGCCGTTTCTGGGAAGGTATGTTTTCACTTTGTCTTTGCATAGTATCTTCATATGCTGTGCTTTTATGTATCCTGCATCTCAGTAAGACACTATTTTGTGCTAAATTTGTTCATTGTATTGAGCTAGAGATCGTAGAGATGCTAACAGGAGACGCCCTGGCGATGATAATTATGATTCAAGAACTCTCTATTTGCCCCCTAATTTTGTGAAAGGCTTATCAAGTGGCCAGGTATTAACTGCATTCTTCCTTAGATATTTGATCATTGTCCTTGGTTATACATGTTGTTGACCATGCTGCCCTTCCCATTGCTTTGCAGAGACAATGGTGGGAGTTCAAGTCAAAGAACATGGACAAAGTTCTGTTTTTCAAGGTTATTATGATAAGATTACATTGCATGAATATTCTGCACTGTTAAGTTTAACCGTACAAAAGCTGATACCATTTAATTTTACATTGGAACAGATGGGGAAATTTTATGAACTTTTTGAAATGGATGCACATGTTGGGGTGAAAGAACTGGACTTGCAGTACATGAAGGTGAAAATAGCTTGTTATAACTGATTGCTATTTTTCTTTTTTGATTTTTTATGGGTCTTCCATTGATCTAATAATCCAAAACTGATATGGCGTTCTCCCATGAAATTACTGCTCTAATGTATCTAGGAATCTAATAAATGCTGTTGTGCTTTACAATATCTAAAGTTTTCATGCTCAAATTATATTTCCAGGGAGAACAACCTCATTGTGGGTTTCCAGAGAAGAATTTCTCAATGCATGTCGAGAAGCTGGCTAGAAAGGTCATCCATTAACATCCTTTTTAGTTTGCTATCTATCTATTCGAGGAACCTGTTCTATTATGCGTACTTAATCATTCCTGGATAAAACAGGGGTATCGAGTACTTGTAGTGGAGCAGACAGAAACACCTGAGCAACTTGAGATTCGTAACAAGAAAGAGGGTTCAAAAGACAAGGTTTGTTTTGACTAAAGTATTAAGTATTTGTGCACCTCCAAATGTGTGGCTTTCTGTAAATGGTGATTGCTATTGTAATAACAAAGTGTTATGATTCAATAACATATAGCAAACATGAAGTCACTCTTGGATTAAAGTGTCTTTTAAAAGCCGATCTCAAATATTACGAGAATCTTTGGCCAAAAATGAGTAGGAGGACTTGTTGGTTTTACTCATAGTTGATGAGCATGTTAATTGGTCAATACATACATGATGTCCAAGTGATTATATATTTTGTTACTTTAAAACTTATAAGCAGTGCGTGTTCTGAAGCTGATGTGTAGACCTGGATGATAGTTAACAGTGTTTTATATTTGAATAGGTTGTGAGGCGTGAAATATGTGCTGTTGTCTCCAAAGGGACCTTGATAGAAGGGGAGATGACGTGTCTCAATCCTGATGCTTCTTATATCATGGCAATTACAGAGAGTTATACTACACCTCCAGATCAGACTGAGAAGCGTGTTTATGGTGTTTGTGTTGTTGATGTTGCTACAAGTACAATTATGATTGGACAGGTATGTTAGGAAAATTGAAGATATCTATTTGATATTCTCTTCTAATTTATGTTACAGTGGCAGTTTTAGAAGAAAGATTTGGCTGGGATATTCTTGTTTCAGTATGTTTGGTTCACTTTCCTTATGATGTTGTAATTTGGCAGTGCCCATCACTTTGCATCCCTCCAAATATTTTATCATCTGTATTATTAAGTTTAAACCAGCTTCAAATAATATCACTTTATGCAATAGAGTATGATCATTCGAGATTGTCTTCTATTAAAGGTATTTTTGCCTGGAATCTGTTAAGCATGCACTTAAATATGAAATATTCATGTCTGATGTCTTATCTTCCAGATCGAAGACGATGTAGAGAGCACCGCATTGTGTTGCCTATTGTCTGAATTAAAGCCAGTTGAAATCATAAAACCAGCTAAACAGCTGAGTCCAGAAACTGAAAAGGTGCTTACAAGATATACAAGAAATCCTCTAGTCAATGAGCTACTCCCTGGTTCAGAGTTCTGGGATGCCAATAGAACTGTCAAGGAAGTCAGATTGTTCTACAGTAACACTAGAAACTCATCAATGACAGCCGAAAAATGCTTACCAGATGCTTTGGAGGAGCTGCTGGGTATGTGTGATGGTGGCTGTTTTGCTCTGTCAGCTCTGGGTGGTGCTCTTTTCTACTTAAGGCAGGCCTTTCTTGATGAAGCATTGCTCAGATATGCAAAATATGAATTACTTCCATGTACTGGGTTTAAGAATGTTTTTCACAAACCTTTTATGGCTCTAGATGCCTCTGCTCTTGAAAATTTGGAGATATTTGAGAACAGTAGAAACGGAGACTCTACAGGGTATGTTCTTACATGATTATTGATATTGATAAACACTCCTTCTTTTTTTATGTAAGTCTAACACTCTCCACTGATTCTGAAGGACTCTTTATGCTCGTCTCAACCACTGCGTGACAGCATCTGGGAAGAGGTTACTTAAAGCATGGCTTGCTAGACCATTATATCATTCAGGGTCAATTAAGGAGCGGCAGGATGCTATAGCTGCATTCAAGGTTTATATCATTATTATCTTACTTGCTTAAGTGTTGGTATTTCTGGTGTAGGTGACTGCTGAAGTTCTAAAATGTTACTTTAAGATTAGCTGTGTGGACTTGAATCTGTATTGTTATCAGCAACTTGGCTAACCTAGAAACTTACATTTTCTTAGTATTATTAGCAATTCACTGCATCATGTGATGTGTAACATAATGCCGAGATAACACTGTCAAAGCTATTTTCAACTTCTTTATAACAGACATCAATTTTCTTAGCTATCAGTTTTTGTGGTGCATGCTGTCTCTTCTCAGGCCCACCATCAAAATATGCTTTTAGAATATCTTTTGTTGATAGTATTGCTGATTTGATCCATGCAGGATGTAAATAATTTGCCGCTTGCTCTAGAGTTTCGGAAGGAACTTTCCAAGCTGTCTGATACGGAGCGGTTACTTACACGTCTTTATGCTAGCAGGTATGCAACCAAAATAAACTATAGATATTTGTGGATTGAATGGACTCTTTATCGAATGCTTTTTAATGCTGTTTTACATGTCACGTTGCAGTGAAGCAAATGGAAGAAATTCAAGTAAAGTTATTCTGTATGAAGATGCTTCAAAAAAACAGCTTCAAGAATTCATTTCAGTTCTGCATGGTTGTGATATAATATATCAAGCATGTTCTTCTTTGGCATCCATATTGAAAAATACAAATTCAGCACTACTGCATCACCTCTTGGTTCCTGGTACAAGTTCAAGCTTCATTACAGTATCTTGTATTGCAGTAGATTATTGCCAAGGCAGCTGATAATCAATATTGCAACTAATTGTGTGCAGGTAAAGGGCTTCCTGACCTCATTTCAGTACTAAAGTATTTCAAGGATGCCTTTGATTGGGCAGAGGCCAACAGTACAGGACGTATCATTCCCTGTGAAGGAGTTGATTTGGAATATGATTCAGCATCCCATACAATCTCTGAAGTTGATGAGAGTCTAAAGAAACATTTGAAGGAACAACGTAAAGTACTTGGTGTTTCATCAGTAAGATCCTGCTCAGAGAACATCTCCTTCATATGTTTGCTTTTTTCTTTGTTTTCCACTGAGCCTTATATGTTCCTCTCTGGACATCATTTGCAGATCAACTATGTCACAGTTGGAAAGGACACATATCTTCTAGAAGTGCCAGAAGCATTAAGTGCGGACATTTCTGAAGATTATGAGTTACGGTCATCTAAAAAGGTAAAGACATGAAGCTTTGTTGCAGACTCTTGTACAATACTAAGGAGCACTATTCATTTCACATGCAATTGAAATCACAGTGAACTATGATATTATGTGGTATATCCAAATTCGAATTGCTAGATGAGGAGAATTTCATAATCTTTTTTCTAAAGCATATTTGTCAATCTCTCTACGTTAGGGAGTTGCAAATTAATAGACTTTGTGGAGTTTATTTTGTTTGACTGATTCATTATACTGTCTTTCTACTGCACAAATTCATTATTCACGTGGATATGCAGGGTTTTTGTAGATACTGGACTCCACACATCAAGGATATGCTACGAGAGCTGTCGCATGCTGAGTCTGTAAAAGAAGCTAAGCTAAAATGCATCCTGCAGAAGTTGATACAAAGTTTTTGCGAGCACCACATGAAGTGGAAACATCTGGTTTCTGCAGTTGCAGGTAGTATGTTGTTCCCCTTCACATTGATAATTTAAGTCTCATTATTTTCCTTTCCTGATACCCCATAATCTCACACTTGATCTTTGTTGCACTTATTACATTTATGATGGCTCTCTAGTTTGCTTTTCTACCATTCTATTGTAACTGTGTGTATTATATGGTACATAGTGCTATTATAAGAAAAGTATGCAGAATGAATGTCCAGCTAACTTGCCTTCACACATTGCAGAACTGGATGTTTTGATCAGTTTAGCGATTGCTAGTGACTACTATGAAGGATCAACTTGCCGTCCAATTATTTCTGATGTTTCAGATCCGAGTGAAGTTCCTCATTTGGCAGCTAAAAGCTTAGGACATCCTACACTCATGAGTGATTCTTTAGGCAAGGGATCCTTTGTCCCAAATGACATTACTATTGGTGGCTCCGTTCAAGCTGGTTTCATTCTCTTAACTGGTCCAAATATGGGTGGAAAGTCAACTCTTCTTCGCCAAGTTTGCTTGGCTGTAGTACTGGCTCAGGTTAGACCTCGTATCATTTCAATTTGTTTGACCTAATTCTACACTTTGACTCAAATATTCTTACCACTAGCATATTTTGTAGATTGGTGCTGATGTTCCTGCAGAGCGTTTTGAGCTGTCCCTTGTTGATCGCATTTTTGTGCGAATGGGTGCAAAAGATCATATCATGGCGGGCCAAAGTACATTTTTGACAGAACTTTCAGAAACTGCTTCAATGCTGGTAAGGATTCATTGTATTCTAATATGTTTAGTAGATGAGATGAGGGATTACTCCTTTTGCGTAATGAATGAGATAGAAATTACTTAATGAGATGGAAAACAATATGATTTGTTTCAACTAGGGTGAAAAGTCTTATGCTATGAGTAAGCACGTATTTCTTTTCTTAGTCTTCAATTGCAGCAATTCCCAAGTTTTGCCTTGAAATTTTGCAAATTCTATATTAAAATTTCTTTTTGAATCAAATGCTACAATGAGCACAATAACCCTTTTTTTGAAATTTTCATGGTTTATTGTAGACTTGTGCAACCTCTCATTCTTTGGTGGCCTTAGATGAGCTTGGACGTGGCACTTCAACTTCTGATGGCCAAGCCATTGCGTAAGTTTTATTATTGGATGCCTCGTTACTAGTAACAACTCTGTAGATTTATCTACATAAAAAAAAACAGGCCCTTTTCAGTTTATAATCTTTTTGCATTTTCTTAAACAGGGAATCAGTTCTTGAACATTTTGTTCGCAAAGTAAGATGTCGAGGAATGTTCTCCACTCACTATCACAGACTGGCAGTTGATTATAAGAGCGATCCTTCGGTTAGTCATTCTCTTACTTTGGAAATATTTTTATAAAAGTAGCATGCTTTTTACTATATACTACATAATTCTGCTTGCATAAATTTCCTATATCGGTACCCAAAGAAGATGCTTACACTTTGATATTTTGTATAGGTTGCACTGTGCCATATGGCATGTAAAGTAGGAGCAGGAGCTAGTGGTTTAGAGGAAGTTACATTCCTTCACAGGTTGATGCCAGGTTCATGTCCTAAAAGCTACGGTGTGAATGTTGCTCGTATAGCAGGTATACTCCCATCCTATGTGCAGGCCTCTGTAGCCTGTAGGTTGACACGTGCATGATTGATCAGTTTGTGTTATTTTGACTGATTTTTATGATGTTGATTGCATTTTTGTGGTAAAAATATTGCCAAGTGTATTCTACAAATCCAAAATGTGTGAAGTAGCACTTTTATTTTCACATTTCTCTCTCTGGGATTAGCTCTTGTTATGACAGCAAAACTAAGCAAACGACCATATTTCAGGAATTCCTGATTCAATACTTTATAAAGCGGCTGCCAAGTCTAGAGAATTCGAAGCTGGATATGGTAAACATGGAGATACTTTGAGGAGAGAAATGTCTCTATATATTCGGAATTTGTTGAATTTTGCTGGTGAAACACACTCGAGCATTTCGTCATTGAGCGAGCTTCAAAGTCAGGTGATGATTCTTCTTAAACAGCATTAGCCTCTCCAGAGAAGTTTGAACTTCAGCTATTGGTAGCCATCAATTGACTAAGACCAGACTCTACTAGGGTAGTTATTGCTAGATGTTGACACTTCAAAACTAGATCATCTAATGAGTAGGTATCAGGTAATGCACATAGATTTGATGGGGAGATCCCAGATTTTGTATCTACTGGCTTATCCCTCAATTTTGTACATACAATGTGTTTTACCTTGCTGTATCTATAAAACTAATTCCAATGCCAAATGCCCTTCTGGTTTTACTTGATCAGAATCCTGATTTGTTGGCTAAGCAGCCATTTGCTTTCAGAGTTTTCATGGGTGCATTTGGTGGATATATGAACAAGCAATGCATCTGAATGTTCATTTGTACTCTTTTTTCCCTTTGAATAAACTGTTCAACATATATGTTGTATCCTGTTCTATACACTCTGGAAAGGCTTTTATAGACAAATACAAGAATGAAAAAAGAGAGGGAAAAGAACTGGACATTTTGTGTATCACTGAGACTGAATATCTATTGTGATGTTCAACCTCTGCTCATCTTCATGCCTTCTGTTTTGTCTGAGCAGACGAAGATGTTGAAGTTGCTGATGATGATTATACTTTCTAATGCTGTTTTGAATTCCGTTTATTGTATGGATGATTATGTACATAGGGATAATGATTCCACATGACTTCAAAGTTATTACCTACAATGTTGAAAAGAAAGAGTCAAGCAATATATTAGTTAGGGTTATAAAGCCTTTTGGTAAATCCAGATGAAGAGAAGCTTACTGTTAGAAGTGAAAAGGGGTAACTTTCTTCTTCTCCAGACAGAACATCAAACAGGTGCCTCACCAACAAGAGGGCTGTCAACTGCAACACATTGGGAAAAATATTCTTAAACAATTAGGTTTAATACTAATAATATCATGCTATGCAATTAACTTCAGTTTTGATTAGATAGGTTCCCTCCTTATTTTAGGCTTATAGGGTTGCATTTGTAGGCAAGCCTAACTAACAGTGATAGATCCCAATGCCACACATGTTAGGCATGAGGGCCCTTCATTGTGCCAAAGAAGGTCACTTTATGACAAGCTACATGAAATGGAAAATTTCCTGATTTAGGCCAAGAAAACAAAAATATCATAAAGGGTACCCACACCTTTACCACTAACTAATAAGATGACCTTTTCCTGTATTGTTTGCCATTTGCAGATAACTTACCACTTCCCACTACAGAATTAGTTATCAAATTGCAGGGAGTAATCAAATCAACTAATGCTTTAAATGCATGCTAGGGAATTTGGGTTTGTTGGGTCTGAAATGGTGAAAGTAAAAAACTCACCATCAAAGCAATTGATTTGCAACAAGAAGCAGTCCGATCAGCAGCCGAACAATCTAGCAATTCAGTGTCAAGCAATTCATCTTCCTCATCATCTTCTCCTCTTGGAATTTCCAAGCTTCTGTAGCATTTTGACACGTGTCAGTTTCTGAGTATAATATAATTGTTTTCCTACGAACAATGTTTTTTCTTGAAGGAAGAAGAGACAGAACAAATTACCTGATGGTCACAACTTCCTGTATCACCTGGACCTTCTTAGGAATTGCAGTGTAACCTGGTCTATATTCCTGGGAAAAAAAATAATAATAAAAAAATTATTAATACTCAGTTGAAAATTTTGGAATCACCTCAAATTCATCTTTTCTGACAATTAATGTAAAGTTGTAAGTCCTTAAATGAGAATTACACAGGTGATCAAGAATCAGACTTTTCCAGAAAAGGAAAGAATCAGAAAAAGGAGACTTGGAGTTTAAGAAAAATATTCTTGGATCAAAGACTACTACTTTCGGTTTCTGAAAACGCGTATTGGAAGCAAGATTTAGATGAAGCCTCAATTTCAGGCAAAACCAGGAGAAAGAAACGATTGCAAAAACGGAGGACGAAAATGTTTTGATTCCATACGCAACTGAGGAAAAGGAAAGCAACCCATTTGAAAATTTCAATAAACCCAGTTCAGTTCATGATCAGATTTCTCAATCCATGGAAGAAAATTGGAGAAATCAATAGCTGAAAATTGTGATAACAGTAAAACAGTATACAAACCTGTAAACAGATTTCACAGGTGGTGTTCCCCTTCTCATCACACCATCTCTGTATGCATTCTCTGTGGGCAAACTGGAAAAAAAAATCAAGAAAGTTAGGAACTTTGCTGATGAATCTTCATGAAAAGCAAATTTCTTGTTGTGGAAATTGGGATTTTACCTTGGCTGTTCCAGAGCAAGAACAAGGGGCTTCTAGTCTTGAATTTTGAAGCTCTTCTTCATGGCATATTCTGCAACAAGAATTTGATTGCAGATTGTTCACTGAAAGAACAGTGGTCTCTTCTCCCATCTTCACAACAGTTTTCTCTGTTCTGGGCTTCTTGATCTTGGCTTTTTGGGTTCTTAAAAAATCAATCTTTTTGGCAGTTGATTGTTTTTGTTTCCCTCTCTATCTGGTTTGGGGTTTAAATAGGGGATGGAAAATGGGAAAGCTTTAGCTTCATCCAAAGGCGTCTAAAAACAAAATAGGAAAAAAGACAATTAAATAAAGGCTAGTCTAGAAATTAAAATTAAAAAAAAAAAGAATAATATTTCTAATGTCACACATAAAGGTCAAATGTAATCAGAATTCTTTTGTGTTGGTTGTCTCGCAGCTGTAATCTTCAAACTGCTTCGCATGAATTTTTAATCCATGGAGAAAGATCTTTCAGTAAGAAAATGCTTCCCTAAAAAATGTACTGCTAATATACAATTATTTTGATATATTATACTAAAACACAAGCTATTTTCCAAATTAATTTTTTAATTCACCGACCCTAAAAAGTAAAAACTACAAGCCGAGTTGTAATTGACCAATTGTATGTGTGTCCATTTCAATTTTGATTGCAAGTTATGCCAAATGCATTTCTACGTGTGAGGATCTGACCCAATAAATGAAGCAATCAAACTGAGAATTTTTGGTGGAAGGTTCCTCAAACACGGCGTTTGGAGGAAAAAAACTTAAGGCACCACCGTTTGTGTACTTGTCTTTGTAATTAAGTGTCTTGTTGACTACAAAATGGAGGTAGAAATGTGCAAGTCAAAGCTTACCTAAGTTACCTTGCACAAGTCGACGCCTTTCATTTATTATATTATGGAGTATAATCTAGATTGATTTACTCGCTTGTTTTTAATTTTATTTCGCCCGTTACAGGTTACTACTAATATATATCGAGATTTGACAGATTGATAGATTTGTTCCAACCTTGCATACCGGAGCTTTGGAATGTCGTCCACCTTCAGGTTGGGAAGCCGAAACAATGCGAATTTGGCGGTATATATTAACTTATTATGATAATTTTAGACAAAAAAAAAAAAGACTTAACAACACACCTCCTCTGACCTGAAGGGTCGGGGGTATGTTATTCTGATTTGCAAACCCGGAGTCAAATCTTGGTGTCCATACACCTCCGACCGACGGAATCGGAATTAGCCTCACTATAAGTGAAACCTCGCATTGAGAAACCCTATTATAGAATATGGTGTACGGAGCATGATTTAGAGTTTGAAGTAAAAAAATCAAATTTGTGGATTAGAGAAAGTAGATGCGAGTATAATTACATTAATGTTCTCCAATATATAAACGTGTGGTGTATGGTTGAGGAAGAGAAAAATAATTGTCCAATGAATCTAATGATAGGTGATTCATCAAACATCATTAACCTAATACTTTTTTTATTGATCAAGCATTTAAAATTCAATTATCGTTCAAAAACGTAGGTGAGTACGTGTAATATTCTTATATTCATTGTTTGGCCATCTTAGGATAAATTTGTCGCCTTGTAATCACTTGGCTACGAAAAAACATACATTCATAGTATTTGATGATAAGGCCGGCGTCGTGAGGAATAGTACCCTTTAATTAGTTTTTAAGTATTACAGTATTATTATAGCCACTAAACTTACAAAAACGCCTTTCAATCGATTTTTGTATCGATTAATTATAGTATTACATCCACTAATAAAAGTAATTAGGGGAGACGGGCCCCACGCCTTTGCCGGTGATCGGCGGCGACATACGGCTGTCGGGGCTCCGACCGTTTTTAATTTCCTCGAATACTAAGTACCAGAATATCCAAAAACGTGGGTCCCACCACTTTACGCGCCTGTTTTCGTACGCCGCCCGGTGTAAGTGTGCGCCCCACCGCCGGTTTAATTTAGACGTATTTTTGTAACATTTGTGAATTCGATGTTGCTTCGACCGTTCTTTTTGTTATGGCATCATGCGTACCAACTTTATTGTTATGATGATTCAGATTCATGATAATATAAATGTACTTCCTTCGTATTCGTTCTACAAGTCACCATTTTTTTTTATCTCACCTATTTTGATGGGTTTGGATTTTCATGATTCGGGTTCGGATTCGGTTATTTTAACATGTGGTTTTGATGGGGGTTTAGATTGTTTAGTAAGAGTAACGTTATAATTGTTCATGTCGGATCGCTACGGGACCGGTTGTGACGATCGAGCTCGGACCGATAACGGTTACAGTTAATCGATTCCCACGGCGTCTAATGACCGTAGCATGTATTGTGTATCTACAAGTCGCTATTTTTATCTCAATAGTTCGTATTGTAACAAGGTGGATTGGTCAAGTTCGAGTTCGGTTTTCTCAAGATCAGGTTGTAACGGATTCTTATTATTGTACCAACAATCATAAATCAATTAATTTGGGAGATTGGCGGATCATGTCGATTCATCTATTCAAAAACATTATAATATCTAAAAAAACAGCTATAGTTTTTTCGAAAAATGACAAGGTGGGTCAATCTAATAAGTTTGTGTTCGGATTAATCGGATCCCAGTTAATATTTAACCTACGGAGTACTATTAACTTTTAAGCTAGACTAGCTTCAACTCTAAAATTTTTGGACGAAAACTTAACTTTCCCCTTACAAAGAAAAATTCTTTGATTATAATTTCGGATAAATCCAAACATATCTTATATAATGATAACATACTAGCTACACAACATTTAGCTACATACAAACTTTATTAAAAGGTCTCTGAGCATGATGGCCGACTTTAAGTTAGAATATTTTTATGAGTTAACTTTTCGTTGTCTTGTAAGGTATATATTTCATGATGAACTTTATTATATTTAAGCTAATCCATCATGCTCACTTCAGCCACTGCTCAAGCACAGTCCTAAGTTTATCTCGGCCAGTACTAAATCCTTTAATAAACTGATCGATAAAGAAAGCAACAAATATCTGTAATGAATTATGCTTGATTGTTTGGATGAGATTAGTCCCTATGGACGGTCCACTGAAATTGACATGTTTCCCTGTTTTATTCTTCATATCATTAATCTCCATTATTCAATTAAGTTGGACGCCAATTTTGAGCTACTAATTAACTGATTGTGATTTTTCTTTTTTGAATACTTTGCTGACTCTTAATGTTTATCCTTTCTTGACCCAAAAAAAAAAGCAAAATTGTTTATCCTTTCTTCGTTCTTATCTATCCTTTGTCCAACTTTAATTTGTTGGCTTTGTGAGGTGAACCCATTGGGTCCATTTTTCTCGTATCGTCACTTCCCCAAATTAGCCCATTCTTGTAAAAATTAAGTTCAAGTCTTCAACTTGAGAGTGCAAAATTCGATCTTGACAACTCCCAAGTTGCCACCTGTCACATTACCATTTAATCATAAACATACACGTGGCCGGCTTGAGCCCGCCCAATTAGGAAATTGATCGAATAAGCAAAACCGGATTCGACCGTCTATTCTATATTGAGTTGACCACGTATGAATGAGCGAGCTCCAAGTGGCGCCCACGTCATCATAAATCCATCAAGATTCTATTTCTTGGCATAACTGAAGAATATAAAATGTAATTGCTGGGAAAGAATGTGTCATGCATTGAGCAATCCCAAGAGTTTCTTCAAAATTTTCTCTAAAATGGGGAAACAATAGGCATATTCTTCAAAAAAATTATGATCAAATTCCAACAATTTCCCTATTATGGAGAATACTACATTTATATTCTCCAATCAAAAGCCTAGATTTATTTTAAAAGAAAAAATAAATAAAAATATATCCAATGAAAAGGTTTGGAGAAACTTGGAGATATCCCCAAATTTGGAGATTGTCACTCTAACTTTGGAGATTTTCCCCATTTTGAAGAAGCATTTAGAGAATCTGTTGGGGCAAAAAAACACCCTAAAATCTCCAAATTTGTAGTTTCTAAGAAAATGGAGCATCTGTTGGAGATGCTCTAAGAGACGAGAAGAAGAAATCATTGTGAGTCTATAATTGTAAAGATACATTATAAAAGGTGATTGAAATCCTTTGTCCGAGATCCTTGCTTGTGTTGCACATGTAATGTAGCTGTAATTCGATTTGTATGTCGTTTTGACATTATAGTTTATAAATATAGCATTTGAAATCCTACGTACACAATTGGGAATTCAAATATGCAAATTGGTTAATGTCTCTAATTAACTCATTTATGTGATTATATATTGCTCGAATATGATACTAACGTATATGGTAAGATATGGATTAGTAGTGGAAAAATTGGAAAGCAAGAAGTTGGAAAGTCGACAACCAGACAAATTGATAAGGAAACAAATAATCAAAAAAAAAAAAAGAAAAAAAAAAAGAAGCCCAGAGTTCACGATATAAATGATCGAGCAACTTAAGCGAGGTCTAAAAGGAGTGAGCAAAGCACAAGAAGCGTCGCCGATACATACATAGGTAAAATAGATAACACTTTGAAAGTGTAACATGTTGAGACTAAAGCTATCCCACATCGAGAATTGAAACCTAAACCACCCACCATATAAGTATATGGACTACTTCCCCTATTGTCAATTGGTTTTAGGAGAAACCTCATGTGCTCGTCTTTCGGACTTATTGCGCATATGCGCACGAACTAACGTGTGAACCCCACGTTATATATGGCCCACCGAGATTGGGCCAGATTTAACATAACATGAACCTCCGATATGTACGACAAACTTTTAGAAACTTCAAACACGAGCACGACCTCGACCATCACAACTTGGTCTAAACGTGAGCAGTTCCGCAAACACAACAATATGAAACGGATACGAGAGTACAAAATAGCCATGGTCGACTTTGGTACTAAAGATTTGACCAAGTTTGCAAATGGTTTATTGAGCAATCCAACCAAGTCAAATTTATTGCTTGGATGGCTGAGAAACGAAGTGAAAAGTGGGCCTAAGAGATTGGAGATTGAGATTATATTGGCCCAATTGAAAGAATAGATGACCTCTGCCTTACAAACTTGCAGGCCCAACACGATGTTCGCTTGCTATACTACACCCACGTTTGTTTGGAATAGTGACTTCGACTTATTTTTGCAAGTTTATCTTCATTTGTACTTTTTGTGCAAAATGATTGGACGATGGGTGTTTCAGTGTTTGTTATAGGGTATTGTTGCCCATTGGCTCATCAAAGTTTAGTCTTGGTTATGAAAAGATTGACTCAGGTCGTCTAGAATCCGCGTTTGTAGAGCTGACCACTTACCACTTAGGATAGAGTCTCGTTAATGTGTATCTGTGTATAGACACATAAAATAAACTAAATTTAAAAAAATATCCCTAGCTTGGAATAGGAGAACCCGTAAAAAAATATGTAAAAAAATTAAAAAACACTTTCGAGTTCACCAAAATCATGAGTATTAGTAACTTTCTAATCTTACTTTTTAGGAAAATTTATGGGTTGTTCTAAGCAATGTCGGAGTGTCGGACCTAGGATTTTATCCCAGAAGAGACTAAATAGCTTAATCTAAATATAATGGTTAGTAATTTGATAAATCTACTAATCATTAGAACTTGGAATAAACCCAAAGTATTTTAATCTACTAATCATTAAAACTTGAAATAAACCCGAAGTACCTTAATCTACTAATCAATGAAACTTTGAATAAACCCAAAGTGAATTCATTTCAATTATAGTGTATGACTATGTTTGTTTATATGTGTGTTTTTAACACTCTATCCGTTTCAAAATAGGTGTCTATATAATCACCTTTTCTTGTTTCATCATATTTGTCAATTTCATATTTTTTTCCATCAATATTTATTCATACCCCTAATAACTAACTACATCATAATCATATACAATTTTCCATGTTTCTTTACACTAATAATTAACTCTATAACAATATAGGTAATATGAGAAAAACAAGTTTTTACTTAATTTGTGTACAAATCCTATTCGAATAATTACTTTAATACGCAAGGAATAATATATTTCTATATTATCGATTTTATAAAAAAAAAACTATAAAATCTCATGTCGGTACGCCCTGAAGCCCCTGATTCTATAACGATTGTGGCTCCGTTCGGGTAATTAGCTGAAAGCTGGGACTGAAAGCTGAAAGCTGGAGATGAAAGCTGAATCCGAAAACTGAATTTATGAAATGAGTGTTCGGTAAATAACTAGCTGAAACTCAAAAACTCTAATTTCAAAAGACAAAAATACCCTCAATCTATTAAGAAGTGCAAAGTGTATACAACTGATGTGTTCACTAGCAGATTTTTCACGAATCAGTTTTCACATCTCCTCTTTGTAAGGATTGTGTCAATTGCTCAAAGTGAGCTAGTCAATTGGGTTGGTTTCCTTCTAGGTTTCATATGTTGTAACCAAAGTACCAAACAAGAACATCATTTGTATATGCATCTACATTTAGATTCTCACAATCATGCCTAGAAAACCTTCAACTGAAGTACCATCTTGGCCATATTGTTGAGGACAGATTGTAAGATTTGGTCAAACGTTGAAACCATTCAATAATACTAACATCTCAGCATCTACATTTCACCGAAAAAACATCTCAGCATCTACATACTACATTCATGAGGGCCTTGTCTTCATCTTGGAACAATTGCTAAAAAATCTTTAGCCTTCGAAAACAAGTACAAAAAACTCAACCTGTACACTAGCCACATCAAAATAGCACAGGAAAACACAGCTGAAATTTGCATATAACAGCAAAACTTGTGAAAGGCCAGAACTCAACCGAGGTTTCCTTGACGAAATCGATCGACAAGCAACCATCAAAGAGACCAAAGGGCATGAGCAATTCCTTGACGAAATGGTCTCTACGATGATGTTCAAACCGAAATCTGAAATTCAAATGCAATTTAGGGTTCGAAGCAAAACAAGGGGGAGATTCAAGGCAATTTCAGAGAAGTAGAAATTGCACCTTTGCATCTAGGGTTTGAAGGAAATGGAAGCACCACCATAATCGTCTCGCATGAGTGTTGAATGAGAAAAGGGTATCGGTGGAAAATATTTGCAAGCTAGCGGGAGGAAACGGCAAAAACGCCCCATCTTCATCTCTACCCTGGGGGGTACGAGGGTACGAAAATCAGCGGAATTCCGCTCCCGAGGACGCTCACGCTGGTTGCCCCGCTCCGTTGTCGAACACCCTCCGAGGTAGCGTCTCGCCTTCCATTCCGCTTCCGCTCCCAGGAAACGCGGGTTCCGAACGGAGCCTGTGTTGATTCGCTACTTTTACATGAGTCTATTATTGACCTATTTAATATTGTTGTTGATTCATGACTTTCTCTTGCTTATATTTTAGGGGGCGGGTTGTACATAGTTTGATTACCACATTATATTTTCTATTTTATTTCAAATGTTGGAAAATGTTATCCCTCTTTCGACCCAATGAATTTATTCAACCAAAACCTTAAATTCAAAAACATGGGGCAAAATATTATCTCCATTTTTTTTTGGTAGAAGAAAGTATTATCTCCAATTACTTTAGATAATTATAGGATTGTGATAATGAGTTAATTTTGGATAATAGCTAGACTTTGGATAAGGGGAATACAAGGACACATTGTGAAAGAGTTGTTTGTGATGCATATCAATTCCTGTTGCATCTTCCTCTAAGCAATTAGGGGGTTCAAACGTAACAATTTCAATTGAGGTTTTTAGATTTTAATAGCAACTTGTAGAAAAATGATGACGACCTCCATTATTCGCTTTCTTTGGTCCCCATTTTAATCAAAATGGGACCAAAAGCACCAATAAATATCGGCCAATTCATTTTGTTTGAAAGTGTCCAAACCTTTGTCACTGTTACGAAAAAGTGTTCTTGTAAAGGTGACTGAATCCTAATACCCATTAATTGTGAGTGGAACTGGCTTGTTATAACCAGATGTAAAAAAAAACGGATGGCGGGAAAAACCAACGGCAATAATCAGGAGCGGGGCTGAGCATGGTTGGACCGAAACCGAAAAAATTGACCGAACCAAATCGAAACCGACGGAGTTCGGTTCAAGAAATTTCAGGATTTTGGTTTCAGTTATTTTTCGGTTCGGTTCAACTTTATCAAAGAAAAACCTTATATTTATCGAAAACCAAACCGAAACGAAAATTTTTGGTTCGGTTTTCAATTCACCAAATCCCCGAATTTCAATTGCGGTTTGGTTCGATTTTGAACCGAGGCTTAGCCCTACCGGAGCAATAAATATCAAGAGCGTCAAAACAATCGATAACGGTATAAACCGTCACATCAACATGAAACTTCT
Organism: Polygonum aviculare; assembly: GCA_934048045.1. Lineage (NCBI taxonomy): Eukaryota > Viridiplantae > Streptophyta > Magnoliopsida > Caryophyllales > Polygonaceae > Polygonum > Polygonum aviculare. Next base: position 25,979,726 of record OW204032.1, read on the forward strand.
AGTTCATTCAGGCTTCAATTGTAAAATTAAACTTTGATTTGTTGTTTTGGATGTTGCCATTTCGCCCACTCTTTTCATTCCATCTGGTTTCTCTGGCACTACCCATCTCTTCTTTCTATATTAAGACCCCTAAACCCCCTTCACCTTCTTCATTCATCATCACAAACACATAAAAAAAAAACACTCAAAATTTTCTGGGTTTTAGCTTGATCAAAATGGGGGAGAAAAAGATAGTGGTGGCAGTGGATGAGAGTGAAGAGAGCATGTATGCACTTTCATGGTGTCTTTCGAACCTTCTAAAACCCTCCTCAACTTCACCTCAATCTTTGGATTCCTCGGATTCGGAATCGGAATCGGAATCCACGACCCTGGTCCTCCTCTATGTCAAGCCTCCTCCCACTGTTTACTCTGCTCTTGACCTCACTGGTAAATTCCTAATCTTGATCTGTTTTTTTTTTTTTCTTCCCCAGTTTTTGAAGTGTTTGTTGAGTGCGATGAATGTCATGTGGTGACACAGGGTTCTTGTTTGGGAGTGATGTGGTGGCAACCATGGAGGAATACTCAAAGAAGCTTGTTGATTCAGTCATGTCTCAAGCTGATGCCATCTGCTCAAAATACAATTATAATCATGTAAGTTTTTTTTTTTGTTTTCAAAAACGAATTTGAAGGGGACACAATTTGTCTAGGAGATTCGATGAATCAATAATATATATCCGATAAATTTAGTTATGCAATACTATTAAATCGTAAAAAAAGTTAATTATTTATATAAACAATTATATTATGTATGACCTCTAATTTATGTAAAAAAAACTAGTTTATTGAAAACGATTATAGAGAAATACATTAAATATGGATTAAAAAACAAAATGATCCTATGGGAAATTGAACTTGGTGAGATGAAAACAAAACTGAACAAAAAACCATCTAAACTAATTGATTTTCATGTCATAGTAATACAAATTAATATAAAATATATTTATATTTGACCTAAAATTCAATATATATACCGATAATAAACCCGGCAGAAAGGGGTACAGGCCCACTCATGACCCCCTAGGATAGTCTGGAATTGGAATGAAATTATTTGTTGATCAGCTATAAAATTGTGTTGAATTGCAGGTGAAGGTTGAAAAGAAAGTAGGAAGTGGAGATGCCAAGGATGTGATATGTAGATGTGTGGAAAAAGTGGGTGCTGATATTTTGGTCATGGGAAGCCATAACTATGGCTTTTTCAAGAGGTAACAAATTAAGCCTCTATACTATTAACTTAATAACTTATAATTGTAACAAATTTGATTTGCAAAAAGATCTTATCTTTGGGCGGTGGATTTGTTAGAGGACTGATTTGTTTTGGAAAATTGGATAGGGCGTTTTTAGGGAGCATTAGCGGCTATTGCACAAAGCATGTGAAGTGTCCTGTCCTGGTTGTCAAGCACAAGACTGATTTCAACGTCGTCCATTGATCGATCGTTCCATAAGCCGCCATCGGTAGGAACCTAAGCTAAGCGCGCGTTTTTTCGTTTTGAACATGTATGGATTCGGATGGATTGAGATCGCGTCGAGCGATTTCGGGTGATATATCATATGTGAAAAGTGGGCATGAGGATCAAGTGACCGGTTTAGTGTACATGTACATATATCAAGTAAATTAACGAACGGTGGTCTATACATAAGTTTTTTCTGATGTCTTAACTAGTGTAAGAAAGTTGTTCAAGTATCGAAAGTTGTTAATCAGTCCATCCGCTCATAGAATGCAACATGTGCTTCTTTAAGGCCCAATCCACAGCCTGAGGCTTATCCTCCACAGTCTTCACATAAACCCAGCCCGCCTCAGCTCCCTCTCAAGGTGAGATTTGTGTTAACCCGGCCCGGCCCATTTAATATGGTATGTTATTGTTTGGGTCACAGCCCAATTGCAATGTTGGGTTAACGATTTTCAGTTTGTCAAATTGGAAGGACCTCCATGAATCAACATCGAATTTCTATAAGGAAAAAAACCAGATATTATTTTGCGCCCATTGATTTCATACTATTACAAGGGGAAAAAACATATATAATTTAGGTAAATTATCACACTATTACTACAAGGGGAAAAAACAGATACTATTTTTCGCCATAAAAACTCGTATCAGGATAACAAGAAAAGAAAGATACGGTATCAATATCTTGAAGAAAAAAGATTAGTGAAAAGGGAGATGTATATGGCATAAGGTTATTTCTTTACAACCTTGACGATTTTCTTCTCATAGCACGGTGGCTATTACTTACTAATTTGTGTATTTATATGCGAGTTTCTCAAGGTACCAACACACACAACTATAAACACAAACACAGGCACTTACATAAGAAAAAACAATGCCTTCCGTATTGGTGGTGGAAGACCACAGTGCTGTGGCACGTGTGCATGGGAACATCTTCCGAAGATACGGCTTCGCCACTAAGGTTGCTACAAGTGGTCGTGAGGCCATTGATCTGGTCAGTTCAGGCAACGAGTTTGATGTCATACTAATCAACAAGAATATGCCTGTGATGAATGGAATCGAGGTATGTACATACACTATTATTGTTTAGTTAAATCATGCATTAGCATCATAATGTCATTTTCGTAGAAATCTAAACATGCACCTATCGCAATGTTAGATCTCGTCCCTAGTTTAATCCTTGAATTATACTAAGGGTTTGTTTAGTACTATCGTCAATATGCTAGTTGAAATGTGTTTAGATAGTCCCTTGTAGACACTATATAGATGTTAGACAATCTCCGTCTCTTCTAGGCCCTGCTTAGCCCTACAGATTGTCTAGGTGTTGGGCGACCCTTTTTTGCCCATTTGAATATTATCAACATTAACACATATAAGCACACTATTGGACACATATAACAGTGTGTTTGGATGATGGGTTTCAATGAGATTTTAATGAGAGGGGAATAGTGAGAATCATTTTCTAGTGTTTGTTTAGTTTTATTGCGACTATATTGATTGTGTTTCATTGTATTATCATTTACAAGGCTACAAGGGTGCTGAGGTCAATGAATGTGAAGAGCTTGATAGTGGGAGTGACGGCTGACGGGGAAGCCGAAAAGGAGGTTTATAGGGCATCTGGACTTGATGAATGCTTCAACATACCTCTCAAACTTAAAGACGTCTCTAGTGTTATTCAGCTTCTCAACGATTCCTCCTGGACCGATTGAGAAGATGATTGATCAATGGTTGTTGCAAGGCATTAGTGTACCGTTGTGACCTTGGCTTTACTTGTTATGTTGCCTAATGCTTGTGTGATAATAAAAGTAATACAAATAAAACTTATATTATTTGAGAAACGAATGCCTCGATTCATTGCGTGACTAATGTGATTTCAACTCAAATCAACACTACCGTTTATGTTAATTTGTACTAAAAACAATATTACCAACTGTCAAAATGACGGACCTTTGACTCATTAAGTACTGCAAGATCTATTCACACAATTCATATAAGTATTCGAAGGCATACCAAGAATGTAAATCACCCACCACAAAATTCTTCACTCAAATTATAATTATCAAAAGAAACCAGTGACAATGTGAGAGCATACAACTATTAAGATATACGGAGTATTAATTTAAGAAGACTTTATCAGAAAAACTAAGAGTTTAATGTGTTTAGTTTTTTCCCTCCATTATTATAGTATGTCACGATTTATATACACGAGATTTTTTTTCCAAGCTAAATGATGTCTATGTAGCAACTAGTGGTGGCAAAACATAACCTTATGCAGAATCACCAGCGTCTGGGGGTTCAACTTGAGGTCTCACCGGTAACTGCGATCAACTTGTTGCCTCGTCGCTAACCAGGATCGAACCTGCTGCCTCACCGGCAACGGAGATCGAGTATGTTGCCTCACCAATAGCCGGGATCAAACCCGCTTTCTCGCCGTAATTGGAATTAAACCTGTCCCACCAACCATATATATTGACAAGAGAAATGCCGATCTCTACGCTAATTAGTACCATGATCATCCATTCCAGAGAATCTGACCTCCTGCTCTGAAGAATTTCTTGCACAAACAGAATATTATATTGGCAGGATAGAATAGGCAATGTTGATTATAATCAGGAGGTACTTCATGAGACACTCCCTTAAAGGTCATACCCACAAGGTCAAATCTAATTAAGCCCAGCTCCTCAATCTATTCCGACATGTATTTAAGCAAAACAAATTATGCAAATTGTTTGAATGTTTTTCAATTTGAGGAAGGACTATGAATCCATATTCAGTTCACAATGGCCTAAAAAAATTATATGGGCCTTTACTACCAAATTCAGCTCCTAAGTCTGGATTCAAAAGACCTTAATTATTACTCCATTACAATATAATAACATGAATTTCTTTTTCTCAGGGGGAAAAAAATCTGGGGTATTACATGAAGGTCCACTACATTATTCTCTAATTAACCACATACCAAATTTCATGTAATTTCATCAAACTCCATGTGCAACATCGATTTTTTTACATTGGCATAAGTTTGGAGCAATCACAATGTCTAGATGATCTGTTTTTTGGGAATAGAAACCACAGCCAGCAAACATAAGAGCATCTACAGTGGAGACTATCTACATTTTTTAACCTTTAAAAATAAATAAAATGTCAGGAAAAATCAGATTTATATGAGGGAGAAATTTCTTATTTGTGAGAGAACTCTGCCATTTTTTCCCCAGCAAATAGGAAAGAGAGAGAAGAGAAAAAGGTAGTTTAATAAATGTTGGGTTTTATTCTCCATAGTGGATGCTCTAAAGGCACAATCTATTGAGTAGACTTGAATACTGACATGAATCCAGTAAAATCAGAAGGTACTCAGTGCATCCACACTAGATAAATTGTAGAGATTTCTCAACCAAATAAGAGAAAAGAAAAAAAAGAATTCTGACAAAATCAGAGAATAGCACAAAAGAAATGCAAGAAATAAAGTGGAAAAAAAGAGAAATATTTTTCTGAATTTTACTGACAAATCCCATTTTATCTTTTTTGAAATTGATAAGAAATCTTTCATCATATTCTCCATTGTGGATGCTTAGGGCATCACCAAGAGTTTTCCTATAATTTTCTTTAAAATGAAGAATCAAAAGACATATTCTCTAAAACTATTTTAGTTTAACTCCAATAGTTTCCCTATCTTAAATATTTTTATATTTATTATATACAAAGTTATCCTAAAAAAAATTATAAAAGATAAATCAACCAATCAAAAGTTGACATGATAGAACTTAATGCCTTCCCTAAATTATTTTGGAGAATTCTCCAAATATAAGGAAAGGAATTCATTTTTTTTGAGAAATCTCTATAATGGAGATTGTGGTGGGGAAATTGTTGGAGTGAAAGCTTGTATCGTATTCTCCATATTCACACTTTTCAAGAATATAAATATGGGGAAGCTCTTGGAGATGCTCTTATAATGCAAGATTGAAGTTTTGGTAAAAGTTACAATAAGATCCAGATTATGAGTTTCAGAAAAGGTACGGTTGAGCATCGGCTCAAAACTGAACCGAACCGAAAAAAAACCGAAACCAAATTTTGGGATTTTGGTGAACCGAAATAATTCGGCTCGGTTCGTTTTTTTGGAGTTTTCAATAAATATAAGGTTTTTCTTTGTAAAAATCAAACCGAACCAAAAAAACCGAAACCGAACCAAAATCGAACCTAACTGAAACCGAAATTCTAAAATTTCATAAACCGAAAACCGAACCGAACTTTGTCGGTTTTGATTCGGTCAGTTCGGTCAATTTTTTCGATTTCGGCTGAAAGACGCTCAACCCTAGGAAAAGGGAGAGATGGAAATGAGGACAAAAATGTCAAATTCAACTTTCCTTGCAAAGGAAAATAACACATTAATTGTAAACTGTTTTTGTGGATGAGCCATGGCCCATGGCATTTAGGGATAACAAATTGTGTACTATCATCATTCATCTTCCAAATTGCAAATTGGCATGCCCGATATATGGCTTCATTTCAACACTTTTGCTCATATAACCAGCCTGGATTTCATTATTGCACTGCTCATAATTACTCATATCGAGTTACTAATAATCTGTTCCCAATAATTACCTTAACCACTACAATAATTGTCACCACCACCGATATATCACAATTGGAGCGTCTGGTTGAGGGTATATGCGCGATAAAAACCATTACATAAGTCCAAGTCTAATGAGATTTCGTTCTAAAACTTGACAATACTAAAAGCTTATACACTCTAAACTTTTTTCAGAATTTCCGAGGTAGTATACAATCTTTCAAATTAGACCCATACAAGATCGGATCACATACCCGTTTTTCATTCAAACTTATATACAATCAAACAAGTCCCTATACAAACTTTGAATGAAACCGCCATATGATAATGGTAGGATTTCTAAGTTTATTATATGTGTGTTACGTATGTGAGTTTGTTGATGTGAATAATAGCCTTAACAAGTTGGTCGGCCATCATCAAATTATCATGGTTGCTAGCTCCTTTGATTTGTTATTGGCCTTTACTTGTATACTCGGTGAAGTAAAGAGGAAAAAAAGGAAACCATTCGAGAATGAGTCGTGCCTATGATGATGACGACGGTGTTGAACTAATCCATCTATCTTAAAGACTTTATTGTGTTGCCTGCCTTGCTTTTTGTAGTATTTCTTGAAATGATGGTAAACAACTAACCAATAACAACTCATAATGCGTGTTGATGTTGATGTTGTGTCATGTCATGGGTGCATATCGTTCATTTTTTTCATATGAAATGGGCGTTTTGCACCTTGCACACCATGTCCAAATTGATCAACTTGCATGGTTTTTCAACGGAAGGATCTATTGTATTGTCAAAACCTCAGTTAATTTTCAAATTTTAAGAGTTAGAAAATACTACATAGGTAAATAGATTATTTTGCTTGCTTTGTTAACATGACATAGATAATTTCTTGTTAAATTTTTTCAATCATGAGAGCTAAAGCCTAAAGCCCAAGTGGGTGGCTGGTTTGCCAAGATTAGGAACATGATTTGTTTTGCTTCAAAGTAAAGTCACTTACAAGTTACAAGCAAATAAGGATTTGTTTTGATAACTTTAATCAAAGTTCAGATTCGTGGGCATCTAATTGTGTTTTATCATTTATGCTTGTTGTATGAGTCAGCCTCCAAAATCATTTTCAATGCGCCCACCCCACCCATATGTATATGGATAAGATCTTTTCCCTTCCATTCATGCTCTTTGTTCTCTTTAATGAGAAAAAAGAGAGCATAATCTCATACAGTATGTATTATTTTCTTAAAACTTGTATCCATCCATATACATGGCCAAAGGCACTTTGATTAATTAGTTACTACGGAGTATGAATATATTCTATAGTACAAGTGGGCCTAGCTAGCTCGATCCAAATCTTACCCGCCCCCTAAACACATCTCTAGCTAATTTGTGTTCCTCTTTACTGATTGGTTGAAATTTTATATTTGATCTTTAGAAAATACAAAAAAAAAAGTATTAATTTTATAATTTAAACCAAATCAATGAACGAGCACATGAACAAATCTATAAAATTTCACAAAGAAATGAAAAAAAAAGACAAAAAGGATGAAATTATTATAGTGTCAGTTTGATGAAAAAAAAAACTAGCATCCAGATGGCTTCGCTATTACTGCAACAATAATACACAATCATATAGTTATGGTTATGCTTCGTCTGGTCGCAATCTTGCTTGCAAATTGCAATTTTTTCCTCATAGCTTGTAGAGATGTAGGTTCATACAAGCTTCATAATTACACTTACCAACTTCATATATTGCCACCTAACTAATGTACCTTTTTTATGTTGCGCTTAAGTAGCTCAACTCCATTATCAATCGGTCAAATGTTCGATTAACCCACGTACCTTCAGTTCGATATGCAGAATTGTTAACTTATGGCAGGAAAAAAAACTCTGGATTTATTAACTTGTTGAATATACTTCCAATGGTCTAAAATGTGGAAAATTTATCCTACATTTTCAACTTTGACGATTCTTTTTTTGGGTAAATCAAAGTTTTCTTATAGTGTTCCTCCTAATCTTGAAGAATACACACATGTAAATCTTATTATAAATATATCAAAAACATAGGAAAGAAAACTAGAAATTTGCTAGCAAATCAACCACTCTACTCTAGCATCTACAACAAAAAAATTCAACACATTATTATTAGAATAATAAGTAGCCAATTACAACAACTACCACCAAAAACAAAATCACAAAAATTCCGTTTTATTGTCAGCTGTGATTATGCTCTTCCCATGCCGTTCTTCAACATCAAATATCAAATGTTAAATCTCTAAACTGCCCTGACATCTTAACTAATTACACTATTAAGCTAGCAGTGTCCTTTTTTTTTGGTCCACTTAATAGTGGCCTTGCATGCAAGTATAAAGAGCAGTTGTAACACTATCTTAGAACCACAAGCCCAGCTCACTGACACTTCAAACCCCAAACTTTTTTCCCATTTGAATTCCCACCAAAAGCCCAAGATGCCCCGCCAACCAATCGCCGCCGCCGCCCTACTCCTGGTGGCCGCCGCCCTCATTTTCCTAGGCGGCGCCAATGCACGGGCTCCATTCGCCTGCGACCCGAACCACCCGGGGACGGCAGGGCTCACGTTCTGCCGGACGGAGTTGCCGGCGGCGGAAAGGGTGGCGGACTTGATAAGGCGGCTGACGGTGCCGGAGAAGGTGAAGCTGTTGGTGAGTGGGGCGGCCGCGGTGCCGAGGCTCGGGATTCAGCCCTACGAGTGGTGGTCGGAGGCGCTCCACGGCGTCTCCAACGTGGGCCCCGGCACCAAGTTCGGCGGGAAGTTCCCCGGCGCCACCATGTTCCCCCAAGTCATCTCTACCGCCGCGTCCTTTAACGCTTCCTTATGGGAAGAGATCGGGCGGGTTAGATCATTTTTCCTTCTTTTGTTTTTATTTAAGAGAGTCGAACCAAAAACCTTTTATCATGTTTAAAGTTCTAACCGTTGGACTAAAGGTTTTAATGTTTAATTTATCTCTAAAGTTTAAACAAGCAACTTCAACTAATCGACGAGTTTAATCTTGATATGGACAAGTTAAGGAGGATTTATATCCCCACATAATTTACTTTAGTTTGTAACGTATATAGTTTAATGTGAGAGATATATGTTTTGTTAAACATAGTAGGTATAGAATGAGTGTGGCATGTTTTCACGTGAGAGCTATTTACAAAGTGTAGACCTCATGGTGAATGCATTTTTGCCATTTAATTAACAAGAGGGTATGGGTATAACAAACATGAACATGTTCGATCACTCCATAAATTGAACTTTAGCCCTACCAAATCTTGTTGTGTGGATTTTATGCATTTGAATGTACCGTGTATGGTTATCTAGTAGAACGACACAAATTGCAAGTTGCAAATTAAAGGGCGAACGGATAAGGGATAAATACTTTAGATTGTATGCATTAATATAATGTCTTGTGAATATAGCTTTTGTGGCCAATAGCCCATATATTCCCATGTCTTATCCAATCACCATAAATTTCGTATTTGACACTCAACTACAATAATATTTAATATTATTCATTATTTTACAACAGAAAGTTGATAGAATTTAATGTTGATAGAATTTAGCTCAATCAATATATAAGAGTTAATGTTGATGTATACGTGTGATAAGCTGAACACATAAGTCTAACGAGGAAGTGACCGAAATATAGTTGTCATATCTTATAAATATTTGTTTGTAAAATATTTTTGTGGGCGAAACAGATAGTGTCAGATGAGGCGAGGGCGATGTACAATGGAGGAACGGCAGGGCTAACATATTGGAGCCCCAACGTCAACATTTTTCGGGACCCACGATGGGGCCGGGGCCAGGAGACTCCTGGTGAGGATCCTGTGGTTGCCGCCCAGTATGCAGTGAGCTATGTCCGAGGCCTTCAGGGAGGCCGCGGTGCAGGGGATTCCCTCAAGGTCGCCGCTTGTTGTAAGCACTACACCGCGTATGACCTCGACAACTGGAGTGGCGTCGATCGCTTTCACTTCAATGCACAGGTTGGTTACTTATAAGGAAATAGTCCAACAAACTTACACATTAGCTAGGCTTCCTTAGACTTTTAAGTACAAACATAAAGTTTATGTTTGCATGGAAATAATCAGGTGACCAAACAAGACATAGAGGACACATTTGACGTGCCCTTTAGGGCTTGTGTGAAGGAAGGCAATGTAGCTAGTGTAATGTGCTCCTACAACCAAGTCAACGGTGTCCCGACTTGCGCTGACCCTAAGCTCCTTCGTGGCACGGTTCGAGGAGATTGGCGTCTCAACGGGTAAGCTTTGGATTGATGTTAAACGTTCCTCCTATGTTTTTTTAAATTTGGTTTTAACAAATGGTCTAGACGAAAGTATTAATGTCTCACCCGATTCTTCAGCTACATTGTCTCCGATTGCGATTCGGTCGATGTGTTCTATAACAACCAACATTATACATCTACTCCTGAAGAAGCCGCAGCAGACGCTATAAAAGCAGGTTAATTACCATATTGAGTAAAATATGATCACATTTCCTAAAATGGCAACCAAACATGCCCTAAATAGTTTGTGACCTTTTTAATTGGGCCTATACAGGTTTGGATTTGGATTGTGGGGCATTTCTTGGGATCCATACCGAGGATGCAATAAAGAAGGGCTTGCTAACAGAGGAAGACGTCAATAATGCTCTGAGAAACACACTGACTGTCCAAATGAGACTAGGCATGTTTGATGGCAGGCCATCGGCCCATCCTTATGGACACCTAGGCCCACATATTGTATGTAGCCCGGCCCATCAAGAGTTGGCCCTTGAAGCAGCTAGGCAGTCCATAGTTCTGCTTACGAATCACGGGCCCACTTTACCCTTGTCCCGCATCCGGCACCGGACCGTCGCCGTCATCGGGCCCAACTCGGACGCCACCGTTACCATGATCGGAAACTACGCCGGTTAGTCCACTTTTCATATATGTATCACAAAATTTTTGTCCGACACAAAAGAAATGGCTCACATTCGTGATTCTTCTGTCCGAGCGCACGTCCCTCTTCTATGTTCCTCAATTTTGATTGGTTCAATTAAGCAAAAAGTAGACATAAAATTCTAAATTTTAAGAAACGTAAAGTACAAGGACCAATAAAAATACATAGGATGCGAGGAGGGAATGTGTAGATGGGACATAAGATTTGATTTGTCACACTATAATGTGAGTAAATTCTAAAGAAATGGTTTCCTTTGTTCCCTAACTAGGAATTGCATGTGGGTACACATCTCCACTACAAGGTATATCAAACTACGCCAAAACATTCCATCAGCAAGGGTGCCCCGATGTGGGGTGCAACACGGCACAAATGTTCGGCCCGGCTGTCGACGTGGCTCGTCAAGCGGATGCAACGGTGCTCGTAATGGGGCTGGACCAGTCCATAGAGGCCGAGTTCCGAGACAGGGCGGGACTTCTCTTGCCCGGTCAGCAACAAGAGCTAATCACCCAAGTGGCCTCGGCCTCTAAAGGGCCCGTTGTGCTAGTCCTGATGAGTGGTGGGCCCATTGATATCACGTTTGCAAAGAATAATCCCAAGATTGGCGCCATTTTGTGGGCCGGGTACCCGGGCCAAGCCGGTGGAATGGCCATAGCCGATGTCCTGTTTGCCACCACCAATCCAGGTTCGTCTTACACTCAAGTCGACCTAGGGCTTATTTCACTTCTGGGATGGTTAAAGTTGTTTTTATGTATCGAGAAATGAAAAAAGTAGAGAGAAACACACGGATTTCGAGAGAGATTAAAATAGTATTTTTGGTAGAAAGATCTTTCGATGAACAAGGCCCTAATAGTTACGAACGTCAGTATCTATTATCAGTTATCCTAGTGAGGTTTGACACTTCATAGTAAACATTATAATCTAGTGTAGCCTTATTGTTTATCTTAAGGTAATGTTACAAAAAACTTAATTCGTATCACATCGGGTTTGATATAGTTGAGTATCTAGTATCATTTGATGGGTCTAACTCATGAACTATACATGTTCTATTTTGCTTATAGGAGGGAAGCTCCCAATGACATGGTACCCACAAGAGTACCTAAACAACCTCCCAATGACGGCCATGGCCATGCGCCCGTCGAAAGGGTACCCGGGTCGGACCTACCGGTTCTACAAGGGGCCCGTTGTCTACCCGTTCGGCCACGGGCTCAGCTACACCGTATTCGAGCACTCGATTACCGAGGCCCCGTTAGACCTAGCAGTGCCCATGGGCGGGCGACGACACGAGCAAATGAACACGACCGAGTCCATCGCGTCAGAGCATGGCAAGGCCGTTAGGGTTTCCCACACGAGGTGCGGGCAGCTTTCGGTCGGGTTCAACGTGGACGTGAGGAACAAGGGGAGGCGCGATGGGGCCCACACGCTTATGGTGTTCTCGACCCCACCTGAGTCGGCCACCGGTGCCTGGGGCCCGCACCGCAAGCTGGTGGCCTTCGAGAAGGTGGTGGTCCCCACGGGAGGGTCGAGTCGGGTTAGGGTGGGCATACACGTGTGCAAGCACTTGAGCGTGGTTGATAGGAATGGGATTCGGAGGATTCCCTTGGGGGTGCATCGGATTCACGTTGGTGGTATCAAGCACTCTATTTCCCTACATGCATAAGATTAGGGCTCATTTGAGAATTCATTTTTAAGAATTAAAAGCCATATTTGAAAACAGGCTTAATTTTTTCTGAAATGGAAACACTATATAGTATATACATTTAGTAATGCCTAAGAAAAAGAAAGGAAACGGCTAGCTAACCACTGGCCATGAAGTTAAGACTATGTTCATGCATATGATTGGTATGTCTTTACAAGCTCAATTGTAATTTATATGTATTCTTGAGATTGATATAATCAAATTCAATTTCCTTATTGTATGCATATATTTGTATATAAAAGTAACATCATTAATAAACATTTCCACTATTTACTAGTGAGTAAGACATTTTATAATCATGTTACTCATGTACCCTTTGAGCACTAAAACTCAAACGAACAAACTCGTGTTTTGAACTTTATATAATTAGTCTGCTTTAATTATTTGGGCATATGGTATGTCATTTTAATTAGGTTCAAGTTTAATAAAGTTGAGTTATGACGATACATTGATATTGATGTTTGTGTCTCTTATGCCCTAAATATATAAAAGAAAAAAGATTGTGCAACTATAAAGATAGTTATTGTACAACCACATTGCATTTCCAGGCATGTTTTTTTTTTTTTTTTTTTTTTTTTTTGGTCAAGAGAGGCAACGCTCTCGGGCTTTTATTAAAAAGGGCCTAGGCGCCGATGAGGCGAGGGGTGGTCTTTCCCCAATTGTCATCACGAAGCAAACTAATAATACAACTAGGGGGGTTTTCTAACAAGTGGACCCCCAACATTTCCAGGCATGTAGATTGTAGTAATTAACAAATGGAAAGGTGCAAAAGCAAGAAAAAGTTAACACACTTTACAAGTAAAAAGGAGCCAATGTATTAGAGAGATGAAGGTAGCATGTGCAAAGTGCAACTACAAAGGAAAAATACAATCATTTTTCATTATACACAACAAAAGTATGGCAGGCATACGAAGCCAACCAACGAATATGTCTAAATTCTTCGTGGATTAACATGGTGTATTTCCCCTAATTTTGTACGGATATGACCAAATATTTGTAAATTAAGAGGGTGTTCAAAAAAAGTCGACCGTTAAAAATAATTATGTTTTAAATAAATAATTATTTTGCATCATGGTGAGATTTGGACATGCACTATATGTCATAACTAGATTATAATTTATCAGCACAATAAATATAAATTTAATAGTAGTATATTATATTGGAATAAGTAGAATACTACAATATATGTATGCTTAAGTTTGTTAACTGATGTAGAAGACTTTTCTTCAACGCCAATGTGTTTAAGTTTAAGATATATTTTTATTTCTTCAATTAAGTTTTAGGTAAAAAGAATAAACATTTCAGAACGTTCAATTACTAGACATAAAATGCCTAGTGTTTTCCATGTATTGTACAACAAAAATTACTAGACATAGGAGTAAAATGGAAGTGAAGGATTAGTGAAGAAAACGTAATAAAGGAACATTGAGCATCTTTCTCTTTACTTGGGCATCTTTATTTTCCTTCTTATCTTTGCTTCTTTTGGGTTGGCATTTTGAGAAATGAATGTAATGAAGGCTAGCACAAGGAAGGAATAAAACATGTGCATTGTGGGGAAAAGAGGATTTTTTTTTTTTGTTTGCCCCTTTCTCCCCATTGGTTGTAAAATGAATATGAGTTTTTACACCGGTGAGAACACTATTTAATCTTAGTGAGAATATTTTGAGAAAAAAGGCTGACAAATAAAATTGAATATATATAGAATGGTGGGCTCGATAAGAATCCAAAAAAGCCTTTCAGCTCTGAACTAGAAAGCCCACTTTACTATGAACGGGAAACATCTGAACATGTCTAAACTCAAAAACATAATACTTCCTCTGTCCCAATATGTTTGTCCAAAAGGACAGAGGGCACAACATTTAAGGAGCTTCATCTAGTGGGTTTAAAGTACAAAAAACTCACTGTACAAACTGACACACAACAGAGAGTAAAAGCTAAATTGACAAAACAAATCTTTACAATTCAAAAGAGTGATCCGTGTGAATTCTGCTCAGCCAATCAGAGAGCAGCTCATACATAATCAACCAATAAAAACAAAGCACACGAATGGAATTCAAATCTTGCACTGTAGAGTCTTCTTCTTCTTCTTTAACCTTTCTGCACATTCCTTCCTTCAATTTCTGAGCAGCAGAGCACATTTACTAAAAAAAACAGAGCCTTTAGTGAAAAAAGAGAGGGCATCTTTTTTTTCTGCGTCATTGTCTGGCCTTGATGGCTTCAGTGTTTGACTTAAATGAGTTTCCTCAAGAAGAAGAAAGTTGTGACACTAACCAGCCAGTTTTTCTACTTGATCTTAACGAGCCAATCAGAGGCATGGAAGAAGAACCTTCCATTAATGGAGACAGCCAGCAAGCAGGTCAGCATCAAGCAACACCAGAAAGTCAACCAGTAGCAAGTTCACATCCTCAGCGCTACAAGACTAGACTCAGCTCTGATAGAAAGATGCACATACTCATGAAGCTTCTACAAGTGGCAAGTGGGGGACATCTACCAAAGAGTGCATTCAAGGATCTTGCCAAGTGCATCACAAGTGCCCAATGTCAGCACCAAATATCACAACTGTGGTAGGAAAAGAATACAAGTGGAAGCAGCAAAGATCACTGAAATCAACATGGGAGACAGATCATGCATCAGAGATTTAGCCGTCCATCTAGCAGTGTCAAAAAGCACAACTCATAGAATGGTCAAGAGGAAAATGATAAGGCCACATACCAACCCACTCCACCCTGGCCTCAAAGATGCAAACATGAGAACCAGGTTAGAGTGGATCCTAAGTCTCTTGCAAGGTGCTACTGCAGAAACTAAAAAGCAATATTACATCATGTATGATTTCGTTCATATTGATGAAAAATGGTTTCATCTAAGCAAGAAGACTCAAAGAGTGTATCTAGCTCAAAATGAAAGGGACAAGTACAGAGCTGCCAGCTCAAGCAAGTTTATACCAAAAGTAATGTTCACAGCAGCAGTTTCCAGACCAAGATTCAATGCAGAGGGGCAATGCACATTTGATGGAAAGATTGGGATCTTTCCATTCACTTATCAAGAGGCAGCAAAAAGAAAATCAAAAAACAGGGAGAAGGGGACAATTGTAACAAAGCTGGTAGAATCAGTCAACAAGAATGTCACTAGGAGAATGCTAATTGATCAAATAGTCCCAGCAATAAAATCAAAGTGGCCAGAACATCCAGGTCATAAGGTCATATTCATCCAACAAGATAATGCAAAAGCTCATATCACTCAAGATGATGCAGAATGGCAAGAAGTGTATCAACAAGAGGACTTCACATTCATATTAATTCAACAGCCACCAAGCAGTCCGGATTTAAACATCTTAGACCTTGAGTTTTTCAGAAGCATACAGTCATTAATGCATAAAAAGATGCCCAAGAATATTGATCTCATGCTGGATGCAGTGAAGGAGGCATTTTATGAGCTACAACCAACAACACTAGCTAATGTGTGGATGACATTACAATATGTCATGAATGAGATACTAAAAGCACAAGGGAGCAATGACTATGATGTCCCACATGTCAACAAAAACAGATTAAGAGTTGAGGGGAATTTACCAGAACAAGTGCAAGCACCTAGCTGGGCAGTTATTGAAGCATGGAACAAAATTCATGGAGTTGGAAATGCAACAGAAGCAAGTCAAGCAGCTCAACAACCAGAAACAGAAACACAAGGGAATCAGGCCAGCAATGGAGACCAAGACAATGAAGATGAATTGCTAGAGGATAGTCAATTCAACTAGGATGTAATTAATCATTCATCCACTTTTGTGTAATTACTAGCCTTTTGTGTAAATGGTTAAGGGAAAACATGTGGCCTTTTGGGATATTAATGACCAAGTGTGTAATGAAAATGGCAATCTCAGCTGTCCCTTATTTAATCATTGAATGAAATCCTTCTCCACATAAAACAATGAATTACAAAGGCCTCAATTCAACCACATATTCATGGCCGGTTTCCTTTTGCAACTCATGCATATGTGAATGCAAAGAAAGTCATTCTCAGCTAAAGGACTCATCATTGATTTAAAAAAAAATCTCAGTTGTCTCCTAAACCATCATTGAATTCAAACCAATCCACAACACTCATTGAAATACAAAGGCCTCAATTCAGCCACATTCATGACCGGTTTCCTATAGTATAACAACAAATCTGTAGATATATGTGATTTGTATTCTCATTTCATAAAAGACTCATCATTGATTAAAAAAAAAAAGGTAATCTCAGTTTTCCCCTTTTGCATCATTGATTAAAAGCCAATTCCACAAAACACATTCACATACAAAGGCCTCAATTCAGCCATATAATCATGGCCGGTTTCCAAATGTATGTAATGGTAGTATGAAATCAGAATTTGAATCTCAGGCTCCCAAAAAAAATTTCTTCATTGATTACCAAAAAAAAAAATCTCTGAGAACACAAAGCAAATTCTCGTCATTGATTCTCATGTATGCACAAGTTCTAACTCATAGGAGACACATTCATCCAACACATATCAGCAGCTCAATGTCATTCCACATCATCCACATAATGAAGCATACAACAAGCCAACAGAAACACATCTCAACATCAGTTTCAACATGCATCAACCACATAACATCTCAACATCAGTTTCAACATACAACAAGCCAGCAGGAACACAATCTCAATCCACAACATCAATGTCAAGCATTCAAAAGGGACGCACAATAGAAGACACATGTCCAACACATCATACACATCAAACAAAAGCTAACACAAGTTCAAAGGGGACTTATCTAAGCATCAGACTTCAGATCTGATGCTACCACACCATCAAGGTCATTAGGGTCATCAGAAGGTGAGTCTCGAGCATCCACTTTCCCACCATTCCCCGGAGACAAGGGAAGACGAACTTCGTCAACAGACTCCTCATCTTCGGACCGCAAGAAGCCCTCAACAGTTTCTTGGGAGCTTGGGACAAAATCGGAGGAAGTTTGGGACTCGCCATCATCACCATCACCAGAATCAGCGAAATAGGCATCCACTTCCTCATCCGTCATGGTGTGAAAGCACTTGCGACCCGCTTCCTGGAAAGGGCACAGCTTGCGATCCATCTGCACAGAGACATGGAACTCTAATTAGCCCAAACTTAGAGGAAGAAAGGAGAGGGAAGGAATGAAGACGAAATCAGAGGAGGAATACCGAGATCGAAGGAATTTGATGGAGGCAAGCGTGATTTCAGAGAGCAACGCAGGATTTCAGAGAGCTTTGCGCCGCCTAAGGTTTGTGAGAGACAGTTTGAGAGGCAAGGGTGAAATGAAGTGAAATGGGGTATTTGCCTCATCGTTAGGGTTTTATGCTGAAGCATGCATTTGGGCTGATAGGTTGAATGTTTTGGGCTGCCATGAAATGAACTCCATCTCACCACTTTGCCCATTTCAACGTTTTTTCAATTTTGTTTGGGCTACAACACAAAATTTTGCCCATTTTCAATGTTTTCACATTTTTGTTTTTTTTTCATCAAGTTTTCACAATTTTTGTAATGGCAGCACAAATGGTTTTAATGAAGGTTATTTAATGGAGGTTGTTTTAATGGAGGTTGTTTTAATGGAGTAAAGAGGAGGAGAGAGAATGAAAAAGATAAAGTAGGAAAGAGAGTAAATAAAGTGTAGATAAAGTAGGAAAGAGATTGAGTAAAGTGTAGATATAAATGGAAAGAGGGGATAGTACGACAAACATTTTGGGACGCCCGATATAGAAACCGGACAAACATTATGGGACGGAGGGAGTATGATTTTATGTGATGGTTTTCTAGTACGTATGATCCAAATAGACCCCTAGTCAAACTTTAGGTATAGTCATGAGTACATACTACACGATGTACTCGGTATATTTTTTTGGAAAAATGACTCAAAATAATCTCAAGTATCAACTTTCAACCAAAAATAATCTCAAGTTTGAAAATCATCACCAGCAATCCGAACTATCACGACATTAACCAAAAACGATCCAGAATCTTTTTTCGATGGAATCGATGTAGTGCAGGGATAAAAAATATGGCATAACAACTTAATATTTTACACTTGATTTATATGTTTTCGATCCTCATATCATCGATTCCACAGAAAAACTTGTCGAAAAATGAATCCAAATCGTTTTTGGTTAATATTGTGATAGTTCGGATCGTTGGTGATGATTTTCAAACTTGGGATTATTTTTGGTTGAAAGTTGATACTTGAGGTTATTCTGAGTCATTTTTCCTTTTTTTTTTTGTGAAAACTCAGTATTAATATTATTGCAAATGCTACAAATGAACTCGGATTTGATCGGTTCATATTTGAGTTCAGTGCAAATTAATTTCAATTGCGAAAATTCTCGCTCGATTTGGACATGGTTGAGTTTTGGCAACTCTAAGTGCGGAGGATAGTTCTCTTTCAGAACAGGAGTTCTACATGACATAATATCTACATGAAATCGGTATTACATATGCATAACATTTTGTGTATTTGTCTTACATATTTTATCAGTGACGGAATCAAGATTAACTGACAAAGGATTGTCTGACTAAAACAATGCACTAAAAACAATTTATGGAATATTTATATATTTCAACTACGCATAACATGTACATGTAGAATAGTAGATACTAACATATTATATCTACAAGAAATTTTCTATGATTGATTTAGTTAGACAAATTTACAACACGTACGAAATTAGTCAAGTTTTCAGTTCTACTTGAATAAAATCCGCATCCTTGAGGTATACAAAGGGCCATAGATCCAAAAACCTCCAATTAAGCTAGCCATTTGTGAACAAATTAATCCTCATTAAAGTTCAGACTCAATTACATTTAATTTCTAGATATATTAGATATACATATATACATTAATTAAATGGGTTGAGTACGTGAACCAATGATGAAAAAACATCTCATGAGATGAAGCTTGTGCAATGTGTATGCAGGCGTTATTCCCGCCCCAACTCTTTCCATATTCGAAGCTCGTGATCTTTCATTGGTCAATGCCAATGGTCATCACACCATTGTTATTTAAAAATAACAATTATATTCATCCAAGTTCCAACGGCTGAAATTCAAAACCACTTATATTCTAGTGATCTTAAACGTACTGGACATATTGCCTTCACACCCAAGACAAAAAATAATAATACTACGTAGTACATTTTATGGATAATTGCTATTGATTTATGCAATGCATGTGTAGTTAATTATGACAACAATTATAGGTGATTATTTAGCTAATTAAATAAGCATTGATCGGCCATTAGACCTGACCAAAAGAGAGGTGTTTGGTCAGATTACAAGACTCTTTTTTTGGTTGAAGATTACTCGACTCTTAAGATTTATATAAAAGTCTATAAATCACAAAATTATAACGTACAACTTGTGTATCACAATAACATACTTCGATCGCACTATCCATTGTTTATCTTAGTTAGCATAATTACATTAAATTAATTTCATAACATATAGAGTTCACTTTGACTCTAATCCCATTTTATTAAATAAAGGCTCATTCTCCGATTCGAACTGCAAAATAATGTATGAAAAGTCCGCGTCAAAGCTGGCCAATCAGGTTGATTTAAAATCTTTTTAACCAAACACGTCCCTCCACGTGTCATCCTCCTCTCTCTCTCTTCACGTGACGTGTGTTGATCTGGACACGTGCACTCCACTGTCCTGATCACATAAAATAACGTACACACGGTACACTTTTATCATTACTAGCAAAACTTTGTTTCGGAAAACAAATACGGAGTATTAAGAAAAAACACAATTAGTATCAATTAATTATAAAATATGCTAATTCTAAAAACGATCAGTTTTGAAAATTAAGAAGGCAATCGTTCTAACGTTATGTAGAATCCGTTAAAACCGATCTATAGAAAGGAATTGTTTTAGGATGGCCGAGTACATGCGTTTCAGAAGCTCAGCACATCAATATACTGCATTATTCAAGTGTAATAATGAAGTAGTTAACGACCTCATTACCCTGATGATTTGAATGACTAATATATGAAAATTTTAAAAGCTACCTTCGATAAAGGTTCAAGGCATATAATCAATTAATCAAACAATGAAACTTATCTACATGAACATTTTCGGTTCGACCATAAAAAAATACGGAGTAAATAGATTTGGAAGCTTTAATTTGTGTTGTGTACTTGCGGATGAGTTGGGTGTATGCAATAATGCAAGTTGGGGATGGTATTCCGTACGAGTTGAACTCAATGTGTGTACATATATACTGTGCCAGTGTCGTAACTATATATGTAACCAATTATATATAAGTCACAAGAATGTACTTTGTAGCACATAAAAAAAAAAAAAGTGTTATGCATGCATGGCTGCCACCAATAGTACGTGAAAGTGACGAGACGGATCCAGTTTAAGATAGCTTACGTGTATGCCAACTTATTATGGGTACTCTGAAAACGAAATTACCAACTCTCAAATCTATTTCCCCAAGTACTATAAAAAAAAAGTGGTCAATTAATCTATTTCCCCAACTTATTATATAATGTCCACCGCTAGCTGTTATAATGGGTCAATTAATCCATTCTCAAATTAAATCCAAAACATATATACTTCCATCGACCTATTGAAAAAAAGTTAGCATAGATTAAAACGAACACCATGCCTGACCATATCAATATATCATGGTTAGGTTTGTTAAGTGGTCGATGGTCTTTGCTATGCCTTTGTGGTCGTCGTGGCGTGGAAAAGAATGGATGTTCCTACGTACAATACTCGTCGTCGATAGATTGTTGAAGTATCATGTCGGTTGGTCTTCTCATGAAGTGGCTTGTAAGATCGGTGAAGGTCAGATCAAAGGCCACGATTCGTCACAAAAAGGTCAGGTGAGACTAGGATCAAATTGAATTCTTAGGGTTTTGTTGATGGTAATGGCCGTCGGCTTGGCCTCAGTGGCTTGATTGTGTCGATCGGGGTACCCGCTATGGACTTTAAGTTTATGTGTTTGCTTGTAATCTTGGTCTTTGTGTAGTCCATATGGTTGAGTTATGACTTATAGAGAATTCTTGATGGTTCGAAAAGTGCTTGGGACAGGGGTTGTAGGAGGGTTGGTGTGAAAACCTACTCTTTTTTTCATAAGATACATATAGACAAGTCTCGATTGAGATAATAAAGACGGACTCTAAATATCCTTTGAAAGACGTACTCATAATTATTGTCGATTGACTTTATTCACAAGTCTGTTGTTTCGAGACAGACTATGAACTAGTTTCTTTACTTTCCGTCATAATACGCCTTTGAGAACAAATATATAGTTATTGAATTTTGGGTTTCCGTCATAATACACTTTCTTACTATGAACTAGTTTTTTTCTTACTAAGATTTTATAAATCTTAAAGTTTGAGTTTTAATTTTTTTTAATGACGGATTCACCATTTATTTTGGTAGGGTTCTAATTTATGTTTTTGATATACTTATCATAGGTCCTTATTATAAATAATAGAAAAACCACCAATAAATAATACTTGGTTTAATATTTTCCCATTAATCATTCATGGGCGCCAAAGTTTCCATGATAATGTAAGGTCGCAATAACATTTCTACTTTATTAAGCTCCTCCACATGATCAGCTCTTCTGGACACGTGCACTGCACTGAACCGGCCCATTCGCCGATAATTAACCCTCTTAATCATGTTATGAGTAATAATTAGGTTTATATAAATTGTTTAATGAAATTTGGTTGGTATAAAATTTCAGATACTAGCATAAATGACCAATCATACGTATTGTAGGATCGCTTAAACAAGCGTTAAGATCGATACGATAAAGTTAATTCGAGAAGGAAATAAATAAGAAAGTAAATTAAAGGAGCACATAATTAAGGGGGATTTTATCCAAAACCCCTTTTCATGGGATGAAAGAGAAAATGTGTGCAATAGTTACTTATTCGTTGCTCCCTCCAATCCAGACATGTTGTATAATGTACTTCGTATAGAGTATAGACCATAATCTTTATAAAAAAAATGATAAAAATAATCTTAAGTATTAACTTTCAAGTAAAAATAATCTCAAAAATCATTACCAATGATACGAGTTATCACAATATTAGTCAAAAACGATTTGGAATCATTTTTTGGGAAGTTTTCCAATGAAATATATCAATGATATCAAGATCGAAAATACATCAATAAAGTGTAAAATATTAAGTTGCTATGTCCGATCTTCGATCCCTGCATCATCAATTCCACCGAAAAACTCGTCGAAAAAGGTCTCGAGATCGTTTTTGGTTAATTTCGTAATAGTTCGTATCATTGTTGATGATTTTCAAACTTAAGATTATTTTTTGTTGAGAGTTGACACTTCGGATTATTTGAATTCATTTTCCCTAAAAAAATGGACATCTTTTGTCAGTTGGTTGTTGATAAACTCAAATCTGTACACGATCTGGTTTGAGCCACGATCCGATTGACCTTAACTTATGCTCAATCAGAACCATAAATGATCGATTCCGAAGATACAAAATATACAATCTCTACTAAAAACACAATGAAATTAAAGATGATGATGAAGACTTAAACGATGAAAGACGAAGAGGAGAACGAGAAAAACAAAATTCAATGTTGTACAAAATGATAAATAAAGAAAGTTATCCACAACTTAATATTCAAGTTTTAATGCTCTCTTGAGCATTTATACTTTTCTTGATAAGGCTCGAATATGAAACTTTGTTACTTTTACCTTCAACATGTACACAACAATATATAGGAGAAATCGAAATCTTATGATCGATCATGTAAGAGATCGAATATATGCTTTTGAGTACTTATTAATGCACAATGAAGAAATTAAATAGTACGGAGTAGTAATAAACAAGGATCAAAATGCATTGCATGTTTATCTCCTAGGATGCCGATTTGATCTGTAGAACGTCTTATTTAATTAAAACCAACAACTAACCAAGTTTGCTACTTTTAAATGCGCTTTACCGTTAATTAAACTGACATAACATTAAAAAAAATCAAAAATAAGCCCAAAACTGTTCTGCCAACTCCTCATCAATCGATCTCAATAATTTGGAATTTTGAAAAATTTGGGAATAAAAATAGCATTTGACCAACAAAGAATCATGCACATAAGTGCCAATAATTGGAAATTATTTTTATGAAAAAACAACGGCTGTTTCAGCGGATTGGTAAATTGGTAATGGCCTGATGGGCATTTAATTTGTTGGTGCAGTTTCACTCAACCATACTTTATCCATATAGACAGCGCATTAATGGGCAAATCTCAGGATTCAGAATTTGCATGCATCCGTTAATGTTCATCAGATCCTATATGTAGTGGATCAATGGATCATACATTTTATATACTCCACTATATTCTATATATATGTTAATTACTCCGAATTAATGATTTAATTTATATCAAGTTGGTGATTAAAAATTGTTGGAACAGTGATAGGAATATCACTGGAACAACGTTTTGTCCTGGGAGATTATGTTGTGACAAAATGATGGAAATATCATAAGGAACAACATCATCTTCAGTTTTGATGATTGACAAACTCTCTTGAGCTAAATTGTTTAAAAAGTATTTCAGGAACAGTGTTAGGAATAATACCCATTCGTGGAACAATTCCCAGCCCAGGAACAGTACGGAGCTAATGCGTGACAACTAAGAGAAATCGCATGACATCTGCAATTCACAGAATGACGCAAGCTGGCTGACGTTCCTATCCATGACGTCACTTTCCCGTGCCATGTCAGCAATCCGGAAAGGATTTCTCCCAAAGTGCCCAAATTGAATTTGAAAAAGGATACGTGACAACAATCCAATGGTGTGATTAAAATTACTGTCATTTCCCTTAAAAGGAGGGCTTCTTTGGTAAAAAGAGAAAAGAGGCTTTTCGTGAAGCCTATAAATAGAGGACAGCTTGCTACTGTTCATTTTGACGCCTTCACAACATTTACACACCTTCAAACACACAAAAACTCTCAAAACTCAGAAGAAGAGAAGGAAGAAGAAGGTGATCGGCGACCAAGGAAGTTTGGCGATCGGAGACCACTGGAGACCGGTGATCGGAACTGTTGAGAAGCGAGTTCTTGACAGAGGAAGGAAAGAAGACGAGTCCAGCTAGGGATCGTTTGGAGAGGTTTGTCTTTGCAAAGTATTATTGAGTAGAGTTGGTACTTGTTCTAGGGAAGAGAGGCGAGACAATAGTTCTAGGATTAGTGAATCGCTAGGAACTGATTGTGCTTGGTTGTATCTTGACGAATTGTACAACTGCAATCAATAATATGAGTGAAAGACATTCAAAATCCTCCATGGGAGGTAGAGGTTTACTCTATTGGATTAGTTGATACAGTAGAGGTTCCTCTATAAGTAAACGTGTCCTTAACTGTTCCATGCTTATTTTGAAGTTTACTGTTCTTGTTTAGCTGTCTGCATACTTTACTATTCCGCTGCCGAAGGAACTGTTCCATAACTGTTTCTTGTATGATCTAACGTTTGTCGATCCTAAGAAAAATTAATTAAGTATATGTATCAAATTGAAACTTAATTACATCACGAGGGGAAATCATATCTTTTTGATAGTATAGGCTATCTAGGCTATCTTGCTTCAGAAAAACATTATAAATCAGATAACCCGCATCAATGCTTTGTGATATTACTTACCCTTCCATCTCATGTAACTTAATGTACAATCAATCCAATAAGAATTAATCTAATTGATAGATGATGAAGTTCTAACTACAGTAATAGGTAGCGAGTTCGATTAACCATGCACATTTTCTATTATAACCCACCTTAATTACTATGCCAAGTCGTAATAAAGTAGGTTATATATTATGTTTTCTTTTTAAAATAAAATCATTGTTTTGTTTTTGTTTCTATTAGTGCTGATCATATTGTAACATTAACATTGGACGATTGAAAATAAGTTCGTTGCAGGTTTTCTTAGTATTGGTTGATCGACCCGTATGCCACATGGTCGATTTGTTAAAATTGCTTGGAGAAAAAAGAATTTATTTGTTATATCGAGCATTACAACTCGAATGTTATGTAGGTAATAGGTTAGTGAATTCCCCTCACAAATATTTTACTACTTTTTTTTTCTTTTGGGTCGAAGATGTTTTACTATTTATAAGACCATGAAATGTAGGGGTGGGCACGGACGGGTAACCGGAAGTTCGGTTAATCGGGTATTCGGTTACTAAATTATGATAACCATTGCCGAACCATTAAGAAACGGTTAACCAATATCGGTTAATCATGAAAACCGGTCGGTTAGTCGGTTAAGCACTATTTGAAAGTGAAATTATTCATTTTAAATACATGCATTTTAACCAATAAATATTGAAATATATAATCAAAACAGGTAGTCGAATACATTGTTGAAATACATAATTAATTGGATTACATATCAAAGCATCGATCGAATTACATAGAGTTCACAAATACAAAATAAGATCAAACAACCTGTTCAGTGGAATCACTAAGATCAAAATACATATATAACTCAATCCCAAAACACTAATACATATTTCTTCATTCTTCTATAGCCTCATCGATTTCAATCGACGATTAATTCTTCCATAACCTCATCGATTTCAGATAACGGTTGCTCCAACATCAGTTTTCTCATGCCTAAAAGTTATAAACAGTAACACAACAAAATAGTGAGTTAGACAATATCAATAAGAAAAGAAAAGAAATCAAGATATAATACACTAACCTTCTTCCAAAGCCATATCCTCTAATTCGAGTAGGTTCTCCTCCACCATTTTAGGCGTCAGAGAAGTTCGAAAAGAATCAAGCACACAACCTCCGGTACTAAACCCCAACTCTGAAGCAACATGTCATGTACCAAATATATGGGCTGAATTTGTAATTAGTAGCTAAGTTTGGGGCAGAGTTGTAATATGTTGGAAAGGGTATAAAACCCAACTTGTGTACTTCTCTGAGATCATCGATAATCAATACAGAACTTCCCTTACTCTATCAATCTTTCTTTCTTCCCTCAATCTCCTTTCTAATCCCTAATCTCTCAATCTTCTCTCTTAATCTTTCCTTTTTCCTCCCTAATCTCTTCCTAATTCTACCCTAAATCCTTCGGGATATTACAAATTGGTATCAGAGCGGTGAGATCTTGACGGAATTCATGGCGGAATGTAATTTGGTTCGGTTTGAGGCTACCGACCAAAAGCTCGACAAGATCGTGGAGCAATGTCGAGAATTGGAGAGCTTGATAAGGAAATTCGTGGCTACTAGGGAAATTGCTTCTCAGGCCGCTCAGACAAGGGATCAAAATCAGTCAGCCACGTTTCTTGAGGCGAGCCGTTCTTCGGGAAGCAACTTTCAAGGTGGCGCACACAAGGTGTTCGATGGAATGTTGCACAAGGAAAGCCTGCCTTCTTCATCTGCTAGGTTGATTTCGTCCAACCTAATTGAAAGCCAGGTACAAGAACGAACTATCTTCATCAAAATTCATGATGAATTCTTCCCAATTTCTTGTAAGGAGTTGAATCAAGTTTTTTCAAGGTTTGGTACTCTGGTAAACATAGAGAAATTAGGCCCAAGTGATGAATGTCACTCAAAGATTTGTTTTCAAAACAAGGAAGCAGCAATTGAGGCATTCAATTCTTTTAATGGGGTAAATATATACGATCATTGCTGTCGTATGGAGTTATTCCTTGGAGAAATTAGCCCTAATTCATTAAGTCAGGATAGTGAAAATTTGACTTGTCTGTCGCAAGATTCAGTCCATCAAAATGAGATTTCAAAAATTGAAGATCAACCTAGCAAGTGTGAGAAGTCGAAATTGTTGTCCGAGCAATTCAAAGGTCCTACATTAGTTGAAGATATTGCATCCATGGTGTTCGATGAAATGCCAAATAAAGGGACTTGGGTCAATCTGAATCATGGAGTGGGTCTTGATGATGAGCTGGGTGACAGGAGTTCTTCTAGGAAAACTGACTTCGCTGAAGGTTTGATCCTCAAGGTTGTTGGAAAAGGTGAACACCTTATCAGGAAATGCTCAATTCAACAATTCAAGCCTCATTTTCAACACGGAAGTGGCTGGACGGACCATATGCAGTGGTTGGCTCGAATTACTGACTCGTTTGAGGGTTTTACTTGTGTTGAGTTTGCAGCAGAGCTGGGGATAAGTATGGGAATTGCAAGTCACTTACAAGATTTGATGAAATTGCACTTCAAAACTTCAGTAGATATTACTGTTCCTTACGATAGGGGCAAGGTGAGAGCTCTAACTGAGATGGTTGAAGTGTTTGCTGGTTGTAGTACTGATACAATTGGTCGGGAGCCTCATCTACTGCCTTATGATCGAGGCCAATCAAGTATAGTGGTGTTTGATCAGGTGCAGTTTGTTGGGTTTACAGAAATGAGTGTTGGTGTGTACTATGCTCGGAGTTGGACATTGAAGGCCGATAGTAATGCTCAAAAGGGTGTGTGCTTTGGGCAAGAATCTGAGGGTTATGCACATATTTTTCTTGGTGTTTTCCTTGGCATCCGCCATTTTCCGTCAATTCAGGTTGCTGGGTTTGTGTTTGATCCGGGCATTAAACTGATTAAAGACGGGGCTTGGCTGAGAATTACTTGATGAATGTTGCAACGTGAAGATATGTGTTGAGCTCATCTCTTTGGAAATTTTGGACACAAGTTTCACTTGGAAAGTTTGCACATTGGATTGTTGTATGAAATACTTACAGCTCTACTGTGCAACAGTGACAGCAGTGAAGGACCAAAGGTCTAATGGAGGTATTATACTATGAAGCCTAAATGGGTATTAGAGGGCATTGCTAGTCACAACAGTGACTGAAGTTGTGAGACATGTATGGCCTTTCATTCTACTGTGCAAGTTACTAGTTTCAAGTATGTGTTCAAGCAATCTGTCAATAGAAGAGACTAGTTGCATTGTTTTTCCAAATATTTTTTTCATGAATCTTGAGGACAAGATTCTCTAAGGGGGGTGTAATGTCATGTACCAAATATATGGGCTGAATTTGTAATTAGTAGCTAAGTTTGGGGCAGAGTTGTAATATGTTGGAAAGGGTATAAAACCCAACTTGTGTACTTCTCTGAGATCATCGATAATCAATACAGAACTTCCCTTACTCTATCAATCTTTCTTTCTTCCCTCAATCTCCTTTCTAATCCCTAATCTCTCAATCTTCTCTCTTAATCTTTCCTTTTTCCTCCCTAATCTCTTCCTAATTCTACCCTAAATCCTTCGGGATATTACACAACACTTGTACTTGGTATTGCAAGCACACTTGTATTTGAATTATAGAATATACCTTTTATTAAAAAAGCATAATACTATCAAATTAACTTATTTATATTTTTTTTCAAAAAATATATATATATTAATATTTTATTAAACGGTTTATCGGTTAACCGATTGAAAATATATGACTAACCATTACCGAACGTTAAACCGTTTAAAAAACCGGTCGGTTAACTATAACCGGTTTTCCGGTTTTTCTCGTCGCGGTTAACCGGAAAAAGCTTTAGGGTACCGGTTTAACGGTTCTGTTAAACGGTTACAGTTATTTTTGCCCAGCCCTAGTGAGATGTACGTATTATACAGTATATAAGAAGAATGTTAGAAATAAAAAGTATATACAAATGAGAAAGAATTATTAGCCATGGACAACAAAAATAAAGATGGCATAGGTCATATTAATTACAAAATCATCCTCAAATTGGCGCCACAAGTGATTAGATGATTCGAACGCCAGTCATGTGAAGGATTTCGGATCGGATAATACTAACTATACTAGAAGTATTTATTTATTATTAACTGGTAAATGGAAATGCAAGAAATGAGTGATCGCCATGAATGAAGGACAAATTGTGGTGGTAGTACACTAGTACGTGGACGGAGACAAGGCATGTGTTTATAATTTCACATCTTCTCTTGTGGTTGTGGGCTTGTGGGGATCAACTACCAAGCAACTTAACTCATGCCCATGTAAATATTATTATAGAGTAGGGTTGCAAAAAGAGGACTAAAATAGACAACAAGAGATTTATTGACCGTCGAACTTATAGTTGGGCTTTGACCCTCCTTTGGATTAAAAAAAAAACAGTAAAGAAATGTTTTAATATATATTGACCATTGAAGTTTAAGAAAGGCAGTCCGGATCCACTATTGCGTTTACTAGTTCATCCCCTATTACTTCCCTGATGTTGCTCCACGTGGAGATTTTCTTTAACCCTAATTTAATTAACTTAATTAAAATTGGAACAAAAATTACCAAATCAAAACAAATCTAAATCTTTTTTTTCCCTAGAGGTTACTCCAGCGAGTTTGACTCTTGCTGCCATTGTAGGCGTTGAGTCTGCTAACCTTCTTCTTTCTCTCTTGCCGCCATTCGTAGGCGTTTGATTGTGCAAGGACTGCGGGAGTTGTGGGATTAGGTATTGTACACATTAATTGAAAATCAATGGATTAACAAGTAGACTATATTTCCTACGTACATATAGAATTACTGAAAATCAATGGATCAAAACAAACCAGAATGGATGAACACGTACTCGATAGTACACATTAATGGGTATTGTTCTTGTTGAGCGCACTATCATACAATTCATATATTTTAATAGACAAATAGCAATGGTTTACGTACCCAGTAAAAAAAAAAACTTGCTAGAGTAACCCTAGGAAAAAAAAGATTTAGATTTGTTTTGATTTGGTAATTTTTTTCCCTTTTTTAATTAAGTTAATTAAATTAGGTTTAAAGAAAATCACCACGTGGAGCAATATCATGGAAGTAATAGGGGATGAAATAGCAAAGGCAATAGTGGATCCGGACTGTAAGAAAGGGCGTCTAATACAAAATGTTTTAATATATAAATTAACTTTCTATGTGAAAAATTCGGTAAAGAAATGCCTAAAATATAAGCTTGATAGACATTACTCCTTATGTTTAACACTTGATAACTCGACTCTTGGCGAAGCATGCTGAGGCTCCAAACTCGGAATTCTATCTTGTTCGTATCCTTCTTCTTTCTCCGTTGTGGATGGAATAATTCTTCCGGAAAAAAGACACTACTCTTTATATGCTAAAGTTGGTTCGCGTGGGGACTTTAACAAAATTAACAAAGTCAGAGCCCACCGTGTCGCGGATTTAGACCTATCAAGTTTGATCAATGAGTCTAGCAGGACCAAGTAGGGTATGGTTTGTTGTAGGAGAAGGGGAAAATCATTGGCTCCCACGTTTGGCTTATTCATCATTCAACAACAGATGAATCTAGCTATATCTCTACCAATTAAATCAAAGAAACATGCAAGGAAGAGGAGAAATTCTCCCATGAATTGTATGCATTATGTATGCATTTATGTACTGCTCTAATTAGCTGTTGCTAGATTGTATGATTCTTATGTATAATGAAGTATATGGATGTGAACGTGCCCTTTTTGGAACCCTAGCCTAAGTATTCTTCAATGAATGGGTCCAATATATGAATGGTCCCAATTGAGCCTACTTTTGACGATGGCTATGCATAATTCCATATTTCCATGTGCTCCATTCGATCAGTTTACATATATGTCAAAGTCACTGCCACTACAGATTTTGGTTTGTGTATGGTCGAAAATCCCTCACTTGTACGTGCCCATAATTGAAGCCTAGTTTCAACTTTCATGTATTTTTTGTAAGCGTACCAACTTTGGACTAGCTCTGAGCTCTCGTATCAAACAAAGGCCTTAATTAATCAACTTGACACAATCACACATAATGTACGTCTTGGCTAAAAGTTAAAACAACAATTTGTGTACGTGACTCGGTGATATCATGCATCTTCTTTGTCTTAGAAACTATCTTACAAAGTACTTGTGTAGAAAGATGAGAACGAATAACAATGGCCGATCGATGATCTTAACGATGAGAGATGCTTTTTCTTTTTATAGATAGGACCTATTTATGAGAGATGTTAAACAAGCTAATAAGCAAAAAACTTGTGACTTATCTTAAGAAGGGAGATTTTCGAAAGAAATAAATACGGACAAATATAGATATGACATCTCAACTTTTAAAGTTTTCAAATAGCTAGTACATATGACCAACTATAGAATTGGGGAAAGAGGCTAGCTACGAGTTGAACCAAGAGATTTGATTTGTGTCATTTAACTTCATTTATATTCAAAATGTAAGGATGACCGCCGCAAAAACCCTCCATATATATTCGTTCGTTCAAACATCCCCGGTGTTACGAGGGTGATCATTTCCCTCCGGCCCCTGAATCCGCCGCTGATAGAATACTGGACCCAATTGACCCATTCTTGTGCATATAATAAAACAAGAATCACCAAAGCTGAAAAAACTAACGTAGCAACAAAAAAAAGTCTCTATCTTGAAGCGATGAAAAAACGAACCAGGGTAGTCACAGCAGTTCACTTGCCAGCTGGTGGCCGATCTGGACGGCTGTCACAGCAGTTCCAGAAACGTGGGGCCCGGATCCTGCGTCGCCACGTGTCATCCAGCTGGAAGGACTGGTGACGTGTAAAAGGGGGGCCGAAACGTGATAGGGAAACTATTGCAAGCTGGCTGCCTAGCTAGCTCTAACAGCATAGTATGACGTGTCAACCTCAGAGCCAAATCTGTTTGCACCAATGTGAGTGAGGAACGGGCCCTTGGGATGGGCCCCATTGGCCCGTGGTGGGCCCGTTGAGGAAGGAGAGGAGACTTTAAAGGCAAAAAAGAAAACCCACTCTTGTTCTACTACGTACTTCTTGCAACACCTCGTTTGTTGGCTAACGAAAGAGAGCTGGCCAAATGTACATCATGTGGGTGCATTAATCAATTTGGATGAAACATAAAGCAAAGCCCCCTTGCTTAGCCCTAGAATTGGTAAAGCCATGATTCTTGTGCCCTAAGGGAAGTGGAAGGTGATGATACATTCAATGAACCTTGATTCCAATTTAATGCACTACTCAAGATAACGTTTAGTATGAATTTAGCAATGCTTCAAAACTAATCTATAGATTAATTTCCCTAACTAACTAAATTAGCTAATTAACACTCGGAGTATCAAATTAAGGTGACAAAATTAGTTGCTGTGACATTAAGGAGGACCCGTGATTGGGGAAACCGGGTATAGGCGGTGACCCGAATGGTTTTCAGCCGGTCAACATGTTCAGAGTCGGAGTTAATATAGAAAGCTAGCTCTGGGAGGGTGAAAACAGAGACCGAGAGAAGTGGTAAATTGGGGGATTTACGGAGGTAAAAAGTCAAGAGAGAGAAGAATCTGGGCTGCCATTGCCAGCGAAGAAATTGAAGGATCAAAGCTTTCTCTGAGTCAAAGCTGTCCATCTATCGCCCTACCATTATTTCAAATTTACACTAACAAAAAATAAACAAAAATTAAATTAAATTCCCCCCAAGCCAGTGAGATAAAGAGAAAGACTCCCCCCCTTTTATTCCCATTCTCCTCTCACTTCTCTCCCATTCTCTCCATTTTTCTTCTCCTTCAATTTCAGCTCTTCTCCTCAAAGGGAGGAGCAAGAAAACCAGAGCCAAAAACAGAGGAAGTTGCTTGGTTCATCATCAGCCATGTCAACCTCTCCATTGTTCCCTTCCTCCGAGAAGAAGCCATGGTGGCTCAGCACCAAAAAGGTTCGTTCATCTCTCTCTCTCTAACACATTCTCTAACTTCAGTTTCTTCTCAATGGCTGCTAATTTGTCTCTGATTTTCTCAGATTGTGGACAAGTACGTGAAAGAGGCCAAATTCCTGATCTCGACTCGCGACTCGGACGACATCAACTCAGCTCTGTTCCTACTCGACTCAGCGCTGAGTCTCTCCCCTCGCTACGAACTCGCTCTCGAGCTCAAAGCGCGTTGCCTCCTCTACCTCCGCCGATTCAAGGACGTCGCCGATCTGCTTCAGGACTACATCCCTAGCTACAAGATGAGCCTCTCTTCCGACTCCGACGACTCCTCTTCCTCCGGCTCCGAGAACTCGTCTCAGCTGCTCAATCGCGAGCGAGTCAAGCTCTTGCACAAGGCCGAGTCCGACTCGGCAAATCCGCTTCGTTTCAAGTGCTTCTCTGTCTCCGATCTGAAGAAGAAGGTCCTCGCCGGCCTCTCCAAGAACTCCGACAAGGAAGGCCAATGGAGGTAAGATAAAAATTCCAAATCTCAGTCTTCTTCTTCTCATTTTCGGAATCTCGGGGCTCAATAAATCCGATTTGTTTAATGGTGACGATTTTTGAAATCGGTGGGAAGATGTGGAACTGAAACATGTTCTTGTGGAACACGCCACCGTCACTCCGTTTTCAATGCGCATCACACAGCCCCAAACTCACAGGGGCATTTCGGTCACTTTACCATCCTCACCGAGTTAACTCGGCCGTTTTTGCTTGGCTCAGGTACATTGTTCTCGGACAGGCGTGCTGTCACCTAGGGCTCATGGAGGACGCCATGGTGCTCCTCCAAACCGGAAAGCGGCTCGCCTCGGCCGCGTTCCGAAGACAGAGCAACCACCAATCGGAAGACAGCTTCTCCTCCCACATCCCCCTCCCGGTGGCGGAATCCGCCGCCGATCAGCACCTCCAACCGCCTCCGCTAACCGAATCGGAGTCCATCAACAACATGATCGCGCAGATCAAGCACCTCCTCCGGCGCCGGACCTCCGCCATCGCCGCTCTCGACGCCGGCCTCTACTCCGAGTCCATCCGCCACTTCTCCAAGATCCTCGACGGCCGCCGCCCCGCTCCCCAAGCCTTCCTCGCCGAGTGCTACCTCCAGCGCTCCGCCGCCTGCCGATCCGCCGGAAGAATCGCCGAGTCCATTGCCGACGCCAACAAAACCCTAGCTCTCGAGCCGTCCTCCGTCGCCGCGTTGATCGCACGCGCTTCACTCTTCGAGCTCATCGGCTGCCTGACCGACTCTGTCCACGACCTCGAGCACGCAAAGCTTCTCCTCAACTCCATTCTCCGCGATCGGAAGCCGCCTGGGGTCCCGGCCTGGAAATCGGCGTGTTCCGCCACCGGAGTTCAGTACCGCGAAATCCCCGGCCGACTCTGCCAGGTCTCCGCCAAGATCCAGCGCCTCAAGTCGCGGATCGCCGCCGGAGACACCGGGACCGTCGACTACCACGCCTTGATCGGAGTCCGGCGGGGGTGCTCCCGGTCGGAGCTAGACCGGGCTCATTTGCTGCTTCTCCTCAGGCATAAGCCGGATCGCGCTCTTTCGTTCATAGACCGGTGCGAATTCGAATCCGAGCCGGACCGAGACGAGGCCCGTGACCGGGCCCGAATGTCGGCGGTTTTGCTCTATCGGTTGATCCAGAAGGGGAATTACAGCGTTACCAGCGCTATCGCGGAGGAGGAGAAGGCGGAGAGAGAGCGGGCCAGGGCGACGGCTGCACTGCAGGAGGCCCAGGCCCAAGCCCAAGCCCAGGCTCAACAGCATTGGAAAAAGAATGACGTGGAGATAGGTCGGGCCATGATGAGCGGGCCCGGGTCGGGCTCTGGTGGTAATAAGGCGGCGTATCAGGGTGTGTTTTGTAGGGATTTGGCGGTGGTGGGGACTTTGCTGTCACAGGCTGGATTCAACCGCCCTCTCTCGGTCAAGTACGAGGCTTTGAGCTGCTGATGGTTTCGGTGACGTCATCAAGGCAAATGTTTGACTTTGGCGGGAATGTGGGTAAGAAAATCCCCAACAGAGGAAAATATGAAAGGGTAAAAGTTGTGCGGGGAATGTGGTAAAAAAAAGTGCCAACAGAGAGGGAGGACCATGGGTGAAAATGTGATTAGTTTTGGTGGGTTTTTGGTTTGTACAAAAGTGGGGGGGAAAAAATGAAAAATTCTGATGGAAATTTTTGCTACGTTTAGATGTACAGATTTAATTTGAAGTTTTTTCATTGTGTTTTTAAATTTAATTTAATATATATCATTAGTACCACCCTAAATTCTCTACTCGTACAACTTTCAGCTGAATTTGGTACATTATACAGTAATTAGTTTTGACGCCTTCATGTGAAAGAAGAAAAAGGAAAATAAAAAGTGTGGGTCGATATTGTGTTGCGTCACATTAATTGGATTGTTCGACTTTTATTGTCTGGCTTGTGTGAATGTACAGCCATGGTGGCAAACTGGCAATGGCCCCCTATCTAGTGGAAAAGATTGCACCATTAAATATCTTGCTATATGTTTTTTTTTTCTCGTTCTGTGTTCTGCAAGTCTGCAAACTGCAACCTACTGCGAAACTTTTATTTATTTTTACCGAAAACTTTATAATAGCTCCCCCACCTATCAACCTGAAGTTCCCAATTTTACTAAATTCGAAAGCTTGTGTTGTTGCTTTTTCAAGTCTCTGTATTTTAGTACGAGAGAAGAAATTTCAATATGACATGCAAGGTACTTTACAACACCATATCTTAATTATCTTATTTAGGTTAAGGTTGATAAAATTGCCTTAAAGTTAAAGAGTTATGCCTAATCATCTTTAATTTTATATATACCGCTAAACACGGAAGTCTACTAGAGAAGTTCGGGAATTAGAACACAAAAACGCGAAAGATTGCTTTCAGAGACATGTTTTGATCATGATGGAAACCAAACCCCTAAACCAGAGGGGAGAACGTTGCTAGGACATGGATACTGGCTAGCATAGAAAACTATGACATGAATTTTCAACAATCAACGAAAAAGTAGCGTTTTGATTCAAAATACGGACTTCCTTAAAAACTTTTATTCACTAGTCTCCAGACTTCCACCTCTCTGCTTCGGCAAAATACAAATTTTACCAAGCATTTTGTATTAAAGAGTGTCTTGATCAAAAGACGATAGCTACGCCTAGATAAGGGGAGCGAGCACTCCGGTTTTGTTCGCCAAAACCCTATTATTTAGGGTCCTCCACACTTTCGTTCCTTCACATGGGCATGGATTAAAAAACAAGCTTTCCTATCCTTGGGCCTTTCCAATCGTCTTCTGTTTCGGAACAATGTTCCGAAATTGTGTTGCTCCCTCCTCATTGGTCTTACTAAGCAACTGACATTGTAAATGCAGGGGACCCTCTATTAAATGCAATGGAAACACAGTTTCGGAACACATTTTCGAAACAAGAGATTTTCATCTCTTTTCAACTGGGTCATAAACCAAGCTTTGCTTATGTTGTCAAAAACAAAATAAACCTAAACTTAGATGTACATGTTACATACTTAGTACAGACGATTTACAGCAGTAAAAAAGGCAAAACCAACACATGAAGAAGTGGTGCTAGTGAATTTTGGTGGGCAGTGGTGGTGACCACAAAGTGTGACAATGTGTACTAAGGAACTTTTTGAAATGAAATGCTTGGTGAATTGTGCAAGCAAAGATATAGATGTGACAGAGTGAGGATGGGACTTATCTCTCACCCTCTTCTTTATTGCCATGCCTGCCTTTTCCCATTGGATTCCAAATCAAGGGTGGTTAAAAGGGCAAAGAAATTTTGTGGGTCTCTTCATTTTTCTCTGTTTCCACACAAGAAAAAAGGAGCTGATGCATGATGATGATTTATTGATTTCATCAAGATGAGAAGGGTATGGAAGCTCTGAAATTTTTCCACTTTGAAAGAACAAGTTCTCTGTTTTCTTGTCACAAAAGACAGTTCCTCAGACTAATCTCTGAGCCTGGCTAATTCTCCATGGCCCATTGGGTGATGGGTTCATGCAAATGCACCATGTGTAATTGTGTATACCATATTATCAATCACTCACACTACTTGGGGAACATTTTAGCATTGCCGTTGACAAAACAGATTAGTGTTGATTGTATTCTAAACAAATGACCTAATCAGACATTTATAGTGGAGTATAGTTTATGGCGACTTGACACCATTGTTGATAACATGCATTTGTCAGCACTAATATCATTCACTTAACAAGTTAGGCGGTTCTTACTTTTCTTGTTAGATAGAAAGAAAAATGTAGTTGATTGCCAAGAGATATTTAAAGAACTATTTTGTCCAACTTATATTAAATTTTCATCCGAATGAAATTAGTAATTTTTATAAGAATAATTAGACTTTTTGATACATTCAAATTAAAATCTTTTTTCAGACCAATGACTCGTTACTTCGAAGGTTTCATATTGTGTATTCTTTGTTAACGGGTGAAGAATTTTAGACTGCTTAATGGTCGATATATCACTTGATTTTTTATCGATTAAGTACTTCGTAGGCTAATCTTTGCCACTTAAAGTGGCTTGGATATCACATACACACATTAGTAAAAAGTAAGATACGAAGTAACCGTTACAGGGGAGATGAGCCTAATTGCCAAGCCCATGCGGCTATATCCCAAAACCAATTGTCAATAGGAAGAGTAACTCATACACTTATAAGCGAGCATGCCCAACTCTCTATGTGGGAAGCGCAACCCTAACAATCTCCCCCTCGACTGTGAATCCCTCACAACTGATAACGGCGAACCCTCCCGATCCCTAAGCCAAACTATCGGCTCTGATATCACTTGTTAGAGGAGAGACGGGCCCAATTGTCAAACTCGACTCACAAACCAATTGGTTTTGGGATGAAACCCTATGGATTTGGGAGTCAAGTTTGACAATTGTGCCAGTCTATCCTCTAACAATAACTTTAGTTAGAACAGACATACAACGTAAAAAAGTACATGGGAAGGTCTCCACATTTATGAAGCCATGCAAATTGACTTTGAGTAGGAATATATATATTGTACTTAATCCATAGGGTAGGCAGGGCAAAAGAAGAGAAGAGATATCATATTGGTACACAAACAAAAAATAAGTCATTGAAGAGAATCGAAAAATAGGGAAAAATACAAGGAGTTGGGGAGCCACTTATCATTGAGTAGTAGGAATGTACTTAATCGGACTTGAAAGAGTGCACGTGATGGGTTGGGACCGGAGTAGTTGTGTTTTAAATGACCCAACCAATTCCATATTGAACTTACTCTACATCTAGTTGTGTTAGTGCTAAAATCAATTCCATATTGAACTTACTCTACATCTAGTTGTGTTAATCTATATATTTGTTCATTCTGCCCATCGATCTCGTCTTGGGTTTGCAATTTGCATGGGGCGACGTTGGTAAAATCAATGCTAAACTATAGCTTTAGTGATGTAGTTACCAAGTTCCATCTCTTTCACACACTTTAGTACTTTACTAGAGTAGTTGAAATAGGGACCAAAATAATATTGGTGTACCAAGTAGTTTAGTTTTGATGAGGCTTTTGAACAAACTTCATCTTAGTGAGATGAGATTTGATTTATATATATAGTTTTATTTTACTTGAGCAGTCGATGATGTTAGTGCTAAGTACAAATATCAGCTCCTAATTATTTATTCGCCTCACCTACAAATTAAATCTTTTGAAATAACGAATTGACTTGAGCATGTGACGTGAATTGCTTTAACTTCTATTTCACGTTGGACTTTGATGACGGGTGTTTTGGTTGATATCATAATACTATCATTGAAGTCGAACCGAAAAACATTGGATACTATTACCTTAAAAGTTTAATCGATTGACTAAATGACCGAGGGCTTTGAGTACGGGTTTTTAAGCGCATGGAGAAGTGATAAACGACAAATTCGTGTTCTTACACTAATTAATTTTAAGTTTTAAAATAATCTAACGACTTGAGCATTGTAATAATGTTTGAAAATTTTACTTTTTCCAGAAATTAACATCCATTCTTACAGAGATCACATAAATGAGATTTATCCAAACAAATACATTATATATCATTTCATAGCATCTAAATCTCGATTTATCTCCAGTGTCTCGATTTCATAAGATCCAGAGATTATATTTTATAGTTTTACTACTACCCATGAATCCATGATGATGGGTGTAACTATTAAAAATGTCCTCACTTGTCAACTTGAGTATGATATTTTTGTTATTATTTGCTGATTATTGTTTAGACTCTGTGGTAGGTTGTTTGTTTATAAGTCTTCTAAATTCTCACTTATGTGAAATGGTCTCACTGCCATGTGATTTTATTGTAGGGAGAGTTATGACAGCCCATTGCTTTACTTTCAAGTGATTTTATAATATCAGAATTCCTTTAATGGTTGATTTGAAGTGAAGGCCCTATTTCCATGATCATCATATGTCCATGCATGTTTAGAGTGAAAGATAGGTCTAACGCTTTGATTTCTGGCTACGCCTTCATATTTTATTTATCAACAATTGTTCTAATCTTTAACCTTCTATCATCAAATAATTAAACACAAGGGAATCCAATCAATTTTTATGAATATATTACTTCTATGGAAGAACATTTCTATGAACATTATATGCCTTCATGTAAACTTATTTTCCTTTCTTTTGGTTGAAATTGATGTTTTTCCTTTTTTAATCTCTCCTATCTCATAAATTGTAAACACGAACCATAAACATAAATATGAGAACTACAAAAAGAAATCACAATTTGAAACTCATATATCTATGTTTTAAATTCATGTATTTTTGTTTGCGGTTCATCGTTTATCATGTATAGAATATAAGGGGAATTTTATTTGATTCAGAGTCTTTTTTTAATTCACCAAATTGAAGCCATATGTTTGATATTTTATATCAGAAAGCAAATTGCATACTTCCAATGAAAATTAATTTAAGATCTAAAAAGAAGATAATACTAAAACTAATATAACATGATCATGCCTTTTGAATTGGGTGCACATGGGTCATCCTTCTCATGCTTGCTATATCCATATGTTTGATGAAGATCCATTAGCTGGAAAACTGTAAGATGTGTTTTTCCATTTATTGTAACATCAAAATGGTGATGAAGAAGTGGGAATAACAATTATAATTTCATACACACCTAGCTAGATGTCTCTCTACATTATATAACTACTAGTGCATTAAATTGCATTTCTTTAGTATAACGTAACATGTTTCTATTGAATTTCTTGAAAGTGCATTAAAGTATGAACTCCACCTCCAAAGCTAAGAAAAACAAAAGCCATTTATCTTTTGGAAACTTTCAATTGCTTGCTCTGACAACAACACTTGCCTTCAACCAAAATTTCTCAGTTTATCATTGGCCATTGCACCATACAATGCATACACCCCAACTTTAGGCATTATTTTATGCAACTTTTTCTTGTTTTTGAAAGCAATTTCTTTGTTTTCTTGTAGCGAAAGAACAGCCTTGGTGTTGCACAAAATTTAACACAACTCAAGAGATGCCCTTTCTCTCTATCAAGACACATGGTTCAATTTGTTTTGGTACTAATTTTTTGGGTCGTATTGTAAGAACTTTGGATTAATTATTATTGCAAGAGAGATTTGAGCCATGAAATTGTTAAGTAGGGAGAAAGAGTACAAACCAAGTATGGTCAAATTTTGAAGTTAGCAATTATCCTTTTGTTGTCATATGGCCAGTTTTGGACCTCTCACTAAGGCGGCAACTTACTTGTAAGTTTGAAAATTATTGTTAATTAATTAATTAACTGTCTTGATTCGCTTACGAGGTTTAGGTGACGGATGCTGACGTTATAGCTTAAGTTCTTCAATTCAAAAACAAATTAATTATTGCTTATAAAACACTCGTACGAAAACATAGTGACTTGTGCACATCATGATTTGGGGTCAACTAAGCTAGCATTAGCATGCTCCACGTTTATTAATTGCAAGTTGTAGGTTTATATTTCTTCATTAATGTCAGCAAGTATGTGAATATCAACGTTAACGGATGAACTACAAAATTATATCAGATATTTCAGTGGACAGTAAGCGTTTTTATGTTTGAAGGCTTTTTTGGCCTTAAGATGGATGTACATTCCAAGTACTAAATCTTAAGGCAGAGCACGTGATGCTTTTGAACGTTTGTGACATTGAAAAGAGGAGAGTTTCTAGTGATCAGAAGTTGAGATAAGGTTAGACGATGAAATGATGATGTCTGTGTGTGGCAGCCATGTTAGTACTCAATCATGTGATATCTTTATTCTTGCATCTTTCAGAGCATAATTTCTGACTTCTGACATTGTATTTTTGCACTTTTGATTATGGGCCTTAAAGCCCAAAATCTATGGAGCAAGGCCCATATGAAACTCCAAAAGCCCATGGTCCGAAGCAGATAAATCTGGAAATAACCATTTTCACTTCAGTAAAGGCATAATACCTGTAACTATTTCAGCCTTATAAAAATGCTCTCAAATGATTTCAGCTCTTTATTAATGGTACGACTATATATGAGTTTTATGCAAAGTAATCTTATACTAACAGTGGGTTTGTGTTGTCTTCCTCATTTCCAAATATAGGCTAAAATTATTCTCTTATCAGTGTACAACTTTTAACAAATGCCTGCAATTTACCAAACTCATTTTGAAAGCATTTTTAAAAAAAAGAAGTAAAATAGAGCTAAAAACAAAAAATATTTGGGAGGGTCTGTCAGACAGCCATGCGACCACCTCGGACCCCTAGGGGTTCGAGGACGATCCTCTACAGCTGGACCAGGGCATGAGCCATGGGGTGGCCGTTAATCACGCTGAGATCGCATGGCGACGTGTCATCCACCAGACTTGGTTTCCTGTCTCCTTAGAACTCAAGGATGAGGAGGTACGAGCCTATAGAACAGATCCTGTTCAAGTAAGGTCGTGCTAGTTCTTCTCCACCTTCTCCTATATATACTCTCCTTTTGTTTCCTGGTCTTTCGATGTGGGATAACATTAGTATTGACAATAGCTCAAAAACCCATAATAAAAGCCCTTTTTTTTGTATGACTAGCTTTATCTATACTGCATTTATAGTATATGAATGGTTGCAGAGGCGGTATTTTATGTGTAGTTTCCTTAAATCCATACACTATAGAGAGTTGTGTTCTACAGAATGGATAAAATCATTCTCCATTGTACCAAATATATGCATCTCACTGCCTACAATTAATCAGAGTCCACACAACGAAAGCGAGCAGAAAGTAGACTTTGCATGTCAGCAAATCCTAGGAGATCTAGGTGAATTTCTGAACAGATATCCTGGCAACACCACAAAAATTATACAATGCCTAACAAAAAGATAAAGCTGAACAATGTACATACATATCCTATGAGAAATAAATTATCTCTTCCTCGACTTGGAAGTCTTTTTCTTCTTGATCCCAGTTGTTTCATCACTAGCTCTTTTTCCAGCACAAGCTGGGCAAAACCAATCTTCCTTTGGGATTTTCTTAAGCGGAGGATCACAGCAATCAATGTGGGTCCCGACCCCACACCCAGAAGAGCCGTCCTCGGCCCCACATATCAGCATCACATCCCCTCGTTCAGCAGACCCACAGACCTGACAGCTCAGATCATTTTGCTCTGGAGTGGATGGCTCGCTCTTGTTCTCGTTCTCGTCTGATGCAACTTGCTCAGAGCGGCTCACCAAGTTGGAGAATGATTTGGCTGCCCATACATGAGTGTCGTATTGCACGTGTTTGTCGAGAGGGAACCCAGGCTTACAAACGTACTCCACTAAGTAATCTGCTGAGACGCAAGGAATGTTGTGCTTGAGAAACTCCTGGATCCAGATGTCAACACGCGGCATCCCAGGTGAGATTATGGCATAGTCGACCCCGGTGTTCAGGAAACGTGTGTATGGTGGGGATGTTGCAAGGATTGTACCATCTCCAGCCTTCACAACACGCTTCAGCGTATCCTGAAAAGGAACACGGTATAATAGAAACATTTAACTATGTGCAAGGAGGAAAAATAATCATTTTTTTCAGTCTGATTGAGATATTACCAATGGAGGGGCAATGCATTCTCCATACACTACTACACGCATTCCATAAAAAGCCCCGTGGCCTGTTCTCTCCCTCAGAAGCCGCCATTTTCTTGGAGCTTCCATATTAATAGCTCCATCTTCACTCAGGCCAGGCTTGTGCCATTCATAAGGCTCTTCTGGTAAGAGCTTTCCAGCTTGGTCGCTTGCACTGAGATAGTCAGTTTTGAGAATCCAGCTGTGGACAAGGTTCAAAGCAATTGTGTTAAGAAATGTTCTGAGCATATCCTATTGCTATATAACAGAAAGTTGAATGAAATTACAAAGAGCACAGATACTGTAATGTGATATTGTCATCTAAAAAGATGACTGAGTCAAGATAAGAAGCTCTAACCTTCCAGATGCAGCAGCAGCAAAGAATTTCTCAGTTCTGCGAACAGGCTCTGGGACGATAAAATGTGTTGCTTGATATGACCAGTTATGAGAATCTCTGCAAAGTCTTCCTCTCAGACGCCTAATGATCTTCTGGAACTCCTTCCTCTGCAACTTATGCCCGCTGAGTATAAACCAAGCAGGCTGTTTATCAGCATTGACTGTACTCTTATTCTGCACCACATTGACCGCCTTCTTCAGATCAGTGTTCTTCATCATTTTAGCTGTTTTAGTGATCGACTTTCCAATGCTCTTTCCAGGTTTGGCCATATTTTGATCAGTATCAACCGGTTGATTCTCTTTTTCCACTTCCACTGAGGGTCTTGCTTTTTTCTTAGATGAAACACCACCTCTGGAGTTTGCAGAGGATTTTAAAACT
Source organism: Polygonum aviculare (assembly GCA_934048045.1). Taxonomy (NCBI): domain Eukaryota; kingdom Viridiplantae; phylum Streptophyta; class Magnoliopsida; order Caryophyllales; family Polygonaceae; genus Polygonum; species Polygonum aviculare. The sequence continues at coordinate 26,023,910 of OW204032.1, forward strand.
CCCTTCTTATTCTTCTCAGTTCTCTGTCTCCCCTCCTTTTCAGCATTGACCACCAGCTTAGGTTCCATTACACTAGGATCAGGCTTCTTGGTTTTAGTTCCAACCATCTTTTTCCGTTTGTTCAATTTCTTCTTTTTGTCTGCTCCAGAGACTGAACCACCCTGCTCAGTAATCTCTTCTGATGCTGCCGTTCCAGATGTACTTTTAGCCACTGTATCTGCAGCCTTCTGAGCTTCATCTGTTATATTAGCATGATGAGAGGGTTCACCTTCTCGACACTCCACATTATTATTTTCAACCATTTCCAGCTCAGGCGGAGCCTCGGTGTCATCATCCATGGATTTAGCAAAACCATTGGTGTTATTTTCAGCCTGCAATATGTTGCCATTCTGCTGATCATTAGATCGACCAGCATCTCCAGCAGACATCTCAGGTCCATTAGCATCAGAAGCTTTGACTGGATCAGCTGGAATTTCATTATCCTTATCCACTGAAGTGTCAACTCTGGGAGAAGTTCCACTAGGACATATGGGACCTTTTTGCTTAGCAGAAGAGCCCATCTTTGACCTTGGTCTAGAACCCAAAGTCTTCCGAGCAACAGACTTCTTCCTTGGTGATCTTGAGCTAGATTTATCAGCTTCCGAGGCTAGATCCAGTTTAGAATTCCGAGATTTTGTGGCCTTCAATACATCGCTCTCAACAGACTGCTGGTTTTTTGGAGTTTCTTTCTCTGCGTTGCTCAGTAGGTTATTCTCAGGAAAGAGGACTTTGTTTTGTGGAGTTACTTTCTCAGCAGTGCTCATTAGACCATTCTCAGGAAAAAGCACTTGGTTTTGTGGAGTTTCTTTCTCAGCAGTGCTCATTAGACCATTCTCAGGAAAAAGCACTTTATTTTGTGGAGTTTCTTTCTCAACATTGCTCATTAAACTATTCTCAGGAAAGAGTGCTTCATCTTGTAGAGTTTTTTTCTCAGCATTGCTCGTTAGACTAGTCTCAGGAATTAACACTTTGTTTTGTGGTGTTTCATTCTCAGTTTTGCTCGTTGAACTAGCTTGAGGAAGAAAAGGTCCATTGGATCCTAATTTTCCATTCAATCCTTGAGCTTGCCCCTTACTTGATCTGCTGTTGACTAGCATCACTGAAGTCGGGATTGTTGAAACATCGATGTTGCTTCCTTGCAGCTTCTTTCCAGTGGAAACTTCCAGCACTGATTTTGAAACAGCATTTTCTGTTGAATGGTTGCTAAATCGTCCAATGGAAGCAGATTTACCAGGCTCCTTGGAAGCATTGATTGGGGTCCCAATATCTGCATCAACCACAAGCTTTCTAGCAGATGCGCCCAGCTTTGGAGATTTGGAACTGCCACGAGAAATATCAGAATGATCATCCATCTTCCTCTTATAGCTGAGCAAGTCATTTGACTGTTTATCATTTAAGCTTGTCACTCCCAGTGGAGTTTTAAGACAAACAGAACTCTGCTCCATATTGTGTTCATTAGAGGGAGTTTCATGGTTTAAATGTTTCTCTTTGTGTGCGCTTCCAACATCTACATGGTGCAACGGTGGTCCAGATTCCTTGGGGGATTTCCTAGTGTAATACAGACTTCCATACTTTGACCCATTAGAGTCTGATGATTTCTTACTGGCTGAACAGGAAGACAGCAGATCTTTCTTTGGTGATGATGCTGTAATATTTTCTGCATGCAATCCAATGGACTTAGCATCTCTAATACCTTCCTTATACTGAGGTTTTGACGGCTGTTGATCTATCTGAGCAATATGGTGGGAATTTAAGGCAATGTCAGATCTACGTTCTTCCTTGCCCATGACTGCATTATTTACATGATCGGAAGTTGACAGACCCTCAGTTTGTTTCGGAGTGGATATTTTTCGTCCAAGTACAGGAGATCGACTGGGTCCAGGGAAATTATTCTGTAACCCAAGAGGACTTGTTCTGAAGTTGAGCTCTCCATCATTATTCACATTGTCTTCTGTTTCATCTTCAGAATCCTTAGCCGCTTCAGACTCCATCATCTCCAACTCATATCCACTGACAGGGGAAAGGGGAAATATATTAAGTGCTACTATAATAGGTAGAGCAAACCAACAATGCAAGAATTCATAACAGTTCTGTTTTCGAATGTAAGAAGCTACTATTCTGCTCTCCCTTGACTAAGTTATAATAGCAGCAGAAGAGTATAGGCAGGCCATCTAAAATGATATTTATGTGTGAGTGAAAGCGAAAACGGATGACTAGAACACATGGTTACAGAGAGAGGGGTTCTTAAGTTAGTAGTATTCACGTTTCAAGTGCAAGGTGATTCTGCTCACATTAAGCATATGCTAACATCCTAATAAGAGCAAAAAAAGAAACAGATTATCACCGACCTTTTACTGTACTTGTCCTCTGGAAGAATTTCCCAGGCTTTCAAACTGTAAATACAACAAAGCAACAGTTCAACAGGTCAACAATATGAAAGATGTAATGAAAAATAATCTGATATTCCTTAATCAGTAGAAAAAGTGATATCCAAACCTAAGGAGATTTTCCACACATACCAGTCTTCCAACCATCGATGGTTGACAAGTTTAATTTTCTTGATTCTGTATGCCAGTTCATATTTCTCTCCTGTGAAAATTTGAGATGAATATTTTACCAAGGCAGGTACAAACTATATACAAGTCAACCACTTAGAAACATATACATAGATGATCTTTGCTAAAAGCGAATAAGTTTACAATTTACTTTAACAACATCAAAGGGGGAAAAAAAGGTCTGGCATAGCATCTACAGGAAGTTTAATGAAATCCAGTACTTGAAAGGATTCTTTTTGTTCTTCTTTAAGCTCTGGATCATAATTTATTAGATCATATACTGCAATAGGCAATATAAATTTTCATGCTGTAATGATGTGTCAGGCTTAATTTGAATGAGTGAAATGATAGCAGTTTGTTTGTTTTTTCAAAAAAAAAAAACTAACAGCTCACTGAAGTATATCTCAATTCTTCACATGTAGGAATACTTAAGTTTAGTGCCGCAAGATAAATGTAATTAGAAAAAGGCTATATGCTCTTAGGACAAGGTCACAATGCAAGAAAAAAATGAAGGGATATAACTGACCCTCAAACTTGTAGCATATAAGATGAGTAACCCGGTTTGCCATCAGTGGCTTTGAAAACTGAGCTCCCATCATGCTCACCATGGTCTGTGCAGAAGTAAGAAAATGTAGAAATTAGACTCATGAAACTATCTTCGTTGCTCTATGTGCTATTACATATCAATACCATCAATAGACCAGATGCGGAGTAAAATTATATCCCAGAACAAATCATATAGGCAGAACAACTCAAAGACACATACCATGATGTCTTCACGATCCTGCCGCTGATAGCCAGTCAAACACATAATACAGTTCTTTGCAGCTGGGATCCCATCCAAGTCCTTTACAGGTCTGTACATAACCTATAAAAAAACAATTGGAAACCAACAACTCAAATACAAACTCTACCAAAACTTCAATAGTGGATGTAGCATTTCCTTGTTCAGTATATTAATCAAGGAAGCCATGTCCTAACCAGACCATTTACACTCTTTCACAGCTCAAAGTCACATTTTTTTGTTTGGTTATAACTCCTAAGCCAACTTTTTACCAAACTTGAGCATCAAAACACGGTGAAGAACATAGAAAACTCACAGGGGAGGCCTCAACTGGCATTCCGACATCCAAACTGTGACGAACCCACAAACTAGTGACCAGAATCTTCCCATCTCGTCTTGCAGCAACACAGACAGGATCATCCTACAAACAACACATGCACAGCAAATATTAAACCAGAACAAGGCAGCAACTGAGCCAATCAATTAGCCAATAACCTACACACAAAATTGAGTTTGCAAAAGTGTAGATTCCAAAGCAATTACAATCAAAATGCTACTTCTTAGGGCTAAATTGTTCAGGATTTTGTTTTTTCTTCTTAGTGTCCGCTTACACCAAGAACGAATAACATCCACAGAAAGCAGGCAACAAAGTGAATATACATAAGGGAGAGAGGAGTTACATAGACGAGCTTGTCGACAATAACATGCGTGCAATTCGGCCCGTACTGACCGACGTCGACTCCACCGCCACCGACTAACTTGGACCGAATCTGCTCAAATTGACACAACAAGCACAAAAATTAAGCAAAAGAAACAACGATTCCTTCAATCACGAGCGCAATCGATGAGTTCTGAGAAAACCTCGACTTGTTTGGGAGGATCGAATCCGAATAGGGCGAATCGGACGCCATGGAAGGCGGTGTTGGATTGAATCTCCTGCTTGACGGAGAACATGGATTCGAATAACCTGATAGAGATGGAGAGGAAACGGGGGAGCGAAATGGACAGAGGAAGTGTAGAACCCAGCAAGGGTTTTTCTGGAGGGAGGGGGAATACTGTGAGAGGTGTGCAGGAGAAGTTTTGGCATGAATTATTTCAACCTTTTGATTTTCGGGCCTCTGGCGGGAGAGACACGAAATTTTTTTAGTTTCTCCGCCAAAAGAATAATATGAAAAGTATACGTACACGTGGCGGTCAAGCCGGTCAGATAAAGTCTCACGGAACTGCGTTGAGCGAACGACGTCGTTTAGGAACTTGAAGGAAATGAGAGAATTTGTTAATCTTGAGGTTGATTCCGGTTCTTATCCTATAAACTAAAAACGTGTAAATAATAGGAATAAATATGTGAATAAAATCATGTTTTTATTATAGATCATATTAATATATGTAATAACAAAATTTCTCAAAATCATGCGTTATATATCAGACTACACATAACAACATAATAACACAAAAATACAACATTTTTGGAGTTTTCGTTTGGTTCAAATCCGCTAATGTTTACCAATAAGTTTGTAGAAATGTGACCTCTAGCGTGGTAAAACTATCACCACCAAATTAATAACATATTGCTATATAGATTGTTTGTCAAAAAACATATTACGGAGTAATAAGCTTGGTAGTAAATCAACTTTAGCCTCATTATCAAACTGCCAATTCAGAAGAAGAAAAACCAAGAATGGTATACCAAACACACACGCAGCATAAAATTAACATATAAACTTCCAAGACATGAAACAAACTAAGTAAACATGCAGCATTGATATACCACCATAGACATACAACATTAATGTACAAGAAAACAACAACATGGAATCATGGATGCACCAGGTAAACAGCCAAGACTCCTAACAAAATCAAAGACATTATTACACATTCTCAGAATCACAGTACCAGTTTTGTGTAGTGAACACAATTTGCTTCTTAGCAATAGCTATATATATCTGTATCAATGTTCCTGATGTTTGCTTGGTTCAACTGAGCTCTCACCTTTATTCTCTTTGCTCACAACTTCCTTCAAACTACTAACAAGATCACTATTTTGTTCCTCCAGCTGGGTAATAAGCTTCAAGATTTGCGCCTTCTTTAACAGAAGTGCATCTATCTTCCCATCCACTTTCCCCAGCGTCTTTTTCAGCTTCACAAGATCATTGATCTTCTCATCCTCCCCATCTACTCCACTCTTCTTCTTCTTCTTGTCTTTCTTCTTACTCTTTTTCTCTTCCTCTGATTCCTCATCATCTTCATCTTCTTTGTCTTTTGATTTAACTGTATCCTTATGCTTCTTGTCTTTCTTGCTGGTCTTCTCGGAATCTTCTTCAGTCTCGACGACGTACTTTTGTTTGTCGTCATTTTTGGTGTCTCCCTTCTCTGTCAAACTCTCTGATTCTCCTATAGACCTGCTTTGAATAATGTATTCACCATTGTTGCTCAAGTCTTTGTCCTCCTTCTCCTTTTTATCTACGCTTTCGTCCTTAGTCTCACCTTTCTCCTTCTTCTCTTTCTTCTTCTTGTCTTTTTTATCCGCGCCTTCATCCTCAGTCTCACCTTCATCTTTCTTCTTCTTCTTCTTCTCCTTCTTCTCCTTGTTCTTCTTCTTATCTTTCTCATCCACAGTGTCATCCTCAGTCTCACCTTCATCCTCCTTCTTTTTCTTCTTCTTATCCTTTTTATCTATACTTTTGTCCTTAGTCTCACCTTCATCCATCTTTGCCTTTTTCTTCTTATCTTTTTTATCTATGCTTTCATCCTCGGTCTCGCCTTCATCATCCTTCTTTGCCTTCTTCTTCTTCTTATCTTTTTTATCTACACCTTCATCCTCGGTATCGCCTTCAGCATCCTTCTTCTTCTCCTTTTTCTTGTCTTTTTTATTAACCTTTTCATCCTCAGTATCACCTTCATCCTTCTTCTTGTTCTTCTCCTTTTTCTTGTCTTTTTTATCAGCCTTTTCATCCTCAGTATCACCTTCATCCTTCTTCTTCTTCTCCTTTTTCTTGTCTTTTTTATCCTTGCTTTCATCCTCAGTCTCACCTTCATCCTTCTTCTTCTTCTTCTTGTCTTCTTTACAGGCTTTGTCATCCGCAGACTCATCTCCATCCTTCTTCTTTTTGGCCTTATCTTTCTTCTTCATTCCCTTCTCGGCCGTTTCCCCCTCTGATTCTGTACATGCCTCGCCTCTGTCATTCTTCTTCTTTTTCTTGTCTTTCTCGTGCTTTTCCTCAACATCACTTTCACCATTCTTCTTCTCCCCACTGTTCTTATCATCCTTAAGCTTCTTTTTCTTATCCTTCTTCGCTTCCTTTTTGTCATCATCATCATCAAGCTTCTTGTTACTACTTTTCTCGACTGTGAGCTTACTCGTGCCATCTTTCTCTTTGATTATTTCGTGTGTATCTTTGCCATCTGATTTTGTATCTTGATCCTTTTTGTTCCCTCTTACTTTCTCCTCCTCTATATCCTCGAAACCACCTCTGGCTGTCATTACAGTATCAGATTCATCCTTGTGCTTGCTTTCCACCTCAGTCACAATGCTCTTGTGATCATGCACATCATTATCCTTTCCTTCATCACATTTCACCTTTCCAGTTTCATTTTCACCCTTGGTTACTTCTACATAATCCTCTTCTACCACTTTAATTTCAATTCCGCAACTATCATCATTCGCCTCAGGCCTCGTGTCACCACTTTGAAGCTCGCGCTGAAGATGTTGTTCACCAGCCTTGTCCATCTTCAATTCTGAAATGTCACTCATCACTAAATTCCTGTAAGCAGGAAAGAGGTCCAATTCTTATTCACAAAATACATAACAAACAGTAGAAATCAAGAAGCAAGCTAGTGTAAATATACAGGAAATTAATATGAGCAAACAGCCACAAAAAAAAAAGTGAATATACAAACTAGAAAAGAAGTCAAGAATGCAGTTTCATAATGTCTACAAACATGGGATCTAATTCAAACTTTGAGACTCTTAATTGCCAGAATCTTTCTATTGCATATTTACAACTGAGAATATGGATGAAAGTGTATAACAAGATTGTGTTTTGCTCTCAGCTTTTAAGGAAATAAGATTGCAATTACAAGCGAACCATCCTCACTAAGCAAGCAGAAGTGCAGAAGTGTCATGCTTAAATAGTATGATAACCAATAACATGACAAGAATGAACTTGGGCACCATGCCACCATCCCACAAAACAAAAACTAGTAAGAATTATTTGCACAGAGGAGGGAAAAAATGGATTGTTCAAGTAGCAGAATGATACTGAATAGACGACAAAAGCAAGCTATGAAAGTCAAGATTATGCTAGATTGAGAATTTGAGTGCAAAAATTGTAACCCATGTCAGTCTTTAGGTTGTACCGGATATGTATGCTCAATTTGCAAGAGATACGTGTTCAAGCTAGCATGAGGAGAATGGAAAATTGCAGAGAATTCCAGTTAGCATGATGTATCAGCGAAGGAAAACAGAAAGTCAAGAAATCAAATTCTATGATTGAAGATGCTAGATGATGAGGATTGAGAAATCAGCAACCAATAACTTGCAAGGGTATAAATTAAACTAAAAAAGCATCAACAGCAGAGTTCAATATTGCTCACAGAAAAACAACAAACTATATTACAAATTTACAATAACCATGGAAATGAACAAGCTAAAAAGGGGGCAAAAGAACTGATCTTGAAATCAGTAAACAGAAACAAATCAGGAGCGGAAAATACCTGAGATTCGCAAGCTATAGAGATGTACAAATAGCTTGAGTAGCGTTACAAAATCTGGAAATTGCAATTCACAGCTCCCCAATCCGGAAAAATAAAATCCAGTCTGGTGCGCAAACCTATATAAGATCTGAAATTGTTGCAAAAGCAAAGAAAAGAGTTGCAGAAACCAAAGCAACAAATAGGAATAATTCGAAAAAAAAGAAAAAGCAAAAAAAAGATGTCGACGGAGACGACGTGGCAGTATTAAAAGAACGACAGCTGTCATATTGGGTGGTTAGTGGCTACGCATAAAGATGTCGACGGGATAGAACAAAGCCAAGGGAAGGATCGTGGGCCTTCGTGGCTCTAGGGAAAGGGAGCTCCAATTGATATTCTATTCGATCTATAAGCTTGGTCACAAATGTCAATCCTGACTCATTTTTAGGGTAGATAATCTTCTAGAACGCCCGTAAATCCGTAAGTCATTTAAAGATGGCCGTATAATGTAGGCAACGAAACTTCTAGAACGCCCATTATTCCAACGTACAGTCCTGACTCCTGAGTCTTCATCGCCTCACCTACTCACCGAAAATCTCAATTTCCATTTTCCCCCTTCCACCCTCCCGAAACCCTCAAACCGATCCAAGATTCAATGGGCTGGCTAAGCCGATTCGTGGTGGCGGTGGCCTTCCTGGCCGTCGGAGTCATCTTCTCGCCGGAAACCTTCGGCTCCCTCTCCGGCGCCGGCGCATCCCCTTACTTGAAACTTACCCACCTCCTCTGCTTCTCCACCGCCTTCGGCGCCGCCCTCTGGGTCACCTTCATCGGCGGCATCATCATGTTCAAGTATTCTCCATCTTCTTCCTCCGAAATCTCCCGATCACTTCCATTTCACATGTATACCTAATATGCAAAATTTGGGGATTTGTTTTGTTTTGGTCCGGATAGGAACTTGCCGAGGCACCAGTTTGGGAATCTGCAGAGCAAGATGTTCCCGGCCTACTTCACGCTGGTCGGAGTTTGTTGCGCAGCGGCCGTAGCGGCTTTCGGTTACCTTCACCCCTGGAGATCGTCTTCTCCGTCTGAGAAGTATCAGTTAGGGTTCTTGGCTGGCTCGTTCCTCTTTAATCTCGCCAATCTGTTCGTTTTCACCCCAATGACTGTCGAGGTATTCCTTACTTCTTAACTCTTAAGCAATTGTATGCAGTTCACCACTGATTCTGTTTGTGTGAATTCGTAACCGTATTGGTTCTGTAAATCGATCTGTAACCGTATTTGTATTGGAATTTGTGCATGTGAGAGGAGAGAATTTTCTAGAACCTACAAAATAAGAGCTTATTTCACTTTATTTTTCAATAATATGGTGTACCCAACAGAGCTTGAATTAAACGAACCTGTGCAATTCGTTCTAGGTAGAGCTATCTAATTGAAGTTGAGCATGTTTGTAGGTGCCAATTCATCAGAGAATTTGCCTCATTGTTAATTGAAAAATCCAACCTGTAGTTCTATCAATTGAACTGAGGCTCCTGCACTGATAGTACTAATCGTGAGATGTGTGTAACTTGCCATATTCCTCGTGTTAATGATCTAGAGAACTTGCCTCTCGGTTAGAATCGAAGGATTTGAGTTTGATTAGTCCATTGATCATGTTTGTATGTGCTGAATGTGCTGAAATCTGATGTCTTTTGTTGGTTTGTGGATGGATTGTTGGTGTGTGTAAAACTGGGTCTTATTCCCATTATTGTATAATGCAGATGATGAAGAAAAGGCACAAGGTGGAGAGGGAGCAGAACATTGGAGAAGAAGTAGGGTGGTCGAAGAACAGAGAAGCAGCCAAGTCGAATCCGGAGTTGGCGGCCATGAACAAGAAGTTTGGGATGATCCATGGCTTGTCTTCACTGGCTAACATACTCTCCTTTGGCTGTCTTTCAATGCACTCTTGGTACTTGGCCGGTAAACTCAACCTCTGAGCTCTGAAGCTTAAGCTTCATCGTAAAGGGTTTGCTTGTTCTTATTCTCTTCAGCTGGTGTTGGAAGGATCTGGTTATGATGTATCTTGTGTTTAGTATTGCAATTACAAGTGAATTTACCATAGAGGAATCTTGTTGCTGTTTTGGAATAAGCTTATGAGTTTGAATGGTGAGAACCTCTTTTACTGGATTGATGATAGAAGCTCTTGAATTGTGCCATAGATGTGCGAGGAAACAACTGACAATTGCATCACGCTTGTTGTAATGTTGCATGTTTATGAATTGAAATGGTTTCTGAAAGCGAGTAATATATGACAGTAGGAGAAGAATACATGCATGTTTGATGGAGAGAATTAAGGTAAACACGCACAGAACTCCATGGAAATGGAGAGAATGCTCTCTGCAGATTGAGTATTGCTTCTGTGTTGAGCAACAAGAAGACGGGTTAGTGCTATACATACAATTATTACAATGATACAAAACTAATCTAACCAAGATAGCTAGCTGTTTATGATTCCAATTTCCAAATATGGCAAGTTTGTATGTGTGTGTTATATTGTATATGAAAATCATGGTGAGAATTTGGGCTCAAAATCATAGTGTGATTGAGAAGTGAAAATTGAACATAATATGTATGTTAATGAGTTTTTTTTATAATTTCAATTTTTTTGTTACCAAGAATATGAATTGGCGAAGGTTATTTTAATAGTGAAATAAAATTAAAACCAGCTCAAATTTACGTTAAAAAAAGATTATTATAACACTAATGTATTAAAAGGAAATAACAAAGTGGAGACTAAAATGTTATTTTCATAAATTAACTTTCTAAATATAAAGTTTATAAAATAATTTGGGTCAAATAATTAAATCTTGATAGTTTAAGATCTTTCGATATTTATCCAAGGACTATTGCACCAAACAAATGAAAGGCTTGGGACCTAAGCGTAAATAAAATATTTTCTGAAAAATAACCATGTCGGTTGTAAAACCACGTCGTTTTACCCCTTCTACTGATAAAAAAGTGAAAAAAATAAGGCCTATCGGTCAAAGACTCAAAAGACACTTCTCGAGTTCTTCTTCAACAAACTCCAACAATCAAGAAAACAATCAACAGACGATTGAAGCCTTCGTTGCTCTCCCGCCGACGCCTCGCCTCTGCCTCCACCACCGCTCTACTGAATCCGCCGATTCCGGTAACATAACTCGATTGCGGTCATAAGTTAAAATCGGGAAAATTTAGGGTTTGAATGTAAATTAGCTATTTGAATTTGTTTTGTGCCTAATTGTTGATTGCAATCTGTTTATACTTGATTGAATTGAAATTGCTTATTATAGTTATCTCGTGATAAATGTTTGTTAGATTGATATTTTAGGGCTTGGAATTGATATCTTCGATCAGCTAATTGATATTTTAGGGTTCTCTGGCTCTGTCTGGAAGATTAAAGATACAAACTTTTGATTTCTTTTATTATTATCTCAATGGAAAGTTGGGGAACGCTCTACAGCAGAAAGTGAATGATATTGTTAAGTGATTGCCTGATTGTGGATTGTATTTAGAGTTCTGGGGTTCATCGTTTTGTTATTGCTTTCTTCTTTCTTTAGGTAAAAGAAATCCTTTCATTGTTGCACAATGAGTGGAGCTCCTGGCAGTTCCTCATTCAAGCCCAAAGTCGAATCTTCTAAACCATCAGAAACTTCTTTTAAGCGCAAGAGAGGGATGTTTCAGAAAGATTGTGAGTGCTTTTTATCTCTAAATATTCAAATGTGTATTTAATGACAGTTTTTGAGCTGATGTTATTTTACATGCAACAGTGCAACATATGATGTATGGTTATGGAGACGACGCTAATGTAAGTGCTTCTCTATCTTGTCTTCACCAGTTAGCGAGAAATAAAAATGGAATGTACAATGTGATATTTGAATTCCTGATGGCATATATCTTTGTTACTTACAGTATACTCTTTTGTATGTTTCAGCCTCTTCCAGAGAGTGTGGCGCTTGTTGAGGACATTGTCGTAGAATATGTGACGGATTTGGTTAGTTTGATATGTTTCCCTTCACCAACTTCGATGTTTTATGTTCAGAAATACTTTACTGATGCATGATGTACTAATTCTATGCAGGTGCATAAAGCCCAAGATATTTCCTCCAAGAGGGGAAAGCTTCTTACTGAAGATTTTTTGTTTCTTATGCGAAAGGTAACACACTAAAAAAATCCACTCAGGTGATATTTCGCTAGAGTGAATGCTGTAAATTACAGCAATTGATCTTGAATATGTATAGCAACTGCTTTGATTATCCGAAAGTGTTGCTTAGAATACAACAGTGTGCTTTTTTATTGCTAGTGTTGCTTGCTGTCTTTAGATGACTTTTAAAGACTGAGATTCCCTGTACTATATGCCCTTGATCAATTCTAGTGTCAAAACTAAACTCCTACCCTTCCTTAGTCCTGGTGGGATATTGCTTTGCCCATGAAATCTGATTTTCTGGCCTTATTAAGTCTGGCTTTGATCTTCCAAATTTGAAAGTTTAGCAGCATTTGGAAGTCTAGCCTATAGTCAAGGTATACTCCACAATCACTACCAAATCCTGATTATGCCCCATTTAACGATTAGGAACTTAGGGTCCACATCCAACTCCAAAAATCTAAGCCTCAACCTTTTTGTCCCAAACTTAAGGTAAAAACATTAGAATTAGTTCTCACTGTAATGAAGGCCATATATAGTTCATATTAATTGCTCAAGCCAACATTATATCCCTTCTCCCAGAAAGTTATATGCTCGTGGTTGAAGATCAGTAATTAGACCCCCATTATATATTAGACTGTGTACTTACATATTCAAAATTGAAGAATTTTTGCTTTGTACATTATATCTGTCAGGATTATTCTTGTAATATTTGTTGTACCATCAGGAGATGTAAATACAAGCATTGTAGAAATTTAGCATCCAGGTCTGGAGAGATGTCTTTGGATTTAATACTGGTTCCACTTATGTATAAGATATATCCATTTTAAAAAGTAATATTCTTCACCATTGTTTTAGATTGAGGAATGATTGGTAATTGTTTTCCCATTTATCTTACAGGACTTGCCAAAACTGAACCGCTGTACTGAACTCCTGGCAATGAATGAAGAGCTGAAACAAGCTAGAAAGGCATTCGACGTGGATGAGGAAAAGCTTGCCACCATAGACTGATCCCCCTCAAAAACACTCATCCCTACATGAAGCTTCTCATTGGTGGAAGACAAAAATGCCATTGCATTTCCTGCAACTAAGTGCTGATTTTGCTTAATGTAGTCCTATAGCCTTCTTTGAGCTTTGTGCAGGATTTTGCTGCGAGTATTTACACCTCCTAGATATGTCAATCTGTTAAGTGCTTGTTAGTATAAATTATCTTAGGCTCTGAATTCTGTTGTAGATACAAATACTGAAACTGAAACATCAGCCTTGGCCCATTTTTTCAACGTTTGATGATGCAAACAGAGATTTTGGATAAGAAAGATGACAATGAAGATTGCAACAGGTTTGATCAAACGCCTTACCAATGCCTTTTACGGCAAAAACTGGAGCAAATCGACAAGTAAGTTGGCCAAGTCCACCACACAATTAGGTGGTCCTTCTGTTTGTATTCATTTTATGATTGGTATCAAAATATCTGGTCCAATAATGCACGTTGCTCTGTTGGGATGAACATCCATTCTTTACAACCGGAACTTCTCCACCAGCAAAACTCTCGGTTCGTTCCCAGGTCGATCTTATCTTGTTATGGCATCTATTCATATAGAGTAACGCATGTACTTGGTTAAAGATGGAGACATGTCAATGTTGGGCATTGTGATGCAAAACCTTTGATTCCATGGCGTATAGATTGGGCATCAATCATATGTTTCTATTTCGGTAGTCATAGCGATAGCTTGGTGAAAATGAACCACAAGAGTTGAAAACTTGCAAAGTTGAAACGTGTGTAACTTGAATTTCTTCTTACAACTGAATTTCCCACAAGTAACATAAACACGTACAAACGCTATTGATTACATAGGGTAACCAAGTGGGGCTATTCTCAAGCCTATTAATACACACGAAAACTACATCTTCCTAATTCCAGAAACTCCCACAAATCAATGAATTAAATCTCACTTTGATACAATGCACAGTTCAGGTGGTTGTGTCAAGGAGCCAGGTTTTTGTTTGTTAGTTTTATATTTATATTAATGCAGGTGATTTGATTTGTTATAGTTTGAATTTATCCGATATATTGTTAATTATTAGCATATGGTTTTACTTAATGACAAAAACAGAACATAAGCGGTAATGGGCACGCAAACGCAATCGCCAAATCCAAACAAAATTACACATTCCACAGAATCAAGAAACTACAAAGAATGAATAAATTGAATTCCCACTCACAAACAGCAAATGCCCTCTTTTTCTTTCTTTCTTTTGCTTTACAATTTTGTCAACTTTGACAAATACAGATCCCCTAATCCCTCCAATGCCCCAATACAAACATGACCAAAGAATGCCCACTCAAAAACACCCAAAAAAACAGAACAAAGCAAACATTTACAACATTACCACATGAAATGTACAATTTAGACCAACCCATGTGCCATCGCCACCACCTGCACAACAAGCCACCAATGGGCGGCCTTGTTCCCGTCAACTTAGGCGTCGTTTGGCACACCCACCTCTATTACTTATAATTTCAGCCCTTGACAAGGACATCACAATTAACGTCGTCTCCTTGCCAAACACGCCCTAAACACTGCTATAGACGCCCATTAGCAGCAATCTGGCGGGAAGCATCAGCACAACCAGCAAATGCATATGCTGAGAAGCCACCAGCCTACTGAACCTCTTGAACGACTCGTTCCCCGTCCGCACGATTCCCGAGAAGTCGAACTGGCTCTGGCTCGTATCGCCCCGCGAGCCGCCAATGACGACCTTGCCTCCCCCAACTACACGTGGCAAGACGAGCGGCCACCACGCCTTTCTCCTTTCTTCCCTCTTGGCCTTCCTGATCCGGTTGAGCTCGAGGCGGATCAACGAGCGGATGCACCTGAGGTAGGAGTTCATGTCGTGGTCCCGCTGAACGGTCCCGCCATTCCCGTAGGCCGAGCGGTCACTGAGGATCTCGAGCGGGTGAGGGGAGTTGATGAACGCGTTTTTGGCTGCCCGGATTTGAGCTTCTGCCTGAATGGCGTCGTCTAAGAATGAGCACGTGAGGAGGTAGAAACCGCTGCCTGATGGAAGAAGGTCGTGTTCGGGAGAGAAGTTTGCGTCTGGTTGTAGAATCAGCATTTCTCCCATGGGAGCATATAACAGATTCTGGAAAGAATCAAACCATATACATCTATCAGACTTTGTAAAAAAAGACATTTTTTTGAGCATTAAGAATGTCAATAATGTTCACTAGGATTTCTACCAAACATTTCCAAGAACATCAGTATACACATGAATGGTATGTTAATTTTCCACAAAAGTTTCACATTTACCGATTTTACTAAGCATTTATTAGTAAATCAAAAGCAGGCCAAGAGCATTGCATAACAAACATTAAATTTAAGAGATCAAACAAAAGCTACCTGATTATTTAGGCAAGGGTGACTCCTGAAGTTACCATTGACTGCCTTAAGGAGCTCTACCACATGTCCAGGGTAACTACAAGAGAACGCGCGTGGCACGATATCTCTATGCATAGTAATGCCCTGCACATGGCTTCTAGGTAATCCGAGCTTGTTAAGAAGCTTGTCGCCTCCACACATGATACTTGGGGATCCGAATGTAACAACGGGAAGTAAAGAGGAAACTGAAACTTCCTCCCTCGTTAATAGCATCAGATTAATCAGAAGCGACAAACTTCCACCGAGTGAATGCCCAGTAAATTGGAGCTTGGCACGTGCGCCGTGGGTTTTGATGTGCTCATGGATCTCTGGCAGCATTTGTTTGTAGATTCCCTTTGCGGCCTCATATATTCCCCTGTGCACGAAGACGTCTAGTCCCTGAAATTGATTAAGAGATAAATTGAGTAGAATGTCAAGAAGTAAAACCTGAACTTGAAATTCCACATTCCAATACTTTACCTCAAACTGTATGGGCTCGAAGAGGAGATTTGCCTGCCATGAAGCCATTGTCTCAGATCCCTGCACATCAATATATTTGAGTTCAAAATAAACGAAAAATCTGGCAGAATACAAACATTCATTAATAATTACCCTTTTAGAGTTATAATTTTGAGCGAAACGTTTGCTTTTTTGCACATTTTCGACAAAATCTTCCAAAATGTTTATAGTATTTTCATTCCGAATGTGACTAATTAAACATTCAATTAAGAGCATTCAATTAATTGTCTTTGCCCAATCCTAAAAGGATAACCATTTAAGTAATACTTTTACTTATCATGATCCTAACTTCATCAAAGTCATGGAGACAACAGACAAGAGGACAATTATCGCGTTACCTGAATGACAAAGAACCGAGTGGCAGTCCGTTCATCATCACAAATGTACCATTCACAAGGCCATGAGTTAGTAGAATTCAGGTCATCAGCAACGGCTTGTTTCGCCTCCTCTTTTGCAGCCACCACAGCAGTCACCGAGTCAGTTGTAGCCTTAACAGAAGCTATCTCAGAGTCACAGGCCTCTTCGTCATTTGAAGAGCTAAATATGCTTCTCGTTCGGTTATTCAGGTAAGAAGCAGCTGAGGAAGCTATCTTAAATGCAGCACCAGCACTTATCCGGGGGCCGTCGTCCTTTACATCCTCTGACTTTGATTCCACTTCTTCTGATGGACCCGTTTCTGGCGATTCGCCCTGGTTCTCTTCAGCATTCTCCAAATGCTCCCTCTTTTCGATTGAAGAGGTGACATACCGCAGACCTTGTCGTTTTAGGAGATTCTTAGGCTATATATCAAAGGCAGGATTACGTTAATATCCATTTCAAATTGAGATTACTTCAGATTAATCACTCTAGTGTTTTACCACCTACAGTTAGCTAACATCCAATCAATCTCCAACCAAGATTACTCTAAAAGCTAAAAGCACAGGAAAAAGTGGTCAGTTTAACTGCTAAACAGATGTTTCAAAAAAAGCACTCATTCCTTTTTGTATGACGAGAGGAAATGAATTTGACAAACAACTCACATGCATTCCAGGTCAGAACAGCATCACTTCATCAGCAAAAAGTTCAAGTGGAGTTTCAATGAAATAATGGCTTAGAAAGAGTCTTATTATGTGGGCTCCTAGCATCTATATACAATACCCCACGTCTCCACACACCTGAACTACGCTGTCTCCATCTTCCAATTTGATTAAAGAACTCACCCATCAAACCAACAAGTAAAATAATCCATTAGCAGATCAAAGTAGACCCAATTCAGCTAATTAAAAAAACTAGAAAGGAAACAGATTTCAAAACTTTCTGGGTAAGGAATTGATCATACCTTGATGTTAGGAATTGCATAAGCCAAGTTCCCCAAATAGCAAAGCTGAGCATACAACTTAGCATCAGAAAGAGACACCTTCTTGAGCAACTTAGAGAACGAGCCCTGATCAAAATCAATCTCATTCCCCTCCTCCTCATCACAATACTCACACCCACAACCCTCAGAGCTTGAACAAGGCTCATTCTCCTCATCAGACTCATCCCTCTCCTCCTCCTTCCGTTCTGACCAAAGGGACTTCACATGCAAAATCTTAAAAACCCAATTCCCATTCTGCCCCTCAGATTGCTCAGAATTACCCTCCCCAGCTTCTCCTCGTTCCTCACCAATTCCCTGCTCGCATTCCTCGCAACCCATCAAAACGGCGTCGTCTAGGGCAACCTCTCTAATCCCGGCCCCAATCGTGGGCCCCGAGAACGGAGATCTGGACGGGTACTTAAATGAGAACCTTGTCGGCGGCGGATTTCTGTCAGCTCCGGCGGAAAACTGAGATGGGTTTTGCCGAATGCTGCTCGTTGGGATCGCCGGCGTGATCCCGTGTAGCCCCGTTCTGAAACAGAGGCCGTCCATTTTTCCTTCACAAATTGGATGTTTGATTTGGGTGATTTTTGTTTTTTTTTTGAGATTTCGGGCTTTTGCTGTTTTATAGGAGGAGCGAATTGAAATAGGTGAGACCACAATCTTTGCGTTCTGAAAAGAAAAGGAGAAAACTGATATAAAAAGGCAGAGCCCAAAACTGATAACCGACCGACTCCTGATGGAATAATTTCTTGGGAGGATTCTTCTTCCTCGATTTATTTTTTTATTATTTGTTTTGCTCTCCTTTCTTCTGGGTTGTTGCGGAGTTGAGGAAAGGCGGAATTCAATTTCAATGAGCATAAAAAAAAAAGGAAAGAAAGAAAAAGGGGTCATTTGACGGTTTTGCCCCCGGGTGAAGACGGGTATTTTGTCTTGGAAGCAAAACGACGCCGTTTCGAATGGCTAAATCCAGCACGTCAGTTGCTATTACGGATGAGCTGATTCGACGCCACCGTGTACCCGTAAGCGTTGAACGTGTGTCTCTTCTGTATTCGTGCATTGTTGACCGATTGAACGCCACGTGGCATGATCCAGCCAATAAAAAACGTGTTCTTCATCCCGAAGTATAGTTTTATTTATTTATATTTTGTACATCTACGTATAAAACACGTACGTACAAATGTACAATAGAAACCTCTGGACTTTCAACCAAAAAAAATAAAATAAAAAAATAGAAACCTCTGGACTTTAAGTAATGCTATAATGGTATACACATGTTGGGCGTAAAGTTGAGTTGCAGGCTTACACTAGGCTGATTTTCGAGCTAATGTGTCATGCATGTAAATTATGTAATAGAATAACGATGTGTAGAGAACAGAGGTTGTTCAATGGCCAGGTGTTTTCCATGCAAAAAAAACGGACATATATACTTAAGTTCAAATGGTGGTCGGTAATTGAAAAATGACTTTAATTATAAGCTATTTTGCTTAGAGATTATATTCAACTTAATTGGTTAAAAATCATTCTTCTTTAGTAATTCAAAACGAAATCCGAATATGTGTCATTTGCCAGAGTACTTACCGTGTTAATAAGAGAACAAGGTACTAATTTCGAACAAAAAAGAAAACAAGGTACAAATTAAGGTAGGGCAAACCAGCTATCATGTGCCCGAGTACGTGATGATAATGGTTGTTTTGTGCTGGCATGTATGGAGTACGATGAGATGTACAAAATTATTTTTTTAAAAAAAAAAGATTAACTGGAATCAACATTTCTTTTGTAAAATACGGATTTAACATGAATTATTAGAAGCAGGGAAAATACGAGTGAGATAGATATGTCCGTGTCATTAACTTGTAAAAGTCCATCTCAAAGTTGTCATTATTTAGTAACTAGCTAAACCTGTCGTGCCATGCACGACCATGATTCAAATAAATTAATTATAAATATATTATTAAAATGGAATAAATAATATAATGATTTAAAAATCTAATATAATTTGATATCATCATCATGATATATAAATACATAGAGTTTATATACATATTTTTTTAAGAAATTGCTTTTGAGATCAATAGAACCACCATAATATGTTATCACAAAATTAATAAAACCACCATAAATTCATAATACATTAAGATACAAAATTTATTCTCATATAGTTTTACCTGATTATAAGAATATGGATTTGTATATTAGCTACAAAACCTTTGAAATATGTATAATATTACGTTGATTATTTCATATGGTTTTTGTTTTCCAATTATATAATTTTTAAAATACGAATGGTTCAATTATTTTGGTGAATAAAATTGTATGTATTTTGTGTTATCTTATGACTTTCCAAAATAAGATTAAGAGATCAAATAAAAATGTATAATAAGTTACTATTAGTAATTGATTTTTCTAAATATGAAAAGGTGCAATAATATAATAGAAATTAATTTTATAAATATGGATTAATTTATCAATCACATCACATGTATTAACTTATGATTTTATACAATGTAAAAAATTGGTTAAAACTTAAAATACGTTTTAAAATTGATCAAAGATTGATGTAAAGTAATTACATTCAAATTGACGTGCAAATGAAAATTTATTAAAAACAATCAATATATATTACAAAAGCCAACCGTTTTCGAGCCACCACGTTAATTCTGGCCCCACTTGATTTTAATTTTTTTTTCCAACTTAAATAAATATTGTCAACTTTATATCTTTTATTTTCCTTAATTATCTATCTTTAATTTTATCTTAAAGTCATATCTTCTATTAGTAATTTTATATTGCTTAAATACTTTTATCATTTAAGAATTGATTTTCTTCTATTTAAAGTGTGATCATATGTAGATATCTTCCATTCGTCATGATCTAATAGCATGGAAAATATAAATTTCCTAACACGTTGATTTTGCCAAAACACGTTTTGTTTTAATTTTAACAAAATCCAACTTATTATAACATTTAATGACTCACGCATGGAAACATTTATCTACTATAATTTACCAAAATTTTATGCATGGATAAAAGATATACTTTACCAAAATAGTCAATGTTTTAATTTTTTCTTATTTACGTTTTGTGGAGGATAAAATTTTAGTTTTAAATATAGTGAATTGCATTGGAAAATTTTTTGCCAAAAACCCAACTAATAGCCTAACACGTTGACTTTTTTAGAATCAAAGAGATATCGAATAAACAAATTGGAAGTCATATAACTAACATTATACTTATTTAATTTTGGAATTCATAAAATTTTAAAATTTATATAAAAAAAATTTATTTTCACCCCAGCTTATATTTTTTATAAATTGTTTTCAACAATTTTATTATTTTTCTAATATTTTCTATACCAATTATTTTTTAGATTCAGAATATCATGATCTTTAAAATATATTATATTTTGATAAGATTTTTTTTTTGTCTATTCATACATATAGAGGCAAAATATTACTCATTAAATATTATGGTTAAAATAACTACATGTTTAATTTGGGTATATATATCAAGTTGGTGCTTTGCATACTAAAATATAAGACAATATATATTGCATAATAATGTATTTTATTGATTGTAAATTAAAATGTAAGTACGTGATTTGCATAATAGCATTTTCTTAGTCAATTATTTAACAATTAAAAACTTCTAATATTCGATGAAATCAAATTATGTTAAAGCTTTTATTATACATTTCATATTAATATTTTATTTAGTATATATCCAAAAATAAATTTAAAAATGCAAGTCGTGCATGGCACGACGGGCACGGCTAGTTAATAATATAAACTCTATGAATGATTGTACAGTTTACATGATCGTACAAGCTAGTGCTCCGAAATATTGTAGATTGAAATTGTTATTGAAATATATTTTTGAGTATGAATGGGCTAAAGATAAATAGTATGGTTTGAAAGATAGATATTGTAGATGATAAGAAAAATGATAAAATTAAAGATTAGATGATTTAGAAAATTTTAAATACAAATTGTATGGCCTCAAAGATAGATATTAGATGGGTAAGACAAAAGATAAAATTAAAGATTAGATAATTAAGGAAAATAAAATATATAAAGTTGTTATTATCTATTTGAGTTTAAAAAATAAAATAAAATCAAGCGGAACCGGAATCAACGTGGTGGCTCGAAAACGGTCGGCGCCATACGGCAATTTGACTTTAAAATATTAAACTATAATCAGATATTTTATTATCGAATATTGATACAGAAAAATATAATATAATTTTTAATGTATGAAAATGTTTAAAAAAAGGGTGTCGTTGTTTTGAAAGTTCATGTAACTCAAAATATACATAAATACACATAATATTTCTACTTGATTACATTTTGTTTTCCAAACCCTTATAATAAGAATCTAAATTTATATACCTCATATATACAAATTTCATTTTTATCATTTGCATTTATTGTTATCAAATAATTTTTTTGTAAATTAGTCTATATGTTACCGCTATTTGATATTAAGATATTATCTTAATGTTTTTATTTAAGTAAATCAAATAATATATTTCTGATATCTTTATATGTTACAATGTTTGATAATATCTTTAAACCCAATAATATCTTAATAAAATTATTCAAATATCTCAATAATATAATTATTTGATTTAATCGCAAATAATATCTAATAGTTCTATTAAGATAATATCTTAGTAAATCAAATAAAAATCAGATAATATCTTCCTAATATCTTGATAATAAGATTTGATAATATCGTACTAGGTAAAAATTATAGTTGATCTTGTAAATATAGAACATAACTTAGGAATAAAAAGATAAATTTATTTAAGTAAATCAAATAATAAAGTGACAAAATATTATTTTTTTAAATATGATGTGGGACCAGAATCAATTTTAAAAAGATACGTGATATATTAAAAAGGATATAGTATCTTACCAAAACAAATTACTTCTTTTACAAAAATAGATAATATAAATTTTAATTAGATTAACTAAAATAATACAAATAAAAGTTTTTTTTTGTCGAATATGCGGTGAGACCAGAATCAACGTGGTGGTTGAAAGACGACAACGATGTATAATATATATTTATTGATTCGAATTTTTAATTTTTTTCATATATAGATTAAAGAAAAAATCCAATAAAGCATAGCTTAATATTTTCAATGCTTTAACATGGGTAATATTTTCAGTTGGATTTAAGATCCTATATGGCTGCACATATACAAGATCTCAAATAATAAACGATACGTAATATCTTGTTGTGATCCCGTGTGTACACAATTTGTGTACATCTTTTTATATTGATTTTTTTGTTATTATCTATTTGAGTTGGAAAAAAAAAAAAAAATTCAAGCGAGGCCAGAATCAATGTGGTGGCTCGAAAACGGTCGACTTTTATAATATATATTGATTGTTTGAGTAGGATGGTCTATTCCTTAAATGCGCTACATAGTATCTGATTCTGTTATATAGTAGTTTTAGTCGATCAAAGAATTAAGTTGAGACTTCTTGGTCTTGAAACTCTGTCGGCAGGGCTGTAAATCTGTAATCCACCGAAAGGAGCCGGAAATTAAATAGTTTAGGCTCGGCTAGTTTGAAAATAGACAAATTCGATTTCATTTTTCGTTAAGTGATCGTTGAGCTTGAGCTCGGCTTGAGAGCTGTTAATCCTGTTATTTAGTTTATTCACGAGCAAACATAATAAGCTACATGTGTCTACGTATTTTCTCAACTACACTTAAGTTGATTTTTTGAGGTTTTAGGTTTTGAAAACTAAAAAACAAATAAAATCGAGCTTGCTACAAACTGTTTTCATGTGTTCATATTCGACTCGTTTATCTTATTCGTAAACAGCTTGATTAGTTTATTTACGTCTATAGGAAGTTCCTCTAAAATTTAATCGACCGTCCCAAAAGGCTAGTAGTAAAACTGACACTGAATGTGATACAGACACAGTACTAACCATCTTAAACACAATTTTACAAGTTGGCAATTATTTGCCCCCATAATTAGATACGGCATAGATCGATCTTCCCGACTTTCATGTGTGGACAGGGAATGAATCTTAATTCTTGAAAGTTCAGATTAGGTGCATCAATTAAGGGGGTCCAAGAGTGGGTGGAAGCCGAAGGGAAACTCAAATATGTGGTTTATCTGTCCATCAAATATGCCTCAACCTTTGAAGCTTTTTATTTGTTTGTGTTAATAACTCGTAATACGATTTTTCTATTATGTGTCCTAAGAGCACACGATAAGTCACTTATAATGGAAATATTTGACAAATCTTAAATTTTTTGTTTTTTTTTTATCTTTTTGTGACGGGTTCACTATTTCTCTTTTAGGGTTTTAGTTTCTGTTTTTGTTATGTTTATCATGTACCCTTAGGGTACACAATAGAAAAACCGCTCATAATATAACCCATAAATTGAAAAATGCCACTCAAAAGAATATGAGAAGCTTACTTGCCCATTTGACCAAAATTATAAAATAAAGAAGCTTACTTGCCCAAATTTGGGATCTCGAAAGAGCTTGTGAGGTTGAGCAAAACCAGTTAATAAGATCATTAACTAGTTTGTTTTAGAGAACAAAATCATTTACTTGTTCAATAGAAACAACATTTCTTGGCCACCAACTTATTTTTCTTTTGTTAAAACAAAAATTCATAACCAACAGGGAAAAAAAAAACTCAACCTAATGCTTATTTTTATCCATAAAAAGTAAATAGTTACTTTTACTACTTAGAATAAGTAAAAATCCATCCAATTCATACTCAAATTTTACTAAAAAAATTCAGGATTGTATTTAAATATCTTCCTAAATAACCCCTTGACAAACCTGGCTCCGAAGTAATGAACTAAAGTGTAACGGTTGTATAATTGTATTCAAAGCAAGAACTGGAAAATTGCAGCAAAAGAGGTGAAACTTCTGCGTACAAAATGATGTCACATCCAACAAGTAGAATTCAGTTCAGATTTCAGGCCATGACTATCACTCTACGACAATGGGAGTTCAAAACTATTTATGAAAGCTAATGTTAAAATTAATGTTTCTCATTCTCTTCAACGTCCTATTGGCATTGAAGCCTCCCTAAGTTTCATGGCAAAACATCAGGAAGATTTCACTTTTCCTTCTACGAACAAAAACAGAGAAGAGAGAAAGAATACAAGTATAATATAATGAATGCCCTTCTCATCATCATCATCATACAACAAGTTCAGGTTTTCATGACATACTCTAATTGAGGACCTCCTTGATCTTTTTCTTCTGGTCTTCTGTTAGTGATGTGGGAAACAGAACCTCGAATTTAACGTATAGATCGCCTTTCTTGTTGCTGAGATGCAGTGGCATTCCTTCCCCTTTGAATTTCCTGACCTCCTTTGGCTTTGTGATTACCTGGAAATATATAGAATACAAGATATTAATCCAACGGATTTATAAAATATGTAGCTACAAGATTCAATTTGTATGTAATGATTGTCGTTCTCCAAATCCACACCTTTGAGCTGATATCAACTAGATGTTCATCGAGGTGTTTTAAGGTTTTCTCAAAACCAACCAGGGCTTGAACCTGAAAAAAAAGGTGTACCGTCAGTCAAATCTAACAGGGAAGCTTAGAGCATTGGTCATTTTAAGTTAAAAGTTCTAATTGTCACTACTGATTTAGCCAACTACGTCATTTTCCATTAGCATCAACACAACATTACACGTTGCTGTGCGCAAAAAAAAAAACATTACACGTTGCTCCATGGGCAAGGTAGTTTATTGATCAACAAATACAAAAGAAAAGATGGCGTTTTTAACGGGTTGTATAGGTGAATAGAATTTTGCTACAGTTATGTATACACCAGAAGCTATCAATAAAGTGAGAGCTCATGATATGAAGAATAGGAGTGATGTACATACCAAGGTTATGGTTACATTAGTATACAAGTTATTGCCTTCTCTAACAAAGCGGTCATGGGGTGCTGTATGAATACGGAACTGCACAAGGTGAAGAGCCCAATTAATCGTTGTGTATCAATTAAAGTAAAAAAAAACACAAAATTATAGCGATTGAATTATATGACAAGGTTGAGAGGATGCTAACCTTTAGATCTCCTGGTTCTCCATCTATCTTGGGCTCACCATCCTCATAGAACACCACCTCCTGCATACAAAAAACAGGGCATATGAGTACGAGGGAAACCATTAAAGATGACAACGTTTTTACAGTGAATTTGAGTAAATACTAGATTTACGGGTAATCAGCTAGGGACAACGTTGTCTGTCAATTCACCAACTAAAATGTAACTGTCAGGAGTAAGCCTCCTTTTTTTACCAGCAATAGATTTCTTTGGGGAAGATGCAATTATCGCAACTGTAGAAATATCGTGTAAGAAGACGAATCAAACAAAGCTTACTTCTCCATCTTTCATTCCTTTCTCAATGTCAACCGTGATTGAATAGCCCTCTCTTTCGAGCTTTACATTCGGACATTGATCACAGACCTAAGGATAAGTCAAGAAGTCTGAACAATCAGAATTTCAGCAAAACATAAGCTGCATGCAGAGAGACCAAACAGACTGAGACTTGCATATTACTATATTGAAAGTCAGCAAAATTTCTACAATCACCAAGGAGACTTTCAACTTCACGCTGATCAGCAACTTGAACACAGTGGTCTTAAGCATTTCCAAAGGAATTCTATCTCCTTACTTTCTAGTTTAGAGAAATATGCCATACGACTTATTTTCTTCATAAGATGCATACCTGCTCCGTGTATTGCTGGAACATTCCAGGACCAATTTGTCTGTGGTACACCTCATTTCTACAGTTACATTGTCTCTTCCCGGCAGCAGGTTTTATTACATTTTTCTCCCTCCACACCTGAAACACATAACCTTGCAAAATGATATTTCATACCAGAAGGCAGAAGCCAGAATCATTGATTTTTTTACTTTTATGTGAGGATGCAAGTTGCTGCAAGCCTGCAGCTCAACCTTACACTTACAAGCCTGTCCTTACCTTCAATGAACCTCCCATGTACAGGTCCTCCAGTGTTGCTTCCAGTTCTATAATCACGTCATCCCCTTTTGCAATTTTCTCTTCCTCCTCCTCAGCTGAACCTCCGCCAAAAAACCTATACGAGATAGTATGATTAAACGAGTTCATCATGAGAAATGAAATTTTACTAATAAAAGGTAAGATTTGATTGCAACAGCAAAAAATTCAAGAAATTCCACAATAACACAAAGGAAACAGCATTTATATACAAAGCTTAATCGGCTAAGGAAATGATTAGTCAATAGACAATTGGGTTTCGGAAAGCATTCAGCTAAGTAGATATTATAGAACATGATTTCTGTTGCCCCAGCTAAAAGGGGAGTCAAGTACAACTTTCTCATATTTTCAACTAACTTTATGGATGTTGAACCTACAACAGGCCGATGCATTTTCTATAATATGTGGTATTGTTTTATATATCTCCAAACACAGGGTTTCACATCTATGTCTAATATCCGTCTCATATTGTCTTCCTGATTCCTTGAGAAGTAACACAGTTTATTAGATAGCAAGCAAGACTGAGACAGAAATCGACTCTATCTCTTCATGTTAATAACAAATGCATATCCATTTGGTTTTGTCTAACTACCTCATCAAACCTCATATGGCACAATCAAAACTTCAAGTTTAACAAAATAAATATAATACAAATGATAACACAGTGCTTGGATGCCAACTTATACTCAGATAGTCAGATGAAATCTTTTTTCTTGCCTTGTGCTTTGTGAATGCAAGCCAAATTGGCAATGATAGTGTATCCTAGCCAGAGTAGGAACTTCCTTTGATGCCACTCAGTGTAACAATTAGCCGAATAAAAGGTTGCATTTCATGTTTTTGAACTTTTAATAAGCATACTTGCCACTGTAAAGCCATTAACTCAACCCCATTCTAGACTAGTCCACTTTGATCTTTTGTCACTCACAGCATATGACCACATAATGCAGTTGCAGCAAAAATTTGTTTACTATGAGCCACTGAACACAGTTTAGTTCACCCAAACAGCACCTATTGTTTCTTTCTGGACCATACCAAGCTTAGTAAAGATAATTTTTCAACTAGGATTCCAAAATTAGGATTCAACACCTTCCCTGAAAGTAATTGCATACAGGCACATACAGAGCAAGAGGAACATAAAAAACTCACTGGCTGAAAATGTCTTGCATGTTCATACCACCTCCACCGCCCCTTCCACCATTGGCACCATACTGTTTTATACCTTCTTCCCCATACTTGTCATATATATTCCTCTTCTCTTCATCAGAGAGAACTTCGTAGGCTATCAAAAACCAAGACAATAATCACAATGAGCAACAGAACACCGATCTCAGATCGCAAGATCTAAACAGCAAGGATTCGAAGTGCAAACAAGATCACATAATAAAACTACCATTGCCAATCTCGGTAAATTTCTTGCTAGCCTCTTCGTTTCCCGGATTCTTATCCGGATGATACTTCAACGCCAATTTCCTATAAGCTCTCTTAATCTGATCCTCCGAGGCCCCCTTTGGCACTTGCAATATATCATAGTAACTCTTTCTACCAAAAGTAGAACAAATCTAGTCATTCCAATTCGGAAATACTCAAAGCATTGAACTGGACACTGATTAAGCTAGAGAGACGAGAAGAGACAGATTCCTTACCCTGCATTTGCAATGGCGGTGAGAGTGAACGATAGAGCGCAAATGAGAAAGAGGATACTCGATCTTCTCGAGCGATGATTCGCCATTGAAAGGCCTCAATGGAGAGATAGATGCTCTCTCCAAACTAGATCGCTAGGGTTTCTGCCTCCTCCAACGGATCTGGAACTCTGGAAGTAGCAATTCCACGCTTAATTCAAGGTTTCGTCTCGTCCAATTCTCGTGTTCTTCCTTGTGCTTTTTCGACTCTCTCGATCTCGGTCTTGAGATTTCTGAAACGAAGAACGGGAGGAGGAAGCATACGAGCAACGAACGAGACTGACTACGGTTTACCGACGTGTTCTCTGTTGAATTGGACCAATCAGCGTTCGCTTGCGTGGTGTTTCAACCAATGAGATATGGACATGTGGAAATGGGAGAAAGTGACTGCCGGAAAAAAAGTAGAAAGAAAAGTCCCGATGCGTGTTTAGTGCGGCCGGTATATGGGCATTTTATAAATTTGACTAGCTTAACCTGTCGTGCATGGCACGACTATTGCACTTAAAAATATTAAAATAAAATTATATGCTTATATGGAAAATATCATATAAGTTTTATTATATGAACATGTTTTTTTATCTTTTTAAAAGAGTGATATTGTTTTTGAAGTTCATATAACCCAAAAAAAATATATATAAGACATAATTTCATCACTCATTTGTATATTTTTATAAAACCTGATTATAAGAATATAAATTGATATTTTACTTACAACTTTTATCATATATTAACAACAACTATCATAAATGTAAATATAATATAAAAAATTCATCAATTGATAAATTGATAAAGTTTATAAAAACTTAATAGAAATTGTCGGAAACCACAAATTTACTTGTATTAAAGAAATAAGTTGAGTCCAATATTCATAGATTTTTTTAAATTTGTTTGTGAACGAATTTTCCCTGTAATGCTTTAAGAATTAATATTTGACAAATTTTTTTTCTTATAAGTAGATAAGAAGAAATTCAATAGAAAAAACCTATATAATGCGAATAATAAATTTTAGTTTTTTTATATGAGGTAGGGTCAAAATTAATGTGGCGGTTCAAAAACGACCACTTGTATGTTTGTATTAGGGAAATAAGGTGTGCTTGTATAATTTGAGAAAATTTGTGGGATTATTTTGTAAATAAGTATAAATTATGAAAAAGTCAAATTTGTTACCAAGATATAAAAAATATCAAACATAATGAGTAAAAAAAGAATATAGTAGATCATGTAAATATAGAAAATAATTAACTTAAGCTTAAAAGTGCTAAATTTATTCAAGTAAATCAAATATTAAAGTAACAAAATTATTCTTTCTATTAAAAAATAATTTAAAGTTTTATCTTAAAAATTATAAATTTAATTATGTAAATCAAGTATAATTAGTTCATAGTGATTATATTTCGAAAATTCAAGATATATATTAGAATCATGTTTTTCAATTAAGTGATAAATTAAAAAAAGATAGAATATATTATCAAAATTTGAAATTTTGAGTATATCTTTTAAATAAGTAGATAATATAATTTTATCAAATTAATTGAATACCACAAATAAAACTTTTTTTTATCAATAATAAGGTAGGTCCAAAATCAACTTTAGAAAAGATAAGTGATATATTAAACGTCTAACCTATTATAGCTATTATAGACATTGTTTAACAAACGTATTATAGCTATAATAGGATTTAAAGTATTTGAATTCAACTTTTTTAAATCCTATTATAGACATTAAATATGTTTTTCTATGAATAATATGCTCAACTTGTTTTTTTTTTTTGAATTCAACAAAATTCTACTATAGCTATAATATGTTTTTTTTTATTATAGACATTAAATACGTTAAATCCTAACACATTAATTCAACTTTTTTTAGGAATGCATTTAACGTGTGTTAGGTTAGACGTTTGTTGAATTGTGTTGAATTGTTAGGTTAGATATCGCCCATACAAAGATAAACAATTTTAAATACGTACAAACTTACGTACAAAAACGTGAGCTCATACCATATATATTAAAAGATATGTACCAAAATTTTACGTACAAATTTTCAGTTATTCGGATAGATATCGTTGATAAGGTAATTAATTAAAAGATTGGAATTTCATGTAGTAAAATTATTATTTTTGATAGTATGGATAAATATTGATAATAAGGTAGTTAACTAAAAGATTGAAAATTTACGTAGCAAAATTATGGTAGTTAATTAAAAGACTTTAAAAATTATTTTGGTTAAATATATGGTGGGGTCAGAATCAACGTGGTGGCTCAAAAACGGTCGGCTTTTATAATTATAGTAGTTAATTAAAAGACTTTAAAAATTATTTTGGTTAAATATATGGTGGGGCCAGAATTAACGTGGTGGCTCGAAAACGGTCGGCTTTTATAATATATATTGATTTGGGTCTTGATATTAACGTTTTTGTGTACAAAAGCCCATCTTTGTGGCCCACTTTTAGATATGCATTACGGGCCAGATACAAATGGGTATTAAAAAGTCGCATGGTTGATGTTCGGAAAACTAGAAATGTAGGTTTACGATGGTAGAAAACTAGAAATGTAGGTTCTAATAATAATAAAAAAAACTAGTGGACATTAGCTAAATATAAAACGTTAGATCTAAAAATAATAAATGAATCAGATTTAATCTTAAAATTACAGGTGAGAGTTTATCTATACAATCTTATAATTATAACGGAAAAATAGTTTTCTGCATTAAAGAATATAATATATGCATGATTTTAACACATTATAATATTATATGTACGATTATAATACATTACATGCAATCTATTCTATTAATTGTGTACATGAATTTCAAAGGTACTTATGTTTACTTTAGGAGTTCATGAATATAAAAAATAAAAACATGCATAAATACAGTATAATTATGCATATAAAAAATATAATGTACTTAGAGATTTTGGTTTCGGTGAGCAGAGTCTCAGTAGCAAGAAAAAACCTTATGGATAAGATAAATTTCATCTATTGGATTTACCTCTTTACAATCTAAATGTAATTGATGGTCTAATCCCCCAGTTACGTTTTGTAAATGATTTTTCTTTTTCGAAGAAACCGCAACAATACTTTACATCAGTTTATTTTATATATGCACTAAAAATTCATTTTATATATGCTAAAATACAAGTGTTATTTCTTAATAATTTTGTATCAATTATGTACATGTCTTTAAATTAATAAATATTAAATTATTACTTAATCAATATTTTTATAAAATAGTATGGTTTCGAATTTCGATTCTAATTAATTTATGGGGTATATTGAAACAAAGGAGAGCGAGCAAGAGAAGAGGATTGTAGTGCAAAACGTGTTATATTTCTTCTTCTGAGATCAACATACATATATACACACACTAAGCTACAAGTACTACACACGCTCCCCTATCCCACTAATTACTCAATCAAAGAGATTATATCATACTAGCTTAACCCATCGTACCTTGTACGACTATGCGTTCATTAAAATTATTTTTGTAGATACGTTATAATAGGGATTTTATACACCTTTTCGCACATTAATAAAATCCAACTCAATGATTATTGTATAACTTTATCCTAATTAATGTAGAAGTTAAAAGCTTTAAAATTTAAATAATTTAAATTTCAATATTTTTTATCTAAATCAATTTGAATTTATCAATATAGTGGATGTTCTTTATATTTTTATGATTGGTAAGGAAAATCATAGTACTTATGGATAGATATTGTATATGGATAGATAATTGATATGGATAGATATTGTATGGATAAATATTGTTGATAAGGTAGTTAATTAAAAGATTAAAAATTTACATAGCAAAATTATGGTAGTTAATTAAATGACTTTAAAAATTATTTTGATTAAATATCTAGTGGGGCCAGAATCAACGTGGTGGCTCGAAAACGATCGACTTTTATAATATATATTGATTGATTGATTGGGGGATACAGATTAAGGGAGTAAAAAATACATAGAAAGATACAACAAGATAAGGATTAAATATATAAGGTTATATGTCTCATTACCCCTCCTCAATTTGCAGCATAAAGATCCTCGATGCCCAAATTGGAAAGATGACGATGAAATAGAGCTTTACCCAAGGCTTTAGTGAAGATGTTTGCCAATTGCAACTGGCAGTGAGTACGAACATACGACAGAAGAAGAGTGTCGTTAATTAATAATCTCATCACATATGCAATGAAAATCGACTTCAATATGTTTAGTTCACTCGTGGTACACTGGATTATTTGCAATGTGGAGAGTCGACTGGCTATCACAAAACAACATGATTGACTGCCGGTCCTAGTGTTTCAAAGGCCCCTGGGCGAAAAAAAAAATGAAAGGCCCCCACTTAGTGTTTTTACATATTTTGATTTTAATAACTTTTGATTTTTTTTCCTTTTACCTTTTAACATCCAAGTGGTTGTTTTTTTGACAACTAATTAAGAACAATTAATATTCTTAATTTTACATTATAAAAAGAGTAATGAAAAGGTATCACCTAAAAGAGAGTAGTAATAGGTGAAATCTCAGGCATGGCATGGGTTGGAGAAAGCCATGAAGAAATTTTAATTAATTATGGGTTGTCTCCTCAATTCCAAAAGATTTTTTTTAAAAATTTTTTTTGGTTGGAAAAGCTGCATTTTTTTAGCCCGAAAAGGCTGCATTTGATTATGCATGAATCGATGATCTAATTAATGATTTTATACATGGGCAGATAGGACTTACGAAATAACGGTACTAAATTGATGATATCAATGGGCCTTAGTCCTTTTTAATTATGGGCCATTATGCTACAAGTATACTAAAGAAATTTTTTTATAGAAGGATTAGGGTATATGGCATTTAGAAAATGCCATATTGCCTATAGAAGCAACAAACCTCTAATTTTGCACGGCTGGCATGGAGCTCTGAAATAAAAAGCGACGCGTGCCTCCATTATCCCAACCGATTTCCACACGCTCCCGGCGAGAGAAAGCAGACGATTCCCCGGCGCGATTTCCGGCGAATTTCCGGCCTGATTCCAAAGCTGCGATTGTCACCTGCGATTGCAAACGCGAGCCTCAATTGTCACCTGCGATTTCGTGAGCGTGATCGATCGAGAGCGACTGTCACCTGCGATTTTGTGCATGTGATCGATCGAGAGCGACTGTCACCTACGATTTCCGCGTGCATTGTCACTGTCGACTGCGCGTGACCGAGCACAGGATTATCACTGCAAAATTCCAGCGCGAGATCGAGCCACAATCCTCCGAATTGTCACTTGCAATTTCGAGCAAAAGGTGACAGTTTTTCCTTCAAAATCTAATAGTCACTACAAATTGTGATAGTAGATGACAATTAAAGTGAGAATATTCGTAATTACAGTGAGCAAAATCCTTGCGCGAGATCGAGCCACAATCCTCCAAATTGTCACTTGCGATTTCTACCGATGAGCAGAGGATTCGAGCAAAAGGTGACAGTTTTTCCTTAAAAATCTAATAGTCACTGCAAATTGTGATGGTGGATGACAATTACAATGATAATTTTCATAATTACTGGAAGTTCTCAATGAGAAGTGACAATCTAGTAATGACAAATGATGAATCAGAAACCACAGTTGATGATAGTGATCAGAATTGCTGATAATTGTTCACAGGAAAGACATAAGTGATGATTATTGTTGATAGAGATGACAATTGATGGTAACTGTTCATAGAGAAGGTAAAATTGAGAATCTAGTGTTGATAGAGAAGACAATTCGTGATAACTACTCATAGGGAAGACATAATCGAGAATCTAGTGACAATATTTACATGATAATGATAGTGTAGAGCCAATTTCAATTTCCAGTGACAATATTTACATGATAATGGGTTCTCTCTGATCGATGACAGTATGGACCTTGTAATTGTACCAATTTGCATTGGAGGGGGATAGAAGACAGAAAATGGCGAATGCAAGTATGTTAGAGATGTCACTACAAAGGCATCTGTAGTGACATCAAGCATGAAGGAGAATCAAGCAGCACTACAATCATCATGAAATAGGATTCATATATCATCATTGTCACTTGTTGCACTTGGTTGTCAAAACTGTCAAACATTGTCACTTGTTGAACTTGATTGTTAAAATTGTCACTTTTTGGTTTATTGCTATATCAATGTCATTTTTCATATGTCACTTGTTGAACATATATCATCAATTTCAGCACTATCATTGATATATCATCACTTGTCAATATTGCTATATCAATGTCACCACTTAGTTCGAAATATATGAAAACTGTCACTTTTAAGAACAATGTCACTTCGAAATAGCAACTTCGATTGTTTGTTAAGAGATATGTCATCACTTTTTGTTATATTTTGTAGAACATATATCATTTATTTTGCGTGATAACATCTGTTCATGATGATGGATAAATCGTCACTTGTTCATGTTGCTTTCAAACTGTCACTACAATTGGGACTGTTTTCACTTGATTGTTTGATGATTGATATATCAATTGGAACACTCGATAGTTTTAACACAAAATACGTTCATAGTATTCATTTGGACATCTAGTATGTTATCCACCAATTGTCACCAAATCAAATCAATTGGACATTTTGTTTAACATAATGCCTTACACTATGACTACTTAAATAGTCACTACAAAATACATCCATAAGATTCAGAACCAAATGTCACCAATTAGTTTAACATGTCATTACACTTTCATCACCACTATGTTTAACAACAAAATCAAAGAACATAACATTCATTTGGACGTAGGCAAAGGCTCCCAGATCCAAGTGCCGTTAAACAGATCAATTGTCATTTTCTCCTTGTATGCCATCATGTGCTCATAATCTAGATCATCCAAGGTGTCACCTAAGGAAAAAGCCTCAATATACGTGATAGCATACACACCATAATTGTCACCAATGCAAAACAAGTAGAAATCAAAAAGTCAGGAGTGAAATCTGCATCTTGACAAAACAAGCATAACAGTATAACAATACATACCTTGTATCACTTTCATCTTGACAAACATTGTCATCCATAGACCATGTGAAATCTGCATCTAAATTGCCCAATCTCTCAAACAAACCAGATACCTTCATTCAGAAGGGAAGCAGCTTGCAAATGTCACCACTTAACACAAAGCGCAAATGGATACTTAATTGTCACCACTTAACATAAACATCACGAAATTGTCATCACAAACATTCAAATTGTCATCACAGTAAGCAAATCGTCATCTCAAAACACAGAAATGACACATATCTAGATAATTGTCACGAAATTGTCATCACAAACCTCAAACATACACACAATTATAACAGTGACACCACTTAACATGAACAATCACCAAATGCCACCAATTAACACTAAACACAATGTTATGAAAATTGTCACCACAAAAACACATCATCACAAAAACCTATAACATACATGAAAACTCAAACTCAGAGTATGTTAAGCCATCACTAAACCAGAAATGATTCACATTATGAACTATCATCAACACAAAACCAAAAACAAAAACATAGAAACAAAAATTCAAAAACAAAATTGTAAACCTAACACATACCAACAAAACGAGATCTACTAAAACAACAATAATAGAAGAGGACAAATATGCTTCAAACGACATAAACACAAAACTAAAACGAAAATAGACAAACATTTACTCACGAGTGACATAAATCAACAATTGAGCAACGGTGACAGAACAAGACGAAAATCCTCAATGTCAACTCCAATGCATGCGACTTGGAGAAGATGATTTATCGAGAGCACGATTTCGACTTCGCGTGAGGTGGATCGACGATTAATCGACAGAGCAAGAGGAGAAATTGGGATTTCGCAGGTCATGGGACTTGAGAGGGAAGGTAGAACGCGAAAACCAAAATAAAAGAGAAGAAAGTGGGTTTTTTTTATTTCCTTATGTCATAGCTGCAAATTAGAGGGAAATGGGCCGTCAGTGAAAAACGGGCCCAAAAACATGCCGCCCGGCCCAAAAACTTCTTTTTTATATGGTCTCCCTAACATTATGGGCCCGTCTGCCCCGCCTTATGGGCTGGGCCAATTGCAGTGATGTATCTCACTTGAGTAGTATATCTTGACCCAGGTGCCCTTTGATATTTTTGACGACTCGTAGCGTGGCATGCCAATGATCTTGTGTTGGTTTTTTCATAAATTGGGAAAGTATGTGCACCAAGTAAGCCAAATCCAGGCAGGAGAAGCATAGATATATAAGTCGGCCAACAAGACGTCGATACAAATCGGGTTTGTCTAAGGGCATGGCTGAGAAAGGGCCAACTTGTGGTGTGAGTCTATGGGAAACTCGGCTAGTTTAACCCCGAAGAGGCCGACATCCTTAATTATTTCAAGGGCATACTTATGTTGGCACAAGTAAATGCCTTCAGAAGAACGAGCCACTTCCACTCCAAGAAAATGTTTTACTAGTCGTAAGTCCTTCATTTTGAAACAACTACTGAGATGATTTAAACTTAGTCACCACAGTGCTATCATTTAATTTCCGCAAATGATTAGATCGTCAAGATAAACGAGAATATTTAGTTGTATTGATCCACGATTGTAAACAAACAAGGAATAGTCGAAGCGAGATTGTCAAAATGCATAACTTTTTAAAGTTGTAGACAGTTTTGCAAACCAACAATGAGGGGTTTGCTTTAGCCCATAAAGTGATTTACAAAGCTTGCATACTAGTCCTGGTGATGGAGTTCGAAAACCCGATAAAGGCTTCGTATAGACGTCGTCATGTAAGTCTCCATGGAGGAATGCGTTATGGACGTCCATTTGATGTGATTCCCAATTTTTGATTGCGGGAACGGCTAGGAAAGTACATATCGTAACCATTTTAGCTACAATGGCAAAGGTTTCGGAGTAGTCGATTCCTTTAATTTGGTGGTTCCTAAGGATAACCGATCATGCCTTAAAACGTTCAACCGATCCATCCACCTTATGCTTGACTTGTATATCAACTTGCACCCTAAGGCTCATTTTCTGGTGGTAATGTGGCTAATGTCAATGTTCAGTTTTCTTTAAGGGCTTGTGTTTCCCTTTTCATTGCGGC
The DNA here is from genome assembly GCA_934048045.1 of Polygonum aviculare. Classification (NCBI taxonomy): domain Eukaryota; kingdom Viridiplantae; phylum Streptophyta; class Magnoliopsida; order Caryophyllales; family Polygonaceae; genus Polygonum; species Polygonum aviculare. Next base: position 26,061,169 of record OW204032.1, read on the forward strand.
ACACCCTGAGGGTTTTCATGGCTTGTCCAAATGAAGAGGGTTCGACCGCATCGGTTATTGCCGTTAGGTAGCTGCAATGACGAGAGGAAAAACATTCAACTGACAAGTAATCTTTCAAACAATAAGGAGTACTATAGGATCATGACGTGTTGTATTCAATTTGGATTGGAGTGTGGTTGTGTTGGTGACAAAATCATGAAATCGTTCTTGATGCGATGCCCACGACCAATTTGTGGTTCAAGGGGCTATTGGTCAGGTAAGCGTTCTTGTGCAGGTTCCTCGACTACATCGTGCGAATCGGGGTCTAAATTGTCGCTTGGTGGAGCTGCGAGGATGGGTGTAACCGTCGGGTTAGGCGACGCCTCTGCTGGTGCATTTATGATCGAACGAGGCCTCTGTGTCAGTGTTGGGTATGGAGCCTGATTCGGGTTGGGCGGGAGAAGACGGAACGAGTCAAGACCAAAAGACGAGGAAGAGGAACCGAAGCAAGAGCGGCGAATGAGAAGAAGAGCTCGGGTGGGAGACTTAGAGCAAAACCCGGTCTAGAACTCGATCGAGTTCTGGCCCGAGTTTTAGGCACAAAGGGGAACTCGGCCTAGAACTCGACCGAGTTCCGGATCGAGTTCTGTGCCACGAGCAGTGCGAGTTCGACGCGGTTTTTCGGGAAGATTCTATCATTGTTTGGGAGATATTGTTTCTTTGGGAAAAAGATATCTTGTAGCCCTACTTTTCCCATTTATACTCGACATTGATTACTGTAATTGGTGTGCTTTACCATTGAGAGAAAATTCTGAAAGCGAGATTGAGAGGTTAGGCTTAGGAAGATCTTGGTCAGGGTAGATATGAAGATCAGTGTCCTTGTATTCCTTGAGTCCTCTAATCTAGTGGAGAATCCCTGGCTTCGTAGTGCTCTCAGACGTAGTCCTTGAGACGAACTGAGTCAACAATTGCTCGTGTCTTTGTCTTGGTTTCGCTTACTATCCATTAATTTGCAGGAACGATCCGGGCTTCTGCGAAATTTTCCCCAACAACTGGTATCAAAGCGCAGGGTACCTGAAGTTGAAGATGGATGTCAGTAAGTTCTCCATTGAGAAGTTCAAAGGTGTGAATTTCGGGTCTTGGAGAGGAGAAGACATGGAGGACAACGAGAGGAGGACGTTGGACAAAGTGACGATGAGCACATCGTTGTCCGGAGACGTCGTGCACCACACGATTAGAGAGGAGACGGAGGATGAGTCAGGAGATACTGTCGCAGAGTATGTGATGTGGAGGTTTGACGATCATCCATGTGTCTTGAGATCCGGTGGGAGCAAGAGAGTGGTTCCTATTAGGCTGACGGCCTTGGAGGAAGATCCACGGACCGATGATCAGGAGATCATTAAAGAACGAGATAGGTATTCACCTTGAAATTCCTATCTGATGTTGGGTAAGCTAGAGAGTTATGCGGGAGTGTCTCAGAGTCAGGAGATGTGCAAGAGAAGAGTTGCCATAGACAGGGAGACGAGCTCGGTTGCGCATGAAAAGGATACTTACAGGGTGAAGGAGAAGGCTTGCAAGAAGAAGACCGTACAACAAGTGTCGAGTATGGTGGGAGAAAACCTTGCTGATAGGCTGGAAGAATGGAAGCCGGGCGGGGCTTCTGATGGCCTGAGCACGTAAGTTTGAAGGCTGGCACTACCACTACCAGAAAGGTGGATCGTCGGGAAGACGATGTGGGCGCTCTGAAGCATTCTTCATGTAGGAGTTTGTTGAGCGTTGGAAGATTCAATTACAATTGGAATCAGTCTCCAGGTGGGAGATTGCTGGGTATGGAGCCTGTTTCGGGCTGGGCGGGAGAAGACGGAATGAGTCAAGACCAAAAGACGAGGAAGAGGAACCGAAGCAAGAGTGGCGAATGAGAAGAAGAGCTCGGGTGGGAGCACCAGATCAGAACCCGGTCCAGAACTCGACCGAGTTCTGGCCCGAGTTTTGGGCACAGAGGGGAACTCAACCTAGAACTCGACCGAGTTCCAGACCGAGTTTTGTGCCGTGAGTAGTGCGAGTTCGACGCGGTTTTTCGGGAAGATTCTATCATTTTTTGGGAGATATTGTTTGTTAGGAAAAAAGATATCTTGTAGCTCTACTTTTCCTATTTATACTCGACATTGATTATTGTAATTCGTGTGCTATACTATTGAGAGAAAATCCTGAAAGCAAGATTGAGAGGTTAGGCTCAGGAAGATCTTGATCAGGGTAGATCTGAAGATCAGTGTCCATGTAACCCTTGAGTCCTCTAATCTAGTGGAGAATCCCTGGCTTGGTAATGCCCCTAGACGTAATCCTTGAGACGAACTGGGTCAACAATTGCTCGTGTCTTTGTCTTGGTTTCGCTTACTATTCATCGATTTGCAGGAATGATCCGGACTTCCGCGAAAATTTCCCCAACAGTCAGGGAGCTAACCGTCATAAAAAATTTTAAGAAATTTATAACCAACAGGATGTGTTATTGGAGTGCTCTTTGCGTATGGAAATTTAGACTCAAAAAATGCACCATCCCTGGAGACTAAAAAAATATTAGTTTCTAGATCAAACGATCTCCGAGCCTTCTTATCCGAAGGGTTACCGACGAAAACCCATCGCCTTCCCTTATTAGAGAATTTGTCTCCGTCACGTCATTGAACATGAGCATATATAACACAAAGATCCAAACACTTGTAAATGATCATATTTAGGAGCTACGTTATATAGTAATTCAAAAGGAGTTTTACCATGAAGTAGGGGTGACCCGACCTGCATATAATGGATCGGGTCGCGGGTCGATTGTTTGCGGGTCGCGGGTTGGGTTAAACCCGTTATATTGAAAAATATATATATTTTTATTGTTTTACTACTAATAGTATTAAAATATATTTTTAAGAAAAATATATATTTTAATAACTTATTTAGTATTAAAATATATATATTTTTTGAAAAATTCACTGTATTCGGGGTCGGTCCACAATTTATTTTGTATTGCATAAAAAACACTAGTTTGACCAAGTCCAACGGGCCACCCTGTGACCCAAGACCCGACCCGTAAACCCAAAGGTCGGGTCGCGGGTCACTTCTTAGTTTTTTTGCGGGTCGTGGTCGGACTGTAACCTACATTGCAAGTCGCGGGTCGACCCGACTCGACCTGTTGAATATCCTTACCATGAAGAATGCGTGATGGGGTACGGACGTATGAGAAACTTGCCGTAAGTATACATTCACCCCAAAATTCAATGGGCAAATTACCTTGAAAACGAAGAGCTCAAACCATTTTAAGAATATGACGGTGTTTACGCTCAACGCGACAGTTTTTTGAGGTGTCCTTTTGCACACGAAGTTTGAAAAACTATACCATTTTCAAGAAAGTAAGCACGCATATATTCATGCAAATTCCGTTCCGTTATCACTTATCACTACGGAGGGTTTTCACATGTCTTCCAAATTGTCTTTCAACAAATGCAAAAAGTTGAATAAGGATTTGCATAACCTCTTTCTTATTAACAAGTACATATATCCAAACGGCACGACTAAAAATCACCAACAATGGTTCAAGAATAATGAGCATGAGTGGTGCTCATATGGCTGAGCAAAATCCGGTCCGGACCGGTACCGACCGGGATCGGACCAAGGCACTTCCGGTCCGGTCCTCGGTCCATGAATTTTAGAAATCCGGTCCCCGGTCCGGACCGGATATTTATTAAAATTAAATAAAAAATAAATTTAAATAAAAGTTATATTAATTTTAATGTTTTAATAGTTTATTTTTGATATTTCAGTTTCACATTCATATTATATACTTAATAATATTATATTTTTATAATATATATATAATTTTTCTAAATAAATTATAATTTTTTCAATAAAAATTTAATTTTTACTTCAAATAATATTTTTTTTTAAAAAAAATAAAAATCCGGCCCAAAACCGGACCGGACCGTGACCGGGACCGAGTTTCCGGTCCGGTCCCCGGTCCATATATTTAGGGGCATCCGGTGCGGTTTTGGACCGGTGCTCAGCCCTAAGCACCACTATTAACTATTGTTTGCAATATTATGACTTAACGAAAAACTATTACGAGAATGTTAGCACGTTGACAAATGTCACAAGCTTTATTTAATTTGCCAATATGTGGATTTCCAACAACTTTAGAGAAGAGGTTGTAGTGTACTTCCCATGAAGGGTGCCCAAGCCGTTTGTGCCACAGGATGGGAGTTGGATCAATACCTACTTGCAACGCTTTGATTTCAGATACCGGTAGAAAGTAGTACTATAAGTGTACAACCTCCCTCTTCATTTACCCGCACCAATCAGCATCTTCGTAGTGTGGTCCTGGCCAGATTACATACAAGTGTGGTCTAGGAAGAAAGAGTGTATCCATCAAAGAGTGTTAGTCAATTAATGGATCACATGCAATAATTGCCAGCTAGCAATCACACTCTTTGGTGAGCACACTATTTCTTCCTTCAATTCCCCTCTTATTTCTCCTCTCTTCTCACCACTTGCACACATTCTCTTAGCGTAAGCCTCTAGTGGAGAAGAACAAGAGCAAGTTGGTTGTACGTTACGTTGGAGCTCAACGACGATAACGAAGAAGAAGATAACTAATTGATCGAAAGAGAATGGTCAGAGCGCCTTGTTGCAAGAAAATAGGCTTAAAGAAAGGGAGGTGGACAACCGAGGAAGACGAGACCCTAAGGAACTACATTCAAACCCATGGCGAAGGCTCTTGGAGATCCTTGCCCAAAAACGCGGGTGATTAATGATATTGAATTGTTCGATCTAGCTAGTTTCATTTTAACGTTTGAAAATTAAACATGCATGTGTAGTGACTAGTGAGTGCAATGATATTGTTTTTTTTTCAAGAACATATCCGTAAGAGTAATGACCTCTTCGAACTGATTTTAGAGGTTTAATCATTTAACTAGGTGTTCGAATGTCAATAATATTGACATTAATTTATGTTTGTTTTAACATTTGTTTCATGGTTTTTAATAATTGTCAGGATTATTAAGGTGCGGGAAGAGTTGTCGATTGAGATGGATAAATTACTTGAGCTCGGATGTCAAGAGAGGCAACATAACACCCCAAGAGGAAGATATCATCGTCAAACTTCACACAACTATGGGCAACAGGTTTAATCTGTCATATTTATGTTTCATCTATTTAATTTTTTTAGGCTTACAAATATGCATAATCATAATGTTAAGAACCAAAAAAACAACTGTTTCATACTCCGTATTTACTAACTCTTCCCGTTCAATTTTTAGTAATTTTTGTATACAATAATACTTGTCATCTATTAACTTTTTTTTTTTGGTCGAAACCATCTATTAACTTTTTTCCAGTTTTATTCTTAAACAAAAAATCATCGCTCTCTAAAATCAAAACAAACCCGCAGAGAAGAAATAAGAAGATTTTACAATATGAGAATGTTAGCTGGAAAATCCTAGGTAAATTCCTAATAATCAATCAGTGACATTTTCCTCTCTCAGCTTAGTCACGACAATCCGGTAATTACTGGCTAAGCAATCTCTTTGTTGCAGTAGTAAAAAAAAGGCCTTTTTTTCACTTTAAAAGACAGTATTCATGTATCTTGATGATTTTGACTGATGTCGCTGATTTGCACGTACAATATGGAAACAAACAGGAGCAGGAAGCATAGCCTGAATCTCATGTGGTCGCATTTGCACTTTTGCAGTTTTTCCATAAGTAATTTTGTCGTACTTTTTGGCCTTTATATGTTCGATCATCTGTAATTTTTGGTTGCTCTATATATTCCTCACCAGTCACAAAAATCATTTACAAATGAATCTAATTTTAAATATTTTAGTTAACTTTTTGACTATACCAAAAGTAAATAAAATAAACATGAGTGAGATAATTAAATACTTTTATGTTTAAATTTATCCATAAGTATTTATTTTGTATACATGTTTTTAGGTAACTTTTATACATGTTTTAATTTAGAAAGTGAACTAGCTAGTATTAGAAGGCACGATTTTGATTTAGCAAAAAATACACTTTAAATGTTATATAAGTTATTCAAAAGCATAGTTTGATATTATATAATCTTGTATCATTTTATTTAATTTACTTCTTATATAATTTATATTAATGATAGACTATTTATGTTATTATACATTCTTTTAATCAAACAAACATGTGTAGGATTATAACTTTTGTATAAGAATTGAATACTTATTTTTATCAATAAGTTTCTTTATTTTATAATAATAATAACAATTGTTATTTTATAGTTATCTAAAAAATCAAATCAAAATTATACATATATTTTTTATATACATAGAATCTACAATAAAAAATTTAACCAACTAAATCAACCAATCAAATTGATTTAATAAAATAGTTATGTGGTTTATTATATCTTTAATATACTACTACTATTAATTTGATTATATCTTTATTTGGAGTTGACATATGTTGCTCTATATTATTATTTTAATCTTTAATTTAATACAGTATATAGTAAAATTAATTAATTATACATGTTAGAAAACCTTATAGATATGATTTCAATGATATATATTTTTTCATATGTTATATACATGTGCGGTCTATACTTAAGTTTTAACCAAATTAAACTATTTTAGTAAAGGTGAGTAATATGTTTCAATAGGATGCTAAAAAAAATACAATCCAATAGAGTATTGACATGTGTTGTGCTAATTATTATTTTTAACATCCGTTTAAATATATAGTTATGATAGTTTTTACCTTTCTTAGTTTAAAAGGTTTTCGATCGCCTTTCTTAATTTAACCAGTACACCTCGTTTTTTGTCGTTAATTTGCCATACCCCATTTCATCTATAGCTTCTGACAAATAAGTTACAGAATTCACAGCTTAATTTTTGTATGGAAGATCGGTGGTACTCCGTGTTATATATGACGTCTCTATCTTGGATTTAGTTGTTCACCATATTTTTTTCGGCCAAATATTCATCTTGGATACTTAATACATCATACAATAATGTCCTTTCTGACCTAATTCAGAGTTTTAAATTAAAATTTTTTAAAAAATTTACAAATCCATCATTCAAAAGAATTTAATCACTAGATAATTTTTTTAAAAAAAACAAAATTTTCTAAAATATGATGTTTACTCCTTTCGCCCTAATCATCACTCAATATCTATCTATACTATATATTAAAGCCGGAGAATTTTGAGCCTCCACGTTAATTCTGGTCCCATTTGATTAACAATTTTATATGTTTTATTTTTCGTAATTATCTAATCTTTAACTTTATCTTTTTTCTTACCCATCAAATATCTATCTTTAAAGACATATTATGTATCTTTAAAATTTCTTTAATTATCTAACCTTTTATTTCACCAATTTCTTACTCATCTAATATCTATCTTTGAAATAATATTATCTATCTTGAAAATTTTCTTCTATAAAAGATATATATTAATTAACTTAACTTTTCAATTCTCATTTTAATCTACTTATATATAAGAATTAATATATGATATAGGTTATATAGTAGATACATAAACTAACGAGAAAAAAATGATCATTACCCGTACATGGTATGGGTCTTAAACTAGTATATTATAAAAGTCGGTCGTTTTCGAGTCACCACGTTGATTCTGGCCCCACTTTAATTCATATATTGACTTTTAAAATTTTTTAATCAATTCAAATGGATATTAACAGCTTTGTATCTTTTATTTCTCGCAATTATCTAACATGTAATTTTATTTCTTTTCTTACTCATCTAATATCTATCTTTGAACACATACTATTTATCTTTAAAATTTCCTTAATTATCTAATCTTTATTTTTTTTTCATACTTATCTAATATCTATCTTGCAAGCTATACTATCTATATATAAAGATAACACAAATCACATTTAAAAATTAATTTGGTTAAATATCTGGTGGGGCTAGAATCAACGTGGTGACTCGAAAACGGTTATATATATATTGATTGATTGATTGGTAATGAACAATTATATATATAATTGAAAATATGACTGATTATATATGTGTGTGCGCAGATGGTCAGAGATAGCGAGTTGTCTACCCGGTAGAACTGACAATGAAATAAAAAACTACTGGAACTCCCACCTGAGTAGAAAGATCCATTACTTCAAGAAACCCTTCGTCGACGCTGACACCCAAGACCCAATCTCAACACTTGACCACCCACGCAAGGCAGACAAGGCCGTGAACGTCTTGCCACCGCCTCCCAAGCGTCGAGGCGGTGGCAGGACGAGTCGGGCCATGATGCAGAAAAATAGAGAATCCTTCGCCGTTATGCCTAAGCGCGACCGAGACAACGTCGTCAATCATAACAACGACAACGTTGCAAGCGACACCGAATTAATGCTAGAGGAGCTTTTACTAGGCGGCGACGAGGATCTAGTCGTGGGAGGGTTGGTGGTCCCGGGGAGCGAGCGGCCGTGCGTTGATGACGTGAGCCAGACGGGCCCACATTGTGATCAGAGTTGGTCCAACGTGGGAGAAGGGTCTGGAGGCGGCTCATCGGTGGCTTTGTCTACGGGTCAGTTTGATCGAGATCAGTGCTACGAGTGGCTGGGTGAGGAGTGGGACCCGCATTGTGATCGGCTTATGATGGAGGATGACTATGATCAGCTGTGGAGGAGCATGGAGCAGGAGGGGAGCACCGTAAGCGAGGAGCAGCAGATCGTGCCCTGGTCGTTGTGGGAGAATGATGACGACTCGACAGCGGTGCAATTGGACTCTGAGAAGCAAGAGGCCATGGTTGCTTGGCTTATGTCATGAGTACGTGATGCGGTAATTGTATTTTTATAAATTTTTTATTATTATTTTTTTTGGATTTTTTTTATGGTTCTTTCCTGAAACGCGTTTGTTGAACCGTGATTATGGTTAACGTTTATAATTTAGTTATGAATATTGTATCTTGTTATTTGGAAAGACACTTAATGAATAATCAATATAAATCTGTTAATGTGTCTTGAATCTAAATCACACACTGCGACAAGTAGCACGGGGTCTCGTTGACCGGGTTTTTTGAGTGAGTATATAAGCTCTCGAAATCCCTAGACCTCTATAATCCGAATTCAGTATTCCATAATAATATACGGTTTCTCTGCCCGTGGACGTAGGTAACACTATTGTTTTCATTCCTTTTTTTTTACAACAAAATCTACCCTGATCTCTATAGCTAGCCTCTTTTCCCTTCTCCTACGTGCGCTCTTACCCTGGCCTCTTCTCTCATTCTATCTTGATCAAGCAATATTTGCTTGTATCAATGAGGGAGCTTAATAATTAAAAACCTCCAATGTGAATATATAAATAGATTAATTAATCAGTTAATCTGGGCTCTTAATTAATTAAGTTCGAGGCTGATTTGTGTACGTCTTACGTACTCAATGGTGAAGCGGATACATGCATGCTGGTAGCCCGGCCAGGAGATTAATTGTTGGTTGAAATTGATGGATTTCAACTTGCAGGTAAGTGGTCCTTTGACTCCTTTCCTTGGTCGGGAGATATTGAGATAACAAATCTTTTATTTTTATTACGTAATAAAGATTGTCCGTTTGTGTATGTAGTGCATCTTCATCGTTATAATATCGGAGGAATGTGTATGTCAAAGTCTTTTTGTTGACCGGTAGTTTGTATGTTTCCATTAGTTATTTTTTCGATCAGGTTGTATGGCATGTTTCCATTATGTAGACACGTGTATATGTAAATCCTGCCAAGGCGGTTGTACACTTGTACTTCTTCACTCGAAAGAAATAAATTTTACCCAGAGCTTGATATATATGGCTCTCTTTTATCCTTTTTGGATTCTAAAATGTCTTGACTTCAACCGACTAGACCCACGATGAGCCAGAATATCGTCGGGCATGCGTTTTGAACAATATCTGATTTGGTTAATTTGATCCGAATTTATCTTAGTCTATTGAAGGATTCTACGAACCCGATTCGATCCGGTAAAATTTATTGAATTATCGGACTACAATATGAAACGTATACATTTTCTAATGGATATCTAACATGTGCTACTATTATATTGTATGTATGGAATATTTTGTCTAAATTTCAAGTTGATTCAACTTTATTTTCATCTCGAGAGTATCTAAATATTACTAAGTTCGACTCCAATTTGCTACACCTCGTGTATTCTACGTTTTGTAGGTATGTTTAGCTGTAATTTAGACCTTGTGAATGAGCATGCTTAATTGTAATTTAAATCGCTTTAGACATTAACGGTTGAATACTCCGGACTAATAAGATCGTATATCTTGTTATAAATAATTGCGCCCCTATCGTCGAAGACTCTACCCGCAGACATCTAACGGATACCAATCGAGAACATATTTCTAAGGAAAGGGTAATTGGCAAAATATCTTTACCAAGATTTCGTCTGGCTTCGTTACATATGCATGCAGCAACAACTCTCATTGTCCAATTAATTAAGCTTAATTTACGTGGTTTTACATGCTTAGCTTAAGGGACGCGAAGGAATGTGTAACCGAATCCTTTGTTGACCGCTAGTCTCATTTATATATATAATGCATGTTTATATTCAGTGGTAGAATCATATATTTTCTAGATAGGGGGCACAAAATAGTAATTCAGATAGGGTGAAAACAATCGATAATAATAATTATTATTTTTATTATTATAAGTATTTTTTTATTATTATTATTACTATTATTATTATTATTATTTTATATAAATTATTATTATATTATTTTACGAAACAAAAGTTTTTATATAAAATTAGTGGGAAGCCGAGATACTATCTGGGCCCCCACTCCTTTTGCAATAGCAAAACCTATTCTAGTGAAAATATAAGCAGTAGCACGTGCCCCAATATCTTGGGCCTTCGAGAACTTCTGGATACGCTTAAGCAAGGAAATAACATCTTCCTCTAACTCTCCCAATGAGGAGAAAGAGAAAGGGAGGAAACCATACCCAAGCGCCCTACACTTGTCTTAATACTTGAAACGCTTACGACGCGCTGCCTCTGTGACCACTCGCCCGGGCACAAAATCAGACATCCCAGATTGGGTCAACGGAGAGGACCCGGTCAAGTCCACACACATATCAAGCCCCCCTTCCCACGAGTAGAGCAGCACGTCAGCAGGACGAAGAGGTCTATCCTGCCCGTCACGCAACCCAATATCAACCTCCTTACCAGCAGAAATCCCGGACCGGTAGCAGATATCAACAAGGATGTCACGAACAATATTATGCCGATGCTTATTATTATTATTATTATTATTATTATTATTATTACTATTATTATTATACAAGAATCTTTTATTTATAATTTATTGTTTTTATTACTATTAATTAAGTAAAATGTAATTTAGGTTATTAATTAAGAAAACGTAAGTACGACTTTTTTTCTTCTAGTATAAACACACTCAAAAATAATAATCTTATGAACATGTATATAATTACATGGCTAAATAAAAAAGAAAAAAGTAAAACAAAAAAGGCTAGCTGGTAGAGGGAAGGAACAAAACAAAATGATACACTTGTTGAGGGAAAGTATAACATAAAAAGCAAAAAGATTAAACATATTTCAAGAATTTTAAAAATATTTTTTGGATAAAAGTATACTTTTAGATAAGAATGTAGCAAGGCCTCAATTATTCAAACCATGGTGTTGGGAAGAGAGGGGGGCACGAACCAAAAATGAAACCACCAGACCAACTTTTGTTTAGTCTATAAAACATACTGTATACGAAAATAATATAACTACTGACAAGAGAGAGGGCAAATGATCACAGAGGACCACCCCCAACTCTGTCACTGTTGCTGAGATTCGTACCCCCAACTCCGCCACTCTTGTTGAGATACGTACCCCCAACTGCGTCACTATACGTACATATATATGCATACGATCAATCAACCACCTTATTCAAGACCACCGATCATCCATTGGATATCGAAGTTACTTCTGCAACCAAATATCTGATTGATTGGACCTAGATTATTGAATGGGTGGAGCATATACATTATATGTCGACCATTGTACGAGCGTACGTGAAATTGTTTTACGTACGCATTTTTGTTCAATTCTTCCACGTATATGATATATCTTCTATAAACTCATATATACTTGCTTGCATTAATTCTGGGGGATCCTACATGTATATGTGACGAAATACGGTGACCTTAACATTCGATCATTTCATTAGATCCCATGTTAGGGCTGGGTAGGGCTAGGTAAAATCCCATCATGCAAGGCAAAACTTTTGGACCGGATAAGTATAGATTGGAACTGGACCGAAGGGATACCGTTCCGGTCCTCGTTCTATAAACATGTCAAAAGTCGGTTTTAGTCCGGGCCGACTTTTATAAACATGTAATAAAAAATTTAGTTTAAATAAAAGTTATATTAAGAGAATTACGTCTGATACCCCTGAGTTACGAGTTTTTCCAGAGGGTGCCTTTTGAGTTAAGATGCTCTCGATCTCCAAACTAGATCGCTAGGCTTTTTGCCTCCTCCAACAGATCTGGAAGTAGCAATTCCACGCTTAATTCAAGATTTTGTCTCGTCCGATTCTTGTGCTCTCTCTCCCTCATCGTGTTTTTTCGACTCTCTCAATCTTGGTCTTGAGATTTCTGAAACGTAGAACAAGAGGAGGAAGCATACGATCAATGGACGAGACTGACTATGGTTTACTGACGTGTTCTCTCTTAAATTGGACCAATCAGCGTTCGCTTGCTTGGTGTTTCAACCAATGAGATATGGACACGTGGAAATGGGAGAAAGTGACTGCTGGGAAAAAAAAAAGTAAAAAGAAAAGTCCCGATGCGTGTATATGCTCACTGGTTGAGCTCTTATGGTAGTACCATTAGGTCTCGGGTTCGAGACTCCAAGGCGACAATTTGTCCTATTATCTTTAGAGTTGGTTAGTAACTAGTTCTCATTCCTTGTGGATGCTCTAGACGAACCCAAATAATACTTGTGACGAGCCTAATCTCTTTCCTTATATATAAATATAAAAATAAAGTATGGCAGTATATGGGCATTTTATAAATTTGATTTGGTCTGGATATGAGCTTTTTTGTGTTCAAAAGCCCACCATTGTAGCCCATTTTTAAATATGCAATGGCCCAGATACAAATGAGTATTTAAAAGTAGTTTTGGACAATTGGGTATTTCAAAAAAAAAAACTTATTTTATCAAACTGGATTAATCATTAATGTAACAAAATTAAACGAAACTCAACAAATTAGTCAACAAGCTTTGAGGTGAAGTCGCATGGCTGATGTTCGCCTATACGTGTTTAGATTTCTAGTGTGGTTTACGTAGACCTGGCAATTCGGGTCGTTCGGGTCAATTCGGATCGGGTCGTTTGGGTCGGGTCCGTTCGGGTCAAACAGTCATTTCGGGTCTTGTTCGGTTCGGGTTCGGGTCATGTTCGGGTTCGGGTCATAATATTTCGGGTTAGTTCGGGTCATTTCGGTTCGGGTCTAGTTCGGTTCGGACCTAGTTCGGGTCCTTTTTGGATTGATTCGAATCGGATCATTTCGGGTCGGGTCAATTCGGATTCGGGTGTTATTTGGATTCATTTTTTTAAAAATTATAAGATCACCCGCAACGGTGAGTTTTAACGTAGAAAGTTTGGGCACTTTAATGGCTACTTTAATGTGTCTTGTAATAAAACATAGTTACTACATATTATTGACAAAGATTTAGATGTAACTTCTACTTAGTTAATTAAAAAAAAAACTATTTGTATTATATACTTGCGGGCACATTCAAACTTATGTTGTATCATAAATCATTAATTAGATTGGATAACATAGCATTGACACATTCATGACATATCTATATATTTTAATACGCGTCTCAATTTAACTATGTTAATTAGTGTCAGATCCGGCTAATTACCCGGTTCAATCGGTTAGATGAAGTAGGGCCCCCAAATAATTGGGGCCCCCGATCTATCAAATGTTTTACGTAAGATTTAGGGATACAACTAGACTTGGTGGTAGGGGTGAACAAAAATATCCGATCCGCCCATCTGGCAGATCCGATCCGATACAATCTGGATAATTTGGATAGTTATATCTTTTATTTATTCATAACTTTTCTTTTTTTTTAATAATATAATTTGAAAAAGAATGCTAAAACGGATAATTTGGATATCCATATATCAGTCTCGGATATCCGATCCAAACGGATATTTCTTATCGGATCTCCAGTTAATAACGGATCGGATACGGATCTAAGTTTGGCCAAAAATTCGGATATTCGCTATTTCGGATCGGATCGGATAATCCGTTTGCTTATCCCTACTTGGTGGTGTAGACTGTAGAGTAGACTATAAAGTCTATAAAATATTAGTATAGAGTTTAGAAATGTTGTAAATGATCTGATGTTCGAAACTCCATCTCTTTTTTTTTCATTTGTTTTATTTTCTTATTGTGTGGGTCATCGTCTCATTGAGCCCTAAAGTTTTCTTTTTTCACCCATTTCGGATCGGGTTACTTCGGGTCAATTTAGTTCGGGTCAGTTAGGTTCGGGTCAGTTCGAGTTTGGGTCATTTCGGGTTCGGGTCAGTTCGGGTTCGGGTCAGTTCGGTTTACATTTTATTCGGGTCATTTTGGTTCAGGTCATTTCGGTTCAATTCGGGTTCGGTTCGGGTCTGGGTCATGTTCGGATGGTTCATTTTTCCTTGTTCAGGTTAAATTTCGGGTTCGGGTCTGGTCAGTTCGGTTCGGGTTTCGGGTCCGGGTCACTCTCTGCCGGGTCTAGGTTTACGACGATAGAGACGCCGTAGGTTCTTATAAAAAAAACTAAGGGCATCTCTCACAATATCTCTAAATTCTTAAAATATATGAATTTGGAGATTTATATCCTCATTTTAGCCCCAATAGCTTCCCCAAAGTGATCCTTAAAATAGAGAAGATCTCCAAAAATCATAGTAGGTTCCCCAAATTTAGGGATGTCTCTGTTTGCTCCATTTGTGGAACTGCAGTTAATATTTTCTTTTGCTTTTTTTTTGGTTAATAAAATGTAAAAGTTGTTTTTCCTTACTTATTCAACCGTTCAATCCAATCATGCGTTACTCTAATAAATATTGATTTTCCAAAATGGAGAAATAGTTGGAGCTGGAGCAATTTTTTTTTGGGAGAAAGTAACTCTTCTTTCCCATTTTGGAAAAAGTTTTGGAGCATCTTGAAGACTCTAATACCCCTTAAATAATAAATGAATCAAATTTAATCTTAAAACTTTATGGGGAAGACAAATTTCATCTATTGAATTTACCTTTTTGCAATCTAAATGTAGAGTTTGGTTCTAGTAAGAACACCCCTTATAGTGTAAAATGAGAAACAATCTCTACCGTTAGATCTTTCGGATCTAATGGTAGAGATTAAAGGAGGAAATAAGGAAAAGGATAAAACGGTGGCAAACTTGTAAATAAACTAATTTTGACTCAAAAAAAGTTCATTGTGTTCCACTTGTAGGTTCATTGTGTTCCATTTGTGGGTTCATTGTGGTCCACTTGTAAGGTTCCTTGTGCAATAGAAAGTAGGTTCATGAAGTTCAATTGTTTGGTTCATTGTCTTCAACGTGATGGTTCAAAATGTTAAATCACTTGGTTCATATATGACATGATGCGTAAGAGGTATAAAAGAAAAATATTGAATTCATTGTTTTTAAGTTCATGAAGTTTATTTATTTGGTTCATTGGATTCGACTTAATGGTTCATGAATTTGAATCACTCGGTTCATATATGACAAAATGCGTAAATTGTGTAAAAGAAAGAAATTTGGTTCATTGTGTTTCACTTGTAGGTCTATGTCGTGTAATTATACAGTTCATATAATAAAGTGCATATACTATAACTTAATCCTCAAACACATAACAAAACAATGTTTGGGATTTATATTCAACCGTACAAGTAGTAATGAAATAAGAATAATCTTGTGATAAGTGAAGAATGTAGGCATCGTATCGTTCTCAACATCATCCAATGGGGCTTCACCAATGGTACTCATATTATTATGAAAATTCTTCGATGAAACTCCATCAATACTAGCATCACCATTTTAATTAGACATGTTAGAATGACCCGAGCTTGAGGAGCAGTCAACAAAAAATGTAAAGCTATGTGTAGAGCGACATGAAACACATAATTAGTACTACAAATGCAAATACGATTCTTCTTTTGGTTCATAAAGAATCTCATTATGGTTCATAAATTTTCAAGGAAAGGTTCATTAAAAAGCATAGAACGGTTCATGTAAATTAAGGCAAATATGTTGAGGCATTTTGTCGAACACGTGGTGGACAATTAGACAAACATATGCTTTCAACTTCTCTATTCAATCAAAATTGTCAATTTGCAATGTAAAAGACATAAGCAATCTACAAAAGAACGTAAAAGTTATCTGTGAAGTAACATGAAACACATAATGAGTACTACAAATAGCCAAATACGTTTATTCTTTTGGTTCACAATCAATGTCATTATGGTTCATAAATTTTTAAGGAAAGGTTCATTGAAAGTCATGAAACGGTTCATCTAAATTAAAGCACGTGTGTTGAGGCATTTTGTCGAACACATGGTGGACAACAAGACAAGAATGAACTTTCGCCATATCTATTCAATCGAAACCATCAAAATTGAGTTGTTCATGTTTGCATAACCTTTCGACAATGCAAATTTAACGAGTTCACACAAAAGAGAGCAGATTAAAGCGAAAACATCCATATATTAACGAGTTTCACAATTATAAGCACCATTGATAGAAGTTCACAAAAATAACAAGTTTCAGAATTTGAAATCATCTACTTAAATCCATAAGAAAGGAATCGGATTAAATTTTGTTGGAGATGGGATTGAAGAGAATCATGTTGGAGAAGAACAATGGATGAACTTGGGGGAAGAACAATGGATGTATGGCGATTTCCGAAGGAGAACGATTGAAAAAGTTGGGGACGAACGAAGCAGAAGGTCGATCAAAGAAGGATTAGAAGTAGAAAAAGACAAAAAAATGCTCATTACATATAAAAGGAGCTTAAAAAAATGGAAGTAATTCGGACCATTAAATTCTGGATATCTAACGGATGAGATTTGTTCTCATTTTACATTTTAAGGGTTGATCTCACCTGATCCCCTTTCTCTAAATGTAATGGGTGGTCTAATCCCCCCTTTGTTTTTTTGTACATTATTTTTCTTTATTTCTCTGGTTGAGGGCTCGATTCATGAGAGTCGAAGCAATGACCTCTGAATACTACCATTGGAGGTTTAATCGTTTCATTAGATGTCCGAAGACACGTTATTTTCCTTTTTTGAAGAAATGTAACAATATACTTATGTCAGTTCATTTTATATATGCTATAATGCAATTGTTATTTCTAATGATTTTGTATCAATTATATAAATCTTGTTAAATTAATAAATTTTAAATTATCACTTAAATCAATATTTCTATAAAACAATATAGTTTCGATTCTAATTAATTTATTGATGTTCCGTGATATATAACTCCAAAATACATAGAATTAAGGAGTCATAAATTCACAATGTCATATCTATTAGCCCTAAACCCACCAAAATTCTGCATTTTTAACTCAAAGCTATATAATATGCACTTTGCTTTTGGCTGTTACTTAAACGTGTAATAGCGTGAATTTACATTTTACAGCACCGTCAAATTAAGCAAAAAGGCAACTGGACTTATTATGACATACGGTGGACATTAAGTTAAATCAACAACAACAACAACAACTACCCAGTGAATCCCGCGTGTGCAGGGTCTAGGGGGTCATGATGGGGGCATTCCAGACCTAAGATGGAATGCGTCCGAGAAGGACCCAAGAGCCGTGAAACAACTAGCTTTATAGAAATACAAGACACAAAAATAAATAAATAAATAAATAAAGAAAACTAAAATAAACAAATACACAAATGAAGACAAACTCCTTTAGCTAGATGCCTCGCTGTCTACCACTCTAATCTTCTCCTTCCAGCTCTTTCTGCACTGAGCCATGTCCACTGAAATCCCTAACAGGTTGATATCCTGCTTAATGCTGTCCATCCATCGCTTCTTCGGCCGACCCCTGTCTCTCCTACAAACCCCAAAGTCCAAGCGTTCACACCTCCTAACTGCGGCGTCAGGGCTGCGCCTCTGAACATGCCCGAACCATCGCAGTCTGGACTCCCGAAGCTTGTCTCCGATACTTGCTACCCCCAACCTGCCTCTGATCTCGTCATTCTTGATCCTATCCATCCTCGTGTGGCCACACATCCATCTGAGCATCCTCATCTCTGCAACTGCGAGCTTCTGTTCTTGAGCCTTGGTCGTAGGCCAACATTCTGCGCCATAAAGGATCGCAGGCCTTATAACAGATCTGTAAAACTTGCCCTTTAGCTTGAGCGGGACCTTCTTGTCACACAAAACCCCTGAAGCTGCCCTCCACTTCTGCCAACCTCTTTGAATCCGGTACCTAACATCCTCATCAATCATCCCAACATTCTGCCCTTTAGCTTGAGGTGGACATTAAGTTAAATCGGTGTCCATAAATCAAGGCCCTATATTAAAGTCAGCTAGCAACCACACTCTTTGGTGGACACACTCTTTAATTTCTTCCTTCAATTCCCCTCTTATTTCTCCTCTCTTCTCACCACTTGCACACATCCTCTTGGCATGAGCCTCTAGTGGCGAAGAACAAGAGCAAGTTAGTTGTACGTTATGTTGGAGCTCAACGACAACGAAGAAGAAGAAGAAGATAACTAATTGATCGAAAGAGAATGGGCAGAGCGCCGTGTTGCGAGAAAATAGGGCTAAAGAAAGGGAGGTGGACAACCGAGGAAGACGAGACCCTAAGGAACTACATTCAAACCCATGGCGAAGGCTCTTGGAGATCCTTGCCCAAAAATGCGGGTAATTAATGATATTGACTTGTTCGATCTAGCTAGTTTCATTTTAACTTTTGAAAACATGTACGTAGAGTACAATGATAATCGTTGATTTTTTTTTGGTCGAGGACATTATACATAACAGTCGAATTGATGACCCCTACGTACTACTCTTAGGTGTTCTAATGCCAATAATATTGACATTGGTTTATGTGTGTTTAATTTTAATTGTGTTGCATGGTTTTTAATAATTGTCAGGATTGTTAAGGTGCGGAAAGAGTTGTCGATTAAGATGGATAAATTACTTGAGATCGGATGTCAAGAGAGGCAACATAACACCCCAAGAGGAAGATATCATCGTCAAACTTCACACAACTATGGGCAACAGGTTTAATTTGTCATATATATTTCACCTACTTATTTTTTTGAGGCTTACAACTATATATGCATAATCAAAATTAGTTAATAACCAAAAAAACAACTTTCTTATTTACTAACTCTTCCTGTTCAATTTTTTAGTAACTTTTTCATACAATAATACTTGTCATATATTTCGACCAAAAAAAATACTTGTCATATATTAGCATTTTTTTCAATTTTATTCTTGAAGAAAGATCGAGTAAAAAAAAACTATCGCTCTCTAAAACCAAAACTAACCTACAGATAAAAGAAATAAGAAGGTTTTACAATATGAGAATGTTAGTTGATTTGTACAATATGGAAATAAGAAGGTTTTAATATATTTCGTATATATTAGTCACTGAGTTGGCATAAGTAGTTAGTCGATGTAATAGCTTTAAATACTGAACTTCCAGTTTGTTAGAGGTTAATCAGAAAGTAACAAACTTCAAAAACACGTTTTCTTCTGGAGAGTTATTAATTTCTTTGTGGAGCATATGAGCTGTAACGTTTTGTGTATTGTTTGATGTTTGTTGCTTTAGTATAGCTTAGTGATAGTGGGCCCTCTCGGGTTGTTAGCTAGCTAGAAGCGTTAGTATAAAAGCTCTGAAAAGCAAGTTTGTTAGATAAGTCAAACATAATAAAATACAACTTTCCAGAACTCTCTCTTTTCTTCCCATACAACAACAATGGCGGTTTCCGTTTCTTAGCTCAATAACTCGATTCTCATTTGTTGATATGGTATCAGAGCCTGAATTGATCAATTCACTCGTTCCTTGTGGTTTTCGCCTTACTCGCTGCTGAATTTTGCACCAGATCTGTTAGATCTATTTCCGCTCAAGAATCATTGTTGTTTTTGAGCGATTTGTGGTCGAATTAGTTCTACTACTGAAATTCGATCAAACTGAAGATATTACGAGCAGAAGACCTTGATTTTTCAACTGGAATTGGAGATCAGAGGCAGAGACAGAGACGAATGGCTGATGACCTAGAGGATACAGCTGCAAGTGGAGCTTTGACAAAGAATGGCTCACAAACTGCAGGTAATTACTCTGATCCGCTTTTCCTCTCGAATTCGGATCATCCAGGCAATGCAATTGTAGTGTTGCGTTTTAATGGAACGAATTTCCAAAGTTGGAGTAAATCGTTGAAGATAGCTCTAGGTTCTAAGATGAAACTAGGTTTCATCACAGGAGGGACTAAGAAACCTAGTGAAGATACTGAGGACTATGAGAGGTGGAAAAGGTGTGATTGTATGGTCTTGAGCTGGATTTTGAACTCAATGACTAGTGAGATTGCAGAGCATTTTGTTTATGCTCAGTCCTCTAAGGAACTTTGGGATGAAATAGTTGAGAGATTTGAGGAATCTAGTGCACCTTTGCTTTATCAGTTGCAAAAGGAACTTAGTCAGATTAAGCAAGAGAATATGTGTGTTGCTACATACTATGGTAAGCTGAAGAAAGTCTGGGAGGAGATCTTGATGGTTGAAGGTATTCCATACTGTTCATGTGGAGCATTAGAGAAATGCACCTGTATTTTGATCAAGAGGATGCATGAGCGTGAGACTACAACTAAAATCATGCAATTTTTGATGGGGCTGTCAGAGGCTTATGAGACTACTAGAAGCTCCATTTTGGCTATGGATCCTTTACCAACCTTAAATAAGGTTTTCCAAATGGTGCAACGAGTGGAAAAACAGAAAGAAATTACCGGTGCTTTGTATCCAGAAAGGAATGCTTTGGCTGTTAATAGGCAAGGCAATAGACCTTTCAACAATTTCTCTAAAGGCAATACAGGTTCAGGTCATAATACTGGACAGAGTAGTGGTTCCAATAGGAATGCAGGGAATAATGCTTCTGAGTTTGGCTCTGGAAACAGAGATTCTGGTAATCAAAGTAACAACAGGAGGGAAGTTGTTAATGGGAAACGACCTCGTGATGATAGAGTTTGTGAACACTGTCATGTTAGAGGTCATGTTCGAGAGTCATGCTTTAAGCTCATAGGATATCCTGACTGGTGGAAGGGCTCTAGAGAACAAGCTAGTGATAGGTTGGCTGCTAATGTGAGACAAAGGGAGATGATGGATGATTCTCCTTTGGAAGGCAGGTCTGGAGAGAAACCTGATACTACACTGGTTAATGCAGTGTTTGCTGAAGTTTTAAAGATGATGAGAGGTAAGGCTCATGGAGAAGGCACATCTACAGGAGGACAATTTGGTTCCATCAACTTTGAGGGTAATTTGAGTACTTTTTTAAATGTTGAAAGTACTAGACATCTGGATCAAACCTGGATAGTGGACTCTGGTGCAACAGATCACATTTCTTTTAACAGAGATTTGTTTTCAGAGATGCAACCATTGTCTAAACCTATCCTTATTGGTTTGCCTGATGGTTCTGTTCAAAAGGTTGAATTTGTTGGTGTTATTCAGTTGACTTCATCTTTGAGATTGTCTGAGGTGCTGTTTGTGCCAACATTTCGCCATAATCTTTTATCAGTTCCTAAACTTCTAGCAAAGCAGAATCTAGTATTCACTTTTCTTGCTCATGAATTCGTCCTACAGGACCATTCAACTAAAGAAGTACTTGCCAGAGGTGTTAAAGAAAGAGGATTATATAGGCTTCACACTGATGACAACAGGCTGGTTGCAGGTTCCTTTGTAGATGCAAATCAACTTTTAAACAGTTTCAATTCCTTTAATAAAAACATTGCTACTCATTCAGTTTGTAAAGTGCATGATGATGACATTGATTTGATGCATGCACGGCTTGGCCATGCCTCAATTTCTAAGTTGAGACATATGGCAGATTGTGGTTGTTCACATACTTCCTCTTTTGATTGTGTTGCTTGTGCTATGGCAAAGCATCATAAACTGCCTTTTACTTCTAGTACTTCTTATGCAAAACACTTGTTTGATTTGGTGCATATGGATTTATGGGGTCCTTATAAGACACCTGCTTTGTGTGGTGCTCGATATTTTCTCACAATTCTAGATGATCATTCGAGGAATACTTGGACTTTTTTGTTGAATAGTAAGGAACAAGTTGGCAAGATATTTGTTGAGTTTGTTGCTTATATTGAAAATCAGTTTCATGCCTCTATTAAGGTGCTTAGGACAGATAATGGAACTGAATTCATCAACCTGTTTATGAGAGATTTTTTGGCTAAAAAAGGGGTTGTTCATGAGAGATCAGTTCCTGAGCATAATGGGCGTGTAGAACGTAAGCATAGGCATCTTGTTGAAACTGCAAGAGCTATGAAATTGCATGCTTCTTTACCTGCATCTTTCTGGGGAGAGTGTATTTTAGCAGCCACACATCTTATCAATCTTCTACCTTCTTCTGTTCTACGTTGGAAGACTCCTTATGAGGTTCTTTGCAACAAAGCACCTTCTTATTCTCATCTCAAGGTCATTGGTTGTCAATGTTTTGCTCTTATTCCTAAGTCACAGCGCTCCAAATTTGATGCCACTGCTCAGGAGTGTGTTTTACTTGGTTATCCACCAGGTCAGAAAGCCTATAAAGTATTCCATTTGGATTCTAAGAGAGTTTATGTCAGTAGGCATGTTGTGTTCAAAGAGCGAGTTTTTCCTTTCAAGCAAAGGAATTCTCAGCAACAGTCTTCTACTGTTCCATCTTTCATTCCTTTTATTCCAAGTGATGAAGATGATGATTCTCTTGGTTCTTCTCCTTCCTCTGTTATAGCTTCATCTCCTTCTCCTGGCACAGTTTCTGGACAGTCTTTGGCACAGTCTATGCCATCAACTCCCATTGTTGCTCAGGCTTATGATCCTCCTACTTCACCAGTTGCTTCTTCTACTGGTGAGTCCTCAGTATCTGCTCCTAATGCTTTGCCTGTATCTCCTGCATTGCTTCCTTCTATTCCTGCTAGCACTAGACCTACTCGTGCTATTAAACAGCCTGCACATCTCAAAGATTTTATTTGCACAAACTTGCCAACACGTCATACTTCAAGGAATTCTTTATCTCAAGTTTTTGCTGTTCAGGATCTGGAACATTATTCTGATGATTTTGTGCACAGTTTCTTCAATGTTCTTTCCATACATGAGCTAACTTCTTATAAGGAGGCTATTAAATATCCTGGATGGATCGAGGCTATGAATAAAGAGTTGAAAGCCTTACAAGATAATGACACATGGGAACTCACTTTTCTTCCTCCTGGCAAGAATGCCATAGGTTCTAAGTGGGTTTATAAGGTTAAATATCGTCCTAATGGTGAGGTTGAAAGGCTTAAGGCTCGTTTAGTAGCCAAAGGTTTCACTCAAATTAAGGACAAGGATTATAAAGCCACTTTTTCTCCTGTTGCAAAGTTTTCCACTGTTAGAGTTCTGCTTGCTTTAGCAGCTGCTAAATCTTGGCCTTTACATCAATTGGATAT
Source organism: Polygonum aviculare (assembly GCA_934048045.1). NCBI lineage: Eukaryota > Viridiplantae > Streptophyta > Magnoliopsida > Caryophyllales > Polygonaceae > Polygonum > Polygonum aviculare. The sequence goes on from OW204032.1 coordinate 26,084,827, forward strand.
CAACAATGCCTTTTTGCATGGATATCTTGATGAGGAAGTGTATATGCAACCTCCTTTGGGTTATACACAAGCATCTCCTGGCCAGGTATGTCGCCTAAAAAGGTCTCTATATGGACTTAAACAGGCTAGTAGACAGTGGAATATTGAATTGACAAAGCATCTTATTTCTCTTGGCTTTGTTCAATCAAAGCATGATTATTCTTTGTTCATCAAACGTGATGCTTCTTCAATTACTGTTGCACTCACATATGTGGATGACTTGCTTTTATCTGGTGACAATCCTGCTGTCATAGCTTCCACAAAAGTATCTCTAGATCAGGCTTTTACAATTAAAGATCTTGGTCTAGCTAGATATTTTCTTGGTATGGAAATTTCCAGATCAGCTAAAGGTCTTTTGCTGAATCAAAGGAAATATGTCATTGATCTTCTTACTGATGCTAACATGGTGAACTGTAAGCCTGCTGCTTTTCCTATGCAAAGAGGTTTACATCTTTCTCTTGAAGTAGGAGAACCTATTTCAGATCCTGAGTCTTATAGGAGGTTGGTTGGTAAGCTCTTGTATTTGACTCTTTCAAGGCCTGATATTGCTTATACAGTTCAGCAATTGAGCCAGTTTTTGTCTTCTCCTAGAGTGCCTCATATGCAAGCAGCAATATATCTCTTGAGATATCTTAAAGGCACATTGCATTGTGCTCTCTTTTATCCCTCTGCATCTGAGTTGAGATTATTAGCTTATAGTGATGCTGATTGGGGGAGTTGTCCTTTCTCTAGGCGTTCCTTAACTGGGTATTGTGTTTTCCTGGGTGACTCTTTGGTTTCATGGAAAACAAAGAAGCAGAAAACTGTTTCTAAGTCAAGTGCTGAAAGTGAGTATAGGTCCATGTCCACAACTGCTGGTGAAGTTGTTTGGTTAGCTGGTCTTCTTCAGGACTTTGGTGTTCATGTTCCTACTCCAATTCCTTTGTGTTGTGACAACAAAGCTGCACAACATTTGGCTGCCAATCCCGTGTTTCACGAGAGAACTAAACATCTTAATTTGGACTGCCACTTTGTGAGGGATATGGTGACTCAGGGTTTTCTTAAAACTGTGCATGTTTCTTCTCAATTTCAGCTTGCTGATTTGCTTACTAAGCCTTTAGAAGCACATCAACATTCATTTCTGTCACGCAAGCTGAACCTTGTGTTTGATTCCCCAAGTTCAGCTTGAGGGGGGGATGTGGAACATATGAGCTGTAACGTTTTGTGTATTGTTTGGTGTTTGTTGCTTTAGTGTAGCTTAGTGATAGTGGGCCCTCTCGGGTTATTAACTAGCTAGAAGCGTTAGTATAAAAGCTCTGAAAAGCAAGTTTGTTAGATAAGTCAAACATAATAAAATACAACTTTCCAGAACTCTCTCTTTTCTTCTCATACAACAACAATGGCGATTTCCGTTTCTTAGCTCAATAACTCGATTCTCATTTGTTGATATTCTTCTAGTTCTTGCGTTTAGCTTCGACGGTTCGGTTCCTCTGTGTGAATCACAGAGTTCACAAATAGCCTGAATCTCAAGTGGTCGCAATTGCACTTTTTCCATAACTATTTTTGTCGTACCTTTTGGCCTTTGTATGTTCGATCATTTGTAGTTTACAAATGCATTTAATGTAAAATATTTTTTACGTAACTTTTAGACTACAAAAAGGTTTAAAAATAACATGAGTGAAATATATACTTTTATGTTTTAATTTATCCATAATCATTTATTTTGTATACATGTTTTTTTAGGTAACTACAGTATTATAGTACACGTTTTAGTTCAGAAAGTGAATAGTGCTAATTATATTATAAATAGTAAATCTTCATGATTCCACTAGTATTTCCTTGACTTTTATATGTCCATTTGTAAATTTTGGTCTCTATAGTCATCAATCTAGAGAAGGTTTTTGCCTTTCTATTTTTGGTCGAATTGAAAGACTTTTGCCTTTCTTAGAAAAACCAGTACACGTCGTTTTTGTTGTAGTTAATTTGCCATCCCCCATTTCATCTATAATATCTTCTGACAAATAAATTACAGAATTCACAGCTTTTAATTTCTGTATGAAAGATGAGCGGTCAGAAGAACTCAGATGCGTCTTCATCTTGGATTTAAATGTGCGCCATCTTTTTTCGGTTGAAAATTGTTCTCAGTCTTGGATCGTACAATTTGCACATTAAAAAAAATCAAAAAAGTCTTGGATCGGACATAAAATAATGGTCTTTTAACCTAGGATCGATAGACAACCTAGATATAAAAACTAACATTCAGAAAAAAAAATGTATAAATGGATCATTTAAAAGATTTCAATCATTAAATAAATAAAGTTTCTAAAATTACATATTTATTCTATACCTTAATGATATAGGTTAGAAAATCCTACAAAAGTAGTAAATACCAACAAATTAACGAATGATTAGTTACTAACGATCAATTATATGTATACATACATGCAGATGGTCAACGATAGCAAGTCATCTACCCGGTAGAACAGACAATGAAATAAAAAACTACTGGAACTCCCATCTGAGTAGAAAGATCCATTACTTCAAGACTCCCTTTGTCGACACTCGCACCCGAGACCCAACGTCAACACTCGACCCCCCACGCAAGGCGGTGGAGGCCACGAATGTCCTGCCACCGCCTCCTAAGCGTCGAGGCGGTGGCAGGACAAGTCGGGCCATGATGAAGAAAAATAAAGAACTCTTGCCTAAGCGCGCCCTTGACAACGTTAATAGTAACAACGCTATCGTTGTTACTAGCAACAACGAGGATCTAGTTGTGGGCCCGGGGAGCGAGCCACCGTCTGTCGGTGATGACGTGGTCCAGACGGGCCCACATTGTGATCGGAGTTGGTCCAACGTGGGTGGCTCATCGGCGGCTTCATCGACGGGTCAGTTCGACCGAGATCAGTGCTACGAGTGGCTGGATAAGGAGTGGGACCCGCATTATGATCGGCTTATGATGGAGGATGACTATGATCAGCTGTGGAGGAGCATGGAACAGGAGGGGAGCACCGTAAGCGAGGAGCAGCAGATCGTGCCCTGGTCGTTGTGGGAGAATGATGACGACTCGACAGCGGTGCAATTGGACTCTGAGAAGCAAGAGGCCATGGTTGCTTGGCTTATGTCATGAGCCAGCTTAATAATCAAAAAAAAAACCTCCAATTTGAATAAATAGTTAGATTGATTAATTAATCAACTAATCTGGCTTCTTAATTGGTTTCGAGGACTTCCTTTGGACATTTAGTCAAACGGTTAAGTCTCTAAGAGTAGTATCCAGAGGTCGCCAGTTCGACTCTCATGGGTAATGCCCTCAACCAAAAAAATTGGTTTCGAGGCTGATTTGTGTACGTTTTACTCAATGGTGAAGCGGATACAAGGTAGCCCGGTCAAGAGATTGAATGTTGGTTAAAATTGATCGACTTCAACTTGCACGTAAGTGGTTGGAATAAATAAGGACATTTGATCTCTCTTTTTCAGTTGTCCTTTTGTGTTTGTAGTGCATTTTCCTTGTGTACGTGTGTAATACTTATAATATTGGAGGAATGTGTATATCAAAGTCTCTGTTGACCGGTAGTTTGTATGTTTCCATTATGTAAATAAGTACTGTCAAGGCAGTTGTACTTCTTCAACCGACTAGACCCATGATGAGCCATACCATCGTCCGGGATCGGAGGTGTTTTGAGCAATGTCTGATTCGGTTAATCGGATTCGATCCATTTGATCCGAGTTTATCCTCGTTTGTGAATGATTCTACGAACCCGATTCGATCCAGTAAAATTTATTGACCTGAGTATGAAATGAATGCATTTCTCAATGTATATATAATATATGCTACTATTGTACTGTATATATGTATGGAATACTTTGTCTAATTTTCAAGTAACTTTGTTGGTTCAACTTTATTTTCTTCTCGAGACTATCTAAACGTTAGTAAGTTCGACTTTAATTTGCTAGACCTCTGTACTCTACGTTTTTATATGTTTAGTTGTAACTTAGACCTTGTGAATGAGCATGCTTAATTGTAATTTACATCGCTTTAGATTAAAGACTAATGAGATTGTATATCTGGTTAAGAATTGCACCCCTATCGTTGGAAACTATTGTAAGGGCCGTGGCCTTGAAAGCGCTATTCCATGCCAACCCGAGAAGAGCTCTTGTTAGCATGGGGAGCACCTCAATCTCTTATAATTCTCGGGGTGCTACAATCTCCCTCACTTTAGCACACGACCTCGTCAAGGCCCAAGGACCCCCCTGTGGGTCGAGTGACCACCCCTCCGGACCAAGCCAATTCACAACTCAAAGTCGGCTCTGATACCATTTGTAAGGCCCGAGGTCTTGGAAGCGCTATCCCATGTCAACCCGAGAACTTCCCAGGTCACCCATCCTGGTACTACTCTCGCCCTAGCACGCTTAATTTCATAGTTCTTTTGACCTCTCGAACCATGAAAAGAAGAACTCTTGTTGACATGGAAAGCATCTCAATCCCTTATAAATTCTCGGGTGTTACGACTATATCCCCGGACATCTAACGGATCAACAACATATTTTAACCCACGTTAACATGTTCGCTCGGTAATTGGCAAAATATCTTTACCGAGATTTCGCCTGGCTTCGTTACATGCAGTCCGGATAACCTATTGCCTTTTGTATTTCATCCCCTATTGCATTTCAAAAATGGGTCCACATAGAGCTTATTTAATTGAATTCATTAAATAAGATTTATCAAAACAAGAGAAAAATTACCAAATAAGAAAAAAATCTAATCTTTCCTTGATCTTTTCTTCATAGGTTTTATTTCAACGAGTTTCTAGCTAACTTTTTTCTCCCTCTCTCTTTCCGCCAGTCACCAGATCATGTTTGATTGTCATTCTATGCCTACATGATCAATCAGACTCCTAATCCATGGCTAATTGTCTACATGAAATGTATAACGTACATGTATAGCTGTATTGAGTGAAGCCACGTATAGAATGTGTATTTTCTTGCCCTTCCAAGTATATATACACCGATCAATCAAACTTATTATACTTTTTTGGTAGAGTTCTTGACTATCATGTTGAAGCTTACTGATTGATATAGTAATTGCTAACTTTGAAAATAGAAACAAGCATAACAATCGGATGATCTCTTGAATGACGGTAAGAGAGAAGGAGAAGAAGATTAGTTAGAAAATCCATGGAATAATCCCTAGAAAAGAGTAAGGAAAAATTAGATTTGTTCTGTTTTGGTGATTTTTTTTGTTTTGATAAATCTGATTAAATCGACTTAATTAAATTAGCTTAAAAATAAGTTCCACATGGATGACGAATCTTAGGAACGCAATAGGGGATGAAATACGGAGGGAAATAGGTGATCTGGACTGCGTTACATGCAGCAACAACTCTTTAGTGTCCAATTAATTAAGCTTGACATGGTTTTACATGCTTATTAGCTTAAGGAAGGGGAAGGAATGTGTAATAAAGTCGTTAATTTGTTTGACTGCTAGTTTTGTATGTATATATATAAAATATATATATATATGTGCATGTTTATATTGTTGAGATACGTACATATATGCATTATGCAATCAATCAACCACCATATTTAAGACCAACCATCGATCGGACATCGAAGTTACTTCTGCAAACCAAGATCTGATTGATGGGACCTAGATTATTCAATCGGTGGAGCATATACGTTATACATATGTCGATCATTGTAATACCGTCAAATTGTTTTACGCATTGTTGTTCAATTCTTCTACGTAGATCTTCTATAAACTCATATATACTTGGTTGCTTGCATTATTTGTTGGGGTCCTACATTATGCAACCAAATAAGGTAACCTTGCACCATTCATTTCATTAGACCCCCATGTTCGTTGGGCTGGGTAAAATCCTATCAGGATCGGCAGATTGACTTTTTTTTAAAATAGGTGAACTCAAACTCGCATGGGCTGTAATCGAACCGAGCCAAACCGAATTTTATATTGTTTAAGCTCAATATTTTATTTAGGATCAGTTCGTTTTTGTGTTTATTGAGCTCGCGCTTTATTCACGAATCGCTCATCTAGTTTGTTCGCGTGCAAACTAATCGAGCTGATATGTTTAAATATAAATACATGTGAAGAATTAGGTTATATCTTTTGCGTTTTTTGATTAAAAAAATAATCAAGCAAACAAATAAATATGTGTAGATGATATATAGGGTTATGAAAAATAGTTTTAAAAAAATATAACCATATTATGTTTATTTTAAATTGTTTATGGATATTTGTCTATTTGGACGAGCTTGCTCAGTACTCACGAACATTTAGTCGAGCTAGTTCATGAAAAAACGAATCGAGTTTTCATGTGCTCGTGTTCGGCTCGTTTATCTTTTCGAGCTACTGGGGCTCGGCTTGCTTACAAATTGAGCCGAACACGAACAAATCTTTACCGAGTCCAACACCAAACATCTCGGCTCCGTTCATTTACAGCCATAAGTGGAGACAAAAGGAATATGACCGATCTGATAGAGACTTCATTTATTGCCATTTTGATATTGACTTATTAATGTTTCATGGATGGAACGTATGATCGATCAAGCTCAATAAACTAACCGATGAGCTAATTGATAGATCTGTATACAGCCTGGACCCAAAAAAAAAAAAAATCTGCATACAGTAATTGCATATATGGATGGTGGGTGCAGGGATGAGACCACTTAACTAACTTGCAATTAAGATGCATGAAGTCGATCAATATGACCGATCTGATACTAGACGAGGCCGAGCAAATTAAATTAAAAGCATGCAATAAATTATTATTATATATAAACATTGGGTATATGGATTGGGGTTAGGAACGAGTGATACCTATTTTTTTTTTATTAAGAATGAGATTAGGAACGAGCTGAGTGATATCTTGGAATCACTCGTTTCTCACTTTTACACATAACTTCATACTCCACTAGACCAAGGTATCACTCATAAAATCACTCAATCCCATTTCAACTCGATTCCCTATACCTACGTGATTCCTGTCAAGTAACCAAACGAGCCCTAATACGGATTATTTCTGGCACTATATGAGCTCTCAAGCTCTCATTAGTTTTGTAAAGGTTATTAGGACAGATTTTACACTCTTTTAAGATGACACTTATTTCTGGCACGAGTAAGTAACTAATTCCATTTTTAGAACTAAAATACAGTAAATTCCCTAGCTTGTGCAGTTGTGCTTGTGCCCATACCGTTAAATCGTTATATATACTCAGTAGTCAGTACAATGCAGCTATTGCATGGGCACTATTACTGATTACTCTGTGACTGTGACCGATGAATGTAACGTGACTAGCCAGCTGGCGACGGACCACAACTCCAATTTATGAGCACATTATATCACATAATGTTACGTACTAATTCAAATTTGATTCATAGCATACCGTAAATCCGTTGTCGTCCAGCGGTTAGGATATCTGGCTTTCACCCAGGAGACCCGGGTTCGATTCCCGGCAACGGAATTCTTTTCTTTTTTTTTGTCATAGAGGAATTAATTGCCGAACTCTGTAATGCAGGCGCAAACTTAATGCCTACTTAATCAAACCAATATCACAGTCTATTTTCTTTCGTCGTCGGTGACATTTAAAAGGAAATGAAATGGTGTTACAGTAGGACGCAAGTGTACGTACAAATACAATGATACAAACACACAAACAATGATCAAAAAGATTCCAGAACCAGGCTTTGATATACATATTTGAGATCAAATACTCTGGTTGGAGCCTTGTTTAATAATAATAATAATAATAGGCCAGATTTGATATCCTTTCACATTTCACACTTGTGGTTCACAGCTTTTACTTTTAACTTGAAAGCAGAATCTTCCCTTCTCCACCAGCTCTCTACTTCCTCAATGACAGGAGCTCAAAGCTGCGAATATGGTCATCACGGATTCCCCTCGTGGCCGAAGCGCGACTTCTTGATGTGGGTCGGATGTCGAACCCCTGCTGAAGCCTTTGTGTGGTTGTAGGGTTGAGGGCAGCTCTCTTGGAGGAGGACCCGATTCTTGAAGAACTCGCCTTCTCCGAACTCCGATGCTGAGCATCCAAAAGTAGAAAAACCTTGGTGTGATTTTATGCACTTCAACAAAATTTGGTAGCATAAAAAACCAAAATCAAGAGATGTGCTTTACAAAGTACCACTTCTCTAGAGGCAGATACATCCTGCAAACTTCTGTGCTTAGAATGGTCACCGGAGGTTAAAGCGTTCCTTCTGGATATGGCTTCCATTGCACCAGAGATTTTGTCCCTTAGCTCTCTTCCCACTGGTGTAGCCATTAAGATTCGGGTATAAGGAATGAAAACTCAAATAGTGAGAACAGAAGAAGCCAGTTAAGCATTAAAAGTAGGCATTGATATTAATATTGTGATGTGATGCGTATGTAGCACCGTATCTCCATTACATATCTAATTGGCTACAGTCTTTAATAAGGCAATGAAAGAGACCTGAGGTTCTTTCTGGTCTATCTGCAGAAGGCCCTGGAGTTAAACCCGGTTTAGCACCAGCAAACTAGTAGCCATAAGAAAAGAATACAAAAAGAAAATAGTCAGTTGAATAGTTTGGCCATGACAAACATAATCACATGGATTAGGGTAGGAGGAAGACAAAGCTTACTCGTACTCTTGAGCTGCCAGCGGCGTGAGGATACTTCAATACAGTCCAGTCAAACACATAATCAAATTGATAACCTGCAGAGGTGCTAAGATCAGAATCAATGTCCTGCTAAAGTGATATTGAAATTCTTGACTGAATGAAATGAAAAACTATAGGCTTACATCCGGGTCACGGGAAAATTAAAACCTTAAGACCAAGACAAGTTGAAGAGTTTGTTGAGGTGCTTATACCTTCTCGAATAAATAAATCTCTAAAAATCCGTTTTAAATATGAATAATCTGGCTTATCTTCAAAGCGCAATGACCGACAATAGTGGAAATATGATGCAAACTCTGGTGGGTGTGATTTGCAAAGAACCTGTAAAACATAAATCCGTTTCATGAGTCAGAATCATGGGAAATGACCAAATCAATACAAGTTTTTTTGGTGTAAAAATAACAACCATATAAGTGCAAAAAGAAGTTATTAATTGTACTATACCTCTATGGGTGTCGTCATCTTCTTCTCACTGATCTTGTCATATTTTTGTTTTTTCGTGTTGCCTTTCATGCCCTGCCAAGGAAGACTACAACAACAGGGGGGGGGGGGACACAAGACATCAGAAATGATGCAGACAGTGAAAAGAGACTGGTTGTATTGCATCGAAAACTAAGTGAGTTAGAGAGTATAGGCTCAACCTTCCTCTTAAGAAATACATAAGCACAAAGCCAAGAGATTCCAAATCATCCCGCCTACTTTGTTCTGCAAATGAAATACCAAAGTGAGGTAGTTTTCCTTGGTGAGGAAAAGAACATATATTATAAGTATCAAATTGCTATTTTTATACCCACCGATTCCAAGATGAGTATTGACACTTGCATACCGAGCTGTTCCAGTCAGACTCTTATTTTCTCTGAGATAGAAGACCAAAGTTGTCATCACGTACAGGAAAAATAGGTAAATACAGAGTTCAATTTCAATGAGTGTACAAATCTGAAAGCTGCTCACTGAAGCAAGCTATATAAAGTTGAGCAAAGAAACCAACCAAACCAAAGAAGCCAGGACTCTGATGATACTTGCCTGTATGGGATGTGCTTATGGGTTTGAAGATCCTTGTACTTCTTTGCAAGTCCAAAGTCAATAGCATACACCTGTAATTGAACAAAGAAAGCAGAAAACACTTTTGATTTAAAAAGTAAAGGGAATATAAAATGACATTATCTGATCCTCATCGATGAACCACATATTCTGTCTCAACTAAATACAGATATCCCAAAAATATGCAGGATGAAACATAGGTACAAATTATGCTCACATAGAACTCCATATAATTTGTAATTATCATTGAACTGATACCTGATTTGCCTTGCGACCAAGACCCATTAAGAAGTTATCTGGTTTTATATCTCGATGAAGAAAGCCCCTATTATGCATGTACTCAACCCGGCTAATCTGAAAAGACAGTAGACAGTCGATATCATTTTATGTGGCTCAAACAAAACCCTTGCTACCAAATATAGCTGGAAACTTACTAATTGATCAGCAAGCATCAGAACAGATTTCAGGGTTAATTTTCTGTTGCAGTAGTTGAATAAATCTTCTAAGCTTGGACCTAGAAGGTCAATAACCATGGCATTGAATTCACCATCGACTCCAAACCATTTGAGATGGGGAATGCCAGCTTCAACATGATAAGAGAATAACATAATCAAAACAATAGTAAACTGTTTACATTCCTGATCTATGATTATCTTAGGTCTCAGATTAAAACACCCTAGGCTGTTACAAGTAAAAGATGCTAATATACACCAGACATACATCAGGCAGATATACATGTAATTCCCTACCCAACTCAACACATTCACTTCCTAAGTCGAACATATTGTGAAAATAAAATTTCTGAAATTTTATAAGATCTTATTTTTCCTTCTTTGTATATTCATGTTTGCAAGATAATAATTCTGAAAGAAGAAGGAAGACAGCAAAAAGATGCAAGTTCAACTATCCTGGTTTATAATCTTGTAGATAGGATACGATATACTTACTTCCTCCTTGAAGAAGCATATACAATTTTGATTCATAGCGCAGTTGTGGATGCTTAGTGTTAGCAGACTCCTGGAAAAAGAAACAACCAAAAACTTTTGGTGCTAAATATAATAGAGACATTGGAAGATTAAGTGAAAGCATCAAATATTCAATCATTTCCATCAGGCACTAAGAAATTAGAGATGGGAAAACATCAAATGAACACGACAAACACTGAATTATTCCCATTCAGCTTATTATGTATAAGCAAGAAAGCAACTTATTGTTCAAGTTGCAAAAAGACAGCCTCACAACGGATCATATCAACAGATAATATCACATCGCCAAGCTACATTAAAAGCGAAATTATATGATAGTAATCACCAATATCCTACTTGCTCAAGCTTACTTCTAGACATTGCTTTTGTGAATTATGAAGTGATATATGCCTGGATCTAGACCCGCTTACAAACGACAATGGTCACTCTCTCTCATACATCAGAAACACCTTGTTCTCATGGGAGCACATCAGAAGCCCTCACTAAAACTTATAAGCATGACCAAATAATACTCTTTTGAAGTGGAATTACTACCAACTAACAAGCTGTGCAACTGCTAATCCACACGAAACAGAGTAACATTCTGAAATCCCCTAGTCCTCTCAGACGCTATAGTTGTCAACTATATCCAATCCCACACTTGGGAATTAACAAGCCAGACATCTAAATGACAAAATATAAGCCATCAAAAGCCAAATTTGTTCAGCAAACTAAACCAAGAAGCATCACATCATACAACTGTCTAATGCAAACAAACACACAACTCACCAGCTTGATAGCCACTTCCTCACCAGTAATTATGTTGACACCTGAATACAACCAGATGAAATCAAATTAAACACCCCAAACAATGCCTTCTGAAAAGAGGGGAATTGGAGCAAAACTGAACCTTAAAAAGGGTTTAGAAATATAAATAAAAATGAAAATTTGATGCAGCAAATACCTAAATGCAGCTCCCCAAATGATCCACTTCCAATTTTCCTCCCCATCTTAAACTTCCCACCCACAATCCGATCCATCTTCTCCTTCTCCTTCCTCACTTCAGACAATCCGACCCCACAACTACAAGGAACACAACGCTGATAACAAGAGCAGGGCTTACCAATCTTGACTCAGAATTGCACTTACAAATCAGCCGAAACGCCAAAAAGCCTTCTTCCCAACTTCCAACCTCCCAGAAAGGGAAAGGGCAGTAAAATGGCACTATGAAATTCCAAATCACCCTCGAAACTCCCCCTCTTCTTGATTCCTCCTGATCATAACTCCGTGCTAGTCCTCCCCCTCCACCAGTCAAAATTAGGTGGAGGATAAAAGAGGAAGAATAAAGAACCCTAAAATCCCCAAACGAACAGCTCTGGAAAACGAAACCCTAGCTTAAAAGGGTACCCATTTCGTAATCATGCCAATTGCATTAGGCCGAGTGTATAAAAGAATATTAAAATCGGAACCTGCGATAAAATAACGGGAAAGGGCATAAGAGGACAGGAGAGTGAGGAGACAGGACAGGATGAGGAAAATTGGGAAGCTTTATGATATATGATTGAATTAAAAATGGAAAAGTTAAGTAAAGATAAGCCACAAGCCGTATTAATAATTGTCTTTTACTATCGGAATAAAATATCTTTCAATAGTTTATGATATTTGTAAATGGCTCTAATAGCTTAGTTTATTTTAAAGTAGTATTTTTCTATACCATTTAGTAGTTTTTTGTATTAGAAAATAGCTTTTAAAAATACTTTTGATCTAAACTAATGTTAGTTTATTTGTGGAATAAATTAGTAAGAGGATGTAATGGCCACTCAAAATTAGAATATTTTATATCAAGAGTAGTTCAAGTGACAATATTCCATATTGCTTCAAAAAAAAGAGTGACAACACTTCTTTAAATAAAATTTAGGCCACAAAGAGGACTCTTGTGTTAGATGGATAAAAGGTTTTGATTAGTATATAGAAGGTTAAAATGACATTTTTTATTTGTTCAAAAGATATTTTAAAAAATAATATTGAATGATTTTGACATTACTAAAAAATGAAAAGTATTACTAGTATAAATTAATTACAAAAGCCATTTTCTCATCACAAATGAAAACATTATTGATATTTACTTGACACGACTTCTTACCTATCAATCCAAAGTATTTATCATTTTTTTACAATGAGAAAATATTTCATTATAAATTTATAACCCTTATCTTTATATAATTTTGGAGGATTTAAACAAGTGATTTAACCCTATGACATCTTAATTTATAGTATGAAGATTGGAGTTGAGAAAAGTAAACCACACCATTCCCATGAAAATCACAAGATTAACACACTATAACAAAGACAAGATAGTCAACACTTCAAAATATATTACTGTAACATATTTTTCGTTTTTTGGTTAGAGGGAAGTGGTACACATTCAATTACCCTCTAACCCCCATTAAAAATCTATTTACTATCTAGCCTTTTTTTGCACTATAAAATCCCTCAAAAAAAATCCCTCCTCTCTTTCTTCATTTCTCTTCTCTCTCTTCCTCCATTTCACTCTCTCCCTCCCTCTCTTCTCTCCCCTCTCTCCATCTTTTCTTCTTCCCCTAGATCCATTAGGTGGCGACGATGGCCACCAAAGAGTAGCGGCGACCGGTGGCG